>LR991035.1:6957533-8329690 GCA_905163495.3 Cosmia trapezina
TTACAATTAAGCGTTCAATAAAACAGTTTTCCTTACAAATATGTAAATTGTCACCGAAAAGAGAAAATCTTTATTAAACAGAAATGTTTAAGTTTTCCACCATGTAAATTTGTAAGTTGTATTCTTTATTAAACAGAAATTTGTAGATATGTAACTTGTAAAATACAATTTGTAAAGTTTATTAAACAGGGCCCAGACAGTGAGCTGCAAATTGAAAAATCGTAAGAAAATTTGAATTTCGCGGGAAACCTTAGCGCTTCCATCTTCCTTAGAAATTCTAGCTATAGGTACAATCAACGCTATCTAAGAAGTCCGTTTGGACAGCTATCAAAATACTTAGTGGGAAAAAAATTTAAAAGTGTAATGTGAAACGTCAAAACGGACTTCTTAGATTGCGTTGGTTGATAATTATTATCTCTACACACCTGGAAGTGCGGACTGGACACGCACTTGGCGAGCTGCTTGAACAGCGGGTCCATGATCTTTTGGAACTCAGCCGGCTCGATCACGTCGAGGATTTCCTCCATCTCGTTCAGGAACATCACCTCTTTAGGAGAGTGCGTCTTCGGCCAGTATTTTAATAACGCCCTGGAAATTAGGGAATAGAAATTCAGTTGCCATAAAAACATTATCACCTTATTACAAAACTAGACTCAGGTTTAAATCAGAGATCCATTTTTAAATTTCTAACTTTATTACGACATAGTAGAAGTTCTAACTACTTACAACAAGTTACGTCAAACCCGAGTCTTAAGAAAAACTTAAGTCAAACCAGTCTTGCGAAAAAGTTAAGCCAAACCGTAGTCTTAACAAAAACTTTCGTCAAACACGAGTCTTAAGAAAAACTTACGTCACACCATAGTCTTAACAAAAACTTACGTCAAACCAGTCTTGCGAAAAAGTTAAGCCAAACCGTAGTCTTAACAAAAACTTTCGTCAAACACGAGTCTTAACAAAAACTTATGTCAAACACCCGGTTTCTGACTTGAGAATTACTCGAGGAGAAAGCCCGCGAACTTCAAAATTTCTTTAAAAAGCCATTAAAAAAAAATAACGAGAACTTTAGAATGACTTCAGGTAGCTAATGTATGAACCTGAAGTCATTCTAAAGTAGAGTTTGACTAGTTCATTCTGCCTAGCCTTTTCCCAACTGTGTTGGGGTCGGCTTCCAGTCTAACCGGATGCAGCTGAATACCAGTATTTTACGTTAGTTAAGTTTTATTGTTATGACGGCTATGGCCGTTTAGTGTCCTTGAAAGCGTAAAGTATTTACCGTTTTCTGAATAAAGTTCATAATATAATAACGAGCTCAAAGGTACGGATTGGACTAAAATTATAATTTGTTTTGTAATAGGACGGTTCATAACTCATTTGTTGGTCTTGGTATAACTTTTTATAACAAGCTACCTTCTTCTTTGCTAGATTTGCCTTTTAATGCGATTAAAATTAAAGTTAAATCCAATCTTTGTTCAAAGGCATACTATTCTATCAACAATTACTTAAACGATAAGAATAGTTGGTCGCTGTGATTAACTCAAGACAATGTTTATGTTATGTTCTTTCTCCAGGAACAGCTCACATAATGACAGGTTACATGAGTTAAGTACTAAAATTGTTTATTTTATTTGACAAAAATATAATTTAATGTATTGTGTTGCGTAAATTATTTTGCATAGGTACTATTGTATAGAATCTAGTTCTTCTAACTGAACAGACAGCTGTGCTGTTGGGGAGTTTGTTCCGCTACTTCTTCTTCCCAGCTAAAGCACTAGGAAGTGAAGGGCGGGCGTTTTGTGGGGACTGTCTTACTGTAATTTCGACGTTCAAAAAGTGCTGATTCTCAGCCTAATTTGAATAAAGGACTTTTGATTTTTGATTGATTTTTTGATTTTGACGGTAGGTGAAGTAGCCGCGGAAAGGTCGTATTTTAACCACGAACCGTTTTAGGTTAAAACCAAGTTTCAGATGGAGTGCTATCAATTCACTTCATAGGGACATTAAATTAATTAATTAAATTGAAATTATTTCAGAGGGATGAACTCCTCTGATGATATATCTGAAAATTACAAGCAGTAGCTGGTAATTACTTTGTTTGAGTTTTTTTTTTCAGCAACAAACAGTAGTTAAATCTGATTTTCAATACTTTTTTGGGGTTATATTTCTGTCTTTTATAAAGTGAAAAAAAAGCATATTCTCCTAATAACGTATCAAATTGACCTCGAAACGTGCGTTTCGCGGTTTCGCCACATTTTTCTACTAAAATCTGTCCCTAACCCAAGATAAAATATACATATTTTATTTATAGATAGGTTTGTCAAAAGTTACACACCTAACGACGGGCTGCGTGAGCGAGGGGTCCTTTTCCAAGAACTGCACGACGCAGTACGCGAGCTGAGGGTGATACACTGACAGGGATTTGGCCTTGTGCAGCGGCAGTAGTACCTGCAAATTAAAAGAAATAATCATTTATTACCTCGCAAAATGTACTGGAGAGTCAAACCATCATGGGACTACCATCGACACGAAAAATGTAATGTAATTTTATTTATTTATTTATAATTAAAACGGTACAACACCAATTACATTAATTAACGTAGAAACATACTTTACTTAAAAACTAACATGGTACAGTAGACTCCCTTGCATACTTTCTCTCACAGAACACCAGACATATACGCATAATTTTACTCCATTCATCCGCAAAAATATCACATTCAGGTGGTGGTAATGTGTGTTTCAACATTTTTCATAACATAACTGTCCGAGTGCCATAATTAGGTTTCCGTACCAAAATGGTAAAAAAGGAACTCTGTCTGTCTAATTAAAATAGTGTTATTGCCTAATTACAAATTATTGTTGCAAGTAATTGTATTTAACAATGCTGTGTTGTGCTGATACAGTTTAATTAAAGCTTGAGATTTGCATGCCTTAAGGCGTAATATGGTTGAACTATGCTCTATTTTTAACAACTTTATGTAATTACTCATATTAGCAAATAAATGATTTTGATTTGATTTGATTTGATTTAAAATAAGAAAGAAATAAAAATATTTATATTTTTTTTGCAACAGGGACTGAAAGGTGGCCTTAAAAATTTAAATTGGGGGTACTAGGGCATGTGGGGTATCACATGAAAGAGCGCTCTTTGCACATTCTCAAACATTTTTTTATTTTTTTTAGGACGCATAGTTTTCGATTTTTGATGAAAAATGTAAAAAAAAATACCCCCCCCCCCCTCTATTCTCCGAAGTTTGTAAAGAGAAAAATCTGAAAGAAGTTTATGTGAAGATTACAGGAAAAATAAAACGATGTCTCTAAATATCACACTTTTTCAGAAATCGGAACGGAGCGCGAGTCCCATTCGCTCTTGACCGGTTTTTTTTTTGTTACTGCGATCAGTTTCTGAGAGCGACGTCATCAACATGTGCGCACCGCGAGATTCGCCTGATGCATGACGTCAAAAGTGGCTGATACTTCAGCAGTTAACTAGTACATACCACTGCTACTAGCAGCTGCTAGGTCTGCTAGACAGATTCTGCTACATCAACCGATCCTAATAAATAAAAATATTTGATTGGATCCTACATAACCTTTCTTGTAATATGTGGTTAAGGCCTACCCTTAATAAGAACATCTTGTGTTCCTCCTTGAGCGGCAACGCGAACCCGTTGATGATGGAGCCGAGGATCTCCAGCAGCTCCGCAATGCCGTTGTGATGCTCCGTCTCGTAGATAAACCTGGACATAAAATATAGAACATAAGTAGAAGTACTGTTCAATGCTGTTACTTAGCTGACCGATGTTCTCACGGACGTAAAAATATCGCGCACTGGATTTTCAACTCTCGTTGTTGATCCGAGCATTGAGAATCCAATTTAACACCAACAACAGAGTGCATTCTAGGCACGTCGAAAAAACACACTGTTGGATTTTCAACTCCCGGCGCTAGCAGAGCGTTGAAAATCCAGTGAAATCAAAGTGGTCCCTGGTCAAGAAAAGGTTAGGAACTACTGGTTTAGGCCCTACGGATTAGTTCCGGTTCACATTGACACAATGTCACTAAATAAAGAAAAAAACATTTTAATAATGGAGTTCATGTCATACCTACCTATCATCATCATCATCAATAAGTCGTTAACAAAACAACGTTTTATATAAGTACTGCGATCGTTGCTTCACAATTGTAAAAGGAAAATGTATGTGAAAATGACATCTTAGAACTTATTGCATTCCGTGTCAGAAGGAAACGAATTTTGAATGTGATAAACATTTTTAGTCCGCGACCGTACTTATAACATCGGAAATAGCTCGTGAAGTTAGGGCGAGGCTGTATATTTACATATAGAAAGCGATTTCCACCTATACGCGTTGGAAGTTATGCAATTTGAGTTTGAATGTTCAATTCACACGTTGTGTCCATATTTTCCATACAATGTTTATAAAGGAAGGGCATATTATACAGGTACAGGGTGTTTGGTGCATCGTTTGCCAAATGAAAATAGCGGATAGGAGGGGTCATCTGCTATCTCCTCAGGCCCCAAAAAAAATTCTTAGCCCCATGGGGCTTCCCAGGATTTATTATGTCAATTATTTGTACTTATTATTTTTGAAAAAAAAAAAAAGTTATTGGTACTTATAGCCTCTTATTTTTTTTTTATTGTAAGTGTAATGTTGTACGGTTATATCAAAATTACTTGCAAGTAACTTCTAAGTAGGTAGTTTTTCTTTATTGACTCAGAACATCCTGCGATTTCGTCACTATGATCCTATCAATTCGAATGATAAATATGTTGTTACGAAGTGATTTTATCTAAACCTAGTTTAGAACTAAATGAAAATAAAAGAAATGGATAGTATGAGTAAATCGAAATCCTTTTTTTTGGAGGACTAAACATGATTACTTAGAATAAATTCTTAATTGGGTACTTACAACATTAAAAATTAATTATCTTCAATGTTACTTACTCATAAAAAAACATGTGAGTACAATACGTGCCACGAAAGATGAGACTTGACACATGATGTGGTTTGGCTTACGCAGTAGACGATTTTAGGTCTCTTTAGATGTCTGAGGCTCAGACTAACGCCGTGCGCTGCGTAAGGCGTGCGCGCACGGCGCGGGCGCCCGCGTGGCGTGCTGTTTTCATGTAATCTCATAGATCAGCGCAGCGCAGCACACATGAAACAGCACGCCACGCGGGCGCCCGCGCCGTGCGCACGCCTAACGCAGCGCACGGCCTAAGAGCGCAGGTGGCGCGGTCAAGTCTCATCTTTCGTGCCGCATATTGTAACTGTATTTTAAAATAGTCACCTTAGCTTCACAGTGGAGTGTGGACAATGAGTTACATATACATAACACTATCACGTGAATGAACAACGAGATGTAATTAGTTGTTATTGTTTGTCACGTTTCCTTGTCCATAAATAGACGGAGTATTATTTGTCTTGTATGGACTGGTGGTAAAACAAATCGGTTTTATCGCGGTTTAACGTGCCTTTCATAACTAGGAAATTATGGTTGAAAAGGATAATTGAAACGGCAAATTATTTTATTTACATAGGTATTGATTGAGATCACGGAAAATGACTAAAATAATACAGGAAACTCAAACGAAATGCAATTATTTTAAATTATCTCTCTGAGTTACCTCAAAATCTGATCGATTTTTAGCTGATTTGAACATTATCGGCTGATTTAAAAATCTATAGTTTAGTAGGTAAGTATACGCTATTGTCCATTAGTCCGACAACTTAATACACAAGTGCATAACAGAGTAAGTAGTGGGAGAACGCCCTAGCGTGAAAACTACCAAACAGAAATGACTGTATGTTTAAGGCCACCTAAGTTGATCAAAACATCTCCCTTGCATATTGACAACGCCATTGTAGTGTAAATTACCAAGCCGAAAGGACAGCTGTATTTATAAGGCTACTAGAGTCGATCAAAACATCTAACTTGCATATTGACAACGCCCTTGTAGTGAAAATTACCCAGTCGAAAGGACAGCTGTATTTTAAAGGCTACTAGAGTCGATCAAAACATCTAACTTGCATATTGACAACGCCCTTGTAGTGAAAATTACCCAGTCGAAAGGACAGCTGTATTTTAAAGGCTACTAGAGTCGATCAAACATCTCCCTTGCGTATTGAAAACGCCCTTGTAGTGAAAATTCCCAAGCCGAAAGGACAGCTGTATTTATAAGGCCACTACAGTATATTGAAACATCTTCAAATATGCAAGGACTTCCAGTACCTACCTAAAGTTATCAGCATCAAGTGTAGGTTTGGTTTCCTGCGAGCGGATGCTGCACAACTGTAGATACTACATGTTTTATTGACATCGTAAAACAAACAATGATATACACGCCTTCTAACACTTCCGTATTGAATGCAATCGTTATCAAACCATCGGCCCTAATCGATCCATTGTCCTATTGATCTTATATCTTGAAACGAGGGCTTGATACTAAAAAAAAAATAAGTGTGCATCATAATTCTTCTAAATTACATTCACGATTTATGACTTTAAGGTACAAAATGTATTCATTGTTTGTTTAAAATTGCAGGAAAAACCTAATAAAAATAAATAAATACTTAATAGTTGCCACAAACTTATCATAATTCAATTATGTTAATTTTTCCTGTCATTAAAATTGCTCCACCAATTTATCGATTTTTTTTTATGGGATTCGTATACAGGATGTACCAGAAAGGTATGGTCAATTTTAAGTGTATGGTAGACCATCAAACTGAACAACTTTCTCCATGGGAACAACATCTAATCGCGAAAAAATTATAGACCTACTCAATGCAAATATGTATGGGACTGTTGACTATTTTTTCACGATTTTTTACCAACATCGTAAAAAATCGTCCCATGGAGAAAGTTATTGAGTTTGATGGTCTGTACCTTTCTGATACCTCCTATAGATACAAAAAAAAAACCGAAACACCGGTACAGTCAACAGCAATAGCCCAATCTTTGTCATCAAGATAAAAAATAGTCGCTAAAATAATTAATAGCTTTTTACTTAATACTCTTTACACATGATACGATAAAAAATCTCTTGACACTATAGTCTAGTCTCTTGACGATACATAAACACAATCATGATTGTACTCATGATAACAAACAACAGGACCAAACCTGAAATCGCGAAAAAAAATCAGCTGTTCTCTACATTATGTTCGCATAACTCGTCAAAATGATTCGATGATGATGATTTGATGATCGATCGTGAAAAGCAGATTTTTTTTCGCGATTTCAGGTTTGGTCCCATAGTAAAAGTTGTTTGTTATCATGAGTACAATCATGTGTTTCATACCCATATTCTAAGTCAAAACTTTATCATTTCCTCGACTCGACTCAACATTACCTGAGGTAGTTTGATATTCATAGTTGCAATTTTACTCCTCATCTCAACACAGTTTCCTCAGTTGAGGTGAGTTTGAGTTGAGGAACCAACTGTCAAATATAAGGATCCTTATAAGACCTTAGGGACCTTATAAGTTAAGTGAGTTATAAACGGAATATTTCTCAAAACAATGACGTTTTCGTGATGTTGTATCGACTCACACTCATTCGAGGAACCTCATAATTTCCTTAATCTTTCGAAGCATGCCTTGAGGTCGCCTCGACCGAGTTGTGAGTCGAGGAGCTTTCGAGGCTACGACTTAGAATATGGGTGTAAGTATCGGCACCGATTAATACAGATGTGACACTCCGCAGTTTAGGTATGAAGCTACAAGTATGCGGCAGGCCCCGTCCGCGGGGCTAATTCAGTAGGTCAGAAGGTATAAGAGTTACGCGATAGAAAGAGAGGCAACTTGTAGTTCAATATAACTGTAGGTTGCGTTGTGCGACCTGAATTGCACTTTATTGTGTCGTAGCAAGAGTCACTTTTTATTTAAATGATTTTGCGGAGTGTCCCATCTGTATTAATCTGTGGTATCGGTCATTAATTACCAGTCACCCTACACATTGTATAAGTATAAACTCATCACTCACTTCTGATGTTGACCGTACGTGCCTGAACACCGCAGCGGTATGACATGCACATTCCCTGAACTTACCTATAGAACACATTATTGATTTGTTTCCGTATGTAAGCTCGCAGAACTAAGAACTTTCCGTATATCCTGTGTAGCGTCGTCTTTAGGAAGTCGCGCTCCCGAGGGTCTTCTGAATCGAACAGTTCTAGTAGCTGTGGACAATAAGAACGTTGTCTATGAATAACATGACAATATCAAAGTAAGCAACCAACGAGAGGAATATCGAGAAATGGAAGAAATGGGAACCGGTTTTTGCTTAGGTTTTAGTATCAATCATCATCTTCCTGCCCCATGTTACTTGGGGTCGGCGCAACACGTTTTCTTCTTCCATTCTCTCCTGTCAACCGTCACGCTATCATTCACTCCCTTCTCTTTCATATCAATCCATGAACCTTTTCTTTGGCCTTCCTCTGCCTCTCCATCCATCATAGGTTTTAGCTTAGGTTTTAGTATAGTAGGCTACTAATATATCATAAAGCCGCTCCCCCGCTGGGAGCATTCGCCTGTAAAGTAACCGTTCAGATTCGAGCATTACATGAGTGAGTGAGGAGAACCGAGCATTACAGTGCGCAACTACTAATTTTCTTAGAAAATTATCGAAACAAAATTATAATTTTCAAGAAATTTTACACTTTCACTTGGATTTTTCGACTCTGTGAACAAAATTTTTGACGTAGCGAGTTCAAATCTGGCTGGAAAATGCGCTGATAGTGTAGGTACAAGATTATGATATACCTATTTACGTTCAGTGTACAACGCTTCAGATTTTATTTTTACTTGTCTTTTCTAACTTTTTATTAAACACTAGCTTTTGCCCGCAGCTTCGCCCGCGTTTATTATACATATAAACCTTCCTCTTGAATCAGTCTATCTGTTAAAAAAACCGCATCGAAATCAGTTGCGTAGTTTTAAAGATCTAAGCATACACACAGACAGCGGGACACAGACAGCGGGAAGCGACTTTGTTTTATACTATGTAGTGAATCCCAGATTTAAAAAAATGAAGTACCTAATATCCCAACTTTTAAAATTTTAAACGATAGGGCCACTTTTACTTTACCCATTTGCCTTCGGACCCACTACCTTTGAGACAACCTGTAATTTCCTGTAAAAGGTTCCTTGATTGGTTTTTGTTATTTTAGCTATTCAATCAAAGCATCTAACACGCGATTCGATGATCAGGCTTGACCACGCTTTCAAAACGAGGTATAATGTCAGGATTATGACCAGCAGTAATCATCTAGCCTTCCATGTAGGTAATAAGAATTATGACTTTGGCAATAAAGATCATAATATTATGACCGTTCATTGAACTACTTATAATATATTCTTTCATCCATCCAGTGCTTCTTTTTTTCTTTATTAAAAAAACCTTAAGTTCTTAATAATTGATTACAATCTAGCCTAATAGACTAATAAGCAATTTAACTCTAACTTATTATTTTACGTGATAGATTTTGATATAACTAAGAATAGTGTCAATTTGCACTTTTACACAATTCCGGAGCACTTTCTTAGAGTCTGACAATATTGATAAAACACTTTGTTCATGTTCTATGACATAGTACAACATTACTATTATTCATACAGTGCTTCTGAACAAATTATTGTAACCTAGTTTTATAATTTCTTTCCTAGAAATGAGAAATTGCTTGTTTACAAAACAATGTTAACATTTTATCCCCAAACACAGCTCAAATTTTACAAAGACGACCTTGTTAGTGCTCAAAAGCGTTACTTTTTCCACTATTAACATTCAACACCTTTCACCACAAAAAGGAGGTCTCGTAAACAAGGCAGAATGAATAGATCAAAAGGGAGCAAAAAGTTTGTATTCGCATGATACTGGTCGTAAACAAATGGAGTACTTATTGCGATGAAAGATTCATTGGGATCGATCAAGTAAGGCCGCGTTCACAAAGACGGCGAAGGGCGGGACGGGAGCAGCGGCAGCGTGCGTTTATTTGGGAAGTTGAGTTCTACAACTAAATAGTACTCCTTGGCCTCGTTTACGTTCATACATTTGTGGCCTTAGTGCGAGTTTTTATACTTACATGATCGCGTTTACATTAACGTTAAATTACGTCAATTTGTATGGAATTTTTCCTATTATAGTCACCAGACGGCGCTTATTCTGTTTTAGTACAAATTGAAGTTTACGTTAACGTGATCGAGTAAGTATAAAAACCTGACAAGTGCGAGTCGGACTCGCGCACGACGCTTTGTTATGTTGAGTGGCAACAGAAATACATCATCTGTAAGAATTTCAACTGTCTAACTATCACGGTTCATGAGATACAGCCTGGTGACAGACGGACAGACGGACGGACAGCGGAGTAATAGAGTCCCGTTTTACGCTTTGCGTACGGAACCCTAAAAACGCACTAAGGCCAGTGGTCATACACGCACCCTGTTGCGAACAAAAACCATAATCAACCCATTGTAAAATTATTATTATTTATTACATTTGGGAAAACAAACAGTAGTATACTAAGCATAAACAGTGTTGTCTTACAATTAAAACTTTACAAATATACTACCCAAAAAATGCTGTCCCTCCGCCCGCTTCCCGCTGCCATCGTGGACAAGGCCTAGTTTATTGCTGCCATGACTAGGGTGAGTACTTATAGCCATGTTGAAGTTGATGTCTGCATGAGGAGGTTTATGGCATGCGACAGTTGTTATTGATTTTCATATCTATTTACGATTTGTGTTGAATTGACAATTCTATCGTAAGTGGGGTAGAAAAGGGGTTGTGTATAGTATTCATGTACTTTATCATGCTCAATGTAAGTACCTAATACAAGTTTGTGTATACAAGGGTAAGAAGCAGACTATACTTTTTTTTTTTTGTGGGAAATCATCAAATGACTTCTCCCGCTCTGGGTGGAGCGGAAGGGCGTGTCAGACTTTTACTGACTAAAACCCACCCGTGGTCCTTCTGTTGCCTATGCCAGCCACAACCCGAGACCCCGGCGGCAAGCAGACTATACTAACTAATGTTATAAATGCGAGAGTGAGTTTGTTTGTTACGCTTTGCTAAAATGGCTGAACGGATTTGGATGAAATTAGGCACATGGGTAGAGCATGAGCTGGATTAGGACATACGATACTTTTTATACCGGTAGTACGTTGTCGCTTCTACTACCACGCGGGCGAGCCGCGGGGAAAAGCTAGTTTATAAAATAAAACTCAAATGGCAGGTCATTACAGATTGTACCGAGACTTTTATATTATTATCTAAGAATAAGAATAATATTTATTTGTTTAAAAACATGGTATAAAAAGATGGTAAAATACAAAAAATCACAAGAGCATACCTACTTGTTTTTGCTTAACAGCGATAAGCATACAAATTTTTACAAGCATATTTTATAAGGTAAGTTATCATAGCCATCAATCACATTATTAGCAATCACTATTATGCTTTGGACTATTAGGTACCCGAAGCATTACGGAAGCAGGAGAGTAGTCGAAATCAAAGTTTCATTATCTCTCAGTAACACCATATGTATATCTATACTAATAAAGAAGAAGAATTTGATTTTTTGTTTGTATGTTTGAACGCGCTAATCTCTGGAACTGCCACTTGGATTTCAAAAATATTTTTTGCATTTGATAGCCCAACTCTTGAAGGCTATAGGCTATTTAACATCACGCTAGGACCCTGAGGAGCTGAGCATAATGAAAAGAAAAGAAAAACGCTAAGCAAAAACGAACTAACAGCACGGGCAGGCAATGCGATGCGACGGGGTTTGTCGGAGGAACAAGAAACTTCACGCTTACGAAGTCGCGGGCAGAATGAAGGTGGTATAAGAATAAAATATTATGAAAAACAAACTAGAAGTCTTCTTGAAAGTAGTCACAAGTTTTGTAAAGAGGAAAATGTTGAACTTCATTTAACGTTAAAAACATGCTCTTGTAAGTTTTCAATAGTTATTTCAATATTTCTTAACTTATAATAACAAAACGGAGCCCAATCTACCATGTAATAAAATTATACAAAGAATTTACATTCCACATTTTCTACAGGGTAGTTTTACGACCGGAAAAATTGTGTGGCACATTCTTTGAATTTCACACCTTGTTTAGAAAAACTGTTATTCGATAGTGGGTAAAGTATGAACTGAAATCGGAGAAGGAAACTCAAAAAAGAAAAAAAAAGAAAGTAGAAGACGAGAGGAGGGGGGGGGGGGGGGGAGGGGGACCGGCGAAGTAGTAGTGAAGGAAGTAGGGAGACCTTAATACGTGCCTCTGTGCTAAAAATCAATCTGCCTAAACTTTTTCAAACTATGTTGACTACTTAATTTAATTGAAATTCTATGTAGTGTTAGCCTAGTTATTAGGACACATTTGCACACCATAATGTAATGGTAGAATGTAATTGGGCCACGATAGTCTTAAGTTCTTGATTTATACCTACATTCTAGCAAATAAATTAATTTGAATTTGAATTTGAATTTGAATTTGAGGTCTGCTTCCAGTCTAACCGAATGCAGCTGAATACCAGTATTTTATTTGGAGTGACTGCCGATCTGACCTCCACAATCCAGTTACTGGGTAACACAATACTCCTTGATAAGACTGGTTGTTAGAAATATCAGAATGTTATCTAAGAAAATATTCAATCAAAATCAAAAGTTTGAGTAAATGACTCAAACTTCTCTAAGAATCAGCACTTATCGAACGTCAAAATTACATAAGTCAGTCCCCCAAAACGCCCACCCTTCACCACTTCCTGGTGGCTTTAATTGGGAAGAAGAAGTGGCGCAACAAACTCCCCAAATTACCTAATATTGTATGAATTTGTATGTAGAAAAAACCGGACAAGTGCGAGTCGGACTCGTACCATTATCTATAAAAACTGCAAAAAAAAATCACGTTTGTTGTATAGGAGCCCCTTAAATATTTGTTTTAGTTTAATTTAATTATTTATTTTTAAAGTGAATACATAACTAAATATTCTGAGAATATTTCATTATAAATATCGACCAAAAACGAGCTAAAAAATCACGTTTGTTGTATGGGAGCCCCCCTTAAATATTTATTTTATTCTGTTTTTTAGTATTTGCTGATAAAGCGGCAACAGAAATACATTACCTGTGAAAATTTCAACAGTCTAACTCAGGGTTTATGAGATATAGCTTGGTGACAGACGGACAGCGGAGTCTTAGTAATAGGGTGCCGTTTTACCCTTCGGGTGCGGAACCCTAAAAAGTGTTTTGTTCTACTATCTATCCTTTCGCAACGATTCCTTCACAACAACGTTATTTTTTACTTTCAGAATTAGGCTACATTTAATTCATCAACGATCTGTAGAAAATTTTCCCGTAGCTGCACGCACGAAGAGATCTCACTCAGCCAATCAGCGCACAGACTGGAAGCCATTGATAAATCAAAAAGACATATAAATAACTCAGCAAGCGAGGATTGCTCTCAATAACGCGATCAAGGGCGACGAATGAATGTAGGCAGAATTGCTACCTACTATACAGGGTCAAATTAAATTGGCTAGAGAAACTCCGCGACATGATGGGTATTATTATTATTATTTTATTTATTTTATTGTTACATTTTGCAAAAAAAAAAATCTTAGTATATTAACTATGCCCCAGTTAATATACTTACTAAGATTATTTTTTTTTGCTTTTGCAAAATAAAAAAAAATCGTTTTCACGGTTTATCTGTGGGATCGGTACAAACGGTATTATTTACAAAAGGTTTAGTGCGGACACTTAATACCAAATTACTCATTTGCCCTTCCCCCAAAAACCTGCAAACCACTTTCCTAAGAAAATAGCTTACAATCCCCTGAAAAAGAACAACTTAAGCAATTTGGCAAATTTACCTTTATTTTCCTGATTCCTTATATCAGCAGGCAACTGGTTGAGAAGGTATGGTACTCTTTTATCAAGCGACTACTACTGGAACTACTCTACTACTGCTACTCTCTCTGTGGTACTCTTTTACTTTTTTATAGACTATACAGATATCTTAATCTATCCTTCGCTGACGTGCCTCCCTTGTATCTTTGCGGTGCCAGCTTAAACAGAGTGTCTAATTTTAAATATCTGGGTCACTGGGTCTCTGAGGATCTATGTGACAACGTTGATTTGGAGAGGGAGCGCAGGGCGCTGTCTGTGCGCTGTAACATGCTGGCCCGCAGGTTTGCACGGTGTACTGAGCAAGTCAAAGTGACATTATTTAAGGCCTTCTGTCAATCTTTTTACACCTGCAGCCTGTGGACTAAGTACACGCAGCGTACATACAGTGCCCTGCGTGTACAGTACAACAACGCGTTCAGGATACTGTTCGGGCTGCCGCGCCACTGCAGCGCTTCAGCAATGTTTGCGGTGAAGAGCGTGGATGGTTTTCATGCCATCATGCGGAAGCGTTGTGCGTTTCTTATGAAGCGCATGCGGGCCAGCTCGAACAGCCTTCTGAGCGTGTTCGTGGGCCGCTGGGACTCGCCGATGTGGAGGCACTGGATGCGACTGCACACTGTGGGTGGTCGCGTCCAGGGCTTGCCATAAACGGGTACTCCTGTGCGGTGCCACTTTGTGATTTTTATTACTTTCTGTGGCTTTGTTTTGTATGTACTAACAATAGCATTAAGGTTTTTTGTGTTACTAACAATTTATGGACTACTTATGTCTGAAATAAATGTCTTATTCTATTCTATTCTATTCTTAACATGATAAAACAATAAAATAATTAATTTGATGATGTTTTTTTTTGGGGTCATCAACCACCGGTAGTGTATCACTTAAAATATCAGTTTAAAAATCTGTTTTTTTTTTATGTAAACTTCACTGACGTGATGGTTAATGATGATATCTCAACACGATAAAACAGATTTTATCAACTCACACTTCAAGTAGCAAAACTATCAGTGGTCAATGAAAAAAAAGAAATTTGACGACACGGTTGGCGCAGTGGTTGAGCAATTGACTGCTGCGCAGCATGTCGCGGGTTCGATTCCCACACGGAACAAATATTTGTACGACCTACAAGTATTTGTTCCGAGGCTGGATGTTTTTCTATCTACAATAATTATGTAGGTATGTATTTACAAAAAAAAAAAAAATGTATATAAGTAGTTTATCAGTCATCTCGTTACCATAACACAAGCATTAGGTTGCTTAGCTTGGGACTAGATGGCGTTGCGTGAAATGTCCAAGGAAAAAAAAAAAACCTTTTATAGCTTATTTATTGCAGATTATCGTAATATGCATAACTCCATACAGGCCATAAGGTACCTTTGCCTGTAGACTATTCATATATTTTTACTGCATCATTTTGAGATTACATGGCCGTTTCGTACTGCATTTGTTTTCAACCGTATAAACAGTGGGATATTGACGTGCGATCCCAACTTTTTACCTATGAGCGGTTTCGCACTACGTCCGATCCGAATCAGAATTCAAGATCTGAGTTCAATCCGAATTGGGAATGTTCTAAATTCGGACAGACAGAGTTCGGATCTAGTGCGCAACCCTTCATACAAATAGTACTGTGGCTACTTCGGACCGCCATTTCTCGGATTCGGATCGGACGTAGTGCGAAACCGCTCTTAGGGTGTAAATACAGATGCCTGTAGCTTGTACAAAACTATGCAAGTAGCTGGCACGCCATTGTGACATTCGCCAATCAGAAATTGTTATGGCACACGGCGTGCAAGCTACTTGCATACTTTTGTTGCAAGTTACAGGCATAATATGTATTCTCGCCCTAAAATAACGTACAGGATAGCACTGTGTCTGTCAGACAGTCAGTCAGACATGGAATTGTTTTATGATCTACCTAGATAGATATCAGAAAGGTGTAGTCAAAATTAAACAACTAAACAACATCAAACTGAACAACTTTCTCCATGGGACCAACATCGTAATCGAGAAAAAATAAGCAACTGTTCCATACATTTGTATTCTAGTAGTACGGAATAGCTGATTATTTTTTCTCGATTACGATGTTGGTCCCATGGAGAAAGTTGTTCAGTTTGATGGTCTGTATCGCACCATTAAATTTGACCACACCTTTCTGATACACCCTGTATAAATGTATTATGAAGTTCAATTTGTCAAAGCAATTGCCGTGGTATAAAGTTGATGAGGCGAAGTACGTAATTTACAATGGCGCTATTGTAGTTATACAATGTAATTTATTAATTGACCGACTCATTGGTATACGTGCGACTGATTCCCAGATTATGTATTTATAAAGTTCTAGGGTTTTTCTGTTGGGATATTCTTAGGTGCATGACTTCTGATTTTTTGCTGGGTAGCAGCGGGCTTGTGATTGAAGAGGCTTGTTAAGAAACCTCCAGGGCAGTACAATGCCTGGAGGTTTCTTACCAGGCCTCTTCAGTACAATCGCCGCCGGGGTCGCGGGTTGTTTTCGAAAGAGATACCGTGGCCCTGGCATAGGCAGCAGAAGTCCACGCAAGATTTTAAAAGGTAATAAGGTACTAACTTTCCATATTAATAATAAACTTGTTGCAATGTCATACAAATCTTTATTCAGACACAATCGGTCTGGAGTACCCCAAGGAAGCATCCTTGGGCCTCTTCTTTTCCTTTTATATATTAACGACTTACCAAATGTAACAAACCATAAGTGCGTACTATTTGCAGATGATGTGTCAGTAATAATACCGGAAAATAATAAAACATTACATCAACAAGAAGTAAATCAAACTATCAACAATATAATAAACTGGCTTAATGAAAACAACTTAAAAGTAAATTTATCTAAAACAAAATTCATTCAATTTGCAAACTACAAACAAAATCCCCCAAAAATCAATTTAATCCACAATAATGAAATAATTACCAAAGAAAATAGTATTAAATTTTTAGGTCTAACACTAGATGAAAATTGTAACTGGGGAATACACATTGAAAATCTTTCTAAAAGAATCAACAGATTTGTATACGCACTAAGAGAGCTTCGCAAAACAGCGAATGAAGAAGCTGCACTCAACGCCTATCACGGCTACATAGCGTCTGTATTGAGGTATGGCGTACTTCTATGGGGTAACTCGTCACACATACAAAGAGCTTTCATAGCGCAAAAAAAATGCTTGAGAGCAATAACTGGGGTGCCTCCATATGAGAGCTGTAGACCAATTTTTTAAAAGTTAAAGGTTTTAACGCTAGCTTCTATTTACATTTTAGAAATAGCCATATTTGTTAGAAAAAATTCACACTTCTTCTCCACAGTAGCCGAAAACAATAGATTTACAAAAAAGGGACCCCACCAAGTTAAAAAACCAATTTTGTAACAGCACTCTCCACTATAGAAACAGCTACCTTATGTCCATAAAAATTTACAACCACATTCCAAAATTAATAAGAGAACTGCCATTTAATTGTTACAAAAAAGAACTAAAAACATGGCTTCTCCAAAATAACTTTTATACTTTAAAAGATTTTTTTTATTATAAGGGTTAAATTAGAGTTATTTAGATTTATAATTAGATTGTTGTGTTGTTTGTTTAGGTTATTGTTGTGTTTTTATTGTTTATTTTATATTGTAGAGTATAATAGATAGATAGATAGAATACTCTTTATTATGCACACCATAAAAATTACAGATATAAATGTTGAAATTTGTATAATAATGTGTCTTCGATACTTTGTGGGTAGACAAGTAATGTGGTAACGCGGGGCGCTCACACGCGGACTGAATTAAGTTGTTTTTTTTTTTTTTAATATTTATTATTTGTGTTTGTAACGTTTTACATTTTATCTATTTGTATCTATTTATAATTATTTATGTATTTTAGTATATCTGCCCGTGACATCACAGCGGGCCCTATCAGAATACCAGCGCTGCGACACTCATGTTAAGTGCCGCAGCATTATGCTGAGATAGGGACCTTTTGGCCTCGTACAGGACTTTTTTTGTTTTTTATTTACTTTTTTTTAATTTTTTTTTTTAATATTATTTTGTTTGTTTTCAACTTTTATTTTGTGTTTTAGTTTTAGTTCTGTGCGAGTCACAATAAATACTTTTTCTTTCTTTCTTTCTTCTTTTCTTTATGTCTATAGTTGTGAAAGTGTTTTGTATTGTTTTGTAGAGTTTATAGAATATAAGTTACGTTTTATGCCCATGTGCACTTACAAACTATTGTAATTAAATATTCGTATGCCGCTTTCAGCGGCGGATGTGTCCTGAACAAAATTATTTTATATACCAACTTTTTTTGCTACCATATTACCATATTATTTATTTTTTTTGTCTTTGTCTTTGTCTTTGTAACGAGGGAGGAGTGTGCGACTGAGTTTGCGCAGTATTTTTGTTCAGTTTTTAGCCCTGATATACCCAGGCTGGACGTGGAGGCGGTAGTGGAACAGGCTGGCGGGGAGAATGGAGGGGCTAGGGTACACTTAGAACAACTTAAGCTCGATGAAGTACTTTACGCTCTGCAAAAGCTCAAGCCAAAAAAGTCAACGGGTCCCGATGGCATGCCCCCCTACATTTTCAAAGACTGCCGACTAGTACTTTGTGGGCCTCTTCTCTACATCAGTGCCTGGCGGAGGTCGTATTTCCAGAAAGATGGAAAACAACTAAGGTTGTTCCGGTGCCTAAAGGAAAGTCAGCATCGAACGTGGACCAATTCAGGCCGGTGGCTGTGCTTTCGACACCAGCTAAGGTACTGGAGGTACACAGTAGCATTCTCTCCCAGGTTAACGTACAGCTTTCAGATGAGCAACACGGATTTAGACCCGCCAGAAGCACCACCAGTAACCTACTTAACTACATGAATTATATTGTACCTGAAGTGGATGCTGGAGGACAGGCAGATGTAGCTTTCTTTGACTACAAAAAAGCTTTCGACCTGGTGGATAATGACATACTGCTCACAAAAATTGCCATTTTTGTGAGCAGTATGTCATTATCCATCCATTATTGTGGTGTAGGGTTTACTCCCCAATTACTAACCTTTTTTTCTAGTTACATGCGTGACAGGCAGCAGTATGTAGAATATGCGGGGAGTAGGTCAGAAAATTATTTTACCAGGTCGGGAGTAAGTCAGGGCAGCAACCTCGGTCCGTTGAGATTCATAGTCATGATAAATGACCTTCCCAAGGTTGTCAAAGATGCTCATTGCACTCTATTTGCAGATGATCTGAAATTGTATCTTGCGGTTAGGAACAGAGACGATTGTCAAAAGTTACAACAAGATATAGATAGGGTGGTAGCTTGGAGTAAAAGTAATAGGTTGCAATTTAACGTCTCGAAGTGCATGACTATGACTTTCAGCCGAGCGCGCTCTCCAGTTACGTACCAATACCAAATTGACGGGGTACCAATAGTGAAAGTGTCAGAAGTCAGGGATCTAGGGGTTAACTTCTCCTTTAAACTAGACTTTCGAGAGTATGTAACCAAAATCTGTAAGAAAGCCTACAGAAATTTGGGGTTCGTGCTTCGGGTAGCTAGGGGTTTTACTAATATCGTGGCAATTATTGCATTGTATAACTCTTTAGTGAGGAGCCAATTAGAGTTTAACGCAGTCATCTGGTCTCCACATGAAGCTAAATATAGTATCATTGGAGAGGGTGCAGAATAAATTTATTAGATATTTATATAAAAAGATTTACGGAGTATATCCATTTTACCCAAATAAGTATACTACCTTATTCACTTTAGGTGTGGTAGGGTACAATGAGTTAAAAGTTAGAAGAAATTTAGCACTAGTCTCGTATATCTTTAAGGTACTGAGGGGAAAGATTCACAATCCAGGCGTGTTGCAACAACTATGCATATGCAGTCAAAATACTAGTTAGAGAGTCAGTTATGGAGTGTTTTAAGAAAAGACTTATTACGGTTACTATATTTTTTTATTTTATTTCGAATAAAAATACATTGCAGACTATTATAAAATTTATTTTGTTCTATTGCAACCATAAACAAAAAAAATATATCGATTCAAAGGCGAGATTTTGGGTAATTCAAAGAAAGCACAAAAAAAAACATATCTCAATTACCGTCACACTTAGGACATGGAGGTCTTTAGGTGAAACCTAGCAAATGACCACCGCAATCCCCCAAAAAATTGTGTCGGTCCATGCGCCAAACACCCTGTATATTTTAGTTGCAATAAGTACCTAAAAAAATATTAATTTGTAACCATGTAGTTTGAAAATAACGGTTTTCTACATTACCGCATTAGGTGTGCCGCTGGGGTCGCGGATTGTCCGAAGGGGTTACCGCGGCCCTGGCATAGGCAACTCAAGGAACACGGGTGGGTTTTAGTCAGTAAAAGTCTGACACGCCCTTCCGCTCCACCCAGAGCGGGAGGAGTCATTTGATGATTTCCCATCCACAAAAAGAAAAAAGGGGCAGTACAATCTCTCTAGTCCCCCTATTGATTGAAACACAATTACCACCTGGCGAAATAGGGCTATATACTGTACAAGTTTATTCCAACATAGGTTTTCAACGAGTAGCAGTTACTTTAAATCAATCGCTAAGCGGAATTGCTTTCAATAAGATACTATCAAGGTCGAAACGAACGATGGCAAATATGTAATATGTATACTATACGTATACTTACATTATAAATATTATCTATGTATATCAGCCGTTATAGAAAATAGTCTGTTGTTCATGCCGAGCAATGTGACGAAGCAATTACTGAGATATCTAGTTGTTCAGGCGAAGTATGTAATTTTCTCTGTTGTTATTGAAAGTAGGTATTTGTTTTGTTTTCATTGTTATTGAGATACTTCTTCACCTTGACAAATAAACATAAAATCGCTGGTCCAGTGCCACACGCCGAAGCAAACATTTTTCCCTGATTGATGATATTTTTAGGGTTCCGTACACGAAGGGTGCCGAACGAAACCCTATTACCAAGCCTCCGTGCCCATCCGTCCGGCTGTCTGTCAGCGGGCTGTATCTCATGAACCATAATAGGTAGATAGTTGAAAGTTTCACAGATTGTGTATTTTATTGCCGCTATAACAACAAATAATAAATTTAAAGTTAAAAAACCGGCCAAGTGCGAATCGGACTCGCGCACGATGGGTACCGTACCATTATCAATAAACACGGCAAAAAAGTCATGTCTGTTGTATACTATAGGAGCCCCAATTAAATATTTATAATATTCTGTTTTAGTATTTGTTGTTATAGGGGCAACAGAAATACATCTGTAGTGAAATTTCAACTGTGTAACTATCACGGTTCATGAGATACAGCCTGGTGACAGACGGACGGATAGCGGAGCCTTAGTAATAGTTACTTACGCATATTTGTTCCACATTCTATTGATCTATAAAAAGGTATGCGTAATCGTCACTGACAATCTGTTGTATTCTACTATGTGTTTATGCGTAATCTCTATCGATTACACTTGTAAACAATCAATATTGACGTCATCACTACCACAGATAAGGAAATGAAACTTACACATGTGAATAAATTGGGTCAACTTCGTCACTAAGTGCTAGGGACAGTTTCCGGGGGCCCATTGTTGAGTGTGCAAGTCACCCCCTGCCATTTTTCCCCGTGTATAATAAAGCATTGATCAGGCAGGGGCCATAGTGCTTTCATAGTTCTAGAATCTAGGTAAGCACTAACTAACCAGTCCACTTTAGCCATCCAAACACGTACCTATTCCAAAATCTTTGTTTCCATATCTTGCAATAGTCTTACACCAACCGGATGCACTTGCATAGTGCGTACAAGAATAATCGTCGGTTGGTGCCTCATTTAATTAAAAACGTCTGACGGGCCTCTGCGAGATGACTTCGGCCCCTTTTATTTTTTTTTTGTGGATGGGAAATCATCAAATGACTTCTCCCGCTCTGGGCGGAGCAGGAGGGCGTGTCAGACTTTTACTGACTAAAACCCACCCGTGTTCCTTCAGTTGCCTGTGCCAGGGCCACGGTATCTCTTTCGAACAACCCGCGACCCCGGCGGCATCGGCCCTATCGGACCCCATCTTTTGCTGACATCTCTTTGAGGCGCGCGTGGAACACAATGCGCCGTCGACCCAGACCTGGTCCTTACCGGACGGCGAGCTACCCGCTACTCGCCGTCCGCAAGCCCGCGCCTACGGTGTCCGGGAATCGGCTACCGATTCCCGCCGCCCAGGGCGTCTCCTGCGGCGACTGAGGGTGTGACACGTGGTGAGGGGGTGAAATCACCAAATTAACCTCATGTAATTAATTAACGTATACAGTTTAACTTCTACTGGTAGAAAACCATCTCTGTAAAATTGTAGTTGAATCGGTTCGGGTAACCTTGAAAAGGTACCAAAGTCGGTAAGTACCTATGTAAAGTTTTTTCTGATACTATCATTTTATAGATTTAGTTATTTTAAGCAAATTAATTTCAATATTTTGGTTTTCCAAGTCATACATTTTAAACAAATTTTCTAAATTCTACTTTGAAAAGTAGGCTGAAGAGTTCGATACAAATAACACATAGGTACATAATCAATAATAAACACCCCACCACTCACTGCACTCCACTCCCTCTCACTGAGAGGTCTGTGTCCCAGCAGTGGGAACATTATAGGCTGATTAAGCTTTTTTCTTCTTCTTCCTGCCCTTATCCCATGTTACTTGGGGTCGGCGCAACACGTTTTCTTCTTACATTCTCCCCTGTCAACCGTCACGCTATCATTCACTCCCTTCTCTTTCATATAATTCCTCACACAATCCATCCATCTTCTCTTGGGCCTTCCTCTGCCTCGCCATCCATGAACAAGATTAGGCTGATTTTGCTTTAATCAATACTAATGATGCTACTAACCTGTAAAACAAACTTCTGGTCGATATACTTCTTGGCGATGTTGGGCTGGAAGTCTGGCGACTCCAACAGCCGTAGGAACAGTTCATAGACCAGCTGCAGATGAGGCCAGGCCGCTTCTAGCGTGGGCTCGTCTTCCTCAGGGTCAAACTCCGCGCCATTTGGGTTTGAGGAGGGCGGTAGTGTCCGGAATAGGTTTATCGCGAACTGTGGACGAAAGGGAAAGGCTAAGTTAATGTTTGTTTGGTCGTTCGTAAGTATTGTAAAACTTTTTAGGGTTCCGTACCTCAAAAGGAATAAACGGAACCCTTATAGGATCACTCGTGTGTCTGTCTGTCCGTCTTTCACAGCCAATTTGCTCCGAATCTAACGAACGGATTAAGTTGAAATTTGGTATACATATGGATTTCTGTGACCCAAACATGTACGGCTAAAGTAAATAAA
This sequence comes from Cosmia trapezina, assembly GCA_905163495.3. Taxonomy (NCBI): domain Eukaryota; kingdom Metazoa; phylum Arthropoda; class Insecta; order Lepidoptera; family Noctuidae; genus Cosmia; species Cosmia trapezina. The sequence goes on from LR991035.1 coordinate 6,980,795, forward strand.
TGAATTTTGAATATGGGGGTCACTTTTAGGGGGCAAATAAGAAAAAAAAAAGTTTTGCAAACTGTACCATGTGACTTATCAAAAAATATATATTTGAGACCCTCATAGTAAGCCGAAAGGGCTTACTATGAGGGTCTCAAATATATATTTTTTTATAGTTTTAAAATAAAAAGTTGTAAAGTTATTTAAGAAAATAGACGAAAATTGACCGGATTAGGCTCAGTAGTTTCGGAGATAAGAGGGGACCCTTATCTCCGAAACTACTGAGCCTAAAATTTTTAAAAAAATACAGAAAATAGTTCTATACCTGTAGATTACAGGAAAACGTACAAGAAGTTTGTGGTCATAAAATAACATGGTAAATCTCTCAATAGTGTGAGTACAAACTGTTGGAATGTATAGGTAATAGGAGAACATGTTTTTTAACTATGATGTTAAGTTTGTTCTTGGGATAATTCATTTAATACCAACTACGGAACCCTTCATTGTGCGTAGTCCGACACGCACTTGGCCGGTTTTTTTTTTAAAGCTCTTTAGACAATGCCAACATTTTCAACTAATTCAGTAATTTCAGTAAGCCAGAACTACAGGGCAATCGAGCTCGACGAGTCCCAGAAAAATTATTTATTGAATCCGCAAAGAAAAATAAAGGACAAATAGGAAATTGCTATAATTTCTGCTATAAGTTCATTACTGGCTAGTTCAAGACTGCCATTTTTTTTTGGTACTGTTAAATTTTCATGTGACACGATCGTGCTATCGGCACAAACCCAATGACTTTCGAGACATATAAAACGACCTTCACTATTTTCACATACTTACAAATAATAAATCGTAGCGATCATAATGTCAAACTGGCGACAGCAATAACATCGGAACGCGACAGCCTAAATGTCCCCTCCTTAACTGAAGCACCATTATTAATGAAAAAATGAGAAATTATAATATCGAGAAGTCAGCTAGGGCAGAACTTACTGTATGTAAGACAACTGAAGAATATGAAGAATTTTTTTTTATACAAAATAATATTGCAATAATGTTCACCTTGTTCTTTTTCGTGTATTTTCTTAACGCCACCACCACAATTAAACGTAAGTAAGTTATTTTCTTCTTCTTTTTTTTAAATTTTTTTTTTCAATGCAAGTATTGCAATCAGCTAGAAAGTGTTTTGGATATCAATGAAAAATAAAATGAACCCAAGAAGAAATTGTCAAGACGAAATAAAACCTATTACTTGTACCTAAGTCTACTTTCGTAATGCATCCTCAGACATCTTCATTCAATCTCATAGACAATTTGTCAATAGGCAATCAGAACTCATTCAATACAGGCGCTATTGTCCTTGTCCGTGAATTCAAGTGATCACATAAATTAATTGATAGAATAGGTACGTATATTTAGTACTTATGTATAAGTATATTCTTCTTCGATTGTATCTTTTGGTAAACAAAAATATCGCATGACATGAATGTGGACACGAGGAGCTCGTGGCTAAGTAATAACAGCAGCACGGGTCGATCCATCAGGTTAAGTTACGCTTGCCAGGGTTGGACTGTGGATGAGTGACCATCTTTACATACCTATACTCCTCCATGCCTCGGAAAGCACGTTAAGCCTTTGGTCCCGGCTGTCATTCGTGGATCTTTGACAGTCATTACAGTCTTACTAAGGGGTATCGTATTACCCAGTTACTGGGTTGTGGAGGTCAGATAGGCAGTCGCTTCATGTAAAAATACTGTTATTCAGCTGCATCCGGTTAGACTGCAAGCCGACCCCAACATAGTTGGGACAAGGCTAGTCAGATTAGTTGAATTCGTTGAAGTCAGATTAGTCTAGATTGATTGACGAATGTGGACGAAACAAAATAAGTTGTATGAATCGCGGCAGGTGACGTTTTGTATGTTCTGGCTACCTCCACGGGAAATGGCGTGAGTAGTATGTAGATGGCGTACTAAAACCGTTAGTTCGAAGCAGTTTTTGCTGTAATTCCTCCCATATTTGTGTTTCTAACTATCACATTTGTTTGCAAAAAGGTCATGTAAAGAAAAAAAAAAATAACAACAGACTTCCAAAAAACAACATACATACATACAGATGAACATATCGCACCTTCATTTCGAAACTGTTACTAAACAAAAAATTTACGATTTTTGCATGACTATTTACCTCTTAATAAAATAGTAACGAACACTTATGAGATATTTCTGGCATTATTTGTTAAATTATTGGTGTTCTTTTTATGGTGTGTAGTCATAATATAATTTAATTAGTATGTAGATTTTGCCGATATAAGTAAGATCGCGTTATTATCTCATTTTCGTGAAAATTTCGTTTAGTAGGTAACGGTTTCGAAATGAAGGTGCGATATAACCTCCTCCTTTTCGGAACTCGGTTAAAAATACATACAATACTGTCTCACAATACTATCAATATTGGCACAATACAATACACCTGGGTACGGTAGATAACAGAAGACAATCGGAAGTGGGACTCCATTAATAATTCCCCAAACAAAACCTTGGCCTTCCGAATGTTCGGAGCTTCGGAGGCCCTCACCAATAATAAATGATAGTAACTTTTATGAGTTTGTGTCCTTGATCAAATAGTAAGGCGGTAATGAAGTATCGTCAGTAAAAGAAAAAGGAAGACTAAGTGTATGCATACGGATTTCCAAACGGCGAGAACAATTTACTTAAATATGGTAATTTTTACTGAAATTTTACGACAACACAGTCATGCTCTATGTTAACTACAAATTGATTTTTGTAATAGTAATTAGCTTACCTAGGTTTTGTAATCTATTAATAATAAATAATAAACATTAAACAACTGTTATAATTTAAATTGACTAAATAATAATAATTGCAAATTCAGCACATCTTTGTTTACTTACACTTTAACTTAGTTTTTCCCCAAAACACAAAACAGTTATTTTTAATTTCGGGTGCTGAGTTTTCTCTCCCATAAATTAGTGACATTTTATAAATAATAAAAAATAAAAAGCCAGATTCCCACATCAAATATTTGTTTGTTAGTCGTGTTAGTATATTTAACTTATAAATCTAGTGTTAGTATGGTTAGCTATTTTTCTTGGATGTGGACCCCTCTTGGGTAAAGGCCTCCTCCTTCTTCCATAACTCTCTATATTTGCCTAGGGCCATCTAGTGACATTTTAAGTTCATTTAATTATTTGTTTGTTTAAAGACTTGAAGCACAATCTGTTTGTAATCAAATTCACCGTCTTTAGATAAGGGTATCTAAAAACGGTGAAGTAGGTCTAGGGACCTACCTCAAGTCTGTTGAAACTATTTTAATCAAAAGTTCATCTAGAACAGTTGGCGCTTGCACAACAGTGACATAAACTCCTGTGACAGACCGACAAATCAAAATAAACCGATATATAATTCTTTATTTTACCTCGGACGGAAGGAACCCTAAAAAGTTCCGCAAACAATTTCCCTTTGTTCAGTGCATTTAAGCGTGAGAAGCCTCGGATACTTTTCAATGAAAAATGTAGGGTAGTTAAGGAAAAGTTGAAAGTAAATGAATGTAGCTATTTTGAGGGCGGTCGGGACATTCTTGGTCTTTGAAAACAATTCGTGTTTCATGAAGCGTAAGCGCAAGGAACTCATAATGTTCGTTGTTGCGTGATTTACTCGAAATTAAGGAGTTCCTATTGAACATTCTGAGAATGGTATTTCTTGGTTTTAATTACCTATGCTCAGATTGCGTGCCTCGGAAAACACGTTGAGCCGTTGGTCCCGTGGATCTTTGACAGTCGTTGCGGGCCGTCACAAGCCCGAAAGTCAACCAGTCTTACTAAGGGGTATCGTATTACCCAGTAACTGGGTTGTGGAGGTCAGATAGGCAGTCGCTCCATGTAAAATACTGGTATTCAGCTACATCCGGTTAGACTGGAAGATGACTCGCAACACAGTTGGGAAAAGGCTAGGCAGTTGATGGGCTATGTCCAGCAGTGGGTGAAGGCGGGCTGTGGATGATGATCATGATGATGAATTAGTCGACGTTCGCACGGACGTAAAAATATCGCGGCGATTTTTTTTCGCGCACTGCAACGGCAGAACAACTATCTTTCACAATATAGTGGGAACTGGACCCTAGATTAAAAATATTCCTTGCTTGGAACCTCTACAATGTCTGAAGCGTCTTATCTTTGATACTACGGAGCCAATCTCGAATCTTGCCGTGCAAGCTGAAGAGCTAGCACGGCTTATCAGTTTCAAAGGCGTTGTGGGCCATTGTGGAAAGTAGGCAGGTACTGACTTTGTTAAGCCTTCAAGAGCTGATTGAAAATTTTAAAGGAGGTGCTTCATTAAATCTAGTCTTTATCTCAGCAGTGCCTAGGCGGAGAACTTTAAATTGACAAAAAACAAAGAAAACTGTTACTATCCATTTGGCTTTGTTTGACAGATAATTTTATGGCATTAATAATGTTTGAATAATTGTGATTTCGCGCATGTGGCCGCCACGTCTGGCGCGTACCATCGCGGACATTTGCGACCTTATTACTAAGCTAATAAGGTTGAAAAGTAAAAAGTAAGTTAAAGTAGAGAGAGAGTAAGTAAGTGGAGAGTGAGGTAAAGTAGTAAGTTGGTAGTAAGTAGTAGTGGCGTAATCTAGATTCTGTAAGTCAAATTTTCACACACTCTTCGCAGTTAATCAGGCTGTATTTCGGCAATAATGCGTCGAATGTTGCCATCCAAGTGCTCAATTGCTAGGTTTATCGGCGTAGACATGCGACTCTATGTACATATCCCCAGAGAAAATAATGTAATGGCGTCAAATCACACGAACGAGATCGCCAGATTTCGTGAAATAGTCGTTCGTCAAATGTTTCCTTTAGTAAATTAAGCCCACAAAAAATTAAGTAAATTAGGCCTTTGCGTCAGCCGCGGCGGTCACATGCCCGAAATTATATTCAAACATTAATGCCATAAAATTATCTGTTAAATAAAGCCAATTTCATGGATATTAAAAACATTTTTCTGTGCTTTATTTCAATTTAAAGTTCTCCGCCTCTAAAATAAACACCCGATATTAGTGGTATCTTTTTCTACTTTCACTAGATATTAATGCCCTGTCTGTGTGTAGTGAAAATTAATTTTCTTGGTCTACTTGCACTTTTACTGTTTGACAAAATATGCCAGTAACACATCTTCTACTCGTACATGTTAGTAGGGAAGTATTTCTCCATACGGAAAAGAATAGAGCAGGCCTGATTTTTTGAACCCTAAAGATGGCAGTTCACCGGCCTGATGAAAAATCACAATATCATATCAGATGGCGAGTCTTGGCAAAATCGTGAGAAAACCACATGTAAAGGTCAAAATATTCTGCGTCGAGAAAGCAATTACAGAAGGTAGGAATACTAGCTAGCTATGTGTGTGTGTGTGCTTCTGATCAGACCATGACCAGATCAGACCAAATGGGGCACCACTTGCTGGAGTGTGCTAAGTATCCATTCACCTGCACCTCGGATGACTTAAAGAATGCCACTGATGCCGCTATCAATATGGCCTACTAGGATCAATCAATATAAAAACATCCAAGAACAGAACCGTCACGAAAAGAGAAGAAGCATGTGTACAAAACTCGACTTGTTAAAGAGACAGAGGTATGTAAAATATCTATGATTGTCATTTACCATATTAACCGCCTCCGGGTATATCGGCTCAGTGATGACGCCCCTCTGCGACGTGACGTACTCCACCATCTCGAGGAGGGCTGCCCGCTTGACCTCTTTCCACTTGAGGTCTGACAGGGGCTCGTCGGCGAAGTCGAACAGCAGGCAGCATTGCTGCAGCTTCTGTACGAAGAGCTGTTCACGCTCCGCCGCTGGTGCATCTGGTGGGGAGAAGAAAAACAATGGGTTAATTTTTGGAAGTATTTTTTTGTGGTAATCCTCACTTGACGCGGTTAAGAAGATAGATAGATTACTCTTTATTATTCACACCATAAAAAATACAGATAAATGTTGTTTTACACAGGGTGACACAATGGACGGTTTTATCGCTAAAAGCGATCTTTTACAGACAACCTTTGGATGGATTAAGGTGAGAATAAGGGGAAAATACTGTATGTGGTGGTGGTAAGGGGTCAGTGGTGTACCATATACATATACAATATATGTATAAATAAGTCGACTTTCAGCAGTAATAGTTCGTTCTCTGGAGTTCCTTATACTTTCTAGAACAATCTAAGGAATTTATGCATGTATGTCCTATGTGTATGTCCAGCAGATTTTGACTAGTCTGATCAGAACGCAGAAAGAAAATGTTAGTAAACAAAACCACAGACTATTGATTACATAGTGTAAACAAGAAACATAGTTACATCCATAAATCAGTTTTCCTCTATCTACGACGTCAAGATTTTATGTTCGTAAAAATTTTTGCCAAACCAACATGTTACAAGTAGGTAACAAAGCATGGAAATTAGTTCCCCGTACCTAAGTAACATTAGTTGTAAGAGGAACAGCTAGTAACATGCGATGAAAGAGAAATAGTTGCGTTTAGCTTTGAGTCCTGTCCCGGCTGAAAGTTCGCCGTGTTTCAAATTCACAACACATTACTCGCTTGGCGTCAGACTTTAGAGCGTGGAATAATTTGCTGTCAAACTAGTTTCCAAGCTTTAGGGAACAACTAAATTAATATTGAGCTAGGAATTAAGGTGTCCTATCATTCTGTGTTTATCTACGTAGAGTAGGTCACTTCACAGGATCTGAAACTTTTTCGATTTAATTTGGTGTCAAATTTAAATGTCAACTTATAAGTAAAGTTGTTGTTTGGTCTACCACCCAGTAGACATAAGATTTGGTAGGAATTTACTGATCAGGGACTAGATCCTTCAGAAGTTACCAATGGTCAAAAAGTCAAAGTAATTTAAGTATTTGTCAGAAACACGTTCATACATCATGGTTAGTGTTCCTATTTACCATACATGACAACCATTTTGGAAACCTGGTTTTCATGTTGTGAGAAAGGAATCCACGAAATCCATCACACATTCCGATTGTACCAATTTCTGGTACTCTTGAAAAACCCTCCCAATGCCTTAAAGCCGGGAAGCCAAAAATAATGTTATCTAGGATAAACGGAAAACGAAAGCACCATTTACTTGTGGGCTTGACTAAAGCATTCTGAGATTTACGACTCAATATTCAAGAAAAAGGACAATAGTTTAAGCAAAGAGACGGTTTTGCCAACAATTCAGTGCTTCGTTTCGTAATAAATTTGTCACCAGACACCCTTCCAAGGGGACCGGTGAGTTATGTCCTAAATGCGTGCCTCACAGAAACAAAAGGGGACATTTTAAATAACTGAGGAGAAATTGGTGCGTAAGTACAAGGTTCAAGAAAAATTGTATTAAAAACCTCGATTTTTTTCGCCCATCGCCAAATTTCGTGGAAGTGTAAAAGCCGCAAATTAGAGGCGGGATCCACGGAATAGCTTTTTCGCGTAATCTGCGAGTAATAAAAACGAGGGATATAAGGAAGAAGTCTTTGAGTAGTAATCCAGAATGCTTTGGATTCAAGAACTCTAGGATAAGATTTCGAAATGCATCTGAATTTGACGTGAAAACTTCTTCGGATTAGTAAAAAATTAGATTTTCCAACAGAACTCGATTGTTTTAAGGGGTTAAAAATAGGAGAGAACTATGTACGTGGTTGCTTTCGTAGTAGCAGTATTTCTAACTTATGTTAAATTATAATGTCAAAATTCAAAATATCTTTATTGTAGGCATATGTTAGTAATGTCGGGTTATCTTAGTTTTTTCAAGGTCACAAACGATATCAACATGAGGTCATGATGTCAACAGACTTATGTTGGGCTAAGATAAATATTTAATAACAGTTAGCAGTTCATCCCGGTATAAATGTAAAACTTGTACTTTAATGCTTTGTTTATGTGATTATGTTAGTGAAATTTTACAACCATTGAGCTGTAAAAATGCTTGCATATAAACAAACATGTTTCCAAATGACAAAAACATTAGCAATATGAATATCAAAGTCTTCAAGACTATAAACAAGGTGTTCATATTAATGTTGATGAGGCAACTGACCTCGTCGTGCTAATTTCGCTCATTAGCAAAGTTAACGTCTATAACAAAAAGGCCGGTAGTCGGGAGTAATTAAGGCCTATATCGTGAGTCTCAAATATCACACTGCATGATTTGTCGCCTGGTTGTGGTGCATAGCACAAGGACGTCGCAACACATTTCCCATGGCACACATACAGCACGGGGCCGGCCGCTGGCCGCCGATGGGTCGATATATTTCTGCGGCGTTTTCGCCATTTCCCCTACGTCTATACCACATGTACGCATAAGATAGTCAATCACTAGTTACAGTGGTTCCAGTGATTCAGCCGCATTGTTTCGGTCGGCGAGGCTGATTAGGCTCTTCAAGGCTGTCAGTGACGAGGTCTGGGCGACTACATTATGTAGTTATCGCTGCTACAGCGTAATTTATCTGCGTCGTACATGATAGTGTATTGAAAACGTCATCTTCAACGCAGTTCAGTAACGTTTACTTCAGTAACTAGGTATTATCCACAAATAGACGAAAATTAGCCAAACATTGGAGGTGGCTTGTAAACAGATATTAACAGGCTTCTGGTTTCGCCGTATTTGATGTCCATTATCTGCAAAGCTAACCACGGGTGCATTGTTGATATTACCGACGAACCTTTCAGCGGGGGCAGCTGCACCATCAAACTTTCCTTATCGGCATTCGGTATCGTGGGGCGCTCGGGCGAGACGGCGGCCGCGGCGGGGGGCGGCGGGCTGCGCGCGTCCGGCGGCGACGGCGCCTTCTGCTGCGGGCCCTGGCCCTCCATGCCGGGGCCGGCGAACAGCGCGAACCGAAAAGCGCGCGCGACGTCCGACACGCTCTCGGAGCGCTTGGTGGCCGCTTGGCTGGCGACGAGGTCGAGGCCCGAGTGGAACGACGGAGACTTTGGGATTCCCAGCGGCGAGACGGCGCGGCGCGGTTTAGTCTCAGCGGCAGCGAACATCGCGCGAGAGGGCGCGCGCGCGGCCGGCCCGGCGTGGACCATCGCTTGCGGCGGCCGGCAGCGGCATCCGAGCGGAGGCCCGGCAGCGCCGGGACCGGAGCGAGCTGCGGGGGCGCCCGGACTGCCACGCGCCGGTCTCAGCCGCGACTCGCCACTGGCGGCGCCGCGAGTGCGCGCGCACGCCCGCCGCACCCCTCTTGCGCCCCAACCGCTCTATACAACCTCGGCTAGGGTTGCCACGTCGTAACATATACCATTTGCATAATGTCTACATGGATTGTTACTGCAATACAATAACTCCTCCTACACACGAGAGTACGTCTCAATAGCTGATTGCGTCTGTGACTGGAGCACTCTCGTAATGGAGTAACGGCAGTTACCGGAACCGACGACGCCGAGAGCTCGGCGTAATGACGCAGATACATGTTACATTGTAGCAGCCCTGTAGATATTACGACGATTTCACAAGTCGAGGAGGTCGGGGGTCGCGATCGCGTCACTCTATAAGGACCAGTAAACAAATGGACTGTATCGCGATAACCCAATTGCGTAAAATTATAAACAATACCAACCAATATAATATTAATATATGCTAGTAAACATTAATCAGCTGGGCTGTGAGGCCGTTATCTTGAATGATAAACGTTTGAACGGTTCGCTAATTAGAAAAAAAATACTTGAATAGATAGGCGCCATAAACATTGCGCGCCATTGAACATTCGCAGCCAATAACCGCGCAGGCGATAAATTATAAATTGCGAGTAACGACCGAATGTAGACGGCGACGTTTTTCCAGGAAAGAAGAATAACAAGGGGTACGCAAGGGTAAGTTTGTTTGGGTGAACCGCGAGGGGTCCCGCCATCCCGACTTGCGGGGAGAGAGGGGTAGTACTCCTGTGCCAGACTGGTTCGCTCTCCCCTGCACCATCGATCTTTTAATTGACTATAATTCGTCTGACTCACTTCCTGGATTCATGTCGAGAAAGCGCTTTGGTTAATTTTATCTTGAAAGCAATTTAATTGAATCTTCTTATCGAAGATTCAATTAAATTGCTTTCAAGATAAAATCGCTCGAAAAATTTTATACCTTGTCTAGTTGGTATATCTTCATTTGAAGTTTCCGAAAAATATAATGGTGTTATCTTTCAATTAAACTGTTCTATTTTTATCTAAAAACTTTTCGCTGACTTTGCTGCCACCGACGACGAACTACGAGGAAGTCACAAAGTACTGGCCCAATAAAATATAACCGACACGAAGCAGAAGATCTGAAACCTTTTAGCTAATTACCATTAAAACACCTCATCATTCATCGACTCGTTATAAGATAAAGTAGGGATTGAGATATCTGGAACGTAACTACCCCAGATTGCAGAGAATATTTATGTTTCCACTGGGTGCAATTCTCGCTCAATATAGCGGTCGTCGAAAACGTTCGGAAATGGATAAGTATCTAACATTAAAGCTTTAGAGCTATTATGGACTACCTAAAGGCTTACTTTAAAGCTATTATGGACTAAATATTTCCCATGGACGGCTGATTAACTTAGTTATTACATTTGACAAAGATAAGGAAAGAAAGATTGTATATATTTTTCCGCAAAGAGACACACCATTTGGTAAAAGACAATTATTTGTAAAAGAGTAACCGTGGAGTTTCTTGCCGGCTCTTCTCCATAGGAAACGACCAATTAGCCGTGCACCTAGGTACTACGTTGGCCTATGTAGGTTTTTGTGAAATAATTATTTTTTAAACAAAAACATAGATTGAATAAATGTGCCAAAACTGCCTCAATAGATGAGGCAATTTTGGAGAGATCTATGCCCCGCAGTTAAAAACTCTTGGAAACTAGACGCTAAATTAGATAATTAAAACCGACTGAAAGTCAAAACAGACGCTTGCCAACCCTACGTCCTAAGTTCCGTCGAAATGAAGTAAAAATCTAAATCAATTTTTGTGGGCCATCCATTTTTCCTTCCGACTCCATAAGTCTCTACAAAATTAGGAAAGAAGTTGCGTTAGGGGGTGGCTATATGATACGTAGGGACAAAGCTATGGCGTTTATGCACCATCACGCTTTATCCCCACGTGGGGTGGGGAATACAAAGGGCTATCATTACAAGGCTATGCTAAATAAATTGTTTTTAGGATCGTAGCTGTTTATATGCAGCTACCGAAAGTCGGTCGATTGTTTGCGTTTAATATAACAAGTATTAGCTCCTTCTTGGTAAACAATGATGATTACTAGTCTACTTTCATCAGCCGATCCTTTTTCGGAACTGCACATCACGCCTAGAGAGCAATGGTGGAGCAGTGGTAATGGCCACAACTTACGACAAAAATAGTATATTATGCAATTAGTGAATAAAGGACGGATTTAAAGCGAGGGCCATAAATGAATCACGAGCTAGTGAAGGATTCCAACGATTGAACCACGAGCGTAGCGAGTGATTCAAGTGTTAGAATCCTGAGCGACACGAGCGATTCAAGGCCCTCGAAATAAATCCGTTTTATTCAAGAGTTGCATACTATACTTTATACCATGACTACGAGAAAAAGAAAGATTTAAGTGAAAATAGACATATAATGAAGAAAAAGGAAAGTTAAATTGGCTTTGATGTAAACCAGCCGGGATTTTTGGGTAGCAAGTTTTCCACTATATCGGCCGCCCTCTCTTTCATAAACTCAGGTGTTAACACATCTTCATCACTAGAATGCATTTTTAATAGATTAGAACAACACTAAACAAACACAAAATTAAAGATTACAGTAACACTAAACTTTGTGTTCGTACAACTTACAGTATTCAAAATAGCGCCAATTTACTAAGGACAGCAAAGAACACAAAACAGTTTTTATTCTAATGCTAAACTCCTTGTCGAGAATGTCGACCAATCAAATTGAATTTAGAACACATCAATATAGGTCGAATACAAAGATTTCACTTACACTAGATACGGCAAGCCACGACCAAGCGTGCCCTGCATGTTCGACTGTTCGTACTAAAAAAAGTCTTTTAGCTTAGTGACGCTTAGCGATTGAAACAATTCTGTTTACTTTGAGCACATCACTAAATGGCTGGGGTGAAGTTATCGTAGGTATAAAAAAATGACCGGTTCGGTTTTCATACTTATCTAATAACATGCCGTATCTAGCCTAGGTACTCTAAATCTGTGGTCGAATACATTGGTGTATTCCATTTTCAAACATCAAAACAGTGAGTAAAAGTGCTTTTTATTCACTGTTTTCAGTGAATAAAATAAGCTTTTTAGAGGGGGAATGGTATAAACTAAATTATTTCATCACCACTGCTCTCAAAACGGTGAAGAAAAATATCGTGAAGAAACCCGCATGTCTTAGAACCAAAAATTCGAAGACATGTGACATCTACCAACATGCACTGGGCCCGCGTGGTGGATTATCCCAGCAGTGGGAATATTATAGGCTGATTCCCCGTAGGGTTAGGCAGAGGTGAATAAAAACCCACATTTCACCAGACCCAGGGAGTCAAATTCCATTAGCCGAATGAATACAGTTTTCCTACAAAGAAATTCTCAGTGGCAGTCTGTTGGGTTTTCATAAACCTTCCCCTCATTATGATGTGTTGGTTATAAGTGCTACGGGTGTGGTAGAAGATTCAGACCAAGTCCCATTTATAAATAGCCCCTTTCACCATGGTAGCTAAAAGTGCTGATTTAGCGAGGAAGCCGAGCGGAAGGGTCTCAGGAACCCGAAAATTTGCTTTCATAAGAGGTGCCGCTACATAATTTATATTGACAGGAAGCTCAATAAGGGCAACCTTTTTCTTTTTAACTGACTTCAATAAAGGAGGAGGTTCTCAGTTCGTCAGATTCTTTTATTTTGTATGTATGTTCCCAGATTATCGAAGACGGCTGCACCGATTTGGAATTTTCTTTTTTGTTTGAAACGGTATTCTTCCCAGGTAGTCGCATTGTCATCAGGTCAGGATCTGATGATGGGATCCTGGAGAAATCGATGGAATTCTTCAAATATATAGTTCGCAAATATTATAAGCACACCTATAGCGATTTGGGTATTTTTCACTAGTGCATTTGCTCTCAGAAAAACACTACTTGGTAAAATGGAACTGATGATGAGGACTACAGATGGCCACCGTAAGTACCTATACCTACTCAATAATAAGTATTTCATGGGATGCGATTCAATTACTTAAATATGGTTGCTATGCAATTTGTGTCACAATGCATTGGTAAAGTGGAGCTAATGGTGAAGTACCAGGAGAACTCCTCAACAACTCAACAACTTAACGTCCCTGCATCGGGAAAAACAACGTTTTGTAAAACCGTAAAAGGTGATGAGCAGTTGACATTAGGCTATTGAAACTTAGATAAATTACAAACCGACCTACTAAAAAATAACTTTAATTTCTGAAGTCGGTGACAAAAAAAAATTAAATACAGATCCAAAGACACAATTTTTAAAAATAAATAAGTAATAAAATATCATTGTTTTTTTTTTTGATACAAAAAGCAATGGCTCCCAAAACGTATGGCGAATTTCAAGTGAATTAATGAGAAAAACAACGTGACGTACCGACGAGACACTGAACTCTCATAAGAATACTGATTTGATCTTTTAGGATGTACGGAACACTGAACTCTAGACTAGATCGACGTAATGAGGTCTACCCAAATAGTTATCTCATGAACAGAACAGAATAAAATAGAAGACCCTAAAAAACCTTTTCCCAACTATGTTGGGGTCGGCTTCCAGTCTAACCGGATGCAACTGAATACCAGTATTTTACATGGAGCGACTGCCTATCTGACCTCCACAACCTAGCAACAGGGTAATATTGTAATACGATACTCCTTGGTAAAACAGGTTGTCGGACTTTCGGGCTTCTTACGACCAGTAACGGACTGTCAATGATCCACGAATGACAGCCAGTACCAACGGCTTAACGTGCTTTCCGAGGCACGGAGGAGTTTCGTTATGTAAAGATGTTCACCCATCCACGGACCAACCCCTGGAAGCGTATCTTAACCTGATCGATCGACTCGTGCAGTTGTTATTACTTAGCCACGAGCTCCACTAAGACCGTAAACAAAAACCATATGTTAAAGAAACCGCGCCATATTTTTATATCTTAACGCCATTTTTCTTCGTTCCAATAAGGCGGGCCGCTTTTTATTGTTATCCGTTAGTCCTAAAAGAAGTACATAAAACAAAAATAAAAGCTATATTTAGAGCAGTGATGTAATTAAGAAGTGTGTCAAGGTTTTTGTTATAAACTGCGAGTTTGTTTGTTAGCGAGAAAGCTGACAAACACCCAGACTCGGAATCTGAACAAATATCTGGAGGTCAGACTTATTTGTCCCAACTTTCAATGCGGAAACAGAAAATAGCGCAAAAACTAAATGGAGAATTTTCCGAAACATCGTCTGAAACTTTATCATTCCTACCGTGAGCGAAATTCATATTTAGGAGTAGTCGGGCGAATTTACTGATGTTTTAATTTTTGAAAATGCTGTCCATATTTATCGCACTCATGAATGAACGCGTCGAAAATAGTGAGGTTCCTTCATTACTCTTGGTTTGTATGTTTGTTACTCAATCACGCAAAAACGGCGGAACGGATTTGGATGAAATTTGGTATACAGATAGTTTATAACCTGGATTAAGACAGGATACTTTTCATCCCGGTAAAAGGTTCCCGTGGGATAATTTCCGACATCCACGCGGGCGAGAAGGCTAGTTGGATATAACATAGTTCGCCAAAACTCGGAACATTAAATCCTTCGACTTCCGCATTGTCAACCGCAGCGAATACACTCGGGATTCCAGCTTATCAAGAAGCAACGGAAGATATACAGAGTGTAAGTGTAAACAGTGGCAATCTTTTAAGGGGTCATTGTACTCATCATTATGAACAACTTTTACAGTAGGACTAAACCTGAAATCGCGAAAAAAAAAATCAGCGGTTCCCTACATTTTGACGAATTGAAACACTACACTTTGAAAACTTATTTTCATGTTCCGAATTTAATATTTTATTCAACTGTTTGTTTATTGCTTATATAAATAAGCACTTTACCTACCATTAATATTTGCATGCCAAAATATGGCAAAATGTGTCATCGCACAAGAATATTTATACCACCTTTGTATTACCGCATTTATAGCAAATAAATGACTTTGACTTTGAATTATGCGAACATAAATGTACTGAAGAACAGCTGACTTTTTTTTATGCAATTTCAGGTTTGGTCCCTTAGTAAAAGTTGTTCATAATTATGAGTACAATGACCCCTTAAAATATTGCCACTGTTTACACTTACACCCTGTATACTTACCACACATACACTCCATAACTGTCTGTCGTTGTTGTTGTTGTTGTATCACTAGAAGAGGCGCACCAGTCAGTCGAAGGTTAAGCTACGCTTACATAGTTGGGACAAGGCTAGGCAGATTGATTTGACACTCTATCTAGAAATGGCCGTAAATCTACTTCTGTTAGCAGAAGCCGAAAACAACGTAAAAGCAAAACGGCCCATACTCCAAGGCCAGCCTAATTAAGATAAGAGATGAGATTAGTCCGTCACTGATGAAATTAGCAAGATTAGCTGCTGAGTGGCCGATGACCTGTGCCTTAATTGATGCTCTTAATTAGCTATCGCTGTCCTTTAAAGGATGGGCATACTTCAAAGTGATAGCACACCTAAGAGATGTATATACCTACACGGTCACGGAAGAAATGCGTAAATTAATAAATGGAGTGCTCATGGCTCACAACAATGCAAAAATTTCGACAATTTTATAAGATTATTATTCAAAGAGTGAGAATCCGACTTACAAAGAGAAGAAAGTCATAGTAAATCGAATCATTATGCCAAAGCTTTCTTAAATACACGTTATGATAGATCTTTTCACGGTACCTACTGTCTAATTACGAGCATTTTTCCGCTTGGTCTTTACTGACCCTAAAGTATTGATAAATATTGTATGTTGTTACAAACATTAGTATTATCGAAACCATACTATTATGAAATCGGTCTTATCTTAATTGATATCTCTCGAGAAAAACGCTTTATAATTTTGCGTAATTGTAAGGTATTTATGTTCGTGCGTGACTAGCTACCCACAGAAAACTTAATTTAGATTTCTGTGGCCCTACCACTAGTCATTGGTCATTTGGATATGTGGTGCTGAAATTAAAAGTACTAGTGTCGATTAACGGCTCTTGCACCCCACGCAATTTGCCAATCGCATGATCACTCCATTTTCTTATTCTTCCGTGTTCAAACCCATAACATACAGCTCTAGACACGTAAGTATAGGTACATGTCGTATCATCGGAACCCATGTACAGTGGTGTGGGGTGATATATTAGCAGTTATGTGCGCTATTGCCTAAGAGCTCTCAAGTTTATTTAATAGTGGAAACGTTTGAAGTAATAGATTACAAGTTGAACAGATTTCAGGGACGCTGTGTCTGTGTCCTTTGATGCGAGTGCTAATAGATGAAACAATGGCGCATAATTTTTATACTAGGAGACATACAGCATGTATTTTTCTTGACAAAAGAACTTGGGTCAAAAATCTTATTAAATAACTAGGTACAAGTGCGGTTATATAGTATCAAACAGACAAAATCAGCTAAGATTTCACACGAGAAGACACACGAGTTCGCCGATTCATGCGCTGCTCACCGACCTAGTTCTTGATGATATCTCAGGCAGGATATGGCATTTGCGGTGCGTTCTATGCGACGTGAGGCGACTTTGTTACTACGTGCACTATGAAGATCAAACAAAAGACGTGGTCTGGGCACCACCTCTTTATTGTCTTTAGTTTTTTGGGACAAATTGTCAGTGACAGCCCAGGGTTATAACACAGTGATTACCTACTATATTTGTGTGGTTTTGAGGATGCTGCCCAAAAGGCAAATTTTGCCATTGCAGATTAAAGGACCAATATATCAGATGTGGATTGTAGTAATAACAGTACAAGCCAGGCCTTTCCAATTTCGAAACAATTTTGCTTGCAAGCTGCAATTGTAGGACAAACAAAGGACCATACCGTCATCAGGGTGAATCAGTGTATACCATAGATATCCGGAGATATGCCTTCACTCTATATTTGTTCAAGTGTGCCACGTCACACAAAAACAAAAGAAATAGATACGGCACACGTGATGAGTTTTTCGACGCACACTTTTGCACACATGCTCAAAAGGGTCGAACACTAGAAAGTGCTCGCCCCTTTGCTTACCGCCATCGCGCGTATATTATGGTCAATTGTGACCGCGTGGAGGCGACATGTGCCACGCCTCCATGCCATATCCCTCGATATCCGTGGTGTATACAAACAGCAACTTTGAGATATAAAGGCGTCCGTTTTGTCGATAGTACCCACATCTCTACCTACCCTTTAGGGATCATAAAGTGATCGTGCAGAACCAAGTTTCTGACAAAATCTCGAAATATATTTGGATAAACATTCATGTTAATAAACCCCTTAGAAGCAGGGACCTTGGAGACCTTACCCTAGGTTTCCCCGAAGGTTGAAATAAGAAATACGATTACTGAAATCTATATAAATAAAAAGAGAAGTCCTGACTGACTGACTCATCAACGCCCAGCCCAATCCCTTCAACCTAGAAAGCTGAAATTTTTCACAGAGGCTCCCTGACAAGGAATAAGGAAGGATTTCCCGGTTAGTACGTTCCCGTGGGATATTTTCCGACATCCACGCGGGCGAAGCCGCGGGCAAAAGCTAGTGATAACTAAGAGAGATGTAGGTAAAGATCATGTTCTTACTTATAGTAAACGATGATGGCAAAATGATGACGATAATTCAAGGTCAACTGAAGACACGTTGGTTTCAAAGGTTATATAAATTACAAGCAAGAAAAACCTATCTACAAAAGATTAACAAAACATTGGTTTTAAATAAACACAAAAAACTTTAATCTTTAAGGACAAAATTCGTGATTTGTTTTTTGGTAAATTAGTCAAAACCGCAAAATTCAACAACAAGCCAAATCCAGAAAGGGGCAAAAACAAACAAACTAATAAGTCTCCTGGTCGGTACTAAATCATTTTCGTCGCATAACACGTCACAAATGACACACAAAGCGATCGTTGGCGAGAATTAGGACGATGTCTCTGAAGTAGCATTCACGTTAGAGGCTCGCTTGCAGCGGTGAAAAGCGGACGGAAACGGAACACGTGCACAAAGGGATGCCGAGCAAAAAGCATAGGAGACATGCCACTTTATACGTCGTTTAGCGTGAAAAGCGCTTAAGGCGCTTAGGGACTCTTTTAGTGTAGCTGGAAAACCAGGCGGCTTATTACTGGCTGTTTAACTTTGCACGGCTGTAAGCTACTTAGAGAGGAGGCCTGTGTCTCAGCAGTGGGCACATTATAGGCTGATTATGCTTATGGTAAGCTACTAACGCTGTTATGAGTGGAAGATTTAAGATCTGAAATCGAGCATCAAATGCATGACAATCCTATGGATAAAGCTCACCACCACGTTCTATCCCGTTGTTGCAAAAATGTGGGATCCATTTTATTTTTCTTCTAAACATCTTTGGATTTCTTAGGTTCTAAGTTTGACGACTTTCATATCTGACTGTTATTTCCAAACATAACAGTCATCATCTGCCTAGGCTTTTCCCAACTATTTTGGAGTCGGCTTCCAGTCTTACCAGCTGAATACAAGTATTTGACATGGAGCGGTAATACGATAACCCTTGGTAAGACTGGTTGCCAGACTTTCGGGCTTCTGACGACCCGTAACGACTGGCAAAGATCCACGAATGAAATCCAGGACCAACGGCTTAAGGCTCTTACAGTCAGAGGCGATATCGCGTCGCTCCTGTGTGTATGGTCGCGCGCGATTCCATAGAAATTGTTCTACGGATATAATATCGCAAAAACGCGTCGCGACGCGATATCGCCTCTGTCTGTAAGAGCATTTAACGTAATTTCCGAGTCACGTCTTGGTATGTAAAGATGTTCACCCATTCACGGACCAATCGCGGCAAGCGTAGCTTAACCTGGTCGAGCGACTCGTGGGGCTGTTATTACTTAGCCACAAGCTCCATAAAATATCACAGTGAGATTATATATTAAATGATTGATTAATATACCTGCACAAAGTCTAATTAAAGCCATTGGCACACTGCGGGCCGGGTATAAAAGACTCGTCGATCAATTAGCGTTAGTACTATAATTGCGAACTCTAACAATCACCTATTGTCTTGTATTAACGACGGCGACGGCCAATCTACAGTTACGTGTAAACAGATATATGCACTAATCTAAACACTGAAAATATTCTACGGCATCAATTAATATGGTGAGTTGTTGTATGTCACCGCATGATTATGAACTACGGGGAAACTATCTCGCCGTTCGCGAGTTTATAAACTATAGGTACTCCATTTACAATACGATCGACATTTAAACAAACCTTTTTTACAGTCCGTTCAACCAATTTTGACTTCTATTACGTAGGCTTAAGGATCGCATCAAAGACAAAAAAGTGGTTACAATACCAACTGTTTACTGCAGTTACCATTTGTCATGCCACCAACGCAATAGAAGTCAAAATCGGTTAGACCGGGCTGTAAAAAAGGTTTGTTTAAATTTCTAATCTTATTGTAAACGGAGTATAATATGTAGGTATCGAAAAATTGTGAACTGCAATCATAGACTTATAAAAAAAGATAGACTCCGCGCCACGCATATCAAAAGTGAAGCACCCTACCGATCTATGTGTGCGTGATTTGAGTACCTGCAAAGACGCCGTCGCTCGTGTCACGTAATGGCGGCCGGTCGGCATACTATGATGTAAATGTGTGCGCGAGGCGTGTTTGTACAAACGGACCCGGCATACTTACTGTGCTTCACTTTCGATATGCGCAGCGCGGAGTCCATCTTATGAAAAGGAATCGGTCTATACAACCTTGGACGAAAAAGATGATTGTTTACACAGCGCGTTTCCAGGCGTCAATTATTTCGCTATCTACGTTGTCCTGCGAACCGATGGCGAGTCAGAACGATTAATATTATTGTCATTGCCTTGGAAAAAAATAAACAATGATACCATCTAGAATCAAGATGTTGTAGAACTAAATTGCTTTGTAGTTTCTGAACGTGAGACGGTTTTACGTTTTTTGTTCGATGCAAGACATAGCCAGATAATAAAGGATGTGTTTAGCTAATAATTATTATGTATGTAATTACTAATTATCTATGTTGCTGAGGGCGCTAAGAAATGACGAATAACTGACGGTCTGCCAAAATAATTAAATTGTAATCATTACTTCAGTATGTACTTGGGATGTGGGGATTGTGGCTAAGTTATAACAGCCGCACAGGTGGATCGATCAGGTTAAGCTACGATTGCCGCGGTTGGTCCGTAGATGGGTGACCACTTTACATACGAAGACCGCTCCGTGCCTCGGAAAGCACGTTAAGCCGTTGGTCCCGGCTGTCATTCGTGGATCTTTGACAGTCGTTACGGGTCGTCTGAAAGCCTGACAACCAGTCTTACCAAGGGGCATCGTATTACCCAGTAACTGGGTTGTGGAGGTCAGATACGCAGTCGCTCCATGTAAAATAGTGGTATTCAGCTGCATCCGGTTAGACTGGAAGCCGACCCCAACATACACTCATGGACAAATTTAGAGGAACGCAAAGAAAAAGTGTGTTTAAAACACCATGAACACCAAATATCATGGATATTTGTGACAATTAAGTTTATTAACTTGGATATTGCTTATTAGTCGTTAATTTAAAATTGCAAACGTCGAAAAACAAATGACCAAATGACAAAAATTAACCAAATTAAGAAAAAAAGAAAATTTTACATGAAAGTAACATTTTTGTAACTCATTATTTTTATTATTTTTTTCATAAGGGCTTAGGAAAGGCTATAACGTAGGCTATAATCAGTACTTAGTGTTGCCCCTTCTAGCTCTTCGAACTGCTCCCAGTGGCCGTGGCATACTCCTAATAAAGTTATCAATAAAACCTTGAGAGATTGCGCTCCATTCTTCCTGCAATGCGTTTTTAAGAGCTCTCTAATTAGCGGGGGCAGGATTTCTTTTCTTAATTTGTCTTCCAAGCTTATCCCATACATCCTCTATGGGGTTTCAGTCGGGCGAGCGCGCTGGCCACTTGAAAACATTGATATCAACGTCTCGAAGGTATTCGACAACTACGGGCGCAATATAGGGGAGTGCATTATCATGCATAAAAACAAGTCTATCTCCTTTATAAGGGGCAAATGGCATTGCAATTTCTTCCAAAGTCTCAGTTACATATCGTGCCGCTATTAGTGACCCATTTTCAATGACGCGGAGTTCCGTACGTGGCCCCTTACAAATACCCCCCTATACCATAGCTGACCCTCCACCATATGCCTCTTTTCCAATGATGTTGCACTGAGTGTACCTTACTCCCGCGCGTCTCCACACTTTAATCCTTCCAACATCTGGCTTAAGACAAAATCTGAACTCATCTGTGAATAGAACTTGACTCCAAGCTTCGTTATTCCAATTTTCGTAAATGCGAGCAAAATTAGCTCGAACTACTCGATGGTATGTGGCAAACAGGGAGTCACTGGCAGGCAAGTGTGAACTTATTCCGGACGATTTTAGTCTTCTTCTCACAGTTTTTGTGCTTATTGTAACCCCTCGAACTTCTTGGAGCTTCGTTCTTACCTCAGAAGAAGTTAAGGTCCGGTTTCTAAGCACGCTGCTAACGATGAACCGGTCATCTCTGGTCCCAGTTTTCCGTTTAAGTCCCTGTCCTGCGAGTCTCGTATACTGTCTGGTCTGCCGATACCTCTTGACAACTCGGTGTACCACAGATTTTGATACTTATAATGTTTGGGCCACATGTTTTTAGGTTTGCCCATTCCCAATTAAAGTAACAGCACTAGCAACTTGAGTGGCGTTTAGATCTGGCATTCTCAGTTTATTTGCAGTAACAATTCACGCTTAACATGATAAACAAGGCAGTCAAGGCAAACATTTAAACAAGACCTAAAATTAAACTCAAATTCAAAAGTTGGCAAAATTTTTCGCAGTATGATAGAAAGCATTACGCAATAATTACATAAAAACAAATGAAATTCGAAAAAAAAAAACATTCCAAAACTTTATTTTTTTTAATACCATTTACTAATGTTAGTGACAAGTACGCAGGATAACTACAACAGGAAAAACTTAACCTTTTTTTTGCGTTCCTCTAAATTTGTCCATGAGTGTAGTTGGAAAAGGCTAGGCAGAACATCTCAAATTGATTGTCTAAAATCAAATATTCCTCAATTTTATCTCATTACAGATCAATTAAGCCCTACAGGTAACACATATTTTCGTTACTGGCACTCCATTATGTTCTTTACAAGCTTATGACGTCACATGTTTACCGTACAAAAGATTTAACGTCCAGGTGACGCATGACCCTACCCAGCTCAATTACTAAGGACACCTAACTGAATCATTACCTACCTAACGGCACATATTGTATAATGTCGCCGTGGCTTAGTAATAATAGCCGCACGGGTCGATCCATCAGGTTAAGCTACGCTTGCCGGGGTTGGTCCGTGGATGGTTGACCATCTTTACATAACAAGACTCCTCCGTGCCTCGGAAAACAGGTTAAGCCGTTGGTCTAGGCTGTCATTCGTGGATCTTTGACAGTCGTTACAGGTCGTCAGAAGCCCGAGAGTCTGACAATTAGTCTTACCAAGGGGTATATCGTATTACCCAGTCACCGGGCTGTGGAGGTCAGATATGCCGTCGCTCCTTGTAAAATACTGGTATTCAGCTGCATCCGGTTAGACTAGAAGCCCACCCCAACATAGTTGAGAAAAGGCTAAGTGGATTCTGGCGGATTGATAATGTCTGTTACAAAATTACTTAGAATTTTGAAACAATAGGTACTTATCTTGGCTTAATACTTCTATAAAAGTATTTCTGTCACTACAAAACACATTAAAGTGAAACCAGTATGAGATTTAAGGCGACTTAAAAATTGATTTGAGTTTGAGCATTCAGCCGTGTCGACGTACAGAGGAGTGCAGTTTAAAAAAATCGTTTCTTCCTATAAGGACCACTAATTACTAAATTTCATGTTTCTGCCTTCTGCGGTTCGCTGTTTGTCTTTCAATCCCGGAAGTATTACATTATGCCTATGCATATATGCTTGATTGTTTCCTTGTTGCAACAAGGAAAAAATCATAGTTATATATCATAAAAACATCAACTAAGTATTTTTAGAACTGGCAACACTAACAGCACAATTTTCTTCTCGTTTCGTGTCGACGGCGAATGACGAGCATAATTATTTTCTTGCGAATGGAGAAAATGTGCAACGGACACGGAAAAAATAGTCACTGCAGTCCGTGACAAATGATAATCTTGTTGTGTTACTTTAATGGTCTGTTTCTCTCAATTAAAACGTCACTTACATACAATACAGTGCAATTTTCCTTAATGTCTTGTTTAGTAAACAAACACGGTAAAATGCAGATAGGATTGAACATAAGTATAGCTCATCTATGAAAGAAAAGCATAATGATACATTATTGGGGGGGAGGGGTTTTAAAATTTCTATAAGACCAAATGCGTATACATATTTATTTTAGAAAATGCATCCCCTAAAGGGGATGCTACAAAAATAGGTTATGAAAGTTTGTATGGAATTTTGTCATTCTTGGCGATGGGAAATGCCGTCGGGCAAGCTTCTTTCATAG
Organism: Cosmia trapezina; assembly: GCA_905163495.3. Taxonomy (NCBI): domain Eukaryota; kingdom Metazoa; phylum Arthropoda; class Insecta; order Lepidoptera; family Noctuidae; genus Cosmia; species Cosmia trapezina. The sequence goes on from LR991035.1 coordinate 7,004,593, forward strand.
ATTTTTTTCAAAAACGAAATAGGTATGTATCAGTACTTACGCCTCTTTGCTAACGACGGAAAACAAGTCAAGAAAAATACACTTTATACCATTCCCCCTCTAAAAAGCTTATTTTATTCACTGAAAACAGTGAATAAAAAGCACTTTTACTCACTGTTTTGATGTTTGAAAATGGAACACACCAATGTATTCGACCACAGATTTAGAGTACCTAGGCTAGATACGGCATGTTATTAGATAGTATGAAAACCGAACGTGTCATCTTTTTTATAACTTCACGCCAGCCATTTAGTGATGTGCTCAAAGTAAACAGAATTGTTTCAATCACTAAGCGTCACTGAGCTAACAGACTTTTTTTTAGTACGAACAGTCGAACATGCAGGGCACGCTTGGTCGTGGCTTGCCGTATCTAGTGTAAGTGTAATCTGTGTATTCGACCTATATTGATGTGTTCTAAATGCAATTTGATTGGTCGACATTTTCGACAAGGAGTTTAGCATTAGAATACAAACTGTTTTGTGTTCCTTGCTGTCCTTAGTAAATTAGCGCTATTTTGAATAAGTACTGTAAGTTGTACGAACACAAAGTTTAGTGTTACTTTAATCTTTAATTTTGTGTTTGTTTAGTGTTGTTCTAATTCTAGTGATGAAGATGTGTTAACACCTGAGTTTATGAAAGAGAGGGCGGCCGATATAGTGGAAAACTTGCTAGGCAAAAAATTACGGCTGGTTTACATCAAAGCCAATTTAACTTTCCTTTTTCTTCATTATATGTCTATTTTCACTTAAATCTTTCTTTTTCTCGTAGTCATGGTATAAAGTATAGTATGCAACTCTTGAATAAAACGGATTTATATCGAGGGCCATGAATCACTCGCGTCGCTCAGGATTCTAACACTTGAATCACTCGCTACGCTCGTGATTCAATCATCATGAATCACTCCCTACGGTCGTGATTCACTCCCTACGGTCGTGATTCAGTCGTTAGAATCCTTCACTAGCTCGTGATTCATCTATGGCCCTCGCTTTAAATCCGTCCTTTATTCACTAGTTGCATAATATACTATTATACCATTCCCCCTCTAAAAAGCTTATTTTATTCACTGAAAACAGTGAATAAAAAGAACTTTTACTCACTGTTTTGATGTTTGAAAATGGAACACACCAATGTATTCGACCACAGATTTAGAGTACCTCTAGATAATTAGATAGTATCAAAACCGAACGTGTCATCTTTTTTATACCTACGATAACTTCACCCCAGCCATTTAGTGATGTGCTCAAAGTAAACAGAATTGTTTGAAACGCTAAGCGTCACTGAGCTAACAGACTTTTTTTAGTACGAACAGTCGAACATGCAGGGCACGCTTGGTCGGATGGCTTGCCGTATCTAGTGTAAGTGTAATCTGTGTATTCGACCTATATTGATGTGTTCTAAATTCAATTTGATTGGTCGACATTTTGGACAAGGAGTTTAGCATTAGAATAAAAACTGTTCTGTGTTCTTTGCTGTCCTTAGTAAATTGGCGCTATTTTGAATACTGTAAGTTGTACGAACACAAAGTTTAGTGTTACTTTAATCTTTAATTTTGTGTTTGTTTAGTGATGTTCTAATCGATTAAAAATGCATTCTAGTGATGAAGATGTGAACACCTGAGTTTATGAAAGAGAGGGCGGCCGATATAGTGGAAAACTTGCTACCCAGAAAATCACGGCTGGTTTACAAAGCCAATTTAACTTTCCTTTTTCTTCATTAAGTATATGTCTATTTTCACTTAAATCTTTCTTTTTCTCGTAGTCATGGTATAAAGTATAGTATACAACTCTTGAATAAAACGGATTTATATCGAGGGCCATGAATCACTCGCGTCGCTCAGGATTCTAACACTGGAATCACTCGCTACGCTCGTGATTCCATCATCACTACCTACGGTCGTGATTCAATCGTTAGAATCCTTCACTAGCTCGTGATTGATCTATGGCCCTCGCTTTAAATCCGCCCTTTATTCACTAATTGCATAATATACTATTACCTACGACCTATTGTATGTTTTTTCACCGATACCTGATGACCCAGTACAAAATCGTGAAAACTGATAAAACGAAGTAATCTTGCTTACATAATATTGATAATAGCATCATAACATAACTCAGTACCTACGATTTATGGTAAGCACTTATAAACGCAAACATTGACTTAAGGCTCTTACAGACAGAGGCGATATCGCGGTCGCGACGCGATATTTCGATATTATATCCATAGAAAAATATCGCGTCGCGACGCGATATCGCCTCTGTCTGTAAGAGCCTTTAAACCTACTTCTACTAATCATTGGAAGTGATTTTTACCAACGGTTATTTTAAAATGATCTAATCTCACGCTAGCATTCGAATAACCGATTCGATATTTAAAAAATATTCAAGTTCGATATTCAACGCATAAATCCGACTTTCAAGTTCGAATACACTAAAATATGAAGGACATTTTGTGGTTTTCGGGTACTCGGAATGCGTTGTGACTACTGAACTTATTCTTTTCTATTTCCCTTGGAAAATTGATATCCCTTGGCGAACATGAAAAATGACATCCGACAGGACCCTTCCTTGTGAAATAAGTGTCTGTCACGAAAGCTAAAATGCTTTGAGTAAGGGTTGCCAGGTTAAAATATAAAAAATTGTGATGCTAGCTCACATCGTAGGCATAGTTGATATATTAGTTTTTTTATTTTAGTTATTCTCATAGTTGTGAAGTTTAAAGATATTAAGTAAATAAAACACGCGAAATGTTTTTGGATGTTAAACATAAAGAATTTTCACGATGAGATGCATAAAAAGCTCGCCTACAAACTTGTATTAAATTCTACAAACACGTCGGGGTAAAGAAGGAACATTAATCACAAAAGTTCCGACTTGCATTTACCAGAGGTTTTTAACCTTGAAGCAATTTGTACATTTCTCATACATAATTATGTGTAAGATTAGAAATGACTAACGTATATTAAGCTTGTTAACATTATTACCATAGTTCCAATCTGAAAACGTATAAAATGCTTGGTTCAAGAATTTATTTCTTAACAGCCAAGAAATGAAAAATAAAATAAAACCTATACCGTCTTGTTACAAAACAAGGTTCATCTTCAAACCCAGGTTTAAACCATGGACCCTTTTTTGAATTTCGTACTTTATTCCGACACATTAAGATGTCAGTTTTACAAAACTGACAACTTGTAGTTGTCAGTTTTGTATAAAGAACTGTATTTCTATCACAGCTAGGTTCTTATTACAAAAACTGGCTCGATGGTTTAAACCATGGCAGAAGAAAAACCTCGTTTTGTAATAAGGCCGATATGGTTTTATTTTATTTTTACCTAGGTATATGTCACGTGTAATGGGGAGCCACACGCAAAGCTGTTTGTAGATGGCGCTCTGAACGACTGTAAATTGTTTTACAAACAAATCCATACAATTTGACAATCGTTCGTTATGTCAAATCAATGAAAAAAGGACAGTCGATCATGTGCCACCTAGCGTGATAAAAAGTTAGTTTTCCTCCCCATTATGAACTTCGTTAGTTTATAATCTATCGGTATTATTTCCGTCAGATTATTAACTGTCGAAAAATTGTGAACTGCAACAAACGCATTATTTTTCGATAGTTTATAATCTATCCATGATAAACCCACAAATTGTGAACTTTTATCAAACTTGCTTGCGACGTAACGCACCTTGCGCTAATACTAAATAGCCTGCCTAGCTGCGAGCACCTTGGAAGCAGCGTTCGCCAGCCGCTACCGCAGGACCGCTCGGCCTGCGCGCGGTTGGTCACAGTTCTAACCTAACCTAAACCCATTTCACCCAGTTACAATTTTTCGACAGTTTATAATCTAACAGAAATGGTATTATTTCTGTTAGATTATAAACTGTCGAAGATTATAATCTAAGGGTTCTCACAATCTTACGGTGTCAAATATTTATTTAGAGCCATCAAATTATAAATTAAATAGCTTTTGCCCGCGGATTCGCCCGCGTTTATTATACTTATAAACCTTCGTCTTGAATCACTCTATCTATTTAATAAAAAAAACCGCATCAAAATCCGTTGCGTAGTTTTAAAGATCTAAGCATACATAGGGACAGACAGCGGGAAGCGACTTTGTTTTATACTATGTAGTGAAGTCGCTTTTCGTGTCTGTCTGTGTGACCGCGTTATTCTTCTAAACTGGGCAAAGAATTTTAATGCGCCTTTCGTCATCATTTGTAGAATTAATTCTGGAAGGTTTATGTGTATAATACATTAATATTGAACTTACGAATAATAAAGAAATCTCTACGCTTTGCCAAGTCGTAAAAACCGCGCAAAGCAGGGGCGGGTCGCTACTCGCTAGTTAACTCATAAAACACGTGTTCCTAGGTCAAATCGGAAGAAAGTTATATTAGAGGTGAGTGAAATTGAAATTTTACGGCGATATCAAGATTTATTGGCACTAGTTGGCCGGATCGGGCTCTGTCGCTAAGTTCAAAGTTTAATTTACATATAGATGAACACTCGTGCACTGCTGTGTAGGTCACTGGGACTCGTAAAGTAGCTCAGCCGTGTTTTACTAGTTTATATGTACGCACGGCTACAGATCAAGCTATACATTTCCAGTATAAGCTGACCTCGCATTGTATACGATTTTCTTACAATTAGAGATCAGGGTAAACTGGATATGTATAGCTTGATGTGTAGCCGTGTGAACTTACGATTGATTTCTAACAAAATATTAGAGAAAATATGAACGCTCCAACTTGTTACCTACTCCACGATTTCGTTCACATACTAATTTTAACCCCCGACCCGGTTTGATCCGCTCCAGGGTTGAGTTTTGGGAATCCTTTTTTAGAAAGTGTACGGTACCTACACTACACCCCATAAATAAAATATTTTCTGAATTTCAGATGTTTCTCCTAATGCTGAAACCCCTAGTTTTTGAAAAGGTCTGTGAAATAAATCTATTGTGAAGTCTCGGGTCAAGTGACTTGATTGGCTGTTGTTATTTCGGTCAACAACTCACAGTTGTTGTCATGACGTTTAACAGCGGATAGGCGTGCGAAGCACTTGTTCGGGTGATCGGGGTCTGCCTGATTCGGCACAGCTAGGCGTCAAAATCAAATATATATATGTAGATATATATTATTATGTTCGGGAAACTTGGGAGGGTCTTGTAATAACAACTGCACGAATCGATCGATCAGGATAAGCTACGCTTGCCGCGGTTGTTACGTGGATTGGTGAACATCTTTACATACCGTGCCTCGGAAAAAGCAAGTTAAGCCGTTGATCCCGGCTGTCATTCCTGGATCTTTGACAGTCGTTACGGGTCGTCAGAAGCCCGTCCAGCATCTGTATTGTGGAGGTCAGAAAAACAGTCGCTCCATGTAAAATACTGGTATTCAGCTGCATCCGGTTTGACTGCAAGACGACCCCAACATAGTTGAGAAAATCTAGGTAGATGATGTAGATGATGGTATGTTCGGGAAACAGTCGCTCGGCTTAGCTCCAATATTTTGTGGAGCCGACTCAAAAATAATTCAGTGGGGTTAGATGCCGAACGGAGTTCGCTGATCGGCAGTAGCCGATTGAAAGCAAAATATTTGAAGTACTTAGTTATAGTTGCTTCGGACCGGCTTTGTTGTTCAACAAATACTTCCGAATCGAATGAGCATACCGGAACGAGTGTGTAGCAGCCCCCAGTTTTCGTGTTTAACTATCACCAGTACTTTAGGATGCATAACTGGTACGGTTCTAATAACTCTTCCATATCCTAAGGGCACGTCTTCCCAATCATTATCCGGCCCCCTTGGTCTACTCGTTCATATGCAATGGACTCTGTAGCCCCATGAAGCATGTATAAGGCTCCAGGGAGCTAGTGTCAATCTTTGTGTTCCTTCGAGTAATCGTGTCTGTAAACCACGCTGGGGTCGGTGCATTTCATTCATGATAATAAGCCTTAAGTGAGGCGCTTAGGGGGGCAGGGGGTCGAGTCGAATCTCACCCAGTCTCACGTGGGGGAGAGGGAGAGTCCAGGCAAATGACGTGTTTTTTTTTTCCGCAAGGAACTGTAAAATTGCTAGAAAACTGGGTAATTATTATAAAATAATTAAAATTAAAACGCAATCAAGCACAGAATTAACGTATTTACCGTCACGCATTTTGAAAAATCTCACTTGAATTTTGGAAGGAGGTCGAGACAAATCTCACGACATCTCACCAAGGGGGGAAGGGGGCGGTCGAAAAATGGCCAAAATCATCTCACGTAATGAAATGAAAATGCAGACTAACACTCGGTTTCTGCAAGGGGGCGCCCTTGCAGAAACCGAGTGCTAGTCTGCATTTTCAATCCATGCCGGAACTGTTTTATAAATACATAATTATTATTGATCTTAGTACGCTTTATAGCTGAGTAATGATGTAACATAGTAAGTCAGCTTAGCGGCAAGGCTACGTGGGTAAACGAAGACATACGCAATGCTTTGTAAGTCGTTAAGGAGATTAGTGTCGCTAACTCGCTACACATCTCGAGTCTTGACATGCGCCTTTGAACTTCAAGCTAATTAATATTCTCACTAGGTAAGGATACCGTTTTTAAGTTTTATACAAGGCGTAAGTGTAAACAGTGGCAATCTTTTAAGGGGTCAATGTATTCATCATTATGAACAACTTTTACTATGGGACCAAACCTGAAATCGCGAAAAAAAATCAGCTGTTCAGTACATACATTTATGTTCTCATAATTTGTCAAAATGTAGGGAACAGCTTTGATTTTTTTTTCGCAATTTCAGGTTTGGTCCCATAGTAAAAGTTGTTCATAATAATATGAATACAGTGGGCTGTATCAATTGGATACCCCAGTTGCATTAAAATTTTAATACAACTGCGGTACCCAATTGATGCAGCCCACTGTACAATGACCCCTTAAAATATTACCACTGTTTACACTTACACTTTGTAAGTATAAAGTTAATTGACTGCCTCATGCATGTGTCCTGGGTACGATTGCTAGGTCGGGCAAAATGTTATTAGGTTTTTGAGTCTGGATTTGCGCCCGTTTGATGCTCGCCCCCAATTAGAACCACTGATTGAGGATAACAAAATTATGAAAAATAAAATACAAATATTGGAAAAGAAGATTGAATATTTAGAGAAGGAAAAGAAAAAGAACAACGTCCTGTTTTTTGGTTTGGAAGAAAAAGAAAATTCTCCTTTGGAGTTGTTTCAAAGAGTGCAGGAAATAATCAAAGCAGATTTAAAAGTCGCCTTAGAACCAAATGATGTATCAAAAATTCACCGTATCGGTCTCAACAAAGAAAATAAAATACGACCTATTCTTATTGTTTTTGCAAACAACTGGAAGAGAAGCGAGATACTAAAACTGAAAAAGAGCCTAAAAGAGGTATATGTCACCGAAGATTTTCCAAAGGAAGTATTAGAAAAACGAAGAGAACTGAAACCTAAGCTTATAGAAGAACGTGCGAAAGGAAATGTTGCGTACATAAAATATGATCAATTGATAATTAAAGAGGGCAATCCAAACACAGAAAAAAGAAAAAGGGACCAATTAACTTCTCCGGAAAATCAGAATCAGGCCAAAAAGTCAGTCAGCAACGCTTCAGCAATAAAAGAAAACCGGAAGAATGCTTTCGATATGATGCGACCTAAATCAAACTCATTTTCTAATGTAAAACCAAACCAAATTAAGTAGCAACTAAACATCAGCAACCAGAGGCAGAACAACCCCAATCCGGCTGGTCCCCGTGGGGTTGCCAGATCACCACCCCCTAGAAATACATCCCAAAAGGTAAATAGACTGAATAAAATATACATTGCAACGTTAAACGTCAGAACCCTAATGACAGATACCAGATTAGAAGAGTTGGAAGAAGCCATAAGATTTATCAAATGGGATGTCATCGGTCTATGCGAAGTAAGAAGAATAGGAGAAGAGATACGAGAATATAACGAATACATTTTTTATTTCTATGGTGAAAAACAAGGTATACACGGAATGGGGTTCTTAATTAAAAAATACATGAAAGACAAAATAATCAGTTTCCAAGGAATATCAGATAGAATTGCAGTCCTCAATATACAATTGCCTGAATCTAAACAACCATCGTCGATTATCCAAGTCCATGCACCCATAGAACAAGATACGAAGATAGTCAAAAACAAATTTTACAAAGATCTGACAGAATTAATGCAAACGACGAATAAAAACATAATCCTGATGGGAGACTTTAATGCGAAGGTAGGCAGCAAATCAAATAAAGATGAATTTGTCATAGGAGATTACAGCAGTGGGAAAAGAAATGACAACGGACAGCGGCTCATAGAATTTTCTTTTGCAAATAACTTTAAAATAATGAATAGCTTCTTCAATAAAAGAAAGACAAGAAAGTGGACATGGATATCTCCAAACGGCAGAGATAGAAACGAAATTGATTTCATCCTGACAAGAGATAAAAAAATATTTACTGACGTCGATGTAGTGAATAAGCTGTATTTTAATACAGATCATAGAATGGTAAGAGGAGTTATACAATGTGAAAATAGTAAATCAAGAAAACATATTATCTCGTCAACTAAAAATGCGATAATAGAATCACCTGTACCACAAAATGTCCTAAATGAACTAGGAAATGTATTAGATGAAATCGAACGACACAACACACTGCAAGAAAAGTATGATTTTATGGAGAAGGCACTAAATAGCGTGAAAAAATTGAGCATTAAAAAAGAGAGGAAAAGTAAATTAGGAAAAGAAACGATAAAATTAATGAACGAGAGAAACATAATGTTAGAGAAACGAAAAGATAACCGTCAAAACATCGCGAATATTAGCAAAAAAATACAAGTATCAAATACGAAAACACAGGAAATTAGAGAGACTGGAAGTATTAAGAAAACAAATAGAGAAAACAGGCAGAATCAAAAAAGGTCTAAAGCAACTGAAAGAATACACACAATGGATACCTAACATGAAAACCAAAAGTGAGAAATTGACGACAAAAAGATCAGCAATAGCTAAAGTAGCGACAGAATTCTATAAGGAACTATACACTGAAACGGCCAAAACAATATCCACAGAAACAGAGAAGTTTACTTATGAAGAGGAAATGCCTTGCATACTAGAAACTGAAGTCATAAGAGCTATAAAAACACAAAAAAGTGGCAAAGCACCAGGAGATGATAAAATTTCGAACGAATTACTGAATGATACTTTAACCGTTATATCTAAACCAGTGACGTATCTGTTTAATGAAATATTGGCTACTGAACAAATACCAACTCAATGGACGAAGTCCACAATTGTCCTGTTACATAAAAAGGGAGATAAAAATGAAATAAATAACTACAGACCTATATGTTTAATGTCCAATTTATACAAAGTGTTTTCTAAAATAATACTTGGCCGAATAATGAAACACCTAGAAGAAAACCAACCAAGAGAACAAGCGGGTTTTCGCGCCGATTATTCTACTATTGACCATATACACGTGGTGAAACAAATCATCGAAAAATTAAATGAATATGGCCAGCACTACTACATGGCATTCGTCGATTACACTAAGGCTTTCGATTCTCTGAGTCATAACTATATCTGGAAGACGCTAGAAAACCAGGGCGTGGAAAACAAATACATAAAAATCGTAAAAGAAATATATAAAAACTCCACAGCAAAGGTCCAACTTGAACAGCAAGGAGAAGAATTTAGTATCCAGAGGGGCGTCAGGCAAGGTGATCCACTTTCCCCAAAACTTTTCACGGCAGTCTTAGAAAATATATTCAGGAATAAGACTGGGAAGACTTTGGAATAAATGTAAATGGTACAAACCTAAATCACCTAAGATTCGCTGACGATATTGTGATATTCGCAGAGACCAGACATACTACAAACCATGTTACAGCAATTAGCTATTGAAAGCAGAAAAGCAGGTTTATCAATGAATCCAGCGAAGACTAAAGTAATGACGAATGCACTAAAGGAAAACATAGAAATAGAGATAGAAACAGGACAGCATGGTATCGAATATGTTGATGAATATGTTTATTTGGGGCAGCTAATATCAATAAAAGACCAATATTCAAAAGAAATTGATAGGAGAATAAGCAACACTTGGAAACGTTACTGGTCGCTAAAAGAAATAGTTAAAAATAAAACAGTACCAATGTCAGTGAAAACCAAATTGTATAACACGTGTATTCTCCCATGTCTCACTTATGGGTGTCAAACTTGGCCTGCTACGAGCAAAAACAATCAAAAACTTATGGTTTGCCAACGTAATATGGAGCGAAGCATGTTAAACATAAGACTACGTGACAGGTGGACGACCTCAAAAATAAGGAAAAGGACAAAAGTGAGCGATGTTCTACTAAAAATTAAAAAACTGAAATGGAACTGGACTGGTCACATTATGAGAACAGACAGAGGAAAATGGACGAAAGACGTATTGGAATGGTATCCTAGGAAAGGAAAAAGACAGAAGGGACGTCAAATCAAGAGGTGGGAAGATGATTTACCAAAAGGATGGAGAAGATTAGCTCGTGACAGAGATGAGTGGAAGAAGCTAGGGGAGGCCTATGTCGAAAGACAACCTGACCAACAAACTGGTTGCTGAAAAATGTGTTATTATTATTAAATTGTATGTAAAATTAAAATTAAGTAATTTAAGTTTTAAGTTAAAAGTTTAAACTGTATCTATGGTATTTGGTCAGCGAATAAATGCTTTTATTATTATTATTATTTTTTGTTTACATATCTCGGGACCCTGGGATCCCGGTCCTTTGGAAGGCATACGAGGGGCCGAAGCCAACTCGCAGAGGCCCCTTAGACAATTTTAAATTATGATGAGGCACCAGCCGACGATTATCCCTGTATGCAGTATGCAAGTGCAGCCAAGGACAACCCCCGGTTGGTGCAGGACTATTGCAGAACATGGAAACAAAACATATTGGGCTATGGCTTTGGGTGGTTGTGGACTGGTTACCTAGAACTATAGAAACACTATGGCCCCTGCCTGACTAATGTTTTGTATACAATAGATAAAATGGCAGGGGTTGACTTGCACACTCAATAATGGGCCCCCGAAAACGGTCGCTAGCACATAGTGTCGTAGCGGCAAGGGGGCAACATGTCCTGAGGTGCTTGTGAGGAGTGGAGAGGTATCCCACGGTTCTCAGAACAATCCCAGAGCCCGGAAGATGGTCAAGATCCCTACAAACACTTACTGGAATACTTCCTTCCTCCGAGCACGTTTGCTCTTACGAATCTCCACTCAAGCCAGCCAATAAAGGCAAGAATGAGGTGGGAGCTCTGTTCCCGTCAGTGTTCACTCCAGCCGGCCAATAAAGGCAAGCCAGAGATGAGGAACAAAACTACTCCCGGGAGATAGGGTCCGTGGGGTCGCTACTGCCCAACAGCTCGCCACATGCTGCCCTGCGGGTTTCTGTATCTCTCTTGGTCTGGCTCCTCACCCTAGACCTGTTTCGGCAAAGTGAACTCTACTAGCACAGGCCCAGAGATCGGAGCGCGCAAGCCCCACCACGACGTCAACGTAGAGATACTGCGGTGGGGTTATTATTATTATTATTATGATGCTCGCCCCCTACTACACGGGACTTGAAACATAACTAATGTGGGTGTACTATTATTTACACCTCTGCCCAATTCCACAGGAAACAGGCGTGATGCTAAGTAAAGATAATTGAGTGGTGCCTGCTCTTCAAAAAATATTGATTGGGGCTTTTTTTACTGTTTTGAAGTAGGAAAGAAACCGTACATTTGTTTTCAGCAGAATGCATAAAATTCGAATACAATTTTCTCATCCTCGTATCCCTATAGAACTTTTGGGCCAGATGGTTTTCAATTTAACCAGATGTGAGTTGAATATCAATATCCAATATTTTACGCAAACGGCAGTATTTGACCTCCACACACTATAATACTGTGCAATACTGATATTCATTTCTCGATTTTTAGGGTTCCGTAGCTCAAAAGGAAAAACGGAACTGTTATAGGATAACTTTGCTGTCCGTCCGCTGTCCGTCTGTCTGTCAGTCAGTCTGCCAAGACCCTTTTTCTAAGGAACGGGTGGAGGTATCAAGTTGAAATTAATATAAGGTCAATGGTCCCTTGGAGTTCGAAAAAATCAACCTTCTAAGTTTACGCATTAAAAAAATACGGCCATTTAGGCGACATATTTTTTTTAATTCTTATTCAGTTTTTTATTTTTGTTATGCATTAGTTTAACATAGACTTCTCCCGGGGGGGGGGGGGGGGGGGGGGGCTGGTGACCGGTAACACAGGTTTTTCCCAAAAACCTATATCGGGCACCAGTCTCTCACAAAGGTGGCATACAGCTGACACATTTTTTTTTTTACACATTTACAATAAGTCTGCTTTGTGAAGAGAGAATAAATGTCATTTGATTTGATTTCATTTGATACTCGCAAGTAAATCAAAACCCATAGGGTGCTTCCCGTGGATCTAGAATCATGAAATTTGGCAACTGGCAAGAACCAAGGTCTCACATCACAAGTAAAGGAAAATGTCCGCAAATTGTTAATTTGTAATTTTATCGCAAAATTTTTTTTTTTTGGAATTACAATGTTATGTTTACTTTGTTTTTGGAATAAATTCTTTTCATCTACGAAACCCTTCATTGTGCGTGGTCCGACAAGAACTTGGCCGGTTTTTTTAGTATAAGGCTGGCTATCAACCAGGCATCTATGTATAATACCTACATCCAGGGAGTAAGTGTAAACAGTGGCAATATTTTAAGGGGTCATTGTACCTACTCATTATTATGAACAACTTTTATTATGGGACCAAACCTGAAATCGTGAAAAAAAATCAGCTGTTCAGTACATTTATGTTCGCATAATTCGTCAAACTGTACGGAACAGCTGTTTTTTTCGCGATTTCAGGTTGATCCCATAATAAAAATTGTTCATAATGATGAGTACAATGACCCCTTAAAAGATTGCCACTGTTTACACTTACACCACAGTAAAGCTTACACCCTGTATATTATAGGGTCCTAAAATTTGAATATTTCTAAGAAATATATAATCCCTCCGAGCTCATGTTATATCAGCTCCTTATTAATGGATTCTGAAGAAACAGTTGAATGGAACGACAAACGAAATAGTTGAACATAATACTTACTGTTTACTGTGTCATGAAACATTTAATTTAAAACGTAATATAAACCTACCAGTTCCACATCCATTCAACACTGTTTTCTTTGGTAAAATAACAGGATCTTTGTAGAACTTTCCACATTTGTTTAGGTACATTCTTTGCAGAAGAAATTTGTACGGACTATTTAGTCTTAATACAGAGTGTAAGTGTAAACAGTGGCAACCTTTTAAGGGGTCATTGTACTCATCATTATGAACAATTTTTACTATGCGACCAAACCTGAAACCGCGAAAAAAAAATCAGCTGTTCCCTACATTTTGACGAATTATGCGAACATAAACGAATCCTTCTGGACTACAATGTTGAATTCGCAAAATGTTGAATTCGCATAATGTTGAATCCCAAAATGTTGAATTTGTAAAAAGTTGAATTTCCCATCCAGACCACAATGTTGAATTTGCAAAATTTTTAATCCCAAAATGTTGAATTTGCAAAATTTACGTAGGTACCTATAAGTACGTAAATAAATATAAGTCTGTAAATATACTAATTTTACCTGGTGGTAGGTTCCTGTATGTGGTACCCGCCATCGCAGTGAATATTTTCCCGTGAAGTAGATGTGTGCTCATTATAACATTCGCCAAAAGACGCCCACTGCTGGACATAGGCCTCACCCAAATATCTCCACCGCAACTGGTCCCGCGCCTCTCGCATCTGCAGGACTCAACATTTTGGGATTCAACATTTTGCAAATTCAACATTGTGGGTCTAGAAAATTCAACTTTTTACGAATTCAACATTTTGGGATTCAACATTTTGCAAATTCAACATTTTGCAAATTCAACATTGTAGTCCAGAAGGAAACGAATAATACTGAACAGCTGAGTTTTTTTTTCGCGATTTGAGGTTTGATCCCATAGTAAAAGTTGTTCATAACGATGAGTACAATGACCCCTTAAAAGATTGCCACTGTTTACACTTCCACCCTAAATAAAATAAATAAATAAATAAAAAATTTATAGACAAATGTGGGTACAACTCATCTATCCTAAACAAAAACACAATATACAAAGTTTCGAGTATTTTAAAGATAGAGTAAACGACGATGACTTCCACCCTGTGTAGTGCAGACAAAAATATAAGTATGTATATAACGGAGCCTTTGGTGCAACCCACACTTAGTAGTCTAATATGATGACGCTGCAATACATCTTTCACACTTCATTGCTTTATATTGTACAAAGGAAAACTTTATAAAAGCTGCAACTTACTGTCAAAATTTTATTTTAATGTGCCAAGTAAAGCCCTTCGTTTTAATCCACCCTTAAGTATACCTCACACATCTACGAATTATAGGCAGAATAGTTATATCGTGCGCGCAAGCAGAGATTTCAATGATGTATGCAAGGAATATGATTTTGATCCATTTACAATTAGTGTGAATTCGGCCAGAAGGTGCTTAAGCCTTAAATTTTTCAAGTAGCGATAGGTTATATTATTTGTTTTTTTTTTTAGTAACTTACAATTTTCTCAGTCATTTAATTGTGAACCAAGTATTTAAATTGGTTATTACTATTTGGGCGATGTGTGTTTTGTTTTTGTGCTCACACCATAAATTATTATTGTAAATCTATAGGTGAGTACTTGTAATTGGCTTTTTGGTACTATTGTTTCCTTTTTTGTTTGTTTTTATTAGCTGTAAGTCCTCCATGTTCTAAAATAAATAAATAAATAAACTTACCTTTAATAGGTGGTAGTTTCACCAGCTCCTGGTTGTGACTGTGAACGTTGAACCTGCTGGAGCCGTGTCTTCTGGGCTGGCCGTTCCAGCCAGGCGGTCGGGGCCCATCGGCGGAGCGGGGGACGATCGGCGCAGGAGGGGGCGGGCCTGATGCTAAGGCCGACAGCTGTTTCTCTGGACGAGTCTGCGGAGTACAGAGGTGGTGATGAGTATATTTATAGAGAAGGAAACATTACAATAATAATTCGTCCCTAATTTAACTAAGTGACATAACTGATTCGAAGAAAATTTTACAGGGCAAGCTATTAGTGTTCCGTACCAAAATGGTAAAAAAGGAACCCTTATGGTGACACTCAGTCAGTCTGTCTGTCTGTCACAGCTGGATATCTCAAGAACCACTAATGCTATCAAATTTAAATTTGGAACAGTTTTAGATTACGTTTACCCAATTATTTTGCAAATGCTAAAAAAAATTAAAATATTTATATTTTTTTTGCAACAGGGACTGAAAGGGGGTCCTTAAAATTCAAAGTGGGGCTACTAGGGCATGTGAGGTATCATATGAAAGAGCACTGTTTGCACATTCTCAAACATTTTTTTTTATTTTTTTTTAGTCTGCATAGTTTTCGACTTTTGATGAAAAATGTAAAAAAAAAACACCGTTCCGCCCCCCTTATCTCGGAAGTTTGCAAAGAGAAAAATCAGAAATTATTCTATGTTATAGAAGTTTATGTAAAGATTACAGGAAAAATAAAACGATGTCTCTAAATAGCGCACTTTTTCAGAAATCGGAACGGAACCCTCGGAGCGCGAGTCCGACTCGCTCTTGAACAGTTTTTTTTTGTAAGCTGTAGATATATTGGTCTCGATTTTTGCATTATCATGGGGACCGTAAGGCATAGGTACAGATACGCCGATTAGACAGATCGATTCGACTTGGAAAATGTATCAAATTACTATAGTTAGGTCGACTATCGGCTTAGACCAAAATGTCAGATACGTCAGTTAGTTAAATTAGCGACGATATGACACTATGTTTCCTCGAAGGGATGGGCAGAGGTGTACCTATAGTACACCCACATCTCGCCAGTTATGTCTAAGTCCTATGTAATAGGGGGCGAGCCTATTGCCATCAACCGGGCATAAATCCAGACTCCGGGATGCTACTGAGAAGTTCTGGATAGAAATACCCAATAACACTTTGTCAGACCTGGTAATCGAACTGAAGACCTCAGAGGCAGACAATTTACTTTACTTCAAAACAGTATCCTTATCTATACTCCATTTACAATAATTTAAACAAATCTTTTTTTCAGTCTGTTCAACCAATTTTGACTTCTATTCCGTAGGTTTAAGGATGGCATTAAAGGCAAAAAAGTGGTTACAAATACAAACTGTTTACTGCAGCTGCCATTTGTCACGCCACCAACGCAATAGAAGTCAAAATCGGTTGAACGGACTGCAAAAAATGTTTGTTTAAATGTCTAATCTTATTGTTAATGGAGTATAAAGTTGTTACAAAATAATAGGTCCATTTTGACAGACCATATAGTTTCATATGCCAAAGAGAGACAAACATAGCGGGACAAAGAGGGACACCCTCATGTCAAATCGGACTTCTTAGATTGTGATAACTTTAGTGAGACCATAATACAGGGTGTTTCTTTTAAGGTGTCAAGCCAGTGCGAGCTGATAGCAGAATACCATACCCCCATGTATGTTCTACAATTTTTTGTAGTTTTCGAGTTATAATTTTTTTTCAATATTTTTCCTGATTCAACGAGTAAATGGCTTTAAAAAATTATATGTATTTTTTGGGTCAACTTTGAACAAGAATGTACTAAATAGGGCATTATTTGCTGAAATCGGTCTTTGAAAGTGGTGTATATGAAATCTTGTGATTTTCATATTTTTTTTTTTATCCTTGCATATTTTTGTCAATCCTGATATTTACTATTCCTCTACGTTTAAAGTAGAGCTCAGTTGATAATAATAACATAAATTTTATACCTACTACTATTCTTAACCACTACCATTGATCTGAAATGAGGGATCCAAAATAACTCGAAAACAACTAAAAATCGTAGAACATACATGGGGGTTAAATCGATAGGTATGGTACTCTGCTATCAGCTCACACTGGCTTGACACCTTAAAAGAAACAACCCGTATATACTAGATCAAAAAGTTCAAAGGCACATGTTGCAGCATATCAACATCATGAAAACATTACAACACGTTGCAAATCAGCGCTATGCTGTGGGTCCCACATAGCCAGCACATAGCACAGCATCATCCTGAGTGGAAGCATTCTTGTCACAGTCAGGGGCCGACGTGAAAAACAGATCATGGATCCATCATGATTCCAATGTGAGAGAGAGAGACGGAGCGATATACGAACTATAGCACCATCCTTTTTTCACAACGGAACCATGATGGATCCATGATCTTATTTCACGTCAAAGTATGGCCCCAGGACGCGCAGCTACAGACTACTTTTTCCATGCTTTTAATAATACATTTGTTTTGTTTTTTTAGGAAGGTATTCGAGTTACCTTGTCTTTTGTGCATTTGACAAAATAAACAATATTTTTCTTTGTTTCTTTTATGTGACTAATGTAATATTGTGCTACTTCGAGACTTAAAAGGAGCATTGTGTAGAGAGGAACATTATTTTTCCACTGGCACTCCTGTAGCTATATTTTACAGACAAGTTTATTTGATAGAATTATTTATACATTAGAAATTCGAACAAAACCTGCTTAATCGAGCTGCTTCCGTACAATAGAGTTTACGGTTCCCGCAGACAGTCTCAACGCTAGTCTAGTAGAACAATTTGTTCAACCAGAATCGCGTCGCACCGCCGCGTCGCGCCTGTCTGCGGAAGCCTTTAAAGTTGGAAGCAGCAAGTCGTTGTTTTTATAATCTGATCATTTTTTATCTAACTCGTAGTATGAAATCAACCAAGATGCCGGAATTCTTTCCTAAATATTTACTTGTACCGCAAAAACTAAACATGCTAGCTAAATGGGGATACGAAATCTTGCATATTATAAATGATTATTTCTATCAGATTTTTCGCGGCTTGTGGTAAACTGGCAAAAAATATGAAGTAAGGAAAAAGCGTTAATGTCCTGTTGACCCCATGTTTTTTATTAATACAAAAACAAAAACTTTTGACACTTGAGACCATACTACATAGATATCTATACTAAAACTATAGATAGATGAAGAGTTTGTATTTTGTTTGTATGTTTGAACGCGCTAATCTCTGTAACTACCAGTCGGATTTGAAAAATTCTTTTTATATTTGATAGCCCAATTCTTGTGGAAGGCTATAGGCTATTTAACATCACGCTAGGAAACTTAGAACGATAGGCAAAAGAGAAGTAATAGCGCGGGCAAGCGATGCGATGCGATACGACGGGGTGGGTCGGGGAACAAGACTCTCGACTTTTTTTTCATAAAAATACGATGTCCGAAAAAATAACTGTGCGGTGTTGCCTTAAGTGTTAAGGATACTAATCTCTCCAAACAACTCATTTGTTACAGTTAATATATATCTTTTAGTAAAGTATTTCGCGTGCCTAAATTACCTAACTAATATTCTGAAACAAATATTCGAATTAATTATGCTGAAATAATTTACAGCTGTCAGTTAATTAATTGCTTAAATATTTAACTAGCCCTTTATCAGTAAGTATATTAAATAATAAAACTCGGCAACAATTAGTACATTAAAATTATTATGCTACTGATAAAATCTGTAGCTTTAAAAACGAAACTGAAATAAACAGAACATGA
The DNA here is from genome assembly GCA_905163495.3 of Cosmia trapezina. NCBI lineage: Eukaryota > Metazoa > Arthropoda > Insecta > Lepidoptera > Noctuidae > Cosmia > Cosmia trapezina. The sequence goes on from LR991035.1 coordinate 7,023,321, forward strand.
TATAGTTAGTTTTACGACTTTGTATGTAATTCTACATTCGGGATTCGGGCACTTAAAGTTATGTAAGTAAGTAAGTCTTTATTTTTTTCCCCCTGGATATAAAATGATGATAATAAAGCAAAAGCATTGTCATGAATATTTGACCGAAATTGTTGTTGGCAGCATCGTTGCTGTGAAGAGTGATTTTATGGAGAACCAAAAAAAAAACCGGCCAAGTGCGTGTCGGACTACGCACAATGAAGGGTTCCGTAGTTGGGGTGAAATTATCGCAAGAACAAACTTAACATTATAGTTGGAAAACATGTATTCCAACACATACACACATTCCATGTACACATACATTCCAACGGTAAATATATGTAAGTTTGTACCCACAATATTGAGAGATTTACGATGTTATTTTAAGACCAGAGACTTCTTAGAGGTTTTCCTGTAATGTACAGGTAAAGAACTATTATCTGTATTTTTTTTTAATTTTAGGCTCAGCAGTTTCGGAGAGCGGGGAATGGTCAATTTTCGTCTAATTTCTTAAATAACTTTAAAATTATAAAAAAAATAAGTATATATATATTTGAGACGCTCATAGTAAGCCCTTTCCTTTGATATGAGATTCCTAAAAGGGATCCCCATATTCAAAATTTATTTACTTTACCCGTCCGTGTCCGGTCCATTAGATTCGGAGCTAATTGGCTGTGACAGACGGACAGACAGACAAACGAGTGATCCTATAAGGGTTCCGTTTTTTCCTTTCGAGGTACGGTACCCTAAAAAGAGTGGATGAGGATGAATGAAAGCAACTAACAAAAGGGGACACGCCCTAGGAAGACAGTGACCTTATTGGTGATGTTCTTCAGAAAGGTCAGGTGCGTAGTACTCACAACCGGCGTGCGTGTATGACCAGATGTATGAAAGTAAACGAAGCAGAAGTAGTATATAAGGATCGTAGCAGATGGCGTTCTGTAGTTCCTGCCTACCCTCATGAGAAGATGGCGTGAGTTATGTATTACTAACATCTATTATTATTATTATTTTCCCGCACGGAACAAGTATTTGTACGACCTACAAGTATTTGTTCCGAGTCTGGGTGTTTTTCTATCTATAATATGTATGTATTTACAAAAAAAAATAATGTATATAAGTAGTTTATCAGCCATCTCGTTACCATAACACAAGCATTAGGTTGCTTAGCTTGGGACTAGATGGCGTTGTGTGAAATGTCCAAGGATATTTATTTATTATTATTTATTTATCTAACATATACATACTCTATGGAAAGGCCACATTCTTCACTGAATTTATAACTACGCAAAGACTACGTTCCAAGTATTAATCAATATGCAGATTGGCATTAAGATCATTTTAATCATACTGACCAAAGTGCATCATGATTTCATGAAGTAAGTACTCCGTGACAAAAATGTCGACTTTGAAGAATTTGTTTTAACATTTCATCTGAGCCTGACGTACTCAGACAGAGAATTCCGTCTCTAGCATGCTTGCAAAAGTCATATAAAATTCAGCTTACAGACTACATCATCCAATAGGTACAAAAATAGGACGTAGGGTAAAAGCAGTATAGTTGCTCTAGGAGGATAGACACCCTATAATTCAAATTGTGACTTGTAAACGTAATATCATCGCATTTAATATATAATACTTTTAAGAACTTTATAAGCAAAGAACACGGGCTACCCTTAGTGCCACCCGATAGAACGTTTACATAAGTCACAATTTGAATTATGGGGCGTCCATCCTCCTATGGCAAATATAATGTTTAAGGCGGTTATGTCTTGAAAACAGTCAAAAAGGTGGTTTTTTAAAGCTGTCTTCTCATAAACCGTAAATAATTTTGACAAATAAAAAAAATATGATATTTTCAAGTACTTTTCGCTTATAGTGATGGAACTCAAAACATATTTATCTAGCTATGGGGCGTCCCACACTACGTTTGCCGATACGCTAGATAATCAATAAACTAGATATTCATCACAAAGAATTAGTAGAACTCACAAAAGTGGATTATCTGCATATTGGCATATTTTCAACAATTTGCATAAAATTTTCAGTTTTTCTTTGAAGTTTCATAATAAAACGGTACGGTATGCTATGCGATAAAGTCGGATTGTCGGTTCGTGCGTTATTGGAGTCCTTGGAGAAGTCAAGGTTCCTTCGAATGAAAAGAAAATCGAAGATCGAAGCAAGTACTGACATTACTCGTGCATATTTAATGTAGATTTGGACATGAGTATTTGTTTGAAATGTTGATATTTAAACAAATTTTGTTATGTACATTCAATACGTAGGTATAACTAAATACAAACATACTATCCATTTTCCCAACTATGAGTTGGGGTCGGCTTTCAGTCTAACCGGATGCAGCTGAATACCAATATTTTACAGGAGCGACTGCCTATCTGACCTCCAAAACCGTAACGACTGTCAAAGATCCACGAATGACAGCCGGGACCAACGGCTTAACGTGCTTCCCGAGGCACGGAGGAGTCTCGGTATGTAAAGATGGTCACCCATCCACGGACCAACCCCGGCAAGCGTAGCTTACATACTATCATCCATACTGTTAGCGAGATAAAATCGAGTCTACACAGCACTACTCAATCGAAGACGCGTGCCCGTCACTACGATCTGTCACTTGACACTTCTTGTACCTTTTTCGCGCGGTTTTTTTACGATGCCGAAATGGTTATTCTCAATTTGCTTAAATACATGTGTTTTAAACCTAATTCTGTTTAATAAAGTTCAGAAGTGAGATATAAATAAACCCACAAACTATATTTTGTACGATTTGACAGTAATTTCAGTGTGTATGTGCATGAGACGCTATCCACTGTTGTGTTGTTTAAAAGTTAATTATTTTGCGTGTATTTTGCACAAATGGATGCTTTTCAGTGAAAATAGTGTATTAATTGTTCTAACGCGTGTGTACTTACGGTTTTCTTTCACATTTATTGCAAAACTAAAGTGTAAAAAATACTTGTACTTGAAACATGTTCTGATAAGTTTGTGCAGTGATTGGTTTTGTTGGTAAATGATTTTAGGCCCTGGAATAAACTATAGTAGGTCAAATAGATCTTGGCCTTGAGGTGGAAGGATGCATGTGCATGAAATAACACATTTTGAAGTTTGCAATAATTGTTCCTGTTTGTTGGTGAGCTGTATCATTTTGATTTATTATTCTGGATTTAATTGACACTACACTGCAGTGAAATTAGTCTATGCAATACCAAAGACATTGTGTATGCAACTTAAACTTAATTCAGAGCTATAAAGTTTTCCGGACACTATAATATTTTGAAAAATTTACATTGACAAATCTTAATTTTAATTATTTTGGTTACTTTGAGTCATTGTTATGGCTAACTTTTAATTTTATTTTATTGAACTACATGTGCTGTTTATAGAACAATTGTGTGTGTGTGAATTTTTGTACTTTTGCTTGTGTTACAATGGGTCGGTCAAAACATAAGAAACGGTCACATAGCAGTTCAAGTTCATCTTCCTCATCTGATAGAGGAAAGAAGAAGTATAAAAGAGAACTGAAGGATAAAGATAGGCGTATTGATGCTCTAGAGGGTTTGATTAAAGAGTTACGGAAGACAAGTAATTATCATTGTGATTCAACACCGTCACCACCAGTTTCTGTCTCTTCAATAGCATGCGTGCCAAAGACTAATTCTAGTGAAGTGATGTCAAAGCCAGTTGTGCGTTATGTAGGGCGTAATGACTTTATACCTGAGTTTAATCCACAAACTACATCAGTTTCTGTAGAACATTGGATTCGCAATTTAGAAAGTACGGCTAAAATGCATGGATGGGATGAGCGTACCTTAATTTGTAATTGTACTGCAAAGCTGAGTGGTTATGCTAAAGGGTGGTATGAGCAACAAGCATCATATGAGATTAGTTGGACGGAGTGGAAGGAAAAACTAATTAAAGCCTTTCCGTTTACTAAAAATAAATTATCACAGATTAGGGAGTTAGTGAATCGAGTCAGGTTGCCTAGCGAAGAACCTATCGAATTTTATTATAGTAAATTGGGCATAGGAATGTCATGTCACTTGAGCGATGAAGTGATCACAGAAGCTATCATTGGTACACTTGGTAACAAACTGTTAGAAGTTGGTGCGAAGTCAGCCGGGTGCCGTGACACCGCTTCTCTTCTTCAATACCTGGCCAGTATTAACAACTTGGATGCTAGTGTAGAACAGGACCAAGCTGTGACGTCATTGAAAAGTCTCAGCTCTAACAAAAATATAAAATGTTATACATGTGGCAAATTAGGTCATAAGGCAAATAGATGTCGTAAGAGCAAGGAATACAGACAGACTCCGAAAAATAATGAGAATAAGAAATGTTCATTTTGTAACAAATTAGGCCATGTGGAATCAACCTGTTATAGAAAGAACAATCTTAGTAAACATTGCTCATTTTGTAACATTGATGGGCACACTCTAGAAGAGTGCAGAAAGAAGTCAAAGACTGGTTCTCAGAATAGATTAGTGCGAAAGATTCAAACTGTGAGCTGTGACTCTTCTGACAAAAAGTACTTTAAAGAGGTTTTTGTGAATGGGGTTTTAGCAAATGCTTTTCTGGATTTTGGCAGCTCCTGCAATGCAATGACACAAAGTTTTTATGAGAAACAAGACCTGGAATTAAAACCTAATAATGATGTTGTGATAAAAGGATACGGGGATGCATTCATTACACCTGTAGGTACAGTTACTGCTACTCTTGTGGTTGATGGTGCAAAGCAGGAAAATTTGTTTTACATTGTTCCTGATCATGTTCAGAATGTGGATGTTTTGATAGGACAGACATTCACAGAGTCTCCAAATTTAGTGGTTGTGAAGACTGCCACAGATTTGAATATTTATGAAAATGAGATGGCTTTTCAAGTGACTGAGTTATGTGATAGTTTTGACAAGATCCGCTTATATCCTCAAACTGACACTAACCTTACTCCTGGCATGAATAAGGTTTTGGTACGACTGGATCCTGTTGTTGATGGTTTCATGAATGTCAAGAATAGTGAGCAGAGAAAACCATTGAATGAAAAGGATGTTCTTGTTGACAATATTGAGTCATCAGATGGGTATGCAGTCATTAAGCTGGTGAATAGAACAAATTCAATCTTAAAGCTTAAGGAAGCAGATTGTATAGCAAGAGCACAATTAATAAAACCAGATTTGGGGATGGTAGATAATGTAAAGGTGGGTGCACATTTGAATGAAGATGAGAAAGCTGAATTAAATGATCTTTTGGCTAAATATGAGCATTGTTTTTCTGGAAATGGAATGGAACTAGGGAATTGTAGTGTAGAAATGAGCATCAAGTTGACAGAGAATAAGGTGATAAACTTCAAGCCTTACCGAATGTCTTTCCATGAGAGGGACATAGTGAAAAATATTGTTGATGACCTGTTAGATTCTGGAATCATCGAGAAGTCCACATCCCCTTTTGCTAGCCCAGTTCTACTGGTGAATAAAAAGGATGGCGGACGTAGATTATGCGTGGATTATAGGGCGCTAAATAAAATTACTGAGAAAGAACGGTATCCCTTACCGGTAATACAAGACTTGTTGGATCGATTGGTGGGTAAATCTGTATTCTGTTGCCTAGATCTAGCAAATGGATACCATCAGATTAAAATTGCCGAGGAGTCAAGACCGCTTACTGGATTTGTGACACCTGACGGTCATTATCAGTATAAAATGATGAGTTTCGGTCTTTGCAACGCTCCTGCAGTATTCCAGCGAGCTATGAACGAAATATTGGAACCAGTAATTCATGCTTGCGCTGAGGTTTACATTGATGATGTAATTTCATGGGGTATTGACACTAGAGAATGTCTTGCTAATCTGGAGAAGGTGCTATGTCTGATTGAGAAATCGGGCGTGAAATTGAGGAAGAGTAAGTGTTCTTTTCTCACTGAGAGCGTCGAGTATCTAGGTCATGTTATCTCAGATGGTGAAATCAGACCCTCAACTCATAAAATTACAGCTGTATCAAGTTTTAAAGTACCTTCGAATGTTCATGAATTACGCCAGTTCCTCGGTCTTGCGAGTTATTTCCGAAAATTTATCCAAGGCTTTGCTACTATTGCGCGACCACTTACGTCTCTCACGAAAAAGACTGCAGAATGGCAGTGGGGATCGGACCAAGAACAGGCTGTGCAGACCCTTAAGCAGATACTTACATCAGATCCAGTTCTGGTAATTTACGATCCAGAAAGAGAAACACAGGTTCACACAGATGCATCGAAACTTGGGCTTGGCGGAGTTCTCCTTCAAAAGCAGCCTAGTGGAGATACCAAGGTTGTTGCTTATGCGAGTAGACAGACAACCGTCACCGAAGCGAAATACCACAGCTTTGAACTAGAGGCTCTTGCAGTGGTATTTGCCATTCAAAGATTTAAGGTGTATCTGTCCGGAATCAAGTTCCGAGTGGTAACGGATTGCTCAGCATTACGTATGGCCTGGCTGAAAAGGGATTTATCTCCGCGCATTGCTCGTTGGTGGCTGGACCTTCAAGAGTATAACTTTGAAGTGGATCACCGCCCAGGGAGATCCATGGCACACGTTGATGCTCTCAGCCGGAACCCTATATTGGTACAGCATATTGTTGAGAAGGATTTGATTGACGCGTTACAGGAAGGAGATGAAGAAATTCGGGGACTGCTTGAGAATTTAAAACTGGAACAAGAGGCTAACAAGAAAAAGAATACTGGACTTTCAAAGGACTATAAAGTTATAGATGGCAAGTTGTGTCGGCTGGTGGATAACAGCTATAAGCCTGTTTTACCTAAAAGTGCACGATTCCATATACTGAAGTTGTACCATGACGAAAATGGTCGTTTGGGAACAGAAAAGTGTTTAGAAGCCATACAAGCTAAATATTGGTTTCCGAAAATGCGAAAGTGTGTCGGAAAGTACGTTGCAAGTTGTATTGGATGCCAATTTACGAAGAAGCCTACTGGGAAACAACCTGGACTTTTGCATCCGATTCCTAGAGTATCTGTGCCGTTCCACACATTGCATGTAGATCACCTGGGTCCATTTTGCAAGAGTAATGGGAAGACCTATATCATAGCAATTATCGATGGGTTCACGAAATTCGTCTGGTTGGAAGCTGTCGCTAGTGGTAACGCTAAAGGAGCTATCACAGCATTGACTAAACTAAGTCAAGTTTTTGGTCACCCAGATCGAATTATCAGTGACCGAGGTACCGCGTTTACTGGTAAAGAGTTTGAGAGTTATTGCGCAGATCACGGAATTAAGCATGTTTTAAATGCTGTCGCCTCTCCGCGTGCGAATGGGCAGGTGGAACGCCTAAACCGCACAATTCTCAGTTCGTTGTCAGCTCATATGGGTGAGGAACAAAAAGGTTGGGATGCCTATCTGCCAAAGGTACAACTAGGCATCAATTCTTCAGTCAGTCACGGAACTGGTAAGTCACCTTTAGAGTTGCTGTGTGGTCTTAGACCTAGACTAGCCAATGATTTGCAAGGTGCAGTTTACATTGAAGATATTGAGGCACTCAGAAATGAAGCTGCACAAAACATCGAGACTAACGCTTCAAAAATGAAAGTACGCTTTGACAAAAGTCGTAGAGAGGGTGCTCCTATATCAGTCGGGCAGTTAGTCATGGTTGAGCGTAAAATTTTACGACCTGGATTGTCCAGTGGAAAATTAGTTCCCAGATATGCGGGACCGTATAAGGTAACTGCCGTGTTGCCAAACGATCGCTTTGAGGTGACGTCGTCCACAAAGGGAAAGCGAGCTTACAAAAACATTGTTGCTCGTGATAAAATTAAAGTGTGGTGTCACAGAGATGAAAGTTCATCATCTGGTGAAGATTAATTACATTTACTAATTTGTTTACCAAATCTAATATTTGTCTATGGGCCCTGTACCGTGCCTTTATATTAAACTGCTTTCGGAGCCTGATAACACTTTACTGTTAATTCAAAAGTTTAACGCTTGCCTCCGGGGCCTACACAGCGTGTGGTGCTTGCTTACAGAGCCTTAACGCACCCTGACATATTGTGGTTGATGCGCTTTGCCTACGGGGCCTCGGCGTTTACTAAGTGCTTGCTTACGGAGCCTCCACAGCACTCATCTATAAAATAACGCTTGCCTACGGGGCCTACGCAGCGTGCAGTGCTTGCTTTCGGAGCCTTAACGCACCCTGACATATTGTGGTTGATGCGCTTTGCCTACGGGGCCTCTGCGTTTACTTAGTGCTTGCTTACGGAGCCTTCACAGCACTCATCTATAAAATAACGCTTGCCTACGGGGCCTACGCAGCGTGCTTAGTGCTTGCTTACGGAGCCTTCACAGCACTCATCTATAAAATAACTCTTGCCTACGGGGCCTACGCAGCGTGCAGTGCTTGCTTCCGGAGCCTTAAAAGCACCTTGACATGTATCGACTGATGAGCTTTGCCTAAAGGAATTTAACGCTTGCCTTCGGGGCCTACACAGCATGCGGTGCTTGCTTTTGGAGCCTTAACGCACCATGACGTGTTGCAGTTGATGCGCTTTGCCTACGGGGCCTCAGCGTTTGCCCAGTGCTTGCTTACGGAGCCTCATAGCACTGAACCATCAACAAGTTAACGCTTGCCTTCGGGGTCTACAGCGTTGATTCAGTGCTTGCCTTCGGGGCCTATTCAGTGCTAAGTTAGTGGTTGCCTTTGGGGCCTTGCCAATATCAGATTATTCTCTTCTTTGGAAGAGAATTACATCATCCTTGAAGATCACGGTGACGAGGCGCGAAGTACGAGTGCGGCTGCGACGAGATGCCGATCAAGCAGGTGCTCCGCCAATAATTCTTCGGGGGACCGAAGAGTTGCAGGATGGCCGAGTTGTTAGCGAGATAAAATCGAGTCTACACAGCACTACTCAATCGAAGACGCGTGCCCGTCACTACGATCTGTCACTTGACACTTCTTGTACCTTTTTCGCGCGGTTTTTTTACGATGCCGAAATGGTTATTCTCAATTTGCTTAAATACATGTGTTTTAAACCTAATTCTGTTTAATAATACTAATATTGTAAATGCGAAAGGAACTCTGTCTGTTATTCTGTTACTAAATCATACGACGTTAACCATCGTCATGATCCATTTAAGTAAGTTATCATTTTCATACCAGCAGTGCGTTCTCCTAACATAATTTCCGACCTCCACACGGCCGAAGCCGCGGGCAAAAACTAGTAGCTCCGTAAAGTATTCCACACTATTTCACGCTAGAATTTTAGATTGAGACAACACGTCTCAAGAACTCGAATACAATTTTATCCAACGAAAAAGTCATCCTCGTTTTAGTTCCATCATAACCAAGCAAATGTGGCGTCACCTTTACAGAAATTTCCACAACACAAACATCTCATGATTTATCAGGTTTATGGATTCATCGATAAACCAAAGAATAACATATCAATCTTCTATCTGCATACAAATACTGGAAAATAAACTCCTAAAATTCTACGTAAATACCACAGAATACATAATGTAATACTATGTATACTTAACATAATAAAATTACGTACGTAAATGCATTTTCGTGTGGAATATTCCCAACATTTCTGTAGTCTGTTAAAGGCTTTAAAAACTCTAGGTATGTAGGTTAAGCTAGGATGTTAAAACGAGCGTTTACTTAACCCCTTACTGCATTGCGTACCATATTTGCACACCAAAGTATTCGTCCTAAAATTCAAATTTTATTCAAGTTTGAATGCTGGCAACACTAAAGATCATAGACAAGATGTATACCTTGACGTTTAGTGACGGGGAAATGTTGGCAGCCTTGATAGAAAAAGTTTGAAGTCAGTTTGAACTGGAACGGACACAGAAGGTGAGTAGCTCTGTATTTGAACCCAAATTTCTCGAAATCCTGTGAATATTTAAGGCTTGCATAATTTTATTCGAATAAAACTATCTTTTAAGAGGCTATAAATTGAAAAAACTACTCCAAATCCTTATAGATTGAAAATTTATACTGCAATATTGTTGTGTGCATATCTGGGATCTCATGAAGAGTTGACATAATTGTACGGTTCATTTATGGGACCATATGCAGATAGCGGTGAATTTGCTATTGTTCATATATGACACGATATGCAATAATACAAAGTGTAACGGAAATGGGATATCAACCCAGAAAGAAGTGAATGTATCAACCCTCAAGGAGGTGAAGAAGGTGGTTTGATGCCCCATTTCCGTAACGCGTATTTAAGCGTGGATTCAATTTCATAGGCCACCCTCATAACAACTCACAAGCTTTAGGTTTGTTTATGTTGCTTGGTGTTTGCTTACTATGTTTATTATGCTTCTAACAGATTTCGCTCGTAGCTTGCTGTTGAAAGAAAAATGAACTATCATTCTGAGGATATACCGTCTGGCAGCGACGACGAAGGTCTTTCTGGCGACGACGATGACGAGTACCATCCAGTGGAAGATCCGTTGGGATGTTATGAAATTGAGGAAGAATCTGACAACAGCGACGATGATTCACCTGCTTCATCTGCGCCGGTTCCGTCTACATCGAGACTTCCTAGAAATAATGCCCAAAGATCATCTAAATATAATTGGACACCAGGTACGATGGAGTATAGTGAAGAAGACTGCAGATTTTTGGGGGATATACAACCTACTGACGCACTCAAAGCACTTAAAACACCTATTCAGTTGTTTGAATTTTTTTTCTCAAATGATCTCATAGATATTATTGTTCGCGAGAGTCTTAGATATGCAACTCAGCTGGGCAAAGAATATACAACTACTCAAACAGAAATTAAACAATTTATTGGCATACTAATATATATGTCAGTTGTGCCTTATCCAACTACAAGACACTACTGGAAATCAGGCATGGAATTTGAGACAATCGTGATGACAATGTCGTGCAATAGATTTGAAGAGATCAAAAGATTTCTTCATTTCATGAACAATGATGATATGCTTCAAAGTGATCACCCAGACTTTGACAAATTGCAAAAAATCCGTCCAGTTTTGTCAATGATAAGACAGATGCTACTACAAGTGCCAAAAGAAGAATATTTGGCAGTTGACGAACAAATCGTGCCGACTAAGACTCGCAAAAGTAGCCTGAAGCAATATAACCCTAATAAACCTCATAAATGGGGCTACAAAATTCATGTCCTTAGTGGTGTTTCAGGATTTTCTTACGATTTTGATCTTTACGCCGGTAAACAAAGCGATAAAATCCCTGAAAATAATCCAAATTTAGGTACCAGCAGTAATGTGGTTCTACGTCTGACAGAAAGTGTGCCCACACATCTAAATTACAAAATCTTTTTTGACAATTGGTTCACAAGCGTAGAACTTATGATATACATGCATAATAAAGGAATTTTACCGCTGGGTACTGTTCGGGCTAATAGACTTGGAGGTGCTAAAATTCCATCTAAGAAAGAACTGTCCCGAGAGGGAAGAGGATCTACCGCAGAACTTCATACTACCGTTGGTGACACTACTGTGGCTGTGGTGGCGTGGTTGGATAATAAAGTGGTTCACTTATGTTCAACCTATGTTGGAGTTAATCCAACAGGCGTAGTCAGGCGGTATGACAGGAAAAGAAGAGTGTACCATGAAGTGAGTTGTCCAAAAGCGGTACAGCTTTATAACAGGCACATGGGTGGTGTCGACACCTTGGATTCGATGCTAGGGTACTACAGGATTAAAGTGCGGTCGAAAAAATGGTACCTGAGAGTTTTCTTCCACATGATCGATTTGGTCTGCGTAAACTCATGGCTGCTATGGCGCAGATGCAACGACGACATCTATATGCCACTCCTTGATTTCAAATTAGCAATAGCTGAAGTTTTAGTCAAAAGAGATGCACATATTTTCACGCCCACAACGCGAGGCAGGCCTGCAACCGACAGAAATGAACCACCAGCGAAAAAAAGCAGGCGTAAGATCGAGATGCCTGCAAGAGAAGTCGCTGAAGACGGTTTCCACCATTTTCCAGACTGGACGGCATCAAGACAGAGATGCAGGAATGAATGTGGCGGTCAAACTTTCATTTGGTGTATCAAATGTAAAATGTATTTATGCATAAACAAAAACAGGAATTGTTTTCTGGAGTATCATGCTTCTCCAGATCCAGTTATATTGCAGTAAATCCCTTATGACGAGAAACCACATAATCAACCACTGATTGATGTTGTTTCTCGTCATAAATGTGTATTATCATCATATAATTATTATTAAGGATAAACTAGTTTGTTTCCTATAAGTAAAGAGGCTATGTTACGACAATTGAATTGTTTTATTTCCCGGAAACTTCAGCGCAGCAAGCTGCACTAACCACCACTGTGCCATACAGACCATTTTACACCATTAACCATGATTGCATGTCGTCCCATATTTGGTATAAACAATATTATTTAATGTAATGCATAACGTACCATATATGCACATTTTTTATTTCGTTAATAATAATATCAAAAAGGGGGCTATGTTTTTTTTTATTATTTTTTATGGGATCCCTAGACTCAAAACTACAACATATATTTTTTTCATAAAGATGCAAAATTCCATGCAGTAAGGGGTTAAGAGACATGCGGCTCAGGTAGCCCGCGAAATTCAAATTTTCTTAGGTTTTTTGCAATTTGCAGGTCAGTGTCAGGTTGTATATTGATCAAAATATGATTTGCGACCACAACAAATGTGTAATGATTATAATTATGTAAATACATATTTGTTACAGTCGCGAATGATATCTTGATCAACACACAACCTAAATATAAAGTAAATTACAAAAAAGTAACAAAATTTGAATTTCGCTGGCTACCCTGGCGCGTTCGCCTTAAGGCGCAGATAAATGCCAATGGCGTTGAGTGTTCTGTGCTTAGCTCACGCAACGCGTCGTACGTCCAGCCAGTAATAGGACTCGCCCATCAAGGAGCGCTGTACCAAATTAGACGCATTGTTAATTTATTATATAACATAAAACAATTTTTTTAATAAAACACGTATACAAAAAAAAAATACTTTGAAATGGTTTCATAAAAATACGCTTGATAGTTTTTGCGTGATTTTTCTAACTTTACAAATTAATTATACTTGTAATATAGCATAATCTAAAATTCTAAACTATTCACAGATTAAGTTATTAAGAATATGTTTTACTTTAACATATGTTTAAATTTTTTTCACTACTCGTTTGGCCGTGATCTTCAGTTTAAAACTATTAAGTCGGTTATCTTCGCCTTAAGCTAGGATGTTTAAACGACCGCGTACTTAAAGAGACGTGGTCGGGAAACGAGAGGGACTCAATGTCAATGCTGTTGTGGGGAGCTCTCAAGTACAAAGCTGTGTACAGCAGACACCTATATAACACAGACAGACATTGAATTTTATTGTTTAGCTTGCTTTTATTCAGGATTTTGCCGTGTGGATTTTCACGTCCTTTGGGAAGATTTTATATCCAGTGTGGTAGTCAAAGTATACTACTTCTGTAGGGCAAATTCATTGAAATCCGTTGGGTTATTTCGGCGTGATAATAGAAATAGGGTTATTGCTTTAGATTTTGAAATAATTTTTTGTTTTTATTGGCGGTACAATAAACTGTTTTTTATTTTTTATTGAAAAAAAAAACTAAGTCATCTATTGTTCTAAAACAAAATTCGTAATCTAGCCTAGTCTATCCACTTTAAGAAACAGTCATCAGTTTCTTGTCCTTTCATAGAAATATTTTGTGTACAAGCCGTGTATAAGTGGCTAGGCACCCCGTCGAACAATCGTGATGACGTAACGCGGGGGCCGGTCGCGTTAGTCTAACAAGCAAGCAGCTCCCAATACTATTATTATTATTTATTATTTATTACATTTGGGAAAACGAAACAGTAGTATACTAAGCATAAACAGTGTTGTCTTACAATTAAAACTTTACAAATATACTACCCACAACATTTTCCACAGATTACTACATTATATATTAAAAACAAGCTATTAGCAAACAATAAACTGTAGCAGGGCTTATTAATGAAAAAGAAGTTAAAAGGAAAAAAAAAGAAAAGATAAACAATATTAATATAATACACCTAAGCTTTTCAAATCATAACTGTTAGATTGAATATTATGTTCATTACATTCATCATTGTTTTCCATCTCTTCCTCATCAATCTGCCTAGCCATTTCCCAACTCTGTTGGCGTTGACTTCCAGTGTAACCCGATGCAGCTGCATACCAATATTTTACATGGAGCGCCTACCTATCTGACCTCTACAACCCAGTTACTGTGTAACACAATTATACCCCTTGATTGGCAGACTTTTGTTTGGGCATCTGACTACCCGGAACGACTGTCAAAAAACAAATCGAAAACAAAAAAAAAAACAAAAAACAGCCAAATGACAGCCGGGGGGAACCAACGGCAACGGGGGGAACCTCACGTGCTTTCCAAGGCACAAAGAGGTCTCGAATTCTCGATATGTAAAGGATCGACCATGCGGCTTTTATTATTTAGCCACGAACCATCTCTTCCTCATAAGGAAAAATATTTTAAATGCAACACTGTCTGTTTCTTCAAGAATACAATGTTTAATTTACGCAATATCAATGTGTTTTTACTATATTAAGACTGTGGTCGCATATTTTCGCGCTCGGATTTTAAACATCTGACGCTCGACGCCGCGTAGCGAGTGCGCGTGTGTGCGTTTTTCCTCATGTACGGCACACAGTTGCGATGCTGTGACGACTAAACGATCTTGATCTGTAGCTATGGCGTACCTATATTTTTTTGAAGTAAAAGCTAGAGGTTTACGGAGAAAATAAAAAGACTGTCCACAATACATTATTAGTGTATTTTAATTAAATTTATACAAATATGGATGAAGAAAATAATATTATGTAGGTACTTAAAAAAAATAAACTCATTTTACTTATTTGCTTAAGTATTTGTATACTTATAAGTAATTGAAGTTTTATAAAAGTATTTGTATTTGACGACACGGTTGGCGCAGTGGCTGAGCCAATTGACTGCTGCGCAGCATGTTGTGGGTTCGATTCCCGCACGGAACAAATATTTGTACGACCTACAAGTACTTATTTGTTTCCGAGTCTGGGTGTTTTTCTATCTATAATATGTATGTATTTACAAAAAAAAATGTATATAAGAAGTTTATCAGCCATCTCGTTACCATAACACAAGCATTAGGTTGCTTAGCTTGGGACTAGATGGCGTTGTGTGAAATGTCCAAGGATATTTATTTATTATTTATTTTATTCATTTGTCTAAGGGGATTGATTGACTTTTCCTTGGATCTATAATTTCTGGGAGAACACAATCAGAATAAAATTTTGTTAGCAGCGGAGCCATCTTTTGTCCAAAATCATCGTTTTTTTGTGTAAAACAGTTCAATTTAAGCCCTATTTTAATGTAGATAAAGACGCCACGCGCTGGCTATAATTATTTATTTTTCTTGCGGCATAGGTTTACCAACCGCATCAAGTCCATAAAACAGTTGAATTTGAACCAACACTAATACATAAATACATAAAGCCGCCTCATGCGCAAATGTTTGGTTTACTGTTTTCAAATCAAATAGGTAGGTCACCCCGCTGCCACAGAATAAATAATAGTACTGCTGCGTTCGTGTGGGGTTGGTTTTATAATGTTTATTAGCCTAGGCAGGTATTGTACGTGCCCAGTCGACCTAATGACTATACAGTCGACCACACGTCGCACGTCAGTGGTAAGTGATAAGGATTTGTATAGGTATCGTTTTCATAGTTTTCGATTTCGACTATAGCCAATAGTGAAGTCAAAATTAAAATCCAAGATGGCGGCTGCGAAAATTTTAAAATTTTTCGTCATGGATGTCGTTTTCATAGTTCTCGAGGATGAAGCTGATAGTGAAGTCAATCATCCTAGAAGGGATGATTGACTGCACTATGCGGCCCAAGAGAGCAATGCAATGGTGGCCCAATGGTAACGATCCCGACATACGAGTAGATCATGGTTACGAACTCAGGCAGGCACTTTGTGTAAATAATTTCATCACCACTACTCTCAAATCAGTGAAGGAAAATATCGTGAGGAAACCGCCTAGAACCAAGAATTCGAAGACATGTGACATCTACCAACCCGCACTGGGTCCTCGTGGTGTATTACGGCCCACTCCCTCTCACCGAGAGGAGCCCTGTGTCCCAGCAGTGGGAACATTATAGGCTGATTATGATTGAGACCCATTATGTTGTGAGCGAGCACGTTTCAGTGCCAGAGGTCATCACTGATGTGAGACGAGAAGATATATTACGCTCAACACCGCCGCGCGCGGCCCTTGTCCGATCAGAGCGCGGCTAGCCGCGCGTGGCAGCCGCGCTCAAATGCCGCTCTATATTTGGACACACCTTTATATAGTGCCTTTATCTATGCCTCACTCGTTTCGTATCGTTTAGTGCGGTCGCGATTTGAGTGTATTTCCCATAGTTTTATTGATGTTTTCCTCGACCCCTGTTTTCTTTCTGCGGACTTCTGATCTTGCTTCTTGTACGAACCTTGCTACCACACCGGACACGGTACGGAGAACCCCGCATAAACGTTGGACTTGAACTTGTTATTTTGTATATTACGACCAGCCTACTGATTTCATATTGGCACCATGGATCGTTGTGTAAATTGTGGCAAAGTGAGTGTGTGAGTGGGAGTTTACGTGGTCGTCGAGCTGAAGAACTTCAAAAATCAGCTGTTAAGTACCTATATGTAGATCGTTATGTAACCTCACTTTTATTACATCTCTTTTAACTCGGAACTCAGACCGCGAAAATCCGCAAAATGTTCAGTGATGGTTTGATAATATAGTAGCTATAAATTGACACCAATTTCATTTTTTTACAACCCAGGCCCAGGCCCAAGTTTATATGACATGGTTTCCGTCTCCTTTGTCACGGATCCACAATAGAGATTGTGGCAGTAGAGATTTCAAATAAAAATCTGATATAAATTTTTTCTCCATATTCATCCTCCAAAATTCTTGTAGCCATCTTGGATTTACATTTTGACTACACTATCGACGTTAGCACCCACAAGAACCATGAAAACGATACCCATGATGAAAAATTTGAAAATGTTCGCAGCCGCCATCTTGGATTTACATTTTAACGTCACTATCGGCTTTAGCATCCTCGAGAACAATGGGAACGATCCCCATGACGAAAAATTTAAAAATTTTCGCAGCCACCATCTTGGATTTACATTATGACCAAATTATATTGTATTATTGATATTGTAATTACAATATCAATATTACAAGTAATACAACATAATTCAAGAATTGTAACATAATTCTCCTAAAGTAAGTGTGCCTACCACGTTAGCTTCTTAAAATATTACTTAAATGAAAGGATTAAAAATATTTAGTCGCACTACAATTGACTATATATCACGCGAGGCGCATGCGCGGCGGCGGGAGGTCAACCGACGTAGGTCCTGCGTCGAAGAGCGCCAGAGCGCGACTGACTTAGGCCGTTCGATGCACCCGATTTTATACTCACTTTAAAAAATTATTTTCGTAAATGATTGAAGACAGATATGTTTTATTTTTTACACATATATAGTACAATCTTTCTTCTTACGTATAAAATGATTTGTGTTGCCAAATGACTTTTAGATTCTGAGAAATGACGTGTTTTTTTGTAGTCGATTTCTCGATTTTTGATTATCTTAGACGTGATTAAAATACAAGTTAATGAATTAAAAATCAAACTTTTCTCAATGCAATTTAAATTTCAGGATATGCCTCTTCGAATGAATACCACTTTACATTCTTAATTAGTAGTAATAATTGGTGTAAGATTACTTCAAAGTTGAGCCTTCGAGCGTCATCTGGAAATCGCGCCTTCGAAATCGACTGTTTTCGTAGTCAATAATTCAATTTGAACAAGTTTTTTTTAATAGACTTTAAATAAAAATATATGATAATTACGATGATTGAAGTCAAAAGAAGCTAAAAAAATAAATTATGTGACCAAAATCACTTCAAAATCTCCCAAGTTCTCGATTTACGTATGAAAAATGCAACAACGCTCTTAAGGTAAGTAAACATAATTTACATACGCCGTGTGTAGTCAAGAATGATAAATAACCGTATTATTTACAAGAATATACTAGGAGCGCGAGTAAATAAGCACACAGGCTTCATAACTCCACAAGTAGGTAAATCATGAGAGGTGTGGTTAAAAAAGGCATTAAAAAAAATAAAAAGCTGCTCTGGGCAATGTTATAAAAAAATAATAATAAATATTGTTGTGTATGTGTACACAAACAAGCCAAAAGAGAATTTATAATCCTAAGTCCTAACTAATATTATAAATGCGAAAGTGGGTTTGTTTGTTTGTTACGCTTTCACGCTAAAACACCTGAAAATATTTGGATGAAATTTGGCACATGGGTAGACCATGACCTGGATTAGGACATAGGATACTTTTTATCCCGGTAGTATGTTTCCGTGGGATAATTTCCGACCTCAGCGCGGGCGAAGCCGCTGGCAAAAGTTATAGCCGAACATACAAGATTTGTAGATATACAACTCTGTGGGCGTGGACCGATAATATTTCTATGCTGTAAACATTTGCGCTTTCTGGAAAACAGTAGTCCAACAACCGGCAATGTATTTATAGCGTGGGATTATGTACGGGATGTTCCATACCAAGGTTTATTGACAATGATCGATGCAACGACTAAATGTATTCCGTACGAATAGCGCGCGTCATCCATCAGACGATGACAACATTGACAACTAACGGGCACTTCGTGCATTCCATTAATTTTACGTTTTGTTGCAGCTGGGTGATTCCACAGGAGAAAAACCGGACTTCGCACATTTAGGGTTCCGTACCGATTCTGATTTATCAATATACCTATTTGTATTTGTTAGTAAAATATACGTAATAGTAAACATTATCACCAAACAAGTTCATAGGTCAATGGGAAGTTCAAAAATTTTTTGGAACATTTTGTAAAAAAAAAAAGTTGACTTGGTGACTTCTCATTCCTTTGTTTTCCAATAGTTTTGAATATAAAAAATACAATATTTATCTACTCAACGAGCTCCTAAACAACGATATCCCACTTGAGGGAGTAGAACATTTTTTTTTCCACGGCCTTTTCCTGATGGGAAAGTACTGTCCCCTTAAAAACATTTAAAAATATTTTTTGACAATTTGTATGGCTTTGGGTCAACAAGATGCTAATACTGTGAAAATTTGAAGAGTGTAGCTCTCCAACCATTTGGCTGCAAAACCTGAGTGATAGACGACGGACAGACGGACACGACAGTACCAACATAGGGCTCCGTTTGGACCCTTCGGGTACGGAAACCTAAAAACGACTGGTTTTTCCAAACACAGCAATATTAACAAAAACATAATAAATATAGAAACTACAAAACCCGAAACCACTTAGCGAAATCAATACCTACAAGAAAAGCAAAACAAGAAAGTTACTTCAAATAGTCCCAAATCAAAATCGATTTTCCTAAATAAATGATGAAAAGCTACGTGGGAGGTTACTGTAACAATCTACAGCCAAAGCCAATCAGATATACAATGTCAAGGTTGCTGTGAAAAGTACGCAATCAATACTCGTCTAGTTCGATAACTTTGTGGTTATACGAGAGTGTTCGCAGACGGAATACAATGGCGGCAGATTTTTGTAGGAGCTAAATGAAGCAGCAGAGATCACAACTGTCATGTACGTCAGCACACGTCCTACAAAACGTAGGTCATACAAAAAATCGGTACATGATGATGATTTTTTGTATGACCTACGTTTTGTAGGACGACCCGATTGCCGGTAGAAAATGGGACGTTTGAAAATGTACCAACTAGCGCCATCATTAAGAAAAAAATCATAAGTCTGGAGATATAGAACATTTTTAAATTTCCTATGTTCACATGTTATTTTTAGTCAGATAAGGTAGAATGTTTTGTATAAAAAAAATCAACACTAAACCTCCTAGGTTCGAAGATTTAGCACATTAGCAGTTAGCGCTAAAAACGGCCGTTTTTGGCGTTAACTGCTAAGGCTTCGGCTGCTAACCTATCCTAACCTAACCTGGGAGGTTTAGTGTTGATTTTTTTGACCTCACTTGATCTACCTCATCTGAGAAAAAATATGAACATATAAAATTTCAGAATGTTGAATGTCCCATATCTCCAGACTTATGATTTTTTCTCAATGGTGGCGCTAGTTGGCGGCACTACTCGCCTTAACGCAGACTCACTGATTATCGGCCGCATACTTAAAATAATGACATATTTGAGCTCATGTGCGTTGAGTAGGTAACAAAATCGGTGATAAAACTCGGCGAAATAATCTGACCGACTGACTGTAGGACAACCTACAAAAAGATGTCGAGTGCGCTAAAGGTGCGGATATATTTACGGCGTTTCAAGACCACGTGTGGTGATAAAACGTTCGAGTAATGTGTGTCATATTGCATCCCGCGGACTTAGCTAAGAAACTACATCTTCATTTTTATGTTGAAAGCTTGTTGTGACTTTATCTCGTGTCACGATTTTTAATGGGATGCTCTGTGCGGCAGTTGGTTGGTCATAATGGATGGGTGACCATCTTAACATACCGAGACTCCTCCGTGCCTCGAAAGCACGTTAAGCCGTTGGTCCCGGCTGTCATTCATGGATCTTTGACAGTTGTTACGAGTTGTCAGAAGCCCGAAAATCTGACAACCAGTCTTACCAAGGGGTATCGTATTACCCAGTTACTGGGTTGTGGAGGTCTGATAGGTAGTCGCTCCATGTAAAATACTGGTATTCTACTGCATCCGATTAGACTGGAAGCCGACCCCAACAACCAGTCTTACCAAGGGGTATCGTATTACCCAGTTACTGGGTTGTGGAGGTCTGATAGGTAGTCGCTCCATATAAAATACTGGTATTCTACTGCATCCGATTAGACTGGAAGCCGACCCCAACATAGTTGGGAAAAGGCTAGGCAGATTGATTGATTGCACTGTGCGATAGTTCCTGTCCAATTTATTCCTTGGTTTTAACTTCACAGTCAGACAGTTTTACGATTATAGCTTCATACATAGGGATACTATTCTAGCGTGTTAGTGAATAAAGTGGTCTGGATAGTATCATACATAATCATAACAACCAGGAACATCGAACAGCAAACGGGTCGATCTCCAAAACGGGCGTATTCGTGTGATCGCTCTGGTGCTTTTCAGATATTGATATTTAATGGTAATTATGTATCTGATGAAAAAGAATGATGTTCAAATAGTACATTTTTACTATTGGCCTTCTATTTACACAAACACTTATGGAAATATTTATGTTGAAAAAATTTCGCGACCAGAGCAATCATAATTGGTGACAGAGCGATCATAAATGGTGAAATCAGTGAAACAAAAAAAATAATATTGATAAAATATTATTTATTTAGCCGTTTTCAGTCATATTCAGTGTACTTGTAACGAGATTATATGTAAGAGAAATGTATTATTTTAGAAAAAGGTCACACACAGGTACATTTTCAATTAATGCTATCTCTGTACGATAGCTAGAAGTTACTCCCGCCCAAAACATAACGGACCTTCCACCATAAGGGGTGATTTTTTCAAAACACACGTCGGCATAGCGTTCCCCTGGTCTTCGTAATACTCGCCGACGTCGGTCTTCACCATTCAGACAAATTCGAGCCTCATCGGAGAAGAGTACGCTACACCAGTTACCTAGTGTCCAAGATAGACAATTTCTAGTGAACCTCAGTCGAGCAATCCGGTCCTCACGGAGTAACTTTGGGGCCCGTGGTGGTTGTCGACTGCGTATATCAAGCGCTAAAAACCTCCTCCTCACTATCCATAGCCTAAATTGTGCTCCTCGTTCCTCTTCAGGTTTTTTTGAAGTCTATGTTTGCTTTTGAGGTGTATATTTGTTTTGAATTTGCGGTTCCTCAGCGCCTGAGTCACCAGAAAGCGGTCGTCTCGTGGTTGTGTGCAACGTTTCCACCCAGAACTTTGCCAATTTCTTCCTAAGACGTTTTTCTTCAATAGATAATTTATTTCGAGGCATGATTTCAATCTGCAACAATAGTTGCCATTAAATTTTAGAGAAGAAAGGGTTACAGTTGTGGTTAGCTAAATGCCAATATAATAATATCATCAAGGTAAAATACGTCAAAATCTGTTTATGGGTTTAGGTTACCCAAAGAAACCCAGGAAAGGTTATAAATTAAAAGTTATATGCATAGTTCATTGTTTGTCATTGTTACAGTCCGGTACTACTACTTAAAATAGATTTATAACGTACAATTAATGCAAAATATCATCGCTCTGGTCTTTTTGGACAGAGCAATCACAGCCATAGCGATCAGAAAAAGTCACAAAATCATAAATATAGCCGAATTTAAAAGCAGTAGAAAGTTGTGATTACGTCTCATAAAAAGCATCATAACGATCACTTAATTCACATAACAAACACATTCACAAGCTTACTATTTAATTTAAATAACGTGCCATAGCAATCATAAAATTCGAGAACCAAATCCAGAGCAATCATAAATTTACCTTCGCAATGTTGGAAAGCGGGAACGTGGCACACAGGTATCCTCTTCGGCGGTTAGACCACTGCTGGCGTTGCCCCGCGGTATCGGAATAGAGTGTCTATAACGCGTAACTAGGGATGAGCGCGATGTTTTACCTCAGCGCAGAGCGATGAGATAAAATGCCCGGTCACGATTTTAAATTCAAATTGTGGCAAAAGTATTGTTAATATAACTAAAAATATTTTATTACTGTGAAGATTAACTATTTGTTATGTAATCTAAATAAGTTGTTTCATATGAACCTTCTCATTAAAAAGTTACGGAATATTTTTTTCATTCAATCGGGAGTTGGGTCAACCCAGAGCGATCAGGATTTTAAGGTTTAAGATTTTTTTTTAAATATTTAAAATAAACTTTTTTATAATATTAGCCTTGTATCACGTAGATTAGACACCGAACTGTATATAAAAAAATATTTTGAAAACGTTTTTCGATTTTAAAATGGGTTTATCCAGCCCGACACGAAAAAAAATGCCTCTGGAGATCGACCCAAACGATGTTCTCCAATTTAAACACTGTTAATAAGTAATAAATTTAACAACCAAGAGGTATTGTTAAGATCCGCTTTACTGGCGCTTTGGTGAAGTATGGTAATTTTGATATTAGTAATAGAACAATAATATAACATGACGCCAGTAATGGAAAAGAAAGGGTAGAGGCAGATGTATAGGTAAGTACTAGGTACAGTCAACGACTTTTGTCCGTCACCCCCATAAGGGCGCTTTTCTTATGCACGGACCAGAGGCTAATGGCCTGCATTGTTTTCGTCTACCAATAGCGCTTCGGCGCACACTATATAAAAAAGGTTAGAACCATTTTTTGTTACGAAACGTTTAAGAAAAGGGACATTTTCTTTTTTAATTATATTTACGACGTTTATTTTAGGGTCATCCTTCTTAGGCGACATTCATCGTTCATTGGTCAAACAAAAACAATTTACTTTAAAGAAAAGGCTCATCCTTCATTCATTGGTCAAACTAATAGGTCGTTGCAAACTACGATTTCAACGTGCAACCGAAAAAGTTTTGAAAAGGGTGAGGCGCAACGGCTTTCGATAATACGTTAGAACCATTTTTTGTTACGAAACGTTTAAGAAAAGGGACATTTTCTTTTTTAATTACATTTAGGACGTTTATTTTAGGGCCATCCTTCTTAGGCGACATTCATCGTTCATTGGTCAAACAAAAACAATTTACTTTAAAAAAAAGGCTCATCCTTCATTCATTGGTCAAACTAATAGGTCGTTGCAAACTACGATTTCAACGTGCAACCGAAAAAGTTTTGAAAAGGGTGAGGCGCAACGGCTTTCGATAATACCTATAGTACACTCACATTTCACCAGTTATGTTTAAGTCCCTTGTAGGTAATAGGGGGCGAGCGCGAGCCTATTGCCATCTATTGCTAATCCAGACTCCGGACTGAGGAATTCCTGATGAAAAAAACGAATCACACTTATGTAAGTAGAACAACTTCGATATTTGCTGACAAAATCAACTTGCATCTCTCGCACCTTTCACGATACAAAAATTTAATGTGGACCTGTCACAGTAATTAAAAACTGTAGTAGGTAATTAAGTAAAAGTGAATTTTGCCGAAAATTCCAATAGGTATTTCATAATTATCCACGTAAGTAAATTCACCGACTCACCATACCACTTTCTCGTGTGAGATTCGTACGCGTAAATGAAACGTCACTTCAAAACCTGTAACGGTTTTACGTAATAATCCATAAGTGTAAGTGCCGCACTTGGCAAATGAACACACAAACTAAATTAATAAATACAAACAAATACTATACTCTACACTATACTTAATCTCTCTCTTAATTTTCTTCTATACATATTTTTTTTTTACAAACAAATAACAGACAAAGAGACAGGAACAGAAAAATACGTACAAAGGTGATGCTTATTTCTAAAGAAATCTCTTGCAGCATACCTGCGATAGGACAGAGGATAAAAAGATATGTAGACAACGTGTGTAAGAGTAGAAGAGAAAATAAAATACATAAAATACAAAAACACAATTAACAAAATAAAACATACAATATTATACTTAAATACACACATCATTCTAAAATAAATATCACTAAAATAACTAACAACTATGACGAAGTGGAAAGATAGTGTTCTTTCATTCTTCTTCTAAATACTGCAACAGTTTGGCAGTCCCTAATGTCAGGACTCAGGCGGAAGTGAATTGCAGAACCGAACCGCGTGCACAGTGAAGGAGCAGGATTAGAAGTCGGTGGAATGGGAAGGAGATTCAAGGAGGTTTCTAAGATGCGACCTGCAAGGCACACCAAAAGGATGGGCGTAGGAAAAGCGTTCCCGCAGATAAATGATAAATGATTTATTTTCTGTAAGTAGGTTTGTACAACACTTTTACACG
This sequence comes from Cosmia trapezina, assembly GCA_905163495.3. Taxonomy (NCBI): domain Eukaryota; kingdom Metazoa; phylum Arthropoda; class Insecta; order Lepidoptera; family Noctuidae; genus Cosmia; species Cosmia trapezina. The sequence goes on from LR991035.1 coordinate 7,048,329, forward strand.
TCAAACATATTTTTTTTAAACTAGATGAGTTCGACGTTTCCTATCTGACTACTCTGAGAAGAAACGCCGAAACAAACTCAGAGGTCACAGTCTCTTTTAAAGTCCAGACATAATCTTGGTCAGATCATGTGAAGACCATGTATATTGCAGCCTGAAATGGTCTTTTGAGGAAAGAACCACACAGATTGAGTGGACCTGTCCAGTCAGTGCACGCATTTGTCAGTAATCGTGCAGCTATGCGCATCGTGCAGATATGAATCCGTTTTAGGGTTATGAAGGATGTTAAAAAGCACACAATATCCGGGAGTTCCGCGAAGTCGAATAGGGAGCCACTTGAGTACCTTAAATTTAAAATGATATGATATCAAGACAATGTTATCTAAGTATACATAATGTATTTGTTGCCTTTTATAGATATAGTTTACAGTTGAAAACAGTTAATAAACTCAAGAACATTGAGATAATCGTCGTATTTGCACAGGTGAAGATGAATCGATCTCGCGCAAGGGCACACCTTGCACTTGACGCAACAGTGACGTTTGACAATCAAGTTCGGTATCTGTCAATGAAAGCAATCAAATGCGACATTACGAATGTGGAACATTATTAGGCCATTAGTGCCACACACTTATCTGACCAGCAACCTAATTGCGTAACACATTAACAATCGGAGTTGGTTTCATTTTGACAGTTCAACAACATTCATTGCGTTATTTACGTTGTCCAGCAGACAAATTTTTCGAACATACGAAGCAATAGATTAGCAATTGTTTCAAAATGAAACCAACTCCGATTGATAATGTGTTACGCAATTAGGGTGCCGGTAACGGTGGCGAACAAAATATGACAAGCCCTGACACTTTTCATAGTGATCGTTAGTTCCAATTAAAGCCACCGGATTAGATAAGTTTGTGGCACTTTACTTCAAAAACGTTCAAATTCAAGATCCAATCTCATCTCAACGACAATCAATATCAAAAATTTGTAAACTGATTGTATTTTTGACAGATTGAATGCGAACATTCTTAAAAATACGGAAATTGCCCCTCAGCTGTTACAGTCCGTTCAGTTATTTTACCTCTGATTGCAGCAGTCCAACATCAACCTTATTGTTAACGAAGCTAAAGATCACTTTGATTTTGACAGACTTGCAATCTAAGAGCAACCTTATTGTAATGAAAATAAACAACAGTGTCATTTTGACAGTAATGCAAGATCAGAGGTAAGATAAATAAAAAAAAAAAATAAAAAAAATGGTCCGTAGCTGTGATTTTAACATTACGGAAATCTTAGATAGCTGAGAGATACCTTCCTACTGTCAAGCCTTGACTAATGAATGAGGCACCATTAATTATTTAAACAGTTGCGCGACAAGTCGCATCAATAAGCAAAAATATATGACAGTATGATTAGTGTTAGTTTTAAAATTATTCACGTACTTATTAAAATATTTTATTTTTATTATGGTATGTAAAAAAGCGAACTGGGCGGGAATTGACAGTCAATGACGTCCACATGCGAAAAAGAGAGCGCAACAATGCGCTGGAACCAAAATAAAAGCGCCAAACCAGCTAAAACGTTTTTTTTAAATAAATTAAGCTATCTTTTAAAAATATTTTCAGCCAAAGTTTTCAGTTACCTAATACACACATTTTAAATGCAATTTTGCAATTAAATTACTTAGGGTTTTAGAATTACAGAAAAAAATATAAAAAGTATAAGTCTTTTAGGAAATAAATTCTATCGAGGATATTTAACCCAATTGTGTTTTCCTTCAGTCAGACTATTAATCTAATAGTCAATAAACATATACCCAAAAATGAAATCCATACATGTTAGTGAAATAAATGGTTACGAAAATCCCCAATTTATTTTGGGATCGCCTTGATATAATTCATGTTTCACTTCATATAATAATTTCACTAGTTTACGATCTATTTCCTAAAAAAAGTTACCTGCGAGCAAAATGTTCCGTTGGGTATGTAAAGCGAATGGTATCTCGGCAGTCTGTCTGTGACGTAGAAGAACCACCGTTACTTATAGACTGATATTAAAGTATATTAGGAATTCCAGATGCTGCCTACTTTTCGATTGATCAAATCTTCGCAAATTCGTGTCATCTACTTTGATATAGCGAATTTATGATCAGAATTTGTGGGCCAACCCATTCAAGAATAAGTTTTTTGGAACCAAGTTGCAAGATATTTAAATGCAACATCCATTGTTGTTTGTCTGAACTTGATTTTGGTAACACTGTTATGTTAATTTTGCTAAGTAGGTATTGACTATTTATAAGAAGCGTAGAAGGGGCAAAACTCAGCGTAGGTATATGAGATTACATTTTCGCATCTCTTGTTTATTTTTATACATCAAAGCTTACCGTAACGGGTGAACGGTTTCGGCGCCTCCGAAACATCGAGGAGAGAGAGTGGCTGGTCAAGTTCGCTGACGAAGCGGCTGACACCAACATTTTACACCGTATCCAACACTATCACACACACTGAAACCGGCTCATTCCCGTTATCACTGATATGCACTGAACTGCTATCGGTTACAATGGCATGTAAAAGATAAAACTGAAAAATTAATTTTCTTGTCCAAAGTAGCTGTACAAGCATGAAAGCACACAGACGAGCTAAAGCACAATGAAACCGCTTTGTGATTCGAAGAACAATAAACTTTTACTATCATGCCACATAAAAAAGTTTCACTGCAGTGCGCTCGTATTTCGCGAGAACCGGCAAACCTATCACTTTTCTTGGTTTGGTCAAAAACACGGCGAACTTTCTCTGCAAGTTTACCATATGTGAGTCATATTAGTGCGCCGATATGTCAACGCACGAAGAAGAAAACGAAATCGAATTAAATATGGAAAGTATTGCGCGGAAAAAGTTCGGAAGGGACCATTTGCAGACGGCGAAGAATCGAGATCCCTATCAACTTGTTTGTAAATTCACTCAGGAATCAGAATCAATATCAAAGGGCCAGTAGATTGAAAAGTTTATAAGGTGAGCAGGGTTTTCTGGGAAAGTGTCAGGCCTTCAAACCTCGTTAGTGAGACGAGCTGGCGACGCGACGGAGGTAGTAACTCGATCCAGAGCGCGCAATCTACTGCATAAATTAACTTGTAACAAACTTCACTTAAATTCTTTAAACATTTTACTGTCCTTATCTGTCGTTAGTAAATTTTGTGACATCACTGCGGTCGTATTAAGGTGCAATTAAAATATCGTCATTGTATTTAGTTTAGACTGGGATGCTGCGCGGGATTACGTACAAGATATGATATACGGTAGCACTTTTAGATACACTGGTTGATCGTAAATTTAGTGTACGCGTGTACACAGTGGTGGCCACGTCGCTATACTAATCGCACAGGAATCGGATTTCTAAATCGTATTGTGTATTGTCGAATTACAGTTAGTTTCCTCCAATTAAACACTAAATTGCCGCAACTAACGTTACGTTATCGTTAACTGATGACCTGGTTGCATTTTTTCGCGTCGTTGTTAATTATAGGTACCAATTTTTATCCATAAATGTGTAATTTATAACAAAGAATGCTAATGTGTCTAACTGCTCCGAAGCAGAAGTATCGCCCTCTCGTTTGGTTGCTCTTATTTCTATGGTTGCTCTCATAACAAGCCCAAAAATTGGATGGCAGAATAATTTTCTTGGCTCTTGGAAGCTAGAAATACACTCCGAAACCCAGCATCTGCAACCTTATGTAGTGTCTGGAGAATTTTGGGAACTTCTTCAGCAAGCATCAGTCAGAAACCTCGACGAATTTTTCTTTGCAACATAATTTGTCGAGAAAAACCATATTGTTCTTAATAATTTTGAAGGACTTCGTGATCTGTCAGAAGCAGCTGTATGAATTAGAATTGTAAATTTGTATGAATGGCAATGTACCCTACGTGTATAGTATTAAAACGATCAAGGGAGGAAGGTACATACCACGATTTAAATACAATTGTGGCTAGCATAATGCGAATAATTGAAAATCTCCGACCAAGCCAAATCAATATAGGTCAAAAGTCTAATGTGCATTTGGAAGATATAATATAAGTGAATATAGACCTCTAACGAACTCCAGAAATGATGATGATGATAGATGATTCTAATTATATCTCAGAACGTCTTTGATCTTGGCATATAATTACCCAAGTGCAAAACAAATTTAAAACATCAGACACTGAAATAAAACTAGTTCCTACAGTAAACAAAATAAACCTCTTTGACATGAGAATGAGAATCAGTCTTCAAAACGTAAATTCCCTCCTAATTTCTTCCAGAATGAAATATTCTCATTTCTAACATCCGTTAAACGAAATGAGCTAAAAAATCTTGAACTTTAAATAAACCAGATGAGCAGCGCAAACGCAATGAACGTCAGTGGAACGCCCACATGAAATAGAGAAAGCAAACAATGATGCGCTGATCCTATTTATAGTAAATCTTGGAGATTTTCTTGTAAATAAAGGAATAAGCTAGCAGCCATAACTTTAACTAATTGCTATTTCGTATCAATCATAATCCGTTTCTTAAGGATTGGTGAATTAATTACCTACTAGCTGATCCGCCAGACGTTGTCCTGTCAAAATTTCAATTTCCTTTTTTTTTAACCACCCCTGAGCAAATAAAACAAAAAACAAAAAATTCAAATCGGTCAAGCCGTTTTTAAGTTTTAGCGAGACTAACGGACAACAATAGACTTTTGTAATGTAAGAAAGACTGGCGATCCGGCCCTGCCCTTTTATTTACATCTTAGATAAATTAAATATAAATATGTCATAGCAACAATAGCAACTAACAGTTGCTATTGTTGTTCGAAGCGTAGTTTAGAAGACACGAAATGCGACTTTATTTTATAATAAGTATAGAAGAAGAATATGGAAAACTTCCACCATTCCAGTTGCAGTCATAAGGACTTCATGATACCCATGTTCTGTTTACCAGACATCATTAAACAACGAACTAGTCATATGATAAAATTCAGCGACACACAATACAATCGCAAAAGCTGTTGATAATTATAATTAATTATCGCACGCGCAACGGACGTAATTAATTAAACTATTAAATTCCGACTTTTCTTATGAATAGCTCCATATTTCAAGTAAATGAATGAAAATCCGCAAAGATAAGACCGTTAATTTTCCTATCAAGATAATGTTATTGTTACAACAAGCGACGCTCATATTGTTTACATTCGCGATAAAGCGAACAAAACAATGTGTAACGTATTAAAGAAAGGCGGAGATTATTAAAATTTATTATTTACACCATTTGTGATGACAGCTGAAAATAGACGTTGGTGTTGTAGAGGCCCTATTTGAACAATTGATTTTCGGAACGCGACTTATGTGTCATTATGTTGGTATTTTCAGGGCGGCTATTGGCCACTGTGACGTATGAAGGCCGGCCCACAGCATGAGGCCCAGTTAAGGATGATGCGCCACGGTAGCCCGCGAAATTCAAAATTTCTTAGGTTTTTTGCAATTTGTAGGTCAGTGTGAGCTTGTATGTTGATTAAAATATGATTCGCGGCCGTAGCTAATATGGCTTTACAGAATTATATTCATTAGAATCAGCAATACAACTCCATAAGTGAGCATTTATCTCAAATCTAGCGATTTCATGAAATCTTGAGGTTTGAGGTAAATGCTAACTTATGGAGTTGTATTGGTGATTCTAATGATTATAATTCTGTAAAGCCATATTAGCTACGGCCGCGAATCATATTTTAATCAACATACAAGCTCACACTGACCTACAATTGCAAAAAACGTAAGAAATTTTGAATTTCGCGGGCTACCCTGGCGCATCAACCTTAACAGTAATGGACAATTCATTAGCTCGATTGTAAACGCGTGGAACGCGGCATAAATATTTTTGCTCCCACCACAAGAGACATTAATCAAAGTATCTTGCAGAAACTGCAAGATGCTCATTGTGCAATTTATTCGAGTCCTCGCCAATGTTGGTTTTATAAGCCTTTGACCCAATTTTCAGTCAGTAAACATTGTTATTTACTATATTTACAAGTTGAGCACACGTAATAATATGAGCAGTTACGTGAATTAACGAGGAGACAAAATTAGACGAGTGCAGAACATCAACGGATATGCGTAATACGGTATGACCAAGACATGATGTGTTTCAATCTTGGACATGTGCCTGTGTTTTGATTATGAGTCGAGCAAAACAACTATTTCTGCGGCTGAATGAGGTATTTTGAGGCTCAGCAGAATTTTCTTTCTACATCCAAGAACGTCATTTGTAAACTAGGGACATTAATTGTCTGGCATCTAAGCTGGACTATTTGGCGCAGCCGTGCCTGCGTACAGCCGTGAGGTATATTTACTGTTATTATAAATAAGTTTTTGTTTTTTTTTTGTTTGTGTAGTATAACAGTATTATGTGAGGTACATACATAATACTGTTATTATTACTAAGTTTTTCTGTCTTTAGGGTCCCATACTTCAAAAAAGGTCTGTCCGCAGCCCAATTTGCTCTGAATCTAATTTGGTACACATATTAATTTATGTGACCCAAACATGGACGTGCAACGTAAATAAATGGATTTTGAACATGGGGTCATTTTTGGGGGCAAATAAGAAAATAAAAAAGAAAGTTTTGCAAACTGTACCGGTCCGAGTGACATATCAAATGAAAGGGCTTAGTGAGGGTCTCAAATATATTTTTTTAAATTTTTAAATAAATTATTTTAAGTTATTTAAGAAAATAGACGAAAATTTAACGTTCCTCCCCCTTATCTCCGAAACTACTGAGCCTAAAATTTTGAAGAAAATAGAGGAAATACCTTTAGATTACAGGAAAACCTATAAGTCTTAAAATAACATGGTAAATCTCACAATACTGTGCCAAACTTACATTTGCGATTGGAATGTATGGGAGAACATGTTTTTCAACTGCAATGTTAAGTTTGTTCCAGGGATAAATTCATCCCAACTACGGAACCCTTCATTGTGCGTAGTCCGACACGCACTTGACCGGTTTTTGTTTTTTATATTGTTTTGTGCTTTCTTTCTTTAATTGTACAACAATCACCAGAACTATTCGTTTTGGACCAAGTAAAAAATCTTATTTAATTCTCATATGGACTTTTGGACAGAAACTTTGAAAACAAGCCAACTGGAACGTGATATCCAGAATTACTACAACAATTCGTAAACGTACTAATGAAAACGTTCGCGCTAAACATGTTAAGTTTTTGAGGTTACTGACGCAGACTCTGGCGAAGGTCGGCACGATACTTAATTGTGTTAAGGCTTGTCCGTCGCAAAAAGCGCGGTCACTGTCGGACTGCATAGAAAAGAAAGAGAAGCGCGATGACACAACGCTTGCAAAATATGAAGTAATTATCGATTTACAAAAAATCTGTTGATTAAACTAAAAAAGTAATGACAAGAAATCATTCCTTATTAGTTTGTAAAGAACTGTATAAATTTATGAACACTTTTAATGAAAACTGTAGGAGTAATATGGTAACAACTTGAAAAAATAGACCGAAATAGACCTGGATTTAGGTTTTTTTTTTCCTTAGTTCTACAAACTAAAAAAGATTTCGGGACACATGAAATCACTTCTTATGTATTGTAGATTAACTGTGTATTTTTTCCTATCAGAAAGATGCTATAGTTACTGTAAAAAATGGTTACAAAGTTACTTAGTTTCGCCGTATTTAGGAAGGAGCAGCCTTAATATAAAGCAGATCTATCTGCAATTATAGCGCACACATGCGATAGTGAAAGTTGCGTAGAGATAACATAGAAATACTCTCGCGTTTTACAGAAAGAATTTGTATTAGTTATTCATTTAGAATTTTAGATTAACATAATAAGCGCTCGTGGTCGGAGCTCGTGGCTAAGTAATAACAGCCGCACGGGTCGAACCGTCAGATTAAGCTACGCTTGCCGGAGTTGGTCAGTGGATGGGTGACCATCTTTACATACCGAGATTCCTCCGTGCCTCGGAAAGCACGTTAAACCGTTGGTCCCGGCTGTCATTCGTGGATCTTTGGCAGCCGTTACGGGTCGTCAGTAGGCTGAAAGTCTGACAACCAGTCTTACCAAGGGGTATCGTATTACCCAGTTACTGGGTTGTGGAGGTCAGATAGGCAGTCGCTCCATTTAAAATACTGGTATTCAGCTGCATCCGGTTAGACTGGAAGCCGACCCTAACACAGTTGGCAAAAGGACACATTGATAATAAGCGCATCAAGGTATTCGAGGACATACAAGTGGCACACACTATGTGGGAAAATGTGTAGCTGTTCATCAAGAGAATGTCGACAGGAGAAGGATGGCGGAAATCGGCAGATGCGATCCTGAGAGTTGGGTCGACGTTGGGATTGATTGGATTCCGACGTACGATGGACGGGAGGTGTCGCCTGAAAGATTCATATTCAAGATCTACGTAATTTGATTTGGATTATGGTGTACTAGCTTCTGCCCGCGACTTCACACCCCGTCGCATCGCATCGCCTGCACGCGCTATTGCTACGTTTATGCTTGGAGATCTTTCTGACTTTTTTTTCCTTTTGCTCGGATTCTAACGGTCCAAGCGTGATGTTAAATGACTTCCTCAAGAATTTGGCTATCAAATGCAAAAATAATTGTTCAGATCCGACGGGCAGTTCCAGAGATAAGCGCGTTCAAAGATACAAACAAAGCAAACAAACTATTCAGATTTTTTATTAATATAGATTAGATTGTTTTGGATCCGGTGGATTGCCTGAGAGCGCACTTTGTCTTGGTGTTTTTTTTTCATTGCAGACAATAGGTAATAATTCAGCTATTTAGTTACAGTTTTTAGGACTTGAAATGGAACATAAACAATTGGTATTTCAAATCTTGACTTCTTAGGGAAGACCTTGATCTTAGGGGTGAAGAAAAAATTTTGTAAAAATAAGTGTCGCGGTTTTTAAAGTGTGAATAAAGAGTATTCTATTTACCTATGTTAGAATTTAGGTTAACAGTTATAGAAGGCAGCTACCATTAACACACTCTTTGTAAAATCGAGCAGAAGAATCACATCAATGAAAACAGCGACGAAGACATACATACAAAAGCGACGGAATTCCACAGATCTGCCAACGTAAACATTGCAAGTGAACACGGAAAATCACAATACGTTTATAATATGCAGGTCAGAAAATTTCAAATCACAACGGAATAATTGAAATATTTAAGGGAGGGTAGCGATAGCGAAACGTGCGCTTGCGCACCCGCGCTCGCGTCAATCGCACTGTGTCGGGTAACCAACTCATGTGAGATGCCAAATCCTCACCCAACAGATCTACCTATATATACGAAGACGAGCTATTTACATATCATTGATAAACATCCAATGCGTTATCACCACGCAATAAGACTCAAACTGCAGAATTTCTACTTTTTGCAAGAGAACCAATTTTCAAATGTTTTGTACTTTTTTTGCAAGTTTAATGATGAAGATTGATGTGATGTCGATTTTCTTGTTTGATTTTTGTTTTTGTAAATATTTGTATCTATCATAAATTCTGTTGACTGCTTTGTGTTTTGATTAAATAAATCCTATAGGAATGCATATTTTTACATCATCAATGGAATCACATATAGGTTATTTGTTTGACCATTGTTTTGTAGTAAATTGTTAGTTCTTCTAGATAAAGTAAGTCTGTTTTATTTAGAATGTGGTTAATTCAATGCTAATAGGAGAAAACGTTTGTCATTCAAGTTCCTGCCAAGTCTGTGTACCTAATTGTTTCTAAAATTGTACAGTTTTAAGTAAAAAATCATAACCCTTCCTTTTGGCTTTGCCGTAGTCGGGTAAAAAAACAATACTTGTGAACTCTGGACTTGATAATTACCTACACAAAAAAGACTGTTCTGCAAAATTATGTTTCTAATATCAGATGTAGCTTCAATCAAATAATTGTACCTATATTAATACAACATTGTGGTGACGTCACTCCACTCACTTTAACTCATCATCTGCCTAGCCTTTTCACAACGATGTTGGGGTACCGGCTTCCAGTCAAACCGGATGCAGCTGAATACCAGTATTTTATATGGAGCAACTGCCTATCTGACCTGATTGTCAGACTTTCGGGCTTCTGACGACCCGTAACGACTGACAAAAATCCACGAATGGCAGACGGAACCATGGTTTAACATGCTTTCCGAGTCACGGAGAGGTCTTGGAATGTAAAGATGGTCATCCATACACGGACCAACCACGGCAAGCATAGCTTATCCTAATCGATCGAGCCGTGCGGCTATTATTACTTAGCCACAAGCCCCTTTACTTTTTACTTATGTGAATAGAAAAAAAACATTTAATTTTAACTGTTACAGAATTCAGGGATATTTATAGAATTACATAAAATAATTTCTTGTCTCCTTGCACTGTGTGGCCATCAAACTCTATTACAGAAAATAATCATTCAATTTTCATATGAATAGCTGCTTGAGACATCTATTGTTCACATAAAAGCAGTATTTCATACTTATATGCTTGAAGGAAATGAAGTGGCATTAGAAATATGAAATGGTTTTTGTAGTATGGTAATAATATCACATTATAATCATTATTGTATGTATATAAGTGTGCTTAAAACGGACCAACTACATATCCAATCATCATCATCATCTGCCTAGACTTTTCCCAACTATGTTGGGGTCAGCTTCCAATCTAACCGGATGCAAATGAATATCAGTATTTGAGCATGGAGCAACTTACTTTGACCTCCACAACCCAGTTACTGGGTAATACATACAATAACGCCTTGGTAAAACTGGTTGTCAGACTACATGTCTAATATCATGTTTATAATAAGGTTGTATGGGAAGGTTAAAGCTTTGTTACATTGGCTTATAGGGCACAGTTTCTAATAAAATTATAGGACCTGGCCTTGAAGAAGCCACAAATTTATGCTTATAAGACTTCACAATTAATTACTCCATTACTGGATAAAGAATTTCTATCTTTTGCACTAACTAATAATATCCAATTTATCATAATTATCATACTAAAATGTTAGATTAATAACAATCTTAACAGCTTCTTGTAAACTAAATACATAGGTGATGAACAAAAAAAGAAGATGTGTTCTATTATAGGTTCTTTTTCGTATTTTTGCATTAAGTAGGGGAAATCATCAATCAATCAATCAATCAATCAATCAGTTTATTCGTGAAACATAGGTATTTACATGCATAGGTGTTAACTTATATAGGTGCGCAATGACTTCTCCCGCTCTGGGCGGAGCCGGAGGGTGTGTCAGACTTTTACTGACTAAAACCTACCCGTGTTCCTTCAGTTGCCTGTGCCAGGAACACAGTATCTCTTTCTAACAACCCGCAACCCCTACGTGGGTTTCATGTATTCAGAAACCCACGTAGGGGGTTGCGGGCAAAATAATTATTTTTATTGTAATCCATGGAGTATGCACAAATAGAAGTTTCTATACTTTTGCAAATCTCAAGACTGAGCTGCTATATAGCTGCATATACATTGAAAATTATAATGGTATATTATTATTATTAATGTATATTTAATTTTTATTTTTTTATTTGCATTGTGATAAATGTACAGTATGTTTAATACATTAAAATATTCCATATAAATAAAAATGAAATGCTGTTTGTTGGTAAGCATCACACTTGAGAACAGCTGGACCGATTTGGCTATTTTTTGTTTAAAATGTTCAAATTAGGTTTTTCGGGAAAGAAAAATCTGAACAGTTTCCCGGGAAAAACTGAACATCCTTTTTTGCGATTTTTGTATTAACTTTTGGACAGGACAACATCTGTTGTGTCAGCTAATTATCTAATAAAAATTAACAGTTTTTGATTTCCCTAAATAGACTCTCCATTACTTTCAATTCAATACTATGGTTACATCTGCTACTCATGGTTTCCAAACCATCGAGCCACCACAACCATACCTATCCAAATCTCAAATAAGTAAAACTAGCAGTAAATAAAATACATTTCAATTATTGGCCATTGGCATGTTGGTCAGCAAATCATTACATTGACAAGTTGACAAGTAATATACTTAAGTAACAACTTGTATCATTTTAAAGGGGTAGGAATTAGTTGTTTTTTTTAATAGTTTATTAGGATTTCTTGGCTTTACGACACTGGATAAAGTCTGTCTATATAATTTTTACATAACCATTGTCAATTTATCGCTGCTTAAGATCCTCTGTACCACTTCACAGATTCTAGAATAAATCACCATAATTATGAGTTTACTGCCTTACGTTTCAGATTGGCACACCCCGTAGGTTGCAAGCATAAAGGCTGCCTTGTTTGATAAAATCATGTATCTGAGTAATTGTTTTATGTGGTCATTGTTCTTATTTTTTATCACTTCAAGTATTAGAATTAAAATTCAGAACAAACTCTGTATCAGTGTCCCAGCATTTGATACATAATACTATCAAGAATTAACAGGCTAGTGTCAAAATTTACAGTGTCTTAATGATAGCCTTTTGGAGTAATAAGCAAAAAGGTTATTTTTAAAGTGATGACAGCATTTATAATGATATGACTTGCGTACCTGACCACTTCTAGCCATAGTGGTTAGGTGAAAAATAAATTTGGTTCTTGTGAGATTACCTATTACACACTAAGCAACTAAGGAAATGTACTGACCTCTGCAATACACACGGCGTTTTCCTATACCTAATAAAACTAATGAAGACTTGACCCATCAATTTATTCCCTGATAGTCTAACCAATAAGAATTGTACCTAAGTACTAACTTTACGGACATCGATATTTTTTTTATTATTGAGTAAGTAGTGTATTTAGAAAAACATATCCTGTTGACAACAACAGTCACAGAACCCGTTTTTTTCGATTTTTCAATTCAATTAATAGACATACGAGCAAATCTTGTAGTTACCACGAGTTTTTAAGCAGGTTTTGTATGTTTCTGACGTTTTAAAACAGAAAACATCGGCCCAAGCCAATCGAGTGCCAACGGGAAGATAATTGTGATCTTGCAAATTATATTATGTATAAACAACTCACCTCGGCCTCACTGTCGCCGTTCTTGTTTTTATCAACTTTGGTCTTCATCGCCTCCTGCGAACAACAGCTTCCACTGAAACCCTCACAACACACGCTTATCTGCTTCAAATCACCAATATTCGGAGGTTTTACACACGTAAATTATGCGGCACCGCATACCATAAACGAACTGAACTGACATGGCATAGTAGGTATTACGACGATGGAAGCGTAAAATGCCGACAACGTAAATTACCGTTTTTTTTTACAACGGTGAGAAAAATATTTATTTGTGGGGCGTTATAAAATCGGTTTTTTAATTTTTAAACTCACCTTTTCTTTTTTCGGCATAATTTATATTAATAATTAAAGCTAAAGATAAAAGTTTTTGACAACATTCGCGTGGAGAGTTTACATTTTAGTTGTCAAATAAAGCGTTGTGATTGGTTGAGAATCTTGAGAAGAGTCACGTGACTTCGTTGACGTTGCACGTAGTGATGTGAGCAATAAAAAGTATCGATTAAATAATATTATTTATTATGTGTATAAGTTACCGGCAATCTGTATTATCCGGTATTCTATACAATACCTAGGCAATGTATAGAATACCTAAAACTTTTAGGTAATGTATGAAATATTATTTATTTTATACTTTGCCTAGGCATTCTATACAGTACCGAATGCGCAGCCGGCAATGTGCGAAAAAGACTACTACTAAGTTCCTTTTTAGGGTTCCGTACCTCAAAAGGAAAAAACGGAACCCTTATAGGATCACTCTGGTGTCTGTATGTCTGTCTGTCCGTCTGTCACAGCCAATTTGCTCCTAATATAATGGACCGATTAAGTTGCAATTTGGTACACATATGGATTTCTGTGACCCAAACACGTACGGCTAAAGTAAATAAATGAATTTTGAATATTTAGGTCACTTTTAGAAGGCAAATAAGAAAATTAAAACTTAATTAACTTAATTTACTGTATCATCTTGTATGCACTTTCTATGTATACACACGTACCTATAAGCAAATAAAAAATCTTATCGTATCATAAAAAAAAGTATTGCAAACTGTACCGTGTGATATATCAAATGAAAGGGCTTACTATGAGACTCTCAAATGTTTTTTGTATTCTTTAAAAATCACGTCACGCTAATATTATAAAGGCGAAAGTTTGTGAGTGTGTGTGTATGTTTGTTACTTCTTCATGCTCAAACGGCTGGACCGATTTGGATGAAATTTGGTATGTAGATAGCTTATTCCCTGGATTAACACATAGGCTTCTTTTTATCCCGGTTTACGCGGGTAAAACCGCGGGGCACAGCTAAAATACCATATAAATTATATTTTTAAATAAGTACCTACCTAGTTTTAAATATTAGAACAAAAGAAAAAACGAACCCCTAATAGGAACCCCCCCCCCCCTTTCTGTCTGTCTGAACCCTAAAAATGTAAAAACATTTAAAATATAAAAAATAGTAGCCCACCGGCATCGGGAACATGGTCCAAGCTACCGGTCAGGGCTCCAGAGAGAGGAACCTCCTAAGAATGCGCGCCGTATCCAGCAGTAACGCTTTCTGAATCAGGCCCTTAATCCAGCCTGCCCAACGAGAGCCTCCTTAGATGTTGGTCGAGGCTCTTGGCAACTAAGCCATTGGCTGATACGACACAATGATCGCTGAGCGCGCGAGTCAAGTCAAGATACTTGATTTATTTGTCTTTCTCGGCTTTCACGAGGTTCCTGTTCCCGTCTTGCGGGACCGTTATAACTAATCATTGAGCGCCGATCTATTCGATCTACCACCACTATAACAAGCTCATTGGCAACAATAGTCCTGTCAGTGATGATGGATTGATCCCAGTACAATGTGATATTTCCATTTTCGAGAACTGGGTTAGGCACATACCTGTAAGCCTGTAGTGCACTTCCAATTCCGCAAGGCGCAAGTTGCTGATGGTTTAGAGGCATGAGGAACAGGGTGTAAAGTTCACTCATCCTCCATAGAAAAGGGAGGATCCTCCGACCAGACGGGTGTTGTGTCTGGTGGGCTACTGCCCGATGGTTGATGTCGGGACGTTGTATATATGCCAGTCGCGTGGTAAACTCTAATTGCGCGATGCAGGATTGCGTGACGTCATGTCATTGTTATGCGTAGTTCGTACGTGGCGATGTAGATGCCGCCACATCACTCCCCTCCAGAGACCGGAGGTCGATAGTGGGCTGAGTCGTACGTGTATCTTGCGATGCTTGCCAGTGTCAGTTGTGGTTCCAGTGAGTCGGAACCGGGTGCCGCATAGTTCATGGTGAGTCGGAACTGTCTGCGGTGATATCCTAGTGACTCGGGGTGGCGCTGCGTTATGCTCCAGTGAGTCGGAGTGTACAGCGCTGGGTTGAGGTTGAGGCTGAAGGTGATGACCAGGAATGCGCGTCCGCTGCATGCTGGTGGTCAGGATACCCGTTGAAGTCGTGGATACTGGCTGGCTGTGTGACTCGCCGCTCGAAAGCTTGAGGAAGTGATGCTGATGACGTCACGCTGAAGTAGTTGCACGAAGGCTGCGCTGACGTTCATGCTCGGGGTCACCAGTTTAGAGGCATGAGGAACAGGGTGTAAAGTTCACTCATCCTCCATAGAAAAGGGAGGATCTTCCGAACAGACGGGTGTTGTGTCTGGTGGGCTACTGCCCGATGGTTGATGTCGGGACGTTGTATACATGCTAGTCGCGTGGTAAACTCTAATTGCGCGATGCAGGATTGCGTGACGTCATGTCATTGTGATGCGTAGTTCGTACGTGGCGATGTAGTTGCCGCCACAATGGATAATCCTGGCTACAAGGTTGTGTGTGTCTATGCAAGTATGTTAGCTAGACGAGAACATCCGGAGATAATGTGTCGGATTGATTCTACTGCAGTGGCCGATTTGCAGTCTTGGCCGCCCTAGGCCCAAGGTCATGTAGTAATTACCAGCCGCCCCTTTCTCAGCTCTCATCATTTAGACTACTTATTGAATTAACTTTACTGCCAACTTTTATCGAAAGTTTAGTTAACTTCTGCTAATAGTTAGTTACTGATTTTTTTTGCGATTTCAGTTTTGGTCCCACGGTAAGTTGTTCATAATGATGAGTACAGTGACCCCTTAAGAGGATATTGGTCAATAACCAGTAAACCTGTATATTGAGAAAGTATACGAAAGTGATTTAGGAAGATTGTGGTTACCTACTGATACGATGCGGTGCAGTGCGGCCCGCCATAATGTGCGCGAGCGTTTAAAATATTTAGGTACCTATTTCAGTTATTTCTTGTTATCATCAGTGAATTTTCTGTCAGATTTGTGTTAACCAGGTTTATGAAATATTAATAAAATAAAAATGCACTTTCCACAAGAGGCCATGACACACTGTTTATTTTTTAAAACTTCTTTTTCACATGACAAAGGCTGAAGGCTATACAGCCTAGTCTCATATGACACATCCCCCCCTTTAACATTCATAATCAACTAAATGGGAAGGAGGTTTCACAGACCTTCCACTACGAGTAACATATGAACTGCCTGCTTCACAAGCATCTCTAAACACTCTGTGCTGACTAGGCATAGAGCCATCTGTACTCACAGTTTCCCCATTATTTGAATCATTCACCGGTCTGACATTAATTGGGGTATCAAACTCAACTTCTGGTCTCTCATTAAACTTATTTCTACTTAGTAACATATGTTTTTCATTTCTCCTAACACAATTACCTTTTTCATTTTTTACAATATAGGATCTAGGACTATCCTTCCTCACTACCCTTCCTGGCTGCCAATCCTTATCATCCCCATTCTGTATTAACACACTCTGACCATTACTATAAGAAGCTCTATTTTTGGCTGTTTTATTATAATTACTTTTAGATTTTTCTTTCATTATTTGCATTTTTTCATTGATATTGATTGGCAGTCTGGGTTGAAGATCTGTGTAAGTACAAGGTAAGTTAGTTCTTAATAGCCTGCACATCAGAAGTTCAGATGGGCTATAGTCTAAGCCAGCAAGCGGTGTTGTTCTATAGTGTAGCAAAGCCATATTCAAGTTCTCATCATTTGCCCTGCATTTCTTCATTAAACTCTTTACAATACCTACAGCTTTTTCTGCCAGGCCATTCGACTGATGATGATGAGGGCTTGAAAACAACAACTGCATATTAACATCTCTGGAAAACTGTTTAAGTTCAAAGCTATTAAATGGATTATTATCACAAACTGCATACTTAGGTATTCCATGTGTGGCAAATATTATTTTTAATTTCAATATAACATTTTTTGCTGTTTTTTGTTGAACTTGTTTCAACTCAATCCACTTTGAATAATAATCAACAACCACTAGATAATCTTTGCCAGCAAAGGAACAAATATCCATACCTACTTTATAAAAAGGAATATCTGGCACATCATGACTCATGAGGGATTCTTTGCAGTTACTTGACCTATATTTCTCACATTCCTTACACGACAAAACAAAATTTTCAATGTCCTTGGACATTCCTGGCCAGAATAAAGACCTACGTCCCCTTTTCTTGGACTTGACCACACCTGCATGAGCAGTATGTAAAATAGTAAGTATTTCTTTTCTCATACAATAAGGTACCACTACCCGGTTATTATAGTATAAAACATCATCTTTAAAGTTTAAAAAATCTTTCAGTTTGTAAAATATTTTCAACTCTTTATTCAAAATATTTTTATCATTGGATGGCCACTCATTAAAATACCATGTCTTAATTTGCATTAAATTGTTGTCACACCCAGTTTCAAATTGTAATTTTTTAAGTTTTTCATCAGTAATTGCTAAATCAGATTCACATCCATACACAACTTCAGTATCAAAAGAATGAACTAACTCTTGTAAATCGGAGTCATTTTTCCCATTATTTAACAAGTAGTTTCTTGACAAATAATCAGCAATAAACATTTTAGGACCTGGTACATAGCGAATTTCAAATTCATATTTTAGCAATTTTAAGACCATTCTTTGAAGTCTGGCTGATATTTTATTGATGTCCTTTGACATTATTGCCACTAATGGCTTGTGGTCTGTCTCAACCACAATCCTTCTACCATATACAAATTGATGATACTTTTCCATAGCAGCACAAATAGCAAATAATTCTTTTTCTATAGGTGCCCACCTACTTTGGCACTCCGTGTAAACTCTGGAGTAAAATGACACTGGTTTTCCATCTTGCATCAGGCATGCACCCATACCAGATTTAGAGCTGTCAGTTTGTAGCACAACTGTACCCTTGTCACTCAGAATTGCTAAAGTAGGTGTGCAACTCAATTTTCTTTTCAGTTCTAAAAATGCTTCTTGCTGAGAAGAATCCCATTCCCACAAAGTATCTTTTTTAAGTAACTGTCTCAAGGGCATTGTAGTTTTTGTATAGTGAGGTATGAACTTACTTAAGTAATTACACATACCAAGGAACTTCTGAAGCTGTTTGATGTTTTTTGGTGAATCTAATTGAAGAATGGCTGATACATGTTCAGAGTCTATTTGTATTCCATTTTTTGATATTATGAGCCCTATATATTTTACATGATCAAGTCTATACTGTAACTTTTTACTGTTAAATTTTACATTATACTCTCTTGATCTCTGAATAACTTTATTAAGTATTATATCATGTTCTAACTGGTCTTTACCTGCAATAATTAAGTCATCAAAATATACATAAACTCCTTGAATATCCCCAAAGATTGAACAATTTATGCGCTGCATTACTTCAGGCGCTGATGATATGCCAAAAGGCATTCTTTTAAATGCATATCTTCCAAATGGAGTACCAAATGTGCATAATTTCTGAGGATCATCAAGTTCAATCTGAAAAAACCCGTCCTTCATATCAAGAACTGTAAAAACTTCTTTACCTGATAAACTATTGTAAATTTCTTCGGGACTAGCAATTGGGTAATTTTCACGTAGAATATTTTTATTAAGATCTTGTGGATCTAAACAAAGTCTAAGTGATTTGTCAGGTTTCTCTACTATCACTAAATTATTACACCAGTCAGTCGGGGAAGTTACTTTTTCAATAATATTTCTCTTTTCATAGTTATTTAAAGTTTCGTTCAGTCTACCTTTTAATGCCTGTGGGATTCTCCTGATGGGCTTGATTACTGGTTCAGCATTTTCTTTTACTTTAATCCTGTATTTTCCTATATTTCCCAATCCTGTAAACACCTCTATATTTTTTCTGAGAAAAGTTTCTTTTTCTGAACTTGATTGTGTAACATCCACTCTTTTAACTAATTCAAGCCTGTTACAATCAGGCAGTCCTAATACTGGCTGAACTGGTAAGTCTATTACTGTGAACTTTAGTTTTTGTTTTTTGTTTTTTATGATACAATCTAGTTCAGCTGTCCCAGCTGTTTCCACTTGTTGGCCATTGTACACTAATAGAATTATCCCAGCATTCAAAAGACTTTCTGTTTTTCTCAGTTTCTTGAACAATTCCAATGATAGTGTATTGCAATCAGCACCAGTGTCTAATTTAAATTCTACTTCATATCCATTCACTATTATTTTTTCTTTCCACTGTAATTTAATTCCATCTACTGTAAAAATGCTTCCAACTGTAAAGTCTTCGTCACTGTCATCTGTATTTTCTTGAATTACATTAACTCGACTTTTCCTAGTATCACTGAGTTTTTCACTTCTGTTATTCTTGTTTTTGCACATATTAGCAAAATGTCCATAAAATCCACATACCATACATTTTCTGCCGTAGGCTGGACAGTTCCTTAACTCGTGATTTTTTCCACATCGGCTACAGTCTATTAATTTTTCTTTGGGCCTTGCCCCTCTGTTGTATGGTATCACTTTCTGACTTAAGGTGCTCACTTGATCTTCCATTTTATTTCCTTGTAATGTCTGTACTTTTTCTTTGCCTAATTCTGCTGCTCTGCAAATATCAATTGCTGCAGTGAGCTTCAACTCCGATTCTCTTAGAAGCCTTTCTTTGACATTTGTGTCCCTGATGCCAATAACAATAACCATAGTGATCAATCGATCCTCAAGCTCTCCAAGATCACATTTTTTAGCTTGAGTGAGAACTTTGGTATAAAAGTGATCAAATACTTCGCCATCTTGCTGTTTCATAGTGAACAAGTTATATGACAACCACAACAAATTTTTTCGTGGCTCGGCGTATTCTTTGAATTGATCAATCAGAGCTTGTAAGTTTTTAACTTTGTCTTTGCTAAATGTATTGTACACTTCCAATGCATCTTCCCCAGCACAGTTCAAAAACAATGCAATTTTTCTTGATTCAGCCGTATCATCAAGATTCACAGCTTGTAAATACAAGTTAAACTGCTGCACAAAGCGTTTAAAGTTTGCTCCATCTCCCGATAGTTGGAGGCCTGATGGAGGTTTTATTCCGTCCATCGTAGACACACCTGACACCATGTGTTAACCAGGTTTATGAAATATTAATAAAATAAAAATGCACTTTCCACAAGAGGCCATGACACACTGTTTATTTTTTAAAACTTCTTTTTCACATGACAAAGGCTGAAGGCTATACAGCCTAGTCTCATATGACACAAGATTGGCCGCCCCTAATATCTGGTCACCCGGCCCGGGCCTACTGGGCCTTAAGGCAAATCTGCCACTGTTCTCCTGACTATTAAACATTACTGATTATATTTAGGTCTTTTTTGGGATTTGATTAAAATGAAGTACTTCTCAAGTTTAGTTTACCGTCCCCACCCCACCAGGGTCTAGGACCAATTGCTGTCTTTCGGGAAAGACATCAATCGTCGAATTAGACTTGGCTGGGGCAGCTACGCAATATTTTCTCGTCTCAAATATCTACTGCAGTGTCAAGTCTTTAACCAGTGCGTGTTGTCAGTGACTTACGGCACGGAAGCAGGGAAGTTTCGTCTGAAAAATTATGATGTGTGCCAGAAGCGTAGACCAGAAGTAAAGGCACAACTAAAAGAGATGAGAGAGAGAAGGGAGTTATGGATGCAACAACTAAACCGTGGTCGATCGATCGTGACAAAAAAAATTAGATACACACGGCTACACATCAAGCTATACATTTCCAATTTACACTGACCTCTCATAAGGAAATCCTATACAATGCGAGATCACCTTATACTAGAATGGTATAGCTTGATCTGTAGCCGTGCGTACTAGCCACCGATAATATGAGGTGACATATTTTGAGTGAGGGTTGCACCTTAACATCTCCAAACCCCATCCATCGCTACCAAGTTGGATGACCCAGCTCACCCAGGCAGACAGACATCGAGACATTCCAGTAACTGATGTCTGCAACGCGTTGCGCATACTTAGAGGTTTTTATGCTAGATCTACGTATAATACTCGTACTCGTGTTTGTACTCCCCGTCACTTGTCCCTAAAGGTTCATTAGAAAACCAGCGTCAGGCAGCATCTGTCTGTCATTAATGCTGAAATGGACCTTTTTTGGCGCAGCCGTGAGGCACACACTATTGTTGTTATAATATTATTTTCGCATTGTTTTATTCTTTTGTATTTTTGTGTTTCACGAACTGTGTCCAAATAAACGTTTTTCTTTCTTTCTTTTTTTCTTTTTCGTAATATAGTAATAGTAGTACACACAGATATCCAGAGATATTATGTCTTCACTCTTTATTTGTTCAAGTTCATGTGTCGCCACCTTTTCCCCACTCCTGAAACTCACACAATAACAAAAGAAATAGATACGGCACACATGATGAGCTTTTCGACGCACACAAGAAAATATGCGTAACTCTTTTAGTTCACTTTCTAGTACCCGCCCCTTTGCTTACCACCATCGCGAGTATAATATGGTCAGGGTGACCGCGTGGAGGCGACATTGCCACGCCTCCAAGCCATATACCTCGATATCCGTGGTATTTCCAAATCATAAAACAAGTTAAAAAAATGCAAAATTAGTTTATTGAATAAATTAAATAACAATATTAAACAGCGTCTCAGTAAAGCTTCTTTTTTTCCTTCTTGTGTTTCTTGACTCTATACGGTCCGAGTTGAAGGCGCACAAGCAAGCCACGCCACCATGCCTGCACAATAATAGCGGAATTCATCATCTTCTCGTGGTAGCGTCGTGCTGTCTCGCGATCTTCCTTGAATTTGATCCAATTCTTCATTTTCATGTCATGTCTCTCAAGCTAAAAACAAAAAAAAACTTTTGTTACGAGATACAGATAAGACTTGCCCCCTACTGCCCGCTAGTTATGCATGCATAACGTGACCATAGGTCCCGTTTTGAACGGGACCGTCCCTTTTTTCGGTTCTTCGTCCCGTACCCTAATTGCGTAACACATTATCAATCGGAGTTTGAATCATTTTGAAACAAATTGCTGATCCATTGCTTCATATGTTCGAAAGATTTGTCTGCTCGGCAACGTAAATAACGCAATGAATGTTGTTGAACTGTCAAAATTAAACCAACTCCGATTGATAATGTGTTGCGCAATTAGGGTGCCGGACTCCCGGTGTCCCTGAAAAAAACCTGGGTACGCAAAATTGTCCCGTTTTCAGAAACCGCGCTATAAAAAACATTGGATGTAGTGTAGGTATTGATTGAAAAGGGATATATTGATTGTAACAAAGACTTCTGTATCTTTGTTACAATCAATCCTTTTCCTTTTATTTGACGAATTTTCATTAATTTGTAACTATATCTGAAGCATTCCCGTTTGAGCACCTTTTTTGTGAGCACCGATTTTTAGAGCACCCAAGGTATTCCCATTTGAGCACCTACGGTCCATTAGCTTCTAGTGATGGGGTGTATAATAAAACATATCGATACAAACATTCTGAAAGTCAAGATCTGCCTGCTAAGTTCACTGATCTCTCTGATCTGGTTACTTGTGCATAAAGTTTTAATAAATAAATAATAAATAAATATAAATATTAAAATTAGGTAGGTACTGAAAATTATTTATCTTGCTTTTTGTACTTAATAAATAAATTAAATTTAAAAAAAAACATATTTAAAAAATGTTTTTTTTTTCATTGAGAACCTAGTGTGATGTTTCTAAAAGGAATTACCCCTTTTCGCAGGTTTCATAAAAAACAACCTTTCCGTTTTCATTCATTTATTAGATCTGTCTCGTCACATAACCTACAAATTACATGCTGTCAAAAATCAGGGTGCGTTCACATAAAGCCGCGTTCTATTCCATAATTCCATAACACACTCCCGGGCCAGAATAAAAGGTCGAGAGTACAAGTTACATTCTAAGTTTACTTACATACTATAATATCAGTCTTAAAGATCAAAATGTATTGTACTAATCGACATACTTTACATTAATTAGTAGTTGGTATACTGCACACCAGAGAGCATCACACAATTGGAATAAAGCCCTGTGAAATAATAAAAGTTATTCCATAAATCTAAGTGGTAGTTTTATTGTACGTCCTAACCTAGTAGTCGCACCTAGAGGCACAGGTGTAATTGAGCTCTCAGAATTACCTGGTTGCTCCGGTGAATGGTGTGGGTCAGCAGTGCTGGATGCAGGGATGCTGTCTAGCCAGTCTTGTGAGATAGAGAGTTCCAGAGGGTATAATCTCTGGTAGGGTCTTACCTTTATTCCTGAGGCAGTGTGTATTCTTGCCACTCGTGTAAAACCGTCCTTACCGGAGTAAACCTCCTGGATTATACCTACCGGCCAGTATAGTCTTTTCCCTTCCGTCTCTATTAATACTAAATCTCCTACTTTAGGTTCTTTTCTGTGTTGTTTTCCCTTGCTTATAAGAAGGGATAGGTACTCACTTTTGAATCGTGTTCTAAATTGTAGTCTAAGTTGTTGGAGGTAATGATAACGAACCTGTATGCTTTTGTCATCAATCTGGTCAAGATCAGGTGTCTCTCCAGTAGGTAAGTTTTGTAAAAACATTAACGGTGTCAGTGGTTTAACATCTCCCATTTCCACATATGTAAGGGGTCTGCTGTTAATCACTGTTTCACAGTCACATAAAATAGTTGAAAGTTCTATCCAGTCCACTGATGCTTTGCCTAGAATTCTACGCAGCATTTCTTTTACTACTCGGATCAATCGCTCCCACCATCCTCCCCACCACGGAGCTGCTGGCACGGAGAACTTCCATAGAATCTTACAAGAGTTGGTGGCTTCTTCAACTTCCTGCCAGTTTACTTCTTGGAGCAGGTTAGCAGCACCCACAAAATTTGTTCCATTATCTGTATAAATAGTCTTTGGTCGGCCACGCCTTGCTATGAAACGCCTTAGGGTCATGAGAAAGCTATTTGTGGATAATGATTCTACAAGTTCCAGGTGTATTGCTCTATAAACAGCACAGGTAAAAAGAACGATCCAACATTTTTGATTATTTTTCAGGAATAATGGCCCTGCCAGATCTATGCCGGTCACTTCAAAGGCTGCTGTTGTTTTGATACGATCTGCTGGTAGAGGTGGTTCGGGAACTACATAATGTTTTGCTTTGTCTTTCTTGCAGGTAATACATTTTGACACTGTATTCTTTACTAGCTTTCTAAAACCAGTAATCCAAAATGAATTCCTTAATGTAGTCATCAAAGTCTGTGTCCCAGCGTGATTCATCTTTCTATGTGTTTCTTGTACCATTCTCTGTACTATCTCGTTATTTCCTGGTAGTAAAATTGGGTGTATGAAATCTTTTTCTTCTCCACTGTATTCTAGTCTAGTTTTCAATTTAATCAATCCCTCTTCTTCTGTAGTTATAAGCTTCTTATCAATATTATTCTTGTCTGTATAGCTTTCTTTTTGTATTAGTTTAAATAAAGTTTCTTCAGCATGCTTGTACTCTTCAAAACCTATATATTTAGAGTTTATATTATACATTTTCCTAGTTGTAGGACACAGTCTTAGTATTCTTGCAACAAGCCTTATTATCTTGCTATATTGACTGAAGTACAATAATCTACTGCTGAAGTTGTCTGTAATTATCTCCACATTGACGGCTATGGTTTTATTCTGTTCACCGCTAATGATTTCTTCATATTTTCTAGTATTATTACTGATCATAGATTTTGGCCAGTTTTCTTCTTTCAGGTACAACCATTGAGGACCTGTCCACCATCGTGTATCCCGTAGAGTCTTAGGGTTGCAGCCGCGTGAAGGTAAGTCTGCAGGATTATGAATACCAGGTAAGTGGTTCCAGTTACTTCTATCTGTGATAGCGCAGATTTCTTTTACTCTATTTGTTACAAATGCTTTCCAGGTATCTTGTCTCTGTAGCCACGCCAGCACCACTGCCGAGTCCGTCCAACAATACACTTTGTAGTGCTTGCTTGCCTTGAGCAGACCTGATGTTACAACTTCTTTGTATAATCTAGCAGCTATGAGTGCTCCCATTAGCTCTAGTCTTGGTAGCGTCATCTGCCTTTTGATAGGCGCAACTCTACTTTTAGCTATTATAAGTCGTACAGTTACCTGCTCTTCGTGTTCTGTTCGGAGAAATACACAGCCTGAATATGCATCTTTGCTAGCATCACAGAATACGTGCACTGTTGTTTTGCATTCGTCTAGTGGAAATTCTGTAAGGCGTCTTGGTATTGTGCACTCTTGAAGACAATCGATGGTATGTATCCAATCCTTATATTCTTTCTCTAGCTCCTCAGGGATTGTTTCATCCCATCCTGTCTTTAATAACCATGCTTTCTGTATGATAAGTTTTGGAATTAGTGTAACTGGGCACAAGAAACCTATGGGATCGAATATCTGCTGTGAGATTGATAATAGGTCTCTTTTTGTAATCTTTTCAGGTACAGTTTTTATGTTTAAATTGCAACACAAGTTATCTCTTTTTCTATCCCACTGTACTCCTAATACTGAGAGTGATTCTTCTTCTTGCATTGAATTTACCATCCATCCTCTTAAATCAAATTTACCTTTATTCATAAGTTCTGTGGCTTCTTTAACAAATTTCTTGACCTCTGGTTTTGTGTCGAAGCTGGTTACGCAGTTATCCACGTAGAACGACTCTTTTAGTCTTGCAGCTGTTTCTGGGTAATTGTGAGTATGCTGTTCCAGATGGTGTTTGATTGTTTTTGCCAGAAGAAAAGGACTGCATACAACACCAAATGGTACTCGAGCATGTTGATATGTAAGTACTTCGTCTTTTGCCTTGGGATCATTCCACCATAATAATTTCAAGTACTTACGATCCTCTGGTGCAACTGAAATCTGTAGGAATGCCTTTCTTATGTCCGATATAACTCCATATTTACCAGCTCTGAACATCATTATAAGTTTCGGGATAACTTCTATAAGGTTTATACCTTTCTGAATGCACATGTTCAGTGACAATCCATTCTTATCTTTGGAAGAAGCATCGAAGACCGGTCTTATTTTTGTTGTTGTACTCTCTAGCTTAATCACTGCATGATGAGGTAAGTAATGTCCATCGTAACTATTATCTTTATTTACTCTTTCTATGATGCCTTCCTTTTCCCATTCTTTAAATATTTGGTGATAATCTTCAAGCTTTCCTGTAGTAGATAATTTCTTTGTAGTACTGTCTAAACGTCTTCTTGCTGCTTCGCAGTTGGATTCAATCTTTGGGTATCCATGCTTCCATAGCAATGGCACCTCATACCGTCCGCTGTCATTTACCGAAATTTCCAAAATAGTATCATTTACTTCCACATTATAAGGATCTTTGATACCTAAAGTTTCAATATTCCACAGAAACTCTAATGAATTATCGTTTTCCGGTATTGCCGTCACAAAATTTGTGTGGACCACATTATTACATACTCCATGAGACGATTCAATAGGCCCTTGTAGTGTCCACCCGAGCTTTGTTTTAATAGCCACAAGCTTTTCAGTAACATGCACAAGATTGTTATCTAAGATGGAGCCTAGGTAGTCTGAACCTATGAGTATGTCTATGTCCTTTATAGCGGCCAAACTTTTTTCAGCATCTGTTAAACGGATCTGATGTTTTTGTAGATTCTTTACTAGGTTTGAATCTTGAACTTTAGGCAAATTGCCGCAAAGTATACTTTGTTCAAGTCCTTTCATTGTAGTAATGTATGTGTCATCGAGGTTACTCACTTGAAATCCAAACACTCTATGTGCTTGTGTAGCCTTCTTGACGCCACCAAAAAGTGAGTGGCTAAGACTCTCACTTCCTGTTACCTCTAATCCCAGTTCTTGAGCTAGTTGAGTTCTCACATATGTGCGCTGCGAGCCGGAGTCAAGTAGCGCTCTTACTTTCTTTGTGTGATTACCACCTGTAACTTTAACAATTAAAGTTTGTAACAAAGTTGTTGTATTGTTACTAGAAAAGTTGTTAACTGTCTCTGTCTTAGGTTGCTCATGAAGTGTGGGGCACAAGATCATTAAATGTCGCCTACTGCAACACATACATTTCACAAAAACTTTGCAATTTTTGGCAAGGTGTCCTCTTTTTAGACATACATAGCACCCCCCTTTCTTCTTAATTGCATCTTTCTTTTCTTCTAGAGTCAAAGTATTAGCTTTACCACATTCAAAGGTATTATGAGATTTTTCACAGAAATAACAATGTTCCTTACCTTCTTTTCCAGGTTGACTAACACCGGACTTCTCCTTTACCTGTTTTGTCTCCGCTACCAAGCATGCTGCTGTTGGAACTGCCTCTTTAGAACTACCTAAAAACTCAGTTTTTGCCATTTGCACTCTCCTTTCAGCCTCAACTTCTGTCTGCAAAAAATTCAAAAGGTTACCGAGTCTTGATTTTTCCCCTTTATAAGGAACTTTACTCCACATTAGTAATGTGCTCTCTGGTAATGCCGATTCTATCATTGGAAGCAAAATACACTCATATTTTTCTTTAACAATGCCTAATGATTCTAATATTTGTAAATTTGTAACAATCTTATCATAAAGCACGTCTAGTAACAGTTGATCTCTGCAGTTCACCAGCTTCAGCAGTTCTCGTACATATATCTCAATAAGTGTTTCATCCTTGGCAAATCGTTCTTTAAGCGTCTGGATAACCTTTGGATAATTTTCTTCTGTGGGAGGATAACTTTCTACCAAAATTCTTGCTTTGCTGTCCTGCGTCATCGCCTGTGTTAGGTACTGAAATTTAGTTTCCGCATCCATATTTTTCTCCTCATGTATTTTCTTGAACTGACCCCAAAATGCCAGCCACGACTTGGGGTTGTCATCGAATTTGCGAATCTCTAATTTGGGTAGGTTGAGATTATGTCTTTTGATTCCAGTTTCCTGTTTCATAAAATCATCCGTACTATTCATGTTCCGCAGCCGTGTCTTTACTTTTAGCCACTTGCGTCGCAATGTGTCGCATTCGTCACATTCTTTTTCATAACCTGTCTGATCGAATGTTTGGGAGCTTAGCAACTCATCTTGTATTGACTTGTCTATTAATGCCAGCTTATCCATCTTTTCGGTTAGAAACTCAAGGTCTACCTGAGATTCTGCTGTTGCCTCGTGGCGATTAAAGACACGCCGTATTTGTTCGCGTTCACGTTTCAGTTTTTCGAGATCCATCGTTTAACGTTGTTTTTCGAATCTCACGGTCGCCACTTTGTGATGTTTCTAAAAGGAATTACCCCTTTTCGCAGGTTTCATAAAAAACAACCTTTCCGTTTTCATTCATTTATTAGATCTGTCTCGTCACATAACCTACAAATTACATGCTGTCAAAAATCAGGGTGCGTTCACATAAAGCCGCGTTCTATTCCATAATTCCATAACAACCTAGGCTGGTATTCTCAAAATTGAGTTTCATTTATGAATCGGCCCTACTCTTTCTATAGAGAAATTTTTACGGAATCGTTCGTCAACTCAACTTTACCATAATATATTTATTTCAAAATAAATATATTATGGTAGTTTATACAGTATTTTCGATATAACGGAGGATCATGCTAGGTGATTGTAATGGTACAGACGCCAGCAGGTCAAGCCACCCTAAACTGTCAAATCCCAATCAACCTTGAATAGACTAAGAGGTCACAGGATTTTTCATAACGATCATGGATACGGCTAGATTTACTTCGATGGGTTGTAGAGTAGTGCCCTAATGTGAATGACGTCGGTCTGCCTGCTCTGAGTGGTTGCAACTTCCGAGTTATAGCGCTTACAAGAGGCGTCATTGTTGCGAAAAAAAAAAACGATCAGAGAAATGGTCAGTTTTGGTACACATTCAAAGTATGGCGTCTCCGCAGATGAAACAAGTTGGTCTGCCGGCTCTCAGTGGTTGCATTTCAGAGCTATGATGCGCGCAACATTGTTGCGAAAAAAAAAACGATAAGAGAAATAATCAGTTTTAGTACCCATTCGAAGTATGGTGTCTCCACAGGTGAAACGAGTTGGTCTGCCGGCTCTCAGTGGTTGTATTTCAGAGTAATCGTTGTGTATGCAATTTGTGAAGAAAGCCTAAAAATACATCGAAAAACGGGACAATAGGCGAATTTTTCAAGTGCACGCCGGCCAGTGTCATATCCCCGCTCTACACCTGTGCCGAGAACCACCCGCTGCGCGACCGTACCCCCTGTAAAGGAATAGGGAAAAAGCTAGAGGTGTCAAGAGGTGTCAATAAGAGAAATGGTCAGTTTTAGTACAGACGCCAGCAGGTAGAGCCACCCGAAACTGTAAAATTTTCCCAATCAACCTTGAACCTAATGCTTTAGCGATAAAGATGAAAATCTATTAAAGAAATTTGACAGGTTGTAGTAGCTTGATTGATGTGCTGGCGTCTATACCTATTCGAAGTATGGTGTCTCCACAGGTGAAAAGAGTTGGTCTGCCGGCTCTTAGTGGTTGTATTTTAGAGCTTTGTTATAAACAAGGCGCTTAGTTACCTATAGAAAAATTCAACTTAAGGTAATCAATAAAATAAAGAATGAAATCGAACAAATCCAATTTTTAATAATTCAACTTATTACTTTGGGTAAATCACAGATTAATAATTTTGTAGAATATAGCTAATGAAACAACTCAAAAAATATAGAGTGTTAGAAGTAAGTAAATATTTAACTCTAAATTTTAGCTATATTCTACAAAATTACTAATCTGTGATTTACCTAAAACTAAGCGCCGGCAGACCAACTCGTTTCACCTGTGGAGACACCACACTTTGAATAGCAACTAAAACTGACCATTTCTCTTATTGACACCTCTAGCTTTTTCCCTATTCCTTTACAGGGGGGACGGTCGCGCAGCGGGTGGTGTTCGGCGCAGGTGTAGGGTACGACACTGGCCGTCGTGCACTTGAAAAATTTGCCTATTGTCCCGTTTTTCGATGTATTTTTTAGGCTTTCTCCACAAATAAACATCTTGCATACACAATGATTGCTCTGAAATACAACCACTGAGAGCCGGCAGACCAACTCGTTTCCCCTGTGGAGACGCCATACTTTGAATGTGTACTAAAACTGACCATTTCTCTGATCGTTTTTTTTTTCGCAACAATGAAGCCTCTTGCAAGCGCTATAACTCGAAGTTGCAACCACTCAGAGCAGGCAGACCGACGTCATTCACATTAGGGGACTACTCTACAACCCATCGAAGTAAGTCTAACCATATCCATGATCGTTATGAAAAATCCTGTCACCTCTCGGTCTAGAATGCTTTAGCGATAAAGATGAAAATCAATAGAAGAAATTTGACAGATTGTAGTAGCTTGATGTGCTGGCGTCTGTACCTATATAAGTAGGTATGAATATTTCTGAGAAATCTGAAGTCCAACGTACCCAAAAACGTTGAAATTCAAGTCGCAATCTCATGCCAGCGACAATCAAAAGTCAAAAATGTAAGTAAGTACCTACTGGGGTAAACTCTTATACAATTTTTCACAGAATTGAGACTGAGATGAGATTGCGAACGTTGTTAAAAATATGGGAATTCGTAGACAATTATATGCTTAGAGAACAGCACCATAATAAAATTGTGTAACACACTATCAAGCGGAATCGGTTTCATTTTGACAGTTCAATAACATTCATTGAGTTATTTACGTTGTCGAGCAGACAAATTTTTCCAACATATGAAGCAATGGATTAGCTATTTGCTTCAAAATGATTCAAATTCCTATTGATAGTGTGTTACGCAATTAGGGTGCTGGAGCTGTTAAACAAATTATATAAGTAACCGTTTCTTCGTGTTGTATATTTATGTCACGTTTGTCTTGGTATTCATTTTTCCTAATTTGTATTTTGAGATCGATTTTTTCCATATCTTTATCGAATTTATCCATCCAATCCTCAATTTTTGCTAATGTTTCCTTAAAAATATAAAAGCAAGTTAAAACATGGAAAGAATGCAAAGAGAAAGAAAATTCTATTCATTCTACCTACCTAAAAATAAAGGAAAACAATAAGGGCCTATTTCACAATGTCCGAATTCCACTCAAATCAATCTGCCTAGCCTTTTCCCAACTATGTTGGGGTCGGCTTCCAGTCTAACCGGATGCAGCTGAATACCAGTATTTTACATGGAGCGACTGCCTGTCTGACCTCACAACCCAGTACCTGGGCAATACGATACCCCTTGGTAAGACTGGTTGTCAGACTTTCGGGCTTCTGACGACCCGTAACGACTGTCAAAGATCCACGAATGACAGCCGGGACCAACGGCTTAACGTGCTTTCCGAGGCACGGAGGAGTCTCGGTATGTAAAGATGGTCACCCATCTACTGAAATCCGGTGAAAGTGAAACAGGCACTTACTGTAATTCATAGGTTGAATAGGAAAGGTTGGAAAAGGGAAAGGGATGCCTTCACCCAGCATTAGGACATTACGGGCTAAATATATGTATTCTAGATAAGTTGAATATTAATAATTATTGAAAATTATAAAATTATTAATGAGTAATTATAATGAGGAAGTTTGAAAGTAGCGCCAGTGACAGAAAAGGTGAAAGGAAACATTTTGGCATGTGATGAGGAGGGACGAAACGCATATGCGACTAAAAGAGTGATGAATACAAATGTTGATGGATGGAGAGGGAGAGGAAGGCCAAAGAAAATATGGATGGATTGTGTGAGGAATGATATGAAAGAGAAGGGAGTGAATGATAGCGTGACGGTTGACAGGGGAGAATGGAAAGAGGAAACGTGTTGCGCCGACCCCACGTACCATGGGATATGGGCAGGAAGATGATGATGATTGAAAATTATAAATGTACTACCGTAATTGAAATGGTAATCAATGTTTCCACTTCAGTATGAACTCTTAATTCATGGTCAGTTCTTTGTTTATAATATTCAATCGTAGTTGAAGGTTTATTTTCGACATCAAAAATGGTCTGCGTGTGTTGTTCTGTCCTTGCTTTTTGCCAATTATCTATGTAGCGACCGCTGACTTCAGCGTACAAGACTGAATCCTGAAAGCATTAACACAATTATAATATTCTACTACGCTAGTAAATTCAATGTCGTCAATCAATTAAGGAGGATGCGCTAAAAGTTACCCGCGAAATTCTGAAGAGAGGTTATTTATGATTTTAGTTACTAAAATAATGTAAACACATATTATTGTAGTTGCAAGCCATATATTGATCAACATACAACCAGATACTGACCAGCAAATTCCAAAAAAAGTATGCATTTCGTAGGTGGTTACCCTGCAAAATTCTTACGTTTTTGGCGCGTTATCAGGAAGCCAGGAAGCCAAAACAGTCGGGAGAACGTGACGTGGGACATCCGGTTGTAACGAAGTTTTTCTTCGGTCTAGCTCTCAATCAATCAATCAATCTGTCTAGCCTTTTCCCAACTATATTGGGGTCGGCTTCCAATCTAACTGGATGCAGTTGAGTGGGTTGGTATCAGAACGACTGGATCGCAAATTGACCACGTCGCTCTTAGTCCAAATCTCAAAATGTCTAAATCTCAAAATACCTAACTCGCAAAATGCAAACATCGCAAAAAGTCCGAACGGTTGTGTAGGCACATATACAGGGTTGATATCAGCATGACTGGATACATCATCATTCAACATCATCATCTGTCTAGCGTTTTCCCAGCTATGTTGAGGTCGGCAGTATTTTACATGAAGTGACTGCCTGTTTGACCTCCACAACCACAACCCAGTATCTGGGTAACCTTGGTAAGACTGGTTGTCAGACTTTCGGATTTCTGACGACCCGTAACGACTGTCCAAGATCCTCGAATGACAGCCGGGCCGGGGACCAACGGCTTAATGTGCTTTCCGAGGCACGGAGGAGTCCCCGAGGAACCCCATCAAGCGTAGCTTAACCTAGTGTTGGATTAATTAGCATTCGCATTCATTATTGGCATGCGAATGCTCATTTAGTTTTTAGCAAATGAAATGTACTTAGTTGCGAAATTCTGTGAAGTGTGAATTCATCGCTTCGTACTTCATCTCCATAGCAGCACCCACGGGAATACTGAATCTATCTGTTTCATGTTGTTTAACCTGTGAATGAACATGTTAATGCTTAGGGTGCGAATTTTAACACGTGATCTCGTTCGCGAGTGAAATTATTAGCAGGTGCGATTCGCCCCGTGTGAAGAATGAGGAGAACATAATGTAGAGAGATGTATTGATGATTCTTAAGGTTGTAATATTATGTAAATACATATTATTAGTTATCACGAATCATATTTTGATCAAGATACAACCTGTCACCATGGACCTGCAAATTGCAAAAAACGCAAGAAAATTTGAATTTCGCGGGCTACCTTTGCGCATCCACCATTTGCAATTATTGTCTTTTATTTGCTTTTATTTATTAAGGGTCGTGTGATTTTTTAGCGTATTAGGGCGAGCGCGCACTTCCGTTAGTTCTGCCGCACTGGACGGGGCCTACAGTAACAAAACGCATGACCGCAGTGCGCGCACTTGAAAGACATTCCATACTTCACAGATTATGCGTTAGAAAAACGCACCGCAGTGCGCGCTCGCCCTTATTGTGTCAAACATACTTAAATAATATCAATTATCGTGATATTATGTTATTCAATAAAAAATGTGGGTAGACTTACTTCGACTAGAGTCCTTAGTTTATCAATGATAACTTCGGTGTCATACAATACGGTTTTTATATGGTTACGTTGATGTCTAACTTGTTTACTCAGGTCTTTACGAGTACTATGCAGAAAAAGAAATTAATTAATCCAATATTATAAAGAGTGTGATATCGACATCGAGTATCGACGTGCAATCTGTTATTGGACCACGAACTCGGTTTATGATTCTAGATCCACCAGCGTTGAAATTTTTTTCAAACATTAAAAATAGAAATGCTGTGACATCATAAAACAGTGCAATACCTATATCTACACAATCAAAATGTATATACTATACATCACATTTGTTTTATCCGACGAAAAATTTCAACGCAACAGTTTGGGCGTCGATGACCTTACACCGTTTATATACATTACCTACTGTAAGCAAATTGATAAAAAAATCTTACATCTTATTTTTATTTTCTTCTTCCGCTATGTTTGTGCGGTAGCGATAAAGCTCCTCGATTGATGCGATGCAACTTACCAGAGGGTCGAAGGAAAAGGATTCCGCTAGACCTTTATATGTTGCAACCATCAATTTATTCACATATTTCCTAGAACAAATCTAATAAACCATACGTGTAAAAGTAAAATAAAAGGATAAAACAAACAAAAAAAAAAAGGTACCTGTCTGCGTCAAGTTTTTTAATTTTGTATATCGTGCAGTCAAGATTACGGACGTTTATTCCATCGAGCTCATCTTTAACTTCACTGGGATCATACACACCATACTTTATTGCTTTCATATAATCAATATCAGACAGTGTTCTTTCGAGAGCCCGTCTATTGTTGCATCTTTCTAAAGTTAAATATTCATAACCATTATGTTTTAGTAGGTAGGTACTCATCTACGGCTACATTCAAGCTATACATTTCCAGTATAAGCTGACCTCTCATTGTACGGTAATCCTATACAATGCGAGATCAGCTTACATAGCCGTGTGTAATTAATTAATTATATGTATCCTAGTTAATTATTATAAAGTATATTTGGCAAATAAAAATGGTAAGCACTGCTTAGTAAAGCAAGTAGACTGACTAGATATTGAATGCAAGAAAAACCGTTTTTGTTGTATTGTTTTAAAGGAGACTGGGCAAATTCTTACTGGAAGTGGTCTATTGACCAACAGCGATACGATATACAGGGTGTTTGGAAGCTAGGTGCAAAGCCTTAAGGGGGTGATAGTAGACACCATTTAGAGCATTTTCAGCCCTACGTGTTTTAGACGAATTACTTAAGCTTTTTTTATTTTTAACTGCAAAATTTTAGTAAAAAATAACATACTTACCAATTATAATCTGAGGCAAAAATTAAAAAAAAAAGCATACTTCGTCTTCTAAGACATAAATGGCTCAAAATGCTCTAAATGGTGTCAACTATCACCCCCTTAAGGCTTTGTACCCACCTTCCAAACATCCTATAATTATATCTGTCCTCAACTTCTAGTACCTAATTGCTAACCGCATTCACACATTTTGTAAAAATGGTACACTCAGCTAAAAAAATATACCTACAATTATTTTCCATTATATTATCTTATTATTATCATAAATAAAAAGTTGCTATTCAAAATGAACATTTTCAGTATCAAAACTTAACCCCTAATTTCACTAGAAATTAGCAGATTTTCCAAAGAGGTCCATAGGTAGGTTAGGCACTATATGATGGTTGCCCGCGGCCCATGTACGCACAGCTACAGATCAAGCTATACATTTCCAGTATAAGCTGATCTCGCATTGCATAGGATTTCCTTACAATGAGAGGTCAGTGTAAACTGGAAATGTATAGCTTGATGTGTAGCCGTGTGTACGAGTTTATCAAAGTTCCCAAAGGGTATTTTTATTTTTCTTTGTTTCTGAAAATGTCCACATAGACTCTTAGCCGACGTTCGCACGGGCTTAAAAAAATCGCGGCGATTCGTTTTCGCGCACTGCATTTTCAACGCTGCTTGCGCCGGGAGTTGAAAATCCAACAGTGTGTTTTTCGTCGCGCTGGGATACACTCTGTTTCTGTTAGGTTGGATTCTCGAAGCTCGGCTCAAAACCGAGAGTTAAAAATCCAGTGCGCGATAAAATCCCGCCGCGATTTTTTTACGTCCGTGCGAACGTCGGCTTAGCTCGAGTTTTCACAACACCATCACGGATCACGGTTCGGACAGGGTTTTTTTTGTACCTACATGTTGTATAATAGTTATTTATGCAACTGACGACTGACTGACGACTGAGGGGTATTAAAACACGAATGTGGGTTTATCACACGAGGCGAAGCCGAGTGTGATAATAGTATCACATGAGTGTTTTAATACCTAATTATGTATAGTTGCATACAAGACTTTATCTACATCCATGTTATCAATCCTCTATAAAGATTCTGAAACAGTTTTTTGCAATACTAATACTCGTATCGAACGGCCGGCGTCATAGTATACGACGTGAATTCGAATAAGTTCTTTTTTTAAATTACGGCGCTGCTGTTGTAGTGAAATGCGCGTGCATTACAATGTTCTTTTTTTGAAAACGAGTTGCATTATGAAATTCAGTACAACATTAAAGCACCCGTTTGGATGCTATTATGATTACCATGGTTACTATGACACTGGCTGTTTTAATGTTGGCAATAAGATAAGCTAACTGTTTCAGAAACTTTTATAGAGAATTTATGGCATGGGTGTAGATAAAAGTATAAATAATTACAGTCCTCTGACTAGTGTAATAATGACTTATTTTGCAATATAAAATCAATTGCATTGGTTTTTGCTCATTCTACTACTACCCACCAAACTTGTGTTCAGCAAACATTTTTTTTAAATTAATTAATTCATCCATTCATTCACCTGCCTGGTCACGAGTATTTTATTTAGACTAAGCCGACGTTCGCACGGACGTAAAAAAATCGCGGCGGGATTTTATCGCGCACTGGATTGTTAACTCTCGGTGTTGAGCCGAGCTTCGAGAATCCAACCTCACCACAACAGAGTGCATCCCAGCGCGACGAAAAACACTCTGTTGGATTTTCAACTCCCGGCGCTAAGCAGAGCGCTGAAGATGCAGTGAGTGCCGCGATTTTTTACGCCCGTGCGAACGTTGGCTTAGTCACCATTAAGTTTTATTGGTTTAAAATGTTTAAATGTATGATTTTACCTAGAATCCACAGTTGCGTCATTACATCTTCGAGAACAGAAGTAAATAAAGATTTTAACAGAAGGGAGGACCTATTGAATAGAAAAAAAAAACATATAAAAGCAATCACAGTTTTTCAGTAACATTAAAAGATATAATAAAACATTATAAAAATGAAAAGAGCAAATATTACCCTTCAATAGGTACAGCACTCAGAGATTGGGAAATGTTGAACTCAGAAATATTATCTACGTGTGTTGCCCGACGTAAAATCATTCCCTGTAAAAAAAAAAATATTGGTTAAGTACTAATACTTACACTTAGGTATATATGTCTAGTTGTCATTTCCACTTTCAAGTGACAACTAGATTTACTATATAAATATTATCATCGATATCGATACTTGTAATTGGTGAGAAATCACATGCCTATTACTATACAATTTCATATTTATCTAGAAACGGTACTGTTTTCAGGAAGGTATTTCAGTACTTACAAGAAGTTTTTATAATGTATACAATAAAAAGTACGGTCAACAACGAAGGTTCATAACACTTCAGTTTTTAACCGACAACAAAAAAAGAGGAGATTATGCAGGCGAGTACCTACTTATGAAAATTTTTTTTTTCGTTTATGTTTAAGTATCGAATTTTTCCGTGATTACTGCCCCGAATTTCGTGATTGTTTTATTTGGTATGCAAATGCACAGTTTAACATGGCGATAGGGTGGTTATTATTATTATAACCTATTTTATGTTAGCTATAAATAAAATAATAAATATTGTCTTGTTTGAAAATAAAATTAAAAACATTATGATTGTAAAATAAATAAAAACCCTTATTTCTGCAAAATTATTGTTCTAAGTTAACTTTAAAAAACTTTAATTCTTTTTGTAAAACTGCAGTAGGTACCTAGGTCTAGGTAGCCGGTAGGTATTTATAGGTAGATACGATAGACATGTGTTGTGTAAATTACAATTTAAATATTAAATAAGTATATCTTGTATTTTAATTTCTATAATTATTAATTACTTCACTATGTTTAACTTAATTTCTAAAATTGTAATTTAACAATGCATGCCTTAGAGGCTAATTTTGAGCTGCTATAAAATATTTTTAAGACCCTGTTGTATTCACCAAAAATTGCATTTACTAAAAACTTTAACTTTGACTTTGTGGTGGACTGTACCAAAGCAGTAAGCCGACGTTCGCACGGGCGTAAAATAATAGCGGCGATTTTTTTTCGCGCACTTCATTTTCAACGCTCTGCTTAGCGCCGGTAGTTGAAAATCCAACAATGTGTTTTTCGTCACGCTGGGATGCACTGTTTTTGTTAGGTTCGATTCTCGAAGCTCGGCTCAACACCGAGAGTTGAAAACCCATAACCCCCGTGCGCGATAAAAAACCGCC
Source organism: Cosmia trapezina (assembly GCA_905163495.3). Taxonomy (NCBI): domain Eukaryota; kingdom Metazoa; phylum Arthropoda; class Insecta; order Lepidoptera; family Noctuidae; genus Cosmia; species Cosmia trapezina. The sequence goes on from LR991035.1 coordinate 7,086,883, forward strand.
GCGATTTTTTTACGTCCGTGCGCAAGTCCGCTTAAACAGAAGTTTACGTTTGCTATGGCCTGTAAAAGAATATATCATTGTGTAAAAGAGGACAAAAATATAAAAAAATATATTTACTGAAGTTGTTGTTTCAGGTATGACATTCAACTGTTCCAGTGGCTCGTATGAGGTGGTCCCATGGCCGGATGCCCTCGAAACAGAGTCAGGACGCTGTATTTTAGACATTGCTGACAAATAAATTAATATTAATTTGATATTAATCACTTTCTCTGAGTATCAAAATTGTCTTTTGCAAAATACGTTGACATAAGTCAGTGACATGTCAAGTGAAAAATTAAAATTGATGACAAATTATTAAAGTTTTCGGCCAGAAACACAGAACACTACCTACTTAGGGACCGCACTACGTGAACAAAGATCATGGATCCACCATAGGTAATGGTTCCGTTGTGATAAAATAATGGTGCTATGCTATAGGTCGTATATAGCTCCGTCTCTCTCTCACACTGGAACCATAATGGATCCATTATCTTTTTTTACGTCATAGTAATCAAATTAAATAATCTTTATTGCAATCCTTAATGTGGTACAGGTGGTAAGTACCTAATAATTTAAGAATCAATTATGGACCCTGTCGGGCACAGCAAGCTACGGCCCCTGGTCAAGTGGCCAGAACTTCGCAGAAGGAAGACATCATCGCATGTTGATCGCATGCGATTTTATTTGCTGGGCTTCGTTGCCACTAGTTCCATTAGGTATTAGTTCCATGATGGAACTAGTGATAATTGTTTATTGGCACTAGTTCCATTTTGAATGAATCTGAAAATAATGGAACTAATGGTGAATTTGTTATCACTAGTTCCATCATGGAGGCGAAACATTTAAACGTTACGCCTGAATATTATTTGACGTTGTATTTGCAAGTCTCGGTGGTGAGCTTATCGTTGAAAATCCAACAGAGCGCTTTTGTTTGCTTATACTTAGGGGTCCCCCGGTTGCCAAGTGAGTTTGACCGATACCGCTGTTCCGCGCCTTACGTGTGCGGGCGGCGAGACGAGGGGGCAGTGAAAAAAGAAAAAAAGAAAGAAAATACATTAATTTATTTAGCACAGCACATGTCCTCCTTTAAAAATAAATATAATACAAAATTAGATATCCCGTAATTTGTATTCGTAGCTATAGCCACGGCCCGACATGGAATTTTCTCGGACTCGGTAAGTTCCGATCTGGCAACGCTAACTAGGTAGGTACATAAGTGAAAAAAACGTAGCTAGGTATAAGAAGTTTATTTCTTCTTCTTAGCAGAAGCTGCCTTGGGCTTCCTCGTCGGTTTGTAGGGGCCCATTTGTAACCGGACAAGCAAACCACGCCACCACGCTTGCACTATAAAGGCCGATTTGGTCATCTTTTCACTGTAGGCGATAGCTGCCTGACGATCCGCTTTGAACTGGAGCCAGTCCTTTATAGATATCTTGTGGGCAGCGTACTGGGGACAAAATAAAATAATTCAGATTTGCTGCCCAGCGTATAGACCAAATCTCATGTCCGTCATCAGCACCAGACTGCAATGTACACATAGCAGCAGGTCAAGTTACTATAAACTGTAAAATTTTCTCATTCGATTTTGAACTTAACTATCAATATTTTAAGGTTTACAATCATTTGGAGAAATTTGACAGTTTGGTATAACCTGATGTGCTGTTGTCTGTACACCACTTCACATCTGTGTTCCCGTAAGAAGTACTTATGCAGTAGCGTCTAGTACCTACCTACAGTCCTACACTCACATTATTATGAAAAATAGAGCCTTTTTGGCTTGTGGCTAAGTAGGTAATAACAGCCGCACGGGTCGATCCATCAGGTTAAGCAACGCTTGCCGGGGTTGGTCTGTGGATGGCTGACCATCTTTACATACCGAGACTCCTCCATGCCTCAGAATCTAAGGGAGCTCTCCTTTAAATATTGACCACGTAGTTCTTCTAAACTACGCAACGGATTTTGATGCGGTTTTCACAATAATTTAGAGCATTACCTTCTCTGGGAGGTTTATCTGTAAGTAGTAATATGTATAGATATATAGGTATAGGCTACCGTTTCTTCCAGGTGCACTCTCTTTAGCGTTGTATCTTGATGCTTATTTTTCACTATCGCGACCTCGAGGTCTTGTGCTTCCATGTCCGTGTCGAATTTATTCATCCAGTTTTCCACTTTCGTTAGTGTTTCCTGTAGTAGAATAATAAATATGTTACTGTAAAAGCTCGAACTCCTAACCCTAACGAGAGAACAATCAGCGGCACCTTCAGCCGACGTTCGCACGAACGTGCAAAAATCGCGGCGGGATTTTATCGCGCACTGGATTTTCAACTCTCGGTGTTGAGCCGAGCTTCAACAATCCAACCTAACAACAACAGAGTGTATCCCAGCGCATTAAAAAAAACACACTGTTGGATTTTCAACTCTCGGCGCTAAGCAGAGCGTTGAAAATCTAGTGCGCGAAAAAAAATCGCCGCGATATTGTTACGTCCGCGTCCGTGCGAACGTCGCGTCGGCTAACTGCAAATCTCTCAATGAAAGAATTGTTGCAGAAAAATAGACGCCTCACCTAGGTAGCAGCATCAAAGAGAGTCAGAATCAGATGTGGATTTTTCTACAATGCTTAATGTAAAGATGGCTCTTCTTGATAGTGGTGTCAAAAGACACACCAAGACGCATCATCTGCAACGCATACTTATACGACTTGTTGCTGACCATTCCACCAACAAGCGTGGTTTTCTCAGCAACCGGTTACTTTTGCATCTACATAAGAACTGCATTACATGGTGATTCAATCAATGCATTGAGTTTCTTATGATCTTATTATCAACGGCTTAAAAAAAGTGTGTTACGCCGACCCCAAGTAACATGGGCGATGGGCAGCTGAAGATTTCGAAGAAAAAAAAGTCCTCTCACATCGATAAAAATGTTGACCAGTAGTTCAACTTCAGAGTGCACCCTCTGCTCCTGGTCAGCTTTGTTCTGGAAGTAGTGAACGGCGTCGGAAGGGCCTGACTCTTTGTCGAGGATACTCTGAATGTGCTGTTCCGTGCGCGCACGCTGCCAGTTCTCTATGAACCTGCTTCTGATTTCTGAATTTATTTCTGTGTCCTGGACATTGATAAGTAGTTTAAGAGTAAGTAGGTAACTAAAGTTAACGTCACTGTAAGTCATCCGAATGCAAGTAAAAGACTAAATATATTTAATCCTTCACGCGCATTCGGATGACTGAAGTATTCAGGCTAAAGCCTGGGTTTTCTAAGAAAGTGATGCCGTCATTGTAACGGTCGGAAAATGACGGAATCAGTCATGCATATTATACCTTGTCTTGAAAAACTAATGGATTCGCTAACTTTATAACCTACTCACCTGAAGTTTTTTTAGGTCTGGCAGTCTGGTTTACGAGTTTTTCACTAGAGATGAAAGTACACCTAAGTACTTACTTCGACCTGACACTTGAGATTGTCCACGGTCAGATTAGTGTCGTAGATGACGGACTTGATGTGGTTCCGTTGATGCCTCAGAGTCTTTATCAGCTCACGACGGGCGCTAAGACATTCAAATATTTAAATAGGAAACTACATAGCTGCTTAATTAATAAACGTTATTATTTCAGCCAAAAGACGTACACTGCTGGACATACATAAGCCTCCCCAAAGAACAGCCACTTCGACCGGCTCTCTGCTTCCCGCATCCAGCGGATTCCTGCGGGCTTTACAAGGTCATCGGCCCATTTTGTGAGAGGCCTTCCAATACTACGTCTTGCGGTACGCGGTCACCACTACAGAACTTTTAGGCCCCAATCATTGCTTGTTCTGCAAGCAATGTGCCCTGCCCACTGCCACATAAGTTTGGTAATTCTTCGGGCTATGCCGGTTAGTTTGGTTCTCCTGCAAATCTCTTCATTTCTGATTCGATCACGTAGGGAAACTCCAAGCATAGCCCTCTTCATTGCCCTTTGGGTGACTTTTAGCCTTCTAGGCCCATTGTAAGCGACCACGTTTCAGTGCTGTAGGTCATTAGCATCACTGGCAACACACACTGGTTAGACTTTCTCTCGAGACACTGCGGTATGTGGGAAAAGAAGATATTGCGTAGCTTCCCGACGCTGCCCGGCCGAGTCGGATTCGACAATTTAGCTCTTTCTCGAAGTTAGACGTACCTAACTGGACAGTTATGTCCTAGGGTTCGTCCACAACTTTGAGTGTAGGGTCTCCGATCATCATGAGATTGGGTGTTACATGGGCCTTTGACATGACCTTTGTCTTATCCATGTTAATTTTAAAATCCACTCTTTTGGAAGCTCTACTGAGGTCATCGAGCATTATATTGAGGTCCTCCGTAGTCTCAGCCACAGAACAGATAAAAGAGGTTAGAAGGGCCTTGTGGGCGGGGCAGGCGCATCTCACATATATCAGAGGACCATATGTCAGCCGAAATTTGTTTTACCGGCCAATAATCGCGCTCAAGTTACTGTGACAGCGTACGAACCAAATCTATCAATTTTGTACAGTTTTGGTCGTAAAACTTTAAGACGAAAAATTTGTCAAGTTAAATAAGTTTTTCACACACAAAATACAAACATTTTATTACTGCCCTCCTCTTCAGTAAGCTTGGCTCGGTACTCATCTATGTCCTCTATTGCCTTGATGCTGGCTGTCAGACTGCTGAAGGATCTATTTAAGGCCATATCCAGGTATGTTTGTCGCAGTACATCGCCGAAGTACTTTCTGAAAAAAAAACACTGAAGCATGAATAGTAGGTACCAGGTACCTATGCCCTTACGGGTGCTTGCTACCCTCCATGAGATTGTCAGTGACACCAATATCGAAGATTGTCGTTGTTGGCCTTCCTTGAGGAGCTGGGGTGGATCGAATAATCGATTTTCTCATCCGTACGCAAAATACGCGGCATAGGTGCTTCTTTATACAAAAGAAGCGGGTTTTCGGGTCCGACTACTGGTACAGGGGGTCTACGCCCAAAGCACGGAGTCCGTAGTTTCGGCCGTCGTTACGGGCGTTTCCTACTCCGTATCACTTACGGATGGATTATTGGTTCGGGGCCCGAACGAAGTATGAAAGGCAACACGATACGACAGTTGTCACTACTCCTGATGTGTTTTTGCCCGTCCGAAAAATTTAATTTTTACACTTGTTTTGATGGATCGTTAAGTCAGACGGACGGATAAACGGACGGACGGATGATCGGACGGACTTAGAGAGTAGGCCTCCAGATTGCTGCTGGTTAAAATTAATCTTCGGAAAGAAACGGTTACTTACATGTTTTAGCTGTTTCTTTTATGTGTGAGCACATTGGACTATTTCACGCGCACAAATGGCATTGTCCGTTGGAAGTGGACACAAATTAAGTAGTATTCTCCTTTTGTCCTACCTTTCACCAAAGAGTTTATTTAGTTTGTACTGATTGGATCCCAGGTCCTTGTGGTTGATTTTGTCCAAGTCGTCCACGTTTTCTTCCTGCTTAACTTGGAACTTCAAGGCGCGTAAGACATCCATATCCGTATTCGTCTTTAAGATTCGAAGCTCGTTGTTGCATTCAGCTGGATGGGAGCGCATTAAATGCGTTTTTATTGAAGTCGAACCACAGAGACGCCAAGCCTTTATTGAACCGATGTGGTCAGTCGATTTCTGCATGTCTCGACTTTAGCGGGAACGCCCCTTAGAATATAAATATCTAAAACGTGTCGTTTTGCAGTCACGTCAAATTTCAGGGTGTGATACAGACCATCAAACCGAACAACTTTTTCCATGGCACCAACATCGTAATCGCGAAAAAATAATCTGCCATCCCATACATTTGCGTCGATGTCTTAGTTGAAATTTTTTTCGCGATTACGATGTTGGTCCCATGGAAAAAGTTGTTCGGTTTGATGTTCTGTATCACACCCTGAAATTTGAAGACGATGCAAAACGACACGTACTTATATAAAAAAAATACTACCTACTTACTTACGACTTAAATTCTCATTCAACTAAGTACTTACCTAATATTCGCAGCTGTATTATACAATCCTCTATTATACAAGCGAACAGCGTAGCTTGTAAAAACGGAATACTGCAAAAAAAAAAGATTTTTATTGGTAAGTAGTTACCTACCTACGCAAATTTCTCATACTTGGAAAGTACCTATATACGAGTGAATCCAGAACCTCCTTTTTTGAAGTCGGTTAAAAATAATAGACAATCAAATGAATTCTTGTCATATTTTTGAGGCTGACTGTATCTATCGTCACGTCATGGATGATGGAGGCTTCTAATTCCTCAGACTAAATAAAAAACCCAGACATAGCGCTGCGGCAGCGCGCTGCGAACAATACCTACAGTGAAGCATGCGCAAAACTACACCTCACTCTGTGCTTAGGTACACGCGCACACGCACACATTTACACCAAACTACAATTAAACTACACCTCATTACGTGATGTTTACGAAACCCGAAACGTGCGGGTGCGGGCTCACGTCACTGTTGACAGCGCTACCTATGTCTTGGTTTTTTTTATTTAGTCTGAGGCTTATTCTAGTTAATAATCCTATTGAAAGCTAACCCGTGGCCAGACGCCACCGACTGATTCTCATTGACTTTACGCCGGACGTACTCCTGAAAACAAATAGTTATTACATGCGTATGGTGGTAAGCTCTGTTGCTGTACCTATAGCTAACCTCCAACGTACGTAATTAACACTGATAATATAAATTTAAATACGGTCGATAATGAGTTAAAAATGAAAATCCAAGATGGCGGCTGTAAAAATGTTCTAATTTTTCGTCATGGGTGTCATTTTCGTGGTTTTTGAGCTCGCTGAAAACGATAATGAGGTCAAAATGAAAATTCAAGATGGCGGCTGCGAAAATTTTCAAATTTTTGTCATGGGACTCATGGTCGTTTCTATTGCTTTTGAGGACGCTAAAGCCGATAATAAGGTCAAAATCAAAATGGATATTGACAAAAAAAAAAAATTAAGTTTTCGCAGTCGCCATCTTGGATTTTGAATTTGATCTCACTATTGGCTTTAGCACCCTCGAAAACCATGAAAACGACACCCATGATGAAAAATTTCAAAATTTTCGCAGCCGCCATGTTGGATTTTCATTTTGACTTCACTATTGGCTTTACCGTCCTCGAAAACCATGGAAACGATACCCATGACGAAAAATTTTAAAATTTTCGCAGCCGCCATCTTGAATTTCGATTTTAACACCGTTATCGTTACCAGCGACCTCAAAAAACATGAGAATGACATACATGTCGAAAAAAAAATAAACTAAAAAGAAAAATAATCAAATAATTAGAAAATGAAAACCTAAGAAATAAGCAGGCACTCAAATGTCGTTTATAATAATAATAATGTTGATGACGATGTTGATCTCAAATAAATAAATAAATTAATTAATATCGTTTACTTGGGACAACCCTAGCTGTTGCGACTATGTCTAGACGGGTTGGTATCAGAATGACTGGATCGCAAATTGACCACGTCGCTCTTAGTCCACATCTCAAAATATCTAAATCTCAAAATACCTAAGTCGCAAAATGACTACATCGCAAAAAGTCCAAACAGTTGTGTAGGCACCTATTATACCTACATTAATCTCTTAGGTTCTAAAGGTGACTTTTTTTCTAACTTTCCCTAGACTATAATATGCTTCCCCAAAATTCACTCTTTACACCAAACTTGAACCAAATCGGTCCATTTTGATGCTTGAACAGACAAACCTTCAAACAGACAAACATGTTAAAATCACCTATTTTGGGAAATATAATACTGGTATTCAGCTGCATCCGACCCCAACATAGGTGGGAAAAGGCTAGGCAGATGACGATGATAAATGATGATGTATCCAGTCATTCTGATATCAACCCTGTATATGCCTACACAACTGTTTGGACTTTTTGCGATGTAGTCATTTTGCAACTTAGGTATTTTGAGATGTGGACTAAGAGCGACGTGGTCAATTTGCGATCCAGTCATTCTGATACCAACCCGTCTAGACGTTGTCGGCATTTACCACGAGATCAAAGGCGTCGTCACTCGTCCTACTGTATGTTTTTATACAAAAACCAAATTAATAACATTCCATCCACGCCAAAAAAATCAGATAAATATAAATTTTACAATTAATCAAATTAAATTAGAAACAGTTAATGAATTCACACTCTTAGGTTTGACAATAGATACAAATATTAATTGGAAATCGCACGTACTTAAATTGAATTCAAAAATTTCAAAGTTTTCATATGCCCTCCGGGAGATTAAAAAGACTACCAACCAACAAACCGCTATAGTCACATATTATGCATATGCCCATGCTTGGTTCACTTATGGCATCATTCTATGGGGAAATAGCACGGACGCTTCTTCCGTATTTATCCTACAAAAACGTCTAATAAGAATAATAACGAACATACAACAAACCGACAGTTGCAAACCATATTTTAAACAACATAAAATCCTCACCTTGATTGGTATTTATATTTTGGAATTGTGTAAGTTGGTGCGCAAACATCCTGATACATACAAAACTCGAGGAGATACACAAACAAGCCATTCGTTCCGTCATAAGAACAGATTAAATTTACCTCGGTCCCATCTTAAAATGCACTCTTCTAGTCCTTATTCCATGTCAATTAAAATTTACAATAAATTACCAGAGAACTTAAAACAAATAGAAAAAACAAATATATTTTTAAGCAAAGTAAAACAATTTTTAAGTAATAAAAGCTACTACTCATTAGACGAATTTTTAAATGATAAAATTTAACTACACTTGCGTGCAAAAAAATTGGCCCACCCCATGCTCTCTATTTGAGAGACGATAGCTCAAAGATATTAATGTATTTATTTTAATTATTTTATACTGTGTGAAGGTAGGTAAGATAAAGTTTATTTACACATACACATATACTTTGATAAAAGCAATATTCTTGACAAGATCGACTCGATTCTTCTGATGTTCTCATCAATCACTTTTGTTTGAAAAAACTGCGTGACTTTTTTTTGTCAGTGAAGTTGACATAAGCTTAATTTTGTTTATTACTCTTCGTTTATTGATCATTTGACTTGAATTGTTAACCAACTTGAAAAAAAGGAGGTTTTTCATTCGATCTGTATGTTTTTAAATTCGCGTTTTTCTCAAAAAGTAATGAATCAGTTTTGATATTTTTTTCACTTACGTAATCTACATACAGTCAAGAAGGTTTTAGTACACAATATATTAGGTTATTGTTAATTAAACTTGTCAAATTTTCCAGTTTCATATCGAAGAGAATGGGGTGGATCGATTTTATTGCACGCAAGTGTATTTTTTGACTAATAATTTGACTAATTTGACTGGAGGAATATCTCCTTTTTACCTGGTTTTTGTTTTTTCATTAATATAGTATATTAAATAAACAATAAATTATTTAGTTAATATATGACATTTTAAAATAATAAATATGCACCCATTAAAACTGAAATACAATAATGTTACAAATTATAAATACATAAAATAAATAATTGAGAGATATATGCTAAGTATAATAATAATAAATAATTTATTTTAATAAAAAGCAACGACATAAATATAATAAAATAATCTACTAATTACCAATTTTTTTTTTTATTTTTTTATTTTATTTACTATAGTCTTACGGAATTAAACGGTTTAAATAATAAAAATGCACCCATTAAATAAAATTAATATAAATGGAATATAATAATATTACAAATTATAAATAGAAAACTAATGATAAAATCAAATATAATAATTAATTTCTATATAAATTAAAGATACGACGGAAAAAGTCTACCTATTTTAATTGTTTTAGTATTATGGAAAGTTGATAAAAGCGCTCTTCCTCTCTCCTACCTATTTTTATAATTTTGCTGTGCCCGACAGGGTCCATAATTGTTTCTTTTAAAGTATTTTAACACCTGTAAATGTACATTATGGATTGCAATAAAGAATTTGAATTGAATTGAATTGAATTTATACTGTGGTAATACCGTGTATTCTTGTTCGTCCCCCCCTCACACCGTCCACTTAAGGGGACGAACGGGAATTTACAAAACCGGTACCTTAGATTAAGACCGGTACCCGGTACCTAATACATACTTTTACAGATTTAACATCGCCAGCAGGATTCATTTTTGATTGCAACCTAACGTCTCAAAATATTTAATTATCAAAGTAGCTTACTACAAAATATACCGTTTTCACAAGATCGTAAAATTCATAGAAAATTAACACGCATATACCTATACAAATAAATTAAAAACGTAAGAAACACAGATTAAGTAGGTAAGAAACGTGTAGTATGATGAAGCCGTTTCAAAATAATAATCAAAATGGTTGTCATTTTGACATTCCATTTCAATGATCCACTGTCTTTGAGAGACAATAAAATTGTCAGTGGTCTTAAGGTTCATGAATAACCTCTTTCCCAAAGATTTTTCTAAAAAAAATGAAGTAGGTATATAAAATATTTCCTGATGCTAGGGATCAGCATGTAAGTAGTAAAAAAAAACTTGTATCCAGCTGCATCCGGTTAGACTGGAAGCCGACCTCAACTTAGTTGGGATAAGGCTAATGATGATGATGAGTGCATGTTGTAATTATAGTGTGGCCCATATGCTCAGGCTCGGATATTAGGGTGACTACTGACTGACCACACATGATTGTACTCATGATAACAAACAACTTTTACTATGGAACCAAACCTGAAATCGCGAAAAAAAAAATAGCTGTTCTCTACATTTGTGTTCGCATAACTCGACAAAATGTAAAGAACAGCTGATTTTATTTTGCGATTTTAGGTTTGGTCCTATAGTAAAAGTTGTTTGTTGTCATGAGTACAATCATGTGTAATTACCAGCCACCATATAATAGGTTTTCGCTCGTCGTAGGTCGTGACTATAAAATACTAATCATAGATTTATTTCGATGGTGCGTATGTTTGCCTAGGCGTTGCCGACTCGATTACCTAAGTGCCCAATAATGGGGTTGGCTACTGTCAAAGTGGCGCTAGCATAGCTTTAACCAAAATTATATTCATTTGTATGAATTTTTTGATTTTACAAAATGCCTAAGAAATGTGAAGTGCCTTATTGCAAAGAAATAGGTGCACACCAATTTCCGATAGCTGTAGAATTAAAAAATAGTGATTAAAAAAAGTAATTAAAAAAAAGTGGTCTAATTTGGCTTTTTGTGGTAATGTAATTGGCGAAAAGTATTATGAAATGTATACTTCCTACAAACAAAACTATTTCATAAATAAAATAGCTTGATGTATAATTTTAAGGAGTATACCTTTCAATAAGGTCTGCTTTTCTTCCTTGTAAAGAAGTACCTCGTTTTTTTCAGTTCAGCCTTTAGCTCGCTTATTCTCCATGTTGAGTACATGTTTATCTTATCATACATCCTGGTATTTTGATGAAAAAATTTACAAAACCGAACACACAAATTGAGTAAACAAATGTGACAGGTGAAAGCTATGCTAGCGCCATCTGTCAAAAGTTTTAAGGAGCCAACCCCATTGAACATACCTTTCGTTTAGTATTTTATGCTTTCCAAAATGAAGTAAAATGATGGTATATAAAATAAAAGAATGTGTTCCAATGGAAAATTTAATACCAGGCTCTGTCCACAAAATAATTTATGACTCCAACACAAGTCAATTTTATGTAATTTTATCAAACATTTGTTGGACAACAATGTCATAATGGATACAGCATATACAAAATCATAATCGGCTATAATTAAATCACACAGCTTAAACGTACTGATTATTATTTATACAAAACTTAAAACAAAACGTTACAATGGGAAAGAATAAGCTTATCTATTAAACACTAATTTCTGTATAAAATTCAATACTATCTATACACACAACAATTATAAAATAAAATTAAGTATGTATTTTTATTTACAAAGTGTTGTTAAGAGGTATTTTATATTTTCGTCACGATTTTAGTGTTTTGTGACAAAATAGACTATTATAATTTTATAACTCGGTGGAAATAGGGATGATGCCTGGATAAAAAAAAATCTATTTAGTCCGTCAGTCAGATAATAAAAAAAATTAGACTCGTATTTTTTTTTGCTTTATCATATTAATAAAAAAAAAATACAGATTAAACGCATTCAAGTTCGGAAGTGGTGCCTCGCTGCTTGTTACATTTTATATGTAGTTGTGACGTACACAACTACATATAAAACCTATCAAGCACTGACATGCCACATTTTAACTCAATGTATCGCCGTAATCTTCTGATTACGTAAAAAAAAAAAAATTTGTGTCCATTATTTTTTACTAGCTGCGCCCCGTGGTTTCACCCGCGTAGCCCGGGATAAAAAGTAGTCTATGTTTTAATCCAGAGTGTCAGCTTACTACCACTACAGCTCCATACCAAATTTGATCAAATTTGGTATGGAGGTATCCATACCAAATTTGATCAAATTTGGACCAGCCGTTTGAGCGTGAAGAAGCAACAAACATACAAACACACACACTCACAAACTTTCGGCTTTATAATATTAGTGTGATAATAATGCACATGACGGACAAAAAAAAAAATTAGTCATTATCCCTATTGCTGTGTATCTTAGGTCTAGTTCACTTTAAAGTCTTCTTTACCAAAGACAGAGTGGTATGATCGTATGACAAGAAACAGATATCCAAGCGAGTTTGCAGCGAGTATAATACATACATAGAACAGAGTACCAGGTATAGAGTAGAAAACATTATAAATACAACTTAGTAAGGTAAATTAACCAGTTTGACAATATAAGTATTTACAAGGTTAAAAGACGGTAAATAAACGAATATGCAGTTAATGCAAAAACAAACAAATAAATAAAATGTACATGTTGAAATCTCATATAATGTACAGTAGGCTGCATCAATTGGGTACCCCAGTTGTATTACAATTTTAATACAACTGGGGTACCCAATTGATGCAGCCCACTGTACACGTGGCGAATTAATATTCAGTCTTAGCCATTCTCACTGTTCACTGATGCCAACTTAGAGTAAGTACTTGTAATAAGTTACATTTTAGATAGAAAAAAAGAAAGATTTCAGGGAAGATTTCTCAGAATTCAAATTGTTTTACCTCGAGAAGATTAAAGAATAGTTTACATACACTTTAAGTTAACACATCAGCGAACTAGCATCAAACATTGAATAATTCTGCATAATCGTGCACCAACTAAATACAAACATGATATCTATAGCACTCTTTACATTATGGTAAGTTAAATCTCGCTCACATGTAGTCTATGTCAGGGTCTATCCACACATAACAGTTACCAGTGTTACACAATTACGAAGCGCGGATCATCCGCGCGGACGGTCCGCGCGCGGATTGTCAATATAGCCCTGACCCGTAGTTACGAGCTTTAGACCTCAATTTAGCACAATATAAAAAGCGCTTTATAGCAGATTCCTTCAATAAACAACAAAATTAATACTTCAAGGGCATGGAAAACAATAACCATACATTAATAAAATATCAAATTTATCTAGAACTATCTATTTATATATTCTATCTAATATTTATGACTCTGGAGTCTGTTGACATTGAAATTGAAATAAAATAATATTTCTTATTACGCGTTGACTGCAAGGTTTAGGTTAAGTGCAACCTTCACACAATTTTAGAAATAAATCGTTTATTTGATCTATATTAGCCTAGATCAGGCAGTCATATTTTGCTGTTTTTGTCAAAGTATCAAATGAACTTGAAAAATGTCGAACATTATTGTATTGTACAGTTCTACAAAATTACGGAAAAGATGGAACTTTTAAAGGAGGTGCTACGGGCAGAGTAGCACCAAGTTTCATGTTTTTTTAATGACATCCGAAAGTCAAACTTCTGTTGATTGGTTATGGGCTTATAGAGGCATGAGGAATAGGGTGTAAAGTTCACTCATCACACCAACCAGACGTGTGTCGTGTCTGGTGGGCTACTGCCCGACGATTGATGTCGGGACATTGTATATGCTAGTCGCCCGGTAAACTCTGCTTGCGCGATGCAGAATTTTGCATGACGTCAGCATAGAGCGTGGAGGGTTGCGTAGTTCGCATGTGGCGATGTAAATGCCACCACAGGCTTTTATTTGGGCCCATATTTTACAGTGGACATTTATGGGCCCAGTATAGTACAGTAGTTGTAAATTACGACCGCGAGTCCGGTGACTTTTAACTCATTAACATACGGTTTATATTACAACACTATACTTAGATCTGAGACGATACATTAACAAAAACAGCACGTTCCTTGAATATAATTTTTTCCTATGTTAATAATTTAGAATAGCAGTGTTACGAGCTACGCAGTCTGGCACTAGGTGCGTACGCGCATGTCCGTGTGTGGCGTGCAGGGAGCGAGACACCCCACAAGTACCAACATCACTTACTCGAAGATGGCTGGCCGCGTTCTTCTGGAAAAAGGATATAGAGAACTTTTGTTAATAATAGAATATCACGCCTGTAATGCTCGAAGGGTTAGACAGAGGTGTATCTATAGTACACCGAAATTTCGACAGTTTTTAAAGTCTAAGCCGACGTTCGCACGAACGTCACGCTACGACCCGAGCAAAAAGAAAAAAAAGTCAGAAAGAACACTCAAGCGAAAACGAAGTAATAGCGCAGGCGTACGATGCGATGCGACGCGGTGAGGCGGGGCCAAAATTTCAAGCGAACGAAGTCGTGGCCAGAAGCTAGTTTCAATATAAAGTTGATGTTGTTCATTTTTTTTCTTACAAAATTATGGTGGTTGTGTCTGCTTTCTATTTTTAACCTTCAAATATACAGTCCAGTCCACACATTTTTACCACTACAATGATATTAGGTAAGTATACAAAAATCTTAACAGAAAACTCTCGAACAGATGCATTAAATTATGCTTTTTACCGTCTCACAAAACGGCTACACTTCCTACTTTACTCATACATACAAATAAATCAATGTTTACTTTACCGCTTCAGAAAATAAACAAAGCTAAACTAAACAATTTGTGTAGTTTATAGTAAACAACTATAAACTACACAAATTGACGATCTATGAGTAACAGGATAAAGCTAAGTGTGGGCTCTTTAAATAGTGCTTTAATTGACTAGATATATAAAGTGCATTCATATGCATTTTCCTGCTTTTGAGCGAGCGGGTATTTCCCTTGTGAGTGCAATACAGTAAATGTCGTTTTGCAAGTTCAAGAGTTATTTTCCTATCTTTGACTTTAAGGCGAAATGGGTTCCAAAGAAGAAACGCATTTTGGCTGCACGCAAAATCAATTTTTGTCCTCAAAAACAACAAATTTGCCATATTCTTTTTCATGATTATAAAAATAAAAGATTTTCTTTATTTCTAGTAAATTATGAGGGCCAAAACATAAATAAAAAACCGGTAGTTTTCTCATAATTAGTATTTTTATGAGAAAAAAATATTATATTATAGAGATTATTGATTGCAGATGGATTCAATTAAAAAATATTGAAAGGTCACAATTTTCGTCATAATTGTTACAGTACGACACAACTTAGATGTAGCATAAATTCGAAAATTTGTATTCATTCATTTCAATATTACGAATATAAATAAATAAATAAAAAAAAAATAAAAAATGTTTATTTCATCAACTTAAATAACTTATTTTAGTTGCAATGTGGGAGAATCCTTTTAAGCAAGTAGTTTGCTTGTGTTAGGATAAAATAATAAAAATATAAAATGTATGGAATATATTATATGACTTTACAAGTTAAAGATTGATGACTTTGAAGACGCACTCAGTTCGGATGGCGATCCGTTTTACGAATTTTGCCGATGCAACATCTAAGTTGTGTCGTGCTATACATGTTTTATAACGCAACGTCTGCCTTTCAGTGAGTGCGCGTATAACTCGAGAATCTTATTCGGTTTTTTTGAATTCATAGAATATTTTTTCAATGGCTATGACGCATCTAGTAATAGGTGTAATAAATTATGAAATGTATTCATTCTTGTGTCAAAAGGGCTAATAAATACATTTTCTAAAGTGGTCCTCTGACGCATTGAGGTTCAATAAAAAATTACAGGTAAAATTAATATTTTGATCTTTAAAACTATTTCAAGTATTATGAATATGATTTATGAAATTATGAATAACGTACGTAACTTTAGAAGGTTTATCCTTATTTTATGTGTCACATACTCGTAGACTGATGAATCATGTTAAGTCAGAGAACATTTTAATTTTGAAATAATAAAGTAGGTACCTACATTTTTAAAAAAAGTATAGTACAACCTGACACGGACCTGCAAATTGCAAAAAACTCAAAAAAAAAAAAAAATTTCACGAGCTACCCTGGCCCTTTCGCCTTAAGATTATGAAGCGTGGTACTTTATTCAAATGGAGCGCAATCACAGATTATGTTGTACACACGGCTACACATCAAGCTATACGTTTCCAGTTCACACTGACCTCTCATTGTAACGAAATCCTACACAATGCGAGATCAGCTCATACTGGAATAGTATAGCTTGATCTGTAGCCGTGCGTGCGAAACATAATTGCAGCATATTTTGTTAAAACAATTTCGTACTAAAAATTATGTTATTACTTAGTGGTTTCATAGGAATGGACTGTATAATTTTATGCGTAATAATAAGACCATTGATATTAAATTTCTTTTCACGGTATATTTTCAAAAGATGGTCGCTCTTTTTTGTCATATCATTCGTGTCCATAATGTTGAATTTGATGATACTTACAAAATATCTGTTCCTAATAGATGAGGGACAATTCTCGTATCTAGTCACAAGAAAGTAAATAATTTTTTACAGTTTCAGACCAAAATTAGAATGCGAATGTTCTTAAAAATACGGGTCTCTGTTTTCAAACTATAATCTTTACAACCATTTATATTACTTTAGCGTCCATAAAGAACTTTATGAAGTTCCTTATTTATTGGCATGGCGTGCTTATGTCAAAACTAAAATAAATGGTTGAAAAAGTATATATAGGTATAAATGTATGAACAAAGTAACTTACTGTAATTTCTTAAAGCTTCCTCTCTTTCGTGAGCATCAAAGTACCACAACGTGATGGCATATCTGGAAAATACAAGCAGGGATTCAATATGTTGCTTATGCCGAAAGACAAAACGCACCCAGGCAAAATAGACACGAAAAATAATTCTCATTTATTAAGTGTTCCCAAATTGGTACAGTGGTCAAGAGTGCGTTAACATATCAAGCAGGGATTCAATATGTGGCTTATGCCAAAAGACAAAACGCACCCAGGCAAAATGGACACGAAAAATAATTCTCATTTATTAAGTGTTCCCAAATTGGTACAGTGGTCAAGAGTGCGTTAACATATCAAGCAGGGATTCAGTATGTGGCTTATGCCAAAAGACAAAACGCACCCAGGCAAAATGGACACGAAAAATAATTCTCATTTATTAAGTGTTCCCAAATTGGTACAGTGGTCAAGAGTGCGTTAACATATCAAGCAGGGATTCAATATGTGGCTTATGCCAAAAGACAAAACGCACCCAGGCAAAATGGACACGAAAAATAATTCTCATTTATTAAATGTTCCCAAATTGGTACAGTGGTCAAGAATGGATTAACATATCAAGCGTCGACCGATGAGACAAAATTAATTACCAATTATTGTGAGACTCCCGGTAGTCTTGCGTCATTTTGTGCACTAACCCGTAAGGGGTCATGGTAGATTTAAGTAAAAAAAAAAACTTTTTTATAACAGGTTCCGATTTCACTTTCTTAACTCTTTAAACGTCGATTGACACCCAGGTGTTCAGATAACAATAAAAAATCTATTGTGTCTGCTAATTGGCGTGCGACGGGTTAATAATTACGCTTACTATAGGTACGCACGGCAGCTTATATCTCGCATTGTATAGGATTTTCTTATAATGAGAGGTCAGTGTAAACTGGAAATGTACAACGAGTAACGTTAAATGCGCGAGGTTTTGCGCATTTAACGTTAAATTTAAGGGGTCATTGTACTCATCATTATTAACAACTTTTACTATGGGACCAAACCTGAAATCGCGAAAAAAAATCAGCTGTTCAGTACATTTTGACCTTACTCACACCCCTTAACAGGATTTGCGCATTTCACGTTACACGTTGTATAGCTTGATGTGTAGCCGTGTGTACTCATTTGATTACCGCAGTAAAAAAAATTAAAAACATTAATATTAACCTGGTGGCATACGCTGGTTGAACTTCGTGCGGGTTTCTCCTATCTGACCAAAAGAACAGCATTCTGTCGAAGATCGGCGCTATGTCTGCTACTTGGTTAGTACCTTCGGGAAATACTCTGTAAAGATTATAGATACAATTTAACGATATATGAAAATATAAGAGGAAGTTTGTGTGTGGCACCGGTGACTGAAAAGTTGTGCGGAATCAGAATGGGCATGTGATGTGGAGGAATGTGGAAAATTGTGTGAGGAAAGTTTTGAGTATGATTGTCGATGGCTATACGAGTAGGCGAACAATGAATGATGAACTTTCATGGCATAAATAATAACCCTTTAGGGCATGAATTTTCAAAAATCTTTCCATTGTGCCCACTTTCGTTATAACAGGAACAATCAATCTGCCTAGCCTTTTCCCAACTATGTTGGAGTCAGCTTTCAATCTAACCGGATGCAGCTGAATACCAGTATTTTACATGCGACTGCCTATCTAACCTCCACAACCCAGTAACTGGGTAATACGATACCCCTTGGTCAGACTGGTTGTCAGACTTTCGGGCTTCAGATGACCCGTAACGACTGTCAAAGATCCACGAATGACAGCCGGGACCAACAGCTTAACGTGCTTTCCGAGGCACGGAGGAGTCTCGGTATGTAAAGATGGTCCCCCATCCACGGACCAATCCCGGCAAGCGTAGCTTAACCTGACGGATCGACCCGTGAGGCTGTTATTACTTAGCCACGAGCTCCTCCTTCGTTATAACAGGAACACTTATGCAAAATTCCAAGCTTCTAGAGCCAGCAGTTTAGGCTGTGCGTTGTATATTAGTGAATGAATTCAAGATTTTTTATTATGTAGAAGAAGATGATGAGTTAGTACCTGAGCAATCCCCCGCACCGTTTGACGTCCCAGTCGAGATTCAGATAGTAGATGGCGGTGATACAGCGTCCATCTTTGTTGGGGTTGTCGACGTGCTTCACGTAGTGACTGCCCGAGCCTGGGTAACACGCCACCATCGCCTGAGGAACAAATAAAATCAAATGAAAAAAAAAAGTTAAAAGCGCTTTTTGAACGTCAAAAGTTACATAACACCGTCCTTAAACACCTACAGCTGTACAAGAATCTTGTTTGAACCAACGCAGCCATGTTTTTTTTTTTTGTCACAAAACAATAGTGAATACTACGCAAAGCTGAGACAGCAGATGGCGCCACTTTGTCACGAGGTAACTGGCAACATTTTTCGCCGTTTTTCATTAAACATGCATTTAAGAATTTCAAACATATATTTGTTTTTGTGATATTGAACTACAATTTATGGTTTTAACGTTACATTCAAGTAAATAGCACTCAAAATCAAAATCAAAAGTCCTTTATTCAAATTAGGCTGAGAATCAGCACTTTTTGAATGTCAAAATTACAGTAAGACAGTCCCCACAAAACGCCCGCCCTTCACCACTTCCTAGTGCTTTAGCTGGGAAGAAGAAGTAGCGGAACAAACTCCCCAGCAGCACAGCTGTCTGTTCAGTTAGAAGAACTAGATTCTATACAATAGTACCTATGCAAAATAATTTACGCAACACAATACATTAAATTATATTTTTGTCCAATTATAATCACTTAAAATATTGTTTTTAATTTTTACATTAGGTTTATACTCTGACTTAAAAAACATCCTTCACTCTTATAGTCCTCAGCTCTAAAATGATCAGACAGAACACAACCTTCAATGTTTGTGACTACAAAGTACTTGCAACGTAGGAATTTACCATCGCTTGCGAAGTTATTCGTTTTATTAAGTGAATTATAGAATGCCTTCGTTCCTGCATACACTACCTAATGCCGCAATACTGATTCACTGACTGATGCATTATTTATAAATTACTAGCTAACTCCTACAGATGTTGTCCTGTCCCAATTTCAATATTCCCATATAAAATCCACTTTCAGTTTTCCAGAATATTCAAATTTTCCCGGCAACTTTTCCAATTTTTCTCATCATTTAAAAACCTTCCATGGACTACGTCAAACATTTCAAAACCAAAATCAGCTAAATCGGCCCAGCCGTTCTTGAGTTATAACATTACAACGAAAAGTGGCATTGATTTTTATAGATATAGAAGATTCCTGACAAACTTCTATCACTAAAATAGGTAAGTAATAATATCAGTAGATTGTAAGCACACCGGATTTCTTATTATTATCACTCACCTAACCATAGATATTTTTTTTTGTAACCATAGATGGTTTGCCTAAACTTCTTCTTCTGTTTACGTTATTTACGTTGGTCGGTGTACGATCTCATAAAACGCATTTAGTATGAAAATTATTTACAACTGAAAATTATTAAGAACTTTAACCTTTTTATTATAACCTCTTTGTTATCTAGTGCAATCGTGCCCTCTAGCGCGAGCAATTGGTAGTAAGGTTCCTTGTTGCACAAATGTTTACAACAGCGCCGCTCTGTCAACGTCATTCGAACGCCGAAAGATCAGCAGATGTTTTACCTGATTAGAAATGGCGGAACAGAGTAAAATTAATTCATTTGGTATGATCATTTATTTTGAGATTACTTATTTGAAAAAGAGTATATAAGCCATAAAATAAATTATCATACCATCTATTAATTAATTAATAATAAAATATAGGTATGATAGATAATAATTACAATCAAATCGTTTTCAGAAAAAAAATAGTTGACTTGTTATCCCAAATCCCAACCACCGTACAAAATTAATAATGACGCAATCACATTGAAGAAATTTAATTTTCCTTGTATTACCTACCGATGACCCACCCACCCATCATACCACCCCAGTATTCGACAGGGCCTCTTTTATGAAGCAGGAAACAAACTACGCCATCACGGAGAGAAGTAAACTTATGCCCATTTGCACTAACACTAAGTGACACCTAAATTATTAAAAGCGCGTTTGTTAGGTTTTCAATTTTCGGCACTAAGCTGAGCGTTGAAAATCCAACACCACGCTTTTATACATTAATTTAGGTATAGTTAGTGTTAGTGTAAACGGGCATTAGTCCTATCGTTGATAGGTATAACCAAACTGCCACCTACGCATTCCTAACACTGAGTCATATTATTTGATTGTAAACATATGCGGCGCGTGTATGATATACTTTCTATGGTAGGTATTGTAAAGTACAATTTATACCTAACTCTCCATGCAGTATTGAATTTCACAGTGACAAAAAAATATGCATCATATGTTAGAAAGAGTCATTCGTGGATTTTTGACAGTCGTTATGGGTCGTCAGAAGCCCGAAAGTCTGACAACCAGTCTTACCATGGGGTAATTCCTCTCACTGTGGCCAAGGCACCTTTAGCCATCATCGATCCTATGAGTCTGGGATCGGCAGTGAGAAACCATTTCCTGTGTACATTGCACGACGTACACGAAACCCTTTTCCTACCCATATTCCGTCTGTTACCGTAGGTCTCCCTGTAACAGACTTCCCGCACGTAAAACCAACGTAACTTACGTTTGATATGGTTTGTATGGTGGTAGGTTAGGGCGTTAGGATAACTAGGGTGCTAGGTGATACGATAGGGCTAGGTTTACGGTCAGTAGGCTCTTAAGTAGTTGATAGGTACCGAGCTTGTCTTAAACATAGTCATACTGTACGCATTTGGGATGACGGCCGTACTAAGCTAGGGTCCTGGTGCGTAATTTTTTTTAAATACTATTGGTGTTCAGCTGCATCCCGTTAGACTGGAAGCCGACCCCAACATAGTTGGGAAAAGGCTAGGCAGATTGATTGATTGATTTAAAGTTCGAAAGAGATATTGGCATGGCATATGGCAGCGCGGTTTTATAAATGCACGGTACATTTAATGGATGCATAGTAGGTTTAATGGATGCATAGTAGAATTAATGGATGTATAGTAAAACTAATAAACATCAGACTCACGACCGACAGAAAATACTACACAAAAACAAATATTTTGCAAAAATAAATAAGTAGGTAGGTAATCTAATACTTAGATAGCAAACTTGACAAAAAGCAAATATTCTAAGCGAGCAAACATTATCTTGAACAATTAAAACTTTAAGAGCGTATTGGAGGAGCTCGTGGCTAAGTAATAACAGCCGCACGGGTCGATCCGTCAGGTTAAGCTACGCTTGCCGGGGTTGGTCAGTGGATGGGTGACCATCTTTACATATCGAGATTCCTCCGTGCCTCGGAAAGCACGTTAAGCCGTTGGTCCCGGCTGTTATTCGTGGATCTTTGACAGTCGTTACGGGTCGTCAGAAGCCCGAAAGTCTGACAACCAGTCTTACCAAGGGGTATCGTATTACCCAGTTACTGGGTTGTGGAGGTCAGATAGGCAGTCGCTCCATGTAAAATACTGGTATTCAGCTGCATCCCGTTAGACTGGAAGCCGACCCCAATATAGTTGGGAAAAGGCTAGGCAGATTGATTGATTGGAATATCCATGTCGACAAAAAAAAAAAACAAAGCCGGCATTATTATTTACTCCCAATTAGGAATATCCATGTCGACAAAAAAAAAAAAAACAAAGCCGGCATTATTATTTACTCCCAATTAATGAATCATAAAATTGAGGAAAAATATTTAATCAAAACAAACCGGATCTATGACTATCCGAACTAGCTGAAAACAGAAATAATAGTCAAAAGTATTTTGGGTTAAAACGTTTGAAAGCGGCGTTTTATAAAGGTTTCACAGGTGTGTGATCGGTAGGATAATCACGTGCGAAATATTAACATTGCCACGCGCCTAGAAGACATTAAATAATTGAATAGATCGCGTGATGGGTGGTCCTGTTCACTATGGGCTACTTATAGAACAGTTCTTTGATAGTCTACAGTTCTTAGTCTACTTATTGAGGTAGGTAGGGCTATGTTCTAGCACTTCTAGCCAAACGAGAACCAGCATTTGGCAATTTGCATCATAGTTATCAAAATGTTGTGTTGGTTTACTGTTGGCTTACATACAGGCTGTTTATTTTTGGAGGATCAGAAATAATGGTATTGTAGTGTGTTTTTAAACGACTTCAAAAAAGGAGAAGGTTCCTCTGAATGTATATTTTTTAAACAATGAAGATTTTAATTTCCTGGATTTTAGAGAAAACGACCTGTAAATGACTGGTTTTCCAAAAAAACATGTTAATCATCAAATAGATTACAGATCTTTCTTATTTCTACTAGAATGTTTGTAATGGTATATCCGTAAATACTATTACGCCATACAGAAGCGTGCCAAATTATCAAGACCTATGTTATAAGATTACAGCTTGTTTTACGCGTGTAACTAAATTATACTATAGCTTATACCCGCAGCTTCGCCCGCGTGGATGTCGGAAAATATCCCACGGGAACGTACCTACTACCGGGTCTACCGGGACTTTTACTGGAGTTTTCATAACATATAATTTTATTCTATTGGTTTACGCGGCGCCCGCCAGAGCTCCAACTCCAAATTATTTTTCCAATATCTTCAACAATCACAACATCTTCAACAATCAACGTCACATTTCAGTCAATTTACACAAAACCTTAATTAATTATTCACCTAATCCTAAACCTTCCTCATTAATCATTCCGTCCATTGGTGAATTTATCGTTTAGCAAGACAGCACAGGCTTTCCACACCCATTCTCCATTTCTCCTTAACCCAGCCTCAAGTTCATAACAAACATGGCGGCCCATTCATCTCGTAGGTGTAGTCAAATGAGACCGTAAAATCATCTGTTTCTCACACAATAGATCACTACTGTTACAATAGATAACAGAGATGCTGGTTATTTATTATCCTTTGGCAGAGTGCGCCACTGTTGGCTGATTTATGTGCTACGTCTCTTGATACCAGGAAGTTAGTTCGTTTTTGGACGTTTTTGGACTTCAAAGCAGAATTTTCGTGCCAAATGAGTGAATGTAATTTTGTGCCACTTTTTTTTTCTACGAGAATTTTTTGGAGTCCAAGAACGTTCAACTAACTCCCTGGGATACGTAAGACCAGTGGCGGATTTACACATTTGCCGCCAGTAGGCTATTCAAATTTTGCCGCCCCTACTGACTTCTGCAATTCGATGCCCTAGTTCACAATATTTTTTAATTTTTTTTGTCAATGAAATTGCAGCTATGTATGATTTGTGCACTATCGTCCTCATTACATCAGCTTTTTGCCGTTATTAGTATGATTGTGTTGTGACCTAATAATATTTAGGTATTTCATAATGTATTTTTTTATTTCCGTAAGATAAAAAAAAGAATTGGGTCAAAGCCGCCCCCTAAAATCTGCCGCCCTAGGCTCCAGCCTATTGGTAAATCCGCCACTGCGTAAGTCGGTTTGCGCATCAACTTCCAGTTGGCCCAACTATCTTTAAACATTAGCCACGGGCCCACGGACGAATTACTAGATATGGACTGTGAAAATCCGAAAGTTGTATGGCCTATATCCAGCAATAGACAATGGGTAGGCTCCAGGTTTGACATCTATGGAGCGAACTTTGACTTTAGTCAAGCTAAGTTCACTTAGCGTTTCATACGAAAATGAACCTAATTATGAATGAATGAAATGCACCGACCCCAGCATGGTTTGACCAGACTCGAATACTCGAATGAACCCAAAGATTCACACTAGCACATGCTTCATGGTCATGGTGCAACAGAGACCATTGCACAAGGAGTAGACCGGGGGCGCGGATAATGGTAGGGATGACGTGCCCTTGGTATATGGAAGGAATATTAGAGTCGTACCGGATATGCATCCTCAAGTAGTCAATGGAATTGTGGAGACGGGTGACATTTAACAATGGATGGGCATCTTTTAACGACGTCTCCGCCAGGTTGGCTCAGATCCAGCTTCACCGGTGAATCTTTTGGCGGGGTTAAACTGCTTTCACGACTCTTTTCTTCTTCGTTCCGATGAGTTGTCAGCATCAGAGTGTCCAGGGCGCGGTAAGGTTCGACCTGTAGCTCGCCGCCGTTCACCTCAGGTTGATGCGAATGCTGATCACGTCGGGATCACCACTGGGTTGATTGAAAGTAACATGCATATTACTAAAAGCGATTGTGATCATAGAAAATAGCCATAAAAATGCATCGCCTTTATGCTTATTGCATGTGCCAGGAACCTGACCTAAGATGCGAGAACGATGATGCGATGCGATGCGAGAGCTGATAAGTGAATTGCGAATTCTCCAGTTCGGCGCCGGCGCACCTAGCCTGCCGATATAATAAGTAGTATCAGACGGTACTTAAAGGCTACCCACGTACGCGCAACTTTTATTTGAGACTATCAAGTGGGTCAGATAAGAAACGTGTCGAGTTGTATGTTTTGTCGTTTGTTATAATAACATCTGTGAATTTGGCGAATGTTTCAAACGAAGTTCAGAGTTTGGGTCGCAATATTTCAAAGAGTCTTGTGTTAAAATTGTCATTATGTTGCCGAGCCCTAACCGGGTTTCATGTTATAACTTAATTAAATAGTAACAACTACACCTACACATGAATGCAATAAAGAGTTTTGAGTGTTGAGTTTGTTGGGGTGCCCTATGGAACGCGATTGGATGAGTAAGTCGGCGTTCCCACGAGCGTAATAAAATCGCGGCGAGATTTTATCGCGCACTGGATTTTCAACTCTCGTTGTAGAGCCGAGTGTTGAGAATCCAACCTAACAAAAACAGAGTGCATCGCAGCGCGACGAAAAACACACTGTTGGATTTTCAACTCCCGGCACTAAGCAGAGAGTTGAAAATCCAGTGCGCGCTAAAATCCCGCCGCGATTTTATTACGCTCGTGGGAACGCCGACTCAAAACAGTTTTATTTCCAGACCATCTGTCAGAATAAAAAAAAAACTTAAAATTAACTTAAACCTTTTTTTGCTACTTACATCAATGTTGTACCTAATAACGTAAGTAAACAAATAGTAGATTATGCACCGAGGGGCTAAAGTTGTGTCTTATGTCACGGGCGTCATATTGAATCTCGAGCACAATGAAGGATTCGGGATTTAACTCCCGAGCATAGCGAGGGAGTTATAATTTAACTCACGAGCGAAGCGAGGGAGTTAATACAAGAATCCTGAATGCAGCGAGGGATTCAAGCTAGCCCACGGCAAAGACACCTTTAGCCCAGAGGAGGATACTCTACTTTTTACACCTACTGTGAGAAAATAATAGCCATGGTACGAAAAATAAAGTAGGTATTTATTAAATAAACAAACAGTATGAATAACATATTTAGAACTAGTTACTTATATGCACTTACATATTAATTGAAGTTAATGGTTACATTTGAGACATTAGTCCAGTTGTGCAAAGATAAAGTTAAGTTTTTATTTGGTACGTTTATAGATGTTGATGTGGAATTAAAAAAAAAAAAAAAAAAAAAAAAATGGTTCGTAGTTATCTAATTATTCTTACAATATTATGTCTTCGAAAACATGGCAACGATATGAAGAAGCAGTCGTTATGATTTTGTAGGAAATCGAGAATATCATCCACGCGTAGTAAGGGTTTCGAGAATAGCTTTCCTCTTTCTGGCACCAAAGGGTGTTTGTTAGTACTATACTGCCAATTTAGCTGAGCATGTGAAATTCCAAATTCAAATCACATTATTGACCAGCGGGTCATAATGAAATCCAGTACAACATTATTGACCGGCTGTGCCCCCGGCCACTAATGACTCACTTTAGGTTAAGGTTGCGTGACATATAATTTGACATTTTCGAGCAGGTGGTGTGAAAAATATTTTGTTTTCGCGGCGTTTTTTCCTCACAATATTTGATGGGGTCAAGTGCGTTACTTAACTCGGTTTTCCCTTCATAACAGTTTGCAAAATAAAAATATTTTTGCATATGTTTATTTTACTTAGATAAACATATACATAAGTACTAATAATAAAGCTAAATAATCTCTGGAACTATCTACCAGTCGGATTTGAAAAATTCTTTTTGCATTTGATAGTCCAATTCTCGAGGAAGGCTGTAGGCTATTTAACATCACGCTAGGACACTTAGGAGCCGAGCAAAAATAAAAAAAGTCAGAAAGAACGCTAAGCAAAAACGAAGTAATAGCGCGGGCAGGCGACGCCATGCGACGGGGTGGGTTGGGGTACAAGAAATTTCACGCGGATGAAGTCGCGGGCATAAGAAGCAGTACCTACAAATTACAATAATACTACGATTGGTATTTCCCGCGAGCGAATCAACTGGTTTTGTTATGGCTTTCGATACTATTTATTAAATAGGTAAGTAGTTTGTGGTAGTACCTACTTACATTATTTTTAGGTGTGGCATTTTTGGACATAACTAAACTTAGTAGATCATAGATAATTGAGTGGCAGTTTGGCAGTCTAAAGAAGAAGGGTCACGATCCATACAAAATTTACCCAGGCCCGGCGCAAACGGAACATATTTTAGTTTTTTCATTATTTTAAGTACATCAATTATCAGGTATTTCTTTTTTCAATTTCAGTGGCTAACCTATTTAAATTGCCTTCACAAGGCAAAATATTATTTTTATCAAACCTACCAATAACGACAGAATTCAAAATAAGAAAGTTTACATTATATAGCTATGTTTTAGTAAAGACAATTACAATGGAAAAAACCAAGTTAGGTACCATTGTAGCGAGATAATGGTCGTAAAATGATCGGCATTTCGGCTTATCTCGCTAGTGTGAGATACAGAAATACAAGAATACTGCACTTCCTAAAAGAGCGAGTATTATATTATATTATATATATTATATTATATAATTATATATTTGGATTTTTTGCTAAGTTAGATTAGTTAAATTGCCTGTGTAAGACAAAACATAATGTTTTTCTGAAAATTAGACGAAGGCTTTTTGTTTAGATATTTTTATTTTCAATTAAATCATAGTGAACCTTATTCCTATAGCAATAAGGTCAAAAAGTGATGGTACAACTTGACGATGGCCCACCATGAGTCCATGATGTTGAAATTATATAATATTTAAACTATATAATCATGTAAGTACAGTGGCGTTACTTTCCGGTCGACCACCCATAAGCTTAAAATCGCTTGCATGGCCAGTGCAGGTGGCGTCCGTACGCAGACCGCGTCCCGACCCTTTGAGACTGGTTTTTACGTAAAACATAATGCGCGTTAGTTGAAATCTTGGTAAGCTATTACGAGTTCATTTCTATTTCTGCTTGAGAATCAGTGTGCATGCGTAGTGTTCTCAAGAAAATATATCTTAATATTAATATTTTTTATAATTCATGCTGTTTTGAGCGCATCGCATCTTTTTGTGTTTCTTTATATCTTAGTATGTGAGTAGGTAATGTGTATAAATACAAAAAATGTTTATATTGACATTTTCTGTGTTTAATCGGCATGAGAGATACCTTTTACTTGTGCAGTGCTATTGAAAAGTAAATAATTATATTTCTATGTGTTTATGCTTGGGAATACATGTCAAAAAAGAAGCAACTTACGTAATTTTTAATTTGGAAGTTTTTTTTTACTGCTCTATTTTCTGATTGAAATAGCATAATTTTACTTGCTCTTAATGTAGGCAGAGCCACACGCACACACGCGCAATTATGTAGCGTAGAGTCGTTCAAAGCATTTTGTTTTTAAAAGTGTATCACCGGGAAGTAACGCGATTGTACATAAATCTGTAAATCATAAATACTAATATATTTAAATCAAATCATGATTACTATAAGTATAGTGTCCATACCCAGTGCGGGATGCTGGAAGTCATCTCGATGTCTAGCCCACCCTAAGTAATAAACCACACTTACGACATGACATGAGCATGATCATGGCATGAGCTATTATGTTCCTCTTCCATGATTGCATGTAAGTACTTACAATAGTACTCCCGAATAGCGTTTCGGCTCTCAATCTCTGGGTTGTACATAACGAACGCGATTTAATAGGTAAATCGCGTACGTTATGTGGTGGTAAAAAACCCAAATATAGACATCTCGCTCTTTTAGGGAGTGCAGTAGTGAGATAGCATGTGCGAGTTCTTTTGTGTGTCACACTAGCGAGATAAGTCGAACAGCCGATCATTTTATCTCGCTACAATGGTTCTTTCCATTGTTATTGTAACTAAAACTTAGCTCTAGGTATAATGTAGCTACTTATATTGAATTCTGTAGTTATAACTCGTCTCAATTGATTTCACATTTTTTTAAAAGCGGGTTTAGTTAAAAATAATATTTTGCCTTACGAAGACAATTTAAGTAGGTTGGCCACTAAAATCGAAAAAAATAAAATCTATATATTTAAATACATAAAATAACAAAAAAAGTGAGATATGTTTGGTTTGCGCCGGGCTTGGGTCACAGATGACCCTTCTTTGTTTTTTATTTACTAGCTTTTGTCCGCGGCTTCGCTTGCGTGGATGTCGGAAAATATCCCACGGGAACGTACTACCAAGATTAAAAGTAAGTAAGTAGCCTATGTTTTATTCCAGGTTATGAATTGTGCCAAATTTAATCCAAATCCATTCAGCCGTTTTTGCGACATCCGGAACTCTACATCCAGACAAACGGACAAAAAGTCTTCGTTACTTTTCTAGGTTGGTACAGATTTATTTTAGGGATGAATGGGTGTTTGCTACCATGCAGGTATTTAGTGCCAGATATTGTGAGATTTTTAAAACTCTGTGATTATAAAATAATTGCTTAAGTATTTAGTACAGTAATAATGAAGTGTAGTAGTATCTAACTGTGTATTATCAATATACTTAAATAAATAAATGTTTCAGTTAAGTATAATTACTTTTATTTGTAAACATTGCAGAGATTATAATATTTTATTATACAATAATTATAGTTTACTATTTATAGTTTACACAGAAGTTGAACCGCTAATCCTCTTTGCGATAACATTTGCTACGGCAAGCTGTGTCGAGGTCTGCCACCCAATCAATGTCGTTCATTTCCTGATTCCGAAACACGTGCGCACTTTTTGAATGAAGAATGTTGGATCCCGCCAAAAAATGATGAACAGAAGTTTTTTTTTTTTTTGATGACGACACCAAGGAGTTTTTATGCCGCCATAACTGGGTATTGGGATGAATGATGAAGACACATTGCAGACAGCTGTTCCATGCAGATTGTTCTTAATTTTGTAGGAGGTAGAATACTGTAAAGATCTAATACGTTATTGAATTTAAATACTAACTTATACATCGCGACATTCCTAATAGAGCGCTGGTAATCATAAACATTATAATAAGAAAAATAATTCGTAAATTGCAAAAAAGATTAATTTCAAACAAACTATACATATAATAAAATAATAACCAAAATTAGGATCACTCTGCAAAATACTCATTCATAGAGCTATTGTTCTCTGCTATCTGGTAATAGGTCGTTGACCCAACACCTTTTTTTTTGTTCCTCGTTTGTCTATTGTTCAAGGGGTCTACTCCCTAAGCACGAAGTCCGTAGTTTCGGCCTTCGTAACTGGCATTTCCTACTCCGTATCACCTACGGACGTATGATTGGTTCGGGGCCCGAACGAAGTATGAATGGCAACACGATAAGACAGTTGTCCATAATCCTGATGTGTTTTTGCCCGTCCGAAAAATGTAACTTTTACACTTGTTTTGATAGATCGTTAAGTCAGACGGACGGATAAACAGACGGACGGATGAACGGACGGACTTAGGGATTAGGCCCCCTGACCCAGCTGATGTAGCTTCATGGAAAAAAGAACTCGAGTTTTATGGCCTTTTTTTTCTCGTTTGTTTCAATTTCATCTCTGCGCTACAGGTTGCTCCAAGATGCTATTTTAGAAAATTGTGAATAAATCAATTTAATGAATTAAAAATATCTTTATAAAACGATAACGTGGAACCGTATACGCGTGTCCAACTAATGTCGCAATTGCAGCTGCACGTTGTATGCATAGTGTAGCTTTTCAAATCTGATTTAAAAGAAAAATCGAGGTTGGAAATATGAAATCATCTACATTTCCAATACTTAGTGTAGGTTTAACATTCAATTTGGATTTCATTGAATTCTGGTACTTAGGTACTTACTTATTTCTAAAATAAAACATTTTCAATTTTCACGCGACATAAAATTAATATGTTACTGCACGTCACGCTTTCTCCCGCTATTTCAATGTACTCAAAACAATGGTGCTTACTTAGTTCTATTCAAGCACAATACATGTAGGTACTTAAGTACATAATTATTGATAACCATTATGATGTAATGTTCAGTAAACTACGTGACCAAATGTGTTTGATAGTAAGTACATAGGTAATTATATGAGTAACTAATGAATCAACTGTGGTGACGGTAACTGTCCAAGGGTTTTATATTATTGCTTCAATTACTTGATACTAATGATATTATTACCTATGTAATATCATTGCTTGATACTTAATTATGACAATGAAACATAGTGGGGTAACTTTTGGGTTTTTAATGAAATTTGTAAAGGTAGGTACTTAGTAGGTACCTGCCTACTTACTTAAAATATTGATTCTACAAAAGTTAAGCAAATGGAACGGTTACTTACTAAATATAAACCAGACGTACCTATGTTAATTAATATAAGCAAATATATGTAAAACAAAATATTTAATTAAGTAAGTACTTAATAAATACTTACTTATTCCAGTTTTTTTAAAGCTTTCTGTTGTCAAATCACATCATCAACATTCCGACCTTCCACCAAGTCCCAACAGCTGTATAAAAATCGCAAACTACATAGTTTCTGTGCAAATTCAACGCTTTCAGAGCCAGAATCAACATTGCTGACCAGCAGACGAAGAGCTATGTTACTGCTAAACCGGAAGAAGATGTGTACCAAATTAGATTGGTCGTGTTAATCGGACAATAGTAGTTTGTAAACAGAGGGATGTCGGCGTGGGATTCGCTTACGATTCTTACTAATGTTTACAGTGCCCCCCGCCCCGCACCCCGCTCGCCGCACTCCGCCGCCATGCTACAAGTCACGTACGCAACGCCTCCACCGCGCATGCGTGGACGCGCGCGTTATTTTGGTTTTTATCGCGCAAACCAGCGATCTCCTCGAGCGATATTACTTTTGCGAAATGATAACGATAACGTTGGCGCGGAATAGATTTTTAGATGGCTCGTTTGAAGTTTGCTCAAGTTTTATTTTTTTTGTTGGGCATATGGCAACCTTGTTAAGTACCTACAGGTAAAGGAAACGTGGCTAAGTAAGTTGTAAGCTTACCTACTTAGGTAAGTATAAAAAAAAAATATTTTTAATAAGTAATACAATCGTAATCTAACCACATAATGTGGTTAAGTAACCAATTTTGTCCGACAGGATTTCACAAATTATATTTATTATTCACTACACAATTTTTTATCACTTATTAACTCTGGGTTTATAAACAAAAAAATATAATTTTGTCCGACAGGATTTCACAAATTATATTTATTATTCACTACACTATTTTTTATCACTTACTAACTCTGGGTTTATAAACAAAAAAATATAATTTTGTCCCACATTATTTCACAAATTATTTTTATTATTCACTACACTATTTTTTTATCACTTATTAACTCTGGGTTTATAAACCAAAAAATATAATTACAACAGGTACCTAAGCAATTTATTAAACAGTCACCTAAGATACACCAACGCGCATAATATTTGAAAAGTGACCCACTTTATGGCCACCCAAGAACGGGAGTACGGGACCACTGGGACAGTGACCCTAATACCAAACGCCGGCTTTTCCTGCGGAAATCTATTTATTATGAGCTATTTCAAGATAATAAAAGAATTAAATGTAAGTAGTGTAGTAGGTGAAATAATAAATATTGTTAAGAAACAGATCGGTAAGAAATTCCATCTCAGGAGTTTACAGTATGTATATCTACATAGGTAAATAGGCAAAGAAAATGTAGAATGTAGCTAAGTACTGAAATCTGTCTGCAAAAATACCTCTAAGAAGTTAAAAAACCAGTCAGAAAACAGGAAACCCTTTGAAAACTAAAATTGCCATATATCAAGATAAGTGTACTTATCTATTAGAGCACGGGTGCCCCAACCATGACTAAATTAAACACCATATGGGCTCGTAAAACCACCGGAAACCAGTAAACGTACACCGTATGATTGGAATGAAAATCGTTGAGATAACGCGAAGCTATCAGCAGCTGATAAACTAAATAATAAATCAATTATATTATTGTGTAGATGTGATCTCACCGAGCCACTGAGGTCGACTCACTGTGAACTTGATGAGGACAGACTGTAAGGCGACTTGAATCATTTTTTTTTATCAGAGAAACTATTTGGAATAATTTAGATGACTTGGGAGAAACTGGACAAAATAACTTTATTTCCAAAAAAAAATATACAACCGACTTCCTAAAACAACAGTAAGGTACAAAGTGAAAAATAACTTTAATTTCGGAAGTCAGTGTCTGGTTAAATGTATTTTCGTTTTTTGCCACAGACTTCCGAAATTAAAGTTATTTTTCACTTTGTAGCGTTGTTTTTGGAAGTCGGTTGTATTTAATTGTAAAAAAGTTTTTATTTTTCACATTTTAGTTGTGGTACCTACCCCACACAAATTCTAATACCACTAACCTGCAAAAGAAATTAGAACATCATCCACATAAAAAGTGGGAAAAAAATACGTTATCGAAGCTAACTCAAAAACTACCCAAGCAATGTAAATAAATTTTATATGGGATCAACTTTGAGGTATATCCTCCCGAATAAAACAAAAACTTTTCAAATCGGACTACTCTGTAAAAAGTTATGCGTGGTCATCCAATGGTGGTCATACATAAATTATTATACGTGTCTACTTGAGAACCTCCTCCATTTTTTCTTCGGTTAAAAAGAAAAGTGAGGAAAGGAGAAAATGATAAAGAAGATGCAGCAGGGTCTAACAATGTAGACTTGGAGATGCCAGTCATGGGCTCACTTTCATCATCCTCATCAGCCTATAGCAGTCCACTGCTGCACAATGGCCTCTCCTTTTGCAGGCTATTCAACATCATCCAGCTGCTATCAGCCAGCCTGCGAAGATCGTCACTCCACCTGACCACCTAGCCTGAGGGCGTCCTACCTTACGTTTGCCGATTCGCGGTCTCCACTCAAGAACTCGTCTACCCCAACGGTCATCGGTTAATATGGCCAGCCCATTGCCACTTCAGCTTCCTTATTCTGTGAGCTATGTCGACAACTTTGGTTCTCTGTCGGATCACCTTGTTGCGAATTCGATCCCTCAAAGAGACTCCAAGCATGGACTCACTTGAGAATGCTAAAACTAGCTATAGAGGGCATACTTATCCTACCATTCATGGCGGAATAACGATACTAAGGCTCGTATTTATAATCAAGTAATTACTTAAGTAATTACTTGCTAATAGTATCGTGGCTAAGTAATAACAGCCGCACGGGTCGATCCGTCAGGTTAAGCTACGCTTGCCGGGGTTGGTCAGTGGATGGGTGACCATCTTTACATATCGAGATTCCTCCGTGCCTCGGAAAGCACGTTAAGCCGTTGGTCCCGGCTGTTATTCGTGGATCTTTGACAGTCGTTACGGGTCGTCAGAAGCCCGAAAGTCTGACAACCAGTCTTACCAAGGGGTATCGTATTACCCAGTTACTGGGTTGTGGAGGTCAGACAGGCAGTCGCTCCATGTAAAATACTGGTATTCAGCTGCATCCGGTTAAGACTGGAAGCCGACCCCAACATAGTTGGGAAAAGGCTAGGCAGATATATATATATCTGCCTAGTAGTAATTTCTTAATGAAGTCATTACTTGGGGGTAGAATTCTTAAGTAAAGAAAATGGTGACTATTACTTGGCTAAGAATTCTAAGCTTTGACAGTTCTAACTTCAAGCAATTACTAAACTATAGAATGAAAATCATTACTTGAGCAATTACTTTTACTGAAGTAATTACTTTTACTTGACTATAGATACGAGTGTTAGTATACAATCATATTAAAAATTGAGGTAGTTATTTAGCTAAACTGAAACCCCAAACATGTTACCACAGTAATTAATTAATTAAGTACTTACAGGAAATAGCAAATGTTCGAAAACAGTAGGCTCGAGTTTTTATGATTAGCTAGTGGGTTATATTGGAAACACCTAGTGGGTTATTTGGGTTTATAAATTAGACAATCTCGCAGAATAGAAAACCCATAATTTCCATTAAAATTTGATGTAGCCTTGGACAAGGTTGATCTACGACAAAAAAATAAACAGGTGGTCGATTGGATTGTTTGATGGTTTTTTTTTTTGGTAACGGTGGACGGGTTCTAAATTTCTTTAACAATAGCCCAGATTGTTAAGTTATCGCGCCAAGGTTCCGTTAAGGACAGCTGTTTCAAATAGACGAATGAAGGTTCACTGTCAATAGAACGAGAAGTGTGTTTGAATATATCTTCTTGAACTTCATCATCATTCTCTTGCAGGGAGTTTGAAAGCTGGGTGCAAACCCTTGAGGGGGTGATAGTTGACACCATTTAGAGCATTTTGAGCCATACATGGCTAATGACTTAGAAGTAGGTAGGTATGTTTTTTTTTATTGTTGCCCCAGTTAAAAATAAAAAAATAAACATACTTCGTCTAAGACATGTTCAGAAAAAAAAAGAAAGAAAGAGAAAAATAAATAAAAAAAGAGTAATAAAAAAAATTAAAAAAACCCGACTGCGGTAAAAGACTTAAGTTTAAAAGAAAACTGAAAAGCTGAAAACAAGCCCATTTTAAATTAAATAAAAGTTGGAAGCAGGCTGACCCATTTGAGTTTGAAAATATAAAAGTGGAATGGGTCCCGCATGCTTCCAACTTTTATTTAATTTAAAATGGGCTTGTTTTAGCTTTTCAGTTTTCTTTTAAACTTAAGTCTTTTACCGCAGTCGGGTTTTTAAATTTTTTTAATTACTTTTTTTTTCCAGCTTTTTAGTTTACAAATGTGAAAAATTTCGCAGACGTTTTTATTGTAAGTACGTGTTTTTTACGATTTGTCACTTCGATGTACTTTTAACCATATAAGTTGTGTATATATATATTTGTAATCACCTTTTAAAACGCTTTATTTTGATACCCCACTCGACAGGTTTTGAGAATTTTTTTTTTTTAAGATATAATTTTGCGCCAAAAATCTGCCATTTTGTTTTTTATTTTATTATTTTGATATACCCAGTGTCACTCTCACAGTAAATACAAATCTAACGACATCTCTCAATCTAAAATCCATCGAGCCGTTCAGGCGGCAGAGCCTGCCAAACAATTATACATACATACACTCGAAAAACATAACCCTCCTTCTGGCGCAGTCGGGTAAAAAAAAAGAAAGAAAGAGAAAAAGAAATAAAAAGGAAAAGAAAAAAAAGAAAAGTGAAAAAGTGTGGGGAAAAGTGTTGTAAAGAGTATTCTATCTTCTATCTATCTATGTACAATAACCGGATGCAGCTGAATACCAGTATTTTACGTGGAGCAACTGCCTATCTGACCTCAACAACCGAGTTACTTGGTAATAGGCACCCCTTGTAAGACTGGTTCGCAGACTTGGACTTCTGACGACTCTTAACGACGCACGGAGGAGTCTCGGTATGTAAAGATGGTCATCCATCCACGGACCAAAAGCGGCAAGCGTAGCTTAACCTGATCGATCAACACGTGCGGCTGTTATTACACAGCCACAAGCCCCTGTTGTTTTTGAGTGGCAACCCAAAAACAAAATTGTTGAGTAACTCGGCCTTAAACCGGTTTTTCGTTTGTAAATTACGAAGTCATTTATTAATTTAATTTAAATTAGTTATTATTACTATCTACATTCTTCAATAATATGTAAATAATTAACTAGCACGTGCCGACTATAAGCATTACAATTAACATAACAGTCAATGTGCCGTTGAAATTCGGCCTGATTATGAGGTGGGTGACAAAAATATGCCATTTCATACTACACACCTGAGTTTTTTTTTACAATATTTAGGTACATTTAAGTAAAGGCTTCGGAAACGCTGACGTGCGAATTGCACTAGTTCTTGACTGCTTGGCAGAACAAGGCAACATATGGAGAGAAGTGGAAAGCTATGGGGAGAGCTTTGTCCAGCATATGGACATAAATTTAGGAATCCATCTTGAATTAGTGCTAGATTATTACATCACTGGCTTTATTAATTTCACATGTTGATTATGTACTTATTGTATTACAAAAATCTATATCTTTATGAATAAACGGATTATTAAATGGTAAGTCACCATTGATAAAATAAGTTGAAGAATGTTTGATAATATCCATCAGGTGATATTCACAATCTTACTATCACAACAGACTAAGTACATTGGCATTTACAACATTACACTGTATATTATGACGATAATGTTGCACAAACATCAAATATGGGGGATCTCCTATTCATACAAGGCATGGTAAAGAATACCCGTTATCAGTTGCAACAGTTAACTATTGTATTGTGCCATCTGGTTCTGTGACTCAATAGGCAATACAATACATGTAGGATTGCAGCTATACAAAGCTCTACAGAACCTCCAGCATTTGATGGTCTACCAACGTGATATTTGTAAAATCATTGCATCTCTTCCGCAAAAGAGTTGAAGTGGAGTACAAAAACACGATAAAGAATTTGATAAAGACGGAGTCGATGGTCAAGCCGTACAAGTGCAATATTTTATAATTATGCATCCTCATTTGCAACCACCAGAGCGTCATTATGATTTGGTAAAAAGGAATAATAATTTTTCCTTCACAAATCGTTATTAAAGCACACTTCTATTCTGAAGTCAAAAATAGCCTTGCAACTTTAAATGTATCAGCAACGAAGCAAAACTTAACAGGAAAACTATTGGTGCTATGTCTAGCATAGACTTCATTTGATAAAATATTTACAGTTAACGCTATTTCATTAGCAGAAAATCAATACGTCTCGTACATGCTCTCCGCCTAGTTTTTGACGGAAATATTGAATTTGATATGGGTTGGGTTATATTAGAGGCTTGCAAGTGTAGAAACGAAGTTTACAATAGAGCGGATGAAAGTATTTAAAATGTCAGAAACAGTATTGTATGTCCGCAGTCTGAATAGTGCGGATAAGAACCAAATAATGAAGTCACTATCATCAAAGATAGGAATGACACCAAAAAACAGCAATATAATGAGCGCTTCCGTCTGGGTGCTCCTATGAATCAGACAAACAGACAGAACGGCGAAGGCTTGAAACCAAAACACACCGTAAATCAATAATAAAAAAAACATACTGTCTAACCTTTTCTCAAGTATGGAGTTGGAGTCGGCTTCTACACCATCATCAACGGTCAAAAATGAAAACGTGAATCAATTAAATAAAAGCTAGACTGCTACTGTAGAAATTCATTCAAATTCAACATTCCTCGCAAATTCTAAGTAATTCAACAAGGATTACCACGAGCATATTGCCAAAACTTAGCCGTTAAAGCAGAGGAGGTCAGCTTACGTCAGGCCTCGTATAAACGAGCGAGCAATTTCGCAAGAGATCATTATGCAACCGTAGAGGGGAACGCTTAGAATTAGTCATCGTTATGTGGTTACGTTGCGGTTTATTTGGGTTTTGACCAAAGCACGTGCCAAACATGGACCACAGCATATGCTTAAGAAATTAAATAATTTCCAGTAACTAACATAGCTTAGCCGTTTCTCAATAAATTACTTTGGGGTTGGTTTTCTCAGCCTAACTAAAGGAGACTATAAGGTGTAGCTAAAATAACGCACAACCTCTTTTAAGAGGTCATTGCACTATAATTTTGAACAACTTTTACTATGGGACCAAACCAGAAATCGCAAAAAAAATCAGCTGTTGTCTACATTTGAGTTCGCATAATTCGTCAAAATGCAAGTAATTTTTTTTTTCGCATTTCTGGTTTGGTCCGATAGTAAAAGTTGTTCGTAATGATGAGTAGAATGACCCCTTAAGTTACCTTGTATACGTTTTAATATTTGTTTTTTAAATGGACCGATTGCAGTCTTATCTCCACTACTTTATTTTAACCCAAGCTTAAGGGCTGACCTGGTATCCGAATACCATTTCTCTGGCTTTTGGGGTTTTGCTGACTACTGCTCGAACTGTCACAGATATTCGTGTAAAACTGGGACTGGCGATGACGACGACGCTACCAAAGCATGGATACGGTTCTAAACAGGCAACACAATGAATATGAACTCTCCGCATTTCTGCTCAAGCCTCCAAACGTCAGTTCAGTAACGCTTTCGATTTCCACCTAGCATGTTTTCGGCACATTCTGTTGTTATGCAAAAAGGGACTGTAAAAGCGTTGCGTGTGAATTTAGGCAAGTTTCTACTTCGGTAGATGATGCATGACATCTTAGTTTATCATGCTTATGCTGAATTAGAGGCGACGTAATAAAACGTTTAAATTGATTGGTTGGTCTTCGTAAATTCGTAAGAGTTGATGATCCAATAGAAGTAAGGCTTTCCATAAAGCTACAGACGGTAAATCTACGTAAGCACCTCATCGTCAGAATTCGTGAAGCATCAAATGCTGAGAAAAAAGTAAGTAATAATATTCAACATACTACCTACTAAGTATCTACCTACTTATAGTGTCAAGTTTCAAGTTAAACTGGCATCTTTACATAACAGTTGATGAGAAAGTAAATATTGCATTGAATTCTAATGCGAGAATTATTAATATCTGCTAAGGCTTATGCCATACTTAGCGCTTACTAGCCGGTTGAAGTATCTAGACGAGTATACACCTTTTTTTTCTTGACAGGCTCATGCTAAATGGTTTAGGCTGCTGCGGTGACTGCGGCATAATGATGATTCCCAATGGGGGACGACTCATTGGAGTCCCGAAACATAAAACATAAAAATTTGAAATATTTCATATGCCTGTAATTTTATCGTCATCGCCACCCTTGTCTTCAAAACCGTAACACTGCAATTGATACTTGCTGTCAGAATTGAGATAAGTATTGCTTCGGTCCATCTATTTCTCTAGGAGCTCTACTAAAGACGGTATAGTGATGATTTATACTTATATCTATAGTTATATTATGTACCTTTGTCCTTCCATTGATGACGTAGTCGCCCATTTTCCCATTGTTGGCCATCTTGTTCGCTCTCAGTATGATATTGTCAACCTGGAATACAAAAGGCATTAATTGCGTTTTGATTACATTTTCACAAAGGAACGTAATGAGATCGCTCGTTATAAGTGGAAATTTCCATGTGGTGTAAAATTGATGTACATTAAGTAATCATTTGAGATTAAGTTGTTACGGATGTAGCGTTGTTTCTGATAGAACCTATAAAAAAAATTCTGATCGTATTTCAATTGGCAAAAATCTTGTTTTAATATAGCAGATTGTTGCAAGAAGCACAAGACCTGTAAATTTAGCGCTTGGTGGGGTCTAGTCCAGCAGTGGACGTCTTTCGCACGAAATGATTGATGCTGATGAATATAGCAGAAAGTAATATAACCCATCGGCCAACATACTCAAAGGGGTAAAGTGAATACAACGAATCGAATTGTTTGCTTTTTCTAATATCAATAAGAGTCAGGTAAGTGTATAATTCTCTGTTATCTGATTAAACATACGTGCGTTGTGGCATCTGTGATAGATACTGATAACATTCTCCGGAATGTTATTCATACTTTGTCATCTCAAATCAATGTTAAAAGATAAACTAGAGAATTCTTTTTTTAAATTAGACCAGCAGTTGTAG
Source organism: Cosmia trapezina (assembly GCA_905163495.3). Lineage (NCBI taxonomy): Eukaryota > Metazoa > Arthropoda > Insecta > Lepidoptera > Noctuidae > Cosmia > Cosmia trapezina. Next base: position 7,127,820 of record LR991035.1, read on the forward strand.
ATAGTGTCCTAATCAAATTTGGCAAACAATGGAATGCATGTATAACGCAATCTTTGGCGCCGGCCGCTGTATCAATTGCAAAGGATATCAGTAATCAGTTGATAAGGCTGTAAAGCCCTCGAGTTATTGCTATTTATTATTTACCTTAGTTATCTGTGGTATTGTTTTGTGGGTCTATTCTATAGGATACCTACCTACGTGTTTTTACAAGAACAGAGCACGGCCCAAGATGGGCTTGCTGGACCCTTAAACACCAGTTTCATATTTGTATTGAACTCTAGGATGTATTACGTATAATAGTATATTAGGTATAGGGTAAGGTCCAAAGTTACCCCATTGCCCCCTTGCTTGATGGACTAGGTAAGGGGTAACCCATGTTCATTGTTGAAATAAAGAATCACACAGGGGGTGAAGAAGTGATTAGGAAGAAGTACTTATTGAGTACGAAGCATACTGGTCGTAATACTTTCGACACAAATTCAACAAAAAAAAGAGTGCGCAACAAACTCTAGAAGTCTAGACATTCCGTTGCTTATCGCTAACAGGGACCCTCAAGAGCTCTTGAGTGGAGGTATTTTTAAGCGCATCGATATTTAGATAATTTCCAGACGTCCTTATAGATGTCTACAAACATTACAATCAACCATACCAACCATTTAGAGGCATTCGACAAACATCGACACTTAACAAAAAAAAAATTTTTTACAAACAAAATAGTTAACTTTAATATCGGAAGTCGGTGTCTTTGGTTTTGCGCTATCATTTTTTGCCACCGACTTCAAAATTAAAGTTATTTTTCAATTTGTAGTGTTTTTTTTTTTGGAAGTCGGTTGTTTTTTTTTTTGTAAAGAAGTTTTTATTTTACACTTTTCCACAAAAAATCCGTATAATTATCACTCTGCAAAATAAAGTAGAGCATCATCAACATAGACTAAGCGGCAAAATACTTACTTATTAAATTATTGAAGCTAATTCAAAAACCACTCATCAGAACTTGAAGAAATTTATATGCGACCACCTCAGGAGTATAGGTACCCTTTCAAATAAAAACTTTGCAAAAAGCAAATATTATATCGCGCTAAGTCGTGTCAGATGTTTGGAAGGCGAAGTTTTATGTTGACGGAGATAACGAGGCTACGAAATCTGCCTTCTGACAATCAAGACCACACATAACATACGACTCAAGTAGCGCAATTTGAAGCGGCATATAATTACCATTAAAATCATTTATAGCCAGAGTACACCTCATGACAATTCTAATAAGCCCAAACACGGCTAGGATACATTGTTATATTACTGAGTTCCGGTGCCTAGCTTCCGGCTTCATCATCAGATCGGTTCGAATGGTACCATTTTCACCAGAAACATTTATTTAAAGCTTCGTCATAGTCGCTTAACTATCTTAATCGAGATATCTTATCGCCACCAGTGAAATACTTAGTAGGTATCGTTGAGGAGTTCCCGTGACCATCTGTGGTCTTCTTCATCAGTTCCACTTCACCAAATGACATTTTCTGAATGCAAATGCTTAATTTGTTTATGAAAATACCAAAATCGCTATATGTATGCCTATAATATTTGAGGAGTTCCCTTAATTCCCCATAGATCATCAGAACTGGATTTTGATAAAAATGAGACCAATCTGGAAGTATATCCTTCCAAATCGGTGTGTAAATGACGGAGTACTGAGGTAACAAACATTAAAAAAAACAACCGAATTGAGAACTTCCTCCTTTTTTGAACTCGGTTAAAAATTTAAATTTATGAAAATTGTTTTACAAATACTTGGCGACCTTTGCAAAAGCTTAGAACAGGCATAATATGGATGTATTCTAGATTTCACCGCTCTAAAGACATTATCTAAATGTCAGTGAAAACCGCATAAAAATCCATCAAGCAGTTTTAAAAGTATTCAGCGAATACGCGGTCAAATGACTTTGGTATACTTACACAATTTAGAGATTTCGGTGTTATTTTAGCAGCAATTAGTAATGCTATGACAACGAGGTCAAGAAGAGCGTATAATGTAAGTAATTAATGCCGCAATTTTGATAATTATGGAAATATTATCATGAGGACCACGATATGATGGTCATAAAAAGATGACGTATGCATGATACCAGCTTTACGATTTGTGTTCCGTCATTTTATGTCTATTTAGGTGCATAAGCTTGCATTGTAGGCTGGTGATCTCATAGAAGACATTAAAATTTTAGTTAATGAGAACATGAAGCGTTTCTTGCCCGTTCTTCTCCATATGAACCTACTAACCGCTTTGGTTGGATGGGCAACTAGCTTCATATTTCTGACTGGCCGACTCCTAGACAATTCAAAAGTGCCTGTAAATGATTTAAGTAATTGAAATAACTGCTTTGAGTTTGATAACAGAGATCCTACTGGAAGATTTGAGAGGGCAGGGAACACTGTACAGGAACGCGAGCAACTCCTTGGAGATGTGAGCAATGGTGCAAGCGCCAAGCAGGAAATGTCTTGATATTGAAGTAGAAATAATTTTATACCTCGTATCGAAGCACTCGCTCCAAATGCAACTGAATTCGCGACAGACCTAGTTTCGGGGCGTTTGAAACATTTGAACTAGTAAGACTTAACATTTATTTCTTGACTATTTGAGCGATTCATATTATGCTTTCAAAATCGCGCTCTCATAACACTAGTCTCTGCTAAGGCATGCCATAGCTTAGAGGCGCTAGAAACGACCAGTTTCTCTTCTATGTATACGAAGTTTTCTATGGTGTCAGACACCAAGTAAGACACTAATTTTCATTTAAAAAATGGCGACAAGTTTCTGTATCATTACGTCTCGTCTGTCTGGCCTATGGCCTGTGTCAACAAAAAGGTGACGTGCGATTAACTCGACCCCGCTCGCGCTGTTGTCAAACAACCGGAAGATTTGTGGTAATTGTAGCTCTTTCTACGCAAATATTGCTAATCCGCTTGGCAAAAAAAATGTTGAAAGATGGTAATATTATTTCGTGTGTGGATAGTTGATACCTGATTTGGAAAGCAAGAATTGTTTTTTTTATGAATGGATTTTGATGTTTATCTGCTTAAGCTGGATCCGCAGTGGTAGTCCGCGACCTTCAAATTTTCTTTCGTTTTTTGCAATTTGCAGTGTCAGATTGTATCTTGATCAAAACATGATTCGCGACATTAGCAAATATTTATTTAAGTACATAATAAGAACCATCAACACAGCTCTCTAAGTTAGATTTGCCGTGTTTCGATCTGATTGCGGAAATCAAAGAAAATTTTAAATTTCGCGGGCTTCCACTGCGGATCCACCGGTTTGCTTTTTGGATATCCTCAATTTGGGAAAGGGGGTTGCAGCAGGCGCCTGTTACTGACTTCTACACGATAGATTTCCTCAGCACGGAAACAGGAGAGAGTCTCTGGGATCTTCGGTGGACCGCAGCGATGTACCAGCTAACGTTCACCTAGCTAGGGGTACCTATTGCATGTTACGGATAATTAATCCAAAACAAACAAATGATTTTTGGTCACCCAGCATTCAGGACTCCCTGTCACAGAGGAGACCTATGTGAACATTATGTACTGATGGTGCTATTATGCCAGCATTCGAATTTTTCAATTCCTTTCTAACTTAGGTACATAAGTACTACAATATACTTTTCGCCACCAGAAAATGTTATTCGTTCTTTAAGTTTATAATGTAATTTACTGAACATTGCACGAAGAAAATGTGTATCAGTCAATTATATAATATCCTCACTAAGTAGGCACGTTAGACCAAAGGCCAAAGAAACATTTTGATTTAAAAGAGTGTCCGTGGAGTTTCTTGCTCGTTCTTCTCCATAGGAACCCACTACGCTTTGGAATGGGCTACTAGCTTCTGACTGACCGACCCCTTGACAATTAAAAAGTGCCTGTAATTGGTTTATTTGGTTTTATTGTTGATGCCTTAAGGGTAAACTTGATATTCTTTGCGTAAGTAACACAGAAGCTAAAATAATCTTTATTTATAGAAATTATATTGTCATTAAACAATTTATTAGTATGTAAAATGACTATGGGAAATTATTTTACAATTTTCCTGTGTTTTGTCAACATTAAGTGTGACTTGGATCACGTAGTAAGTATAACCAACGCATCAACGCATTATCCTACTATGTTTTGTCATTGTGAACTTAGTGGGTCATAAATTATTAATGTTAGTTTTCCTTTGATAGGGTGCTCTGGCTAATATCACTATGATGCATACATAAATAGCCGCTACAGACGAATATTTTGTTCTAATGCTCATGCGATTGTTTATGGCTCCCGCAGAAAGTCGCGCGACGCGACTCTAGTAGAACAACTTCTATGGAAATTGTTTTGACTACCAGAATGGCACTGACCGTCACATACGCGGTACGCCTGTCTGCAAGAGCCTTTACTCGTTGATTCACCGATGTGTGTTGATAAATAAATAAATTCTTTATTGAACAAAAAACACAGTACCTATGACAATAACATTTAGTGCGATAATACCTACATTAGTAAAATACTGTGTCGTAGGAAAATGTCTGTCGAAAAAACGATGTCGATGACCAGTCTTACCAAGGGGTATCGTATTACCCAGTTACTGGGTCGTGGACACTTGTGGAGGTCTGATAGGCAGTCGCTCCTTGTAAAATACTGGTATTCAGCTGAATCCGGTTAGACTGGAAGCCGAACCCAACATAGTTGGGAAAAGGCTAGGCAGTTGATGATGACTTAATGGTAATAGGGTCGCCCCCTATGATGGGCTGTTGAAATGTGGGTGCATCGTATACGATTCCTGGGATATACCCATGATGTTAAGTATGAAAATAAGGTAATTAATACATACTTGACTAATTAACTGTCTGATGTACTGACAGTTGGACTCCTTGCCGTCGGTCCAATGAATGAGGTCACTCCTGATGGTCTGCGCTTCTGTGCTCGCGGGGTTCGATACCAGCTGACCAGCCTGGATTATACAGGAATATATTAAAAAGATTCAGGGTTGTTTTCACTGACCAGTTGCGATTCCAATATGACATAAGTATGCTAACAAACTACATGGCGTAAGCGATTTTTGCCAGTTTTCACAGACACTAAGCAACACTTAATGCGCATTGTTGGATTGTCAACTTTCGGCAATAAGCTGAGCGTTGAAAATACAACAGCGCACCTTTATTTAGGCAAGAGCAACAATATTCTCTTAAAGAGGCCTGTCACATTTTATCACCTCTATTGCTCACACGAGACAAAATTTGTATGCAGATGTTTTTTTGAAAAATGTAATCTATTATTATTGTTAACTAGCTGACCCGACAGACGTTGTCCTGTCCCAATTGTAATAATTCAAAATTCCCATAGAAAATACATATTCAGCTTTCCCAAATTTTCCAATTTTGCCGGCAACTTTTCCAATTTTTCTCTACATAAGAACCTTCTCCTGACAATAATAAACACAACAAAAAAAGAATTAGCGAAATTGTTCCATCCGTTCACGCGTGATGCGATGACCAAGGGAAATAGAGATAATTTTTTATAATATAGGTAGGTACCTAAATAATATTTATGTAACTCTTTAAATGTCAATTGCACACCCAGGTGTTCAGATAACAATAAAATCTATTGTGTCTGTTAATTGGCGTGCGGCGGGTTATTAGGTAATTATTAAAAACATATGTGTTTATATGTGTTATCTAATAAACTTAGCTCAAAAACAGATCATAATACTCATTGGGCTGAATTTATAACACAATAGAAATGTGTTTTTAATAGTTACCTATTAAATTAAACTTATTTATTAACAATTATAATTAATAATAGATTAAATTTCTCAAAAAAGCATCTTTTCATTTAACATTCCTAAAGATCCCGTGGAGTGAGAAAGGTGAAAATGTGATAGGCCTCTAAGCACTATAGCTAGGTCTGCATTGGAACTTTAAAAGGCAGATATAATGTTGAGTTTACACTACCCAGCTCTGTACCTCTGTATGCTCATTACATATTTTGATAATCTCAAACTCATTGGTTCATAGCCCTTTTTTGCAGTCAGTAAAATATGAAACTATGAGTCTGGGTTTGGAAGTCAATTCTGCGATAGACAATAAAAATTAAATATCTAGAGACAACATTGTTAGGGCTGTTTGTTGTAGAAGCTAATAAGATTTTATATGTAAATAAATAAACCAAATATTTTTTTTCTTTTTGCTGAAAAGCTGTAGGTAACCATTATCAATAATTAATATTCAACTTTAAATAATTAGGTTACTTACTGTTTTTTTTGTAAAGTCAAAGTCAAAATTACTAAAAACTATAGTTTGTTTACATTGTTGCAACAGTTTGTTTACATATACTTAATTACATAATACCAAGTAAAATTACTCATTGTCATTTACATTAACATTGAATTAGTTACTGTTTTACACAAATTAGTAATAGGGCAAATGAAACAGAATTATGAACTATTAGCAGCGGGAAAACAGGATTTCAATTAGATAATCTAAAATGTTAGCTCAAAAATATCCTTAATGAAGATGAAAATGGAGAAAACAATGTATTTAATTAATCAATTCAAATCTCTTCAGATTTTTACTAATTATGTATTCAAATTTTTCTTTTAGATCTGGTATTGTAACAAAATCTACTGTACATTATGATAAATCTATTGAATACAAGAACTAAGAAAATATTCAGAAATTATTTTAGTTATAACTATAAATACCACCCTATACTGAATAGAATAACATCCTATACTGTGTTCTATTTCTGTCTTTACTAGCACAAGAAGGGAATAAACTAATAATTTATTTTTTATCAAAACCTGGTTGGAATAACAAGATAAAAAAGTTGATAATACTCTGTTTAATTTATGATTAATAATAATATGATACTTGTTAAATGGTTATTTTAGAGCAGGTACTATAAACAGAAAATTGGCTATTTAATTAATAACATAAATATCATTTCTTCCTGCCCTTGTTACTTGGGGTTGGCAAACACATTTCTATTCTTCCATTTTCCCGTCAGCTGACACTATTATTAATTTCTTTTCTTTCATATTCCTCACGCAACCCATCTACGTTTTGTTTTGGTCTTCCTCTCCCTCTCCATCCATTATTTTCATCACACTTCTTTCATCCCTGTATTAAAAACTATATGCTGTCAAACTCCCTTTTAGCTTAAATTGCTATTTACAAAAACACATTTCATTTTGTTTATGTACTTGCAAAGATCAGTGATTGAACTAACATAACTATTTACAATCAAAACAATGTGTTTTTTTACTATGATTTTTTATTCCATTCTGTTCCTTTCCATATATTCACAGAAACACACAAAAAATTGTAAGGACAAAAGTTATTTCTACTTTAATCACTACATTTTTCCTTTGTATTTTAATAGTTACTTCCTCTATTTAAGCCATTTAAGTACTTCCAACACATTTCAACTTTATGTATCACCTTCTAAGGATATGTTTTATTTATGTAGGATAATAACTCCAATAAGTTATAATAAACATTGCTCATAACTTTAGTTTAGTAAGTATGTTGTTTACATAATAAACACATAGAGCAGGGTTGACTTACTGACTATAATTATTGTTATTGCAGTATTAATAAACACAATCATATTTAACAAGTACAATGATTGTGAAATATGACTTTTAGGCTTACAAATCGAAAAAATGAGGTCATATAGTTGAGAATAACAAACAAGTATACTTACTGTAAATATTCCTGATCTATACATTTCTAACACTTCATTTAGCACCATCACTCCCCGTTCTTTACCGAGGAAGTTGTTCAGCACACAAACACCATACTGAGTCATGTCTCTGATCACTCTGTGACATATCTCATAACAAGAGTCACTTGGATCCATGTAGTAACTATTAGGCATGTGGTTGAACGGTGCCCCGCTGCCTTTCAATGAGGCCTCGGGGTACTCCTTCACCCTTGTAACCTGCTCCGGTCCGTAGTTAGGCATCACAGGCATCTTTACTGTGTCAGTCCTGTTCAACGCCCGCAACACATTAGAGGTACTTGGCGTAGGGAAGTCCACTGTGCTTAACAGTTGCGCAGACTCGCGCAACACCTCTTGTTCAGAGGAGCCCTCGTATGTTATGGCACTACTAGTCGTTAGCTCGCAGTTTGTATACACTACACTAGATATCACACTGTTGTCATTGTGTCCCAATGCTTTCGATGAGCCTTCCTCACTTTGTTTAACGTTTTCAGTTGATATTTGCGAATTATGTTTACTAACACTGTCCGTGATACCCTCCTTGCCACAATTTTGCACGTTTTTCGTTTTAGTTTTTTTTAAACGTCTTAAATCACTACTCTCCTTCGAGATATCCTTCTGTCTCTCTTCTGTGACGTCAGAAGTTCCGTCTTTCACTTTCTTCGTGGCTTCTTCGCCGATTAAAGAACGTTCACCTGAATTATCGCTTTTGGAACCCTGCTTCGGTAACTTGGGTGCACATTCACTCTTGTGTCTTTTCCAGTCTTGACGTTGGTGTTCTGTATTACAATAATAAATATTCAAACAACGAGCGCACCTCCGATGAGTTTTCTCGTTGCAAACAGCGCAACAAGCAAGGCCGCCTCCTCGATTCATTCTATTCTAAATAATTTCTCCCAAGGGCCGGCCCCTACGACATGTCAACTGAAAGAAATGTCATCGACGACGTGACAGTTATGCGGATATCAAAATGGAGACTAATAACATTACAATAAATATTAATCTAATCTTTTCTCGGATTATTTTGTGTTTTTCAATAATAATTATGTATGGTTATTACCACTCAAAAATATTTATTTTATGCATTGATACTCTTCATAATCGTTCATAAATAAATCTCTGTGATGACTAATGCGCATATTTATAATGCCTGTATCACACATTTGGATTAGTAATATTCGTTGAGTCTTTGTGGATTTTTAGTAATATTTCTAAAAACCTTAGAGCATTAAAAACCTTTGTGAATTGCGGTGTTGCCATAGTCGAAATTACTTAAAAAATCTTCTAACGCATTTATAGACTTCTTCCGTAAGTTTTTCCACCCCCTTCATAGACCAGCGCCGCGCGCCGCCGCGCCCGCCGCTTTGCTACCTTGGCTACCTAAAATAATACTGTGAAAGGCAACGAATTAAGGTGAAAGGACTCTAGATACCAATGGACAATGGAATAGTATTTACTATAAAATACATACACACACACTAGACAACTCGTGTTGCCTCCCTGATAGACCATAGGACCATAGGTTTTTCGGTAACAAAAAGTATCGGAAACTGTTATTTCTGTTATCTATCCGCTTAGATTTTACGTTGACTCCCGTCTTATTGCACAAAATCGGTCTTCGTGACTTCTCTCTCGAATGCGTGTGCGGGTTGGAGGAGGGCACCCTGGATTACATATTTTTCGAATGCTCTAACAACATTCTACCTCTAGGTTTGAATAGCTGTTACCCTTTTAAGATACCTCTTTCGATTAATTTCCCTTCCCTTTTTTATATGGATTGTGTTTGGGGCATGTTTGGCCGCTACGACTGGTCTGGCTGCTTACAAATAGTAGGTACTTATTGTAATAGTTCCCCGAGTAGGTATCATTATATAAAAGTTATGATTCAAACTATATGATGACATCATTTATTGCGAGCTTTAAATCTTCTGGCGGAAAAAACCCGCCGACGGGAAGTGTCTGACAGTATTGATTATTAATTATTAACTATATATTGTAAATCATACATAAAAATCAGCAATGAGACTTGAAATGTGAGTAAGTAATACTTTCACGTAGGTAACTATAGTACCTACCTGATACCTGAAAATCTGTGCTGAAAATTGGCCGTCGCATCGGCCCAAGCTAACAAGTATGCGTACATTCAAAGTCTCTGTCCCATACATTTTGTTAATCAGAAAATAAGTAAGGACTGGCGGCCTTGGGATCTTGCTCTATTAGAATTTAGAACTAGTCAGTAGTCATCGAACTATTCTAGAGTGGTATTGTATTTGTTTACATTGATTTTATCATTAAAAATGATTTAAACAGATGAATGCCGTAATTACAGAAGCAATTAAAAAGCCATCGTGTCTCGCGTAGATCCGCGTTTCCGGCAGTCGAGTTGATAAACAATAAAGAGTGACGTCTTAGATTGTGATCACAGATTACTATATTAGTACCTAGCTAGCTAATTGTGACGTGCGAAAGTTACTAGTAGCAAGTGTTAGACAAATCTGAACTTAGGCTTGAATTAGATATTTATTGTTACTACCTATATGTCTGAAGGAAAATAGTAAATAAAACGTATTGTAGGTAGGTTAACATTCAAATCGTCGTCCTGTCCAAATCCTATAGTAGGAAAAGCAGATTGTTTTACATCATTGGTTTTTTACGAATGTTCCAATTTTCCGAGCAAGTTTTCAAATTTTAGATTTATTACAAACATTTTAAAACGAAATGTCCAAATCCGTTATGCCGTTTTTGCGTGATTGAGTAACAAACATCCATGCAACCTCTTCTATTTCATGATCTCCTAGTGTAGGTGCGGAACAATGCGTTCCGTTCCTTGGAACCGGCACGCATTCTAACTGATTCTTCACCGGGCACGCGTGACTCGACGCGGCAAGGTAGCGCTAAACGGTTTCTAACTTTGGCGGTTTCTAGCGGTTAAGTTAGGCGGTTTCTAAATTAAAAAAAAATTAATATCTTTTGATTCTAAGTCGATTTTGATGAAATAAAAGCTAAATGTTACTCACAATAAAGCATTTACAGTTTATCACTTAGCATGATATCTAAGAATAGTTAAATCATACTGACTTACAGTAGGTCCTTCACTTGATAATTATTACGACTCAATTAAATAGTATAATGATCGACTTTTTATCGCGGTGGTCCGTGGTCGAATGCCCGATAGATATAATTACCAAGAGCCCCGATGTTCTCAACCTCTTAAGAGCGAGAATACACATGCCTGTAACTTGCACAAAAGTATGCAAGTAGCTTGCATGCCGTTGCCGTGTGCCCTAACAACTTCTGATTGGTGAATGTCACAATGGCATGCAAGCTCTTGCATAGTTTTGTACAAGCTACAGGCATGTGTATTCCCGCCCTCAACAGAAAAAAAAGTAATTTACAAAAATTATATCGACTTCGAAAATAAAATAATTCAAAATGATGAAATAACTTTAATTTCGGAAGTGGGTGTTTTAGCATTTTTATTTTAGTTTTTTGCCACCGACTTCCGAAATTAAAGTTATTTCATAATGTTGAGTCAATTTATTTTTGAAGTCGATTTATTTTTTTAGATTTTAATTTATTTAATTTAAATAAAAAATATTTCGCAATTTTTAGTTTTAAGTAAAAACTGGAATATTTGTTTGTAATAAGTAGATAGTACATAAATTGTACATAAATTGTAAAATAAATGAATAGTAGTTTTGTTGTAAATATTGCACTAATATTTGACCAAGGTATTCAGATGTTTTCCCTTTGATTCTTTGAGCTTGTATCAATAAGCTAGGCCATCACACTTAGGTACACTGAAAAGTGAACTGACTTTGATGAAAATTGCACTGTCCCTTAAGTTGAAGTACTGTAAGCCAATAAAAAAAAATGCTGCAATCGGTTTAAAAGGTTTCGGAGAAATGCGTGGACAAACATACATACATACACCTATATTTGTTTGAAAGCCTTAATAGATTCTTATAGTTCATTCCGTCGTTTTGTGCAAATAAATAGAAACATTCCGCAGTATAAAAATAAATGTTAGATTTTGTTTTTTTTTTTATAATAAGTAAACGAGTTTAGGTGTGACTGTCACTGCAACGCCCACCATCGGGGATTTTTATTTTGATAACACAAAAAATTGTTGCTGTCGCCATTCCGACTGATTGTCGGAATTGGTCGCCAAATATCAGAATTAGTCGGTCACTGGTCCAATAGTTATATTATGGGTTTATAGGTGGCTGATCCGGGGTGCATCTCCATCATCGTCTGTGTTTTATAAGCACGCGTAATAATTCTGACTTCACGGCAATTAAGTATTTAACATTGTTATTCTGTGTCGTTGATTGATCGTTCTAATATGAATAAGAATATGAATTCTGTACATTCCTGTGGTTCTTAGTCCATTTAAGTATGCCGAAAGAGTACATCAAAAACCGACATGATATGCTCAATGGTTGGCCATTGAAGGCGTACCTTGTTTCCGCCTAAAATAAGACTAATTAATACCTTCTTGAGGCAACTAAAGAAGCGCTCCTTCAACGACTGCTTCATGTCAGCAACGTTGAGGCCTAACGCATCCGGCATACTTATCCAAATACTTACAGCTTTCGGATGAGGAGAGGGATCTAAGGTGTATGGAATCTGAGAGTTGAATTGAATTCCCTCGGATTCCATAATCTTCCCTCACTTTACATGCATGACTGTTTGTCTACACCAAATTTTATCCTGATAGCGCTACTGAAAGTTTCAGTTACCTTCAGTAGCTCCATTAGTAGCAATTTGTTGGGGGCAAAGGGCTCCAAATCATCTCTCCTCAACCGATAGCCTAGACCTGATTCATCAGGGCTAAACAGAGCCAAAGTAGATTCAAAGTGTAGCCCTGAAATATTCCTCATTTAATTCATACAGGCTCATCATTCCCCTGGATCTTCCGACACCCCGAATAGCGAAGGACCATCCTCCATTGCCCCTCCTCCATTGCACTCAAGGAAGGTGGTCTGCCTTCGCCTTTGTGGGGCATAACGCTTATATAAAAAAAAAATAGGTAAGTACAGAAAAACATGTTTAAAAAAATTATTTATTTAATGAAATAATGTAATTATACATAATAATAATATGAATAAATTCTTTATTTATTTCAAGACTTTGTCAAATGGGTGCTGGGATATGGGTTTTAACTAAAAAATAACGCCTATGAAATTGAAAATACCTGTCGAATGCTTATTTTTGGTTCATGAAAGAGTTACCTACGATGAAAATTAAATAAATATTATTCTTATTTACAAATACAAAAGGGAATAAAATGATTTGTGATGAATGAATAAGGGATCATGAATAAAAACAGACTAGATTAGTTCTACGTCGAGCCACGTTCTTGATTCGTGTATATAATTTTCCAAGGTATTATACGTTTTAAAGCAGTAGTGTGTTGGACTATAAGTTTTAATGATGGAGAGCGAGACTCAACGAGAGGAACTAAAGAGTGCGTAAAGACGCGCGTAGTATTAATTTACGCGCACCTCTGCGCTTACTTATTAATAGATTCTTAAACTAATATATAACATAACAATATACTTGTCTTCAGAATCTTAGAAATTATGACAATACACTTTTATTAAATCCTTTCATTTCTCTACAGAAAAAGTTTTAAGCAGTGTGCAAGTTTTCACAGAGTTTTCTACCCATGAATATGAACAACTTTTACTAAGGGACCAACTCTGAAAAAACGAAAAAAAAAATCAAACGTCTCGATCATAATGTATGAAACATTCGTGATTTCAGAGTTGGTCCCTTAGTGAAAGTTGTTCATATTCATGGGTAGAAAACTCTGTGAAAACTTGCGCACCGGTTAAAAATTTTCCTGTATACAATGTAATGTATTAAGTATGTCATAGTTTCCTAGAATCGGAAATTATGATTCCTCCTACTTTGCGATAGTTACAATAATAGTATGATCTTAGAGAGAGATCCATACTATTACGATTACATGAACCTTATTAAATTGTAACTACCGCACAGTTCATAGGACATATCAGAGATTCTTTCAGGAAAATGCGACCATCACCTATCAGTCTCTAATCATACTTACGTTCACTGGCGACATCTGATCGATGTCTTTTAAAACTTAACTCTGTATTTCCAATTCCGTTTTCACTTTTACTAATACACATCTTTCAAGTTTTCATCTCCAACAATAATTTACAGTCTAGCGTTACGTATTGTACCTTCCTACACTACGGCCGAAATATCTTGGCAAGTCTGAACATAGACACTAAAAACTTCAGCACAACATGTTCTCTCACTCACACTCGCCTCATGTCACTATTTGGTTCCTAAAAAATCTTACTGCGCAGTCTTCTGCGCGAAGTTCGGACTTCGCGCAGAAGACTGCGCCAAGATAAATCGGCCGTATTGTAACTGTGAACAGGACCATATTTCGAATACATAAATTTTGTTCCAGTAGGTACCTAATAAGTTTATATAAAATTACAAATACAGAGGTAAGATATTGATTGATTAAATAACTACGTTACTCAAAATTCTAGCCAATATTATTTTGGACCCTATAATTACTTTAGTACCTGTACTATCATTACAATAGCTTCATTAACGAGTAACGTAGACCATCCGCTTTACAGTATTCAAGTAATACTATGTGTAAATTACCACGTCTACACAGATATGACTTAGTACAAAAAAATCTTCAATTCTCCGATCGGTTCATAGGCTCATATTTAAGGCATTTGATAAAACATAGGTCAAATTTTAGTCAATAATCCTAGATATTCTTTATTAATTGTGTAAATTGGATAAGTTTATCATGTAAATAGAATAATAATATTTTAAGTCAATAATTAGCAGATAAATTCGTATGTGCTATGAAAGTGTGATCCCGGCATTATAATTTTATTGTTACCTACGTCAAGTCCAAGCTATTTCCAAAGACAACATTTTATTGTCTATGAAAGTCTAATTCTTTTTACACTTGGCAACACGATGACAGTTTTTTATGCGGGAAATTTGAGTTGTCATATCCATGTTCTACAGTAAAGTTTTAAAGCATTTTTTCCGTCTTATGGTTTGGTTATACTCTTGTTTGGTCATCATTTAGGGGTGGGAGGACAGGGGGAGGAGGGGCGTGTAGTACTCTTGCTAGTTCCGCTTTCTCGTCTGCCGAAAGGACGTAAACGGGAGGGGCTGCTGGTAAGAACCGTTCTGCTTTCTGCGGCTCCCGTTGTAATCTCGCGCGGTACAGCATCACAAGGACACACAGTACGCTGATGATGAACGCTGAAGTAGCTGCTAGGACTATAAGTGCTGTGTGGTAGGAAGTAGTTGCGGAAACCTGGTGAGAGAATAAAAATAAATGAGTTAAAGTAGGACGCTTTTATAATCTCGTTGCTTTGCAGTAATGTATAGATAAGCTTTGAGCAATGAAGTTGCTCCCTAATAGTCTACAGTTATCTTTGTAGAAGTAACCTACCTTATTTTACACATTGCCATCTGTACAATACGCGCCACGAAAGATAAGACTTGACCGTGCCTCCCGCGTTCTTTCAGCTTCCCCGATGACACCCGTTCCCGTCCCGCGCTCAGACCTTCCCTCATACCGCTAAAGAGTCCTAAAATCGTCTACCTACAGTGCAAGTAAAACCACGTGGTGTGTCAAGTCTCATCTTTACTGGCACGCATTGTAGCTCTAATATCTTCTCTGCTAAATAAATTTATTGTTTAGCTTATGCTGTTGTTATTTATGAGAGGATTGGCTAAGTAATAATAGCCGCACGGGTCCATCGATCCTGGTTAAGGATACGCTTGCCGCGATTGATCCGGCGATGGGTGAAAAACAGTAAAAAAAAAAATCTTTTACTGTTATTACGTCTGTTGTTTTTTGCAATTTGCAAGTCAGTGTCTGGTTGTATCTTGATCAAAACATGATTAGCGACAATAACAAATGATTATGTAGGTATTCACAAAATTATAGGTAATCGTAAGAATCATCATTAGGTACATCTCTATAAGTTAGCTTTGTTCTGTTTAAGTTTGAATTCGAAAATCATGACATTTTAGAACAAATCTAACTTAGAAAGATGTACAGATAATTATTATGGTAAAAATTATATAAATACATATTTGTTATAGCCGCTTATCATATTTTTATCAACATACAACCAGCATACAACCTGATACTTACCTGCAAATTTCAAAATACGGAAGAAAATTTGAATTTCGCGGACTACTACTGGACAATAAAGTACTATGCGTGCGAAATAAGAATAGTACTGTCAAGACGCCATTTTCTTCCGCAATACTATGGCAATACTCGCGAACTTCATTACCAATGCATACTAATTTGACAGCTATCGTGTGAAGTTGGCAGCGAGCGCGATACTATTCTTATTTGGCACGCATAGTAACTTACTTTATTTAGTAAACTAATACATGTAACTTACCTACTTTATATAGTAATAAAACAAACATCGTATAAACTTACAGTAGATTCGCTAAGTATCTCCCGCTGCTGCATCGCGGACCGGTTGGGCGTGGCCAGTCGGTACTCGCTGCGGATGACGTCAGCTCCTAACACGACCTCATCACCTGCCTTGTTACCCGCTAGTTTTTCTTGTTTCACCTGTAGGTTACAGCATTACAGAGGGTTCAGAAGTGGCTTATATTACGAGAAAATTACATTTTCGGTGTAACCTGACTTTTTAGGCAGGTAATATATCTGGCGGGAACATAATTTATTATCAAGTTTAGAAGTCTTAGTACTCATACAAAAAAACTGATAACGGGTCATTGTACTCGTCATTATGAACAACTTTTATTATAAGGGACCAAACCTGAAATCGCGCAAAAAAATCAGCTGGTCTCTACATTTATGTTCGCTTATATGTCAGTTTCCATCAGGAATTGGAGTCTGGGCGTCTACTCCCTAAGCACGAAGTCCGTAGTTTCGGCCTTCATTACGGGCGTTTCCTACTCCGTATCACCTACGGACCTATGATTGGTTCGTGGCCCGAACGAAGTATGAATGGCAACACGATACGACAGTTGTCCCTACTCCCGATGTGTTTTAGCCCGTCCGAAAAATTTAAGTGTTACACTAGTTTTGATGGGTCGGACGGATAGACGGATGGACGAATGAACGGACGGACTTAGGGAGTAGGCCCCCAGACCTTTACTTATACCTTGTATAGTGGTCATCTGGGGGCTTACTATGAGTTCTTATAGCAGGGCAGAAGTTGAACGGTTCCAGCGTGAGAGAGAGAGACGGAGCTATATACGACCTATAGCACCGTCCTTTTTTCTCAACAGGTCCATGATGGATCCATGATCTTTTTTCACGTCATACTACGGCCCCTGGTACTGAACTTAACCCACTGGTAACGCAGATACTCGTGCAGTCAGATTCTACGTCATAGTACGGCCCCTGGTACTGAACTTAATAACCTACTGGTAACGCATATACTCGTGCAGTTAGAGTCTACGTCATAGTACGGCCCCTGGTACTGAACTTAATAACCCACTGGTAACGCTGAGTAACGCATATACTCGTGCGTTCAGGGTCTCATGCCTCTGATAGAGATACTCACCAAGTTTTCGATATAGTAGACATAGTCAACAGCCCTCGAGCCAGTTAGCACGGCCCTTAGCTTCACAGTATTTCTATCCCGTGTCATAGCCACAGGTACCTTTGCTCCCAATCCTGCCAGTGTCGCCGCTAAACCTGCACGAGCTCGCTCCGCACCTGCTTGTTCCACGTTTAGGAGTTCTAGCTCGAGGATTGCTGTATCTACATGTGTTAGTTCTGTAACAAAAGAGTATGGTTAAGTTTGATCTTCAAATTTTACACACTATTGCTCGGGCACTTAACTCATAGCTGACTGAAACCAAAACGAGAGCAGACAGCAGGCATCACTGTGTGTTTTGCAATGCCATCGATTCAGGATACTAGTGGCATTAATGCTCTTTATAACCTTAGCGCATAACCTTAGCGCGTAAAGCCTCTCGGGTGTCACCATTGTGTGGATCGCCCGGAGGACACGGTGGAGCATACAGTGAAGGCCTGCCCGGCTTGGGCAGAGCACCGCCGTGTTCTCACGGAGGCGATCGGCGGCGGTGATCTCTCGCGTCCGAGCCTGGTTCAGGCCATGGTGCGGAGCGAGAGTGCATGGGAGGCCGTCACCTCCTTCTGCGAAGCAGTGATGCTCGCGAAGGAGGAGGTGGAACGCGTGAGGGAGAGGCAGCCTCACGCCCTCAGTCGCCGCAGGAGACGCCCTGGGCGGCGGGAATCGCGAGGCGATTTCCGGCCACCGTAGGCGCGGGCCTGCGGACGGTGAGTAGCGGGTAGCTCGCCGTCCGGTAAGGACCAGGCCCGAGTCGACGGTGCGTTGTGTTCCACGCGCGCCTCAAAGATATGTCAGCAAGTGATGGGGTCCAATAGGGCCGACGCCGCTGGGGTCGCGGGTAGTTTTAAGAAGATACCGCGGCCCTGGCTTAGGCAACTGAAGGAACACGGGTGGTTTTAGTCAGTAAAAGTCTGACACGCCTTTCCGCTCCACCCAGAGCGGGAGAAGTTATTTGATGATTTCCCACCCTCAAAAAAAAAAAGCGCGTAAAGCCTAACAAGTGCGATCTTTATCTCATAGCATGAGGTGCTTTGATTTAGATCGCACTAATTGTTAGTGCAACCAATCGGGGGTGCGGCGAATGTATAAGTATCTCCCGGGCTCCCAACCTATGGTAGTAGAAGGAACAGTGAGGTTTTAGTCGGTAGGAGTCCGACATAAACCCTCTGTTCTCCCCAGACGGAGGGTATCCATGTGAATTTCCCCCAGAAAAAAAAAAGTTCATTTAATCGTCGATAATTGTCTGGGCTCGGTCAATAATCTCTTGTACGCTGAAGTCTTTTACCATTACGAGAAGCTTCTACAGTAACTCACCACAAGGATCGGGTGCAGGCGCATCGGCGACGATTCCCGCGTGTTGCCTCCTCTGCCCCGCGGCGTCTACGCACCAGCATCGTCCGCGAGAACATTGTCGCGGAGAGAACTCGCCATCTTCAAGACATCGGGGCCGGAGGCCTTCACCACCTAACAGTGAAAGTAGTTTAAAGATTGCTTTTGATTTGTGGTATCATTTTGTTAGTTTGATCTTTTCGTTGTTTTATATTCGAAGTTTTAATACGTTCAAGTTCAAGTTTATCAATTTATTAACAACCAACTTATATTTACAGTTTGCACCACAAACACAAGTTACACATAAAATCATAAAAGTAGGTTAAATAAGACTGTATTATCTCCATCAAGACAATTTTCAATGGGCCGTAGTACACTTTAAGACAATTAATTTAATCCAACGCTCTCCTATGCAAAGTGTCTTTCCATGTCTTGTACCACTCATGATTCTCTGTCAGCAGTATTGTGTTAAAATCATCCCTTATATTAGCTAACTTCTTAAAACTTACCATTATCAATTTCCTCCTGCATGAACTGACACTTGGTTCTAAACACGAACTTATCCACATTAACTTCTAGATTCTTCTCCAATCGCCTGGTAGTGTCTGCAGCTTTAGGCTCCACGACTTCTGACACCAACGCGGGTTCGTCAGTATCTCTCGTCTGTTCAAGTATGTTTTCTAAAGATTCCTCTTCCCGAACTTCGGCTTCAAGTTCGAAATCATCATCTTCGTCGTCGTCGTCGTCAAATTCGTCTACTCTATACGCAGTCATTTGTCTGATTAGTTCTTCCAGTACTGAAAAAATAATATTTCTTATGTTTTACGACAGAACGATTCAGTTGTGTTGGGCAGAAAGATCTTTGACTTTTTAGAAACAGACAGCAGTACAATAGCTATACCAATGTATTTGTTGAACGTGATATGAAAAATAGTCCAGCCTATGCAAATATTACTTTTGGATTGTTTCCTCACCTCCTGACATATACGGTGATTTCAGATTAGCATAACAATTTAGTTCAGTTTTATTTGTCTTAGTTACAATAAGAAAAAGCTTCTATACATAAGTCCAAATATTACCTTCGTCGGCTCTAGCTCGTTCGTCGAGCGGGTCTCGAGGCACCCATTTGCGCGCTTGTCTGAAGTTGCACGAAGGTTTATCGCCGCGCACTAAGGATCCCTTCAGAGGTTCTCCACGAGCGCTTACACACCAACATACATCTGAAAATAGATTGAGAGTTTTTAGATTAAATGGATCGAGCAAAATCTTAGAAAGGTCAATGGTGGTCTTCAAGAAGGGGGATATGAAATAGTTTTGATTGTGATTAAACTAAATTAAGAAAGGAGCTGGAGAAAGTCAACTTGGCTTTTATGGAAGAATAATGTTGTCAATCTTTCATGATAGAACATGTTTTTTCAGGTAGAGGAAGTTTTACGAAGGAATCTTACCGTTAGACTTTGGACATGACATATGGTGTCTTAAACACATTGCTTTTACTTTTTCACTGGACGAGACTAAACAACCTGGGGATAGTTTATAATGGAGTATGCTGACTCACCAATATGTGACATACACTGCACCGGTTCCCAAGCTCCACTGGCATCGCACTTGGGTATGAACGTTCCTTTGCCGTACTTCTGTGCTGCTGCTTCGTTCTTCTCTTGTAGTCTCTCGCATGGGCTCAATACTGTATCATAGGAAAATAATGTTAGTGATGGATAAATGGCTGTTATCGATCCCAAAACATAAGACACGTAATAAGGTGTCCTTAGCTACATTTTGAAATAATCAGGCCGATTTATAATGTAAAGTCTTGCATGCTATGAGTATGTATACCTAAATGATCAAGTATCTCGATCCGTCACATGGTGCTGTTTTGACTATTCGGCAAACATTCAAGGCAATAGAAAAGAGGTCTTGACATCGTCATAGTACATAGTTACTCTATCTATAACTATTCTACAGATTAAAATTCATACACTTTTAACATCAGAGGGGCAATTCTCGTATTTTTAACAACGTTCGCAATCTCATCTCAGTCTCAATCTGTCAAAAATTGTATAGCGTTTACCTACATTTTTTACAGTTGATTGTCGCTGGCATGAGATTGCGACTTGAATTTGAACGTTTTTAGGTACGAGAATTGGCTTTCTGATCTACTTCATTCAGAAACGCACAAGCGCAGCTGTCCAATTTACAGGCCAAATTGCCAATAAAGCTAATCATGCTATTAGATTACCTAATAGGTAATTATAGTGCAAGACAATTTAGTGCAGTTAACACATACAGATTTATAACATGTAGGTATATACAAAATAAATAACGACATGCCTTCCTCTTTCACTATGTGGCTTGTCTTCCTTTTTTTAGTTTTCAATCGCGCAGCTTGTCCTGCCACTGTTTTGAAAGACAAAATCTTCTTAGTTGAATGAAAAAAAGAAGTCTTCAAGCTATACCTTGGCACATGTAATTTATGGACAGTATTCTTGCTATTCGGATACTCTAGATTCGAAAAGCCTCATCTGGATTGGTTGTCGTTAAAAACCAATAGTCAATCAAATCACTGCAACACTTTAAATACGACTCATGGGAACAGAGGGTAGTTCAGGATTATTAAAGACTAGCTTTTGCCAGCGGCTTCACCCGCGTGGATGTGGACGGAAAATATCCCATCCACGGGAACGTACTACCGGGAATTCCTTCCTTATTCCTTGCCTACATTATAAAGGGAACCTCTATGTAAACTTTCAGCTTTCTAGGTCCAAGGGTTTGGGCTAGGTGTTGATGAGTCAGTCAATCAGTCAGCCAGGCCTTTTCTTTATAGTTATATAGATAGATATTTACAAATCAGATAATTACATAAAGGGCTTGAAAAATCGATAGCAAAATATAACATTTTAGAAGCCAAACACCATAAAACAAGATAGCAAACTCACCAGGGCACACATTATTGCACTCTTCCTTAGTCCTGAAGTTGTTGTGGTTTCCGGAGCATCCGTGGTACTTGAACCGCTCGCATCGGTTGCGCGCGTGGTTGAAGTGCCATCTCGTCGTGTTCAGGACTTCGCCCTCTGTGCAACTACCCTCGTCTTTGTTCTCGAAACATACCGTGCCTGGATGGAGGATAATAGTATTTATTTCACATCCGTAGATAAACTGGATCTGATAATAATATCCTGGCTGTGCTAGTGTAAAGTGGACACGGATATACTTAGGTACAGGTAGTTGGAAATATTCTTACCGTACCTACGTCTCCCTTCTGTTTCTTTTTTTTTCGACTAGAGTCTCCTCTGTCCCACTCCTGGGCAAAGTCTGCCCTCCATTCCATCTATCTTTCGCGAACCCTTTCCCTTCTGTTACGCGCTTTTTTTTAAAGGGGCGTTAATCAATGCTCAAATTAGGTACATTAAATTAATCGCACGAGTGACGATACTTGGTTACACGTTTAGCGCACCACACAGCAAGGTAGGGACTGACTAGTACGTACTTGCTGATCGACAAATATTTTTATAATGGCATGGAGCTTGATTAATTTGAACATCTTGGTGTCAATGAGCCAAGATTCTGCGACATTGCATTCAGCAATCATACTTTCAAACATCAAAAATATACTCACGTGGCTTCGGACAGCAAACCGACGGAGTAGAATCGTGAGGAGCAAATCGACAGGCGTGAGTCGAAGGACAGGCGGCCGCACTGGGGCCACACACCAGGGGGCCCGAGTTATCTGGGGCACTCAGTGGTTCCAGGCCGTCCGGGCATTGAGGCGCCGGGGAGCAGCGAGCCAGTGGAGGGCACGAGTTACCCTGGGAAATGAAGATTGTGTTAGCATTTTAGAGACAAAGGAAGGAGAGAGTATTTTATTATCAGCTGTCAGCGACGAAACAAAGAAACTGGTATTGATCCCTGTAAATAACGTGGCTTTCGATAGAAGGATTCAGTACATCAACGCAATTTTTTCCAAGCAATGGGCCATTCGTATTTATGTACCCACACTAAAAAAACTCACACAGGGCGTGATTAACAGTCCACTAGAAAAATTAAAACATGGGGCAGAATTTTTATCTAATTAAGTTAACCATATAACTTTTCCCGAGGTGTTGGGGAAACTATGATGAAAAATCAAATATATTTGTCCATTTGTGAGTTTCTACTATAGCTAGTGGTAGTTGAACACTAACTTTCATTACTTAACAGAAAACCACTCACAGGCTATGTTAGCCTTACCTCACACTCCAAAGGCACAAGTTCGCAGGTCTCATCGGGTCTACACTTGGCGTCAGTGCAAGGATCCTTGCAGGCACACGTAGGACATCCCTTGTCATCCAACTCCCATCCGTGGGAGCATACCAGATCTTCTGCACAGGTTGGTTTGGGGCAGGTTATGGGGGCTTCGCAGTTAGGTGTGGAGTTCGTTACTCGAGTGCCGAGGATCTAGAAAAGAGAATTTTGTGAAATAAACTGTGGAGATATAGAGGTGGGATGAAGAATTCTTGAAAACTCAGCATCTTATCTAGCCTGTAATCACAATGTTCTCCTCATTTGTGACCCATTAGCAATAGCCCATGATGCCTGGTTTGTCCAATGATTGGCAAAGGACTCTCCATTTAAAAACTTAGTGTGTCCTGCAACAATATTTTTACTGATGAAAAAGCTGCAGAAATAATTCAGGAATCATGCTCTAGGTGCTCTTTATGCTCTAACACACACATTTTCATATTACAGCTGTTTATACATGGAATGTTACTGACTAATCATTCTTCTAAATTCTAAAGTTAGCCAAAGAACGCCTTAGTCCGAGAACTGGTAAAAATGACCTTTCATCACCACATATGACAATTTTCAAACAAGCACATGGAACTAGTAAGTACTGACCTCATTCCCAGCAGCGTCAACACACCAGCAAGCCTTGTCAGACCCTCTGCACTGCACATTGTCGTAGGCGCCATCCTCCTTGCACTTGGGCACCCACGTCCAGGCGGGCGGACTGCCGCTCTCAGCCGCTGTGTGGAGAGCTAATGCCCTGTTGGATAAAATGGTTTATTTTTAAAATAATGGGGAATGTAAACATCCAACTCGTTGGGTTTAATTTTTTGTCGAAATCCAACCAAGTATCCGCATTTTTGGGACTAGTCTACCAAAATATGCTTAAGTTAAGGGTATGGAAATACAGTATATTTATGTATGCGAAAGAAGCAACGCAATTCGTTGACGCTAAACTTAAACACCACATGACTCAAAGGTTCTGACTGAAGACACTTAAAAACCGTGTGAGACACTTAAAAATGTGCGTAAAATGGTGTGATAGGCTGAAGAACCATCGTTACTCCAAAACCACAAGACCAAAGACAATGACAGGGTTTTCGAAGGTTTTCAAAGATAGGAAGTGAAGTGAAGTGAAGTGAAGCCCACGCTTCAGAGATTGGATCTCTGGACTAAGTCGCCAATTTCTCGATGTTTTAACTGAAGGTAATAAGGTTTATTATCCCACCTTCTCTGCTGACAAGCAGTCTGATGCACCGCTTTAGTGCATGCAGTACCACAGCCGGTAGCACAGCATCGTTCTGTAGGTCCGCACTCCGCGTCCGTACGGCACGACCACTCGCACGCTCCGTTTGAAGGCACTAGATAAGGACATTGTCCTGGTTTCTTTGGAAGACCTGGAACAAAGTTTGGTATTGATTTTGATGACTAAAGCGCTTGTTTGAACTCACTCGAGAACCAGGATTCCTGATGTCAATGACATAAAACGGAGTAAAAGTTTTCAAGGCATTTAACATCGGACCTGAAAACTTATTGCGCGTAGTCAGAAGGCCGTACGTCTGACAAACCATCTTATGAGGAGATAATATAGGCAGTCACCCCATGAAAAATATTGGTATTCAGCTGCATCCGGTTAGACTGGAAGCCGGCCTAACACAGTTGGGAAAAGGCTAGGCAGATGATGCGGTACTTACAGGCAGGCACAGGTGGACAATAATCAGCATCACAAGCCACGTCAACAGTAGCACAGGAGCGTCCTGCCGCGCACGAGACTCCGGCGCAGGGGTCGCGGCAGCGGCACGTGGGGCAGCGCCCGGCGCCCAGCTCGAAGCCGTAGTCGCAGCCCATGCGGCAGGTCAGCTCTAGGCAGGTCAGATTGGAACGGACTCTGTGGACCAAATAAAAGTAAGAAATTATATAAGAGAATTGGGGCCTGTAAACGGTTTCTTGTGGAACGTCCTAGATCCAAAAATTCAAACACATGTGACATCTTCCAACAGTTCCAACCCACACAGGGCCCGCGTAGTGGATTATGGCCAACTCTCTCTCACCGAGATCGGACTGTGTCCCAGCATCGGGAACATTATAGGCTGATAATGCAGCGTCATTGGAAAGGTTCATCTTAATAAACCTATTTAGAATCCAAATTTAAACTTTTGATCAAGACCACAATGGTCTCTTCAAAGTTCTATTGCATTTTTAACCACTGAACTAAGAAGGCGGACTTTATCATTAAGAGTCATATATCAAAACAACAACTTACTTATCACAATCCACAGCCGAAGCATTATTGGTGCTCGTATCAGGTATCTCTGTCCCGAAGCTGTCGACACACCAGCATCGTCCGTTGGCACATTGCTGCGATGTAAAGGACCCGTCAGACTTGCACGTGGGCGCCGGGAGAGCTAGCTTCATGCCGTCCACTGTGCCTTCCATCTTCTCATCGAAGTCGCGGAGGTATTCGCACACTGGTTAGCAAAGTAAGAAATTACGATAATGACGGTGACGACATACATAGGGTGTCTCGTAATTATTGGATAACCTCTTAAGGGGTCATTGTACTCATCATTATGAAAAACTTAAAAAAAGTCCCATTGTAAAAGTTGTTCATAATGAGTACAATGACCCCATAAGAGGTTATCCATTAATTACGGTACACCCTGTATAACTTGTATCTGCTAAGTCTTCAGGTTATTAACAATAATTAACATTATAAACTTAAAGCGGAAGTGAAAGGCAATGAGTGATTCCATAATAAAACTACCTATTCCTAATCTTTTAAATGTAAAAGTTTGTAACCTATTTATGTACTTAGTCTATAGATTTATAATTAATTAAGATATATTTTTAGTGTTCTTTTTATAAATAGTCCTCTCAAACTGAGCACCTGCCATAAATCTCTTCACCACCCTTGGTCGACTGGTAGAGAATGCCTAACTAAGCTAATTAAGTCCGCCATTGTACATTTTTTGAAAAGTTTAAATTAATAAATAAATGTCTACGGTACTTCTACTTCTTATACTAAACTATTACTGGTGGTCTGGTGGTGGTGGTGGTGGTTATTCTAAATCAAATCTTATCAGATTATTAAAATAAAAATATATATCCTACCCTAACTAAAACTATTAGCAAACTAAAACATGGCGTGGAAAAATTCCTCCGCATCGCTGATCGCCTGTAATGTACCGAAGAGACTGGCGGCATTGGCAGGTTGTATGGCAATACCTAGCCAAAAGCCAGGTAAAAGCCAGCCCTTGAGTACATTACGTCCCTTTTGAGCTATCATTGAGTAGCTATGTGGACGATAGGCCTCCTAAAGGTACATAATAGTATAGAGGCATGAGGAACAGGCTGCAAAGTTCACGAATCCTCCATAGAAAAGGGAGGATGTCGGGACGTTGTACATATGCTAGTCGCGCGGTAAACACTGATTGCGCGATGCAGGATTGCGTGACGGATGCGTAGTTCGTATGTGGCGGTGTAGATGCCGCCACAATACTTACTTGTAGGAGTATCATCTACCCGATCAGTCTGTAGCTTCATCTTAGCAGGGTCCACACACACGGGCCCGCAGTTGGCAGTAGCACAGCACAATAGATCGTTATCACAGTCGCCTTCGGGACAAGCTACTGTGGAGTTTAGGCCGCATACCGCTTCTGCTTCTGTTCCGCAGGATTCGAAGTTTATCTGGAAGGTTTTGGGGGAGAAAAATTGTGGTTTTCAATTTAGTAAGGCGTTTGTTAGCTGGGGCAATAGGTATGATGCCTGGGTAAAAAAAAATAAATTCTATTTAGTCCGTCAGTCAGACAAGTATTTAAAAATCAATTGCTGTTCGTTAGTCTCGCTAAAATTCAAAAACGGCTTGACCGATTTGAATAATTTTTGTTTGTTTTATTAAAAGAAAGAAAGAAAATACGTTTATTTGCGGTACCTACAAAGAACGCACAAAATAAAATAATTAAAAGAACAAGTTTATTCTCTTTTCTACTGGTGTGGTTTAAAAGAAAAAAAAAATGATAGGACGACATCGGACGGGGAAATTAAGGACTAAATACACTTATTCAGCTCAATTCAGCTTTTGTCCATAGAAAACACTTTTGTATGAGTTGCGTACGCATCCGCTTCAGCCGCGGAAAGCTGAACGGATGCGTACGCATCGCCGTCAAAACTGGTAGATTTTTAGTCTCGTCTACAATAAAGAATATCGGTCCTTCCGTGACCACGATCGCTGCAAGGCTGTCGAAACTGGAAACAATTAGGTATCTGTTTACCTCGTAAAAAGGAATATCGCGATAAGACCCGTTCTCGATGTTGTTTTAAAATGTGTACAAACCGCGAAAGTTTAAAAAGTTTAATAACAACAAGTTTCAAGCCACCAACCTCCATAACATCAGTCTCCGTGGTATTATCAACGTAGTGCGGGTCGGGGCAGCAGACGGCGGTGCCACTTCTCCTCGACCGGGTACACGCGTGGTTGTCGGGGCAGTCGGCGTCTGCGCCACAAGTCTCCGGGGCTCCGTCCGCGTCCGAAGCCGGGACTCCAGCCTCGCAAGGGTTCTCGTATGATACTTTTGGACGACCTGGAGAGAACAAAGAGGAAAATTAACAAGTTCTGTAAATAAATTAATGAAATTGTTAATAAATAAATTTAAAAAAAAACTGTCAAAAGTTAGTTTGAAAAACTCCTAAACTATAAGCATAGTTCAGTTTAGAACACAGTGCAGTGGCCAAAGAAACTATGAGCAATGTTAGATTCCTTTCAAAACTAGAAGCAACACAATCCTAAGTTCTTTGAATGTCGCTCTGAATTTCCTTAACCGTAATTTCTATCTTAGTTTTTTTAAGCAATGGATGATTCATTCATTCACTTCGTCCGCGTGAAATTTCTTGTACCCCAACCCACCCCGTCGCATCGCATCGCCTGCCCGCACTATTAGGTACTTCGTTTTCTGACTTTTTCTTTTTGCTCGGCTCCTAAAGGTCCTAGCGTGATGTTAAATACTCGTAGAAACAGAATTCCTCAAGAAGTATCAAATGCAAAAATAATTTTTCAAATCCGACTGGTAGTTCCAGAATTAGCGCGTTCAAACAAACAAACAAACAAATAAACTCTTCAGCTTTATTATTAGTATTGATAGATAAATAATAAATATTTACTCACAAATAGGATATCCAGTACACAAATCCCCGAAACACTGAGCTTCTCTAACCCTGATGCACTCTTCACCATCAGGACAAGGGAACCCAGCACAAGGGTCATCACATTCACAGCTGGGACATCCATCAGCCCCTGTCTTATATCCGTATTCGCAGACGGCTGCACATAGGGCCCTGGCACAGGAGCCTAGGCTTCTGGCACCACTGCGGGCTGGTAGTGGGGTTGAAGAGCATTGGACTGATGATGAAGGACCCATTGACCCTCGGAGCTTGTTGCCTTCGGAGTCGACGCACCTGGTGGGAAAGTTGAGGGTAAGTTAGTGCTGGAAATGGGAACATGGCATTTTTCAGATTTAAAAACCTGCTTGAAGCAAGTGGTCACTTTGTGAGCTAACGCTATAAAGGGTGTAAGTTAAATAACACATGACTTGTTAAGAGGGGTCATTGTACTCATCATTATGAACAAGTTTTATTATGGGACGAAACCTGAAATCTTTAAAAAAATCTGTTGTTCCCTACATTTTGAGCGAACATGTTTGGTTCCACAGTAAAAGTTGTTTACAATGATGAGTACAAGGACCCCTTAAGAGTAAAAGTTACACCTTGTATATGTGTCAAATTTTTTTTAGTCTCACATCTAGCTAGATGTGAGACTAAAAAAAAATTACACTCTGCAAAGAGCAATATTAATAAACCCAGGTGTCCAATTTTACAGAATTCAAAAAATTCTAACTAAGTAATTTTTAAAACTAATTACTGTCTAATTTTTGTCTATGCACGGACTTTTAATTAGCTGCAGTAAAATGACACTTCTTAAACGTCATTTCGTTAAAAAATGTTCCCATTTGATAGCGAAATGACTTTAGAAATGACAGTAGAATTGTCATTTTACTCCAGCTAATTAAAACTCTGACCACAGATGCCAATTGTGAAACGAAAAAATGTCTTTTACTAACCAGCAAACCAATTCATTTCTAGAGCACTGCCTGGACACAAAAGATCCATCTTCAGCGCACTGCGGCACATACCCTCTACCCTCCTTTTCACTGACAACCAATAATTCAGCCAACATCTTCTGTTGCGAGCACATAGTCACATTGTGTGGTAGAATGCAATGTTTGCCGCATTCTCCTCCGTCGCAGCACTTCTGCATTGAAGGACATTCCAGGTCGTGGGCGCAGGGAGTCCCACATTCCTCGGTGGTGGCATGAGCAGGACATGTTCCGGCTTTTTGGAGTTCTAGAGATGCTGGGCAACACACTCCGTAGTCATTTCCTGTAAAGATTAGCATTTTTTAAGGCTTCCGTACCGCAAAAGGAAAAAACAAACCAGGGGGCCTACTCCATAAGTCCGTCCGTTCATCCGTCCGTCTGACATTACGATCCATCAAAACAAGTGTAAAAGTTAAATTTTTCGGACGGGCAAAAACACATCGGGAGTAGGGACAACTGGCAAATCATGTTGTCATTCATACTTTGTTCGGGCCCCGAACTAATCATCCATCCGTAAGTGATACGGAGTAAGAAACGCCCGTAACGAAGGCCGAAACTACGGGCTTCGTGCTTAGGGAGTAGGCCCCTGATGGAGCGCCGCGCAGAACGGGTTTTACTGCCAAGCAAATATCAACATTGTGTGTATTAAAATAAAGTCAAAATTAATAACCTCAGACGGGCTCCTCTATCCGCTTTCTCGCGCTCTTGGGGTATTAAGTTTGTCCATTTTCAACTTCATTTGTACAAAGGAACAGTTGATATTTGTTTGGCAGTAAAAGCAACGCAGCTATGCGCTTCCCCAGGTCAGCGCCGGCCCTAAGAAGAAGATTTAAAGCAAGAAGCTACAAATCCAGCAAAGATCCACAAACCTGAATCAACGAGGCACCTATACAAAGGTGGGCAATTCGGCTTTCCAGGGTCAGTACCACACAGGAACGGCCTGCTGGTCTCAGATATCAACAACGGCTCTCCCACAGGGCAGATGTTCATAAGACTGCGACCCCTTTTGCCTGTAAACATATAATTGTTATAAGCTAAACTTTAACTTAACTGGCGAAATATGGGTATAGTCGACCTCCTAATTGGTTAACCACCTCTTGCGTCCGAACCTGGTCCAGGCCATGGCCACGGAGCGAGAGTGCATGGGAGGCCGTCACCTCCTTCTGCAAAGCAGTAATTCTCGCGAAGGAGGAGGCGGAACGCGTGAGGGAGAGGCAACTTTCGCGCCCTCACGACCCTAGTCGCCGCAGGAGACGCCCTAGGCGGCGGGAATCAATAGCCGATTCCCGGGCACCGTAGGCGCGGTCTTGCGGACGGCGAGCAATGGGCAGCTCGCCGTCCGGTAAGGACCAGGCCTGGGTCGCTGACGGCGCGTTGTGTTCCACGCGCACCTCAGAGAGATGTCAGCAGTGATTGGGTCCGATAGGGCCGATGCCGCCGGGGTCGCGGGTTGTTCGAAAGAGATACCGTGGCAGAGATGCCCTGGCACAGGCAACTGAAGGAACACGGGTGGATTTTAGTCAGTAAAAGTCTGACACGGCCTCCCGCTCCGAGAAGTCATTTGATGATTTCCCATCCACAAAAAAAAGGGCTGGTCCCATAATAAACTTGTTCACGATGATGAGCACAATAATCCCTTTACAGTTTTTCAGTGATCTCAATTACACCTTCTTTATGATTAGGTATGTTATCAAGGTTAAGCTGCTCAACCGTAACAAAGACTTGTATTTGCATATCTGCTGTAATGTGTGCGATATTCATAATTCTGATGTTACCTATGTTTATGTTTGCCGACGGTATTTTACATACATACCGTTTCATTAACAAGCATCCTTGTTTTGTGAATATCTAATCTAGGTATGATGTAGGTCCGGCCGTGTGTTTCAATTAACACAATATTATTTACAATACTGAAAGACTTTAGGTTCTTGTGTTTGTTTCTGTAATTTTTATGGTGTGCGTAATAAAGAGTATTCTATTCTCTTCTGAAGTTAGCAAGTCTTATTTTAAAACTCATCAATCATTTATGCGAGATTACTTTGGAAGTAGTACGTATACGAGAAAACAAAAACAAAATGGTTCTTCGTTTGGTTTGAGAACCAAATAGACTCAAAGAAAATTACTACATTGACAGTGTTAAAGTCGTCATTGTTCTGTTGCGGATAATGCTATTCGTCCTGTGTTACTTACATGTAGGTACAGGTGGGCAAGGTGGTTTCAAGCATGGCGCCTCCTCCAGTTGACAGGACAGCTGTCCTGGACACGTGACAGAGGAGCAAGGGTCCCGACACTTGCAGAGAGGACAGCCTCGCTGATCCAGCTCGAAGCCTAACGGACACAGCATCCTGCATGTGTGTGCTGCGCAGGGGTCCACTCGAGAGCAGTTGACTAAGGCTGCGGCTGGTGCTCTGGTTCCTGGTAACTGGGGATTGAAAGAAAGTCTTACTAACAAGATTTTCAGCTTGATGTTTCTCAGAGATTTGATTTCAAACAGCGAACGATATAGAAATATGAAAGTGCAGACAGCACTGATTGTAACAGCTCTATAGTGTCTATACCTACCTAGAAACTAATAACTCTTTTGCCAATATGTGCAAGGCCAAGAAAGTAATATAACAGACCGTTTGTTATATTCGAAAGTTTTGAGTTTGCAGGTAATAAATGGAAACCAACCGCTTAGTAACTAAAATATTACTTATAAGAACCTATTTATTTAATGGGTTACAGCTGGGAATATCTTGCTTGTTTTATACATTGTTCTTTTATGATAAATACGTATC
This sequence comes from Cosmia trapezina, assembly GCA_905163495.3. NCBI lineage: Eukaryota > Metazoa > Arthropoda > Insecta > Lepidoptera > Noctuidae > Cosmia > Cosmia trapezina. Next base: position 7,159,701 of record LR991035.1, read on the forward strand.
TGTCTCAGTAGCCTACGCTGTTCCTGGTTCTTACCTCAAATCCAGCAGCATCAACACACCAGCAGGTGCTAACGATCTCGTTGTCGCACTGGATCTCCTCGAACTCTCCATCTGTGAACCTGCACCGAGGAGTCCTCATAGCAGGTAGCTTGCCTCGACCTCCGCGGCTGTTGTCCGCGGCTAAGGCGCGAGATATCCGTTCTGATGATAGTTTCACATTTTCACAACCTGGAGCAATTAAAGAATGCATTACAGCAACAAAAAATACTAAACACGGTGGTGGTGAATTTTTTGGGAATCCGTTTGATACTGGAAGCATACAACCGGTCGATGTGGCAGTGTTTGGGGTCTATGACCAGCAGTGGACGTCTTTCAACTGACTGCTGAGGAGTTAGTTGCGCCATTTCTTCTTCCCAGCTAAGCACCAGGAAAGTGGTGAATGGCGGGCGTTTTGGGGGACTGACTTTGCGATGTTATTTTACGAAGTGCTGACTCTCAGCCTACTTTCAATAAATTATTTTTGATTTAGAATGGTGATGATGATGGGGAGTGTTACTGGGTATGAATGTGAATGACTTAAAAAATATTATTAGAGGTAGACTAAATAAACTATGGATGGATTGTGTCAACTATGATTTTAGCTAGATAGAGGGTGAATACTTAGAAGGAAGATTATAAGGTTATATTTATATGTTGTAAAAGGAACGAAACGCTGAATACGCGAAGATTTGCTGCGCCAACCTAGCGCCAACCCCTAATAAATTGAGATAACGAGGGTATAATACGCAAGCAAGTTATAAGGGACTTGCAGTTTCCTAATTTACTATGTAGATAGTTTGTGAACCCTTTGCTAAAGTTTGTATGCAAACAAAGAAACTTTGTTTCCCGCAAGGGACTGTATACGTAATAATTGTTAAGTGTATCCTCTACATGAATATTGTTTTGCTTCCAAGTTTACTGTCATTGAAGCATTATTATGGGATCGCCGAACAAAGCGAAATTTAGTGTATTTGAAGACCTCATCCATTGCTTTTCCTTTGCCTGGTGAAGTGTAGGTCCATTCATGCAGGTCCATTAATGCCTTTAAAGTTCAATGTGCCTGAACTGACTAGTACCAACCGTCGTCACAAATTAGGCTCCTGAATCCTGACTACGTCAGGATTGAATTTTCTACTGATAACGATGCGGACGAATTTTTTGATGCCCAATGAGTTCTTCCCTTTTTTATATACAGTTTGTACATTATTATATGTATGTTATGTTTAGTGTTTGCATTCTATTAAACATGAAAAGCTATTGACTGTAGTGAAGTATATTATGCCAGGAACCCAAATTCTGCTTAAGTACTATGTCTTTCTTTAAAGTTGTGATAGGGCTGAGGAAATCAGATGGCAATCAGCAGCATCACCCCATGCAAAAATAAAGTGAGCCGAAATAGTTAACCCCAATCTACAGACCGTTCACTAAACGTGTCCCTTGGCCGTCATGTTGCCACTATTGCTTTCAAGAAAAACATGAAAAGCTTGAAAGCAATGGTGCCAACATGACGGACGGCTACGGGACAATTATATACCTAGTGAACGGTGTGTAGTTCAAGATGGGTAAATACTGGGTAAGTAGTAGAATTTAAGTTACCAGTAAAAAGCGGGTCGATACAGGCTCGCCCACACGTTGTTGAGCAGCATATCTTCTCCCCGCACTCTTCGTCTGTGGTGCACGGAGTCGCACGTGCAGGACACGCACTTTCTTGTGCTGGACACCTTCCTCGGAGCTCCGCGTTTGCTGCAAATGTGAGGGTACTATTAAGTTTATGAATGATACGAGATATTCCCAACGGTTTCTATTTGCAAAGTAAGTAATCGGCTGTAAATATGGGACATCAAGTATTAGACACTACACTCCCTCTCACCGAGAGGAGGCCTGTGTGTCCCAGAGTCCCAGCAGTGGATGTATATCCACACAGGACATATACATATAATTATGCTGTATACCTGTACCGGCAAAGAGACGACACTCTACAAGGCCGAAATTGTTCTAAACCTCAGCATAATCAGCCTATAATGTTCCCACTGCTGAAACACAGGCCTCATCTCGGTGAGAGGGAGTTGGCCGTATTCTACCACGCGGGACGAGATTTTCCAGCGCGGACGAAGTCGCAGGCAGAAGCTAGTCTATCTATACAGGGTGTAAGTGTAAACAGTGGCAATCTTTTAAGGGGTCATTGTACTCATAATTATGAACAACTTTTACTACGTGACCAAACCAGAAATCGCAAGAAAAAAACAGCTGTTCAGTGCATTTATGTTCGCATAATTCGTCAAAATGTAGGGAACATGATTTTTTTTCGCGATTTCAGGTTTGGTCCCACAGTAAAAGTTCTTCATAATGATGAGTACAATGACCCCTTAAAAGATTGCCACTGTTTACACTTACACCCTGTATAATTACCTACTTTTTGTTTTAATATAAGTACAGGTGGTATATATACTTAGATTGTATTTATAATTGCTATTTCTGATAGGTATTAGCCCGTATTCGATGTCAGTAATCTGGGGCAGAATATTGGCGCAACTAAAGCGATAAGGATTGAATGCTGTTACAGCTCGGATAGGTAAGTAAGTAAGCGTGAAGAAAATGCTTGATAGGCACCTGATAGCTTTAATTAACGCAGTCAATTAATTTATAAGTGCAGTAACTGTTTCTTTAGAGACGCTAATACTTACCGCTATTCAATTGTAAGGTATGCGTGAGGATTTTAATCAACAGATTCGGGTGGCAAGATTGATGGATTTCAACGTGTAGTGTTACTTACTAGCTGCGTCCCGCGGTTTCACCCGCGTAGACTGGGATAAAAAGCATGTGCCTATGTGTTAATCCAGGGTCTAAGCTATCTATACACCAAATTTCATCCAAATCGGTCCAGCCGTTTGAGCGTAAAGAAGTAACAAACATACACACACCCACACACCCTCACACTCACAAACTGTGATTGATCTCACATCAGTCTTTGAGTTTTTGAAATGGACCATTTGTAGTAAAAATATAGTGTCATAATTACCGTGCTGCAGCAGCAATGCGCAGGCGCAGAGCAGCGCCGCCCTCACCGCCACCGACATCGCTGCATCACACACGCGGACGCTGCAAAGAAAAGAAAACACCTTTAGTTCATTGAAACATTTGGAACTGATGAACGCTGACGTTGTGGCCAATGACCATTGGGGGTAGACTTGTTCTTGAAGTTTATAATACTTACATACTTACATATTTAAAAATATTTAATTTTTTCAAATAAAATTATAGCCAGGGTGATAGTGCAATCCACGAAGACGCGCCCCACTACTCCTTAGTGGGGGCGTCTTCGTGGATTGCACTATCTATACTCGGAATGATATAAGGGTTCTAACTAACGATACCCCATACATTCAAATCTGTGTGGAATAAATAAACTCACATACACTTATACCTACTGCCCCTAAAAAGGTTGATGGCTATAGAGTAGGTATCTGATGATGTTGAACGCTGACGTGCCGTCGACACGATTATAATGTAAGATAAATTACAAATACAATTTATTACGATATGATTAATCAAAATAAATGGTTTATTGTCTCTTTTTGGCTGTTTTCCTCATGAACGAAGTACCTACGAATACCTATCAGCAGTACTCAAATGAATACAATATATCATTGTCAAGAAGATTTCTTTATCTGATCACGTATTTATATGCAAGGGAGGTCTTCGTAACATTTTTATTATACATAGTTACTCTTGCATCTGAGTCATACAAATCGTTCGACATTAACAAACATGGGTTTCAGCCTTGTGGCTGATTTTATTCGGTACCATTGTTAAATGTTAATTCGATATTTTAATGTTGTGTTACACATAACTTGTACCTATTCAATAGACAAAGTAAGTGGCTTGTAGAATTCTAAGAAGCTTCGTCTTTGCTTTCATAAAGTTCGAAGACTGTCGAATTTTTTGAGCTATCGAAGTTGTGGGAATCGTGGTAGGTACCTTTTTTTTTGTGGATGGGAAATCCTTCTACCGCTCTGGGCGGAGCGGAAGGGCGTGTCAGACTTTTACTGACTAAAACCCACCCGTGTTCCTTCAGTTGCCTGCCTTAAAATAAATGTTTCAATCACTTATCAGAATGCATTTAGGAGAATACTTTCCTGAGTGAGTATGTGACTATATCTTGCACGCTTAGCATGACCGCCATATAAACGGGTTTTGTCGACGGAAGTATAGACGAAATGGCAGATAGTAGAAGTATTTCAAACGATGACGCCGCACAGTGGGCTGAAAATCGGCTTTCATAGACTTAGGGATTTCTATCTGCAAGTGCCGGATTTTTTCCTGGATATTGCTTCTATTAGTTGTTACTATATTCAAAAATGACACCGGAGTTAATTCTGGACAAAAACGAAGGAATTATAATTTTTTTACGAAAAATTTGTATGAAGCTAGTATAAAAAAGTTAATTATCTCGCAAACAGCAAGGAAAACCGTAATATCCTTACAGGTGGTTATAGTACTAATTATTTATGATTTTTTGACATATGTCATATAACGGTTTTCGCTGCTAATTTTTTTTTAAAAAATCGTCAAAATATTTTTACTTATTTTCACGTATGAAACGGTTCCTTTTAGTGACTTAATTAAGAACATTGTTAATTATAAATAATTTTATTAACCCAAATATTAAGACTATAAAAAACAAGAAAAATATTAAAAAAAATGAAATCAAATATTAAACATTTTCCTTATCACTGTCGTTGTCGGACTCCAATTCTGAGTCAGAATCCAGATTGGATATATCTAAAAACTCGAACTCACTTTCCTGAAACTGAATTAATTCGAGAGTTTCAGCAAAAAAGCTCTGCTTTCTTTTGGCATCTAACTTAGGCCTTTGTGCACTTAGGAAAGGATCCGAAGAAACAATAAGCATATTTAAGATATCTTGATTACAATCTTGCCTGCTTCTTTTCCGCGAATGATGTTCCCGGAACCTCCTAAAATCTTTGTTTCGAGACTCTGAGGCTTCTTCCGAGAGAGTCCCAATCGGCACAATATCATTTTTCTCGATTATGTCAGCCCCGTGTATTAGTAATTTATGTACGGTTGACGACATGTAGTACCAGTCGTACAATTCCACGTACTTTTCTGCTGTTTTGCGGGCAAAATCTTTAAATTTTATTACGTCGATCTTCTCGCCAGATGTTATCGCTTGCAAAATCACAGCAAATCTTTTAATAAGATCTTCGTCCAACCCGGTAATAGCTGCAGTTTTATTGGGAAACTCGAAAAACTTTCTTGCGGTATTCCCGTCATTGGTAGTTCCCGAGCCTTGTTTTACAATATCAATAAACAGATTGAGCTGATCTTTGAATTTATTTTGAATAGATTGTTTTCTGTTCTGCAACATTTCTTTGTCCTCATTACTTCTCGCTGCCCACCGTTTGAAGTCGAGCCTGTACGCAATATGTAACAGACATTCCATACAATTAATACGTGCGTGTAGGGATGACAAGCCAAATTCGTATATGTCAGCACACACAGTCTTTGATGTTACAACATCTAAGTGGTTCATTTCCGTAGGTTTTGCTAAGCACAGGTAGCACGATGCATTTGATCTGGCCTCAGAAAGGTACGTGCAGACTTTGGCGTCGATCATTGTCATCATTAGTTGATGAGTCACCATGTTATTATTAATGCACTCTGTGGGGTTAAGGTCCTCAATTTCATCATCCATTTGTCTTTTGAAACCAATGACAACTGCTTCGCTCTCCTTTACAAAAGTAAACTGAACTGGACGACAATACAAAGTTGAGCATGGTTTTGGGTTCGTCCATACAGTATTATCTCCATCTGTCAGTTTTAGTGGCACCAAGGAGGTCATGAAAATGCTTGCATCATCTTGCTCACCCTCCATTTTCTGCTTGTATCGGCTTTGGTTGGAAGCACCATCAAATCCCCACTTGGATATCAGCTTTAGCTGCTTATTTTGCACATCTGCATAGTCAGAAAGACTTTGAAGGATCCTCGTCACCGTGATGTCAAGTAAAGCTTGAAGTGTAATCCTAGCCGAGGAATCCGTAACTGACACTGATTGCTTCGGAGGGTAGCAATCAAGCTTAGTTTGTTGCACTTTATAGTAGGATGGATAAATATCCTTAGCACCTTCCCGAATGGCAGCCTCTCGCAAAGTAATATATTGCCACTTTGACAGTTTTAGTGAAAGAAGCAATCCAAGCGCTTTCTCTGGTGTAAATATGACTTTTTTCACTGGTTTCTTAAGCGTTTCTTTAATTTTAACGGCTGCTTCAGGATTTTTCATTATGTATTCGATCACAGATGCCATATCCTCATGCCCTTCTTCTTTTAAACGCGCTGCAGCTGCATATGCCAATTCACTGGAGTCTTCGCCTGTATGATCATCAGATCTTCTCTTTTTCTGTTTACTTCCCAAATCTTCGAATGGTTTTCGGGACCTTTTTGTCATTGTTCCAACGGACAATGATGCCGACGACGAAGGTTCTTGAGAGTCTGATTGTGCTCTTGGTATCTCATCAACAGTTGGTTCTTGATTAACTAAAGCTTGCACACAACTTGGCCAATCAATATTTGCTTGCAGCCAATTTCCGTACAGTCTTCTGAAGTGATCAAGGAATCGGTTGGATTTCTGCCATCTCTGTAAAGCAGCTCGCGTGAATTTCCGACAAAATTCTTTGAGAGTTACTCGATCTTCGGCAGAAAGGCAATCGCCTATGCGAGATACAACTGCACCAAACAATACTTCATGATTAAATGAAGTACTTTCACTTTTTAGAAGAACAAACAAGTCTAAATTGGTGATTAAACTTTCCATTTTAAGATTTTATAGTCGCAGGGCAAAAATTTAGTGTTAGCAGTTACACCGTTGTGAACAATCTAAATTATAAAGCAAAATTTTAGCCCTTTTATTGCAAAACGTCGATAATTAGTTAACTACCCTCATTAGAGTTTTAAAAGATGTGCTAATGAAAATTTATAATCGTCCAAAACATTTCTTAGAACTCTTAGCACAACTAATCAACAAATTAGCTTACTTATCAGAAATCATTAACAATAATTTATCACCTATTCAGACTTATTCAGACTAAACAATTTATTTTGTTATTTGGTATTTTGAATGTATGTAAAGTTTTAAAACTCATTTTGTATTGATAAATATCTAATTCAAACATAGTTGGCTAAGTGTGGATGTACTATAAACCTCTGACTACTCCTTCGGGAATATAGGGGTGATGCTATTTTATGTTACGTGTTGTTAAAAGTCTGTGTTCCTCAACCTAAACATCAAAAGGAACATTTTCATGTGTAAAAATTAATAAAAATATTTTGACGATTTTTAAAAAAAAAATAGCAGCGATAACCGTTATATGACATATGTCAAAAAATCATAAATAATTAGTAGTATAACCACCTGTAAGGATATTACGGTTTTCCTTGCTGTTTGCGAGATAATTAACTTTTTCATACTAGCTTCATACAAATTTTTCGTAAAAAAATTATAATTCCTTCGTTTTTGTGCAGAATTACCTCGGGTGTCATTTTTGAATACAGTAACAACTAATAGAAGCGATATCCGGCAAAAAATCAGGCACTTGCAGATAGAAATCCCTAAGTCTATGAAAGCTGATTTTCAGCCCACCGTGCGCCGTTACAAAGATTGCAACCTTTGAAATCAATGATAAAATAGGAAAATCCAACATTATAATTAAATGTAAAACTGTAACCTGCTCTAAGAAAACCAGCATTTATGTAAGTAAATGAAACATTATTGTTTCAACTCAACAAACACTTAACAGATAATTAACCATTAACTTTTTCTAGTAAAACAAAGGTAAACAACCAGGAAACGAGGCATGAAAATGTCTACATTGTTCGCCTTTCGTTACCAATAGTTTTTCGCGTAATCACTCGCCAAGATTAATGATTCAAGTTTGGAACTAGCAGGAAAAAAAAACTTTTACTTGGTCAGGTCCAAAAGAGACGAGTTTGTTCGTAGGTTGTACGCATAACGAACCAACCAGTCAATTACACTTTGTGACGTGTGCACATGCAGTCTACGGTTTGAATTCCGAACGCGCGCTTATGCGTCCTCGCGCCACTTCGCGGTTACATACACCGGGCTTTCCCGCGCATGTTGATGCACACAGAATTCATTTTATTGTTCTTTAATTACAAAAAAATATTTTAACGTAGGTAATTTGTTGAAGTTTATGTTCACATTTTCTCGCTTCTATTGTAGTGGTTTCTCTATTTGTTGTAAGGAAGTGATGTAACTGCCGAGCCCATCGGCTGCATGCTAATTATCGAATACTTTCTCCGATTTTAGTTTGAGTTTAACGGCTCGCCGGTCACTGAACTTATTTCTTTGACATTGGATCTTGGAAATATATGGGAATGGGTACTGGCTAAAACTTTTACGAATGTACCTACTTATTTCTTTAAAATATTCTGTATTCATGATGGAGAAAAAAAAATATGTTGGGAATACATCTGGAGATGATATGATGACGACGACGATTTTTATGGTGTAGGTACTACTAGATACATAATGAAGAGATCAATCTATGTATAGATATTACAACCTATTAAGGTGTTCTGAAGCTGCTTTTCCCAAATGCAGTTTCTTTGAATGTTGGTTTTATGTTCGCCCGCCCGCGAACTAATACCTTTCAGATTGGACACTCAGTACATCGATTCTGTAAAATTCAAACAACAACTCGCATCTCACATCGCTATTCACTCTCACTTCGCATCACTTCTTCTCACTTGTTTTTATTTGAAACTTTGAATTTAGAACGCCAATCAAGAAACTCACAGCGGATTGAGATTCGAAGTTTAGAATGAGGTCTTACAGAATCACACGGCAGAACCGATCTCAACGAATCCAGGCTCTTACAAACAGGCGCGACATGCCACGCGAATCGCGCGCGACACAAAGGCACCGCTCGTCGCGCGACATGCGGTGCCTTATGTCGCGTCGCGTGTCGCACCTGTTTATGTTAGGCGCCTTCACTCTGTATATCTCGGAGCAAGTTTCGGGGACAGTTTATTTCATAAACCTTCCACAGTTTCGATATTATTCGGATAGAATAGGTATACATTGGATTAGTTTCATTGAAGTTTCCAAACCGAATATTCGAACTTCGTCAAAGCGATAGCTACGGTTCTGAAACTTGAACAAGGCTCCGATCACAAACTTACTTGAACCAGACTTAGTTTCTTTTGACGAAAATAATAGGTAGGTACTAGTTATTTGATTAAAGGCTCCTACAAACAGGCTTCACAAAGGCACCGCTCGTCACGCAACACCAAAAGGCATCCTTTTTGTCGCCTGTCGCGCCTATTTGTAGGAGCCTTACCGGGTTGCGATTTTCCTAAAACAATTAGGTATACCTATGGTGAATGAAAATACTATTACCTACTACTACGTACTTGATCTAGGCTCGCGATTTGGCACGCGAGATCTCGAGTTGCCAATCTCGACTTGAGATTGCATTACCAGTGCTTACTAATTAAAACAATGATTATTTTCATAAGTCATCTCTCCAAATATATCCTAACGATTGTTAATATTATAAGCTGAATTTGAACAACATAATAGGTAAGACACATCATAGAGATTATAAACTTAACCGCTTATCCACTCCATTGTAGCAACAAACTAACTTAACAGTCAATCCGAGAAGTTTCTACTTGCTTTGAGATTCGACTGGGGAGCGAATCTTGAAATAAATATCAATCAACATCTTATACTGGGGCCACACCTGCGTCTTTCGTCACGATGCTACGCGCTAGATCATACCAACTATACGATAAAAAGAAGAGAAAATAATGGAAAATTGTTTATTCTGCACAAGTAAGTAAGTACTACTTAGGCACATCACAAAAATAACATACAATAGTAAGTACCTACTGCAAAAAAATAAATAAAAAGCTTTGAAAAGAAAAGTGTACCTACTGACCTAGTTATAAAATTTACTTTTTAATACACTTCCTCGAAAACTGGTTCATATCGCACTACGATTAGGTTCACAATGCAATGTATGTCGCACGCGTGCGATTTTTCATTTTCCCACCCGTGTGCGTGAATAAAAATTGCCACAGATAACTTATACCTATACTTAGTCCAAATTGGTTCAATGCCTCTATTCACAACTCTCTATTCGGAGGTGAATGTTTTTTTTAATTTCGGCAAAGAGGTATGCATCTTTACGGCGTTTATTTAAATAATGTTTATAAATAGAATATCATCAAAAACTATGATTATTACAATAAAAAAACGTTTATGAACAAATTAACATTTATTTGTGTTTTAAACTCAAAAATATTTGTATTTTCTATTTCTCATATTAGGCTGTTTATCGGCTTTATACCTTTGCATCTTCTTCAACCTGGCGAAAGCAAAGCGCGGAATAAAAAGAAAATTTAAATCATAGTTTCCTAATAATTCATGACAAAAATATTTTCCGTTATTTTATTTTATTTCCTCAAAAGTGTATTGAAAAACGTCGTTTGATACTCGTGGACATTTGTTATTGCAGTTCTCGGCTCAAAAACAACCTCGCCTACGGCTCGGTGTTAATTCCTCCTCGAATGCAATAACAAACGTTCTCCACTTGTATCAAAATGTACTATTTTCTGTGGCAACATAGATAATCCACATTATTATAGGTACTAGCTGACTCGTATGTAAATACAAATACAAAATACAAAAATAAAAAATGTTTATTTCTGTACCAACTAGTTTAAATTAGTTTATGATTGGATACACGCAGACGTGAAAGATCGGATAACGTCCCAGAGTAGTTGGGTGTCCCAACTACTCCCAACCCCATCCCACAGTGTTCGCACGGTATGACAATACAATATTATGAAGCCGGAATAAAGTGATCACCTTAGCACGATAACCTTAGAGCGAACAAAACATACGAATCTTCGGTAATCGGCACATTCGGCATCGTGACGATTGATGCAGTGGTGTGGCCCCATCATTACACGTTTTTCTCTCAGTCTCGAGATCTTTCACCATATTCCCCCATTCCTCGTGGACTCGTGGTCACGTCGTCGTCAAGTAGTCATGTCGTAAGTTAGGAGTGAGTGAACTCGACTGGTGACGTGCATGGCCGTGACGCAACGGCGCGCGGTGAAAGGCGAACAGGAAGGCAATTCTCGCGCAAATCGAATTCGATTTTGTCGTTCGGCTCGTACTTTTCCCTCGTATTAGCTATTCTCGCCATATCGATTCTAGCATTTCTCGCATTAAAGCCACGCGACATGCCTTAGTTTACATGCGACATGAAGATATGAGATGAAGTCATGGCGACTGGTGGCGCGGTCGTACCAACGTCAACGTCGTGTCATTCATGATTGTGTCAATTGCGGAAGAAAATAATAAATATCTTTTAACAAAATGTGTTACGAGTTCATAAACATTTAGAATACGCTGCGATTGCCACAACAAGAAAAACCACACGAAGAAAGCTTCAAGCCTCCGCCAAAGTTGACAACTATCCACTATTTGTGCGCCGCCGACACAGACACATCTGAGATACAAAAGCGGAAGGCGCCGGCTTCTAAAACCAGTCAAATGGATGAGGACGGCTTTGCTCTAGTTGGGGCAAGAAAGGTTGATCGCGTCGCTAACACAACAAATGCGGCATCACTCTTGTAAGCGAGGACTTTTGAATTGCAGTGCTCACCATCCTCCTGCATATTTCCTAGTTGGACCCCACAGACATCGAGAGAGAAGGAGCTACGCCAAATCAGTACCGATGAAAGGACGTTGCTACATCCTCGAGGTTCCGCGCTGCAAAAAGCCGCCGCTCCCGCCAGGCAAAATTCTGGGCTACCGTTGTGTGTAGATGTTACAGGGAAGCAGAACAAACCCGAGTGTGGTGTGATAATAATTATGTTTTTGTGGTTTACTAGTTTATGTATGTATGCTAGTCTGTGATGTACGTATGTAAAAGGTCTTTTGTAACCTGAATTATGATATACCTACCTATTACGACAGGTCCATCAACATGATACATAATTTCAAAAGCATTTCAAACAATAAAGATTTCAAATATATGTTTTATTTTTCTTCACTAAGAAACTTATAGCTAATAAAAATACTGGACCTAAACAATAAATACAATATAAGAATCACTAGTTTACATGATTAGTCGGCGTCATGTGTGGTGCGCTGTTCAGTGGCCAGCTTAACGGTACTTTTCCACCAGAGATGTGCTATGCTACGTTGCTATGGATTCGTTTGATATCCACCAATCATATTTATTGGTCCACATAGCATAGCACTGGTGGAAACAGGTTTAACAGGTAGCTATTACAATCTTCTTCACTTCGGCGGCGCAACTTCATGGCATATCTTACTCGCCCCGCTACACGTCTTAGCATTAGTGGAAACTGTCCATAGTTTCGTAGCTTAGCTTTTACATACTCGCAGCAAAGCTGCATAGCACATCTCTGGTGGGACAGCAGCCTAAGAATCGCCGGACTATTACACCTCTTGTCCAAAGTCTTCATGAATTTCCACAGACGTTCGTCCAGCACTTTCACCACAAAAAAAATATTGAAATTCGTGTTGTGACGAGACTCCTACCACTTGACCCTCAAGGAAGAAACTTGTTTCCGCAATTACAATCTTTTCAGTCTTTGTAGAGTTATGTATTTGGAACACGTAGATACAGCTGCACCGTTGGAACGGCAGCCATTCTGAGAGCAGTCTGAGAACCGGTGATTCGGTTCGGACTTTACGACAATCACGTTTCATTTTCTCCATCATGATAAGACTTGATGTAATTTCGGTAGTCATCAGTTTACTTATTGAATAATATCATTGGCAGTAATTCTGTTTTTATTTATATTTAATTACTTTATACAAACTATATATATGTAGATAACCAATGTAAACAAACAATAAAATTATGACCTATGACTTTAATTTGACGTCTTAGATATCGTTGACATTGACAAATTCAGCCATGCCTTCCGTTGTAACAAATACTAAGGAGAACTTATTTTATTGTGAATATTAAATAAAAAATGTAGTTAATGATGAATGATGACATTGTTAAATAATTATGAAATACGTAAAAATGCTGCTCAAAACATGATTTTGACTTTAAAATCATTTATAAAGATGGTTAAAAGTACATTAACGATTGCGTATAAAAATTTGCATCGTTATGGGGAATGGATTGCTTCGCGCGACGTATAATGGCAACATTTTTGTCCTTCCACTCGATGTACGAACGACGTGTAGTGAGAATACAAAAATCGGGATAATGTCACCATTTTATAAGCGATGAAGCAGTCCATTCCACTTATTGATGCTACTCAAAGACTACTATGCTACTTTTTAAACGCAATCGTTATTGTACTTTTGAGCACCTTAAAAATGTTTTTTTAAGTCTAAAACATGTTTTGAGCAGCATTTTATACGTAGTATGTCATAAACATTATCAATATCATCATCGTTATTGATTTCGTAACTCCATTTTTATTTTATTATTCATATTAAAATAAGTTCTCTTCTCCTTAGTACCTATTTGCTATAACGGAATGCATGGCTGTTTTGTCAATGTCATCGATATTTGCACGTCAAAAACATACTTATATTATAAAAAACCGAAAGAAACCCTGTCTGTCTGTTACCTTTTCATGCCTGAACCACTGAACATATATTTCGTTAAAATTTAGCAAGGCGCTAGTTGGTCATTGAATTGTCTTACGGAAGGGCATAGGCTACATGGTAGGATATAAAGAATTATGATAGACCGCCCCCAACATAGTTGGGAAAAGGCTAGGCAGATGATGTCTCCTTGTCAAATCAATGTAAAGCATCAATACGTAAAATATGTATGCGTGTCTGAAAGCCATAGGGTAGGTACGTAAGTGTAATACGATAACATTTGGTTAACATTGACTGGTTGTCACAAGTCCAAATGTTATCGTATTACCCAGTAACTGGGTTGTGGAGGTCAGATATGCAGTCGCTCCATGTAAAATATTGGTATTCAGATGCATCCGGTTAGACAGGAAGTTGACCCCAACTTAGTTGGAAAAGGCCACACGATGGTGATGAATATCTATGCATAGGGTGGTTTACATAACAAAATCTTTGTTTTTTACCTATTTGTTGAAGCTTGTAAACAAACGCCTAGCTAAAGTTCATAGCAAAATCTTTTACTTTTACAAGTTTGTTTACCTATTGATGTAGGAGTTTCTACGATTTTATTTTCAGGATTAGAGCGATATAAAGAGTTCATATAACTATTTTAATAAGAAATACTAGAATTCAGCTATTTAGCTTTACATATTACTAGGTACAATTTTAATACACTGCTATGGCAGTCGCCCATACTTCCATTTAGCCGTGTTTTGAAAAATAGACGCATCATATTTCATAATTAACTTTTTTATTTCTATAGCAAACCGAAGAGCTATTTCGAAACATAGTTAAACAACAAATCATACAGTGATGATGAATATCTATGCTTATGCTGGTTTACATAACAAAATCTTTGTTTTTTACCTATTTGTTGAAGCTTGTAAACAAACGCCTAGCTAAAGTTCATAGCAAAATCTTTTTTTTTTACAAGTTTGTTTACCTATTGATGTAGGAGTTTCTACGATTTTATTTTCAGGATTAGAGCGATTTATAGAGTTCATATAACTATTTTAATAAGAAATACTAGAATTCAGCTATTCAGCTTTACATATTACTAGGTACAATTTTAATACACTGCTGGGGCAGTCGCCCATAATTCCATTTAGCCATGTTTTGAAAACATCGCTTGCCTAGAAAATGTAAAGGTCGTGAGTTCGAACCCCGCTGTGTACAGATTATTTTTTGAACTTTTCAAAATTTGTTTATGAAGAATCTAAACAGTACTTAATCGATATAATTGCGGTTTCTTTTGCGTCTGGTGTTCTTTTTTATTGAATTTTACTGTTCTTTCTCATATTTTTTGTTAAATTCTTAAATAAACAGGACATTTTTTTAAGCAGTGCGCAAATTTTCACCCATGAACATGAACAACTTTCACTACGGGACTAACTCTGATATAGCGAAAAAAATCAGCTGTTCAGTACATTTTATCTACACGAAACTCGTCAAAATGTAGGGAGCAGCTGATTTTTTTTCGCGATTTCAGGTTTGGTCCCATAGTAAAAGTTATTCATATTAATGAGTAGAACACCATGTGAAAATTTGCGCACTGCTTAAAAAAATATCCTGTATAAAGATAAAGCTTGAAGTGAAAACTCGTCACAATTCAACTAAGTAAGTATCGCTTTTGTATCGACATGAAGTTTCGACTGGTCCCGACCACTCTTTGCATGTCGCATGTAAACTAAGGCAAATCGCGTGGCTTTCATGCGAAAAATGCTCGAATCGACGTGCAAGAATAGCTCAACGAGGGAAAAGTACGAATCGAAAGATACTGCCTTCGTCAATTGACGTCATGTTGACCCATTGAGATATATAAACCTATGGAGATGGCATATTCTACTATAGGAATAATAGTTATACAAATATCTATCATATCGACACACAAATGTCAAAAATCGTTTTGTCTCTTTTTGACTCAGCAAGAGCTGCATATGAATGAAAAGAGAGACATCTAAATGTTTGTCAAGGTCTAAAGGCAACACTTGTGTTACGTCCAAATCATGTGTATGCGTGATCGGTTGCCATGTTGATTGCCGATTGTTGTGGTAGATGATTGGTAGATCTGCTGTCAAACGGTTGCTTGCTCTCTTGCACTCGCAGTAACAACCCTACGAAAGGCGGCCATGTTATGTACCCGATTTTTGTAGGTGTGCACGCTAATTTTGTAGGTATGGCACGTCCATAGGTTTATAAGTCCGTGTGTCGGTGTCGACCTAACGTCATACGTCATTCATTACCTATTGTGTCAGCCAATGACATTATGTCAACTGAAGTGTCTGTCGTAAGAACCAAGAAAATACTTTATTTATTTAAAACACCAGAAATGAGTGACGAATTTTTAGTCGAGTTCATGCAAGACATAGTAGAAGACGCTGCAATTGCCGCTACCGAGCCACCATCGTCAACAACGTACTGACATTCTAGAGACTGTGGACCATTTGAGCTAAGCGAGGCGGCATTCGAAAAGCATTTCAGATTACTTAAATAAAAATCTAGCAGAAATGCTTAAGCAATGGTAGAACCAGTGATAGTAGAATGCAGGCTAATATAAGTCTGTGAATGCAGAACACATTATAGGCGTTAAAACAAAAGTTAATATAAAATATGGTTGTATGGTAAACCTACTACTAACATTATCTCTTTTTCATGACTTTTAAATTTGTCCTCGATCTTTATTCTATTCTTGTTACATGGAGTGACGGCCCGTCTGTCCTCCACAACCCAGTTACATAGTAACACGGTACCTTTTGGTAAGACTGGTTGTCAGAATAGTGAGTCCGCTAGGAGGTGTACAAGTAGGTACATACTACATACTTCTATACTTATTGTGACCGATTTACATTTTCACCGCGATAAAATAGTAATTTACTGTAGCGTAGCGACCTCTGTCGTTGGGTGGCGGAAAGGAGAATCCCCTTTAGGTAATATAGAGCGCCCTGTACTCGTACCAATCAAAAACCAAACCTAGTGTATTTGGAGGAGAATTCAATGCTCTTCCTTTATTGCGAAGTATGATCCGATTGATTACAATGTATCCGAGAATTTGTATTTATGCCCGAGAAAAAGTGCCGTGTGTGCCGCGACTTGTAGCGCGACTGTTTCCTCGTCTTCCTCGTCGGCTTAAGGTACTTCAAAAATGAAAAACGTTGATATTATTAGCTATAAACGTTTAATCATATTTAATTACGTGTACACACATTATGATATTATTGTATAGGTCGTATCATATAAACCGGTCCTGTGCTTCTCGCATACAGTGAATTCCTGCGACTTCCACCAGGTTATCGGTCCACCATGTGAGATGCAGTGGACTTCTTTAGCTGAATGATTATGACAATTATTATTTTAAAAAAAACGCAGTCGTTTGTTAAAACATAATCTCTAGATAGTCGAGACGCATTCATTCAAGCCTTGGAACACGTTAACACGTAGAATCGTCGGTCCTCATGCAGAAAACATCATATTTCATGTCCAGGGATTTTCAAATATTCGTATCGAATACACCATGATCTAAAAAAATAAACGTTTGTATGCACTTCACGTCACCAGTCTGTCACGTCACCACAGAAACGTAAAAAGGAAACAGCACAGACATGACAATATTCTAGAGAAAATGAGTTGCTGTGGGTACCAAACTCTTTTCGTAATAAAAATGCATAAAATGTATTTCAAAAATAATAAATATTGAAATAATGATACAACAAGTACTTTTTTTCATGATGTCAGAAACCCAGAAGATTTTTCATAATATAAACTTAAATCTGATTTAAAATATAGGAGTAATTTTATGAACTAGATTTGGTTGAGACTCGCACCCCAATGGCATTCTCCTTTAACCAAAAAATAGTTGTTGTCCGCGTTTTCAGTCGCATCCTATATTTTACTAATTTCATTTCAGGTGATAGTGGTTGGTGTCTAACACCGGTTCTTCAGACAGAGGAAGGAACAGCTGCATTTAGATACAGTGAAGCCTTATAAAAGCACGAGCAACGATAGAACGTTGCAATGGTGTTCTGAAAGGGAGGTTTCGGTGATTACTGAAAGACAGAGTCCTTCATTACAAACTCAACAAAGCTACGCAAATAATAAACGAGTGTTGTGTGCTGCGCAATATTGTGTGGCTAACAACTACCATGATGCAATTGAACCAGTGGCAGACGATGAACAATCAGGCATTGCGAACGAGCCCAGCCGAATAATAAATAATTATTTCAATTTAAAACATTTTACAAATAAAAGTTATTGTTAAGTTATTGTTTATTATTGAAGCTAACTCAAAAACTACCAAAACTAAACTTAATAAAAGTTTGGTTTGTGTAGTTTTTGAGTTAGCTAGGACCTCGGTCTACAATATTGATGTAGGTAGGAGGCTAGGAGCTCGTGGCTAAGTAATAACAGCCGCACGGGTCGATCCATCAGGTTAACCTACGCTTGCCGGGGTTGGTCAGTGGATCGGTGACCATCGTTACATACCGAGACTCCTCCGTGCCTCGGAAAGCACGTTATGCCGCCGTGACGTTATGGTCCCGGCCGTTGTTCGTGGATCTTTGACAGTCGTTACGGGTCGTCAGAAGCCCGAAAGTCTGACCACCAGTCCACCAGTCTGAAGTCTGATGAGTTAACCAGTGTTACCAAGGGGTGTGTGTTTTACCCCGTTACTGGGTTGTGGAGGTCAGATAGGCAGTCGCTCCATGTAATATACTGGTACTCAGCTGCATCCGGTTAGACTGGAAGCCGACCCCAACATAGTTGGGAAAAGGCTAGGCAGATTGATTTATGAATACAATCAGCTTATTGATTAATTGATCTAAAATATTGATGAAAATATCAATGAAACAAAAAGAAAATACATCCATCAACCGACTTCAAAAAAGGTGGAGTTCGTCTGTACGAACTCCACCTTTTTGAAGTCGGTTAAAAACTCATTTTACCAATTCGACATGAACTTAGTCTTTCCATAGGCATCGAAACTTATTGTGTGAGCTGAATTGACGCGAAGAATAAGCGACTCGCGACTTCGTTTATGTTTATTTATAAAGCTGCTAATCTTTTTACACCCATTATAAATAAACATTGTTGCAATTTGCTATGTTCGTAGGTAAACATAGTCTTAACATTCGTAGTAACCCTTGTTCTATCATTGTTATGAGCATTTCTGCTAGATTTTTATTTTATCTGAAATGCTTTTTAGGAATGCTGCCTCTCTCAGCTCGAATGGGTCCACAGTAGGCATCTAGAATGTCAGTACGTCGTCGACGTGGTGGATCCGCGGCGGCAATTGCAGATGTTTTGCATGCATAAAATTAAATATTTTTTGTTTTATACTATTATTAGTATTCTATGTGTGTAAACTGTACGTAAACTAGTAAATAAAATAAATGGTTTGAATTTAAGTAAGTTGTAACTTTCTTTCCATCATTTATAGTATTATGTACTTTATTCGAAAAAAATAGTTGGTAGACAAGCAAATTTTGCCAGATGTGTACAAGTCTCATGTAATAGGGAGCCTATAGCCATCAACCGGGCACAAATCCTTACTCCGGGCTGCTACTGAGAAATTAAAAACACAATAACACTACCCCACCTGGGAATTGAAACCAAAACTAGTGTATAGTCTATGACCAAAACCACTTAGCAGTCAAGAATTTGACGTCGTAAATATCGTTGAAATTGACAAATCAGCATCAGCCATGCGTTCCGTTGTAGCAAATACTAAGAGGAACTTATTTTAAAACATTTAAAAATGGAGTTACATGAAATCATTAATGATGGTGATATTGATAAATGTTTATGAATTATACGTATAAAATGCTGCTCAAGACATGTTTTTGACTTAAAAATTATACTTGTAGGTGGTCAAAAGTACATTAACGATTGCGTTTAAAAAGTAGCATCGTTACGTAGAATGGGTTGCTTCGCACGACGAATAATGGCAACATTTTTTCCTTCGATTTGTGGTGTACGAACGACGTAGTGAGAATACAAATGTCACCATTTTATATGCGACTATAAGAGACGAGCGGCAATGACGAATGTCACTCGAACGAGTGTAAACGCGAGAATTGGCTTCCAGACGATAGTTTTAATGCATTGTGGTGAATCTAGCCTTTTTTTTTGTGCTCTTTTGGTCATCTTAGTGAAATTCCGTGGTGAAGTAGATTGTTGTGTTTGTAAGTGGAGGCGTAAGAAGATTTACTTAAAAGGGAATAATTGAGTCATCGTATTATTTACCTTGGGATATTGTTGGGATATTATTGGGATATTGTATTACCCAATAACGGGGTTGTGGAGGTCAGATAGGCAGCCGCTCCATGTAAAATATTGGTATTCAGCTGCATCCAGTTAGACTGGAAGCCGACCCTAACATAGTTGGGAAAGGCTAGGCAGATGATGAAGCGAATAACTGAGTTGTAAACCTGAGTGTTGCTGACAGTTTAAAAAAAATGTAATTTAGCAACGAGAGATGAAAAGAGTCGATCTACTTTTGTAGAAACGCAAACACATGAATAAATGGTAAAGGTTTCTAGAATATAGTATGGTAGACCATCTAACATCTGATGTCAGATACATAATAACAACATTAGTGAAGATAATTAGATTTTAATAACTTCAATGCCGTTGTTTTAAAGAAAACGTCGTCGCCATTCTTCTTTATTGTCTTGTCTACATTACAAAGGATAATGAAATCATAGCGAGTGTCATTAAAAAAGATATTGGGAGGAGAGCTGAGGTCGGAGCGAAATCGCATCAAACGGGAATACAAAGGAAATTGTAAGAAAACTCTTATAAAACCTGACAAATAAAGATGAAATTCCTTTGTTCGAGAGAGAAATAGTAAAAGTTTAAAAGTCAATGTGCTCGTAAAAATCGACAAGTCCTCGATTGAGAAAGTAAGTTCGCAAAGGGTTAGTGTTGAGTTTGTAGCTAAATTTGATAGCTCGCTGTGGATTGGATCCGTTCATACTTTGCTTTGTTTTATAAAACCTCTGGCACAGCTCTGGCTAGTATCAATTGATTTTCCTGACGATATTCCATAAGGCAAAGCGGAAAAATTATCAAATTCCTTGGTTATGTATGAGGTGCAATCGATGCAACTCTTTTAGAACAATTTCTAAGAAAACTGCATGGAATTTGTTCAGTCGTGTCGCACCTGTCTGTTTGCTTTTATTTTACACAATAACATATAGGGATGTGGTCAGTTTATAGTTTCTGTTTTACTTTTCTGAATAAGTAATCCATGGCTGTTGATAAAGAGCGAGGAACCCATCTTGAGTTCCTCTCTCCTTATCGACAGCCTTGATGAGACTTCAAACGATTTTTTTAAAAACATGAAGTAATAGTACATTATGATATAAGTGCGGTAAGTTGAAAATTACAGCCGAGGCGATATTGCTAGCCCGAGCCGTAGGCGAGGGCTACAAGAAAGCAGAGGCTGTAATTATCAAAGCGCACTTATGTCATACGACGTTTTATAACATATTTGCGAGGAAATAAATAAAACTCGGACTTTCTTAAACGAATAAATCTTTAAAAACACACTTTCTGAAAATGTATTTGCATATTTGCTTGTTTTCCATACGATGAAATTTTGATCCGCTTGTAAGTATCTATCGGTCGATTTTTCGGGCAAGAGGCTTAGAGTAGCCTTTTTCGTTGCCTCTGAGACTTCTGGCGGTGTCGAATGAATAAATTCATCATTACTTGACGACATTTTCAAATAAAAACCATACAGCGAAAAGGAAAAGCGCGCGGAATAATTTTTCCTTGTTCACAAATTAGCGACATCAGCGCTTTTTTTTTAAAGGCAAAGGCACATAAACAGCCAGTATTATTAAAGTAAATTAATATTTTTTTGTTTTTGTTACAGATAAATGGTTATAATTTATTGCCAAAATTAATTAAATCAAAGAATTAAATGTTTAACATTTAATTCTTTAATTTAATTTTATCCCAAAGTTAATTTTATTCATAAAATGTTAACCACTTTTCTGACATAAAAACTCTTTGCTTTGCTTTCTTGGCTTTTTTTTCTTAAGATTTAAAAAAGTACCGTTGGTTTTAGACGGAGCATGATAAACCGTACGTGTTACCTTATTAGAAAGAAACTCGTGCGTTTTACTTTACGATTACGCACAAGTACGTAATGACATACATTACGATATTGAAATTGGTGAAATAAGAGGCCCTTTACGAGCAAATGTGTTATAAAGTAGGTTACCTACCATGTTCGACGATCTCACCAAACAGATTTGTTTCATGCTTTACAAATTATCCGTATATCCACAAATCACATCACAAACAATATTTATGTACTTAACTAACTCCACCAAATCTATCTCAATCAGTGTCAAATATGACAGCTGAGTACCTACACCAAATGACCGAACATAATAAACCGGTCCACCATTCTTTAGATCACTGCATGACATAATCTATTCAGCAAAATTCGACTAAATCCATTGTTTTTATTACGGCGCCTGAGTGGCTGTTGTGTAAACAATTTGCACAATTAACTGATAATACTAGCTCGCTTGGCTGGTATCGATCGTTAATCTGTAATTAAAGTAATTAGAAGATGTGTGTTAAGGATTGCTTATGAAACGGTTAAAGATAAATAACCCCTTTATTTATAAATGTTGCTAACGTTGTAAGTTAAGCGTTGTTTAAACGTCAAAAACATATTATGGTTAAGTAGACGTCATTCTCACTTAAATGTCTCGCTGATGGTGGCGCGTGTGTTGGATCATTCGGTTCCCTACAAAATGGTTGAGCTGGATGGTGCTGATCCACGCGTCATGTTCGTGAACGGGCGCCGTCAGTTGAGACTGGTCTTCTCTTATCTGCCAGGCCTTATTTTTAATTTTATATTTTAACTTGTTTTTAAGTATTTTTTATTTTTTTTTACATTGTTTTCACATGTAGAAGCAACAAATATAATGTACGGCAGGATGTTGTATTACTTATCTTGATTTAAAAGAGTGTCCGTGGTGTTTCTTGCCCGTTCTTCTCCATAGAGATCTACGTTTTCGAATGGGCAATTAGCTTCAATTTTCTGACTAACTGACCGACTCATTGACAATTCCAAAGTGCCTGTAATTGGTTTAATTGAAATAAATTTTGAGTTTGACTTTGAGTTTGATTATCATAATAACGTTTGAATATGTCGGAGGAAAACTTACTGATAACGTTTGCTCAAAAATTCTTAGTTGAGATCAGAACAACAAAGAACTTCCAGGAGCCTTTTTCGTCATCAGCAAACAAATATGGAAGCAACAGAATACAATGACGATTCGTCAGCCCTACACCGAGCCTGGCAAATTGTGGATCCTCTGCAGTTTGCTGTTATTTATTTAGATAACTCTGAACAGGAGAATGCTGTATGTAGGTATAGTACTTCTTCTTCTCTTCTTCATAGTTCCCTCAAGCTGAGGATCGCGACCACATAAGACGCGTCTCCAAGCTATACGGTCTTCTGCAATGTGGACTGCTCGGTAAATGCTCCAACAGCCTTCTTGATCGCGTTTGAACATCTTGCAGGTGCTCTGCTTTGAGCGCGTTTGCCTTCCAACCGGCCCAGTATCAGAAGCCTTTCCAGACCATGCTTAGCACGCATAATATGTCTGAAAAAGCTGAGTGCACGCTCTTGGCATATTGTAGATAGCCGCTTGGTGATGATGAGTTCCTGCAGTCAGCATCTGTCATCTGCCTAGCCTTTTCCCAACTATCTTGGGATGCAGCTGAATACCAGTATTTTACATGGAGCGACTGCTTAACTGACCTCCACAACCCAGCTACTGCGTAATACGATACCACATGGTAAGACTGGTTGTCAGACTTTCGGGCTTCTGATGACCGAAAACGACTGTCAAAAATTCACGAATGACAGCCGGGAACAACGATTAGTTAACGTGCTTTCCGAGGCACAGAGGGGTCTTGGTATGTAAAGATGATGGTCATCCACGGACCAACCGCGGCAAGCGTAGCTAAACCTAATCGATCGACCTTGCGGCTGTTATTACTTAGCCACAAGCCCCATCTTCCTCCAGTATGTTCCTCCAGAGAGAGAGAGAGAGAGTTTCTCGGATCCATTAAGGAATCATTTACAAATTCCTCAGGTTAGCAAGGGTGGTGATGAAACTAATATGTTGGTTCTTCTACCTCAACGAAGGATAGAAAAGTTCGATTTTAATATTTTTTATTACCAATCCGACAATTGCGCACACAAACCGAATAAATATGAATTGTTTTACATTCTGTCATTTATTCCTAACATCAAAAGCACCTGCAGGAAATACACAATAAAAGCATGGAAGTGGACAATGAAATTAATTCAAACAAAAATGTGTCGTATTCAAATAGAATACAAAACGTTATAATAAAAACGTTATAGAAAGTGAATTTAACTTATTCAAACGGTGACAGATCGGCATGGGCGTGATGAATTTCACTTCGCGTTTCACAGTTTTATTAACATTCTTCTACTCAATAAAAATATTAAATTCATTCACTGATAGACATCGTATAAACCGCTGAGTATAAAAGTATGAAATTTTGCACAAGAGTTCCCTTTGTAACGAAAGTGAGCACTAAGGATTTTTGAAAATTCATCCCCTAAAGGAGTAAAATAGGGGATGTAAGTGTGGAAGTTCGTCTCGTTTGTATGTCCATAAAAGGCAACGATATACGACGCGAATCGCACGCGACAAAAAGGCACTCACTCGTCGCGCGCGATTCCGTCGCGTGTCGCGCCTGTTTGGAGTCTTTATGATAAACATGCTAATAGAAGACATAAAGCGTGTAGAGAAAATGAACTCAGCTAATACAGAACAGAAGAAAAATACTTTTTATGTTTGTCTATATAACATAAAAGCTGGAAAAACAGACATTGACGGCGGCAGTTTTATGTTTGACTAGCTTCTGCCCGCGACTTCGTCCGCGTAAAATTTCTTGTCCCCCCGATTAACCCGCACGCATCGCATCGCAACGACTGCCCGCGCTATTACTTCGTTTGCGCTTAGCATCCTTTCTGACATTTTTTATTTTTGCTCGACTCCTAAGGGCCCTAGCGTGATGTTAAATTGCCTATATCCTTCCGCATCGCCTGCCCGCGCTATTACTCCACGCTCGGCTTCTAGGGGCCCTAGCGTGATGTTAAATAGCCTATATCCTTCCGCATCGCCTGCCCGCGCTATTACTTCGCGCTCGGCTGCTAGCGGCCCTAGCGTGATGTTAAATATCCTATATCCTTCCGCATCGCTTGCCCGCGCTATTACTCCGCGCTCGGCTTCTAGGGGCCCTAGCGTGATGTTAAATAGCCTATATCCTTCCGCATCGCCTGCCCGCGCTATTACTTCGCGCTCGGCTGCTAGCGGCCCTAGCGTGATGTTAAATATCCTATATCCTTCCGCATCGCCTGCCCGCGCAGTTACTTCGCGCTCGGCTGCTAGCGGCCCTAGCGTGATGTTAAATATCCTATATCCTTCCGCATCGCTTGCCCGCGCTATTACTTCGCGCTCGGCTTCTAAGGGCCCTAGCGTGATGTTAAATAGCCTATATCCTTCCGCATCGCCAGCCCGCGCTATTACTTCGCGCTCGGCTTCTAAGGGCCCTAGCGTGATGTTAAATAGCCTATATCCTTCTGCATCGCCTGCCCGCGCTATTACTTCGCACTCGGCTCCTAAGGGCCCTAGCGTGATGTTAAATAGCCTATATCCTTCCGCATCGCCTGCCCGCGCTATTACTTCGCGCTCGGCTGCTAGCGGCCCTAGCGTGATGTTAAATATCCTATATCCTTCCGCATCGCTTGCCCGCGCTATTACTTCGCGCTCGGCTTCTAAGGGCCCTAGCGTGATGTTAAATAGCCTATATCCTTCCGCATCGCCAGCCCGCGCTATTACTTCGCGCTCGGCTTCTAAGGGCCCTAGCGTGATGTTAAATAGCCTATATCCTTCTGCATCGCCTGCCCGCGCTATTACTTCGCACTCGGCTCCTAAGGGCCCTAGCGTGATGTTAAATAGCCTATATCCTTCCGCATCGCCTGCCCGCGCTATTACTTCGCGCTCGGCTGCTAGCGGCCCTAGCGTGATGTTAAATATCCTATATCCATCCGCATCGCTTGCCCGCGCTATTACTTCGCGCTCGGCTTCTAAGGGCCCTAGCGTGATGTTAAATAGCCTATATCCTTCCGCATCGCCAGCCCGCGCTATTACTTCGCGCTCGGCTTCTAAGGGCCCTAGCGTGATGTTAAATAGCCTATATCCTTCTGCATCGCCTGCCCGCGCTATTACTTCGCACTCGGCTCCTAAGGGCCCTAGCGTGATGTTAAATAGCCTATGGCCCTCCTCAAGAACTTGGTTATAAAATGCAAAAAGATTTTTTTCAAATCCGACTGGGGTAGTTCCAGAGATAGCGCGTTCAAACAAACTAACAAAAAAACAAACTCTTCCGTTGTATTCCACCGACATTATTGAAATTATAAATCTCGCAATCCAGAAAAATTACTTATTTGCACAACGCCATCTATAGTTAAAATTGATAAAACGTCCGCACTAAACATGTTTGCTCAAGAGCGAGCGGTTGAATTAAAGTTATTTAGCGTTTTAGTAATTTTATATTATTTCCGAAACTGTACGACCAATTGCCATACTGTAAAGGCCAAATCTTATCTCCATGATGTCCTTGTGATCATAAAATAACTTATTTTGATAAGGATTAATGTGTTGTTGTTTAAATAATCATCCAAACGTAAGTATGTCTAAAAAATACTTTTTTAAAACAATAAAAGAGGTATAAAAGGTAAAACATAAAAGATAGAAATATGGTGTCGCGGACTTTTTTGTAGAATTATTTAAGACGGACCAGACTGCCATACATTGTTTTCAATTTTAAACAACCGTTTAGGCAGCGCATGCAAAAAAGTCTGTTTAAAGACGTATTTCTTTCCGACTTGTTAGACAAAAATTGTGATAGCTCGGCTAATATGCATGATATAAATATAATTTATAGCCTATAGCACTCAGGAATAATGTAGCTTTCTACCAGTGAAAAAATTTTTAGAATTGGATCATTAGTTTCGGAGATTACCCCCTACATACAAACTTACAAACATACAAACTTACAAACTTACAAACTTACAAACAAATTTTACCTCTTTATAATATTAGTATAGATGAAACCTAAGGATGAAACGATGTACATCAGTATGATATGACACAACATAGAATGTAGCACACTCGTAGATGACGTTGTTAAAATTACGGGAAGTGTCCTATCAGAAAAAAGAAACATTGAATTTTGTAATAGAATAGTAGATTACAAAACAGAATAAAACAATTGAAATTAACAAATTTTTTCTAGAACTAAAAATTAACCTACATATCAACTTAAATTATATCTAAATGAAGTGATTTATGATATAAAGTTACGAAAGACTTTAATGAAATAGACAGTAGGTACAGAAGAAAGAAGTTAATTTAATAAAAGCAATCACTATGTAGAAAGTAAAATTTGAATATGTCACTCACGATTTTGGCACACATTGTGTTTGCGTTTATCGCAACAATGTGCTCTTATAAGCACCTCATTTCAATTCTTACGACAGCAAGAGATTTAGAACATCTACATCCATTTAATTTAACTTTTGTAATGCCAAATTGCCAATCATTAACATCAACAAAACCTAGGACAGATTTATCTAACTTTTACTTTATGATTCCCAGTTCTTTTTTCAAATAACGCGCCAATTTCTTTTTTCATCTATGATTTTGGCGTTGACAGAAGGATTTTTTATTATATTTTTTCCTTCTGGTTCAGGATTTTGTTACGGACAATTTTATTATGTCGCTGTCGTTTCAAACTTTGCTGAATGGAATCATTTCGCTGTCTGTTTGTCTGTCAATAAGTCTTGTCACATTCCTTTTTCTTGGAGGCTTTTGAGTACATTGAAGGAAAATTGCCTAAGGTGTGTTTCATAAAATATTTCTTACGCATAAATTGTGTGATTTCCTTTTTTGTAATCCATAACTTTGATGTGGTATCAATGTAGGACTGTATGTCTATGGTTTTTCGCATAATTTTATAAATCTATACCTACCTATTGCCTGACTTTGCTTAGAATAGTGGTCGACTGATTCAAATTCTAAACTTTATTCTACAAAAGCTTTTATCACGATTAGGTACTTTACATAATACCTATTGATAATTCATAGAGCGATCAAGGGCTATGTTCGCACGACCGGGAAAGCAGCGCGTGACAGACAGACAAACAAGCCTGAGGTCATTGATACCTGCGCTTTCTCGATTTCACTGAGCAGTGACTTCATTACGCCGAAGCTGTCAATAATGACTTATTTAATGGCCTTACAATGGCTATATTTGTATTGATAAGTTGCTGGCTTCATTGTTATTAATGGCAAAGTGAAGAAATGATCAGATCAAAAAGATTAAATATCATCATTACAGTCGTTAATGTTCAGTAAGAATGTACAATCAATAGTGAGGAGCATTCTGAGGAGTATTCTGTAAAAAATCTCACCGTGAAAACTAAAGTGAAGTGAGCTCGAAGTGAGCTGTCATTCCACCTGATGCTAGGGATTGACATTCTTGACTTCAAGCTAAGTTTACACTGTGCAATTTTTACAGAATAAATCGGCAGAAGCTAGCTTAAAACCTCATTACGTTTAACCACGGTTTACTGTTCCGTGCGTTTAACCATAGACGAAGCGTAGATTGAAATCTATCTATATAAATAAAAATGTAAGTAGGTATTATAAGTATGGCTAAATATGTTGCTAAATGCAAAACTGGCCAACGGCTGGACCAATTCGGCAATTTTTTTTCAAATATTCGTTGAGTTCCGAGGACGGTTCTTATGAAGAGAAAAGTTGCCGGCAAAATTGGAAAATTCGGGAAAAGTAAAAGTGCATTTTCTATGGGAATTTTGTATGAATTATTAAAATTTTGGACAGAAAAACGTCTGTCGGGTCAGCTAGTTGGATAATAAGAATGTGCAATCAATAGTGAGCAGATGCAGTGAGCAGATATTAAAAGGTAAAGAAGCCAAAAAAACCTGTCTTTACCAAATTATAACAAGAAGCTATATTTATTTATTTATTTAAAATAGGTACGCCAACAGCATACATTACACATTAAATACTAAAAGTTAACAGGTATAGGTTCTTATACAGGGTGTCCCGTAAATAATGGATAATCTCTTAAGGGGTCATCGTACTCATCATTATGAACAACTTTTACTATGGGACCAAACCTGGAATCGCGAAAAAAAAATCAGCTGCTCCCTACATTTTGACGAGTTTGATGTAGATAAATGTACTGGTCAGCTGATTTTTTTTCGCGATTTCAGGTTTGGTCCCATAGTAAAAGTTGTTCATAATGATGAGTACAATGACCCCTTAAGAGATTATCCATTATTTACGGGACACCCTGTATATATATGCAGGTATTGTAAGGGATCGAACCTCACAGTGAGAGGTTATAGAATGAAAACACAGTAGTGCACAGGAGAAATAGGGCTGAAGCCCGCTATATATATTAATAAACAGAATAAAATTATAATTCACACACTACGCGGAGCCCTTACTAAAAAGCTATATGTCAATACTTATAAAAAGCGAGCATCACTTTTTTATAAGCATATTCGATGTTTGAATGATCGGAATCTCAGCCAGTTAACCATGCTAAGGCTTGAATACAACAAAACCTCTACAGGAACTACCAATTACAGAATTATTTGCATAAAACAAAGCAACCTCCGTAAAGTTGAACAAATTAAAATTAGTAATTTAAAAGAAAAACAAAATTATAAACAAAACAGCTTTGACTTAAGTCTAAAAAAGAATATAGTACCTATAATATTTTTATTATCTTTAGTACCTACAAGACGTTACAAGAGTGCCATTTCAGCTCATAAAAGCACCCGAAAATCTTGGAAAATTAATGAAATCCCTCTTGATGTCACTTCACTAAGCTCTCGCCAAGTAATATCTCCAGTAAATGTGCTGACTTTAGCAATATTCACGGCAATTCATATAATATAGGAGTTTCAAACCATCTATCAATTTAAATGCTCACT
Organism: Cosmia trapezina; assembly: GCA_905163495.3. NCBI lineage: Eukaryota > Metazoa > Arthropoda > Insecta > Lepidoptera > Noctuidae > Cosmia > Cosmia trapezina. Next base: position 7,189,526 of record LR991035.1, read on the forward strand.
AAACTCTCGAAAACGCGGTGAACTATAAAAACTTGGGAATGTCGCCCCAAAGTAATGTCGTGCGAATCTCAGGGGATATTATTTTCAGGGATTTTTGTTTATTGACAGCGTTGATATCAATGAACTTACTTATTCTTTTTTTATTAGAGTCTAGAATTACCTGCTTTTTAAAACTCTCAAGAATGCTAGAATAAAAAAAAAATATTTAGGTAAGATTTTCGCTAAGCGTGTAAAATTTTCAAACGGTAATTTTGACGGAAAATATTATTGCAATCGTAAATCGGTTCCCAATAAGGTTTGTCCGCCGTAAAAAGCGCGGTCACTGTCGGACTGCATAGAAAAGAAAGAAAAGTGCGAAGACACAACGCTTGCAAAATATGAAGTAATTACCGATTTACAATAAATCTAGGGATTGGACTAAAAAAGTAATCACATGAAATCATTCCTTATTATTTTGTAAAGAATTGTATAAATTTATGAACACTTTTAATGAAAACTGTAGGAGTAATAAGGTAAAAACTCAAAAAAATAGACAGAAATAGACCTGGGTTTAGCATTTTTTTTCTTTAGTTCTACAAACTGAAATAGATTTCAGGACACATGAAATCACTTCTTATGTATTCTAGATTATTATGTATTTTTTCTATCAAAAAGGTGTAAAAAATGGAAACTAAGTTACTTATTTTCGCCGTATTTTAGGGAGGACAAGACTTAAATGATCATGCTACAAACTATTATGATAGAGTCTAGTGTAGTCGTCAACGGTATTGCCATCATAACTTTTTGCACACAACAAATCAATCATAGACAAGTAAGTGGACAAAAAGGAACTTTCTCCAGCCAATAAAGCCATCGCTTCCTACAAATTATGAGCTTATGATGTTGTTTAACGACAATAAACTAAAAACATGTCGGAAGGAAATGTATGGCACATGTTATATCCCAATGTGTCTCATGTCACGGAAGTTTCTTGCAGTTTCCAACTTATTTCTTCAGTCTATGATTAATGTAGGTATGTACCCACAATGTTTCTACGTATTAGGTATATTTATTGAAGGAAAAACTTAGTGGGCATCTGGACTTTATACAGTGTTACGGATTACTATGACTGAATAGCTACCATAAGATTCTGGCGCCCCATGCGTTGAATTTTTTCGTTGGTTATTAAAAAAAAAATTGCTGTTCCTTACATTTTGAGTTTTTTTTACAAGGGTGGATGGAGGTTTTAAGTTTGTAAATTATCGCAGAGGAAGAGGATAAAACTTTCATTAAACGATTCTTCAGGTTACCGGAGCACCAAGTAAAAACTGGAATAAGATGAGTCTACAAGTTTTCTTACAACATAAGATTTGTTATACACATACATACAGACGTTGTTCTGTTCAATAAAAATCTCATAGAAAAAAAGGACGTTCAGTTTTTCCCGAATTTGAAAATTTTCCAATTTTCCCATCCAAAAAATTTTCGTAATAGTCCGAGTTAGGACTATTACGAAAATTTTGTGATCAAAAATAGCAAATTGGTCCAGTAATTCTCACCGTGATACGCTTACCAACGAACAGCATTTAATTATTATTTACTTTTTTATTTTACATTTTACTGTTTTTTTTTATTAATAATTATTATAGGTACTTAATTAATCAAATCACCCGACCCAACAATTCATTAAACATTAAAGGGCAAATCCACAGATTAATAAAGTTTTGATCAAATCGGTTTTCCTGGTGATTATTTTGAATATTTATGAAATCGGATGTGATGCCGTAAACATGGCTGAATGCGGAAGTTCATTAACATGCTAATGTAAAAATTAAGGGTTTTGGAGCACGATAAATATTAGATAAGTAGAACAAACTCTGGTATTATTGTAATTAATTTGGTAGTTACTTACCACCCTAAGATTGAAGGTCATAAATTAATTATGGACTCCAAAACTTAATTAAGTTAACGAGAAAGAAACGGCACTATAGGTAGGTAGTCGTATTCTTGTATCGAGAACCGCAGTAGTGCAATTACCACATTGCTGTTAAAGATGTACACTCCAATCTAATCCAATCCAATTGCATTAACTTAGATTGGAAATAACACTGTAAATACCTACTACTACAGATTTCTTCATAATATCTATACTGAAACAATTATCTCTTACATAGGAGTTATGCCCATACTACATTTCTCTCATCACGTGCAAGATATTTAAAAATATTACCTCGTAATAGAGGCGTATTTCTTAAACTACCCCAGGACCCCTCAGTCTGGCAACCCCACGAAAACGATCACGAACCGAAAGTGTTTCATATAATTCACCCCTGCCATATTTTGACACCGTACCTTGCGGTACCATGGGGCCTAACTTTGGTAGGTATAAGCAAAGTTATTAGGTATAATAGATAGTTCTAGACTGCAGCAAAGTTACCTTAATGCGGCTTATTTTCACGGTCTCGATCTATCGGCAACGGCAATACAAGCTACTTGTAAACTTTGTACTGGATACTTGTATCTACTTAGCATAATTAGCCTATAGCGTTCCCACTGCTGGGACACAGGCCTCCTCTCTATGAGAGGAAGTGGGCTGTAATCTACCACGCGGCCCCAGTGCGGTAGTGGTAGATGTCACATGTCTTCAAAATTTTTGGTTCTAGAACTTTTCCTCAAGAGGTTTGTATTCACCATTTTGAGAGCAGTGGTGAAATTATTACAAAGTAAAGCGCCTGCTTGGGTTCAAAACTACGACCTACAACTCGTAAGTCGGGCCCGTTACCACTGAGCCACCACTGCTCTTATATCTACTTGTGATAGCATAAAGAGGTATGGAATTAGGGATTCTATTTATCTACGTTCTTGTATATAATAATGTTTTGGTATAGCTACGGGTTCTTCGGGGCTGTAAGAATACTTTATGTCATCAATTCATCATCCACCTGCCTTTATTCTAATGTGTTTGGGACTAGCACTTCCCGCGCGGCTTCGCCCGCGTGGATGTCGGAAAATATTCCATGGGAACGTACTACCGACAATTCCTTCCTTATTCCTTGTCTATATTGTAGTTTCTTGCCCGTTCTTCTCCATAGGGATTCTACGCTTTGGAATTGGCAACTAGCTTCATCTTTCTGACTGACCGACCCAAGACCGACCCCTTGACAATTCAAAGGTGCCTGTAATTGGTTAATTTGAAATAAATGCTTTGAGTTTGAGTTTGACTTTGTAAAGGGAACTTCTGTGCAAAATTTCAGCTTTCTAGGTCCAAGGGTTTGGGCTGAGTTTTGGTGAGTCAGTCAATCAGTTAGTCAGTCAGGACTTCTCTTTTTATTTATATAGATAAATTGGTGTAGCATCTTCATCAGCCGTCATCTCATTATTCACCCCCTTGTCCAGCAATCACGCCATACTTCTTTCGTTTCCTTGGTCTTTCTTTATTCTTATAACCAAATTCACATTCATCCTCAAAACTTTTGCCACAAATTCTACTTGAATGTTGACTATATTCTAACTCAACCTCATCGTACCGAAGTTAAATTAATGTGTTCATAACGCACTGCTTAGAAATGAAAGTGTCACGCGGAAATAAACTCAGAATAATTTATCTTGACGACTCCATTAAAAAAAATATTTTTTGTGGTAACTTGTAATGGTATTACTTAATTTAAATTATATAATAATTGAGAAAAGGATAAGTGTATGGTTTGAATTATATAAGACAATTTTATTTTGAAATTACACTTTTGCTATACTTACTTGTAACAGCAGATTGGGAGTTGGACTGCACTAATGTGCAAAAAAGGAAGACATTTTTTTAACCACTGAAACTTCCGAAGTCTAAAAGTCACCCGGAACGAACGGGTGACATCAACCGCGTTCCAGCTTATTAGTTTTTTATTTTTTGGAATTTTTTGAACGCATAATTTTAAGTTCTTACCTCACTGGTTGTTACTTCCAATAATCTTCGTCTCGATTTAATTTTCGAACGACACCAATCTGAGATTCGTAATCGTATTCTCCCCGCTTCTTCAACAAGACTCGAAGACCCACAATTACCACGACAAAACCTAGGCAGTCTTCTTCGACTACCAATCAGAAGCTTTAGATATTAATTAGCCAGTGATAAATGACATGTAATCCATACTAATTGTCCTGTCCGAGCGTCACTTTCACTTTGACTCATGCGCAAGCGACATGCGCTGGAGTGAAACCGCGTTTCAGCTAGAGAGAGTTCGCAATTACTGGCGTCTGCGCTGGCAGCGTTAGCGGCTAGTCTTGTAGTAAGTGGTAACATTTTTTTAGAAGAAATTGTACGATGACCAATGAAGAATTTGGAGCAAAATTGTAATGATAACAATATGACGTAACTTGGAATACTACTTGGGTAATTTCAAGTGTATTTCGTATTGTAGGACAGCTGGGTACAAAAACTTTTAATGTTTTTAAAAGAGAAATTACTATATATGATATACGATTTATAAAACAATGGTTAGACCTGCTGTCTTGTATGGATCAGAATTATGAAAAAAAAAGGGATGAATAAAAACAACTGCATACAGCTGAAATGTGAATGCTAAGAGGGGTGTGTACATAAGAGGAAGTCTGAAAGTGGCATAGGTGACTGAAAAGTTGTGCGGAAAAGCAGTTGTCATGGTATGGGCATGACGTGATGCGGATGAATGAGCAAAATGTCGTGAGGAAAGTTTTGAGTATAAATGTCGACGGCTATATGAGTAGGGGAAGACCGAAGAAAGGATCGATAGACTGTGTGAATAATGATGTGTCTAGAAAAGGGGTGATACCGAGATGACAGCTAATAGAGAAGTATGGAAGAAAGGGACATTTAATGCGCCGACCCCAAATAAAGTGGGATGATTAAGACTATTTAAGATAATACAAGGATAACAGGAATGAATGAGGCAGGTTAAATGTTATCGAGCTCCCCGTAAGAATTATTTTTTTGGTTAAACCGTTAGGACTAACTCCACTTTTTTTTTTCACTCTTCAGTAACTCGTCTTTTGTAATATTCTTCTTTAAAAACTTGTCTTTCACAATAGGAAGCAACATTAAGGCGAGGTGAGTCTCCATTTTCTGCTACTTTCACCCTCGTATTGTATAGTTCAGATAATCATTATTAATGTTAACTGCGACACCTTTCTAAAGACCTATGAGACATAAATAACTTAATGTTTGTTAAGTTCGTGTTACTTTGCACTTGTGTTACAAATGTTACAATGTCAGAGCAATTACAAAGGTTTTAGATTGTGTGTTATTGAGTAGGTACAACGTGATTTCAAGTGTTAGAAATAAACTAAAGCAATGAAAATATAGCCAAGTAAGTAGTTAAGTATATTTTTTTTAAATTAAAAGTAAACATAGTTTCGAGTATTTTCCACTGTTAGAGGTAATTTGAACTCTTAAAATAATGTTGAAAATAAAATAAATAGTCGTCGGGCTGGCTTGTTCTTTGGCCAAAGAATTAGCATTGCCATTCAACGTGGCAATGCTGCCAGTCTTCTGGGCACGTTTCCGGATGACATCGATGCGGACGAGTACTTCGACGCCTAAGTGTCCTTTTGTTTTTGTATTTATTTGTATATTTAGTTAGTCATTTACTTTAGTACTAGTATAGTGTTAATTTGTATATTGTTTAATAAACGTTAAGAACAATAAAATATTTTACCGTCGTCATTATAATAATCCTTATACTAAAGATTTAATCCGCAATGTTATTTGATTGAGTTTTTTCGTTTTTTCAGACACACATTGATTAAAGCATTAGTAATATCATGTCAATGAACTCTAAATTTATTGTTTACTCAGAGAATCAACGGTTTAATCCTCTTTTTTAACAGACACGTAATTAATCATACAGGCAAATATTTATTTAACAAACAAGGTACCTACAAAACTTCAATTTGAATAAATAATGTTTGTCATCGTTTTTTGTGTGGTAGGTAAGTTTGAGTAAATAAACCTTCTTTGATGGCATGAGGGCCATAAGGCTATTGACAACATAATCACAGTACTTACCAAAGTGATGTCATTGGGATAAATAAGTTATTATTACCATTGAAGTTTATGCAGTACAGTCAGGGACATTAATAATCGAGCAAATTGACTACTAACATAAATTGTCCGTATAGTCAAATAAAATTGATGGTATCGAAACAATGTTTGGACCATTCGTATGGCCAAACGAAGCATAAAATAGTATATTATGCAATTAGTGAATAAAGGACGGATTTAAAGCGAGGGCCATAGATGAATCACGAGCTAGTGAAGGATTCTAACGATTGAATCACGACCGTAGGGAGTGATTCATGATGATTGAATCACGAGCGTAGCGAGTGATTCAAGTGTTAGAATCCTGAGCGACGCGAGTGATTCATGGCCCTCGATATAAATCCGTTTTATTCAAGAGTTGCATACTATACTTTATACCATGACTACGAGAAAAAGAAAGATTTAAGTGAAAATAGACATATAATGAAGAAAAAGGAAAGTTAAATTGGCTTTGATTTAAACCAACAAGCAAGTTTTCCACTATATCGGCCGCCCTCTCTTTCATAAACTCAGGTGTTAACACATCTTCACTAGAATGCATTTTTAATCGAGTAGAACAACACTAAACAAACACAAAATTAAAGATTAAAGTAACACTAAACTTTGTGTTCGTACAACTTACAGTAGGTATTCAAAATAACGCCAATTTACTAAGGACAGCAAAGAACATAAAACAGTTTTTATTCTAATGCTAAACTCAGCTAAACTCCTTGTTGAAAATGTCGACCAATCAAATTGAATTTAGAACACATCAATATAGGTCGAATACACAGATTACACTTACACTAGATACGGCAAGCCACGACCAAGCGTGCCCTGCATGTTCTACTGTTCGTACTAAAAAAAGTCTGTTAGCTCAGTGACGCTTAGCGATTGAAACAATTCTGTTTACTTTGAGCACATCACTAAATGGCTGGGGTGAAGTTATCGTAGGTATAAAAAAGATGACACGTTCGGTTTTCATACTATCTAATAACATGCCGTATCTAGCCTAGGTACTTTAAATCTGTGGTCGAATACATTGGTGTGTTCCATTTTCAAACATCAAAACAGTGAGTAAAAGTGCTTTTTATTCACTGTTTTCAGTGAATAAAATAAGCTTTTTAGTGGGCTTAGTGCGAGTTTTTATACTTACTCGATCGCGTTTACGTTAACGTTACCTTATGTCAATTCGTATGGAATAATTGTGTTTCCCATTATAGTCACCAGGCGGCGCTTATTCATTTTCAGTACAAACTGACGTTTACGTTAACGTGATCGAGTAAGTATAAAAATTCGCACTACGCCCTCTGAGGGGGAATGGTATAAATATATATTTTTTTAAAATCTTTATACTCTGTTACATTAAAATAAACCCATAATCCCCATTGTGAACGTGTAGACGAAATTTTATTGAAATTGCTTTAATTACAATGGACAGTTTTTTCTCACAAAGAACGCAAATTTTCAGGAAACTGCGATTTTTTGGTATCGAGCCAAATTGTTTCAACCGTGTTTTGGTCATAAGACGTGGGTACACATAACTACACAGCTCGTACATTGTGCAAGAATCAGCAACTGAACGCCCATATAGGATATCCGTTTTCCGTCTGACGTCAAACAAGGAAAGTGGCACAAGTATGAAACTAGAAATTTTCATTCCGATATTTTATTTTATGAAAATATTTTTAAGCTGTCGACTCTACGCAGAGACGTTATCGAAAAGAAACATAGAGACACATATTAATAATTATTAATTTCAGTGGTACGTATAATAATACTACCTACCTATTATTAATAAGTAATGTATACACCTCAACTTTAACATAAGGCGACGTTTTTTCATTTACCGGGTAAACAGTGTAAACCTTTGGAAACAATTTTATAATCAGAAAGAAAATTGAGGAGCCCCTTTCTTTTTATAACAAGAAAACGGATCTACCGTTTTACTTAATCATTATGCACCAATATCGTTAGTCCTAGCGAGCACCTCCGCCAATAAACGCCAAGCACCGGGCGGTGTTGCCAGCAGTCACGTACTGCAATAACGCGTTGGGCTTAAATAGCGCATTACTGCATAAATAGAGACAATGTTGCCCGTTTATCGTGTTCGACAAACAATTTAGTGAACTATTACATTTAATTGATTCGTGAGTGTTTTGTTTTTCGGTTCTAGTTAATCGTGAGATTTAGAACGTTATTTAGTCTCGCAACGAAAACGTTAAGCACCTTTAGGTCAATAATGCACCGTAGATGAGACTTATTATTTTTCCAGTAATGAGGGCTACCATTTTTGTGCTCAATTAATACAAATAAAAAGTAATCAATAATGTAAACTTTTCATTTATCCTTTCGGTAAGTACATCCTTTTCCATACTAGTATAACAATAACTAAAATAACACATGACATTGACATATATGCACTTTGCATTTTGTACCTATTTTTCTTAGCTCTGCTTTTAAAGCACTGACATTAATTGACCCGTTACTCATATTTGCCGTAATTGATGTCAGGTATTGCAAAATATTTACAACATTTAGAAATAAACCCGCGTAGCTCAATCAAAAACAGTGTATTTTGACAATTCGGATACCTCACGCTACACTAGCGCCTCTAGCGCGAATTCATACGCCATAGCCCTCATTGAAGAATGCACCCAATAAATGTGGAAGAAGTTTATTTGAAAAGTGCCGTTCTGCGAATGTGCATGCATCTTCATCAAATAAACATGCACATCAAGTCACATGCAAGAATTTTCTTCTTGTCAATCTTCCAAGTAGGTACGTCAAACTCTTTCGTCGTACTCGTAGGTCAAAGTTATCAAATTTTCAACCAACGAAGGTTTGATTCACTCTAGGATTTGGCCTAGATTCTAGACATTAGTCACAGTTATCATACTTATCATTCAATTATTGTGTTTACAAATACCTCGGACAGTGTGTACAAACATACATACACATATCCGGAGGATTTCAAAGAGAATCGACTGTGTGACGCGGGTCTGTATTTTGTCGTTAACATAGGTAACTCGGCGGTATTCACGGCAGGAGGAGGCCCGAGGGATTTTATGAACGCATAACTTCCTCTTGACTTTATACGGTTGGCCGTTACGGACTTTCGGAATTACGTGCCGTTTTTTATGAATAAAGAATGTTAGGTGATCCGGATTAGGGGATTTGGGATTAAGGGCTTTAGGGAGTTTGAACAAGATGATTTCTTTTTAAATGTCGATGCCATTAAATCGTGTTTTGCCATTCATGGTATAGGTACCTACGGGAAATGTTGATTGAAGAATCGAGAGCAATAAGTTGTATGGTAACCGAATTTTTATGGTTTTCCATTAAAATGCACTGACACTCTTTACCCTACAAAAGAAACTAGTTAGAATCATGGTAAATATTGATCAAACTAACAGCTGCAAACCCTATTTTCTAAAACATAATATTCTAACCCTCCCCAGTATTTATATCCTAGAAATATGTAAATTTGTCCGTAAGCATCAAGAGTTCTACACAAAACGCGAAGACATCCAATCACAGTACACACTTAGGCACCGATCGAGGCTAAACATACCAACATCCAGGCTAAAAATGCATTCCACAAGTCCCTACGTAATGTCTATAAAGATATACAATAAATTACCAGACATAATAAAGAAAGAAGAAAAGTTCAATATATTTGTAACAAAACTTAAAAACTTATTAATAAAAAAATGCTATTATTCCTTAGATGAATATTTAAATGATAAACATAAATAATAAGAGAAATGTTTAAAGTATATGTTAGGGAAATTACTAATATAATAAAAAATGACATAAGAATAATAATAATTGATAACAAAAATTAGTGATAGTCGCGCAATTTATAGATATGTTTAAAATAAAAATGGTATGATATGGTAATTATTAATATAACAATAAATGATAGTAATAAATAATCTAATATAATAATAAAATAATATAACAAAAATAATAATGCAATTAAAATACTTAGAAATACGAGTACTTAATAATAAATTAAATTGAATAAAATAGCAATAATAGTTATTCATGATCTCCTAAAACAAGGCTTCCTCTCTCCTACCCTTTTGCTGTGCCCTACAGGGTCCATAATGATCTAAATTATATACTATACCACCTAAGTACACATTATGGTAAAGCATTAAAGATATTGAGTATTGAGTATTGAGTATTGAGTAAATATGAATTTAATTACGTACGATTGACAAATTAAACCGTAACTTCAATCGGGCTAAATTCTATAAGATAATTAGTTGTACCTTATCCCTTTTTTTTCAACAATTTTTTACAATTAACTTGCTGTTTTTAGGGTTCCGTAGCTCAAAAGGAAAAAAACGGAACCCTTATTATGATCACTTCGTTGTCCGTTTGTCTGTCTTTCAGTCTGTCAAGACCATTTTTCTCAGGAACGCGTGGCCTTGAGCCTTAAAAAGCTTCTAAGTCAGTGCAATTCAAAATATGGCTATATAAGCGAAATTTTGATACTCGCAAATAAATCAAAACCTGGTACTTCTCGTTTATCTAGAGTACTAGAATCATGAAATTTGGCAAGAAGCAAGGTCTCACAGCACAAGTAAAAGCAAAAGTCCAAAAATCGTTCATTTGTATTATCAGTATTATCACATATTTTTTTTTGTGATTACAAACTTAGTTTGTGTTACAATGTTAAGTTTGTTTTTGGGAAAAATTCATCCCAACTTCGGAACCCATCATTGTGCGTGGTCCGACAAGCACTTGACCAGTTTTTTTTTTAAACAAAGTTTGTTCAAATGCAACGTCTACTATTACTTAGCATGCATAACCTAAAACTTAACCTCAAAATCCTGTACATATAATGTAACACCACAAAGTACTACATCAAAACCCCAATAGTTTATTGAGCAAGTTCGATCGCCATTTGCCCTTAGTCGGCTGAGTGCAATTGCACCGAAGTGCGGTTAGCATGGATCCGTTACTGCGATGCGTTCACTGACCTACACTCGGATCTGTTTGATGGGAAATTCGCTTGTTAATCGCGACGCAAAAACTGATTTCACCTCGTGGGCTCATGTTTTCTATGGAACTCGAACAGTCGTGCATGCTGACGAATTGTATAGCGATTTTGCGACGGGTGTTAGTAACTATGTAGATAAAATGCCGTTTGATATGCTTGTATGAGTTTTGTAACTGCATAATCATAATGGTAGATGCTTTGTAGTTATAACAGCTTTGAGCAACAAGTAGGTACTAATTTGGTTTAAACAATGCCACAATTGCCTTACTTAATAAAATTCACACAAATCTGTTACAAAAGGTTCATTATGTTGCGCAAAAATATCCTCCATGCAGTTGAATTCACAGTTTATATTCGAGCCCAAAGCATTTTTCGTCTTTCAACCCGATCTTACCCACTTTAAGTTCCTGGTAACCTCGATCCCAAGTAGGATGGCAATAAGACTGCCCAAAACAGAAAGGACTTTAAAATGTGAAACTTGATGACATCACTAACCCACTATATTTAGTCAAAAACAAATGAAAAATGCGTTTTATACCTACTTACTAAATATGACACTCATATGACACTATTGTAAAGGCGAAAGTTTGTGAGTGTGTGTTTGTATGTTTGTTACTTCTACACGCTTTAACGGCTGGACCCATTTGGATGAAATTTGGTACGTAGATAGCTTATAACCTGGATTAACACATAGGCTACTTTTAATCCCGGCCTACGCGGGTGAAACCACGGAGCGCAGATGGAATTACCAGTCGGATTTGAAAAAAATATTTTTGCATTTAATAGCCCAATTCTCGAGGAAGGTTATAGCCTATTTAACATCTCGCTACTCCTCTTAGGAGCCGAGCAATTTCAAGAAAAAAGTCAGTAAAAACCCTAAGCGAAAACGAATTAAGAGCGTGGGCCGAAATTTCACGCGGACGAAATCGCGGGCAGAAGTTAGTCGATAATAAAACGGTTTTAATGCATTTACGGAACATGTAGCGGATTTAGCGGCCTAGTTTCAATGCTGGTTCCAAGCTATTGTTTCATTATTACAGGTGCCTGTCACTGGTTTTTAAAATGGCAGCTTTAATAATAGACTTGATTACTGTAATTAATCATTGCGCTTTTAGCTAATAGCGCGGTATTTCCCTTTTTTGTTTAGTAATGAAATACCTACCTGACTAACGTTTTTAATCTTTGTGAAGGGACACTTCACAACAGTTAGCTGTTTTATTATCTGTGGGTTTATTGTCATTCACGGTAATTAGAGTGAATATTAGTGACATGACGCAGGCTTTGTTGTAAAATGGTTGTAACGAGCTGTTTTGTCGCGTGTGTATGGAATTTTATATTGCATTTGTAATCAGATTACAAAATTAATGTTGTGGAAACAAGATGTATTAATTTGATTATTTGTGTTTCCGCAAACAAAGTGTTAATTATAGTGTTTATGTGTTATTTAGATTTAAATGATGAATATATAGGTGATAGCAAAATTTGGGTGAAAAGGCGAATACATGTGGAAAAGCCAACTTAAATGCAGGAAATTCTAGTTAGTCTGTAAAACTTAAAGTTTTACAGACATCGTAAAGAATGAAAAATATCTACACAGACTTTTATATAGAATTTTGAAATATGTATGGAATCGTTATAAAAAATCCCATTCAAAACCATAAAACTACTAAAAACGCTCAGAATTGACTGTAAATTTCTCCTTACTACATTAATTTTATTACGTAAAATTTAAGTATACTTATCAGAATAAACGTTAGTTTATATGAAACACTTTAAACAAAAGCAAAATAAATTATAAGACTCAAAATAAACGTAATTACAACTTCCAAATTGCTACATAATGGGATGCGTCGCCGACTCGCGTACCTGGGCGGCCGAGCTCTGCTCAGGTGAACTGCGCGGGCAAATCTTATAAGGTGAAAATACAGAGAAAATAAATTTTCCCAGATATTAAGAACTAGCTAGATCGATTTTTCGCCCCCGTAAACACATTTATTGCAAGTTTCATCGAAATCGATAGTCGTTTTCGAGAACGTGATCACAAATGTTGCTCGTTTAATAGTGTATGGATATAACAACTAATCTGTCTTGTAATTGGCTTTTTGGTAATATGGTTTCCTTTTTTGTTTGTTTTTATTAGCTGTAAGTCCACCATGTTCTAAAATAAATAAAAAATAAAATAAATAAAAATAAAATGCAATTTTGTGATAGGGCTCATATAGTCAAAACTAACGGACACAGGAGTTACTGTCGTAATTAGAGGCACTAATAATAAAGCTTATTACCGCTTAAATCCTTCAACAGCAGGTTTATGGACAAATAACGGGTTTAGATGTAAATGCATTGACTGCTGTTTGCTTCGCGAATTGTCCATAAATGTATACTGCGTTCGCGATTTAGTTTCCAAACATGTTAACAATGACTTGTTTTTGAAAAATCAACTTTAAAACTCACACATGAAGTTGAGTTTGCGCTTCAACTTGGAACATTTTCATGACTTTTCAATAGTACTAGTCATTCTGAATACAGCTTAATTTACACAAGCATAAAGTTGATATTCTTTTGTGTGGAAATAGCATCAATTGGAAACCAGGATTTGATAGACTTTACATACCTACTTACATTGCTAGTACTATTTCGTGTGGTTATTGCAAACTGCATCGAGACATCCCGTTAGTGGTTGGCACGAGTATAAAACTTTAAGCGTTTATTGGCTAATGATTTCTTGAACTCGCCAATCGATTGGCTATAAATATCGAAGGGAACGCCAAACTATGTTGGGGTCGGCTGCCAGTCTAAGCGGATACAGTTTAGTACCAGTATTTTACATGGAACAATTGCCTATCTGACATCCACAACACAGTTACAAGATGCCCGTTGTTAAGACTGGTTGTCAGACTTTTGGTATTCTGAATACCCGTAACGACTGTCAAAGATTTACGAATGACAGTCGGGACCAACGGTTTAACGTGCTTTTTTCGATAAATAATGGATGGTCAACCATCCACGAACGACCGCGACAACCGTGGCTTAACCTTCGATCGATCCGTGTGGCTGTTTTCATTTATCCACAAAACCCTAGGGATAAAAACCAGTGAAAAATAACAAAATTAAATCAAGGAGGGAATTTATTATCTGTTGGTATGTAGGTACACTTGGTTGGGCCTATTTCACGATGTCCGAATAGCCACTACTTACCGAATTTACCACTACTTGCTATGTAAACAACAGTGACAGGAAGTATTATAACATCATCAATACACAAAGTAGAATTAAATACGTATTAACGAAGCTAACTCAAAAACTACCAAAGAAAAGTTAATAAAATTTTGGGAAGCTTCCTGTACGAAACGAAAAAATATTTTTCAAAATAAATTGGACTAACATATTTATGACCTGCTCCTTTTTTTTAAAGTCAGTTAAAAAGCGAAATACGCTCGTGCACATTGTTCTTTGTACCACAGGGTATGAGGACTGGTACAGTGGACCGCCCCGTTACCACGGTGCCTCGGTACAGTCGGAACTGGTGGGTAACAGGGTTAACTTAACGCCTCGTCGAGCGCACGCGATACGCTAAAGTAATTTGAAAATTTGCAATTTTCGACTTATACCGTTTCGTCACGCGGATGCGGCATTTACCAACGAGATAATGCTCTAATTTATTTTTATTATTAGTAGGTACCTATGCTTTATTTATTTTTTGGTAAGAAGTAACACGTAAAATTGGCAATTTCTTGGTTGGTTATCGCGTTCATTGGAAGATTTTTTTTGGAAATCGAGGGAACACCGGGAAAACGCAATTTTCGCTTCAGACGGCTTAAAAAAATATGCGTGTCGAATTGAGAACCTCCTCCTTTTTTATCGTCGGTTAATAAACTTTATCTTTATTCACCAGCCTCATCATCTAGCCTTTTCCCAACTATGTTGGGGTCGGTTTCCAGTCTAACCGGATGCAGCTGATTACCAGTTTTTTCCATGGAGCGACTGCCTATTTGACCTCCACAACCCACTAACTGGGTAATACGATATCCCTTAGTAAAACTGGTTGTCAGATTTTCGGGCTTCTGACGACCTGTGACGACTGTCAAAGATCCGCGGATGACAGCCGGGACCAACGGCTGAACGTGCTTTCACGGATGGGTCTTGGTATGTAAAGTCACCTATCCACGGACCAACCTCGGCAAGCGTAGCTTAACCTGATCGATCGACCCGTGCAGCTGTTATTACTTAGCCACAAGCCCACAAGACCAGCCTCATCTTTTCAAAAGAATGGCCGGAAAGTTAAACAAATATTTGTTAAAAAATTTAAATTCTATGAAGTATTTTCTAAGTGCCCTGAAGTGAACACAAAGGAATTTTCTCGGTTTCCTCCAGAATTTCACTGTTTACAAAGGTATCTTGTGTCATAATCCAGTACCTGTGCGACTTAATATATTTCATATATTTTAGTAATATTATGTTATTGTACTGTATCAATAATGGCTTTTGTTTGGTATAGGTTTGTATTTGGTAAATATCGTCATTCTAATCTCTCGTTAGAGATTCCTAATTAATTTATTGTCTGACTGTAAGCCGACGTTCGCACGGACGTAAAAATATCGCGGCGGGATTTTATCGCGCACTGGATTTTCAACTCTCGGTGTTGAGCCGAGCTTTAAAAATCCAACAGAGTGCATCCCGGCTATTCCCAGCGCGTCGAAAAAACACACTGTTGGATTTTCAACTCTCGGCGCTAAGTAGTGTTTTGAAAATCCAGTGCGAAAAAGCGCGCGAAAAAAAATCGTTGCGTTATTTTTACGTCCGTGGTGCGAACGTCGGCTAACTGTCAAGAAAAATTGGCTCAGAATATTCTATTATTATTCTATTCTTCTCTTCTACTATTATATATATTAGGATTTATTATTTTACTAGCTGCTGCGCCCCGCGGTTTCTTCGCGGTTAATTCAGGGTATAGGCTATCTACATGTACCAAATTTCATCCAAATCGGTCCAGCCGTTTGAGCGTGAAGAAGTAACGAACATACACACACACACTCACAAACTTTCGCCTTTATAATATACTGTGATGTCATTCTATTCTATTCTATTAGTAGTGATCTATTCCCGGGTCGGGCAAAGTGTTATTGGGTTTTTCCATCCATAATTTCTCAGGCAGCCCGGAGTCTGGATTCGTGTCCGGTTGATGGCAATAGGCTCGCCGTATTAAGGCTCTTACAGACGGAGGCGATATCGCGTCGCGACGCGATATTGCGATATTATATCCGTAGAACAATTTCCATGGAATCGCGCGTAACCATACACACAGAAGCGACGCGATATCGCCTCTGTTTGTAAGAGCCTTTACATGCGACTTAAACATACCTGGCGAAATGTGGATGTTACTATAGGTACACCTCTGCCCAACCCTTTGTGGTATTACAGGGGTGATATTATGTTATGCCTACTTACCTAAGGCTCTAGACAGACGGACCGCATTTCAACTGCATTCCAACCCGCAAAATTGCAGTTCGGATGCAGTTTGAATGCAGTTGACACGACTGCAATAGAACTGCACGGTTGGGTTGGTCATCCGAACTGCAATTTGCCGTTGGAATGCAGTTGAAATGCGGTCCGTCTGTCTAGAGCCTAATATCATTTCTAAGTAACTACATTTCATTTTTAGGTATTTAGGTATCTAAAGCTTCTAGAACGAACTTTATGAAGCAATTTGAGAAGAAAATGAAAGAAAAATTCTTGACGTATATTTTTATGAATTCCAATATACTACTTAATTTTTTGTACAACAATAGAGAAAGATCAGATCAGTTTGTTTTTATTAACCTTTTTCCGTCGAAGCGCTACTGCGTGTTCCCCATCCCCGCGGGGACTATACCGGGTCTACGGAGATTCCATTTATAAAATCTTTTGTTGAAATTATTATTAATAAAAATCAGTTTAAAAGACAACCTCCCACCGAGGGTATTAAAGAAAAGCCGCTTATTTCCTATCCCGGTTTAAACTATAAGTTCAGAGCGCACCACAGTGTACTTATTTGTTCTATTTTTAACCCCCGATGGAAACAGGGTGGTGTTATGTTTAACGTCTGTCTGTGGCATCGTAGCTCTCAAGCGACTGAACCAATTTAGTTTTTTTTTTGTTTTGTTTGAAAGGTGACTTGATAGAGAATGTTCTTAGCTATGTTTCAAGAAAATCTATTCAGCCGTTTGAAGATTATCAGCTGTTTTCTAGTTGATAATGGATGTGAGCATCTTCCACAGGTGTGATCGAGTCGAGGTATTCTGTTACTTCAATGATATTAGAATAACATAGTAACCCTGAACTGATGCCGCAGCATTATCCTGGAATTTGAAGGATCCCTACTCCCTCACCAACTTACAGCAGAGGTAGGTATCGTGTTTGGGCTCATTGGAATGGTCACAATGAATGGTGAAAATAGGTTAGAGAGTAATCAGGGTCTGATGATGGTATAGTAGCAAAAAGAAATTGGTGTCGGATTAAAATTTTACTTTTGTATTATTGCGTGTCAGTTTTGTTTTTAGTCTTCTGAAATAACTTGCAGAAAAGTTACTAGAAGCATAAAGTAGGTAAAGTACATAAAACTTTTATAAGTGTTGCATCGTCACTTTTCACAGTTTTCTCATTTCTCTTCATAAAATGTTATGACTTATCTCGTTTAAACTTAAAATAGAGAAACAAATAAACATCTGGCATTCCACCGAATAAAAAGTTAAAACAAAATGGTACCTATATTTTTAAAACTTCCATGCCATAGTTCGTAAAAGTAAAATGCCTCTAGTTTGGGCTGGGTGTGAAATAATACTGCATTGCAGTTATTTGAATGATTTAGGTACTATTTTTCTGCTTTCTGCACAGTGCAGGCAAGTTGTTACGATCATTGTTAAAATTTAACGCCAATCCGGCTGGCGAAAATAATAGTTATTTAATTTATGCAACTGACGTATAATAAGGGGTATTATTCGCCTCGTGTGATAATAGTATCACATGAGTGTTTTAATACCTAATTATGTACAGTTGCATACAAGACTTTATCTACATCCATGTTATCAATCCTCTATAAAAGGTTCTGAAACAGTTTTTTGCAATACTAATACTCGTATCGAACATGGCGGCCGGCGTCATAGTATACGACGTGAATTCGAATAAGTTCTTTTTTAAATTACGGCGCTGTTGTAGTGAAACGCGCGTGCATTACAATGTCCTTTTTTTTGAAAACGAGTTGCATTATGAAATTCAGTACAACATTAAAGCACCCGTTTGGATGCTATTATGGTTACCATGGTTACTATGAAACTGGCTGTTTTAATGTTGGCAATAAGCTAACTGTTTCAGAAACTTTTATAGAGGATTTGCCTTGAATTCGGTCCTACAAAGTTTACATTTATTTCATTCAACCTATGCGACTTACGTTTGACAGATGAAACGTCAAATACAACTTGAAAAAATGTCAATCATATTTCTATTTAGATCGTGTTTTGTTAAATTCTCAAATCACAAATAAAAAGGAGAAGCAAGGTACAAAAGGTTAGCAATGCAGCTCTCTTGATTCTTTCATTCGTTCATTTTCTGAAATCCATGCAGCTCTCTATTGAAACTACACTCTGATTGGCTGGACGAGATTTTAATTAAAGCTATTCAAATTGAACGCTTTTATATTGCACTGGTGAACTTTAATTACTAAATCTAAATTGAAATATAATAAAAACAACACTAACTATTTGTAGACCGCCACACTGGAGCCTTTTTAAAAACAATTTATTATATTTACGATATAACTACTTACTATAATTCAGTGAACATCTGGGACGCAAACTGGAGAATGAATATCGTGTCGAAGATTGTTATCGTCAACAAATTGCAAGAATTGGCTGGGGGAAACTTGTGCAATATTGAGTCACAGCACAGCTCCCTTCGTGAAACGATAATGTTAAAATGCAGTACAGTAGAAGTAACGTTACAGAGTATATTGCAAGAAAACAGTGTACAATCTTAGAAAGAAAAGCATCCTAGCTTATTGTACTAGCTTCATATTTACCGTTATCTTTTACGTTAAATTTTCTTCACATTTTAAATGCAACAGCTTTATTAAAATAAAGACTAGAATCTGAATTTATGGCAACATTGTCTGAAGCTCTTCATGAGATCATATTGAGCTGGAAGACGAGTGCACTTGAGAACGCTAGAATAATGTAGACGTGCTCACTGAAGGCGGGCTGTAAAAGTCTTGACTATGAATATTCAGATGTCTTCACAGTCTTCAGTCTTCATGCCACCGTGTGGAGTTTTATGCGGCGCAGGTATATCTATTTCGTGATGTTGAATTATCAACTTCGCTTCTCACAGTATATTAATAAGTAATCATTAGCATCATCTACAGCTTTGTTAAAACCTTTTTCTATTTTCCGCTGTTCTTCCCAATTTTACTAAGTTTTGTCCATTTCGACGGATTTTAAAAACATGTCGTCGACCAATCTTGCCATTGGTATTCTTACGCTCTTAGTCTTAGCCCACTCTCCACCACCATCCTTTAATATATTAGGTAGGTACCTTGTAATAATATATTACCTTGTAAAAATTCTCTTACGCAGTACATATTAATATTTCAGTCTTCCTTTTCATGATTGAGTCATGCATCTCCCTTGTTCTAAAGGTCGTTGGTCTCAAGGACGTCTTCGCTTCAACCTCTATTGTGATCCTTTCACAGACAAATGTTTATGCATAAGCACTAACTGCATAACTACTTAGTTTCTCATTCTATGCTACTATCCGTCTGTTTAAGCGCATAATAGGCTTTTAACCTTAATTCGTTGCTTTTAACATACTCAATTCAGCGGTCAACCCCATTTAATGTATTTAGTCGGGATGGACTATTTACTCACTGAATAAACATAAGCCGATTTCCTTTAATTCCCAAATTCGAAGAGGATGTACGCGAAGGTTCATGAGAGAAATGGGTTTAGCATATAATATAAACAGCGTAAGTTTTATGCAATATTAGGGAGATGCAACGTACGTCGGACAGTCGGACTTGAAAATAGCACTAAAAAAATAAAATATGCAGTACACGCGGGGTGAAAAGATAAAAGACTGCTCCAGAGCATTTTAACAATCGGGTCGACGTATAAATTTTTAACATGTCAACGCTCCCAGGGCACTGCGCTGCATTTTTAACCCACGGACAACAAGTGAGTTTTCAGTAGGGTTTACAGACAAACGCTTCCAACATTTATTTGTACTCAGAGATTGATTAAAAAACACCAGCGAAAAAAGGGATAAATTATTCGTTTGAAGGATCAGACGAGAGCCTTGAATTTTTAAGTGAAATTTATTTTTACTGTTTTTTTGTTTTATCTCTATTTAAACTTACCCTTCGCGTTTTTTCGGCCCACGTGTAGTTAGCAAAACCTTTTTTTCGTGTAGTCAACCTTGGGATAATAGACGGAATTGTATATTTTCGACTGACTACACATTTTACTCTTGCTTATTAAGCACAATTTATTTGCTAAACTTGGTTACAAAGTTGGCTGGTTGGCAGTTAGGTTTTTATTCTCTAATCGTATTAGGGCTGGCCGGTTTAATTAACGAACGCGTTTAAATTAAATTTTATAATCTATGGTTTAGACTGGATGCGGTTACGACTTTAGGCGTCGTCGTATTTAATTTTTTATGAGTCATAATTTAAAGTTTAATAGGTATAGAGAAATGAAATACAGTTTTGATTATGAAGCCGACATGTCTATAACAATGAAACTAGTTATAAAGGGAAGGGTAGCTGATAGACTACAAAGGAAGACACCAAAAGAAGTCGGAAATATAGCATAGACTAGAAACTACATGTGACGGGGCTGCTAGAACAAGCTCGTAGCTTAAAGGGATATCGATAATTTTGTGTTTTTAAGATTCCTATAAAACCAAATGTTAAATCGTTTGGTTTTTCCAATGTGCTATTTGACTATATTGTCTACTGCTATAGGTACTAAAACCGAAACATGATTGCTTGAAATTTGTTCGATATAAAAAAAATTAAACCAAAAAAGATTATACGTAAACAGTTCCTTACTGTGCAGTAAAATTTGCTTAAAATAGAAGGTATTTAAACATTTTAGGAACATACTAAGCTAAAAATTGATTAAAGTACCTATATACATTTTGACACAAATCTACATTTAAACGAAACGCGTTTAGTTCCGGTGCGCGTGAGAGTCTTCTCCATAACTCGGTTCGATGTATCCTCTTAATTCTCGTGAAGAATAGACTGCTTTACGAAAGCCGACCAACCTTAAAAGTCCCTAATGTACAAGGTGTTTAAATCCATTGCATGATATATAAGCCTGTAAATAAACATTGAAAGAAAATATCGCTCTTTGCCTCACGCGACACAGAAGCCGTATAAATCCGTATTTTGGAAGCAGCCCCACAAAACGTGAAACATTATGTAGCTACACATATGGAAGGCGGTGGACAATGGCCGGGACCGCTTTGGATGACCGCCAATGAATACATTATCGATATACAAACCTAACTTTCCATTGAAATATTCACGTAAGTAGGTACAAAGATATCTTTTCTCCGTAGCTTTTTTCCGACGGAAAATCTTTGGGGAAATCTTTTGCACAAATTGAGAATAATACAATCCATACTAGAATTGGATTGTTACGTTTTTTTTTGTGATGGAAACAAATTAGCATATAAGTGGGTTCGTCTGGGTGGCATGTGCTTGAGAAAAATGTTTTATTTTATTACTCATTCATTTGGTCTGGGTTCGTCACAGTTTTTTCGACCTGAAAAGTGTTAAAAGTACTTAGTATTTCTAAAAAAAAATGCAAGATCAGGGTTTAGGACAAACTGTCTAGAACCCACATAGTTTTAAGACATAGATATATGCCAACAGCCTTAAGTGGCTGGGGCGGCATTGAGTGTTCTGTTCGAGTCACGCAACCATCCAGTAAAAGGACTCGCCCATCAAGGAGCGTTGTCCCAAATTAGACGCATTATTACCTACATAAAACAAAAGATTTATATTAAAACACAAACTAAAAGATACCTATATAAATTATCTTTTAAAATGGTGAAACTTTCATAAAAATACGCTTGATAGTTTTTATTGCGTGATTCTCAGTTTTATAGCCGCGTTTGATACAACTTTACAAATGAATTACACTGAGTACTAAAAATATAATCTAAAATATTCACATATTAAGGATGATGCGCAGTGATAGCCCGCGAAATTCATTTTTTTTTTAGTTTTTTGATTAGATTCGTTAGATTTCGTTCGTTTGACGAATCTACACGAAATCTAACTTAGAGAGATGTATTGATGATTTTTATGGTTAAAATTATATAAATACATAATAATATGTTTTATTTTCGCGTACCTATCATACTTTGATCAAGATACAACCTGACACGGACCTGCAAATTGCAAAAATCCCAAAAAAAATTGAATTTCACGGGCTACACAGCGCAATCACCTTAAGTAAGTTATTAAGAAAATGCTCTAAATTAACATGATTATACTTTTTACAAATCATTAACACTGCTCGTTTAGACATGATCTTCAGTTTAAAATCATTTATCAGCGCCTTAATATCATCTAAGTACCTACTGCAAAATTGCAGATCGACAGATTTCATAAATAATCTCGACCAGCCCCAGAGCGGGCTAATCCAGTGAATTAAGTGCGTTTAAACCAGGTAGGAGATAATTTAATAACTGGCCACGGTCAGTAGGCCAGGCGGAAGCACGGACCGGTCAGTAACCATAAACCGGTAAGTATATTCAGTTAATATCACTCGAATTCTGGGATCTGTGCTTGCACGTTGATATTTATATGAGAAAATGAATATCGTTGAAGATAATGTGTCGTGCTCGTGAATCGTGAGTCATCGTCATTAACATTTTTATTTATTTTTGTTCGGCGCAAATGGAAGTCTTTAATTAAGTATTCCGAATCCGAAGGACAATTATTTATTCTGACAAAATGAAACATAATTTATTTGTTTTTAATCTCGGAGACTAATTTGACATTTCAAATGTTCAGGTTCCATGATTTTATTTCATTTCATAGTTATTTGCACCTGTCAAATTAGTCTCCGACATTAAAAAAGACCGGATAAGTGCGTGTCGGACCACGCACAATGAAGAGGCTAGCATAACTTTTATAAAAAGTACACCCACGAAAGTTGTGTCTATGGGGTTTGATCCATTTTCCGGATTTTCTCATGGATCCTTATTATTTTTGTGCCATTTTACTACTCTATAAGTATAAGTTAAGATATAGAATTCATTGATAAAGACGGAGTTAAACTGAAAATTGTCACCATCTTCAGTATCCGTTGTTTCATCCACAATACTTGTCAATAAAGGGTTCGAGTCCTGTCACGCATTGTTTGCTGTGGGGGTGTGACGTTTTTATTGAAACCCTTCTTCATTTCAGTGTACATAAAGAGTTTATTTACTTTATTTTATGTGAAATACTTACAAAAGCAAATATGTTTGTGTTTTAAGGGGGATATGCGCTAAGGTAGACCGCGAAATTCAAATTGTCTTGCGTTTTTTTGTAATTTGCAGGTTGTATGTTGATTAAAATATGATTTGCGGCCGTAACTAATATGGCTTTACAGAATTATAATCTCCCTGAAATCTCATGATAATCATGAGATTACACACCTCATCACCACCTTGATTTGACACCTCTACCACCGAAAAGCAAAAGGAAGGGTTATGTTTTTTGTAGAATGCTCTCGAAATTAGATCCGTGTAGTAATTATTATAGAGTAGGTAGAAATATAGTCTAGTCACGGATCTAAATTAAAAAAAAAAATATTAATTAGTCTATTTTTGATCTATGTAGGTATTTCCGCATGCAATCTTAGGTAAGTTAATTGTCTGACCTAGAGCTTTAGTTTACTACGCTGTAACTTCGCAGAAACGTCTATACAACGTGTAACGTTAAATGCGCAAAACCTCTTAAGGGGTCATTGTACTCATCATTATGAACAACTTTTGCTATGGAACCAAACATGAAATCGCGAAAAAAAAATCAGCTGTTCAGTAGGTACATTTTGACATGCGAACATAAATGTACTGAACAGCTGATTTTTTTTCGCGATTTCAGGTTTGGTCCCATAGCTTAGTAAAAGTTGTTCATAATGATGAGTACAATGACCGCTTAAGAGGTTTTGCGCATTTAACGTTACACGTTGTTTAAGTCATTTAAACTTATTATAAAATAAAGTCGGTTTTCGTGTCTGTCTGTGTGGTCGCGTTGTTTTCACTATCGTTTAGAGAATTTAATCCGGAAGGTTTATAAATACATTAATATTTAACTTATATACAATATAGGAACCTTCATGTGTTGTCAAGTCGTAAAAACCGTGGGCCGGGTCGCTAATACACACGGCTACACATCGAGCTATACATTCCAGTTTACACTGATCTCTCATTGTAAGGAAATCCTATAAAATGCGAGATTAGCTTATACTGGAAATGTATAGCTTGATTAGCCGTGCGTACTATAACTTTCTAACATTCTCAGCGATTTAAATTCTATACTTCAGTTGTGAGTAGTACTTCTAAATAATTATAATGATTATTTGTTGGCTAAAAACTTTTCTAGTTTCGAACTCTACTTAATTTATTACGTGGGCACAACCGTAATTACCATTTCAACAACAAAAAAAAATGTCTGAACTTCATTTTGTTTTGCAAACAAATTAATGAGCGTACATTAGGTAGGTACCTAATGTTATGTTTTTAGTGAAAAACAAAAACAAGTTTCTTGTGTGGATGTAGGTAAGTACCATCTTTACATACCAAGACCCCACCGTACCTTGGAAAGCACGTTAAGCCGTTGGCTGGCTGTCATTCGTGGATCTTTGACAGTCGTTTCAGGTCGTCAGAAGCCCGAAAGTCTGACAACCAGTCTTACCAAGGGTTATCGTATTACCCAATAACTGGGTTGTGGAAGTCAGATAGGCAGTCGCTCAATGGAAAGCACTGGTATTCAATTGCATCCGCACCCTAATTGCGTAACACATTATCAATCGGAGTTTGAATCATTTTGAAACAAATTGCTAATTCATTGCTTCATATGTTCGAAAAATTTGTCTGCTCGGCAACGTAAATAACGCAATGAATGTTGTTGAACTGTCAAAATTAAACGAACTCCGATTGATAATGTGTTACGCAATTAGGGTGCTGGTTAGACTGGAAGCCGACCCCAACATATAGTTGATGATGTGGCTAACATCGGAAATATATAGTCAAGGTTCAACCAGTTCCGAATAATTCGGAGACAGCGGAGCGCTTCGTTCCGAATTCATTAGGGACCCATAAACGCGTTCCATGATTCGCTTAACATGCGCTTCTGATTACTCAAACGTACGAGTTACAGGTTATAACAGTTTCCACGGGCACGCGTAAGGACAGTTTTTAACAAACTGTCATAAAAGTTGGCTTGTTTTGAAAAATTAGACTTGGGATTCCCAGTGGTTGTGGCGAGGTTTTTGTTAATTATTTTACCTGAAGTTGGCACTGGGTACACTGAATAATTAGGAGAACGGAAATGTGTGGGAAAATTCAGGTTGAACTGACTTTTTATCATAAATCTATTTTTAACACGCTTTTATTAGCTTCACCTATATGTTTGTATGTAACGGAATCTTTGAACTCATATTAAATATGGCCTTTATACAATAATTTAAAATAATAATAAGTAATAAAATATACAAAAAATATATATATATATACTTAATACTTACCTACATAAATATAATAATTATAGAATAAACTTTATATGGGAAATTCGACTCTAATAAATATATTATAGTTAAAAAAAAAAACTAAAAAATACGCTTTAATAACATTAAACTGAACTAAAAAGTAAAAAATAAAAAAAAGCGTGGTGTGCTTACTCTGTAATTTAAAAGCACCCCACGCTTTTTATTTATATTTACTTTTTAGTTCAGTTTAAAATAAAGCTGAAGAGTTTGTTTTTTTGTTTGTATGTTTGAACGCGCTAATCTCTGGAACTACCCGTCAGATTTGAAAAATTCGTTTTGCGTTTGATAGCCCAATTCTTGTGGAAGGCTCAAAATTACGCTAGGACCCTTAGGAGCAAAGAGAGAAAACAGTCGGAAAGAACGCTAAGCAAAAACGAAGTAATGGCACGGCAAGGTGATGCGACGCGACGGCGACGGGGTGGATCCGCGGAACAAAATATTACGCGGACGAAGTCGCGGGCAGAAAGTAGTGAATATAAAATAAAAGTTTGTCACTATCTCTATAAACTGGCGCGAATGTCGTAAATTTTTATTCAGTGTCGTTCGAATGGTCTGCGAAAATGCGTTTCAGTTGCAATAAAATTTAATCAACGCTTTATTTATTTCTTTTATGAGTATTTTCTTGAAATATCTGCTAAGGAATCGCTTTTGAGAGTCGCTGTCGATCGTTAAGTAAGTAATCGATCATAGGTACCATCGACAAACGCTACGCCTTTCCAATTTTGAAACAATTTTGCTAGCAAGCTGCAAATTTATTGTACTGATGATAAAAGTAAAACAAAGGGCCATAGGGGCAGGGTTTTTTCAGTGAATCAGTTTATATAAAAAGCAAGTTTAAGGTGTAAAGGCGTCTGTATTGTCGATAGTACCTACTACTCTTAGTCAAGCAGTATATGACAAAACTTATGTATACTTGTCGCTATTTTTTCAGCTGTCAAACTTAAATTCCTAAGCTTAAGTTACAAAGAGAAACTCGCTATTACAACTTGAACTTTGAGGCTTCGTCTTGCCACTAACATTCTTAAAAAGACGGTTTTGCAAAAATTTTTCCCAAACTTAATTACTTTTTTCCGCTCCGGAATTCCGAATACCTTGCGAATATCTTTCTAGCATTGAGAGTTATTTAAAGGATTCCGAGGTAAGGATTCGAAGGAAAGTTAATTACTTTATTACGGAATTATTACGTCCGGAAATACACCTACACATTGCTGTCGTATTATCCTTATGGCCAAAGTCTTATGTCAATGTGACACAAGACAAAAGCAGCTTTTTGAGAGAAAATGTTCTGTTGACAAAACGGATTTTACCTGATGCCGGGGCCACATTATACGAGATGTGCCGTTGATTATCGCGTTGAAGGACTTTAGCCGTAGGTGTAGCCACCACTTACCGCGATAATTTGACCGAATTTAACTACCGCGATGTTTATGGCGTTTATGGGCATTGACGTTGACGTTAATGTGGCCCCAGCATGAAGAATATTTTCTAAAGTTGTTCGTCTTGAGGAGAATTCTTTCAAAAATATTTCTGACGTTTTTCGTCAAAAAGAATGTTGTTATGACAAAGATTGTGAATATTCCTATATTGTTTGATATTGTGTGTATTTATCAAATGGTATTTTGTCAACAATATCATCCATTGATTACGTATTAGCTGTTATGCATTTATTAGAAATATTCTTGTCAATATCCGTTACAAAACATTGATTTCCTTCATCAAAAGTGATTTTGTGAGATTCCTTCACAGTATCGTAGTTTAAGGTAGATAATTTTTAACCGACTTCAAAAAAAGGAGGAAGTTATGCTATCGCCGGGCTTTTTTTTCATGTAGGTTTTAAGTTTACACCGACATAACTTCGTGATTAGTGGTCCGATTTACATGATTATTTTTTGATTTGGTAGAAGAAGCTCGCTAAATGGTTCAATATAAATTTTATTAACTTTGCTTGGGTAGTTTTTGAGTTAACTTCAATAATACGTATTTTTTCCACTTAGTATAATTATGTTGTTATTATTAGAATGACTTCCTGTCACGGTTTTTAAATAGCAAGTAGTGATTAGTAGTGGTATACGAATGAGAGATTTCTGAAATGAAGTTCACTAGGTGGCAGCACTGAGACTTCAGGTCCAGGCCTGCACGTTTAGTCGTGACTGAATGATGAACGAATGAAAGAAAATAATGATGAACGTCACCATTATTTTTATATTCATTGTCATTAGGGCGTGAATTTTCATGAAAACACTCATTGATTTTGGAAATCGGTGTAAAAAACCGAAAATGCAAAACCAAAGACAACGAACTTCCGAAATAAAGTTTTTTTTCACTTTGTAGTGTTTTTATGTTACAGCCAAATTAAATTATATTAAGTAAGTAGGTACTAGCTTTCTGCCCGCGGCTTCACCCGCGTGGAATTCGGTTATATCGTGCCTCCAAAGCCTTTTTAACCGACTTCAAAAAAGGAGGAGGTTATCAATTCGGTTGTATTTTTTTTACCGACTTCAAAAAAGGAGGAGGTAATCAATTCGGTTGTATTTTTTTTATTTTTGTATGTTTGTTACCTCAGTGCTCCGTCATTTATGAACCGATTTGGAAAATTCTTTTTTTATTTGAAAGGGTATACTTCCAGATTGGTCATACATATAGCAATTTTGGTATTTTCATCAACAAATCAAGCGTTTGCATTCAAAAAGTATCATCTAGTGAAGTGGAACTGATGAAGAAGACCACACATGGCCATGGGAACTCCTCAACAATGATAAGTATTTCACCGGTGGCGATAAGATATCTCGATTAAAATAGTTAAGCGACTATGACGAAGCTTTGAATAAATGGTTCTGATGAAAATGGTACCATCGAACTGATCTGATGAAGAAGCCGGAGGTCGGCATCGCAACTCAGTAATAAAACAATGTATCCTAGCCGTGTTTGGGCTTATTAGAATTTTCATAAGGTGCACTCTGGCTTTAAATGATTTAATGGTAATTATATGCCACTTCAAATTGCGCTAGCGCGACGTATTTGCCTTTTTGAAAAGTTTTTATTTTGGCTTTTCAGTTAGCTTCAATAATTTAATACGTATTTTTCCCATTTAGTCTATGTGAATGATGCTCCTCTTATTTAAATTGCAGAGTGGTATTTAGATTTGTGTGGGGTAGGCACCACTAAAAAGTGAGAAATAAAAACTTTTTACAAAAAAAAAAAACAACAGACTTCCAAAAAAACACTACAAAGTGAAAAATAACTTTAATTTCGGAAGTCGGTGGCAAAAAAAACGATGGTAAATAAAAAACCAAAGACACCGACTTCCGAAATTAAAGTTATTTTTCACTTTGTAGTGTTTTTTTTGGAAGTCGGTTGTTTTTTTTCGCGATAAAATTTAGCCTATATCCTTTCTCAAGGTCTGTTCTATCTCTGTATGTTCCTTTCGTCAAAATCGGTTCAGCCGTTTTTACGTGAAAGCGTAACAGACAGACAGAGTTACTTTCGCATTTATAATATTAGTATAGTATGGATATGTAAAACGATTCTTCTTCTTTAATCCCTTAGTCATGCTCGTTGCTCACCCTTATACTTTATAGCCTAAACCATCGTTAAAGGCAAATTTAAACCCATTTACTTGCTAAATGTGGTTTTAGTGTCGACCTAGCGATGTCCATTTAGTAATTCTCCCGATGCGGAAAGGCTGCGAATAAATAGTCTCTGGATTTAGAACCTTCGTTACTAATTAACGGGTTTCAATATAAGGTTTAAATTTCGTTTCGTGTAAAGAGAATTTGTAGGTACCAAACCTCGAGTATGTTGGATCTTGCTACCTTTAAATGTGCACTTTGTCTTTGTACAAAATTAAGAATTTCGACAAAGAAATGTTCAAATCTTAAAAAAAACTTATCTGGGTACTTAGACTTACAAAAACAGCCGGTCGATTCTGTAAACATCTCACCGTGAAAACTTAGGTGAAGTGAGTTTGTTTTTGCTAGGAATTGACACTATTGACAGCTCA
The DNA here is from genome assembly GCA_905163495.3 of Cosmia trapezina. Lineage (NCBI taxonomy): Eukaryota > Metazoa > Arthropoda > Insecta > Lepidoptera > Noctuidae > Cosmia > Cosmia trapezina. The sequence continues at coordinate 7,219,366 of LR991035.1, forward strand.
CTCCACGCTCACTTCACCTAAGTTTTCACGGTGAGATGGTTACAGAATCGCACTGCAGGAGGACTCCGCGCCACGCATATCGAAAGTGAAGCACTGCGCACCGTACCGATCTATGTGTGAGAGATTTCAGTACCTGCAAAGACGCCGTCGCTCGTGTCATGTAATGGCGGCCGGTCGGCATACTATGATGTAAATGTGTGCATGAGGCGTGTTTGTACAAACCGTCCTTTCATACTTACTGCTACTAGCTTACTAGCTTCAACTTTCTGACTTACCTACTGACCGACTCTTTGACAATTCAAAAGTGCCTGTAATTGGTTTAATTGAAATAAATGCTTTGAGTTTGAGTTTGAGTTTGAGTTTGACTGTGCTTCACTTTCGATATGCGTGGCGCGTGGGTAATATGATATCCACAATATCGAAACACTATTCAAGATTGTCAAAATAAGTTACTCGGTCCGTCTTAACTCATGTAATAAAAATGCCAGAGCACGGTACCGTTCTCTTCTATATTTCTGAACTGGGACACAATATTACAGAATCAATGTTAAGATTCTTCATCTCGCAGAAATAGGTATCTGAGTCATATCGTTCGTATCAAAATCTCTACTAAACATTTCTATATCAACCACAATTTCTAAACAAATGTCTATACCTACATTATAAACAGCCAATCCACACGATACAAAACAAGCTGTTTTCACCCTGCCTAATGTACTGTAAAGCGATACACAGACTACCTATTGTATATACACCAACACACGAAGTGTAATAAATACTCTGTGGCAATTAATCAAACGTAGGTGAAGTGAGTCTAACTTAACGTAGTCAATAATATCCTATACTATGAGCAATATTTGTATAAATATATAAGTAGGTACCTATAAATATGTATTTGTAATTACGTTCTCGAAAACGTCTCTAACGATTTCGATGAAACTTGCAGTAGTAGGGGTTAACGGGGTCGAAAAATCGATCTAGCTAAGACTCATTTCTGGGAAAATTCGTTTTCTCTATTTTCAACCAAGCAGAGCTCGGTCACCCAGGTAAGTAGATAAGTAAAAAGAGGTACTTAAGTAGATAGGTTTCCTACCCAACATTCAATCTTCAAAAACGGCACAATATCATGGATGACTCGTGGAATTAGGACGTATTGGGAGCGGAAAAGAGACAAGACGATACGTAACGAGGCTAATTAGCCAAGTTTTGTCGTGCCACTTGCGGAGCGTATAACCTATATAAGCATTGATATATATACACTAGATTAGCAATTACCGCGCCAAGGCGTTGCCACTGGACATACGGCCACGGCCGTATGCGTAGCTAACGTCAGTTCAGTGCTCTGTATGACGGCAGCCGAAGTGAACCGAGTGACACGCGACAAAAAATATCGCCAAAACGGGTAAATGCGTAATGAAAGAATGCGATTCAAGATCACAAAAACTACCGGAATTACTTTTCACACGTAAGTTTATTGTTTCTGTGTTTATATCATCGTAAAAACGCAGTAAAATAAATAAAATGTAGATTTTTTTTTAATCATGATCAGTGTTACAACTAAAAACTATGTTTTAGTTTCCCACATTTGTGGGAGTTTTTAATTTATGGAATACGCGATTTTAAATATTTTTAATGATAATTAACAATGTTCCAGAGTACCTAAAGATGCAATCAATTTTCTCAATCAATAATCCGATTGCTGAGAAAAGAGACTGACTACCTACTGAAAGAGACTGACTGGCTACCTACTAAATCTACTGTCATTTGTTTGAAGCACTTCCGTGATCAAGATAAAATAGGCCCAAAAAGCGAATGTGGCCGTGTTTATTTGTCCAATCAAGCAATTGTAATGCTTATTGTAAGTAATGATTTTATGCGGCAATTAATATTATCAAATTATAGGTAATGCCAACAAAAAATGCCTTCTCATTGAACTCCCACAGCAACAAATTAGTTTATATCGACTCGAACTAAATTATGTACTGAATGTTTTTTTCAACTTAGTTTTTAGATTGTAAAGAGCTGTTTTGCCTACAATAAATTGTATATTTTTCAGGACAACCGTTATTCTAAAGAGCAGGTGGAGCTTTCAGAAGAAGAAAATATGAATGTGGATCCTGTGGAAACCGACGGAGAGATAGTCGAAATAACTGAAACGCCCCGAAAGCGCAAAATGAGGAAAATAATTCACCGTTTGAAAAATTTATCGGCTAAAAGACTAGAAATAAAAAAAATAAACGATGATGATAGAGGAACTGAAAAAAAAACGTATGTTGAGCGAAGAAGACGAAATGCAGCTAAATGTAAATTTTGAAACAGTGCAATTCATGGAAGAATTAAAAAAACCTTCAAAAAGAAAAGGACTTATAGAAAACTGACTCTTTGGGGAAACCGAAGGTTTTGTCTTTGCGATTATGGATGAAGTTATGATGACGAACAACTACCGGAAATATATTGTGAAGGACGGCACGGTTGACATCTGTCGGGCATTCCACCGTCCGGGGGAATCAATCCGTCACATTATTTCTGACTGGTCTCGTCTGGCTAACGGAGACTACTTGCATAGGCACAAACTTGTAGCCAGGATTATCCACCAGCAACTTGCTCTGAAATACAGTCTTGTGGAATTGGAAGTACCGTACTGTAGGTATGTGCCCGACCCAGTTCTCGAAAATGGCAATATTACGTTGTATTGGGATCGATCTATCATCACTGACAGGACTATTGTTGCCAATAAGACAGACATAGTGGTGATAGATCGATTAGAGCGTCGCACAATGATTATTGATATAGCGGTCCCGCATGACGAGAACCTCGTGAAAGCTGAAAAAGATAAGCAGATTAAGTATCTTGACCTGGCTCGCGAGGTTGTCGACATGGGGGATGTGATACAGCAATCGTTATGCCGATAGTCGTGACGGCCAATGGCATAATAGCCAAGAGCCTCGATCTACACCTGAACAGGCTCTCGTTAGGCAGCTGGATTAATGAAGATTGCTCCAGAAAGCGATACTTCTGGACACCGCGCGTATCGTTAGGAGGTTCCTCTCTAAGCAGCCCTGACCACCGGTACCTTGGACCCTGTTCCCGATACCGGTGGGCTACTATTTTTAATATTTTTTAATGTTTTTATATTTAAAAATGTAAATTATATGTATGAAAATTAGCTAAAGGAAATAAAAAATGTTCAAAAAGAAAATGCTTTGATTATTTTCATTACATATAACCTTCTAATACACATCTAATAAGAAATACATAATTCACATACTTAAAAAATAATTTAACGTTTACCGTTTAAACGTTACGTTTTTTTTTAACGTTTAAAAAGTTAGGTAAAATTTCGCATGGGTAGGCAACCCCATCCCGCCATTGCATGTTTATATTGCGGTCTTCGTCTAATCTAAGCGACAGTATTGTTCTTGCGACCTGTGTAAGTGAGACAGATATATGTTTACTTTTAAATGTTTAGTGGTTTCAAAGCTACGTCGTTGCATTTAAATATTGGTTATACTTTTTTTACACATTTTAATGAGGTTTGCTTCTCTAGTTATATAACTCAATGTATATAAGTATCTCTCTTTACTTATAATATCATTGTAGGTACTGCATCATAAACCCTACCCAATTGAGCGGAATGGTACCCTCTTGAAACGATTATAAACGATATACTAAGTTTTCATATCACTTGCTCAAAAAAGTGACATTCTATGCCACAAAAAGCGAACATAACAATAGTCATTTTTAATCTGTTAAAAACAGGGAAAGAAAATTGTACTGAATTTCATTCACCTCTAGGGGGAGAATGTGATTTAAATTTGGAATACCGAAATTTACACTGAACTACATCTGTGTTTACACCATTGAGTTTGTATATACAGCAATAGATATCTTTTTGAAAAAGGAATACGCATTTATTATGCAGTTATGATTATTAAATAAAATTACGAAAACCGCCGAGGCCGTATGAGCTTGATGCCTTTGCTTTTCCGACAAAAAAATATTAGTCTAGGAATTTGCCGCGTTTTTGTTTTCTTCAAATACATAAAAGTTAAGTTTATTTTAATTTATTTTTAATAAATGCTTATCTCATATTATTATTGTGTTAATTTTTTCGCAAATGGTACGAAAAGTATAGTATTTTCCTCGGTGATAAAGCTGTCTTAGTCTTGGGTGAACTTAAATCCCTCGCTACACTCAGGACTCGTCTTAAATCCCTCGCTTCGCTCGTGATTTAAGTTTTTAACACCCTCGCTACGCTCGGGAGTAAACCTCGAGTCCTTCGTTACACTCGCGATTTAAATCGTCACCCGCGACTGAAGACACTGCTTTATCCCCTTGGTTAATAATCTACTAATATTCGCGAGTATGATTGTTCGAAAACCCTTTCATACTTTCATATTGAAATTCTTTGAAGGCATTTCACTAATTGCAAAAGCTCGAATCATGTAATTTTATCTTATGAACTATGTTTATGATATTTATATTGAAATGAATGTAACATTCAAATATAGCGAAACCCGTTTCTAGATGAGCGAACAGTTTCATGGCTGTTTGAGCATTTACTGGCAAAAGATTCACATCTGGGATTTCAGTTTAAGCTTCATTGATTCCTTTCATATCCATCTTTTTGGAAACATCGTCCTCTTTCCCTTCGTACAGCCCCAGTCTTCATATAAAGGTCTCTCTGTTGTGCAGTAACTTTGAAATTAAGACTGTTATGGACTTATTCAAACTTAAACTCCATTAAAAATAAATTGATTAAGTACACGCAATAACAAAGACATGAACGGATGCGTTCTACTTAAAAGTTTAGCGACAAAGTAGGAGCCAGTCGACTAAGTTTCCACGAGCAACGGTACCCGATGGCGAGACTTACAGTGAGCAGTCACGCGATGGAGGCTTCCAAGTACACGGTATATTAAGTGTGCGGGAAAATGCAGCATAAAGAGGGAAAAACTCGAGTCAAAGGTGGCGTCCCAACACGGAGATAATTGCAGAGATTAAAGCTGTGTGTGACACAGTTATATAAGCCTGTGTGTTGAAAACATGTGAAAGTAAATATAAAGGCATGTCTATAAAACAGATTGAAACCCAAATAATTGAAGTCAGCAGTAGGATTATGAAATGGAATGATATTAAATTAGGAACGATGTATAAACTGTGTGAAAGATGATATGGCTAGAAAAGGGGTGACCAGGGGGGGGATGAAGTAGAGGTTTGTTGCATTGGTCAACCTTATTATGTTACAGGCTGACATTCTATCACTAATCAAACATCGAATTACTTTGGAAGAAAAGCAGAACTATAGGTTTTGTTCCAGAGTGAGGACAGATTTATAGTGTATTATCTATGATTCTAGCTAGGGAAATGATAAGAGTGAGATAAATGTAAGTTGAAACTGAGTATTGATAAATGTAACGGGCTTCGGCCCTCTTGACCTCCCTCTACCTCTTTAATTTATAGGATAGCTATCCCCCGTGAGGTTCGAGATCTTACACAGGCCACTACCGAGATGACGACTAATAGAGAAGTATCGTTGAAAAAGACACGTTGCGCCGACCCCAAATAAATTGGGATTAGGGCAAGAGAATGATGACGAATGATATTTATTAGGAATTCAAACTAGCATATCATAAAATACATTATAATTTACGGGTGCCTATAATACTCAACAAAGTAACTATTAAACCATTAAAGTTAGCGAGCGAGCTATAAAATGAGACACGTGCCAAAGTGTTACAGTTTTGTCGTTAAGGTCACGGGCAAACAACTACATACAAATCATACAATCATACAGGAACTTTACCAATTTACTGTGACAACAGAGGCAAAGGGCACAGACAAACAACACTCTGTCAGGTCACCTGCGAACGCCATTAGCTCACCCATTTCCTCAACGTACGTACCAAATTCTCAGGTAAAAAGAACCTTTTTATTTTTTGAAGATACGATTGTTATCGAAATTATTTAGTGTGGCCGTGAAACTAATGTATCTGCTTCAGCGATTTCGTGTTGGTAAAACTTGGCATTTTAGGGTTACGCACATTTTCATAACAATAGGTGAACATTAACTTTGAACTTTGTTTAACACAGCCCTGCACGAACACACATTTCGGAGTTAGCTATAGTCTATAAACAATTTATTTTATACAGAATCGTGCGAATCATTCTAACCATAACCAAGTCTCTATTGAGTATGAACGGATACAATAACAAATATAATTTCAATTCCTGTTGTAACTTTCAAGAATGCGGAGAAAAGAAGCATTTCATTCCGCACGCTTGTTCACTCGGCTCCACTTTCATCGTATTACTAACTGATTTTTACATCACTTCGTTACAATTTTATTCTTCTACCATCACCGTCGTTATAGTCTGAGAAATCTCCGCTGTAAATCATGGACATAAAACCTTTGCAGCGTCAAAGCTGCTTGATGTGCCTGTAGCACGCGACATTCGACTTTTCGCCTGTATCGATTGTAACGGTCAAGTTTTTGAGTTTTTTTTACAGTTTACAACAGTTGATGTAAAAGTTACGTGATTCATTGCTGTTTATTTTTTAAGTTTTAGATTGTATACTGACCTTCAAATACTGTGATTAAGTCACGAAATGGTAAATAAGTATATTGTTTCTTTGCATTATCAGTTACTTCTTAGTGATCACTTCACATGCATTTGTCCCTTGGCTTGTGGCTAAGTAATAACAGCCGCAAGGTCGATCGATCAGGTTAAGCTACGCTTGCCGCGGTTGGTCCGTGGATGACCATCATCTTTACATACCCAGACCCCTCTGTGCCTCGGAAGTTCCGGCTATCACTCGTGGGTCTTTGACAGTCGTTACGGGTCGTCAGAAGCCTGAAAGTCTGACAACCAGTCTTAGGCTGCCTGTCCACCGGAGCGGAGCGAGGCTACGGAGCGGAGAAACGGAGAAATATTAACCAATAGGAGCGCGAGCGGACGGCGGAGTGGAGCGGACTTAAGATTCTATTGGTTAATATTTCTCCGTTTCTCCGCTCCGCAGCCTCACTCCGCTCCGTTGGACAGGCAGCCTTACTAAGGTGTAGCGTATTACACAGTAACTGTATTGTGGCGGTCAGATAGGGAGTCGCTCCATGTATAATACTGGTATCTAGCTGTATCCTGGTTTAGTTAGTAAAAGGCTAGGCAGACCACCAAGATGATGACTAAGAACTAGGTAAGTATGCAAGAAAAAGACGTGACGCCGGCCCCAAATACACTGGGATAAGGGCAGGAAAATTATGAACCTGTAGTTGTGCTGTCCATTGGTTCAATTTTCTTCAGTGCAATTCAACGGATTCTTTGATAGACTTGAAGTCTTTCACTCTGCATTTCAACGTACCATCCATTATTATAAACATACCTATACGAGTATACCCGGTTGACGTCAATAACACCGAGTGTCTTTTCTTAATATTAAAATACAGATTGTACTCAATAAAATATTGTATTATTTTTTCTCAATAAGCTGACACACGTTTCAGAATAAAGAACATGTCAGAATTGTTATTCCAATATATGGAATTGTATGAAATATTTCTGATACGTACTTCCATTTCCAATTGTAATAATGTACCGAATGAAGTAGCGTAGTTTAACGTTGTATATAAGTATATAGACTAAGAGGTCACAGGATTTTTCATAACGATCATGGATACGGTTAGATTTACTTCGATGGGTTGTAGAGTAGTCCCCTAATGCGAATGACGTCGGTCTGCCTGCTCTGAGTGATTGCAACTTCGAGTTATAGCGCTTACAAGAGGCGTCATTGTTGCGAAAAAAAAAACGATCAGAGAAATGGTCACTTTTGGTACACATTGAAAGTATGCCGTCTCCGCAGATGAAACAAGTTGGTCTGCCGGCTCTGAGTGGTTGCATTTCTGAGCTATGATGCGCGCAACATTGTTGCGAAAAAAAAACGATAAGATAAATGGTCAGTTTTAGGACCCATTCGAAGTATGGTGTCTCCACAGGTGAAACGAGTTGGTCTGCCGGCTCTCAGTGGTTGTATTTCAGAGCAATCGTTGTATATGCAAGACGCTTATTTGTGGAAAAAGCCTAAAAAATACATCGAAAAAGGGGACAATAGGCGAATTTTTTAAGTGCACGCCGGCCGGTGTCGTACCCCCACCCTACACCTGCGCCGAGAACCACCCGCTGCGCGACCGTCCCCCTGTAAAGTAATAGGGAAAAAGCTAGAGGTGTCAATAGGTGTTAATAAGAGAAATGGTCAGTTTTAGTACCTATTCGAAGTATGGTGTCTCCACAGGTGAAAAGAGTTGGTCTGCCGGCTCTTAGTGGTTGTATTTCAGAGCTTTGTTATACGCAAGGCGCTTAGTTATAGCAAAATTGAACTTAACGGTAATCAATAAAATAAAGAATGAAATCGAACAAATCCAATTTTTAACAATTCAACTTATTACTTTGGGTAAATCACAGATTAATAATTTTGTAGAATATAGTTAATGAAACAACTCAAAAAATATAGAATGTTAGAAATAAGTAAATATCTAAGTCTCTAAGTCTTAGCTATACAAAATTACAAAATTATTAATCTGTGATTTACCCACAATAATAAGTTGAATTATTAAATATTGGATTTGTTCGATTTCATTCTTTATTTTATTGATTACCGTTAAGTTGAATTTTTCTATAACTAAGCGCTTTGCGTATAACAATGCTCTGAAATACAACGACTAAGAGCCGGCAGACCAACTCGTTTCACCTGTGGAGACACCATACTTTGAATAAGAACTAAAACTGACCATTTCTCTTATTGACACCTCTTGACACCTCTAGCTTTTTCTCTATTACTTTACAGGGGGGCCGGTCGCGCAGCGGGTGGTGCTCGGCGCAGATGTAGGGTGGGGGTACGACACCGGCCGGCGTGCACTTGAAAAATTCGCCTATTGTCCCCTTTTTCGATGTATTTTTTAGGCTTTCTCCACAAATAAGCGTCTTGCATACACAACGATTGCTCTGAAATACAACCACTGAGAGCCGGCAGACCAACTCGTTTCACCTGTGGAGACACCATACTTCGAATGGGTACTAAAACTGACCATTTCTCTTATCGTTCTTTTTTTCCAACAATGTTGCGCGCATCATAGCTCTGAAATGCAACCACTCAGAGCCGGCAGACCAACTTGCTTCATCTGCGGAGACGCCATACTTTCAATGTGTACCAAAACTGACCATTTCTCTGATCGTTTTTTTTTCGCAACAATGACGCCTCTTGTAAGCGCTATAACCCGAAGTTGCAACCACTCAGAGCAGGCAGACCGACGTCATTTGCATTAGGGGACTACTCTACAACCCATCGAAGTAAATCTAACCGTATCCATGATCGTTATGAAAAATCCTGTCACCTCTTGGTCTAATAGTTAGATACATGTTATGAAATGTACAAATATAGATATAGGTACTCGTAATACTGATTTTTAGATACTTAAATAAAAATTACAATTATTTGCAATTCCAATGCAGATTTGTCTTTAGAAGAAACAAGTGATTATTTTTTTCTTTTAAAACAATATTTTCTTAATCTGAATATCATCATCTAGGACCAGAGTCCTTGTTAAGACAAATCAAACGAGACCAAACTCGATAGGGTTGCGTCGTTTTATTACTGAGTTCCCATGGCCACAAAATAAACAAACCGGGAATTTAGAATAAAGACAGACAAACAGACAGACACGGGGACAGGTGAAACGAAATTAAAAGCTTGTAAAATACTTACTTCCAATTGTTTTATCCAGTCATTTACATTAAATAACAAGTTCCGTAGGTATAGGTACCTACAATAAATCTAAAACAACTAAGGTATTTATAATTTAACAATTAACATTCCCAAAGCGTCGTCGAAGCATTGTATAACTTCGACTTGGAAAGCAACAAACTTCCAGTTAGGGCTAATACTAAACTCAAACAATTTGTTTTCAATTCAATTATAATTGAGTTAACATTCAGAACTGAACTTTGAAGTGTTGTTGATAAGGATTAAAACATCAAGTTGACTTAAAGTTAGGAGAGCATTTTCAATCAAAGCTGCCATTTTATAAATTGCAATTTTTCCCCGGATACTGACTTCCTAGGGGAACTTCTTCATGTAGGTTACCAGATAAAAAGTATTATGTCTGAGTCCTTCTCAAAATGGATTAAGTCGATGATGCGTCAAAAAGAAAACCAACAAACAAGCATATAAGTACACACTTTCGCACTTTTATTATGAGTTTATTTAGTACGCACGGCTACAGATCAAGCATTTCATTATAAGCATCATTTCCAGTATAAGCTGATCTCGCATTGTATAGGATTTCCTTATAATGAGAGGTCCGTGTAAACTGGAATGTATAGCTTGATGTGTAGATGTGTGTACACCTAGCTTCTGCCCACGACTTCGTCCGCTTGAAATTTCTTGTTCCCCCGACCCACCACGTCGAATCGCATCGCCTGCCCGTGCTATTACTTCGCTTACCAATTTTTTTATTTTTACTCAGCTCCTAAGCTTCATAGCGTAATGTTAAATAGCCTACAACCTTCCTCAAGAATTGGGCTATCAAATGCAAAAAGAATTTTTCAAATCGGACTAGTAAGATTACCCCCTACATACAAATACCTCTATTATAATATTAGTACCTATAGAAGTATAGATAAAGATGCTCGGATTTCAATTTAGCTAAATACAAGCTTGTATACACAACAGGTTCTACCAGATTATCAAAGCCCAATCTTAAGGCCTTTTGTCGGGTGTATAAAAAGAGATTAGACCCAAGACAATGTCCTCTACGAAGGACATTACGGCCCTTAGGTCGTGTTGTGCCCTCGTCTCGTGACCAAGCGTCGAGCTTTAGTCAGCGAATTCCTTAAAAGCTTACGAGCCGTTGTCTCGAGACGAGTCGTTATTCGTAAAACTCCTCGAAGTTGTCTAGCTATGAGTAGTTATAAAACAAAACGATGTGTTATGTATGTGTGGCCCACAGACCAGGTGGACCAGGACCATCTGTTCAGCCCACAGAACAGATAAACCTCTTTATCTGTTCTGTGGTTCAGCCCTTAAGTGTCAAGTTGGTGTCAAGTCAGAAATTTTTGGAGTGGGTCCTTATTTATTAGGCCGAATATCAGAATGACTAAGGTCAGAATATACTTTACCAAGGACGTATGATAAACGTGTTTTTGTTAGTTACAGAAGAACATGATTTATTTGACAACGAGCAACCTTAGCAGTATTTCATTTGTGTTAAGAGGCTAAAAAACCGAAGAGAAGAAACCAAGGAAAAACGGCTGCGGAACAAACTTGCAAGTATCTTCTTCGTATTTTCGTATATTTACAAAAGAATATACAATATTATACAGGGTGTAAGTGTTAACAGTGGCAATATTTTAAGGGGTCATTGTACTCATCATTATGAACAACTTTTAGTATGGGACCAAATCTGAAATCGAGAAAAAAAAATCTGCTGTTCAGTACATTTATGTTCGCATAATTCCTCAAAATGTAGGGAACAGCAGATTTTTTTTTCGCGATGTCAGGTTTCGTCCCATAGTAAAAGTTGTTCATAATGTAACCTAATCTAAGTTATTGTACTCATACAATGACTTAGATTAGGATTAGCACATTTGGTCTTCGAGATCACTCAATGTTACGAAGACCGTCGCAGCTACAGTTCTCAATTGATTGACATTATGAGTGACGTATCTACTGTGACAGGTGACAGCCGACTGACAGTCAGATGCCGAACAGCCTCAGAAGAAGCAGTTTAATTTATTATGAAAATGGAGGTCGGTGTTCCTACTATCATTGGTTCCTACAGTATTTATCCTCCAAATAGTTATTGGTATATTGGAAATATAGTTCTGAATATAACAATGATTATTTGCCAACATATTTAGATCAAAATCACGCTTGTGAATTGCGGTTATCGACGTTCAGTCAACAACAGAACATAATTAACAGCTGTGTATAATTAATTATAGAACTACATTAATTACGGTAAAAGCAATTAAGTATAAAATATAGGTCTCTATCAGTACCTAATAGCTATCAATTATACTATGAGTATACTAGCGACCCGCCCCTACTTCCCGCAGTTTTTTCGACTTAAAAAAACATCGAGATTTATTTATTATGGCGAATACAGCCGCTAACACCGCCACCATTGGAAAAAAAAATCCACAATTCAAAAACTCCAGACTTATAAATTTTTCAATCGTGGCACTTCCTGTTAGCAACTATACTCGCCTTAACCGAACTACAGGACCTAAACGAAGTTCTATAATGCATAAAAGTAAATGATCCACTGCAGTAAACAAAATCAGAAAAATATGTATATGATATTCTTCAGGGCATAATATATTAATTAAGTAGTGTGGTGAAAACATACATAACATAAACTATATAATTTGATAAGTACGATAGAAAAAATATGTATATGATATTCTTCAGGGCATAATATATTAATTAAGTAGTGTGGTGAAAACATACATAACATAAACTATATAATTTGATAAGTACGATAGAAAAAATATGTATATGATATTCTTCAGGGCATAATATATTAATTAAGTAGTGTGGTGAAAACATACATAACATAAACTATATAATTTGATAAGTACGATAGAAAAAATCACGAAGATATTACCTCTAAAAATTTCTTTCAACGATTAAAAATCATAGGTACTAATACTAATGTACCTACGTGTAATCATCCTGATTTTTGTCAGATTATTTATTCTACAAGCAACATATTAACGTACCGTACTTAATAGTGTTTTATTTTTTCAGTCCAATAAATAGATTTTTTGTAAATAGGTAGATAATTGCTTCATATTTTGCAATAAATTACCAGCGTTGTGTCATTGTGCTTCTCTTTCTTTTTTTTCTATGCAGTCGAGCGCGCTTTAGCTCTTGTCAGCCTCTTAATATGCAATTATGTAAGTTTAATATTAATGTTTTATACACATAAACATTGCGGAATAAATTATCTAAATGATCGTAAAAACCGCATCAAAATTCGTTGCGTAGTTTAAAAGATCGAACTACGCGGCCAGACAGTCAGACACGATCAGATGAATTTAATTTATAATAATGTATAGATCATCATCTGCCTAGCCTTTTACCAACATTGGGATCGGCTACCAGTCTAACCGGATGCAGCTGAATACCAGTATTTCACACGGAGCGACTGCCTATCTAACCTCCACAACCCAGTAACTGGGTGATACGATACCCCTTGGTAAGACTGGTTGTCAGACTTTCGGGCTTCTGACGACCCGTAACGACTGTCAAGATCAAGAATGTATAGATATAGAAAAGATATAGTTCTAGGTAATCGATAGACCTATCAACGTTTTAGAATTAAATTAAAGGATTCAAGATAGTAAATTGTGTTGAAATCTTGCCAAGGATGGCTGCGACCTTCGATCGATACTAGTGAGATGTATTTGATTGAAATTTCTATTATACAATCCCTTTATTTGTTTAGGCATCCCTATGTGTTTAGCTAAGGTCAGCTCTGGTCCGCAATATATTCCCACGTAAGACAATATTATTGTATCGGTTACCTATAAGGGGTGATGCCTGTGTAAAAAAAAAATAAATTCTATTTAGTCTGTCAGTCAGATAATAAAAAAATATTAAACATCGTTTTTTTGATTTATCATATTAGTAATAAATGACTTGGTTAACACGCATTAAAGTTGGGAAGTGGGGCCTCACTATACGTCACTTCTACGTATAAAATCCAGCTAGGCGTGACGTCATACCATATTTTAAATCAATGTATCGCCGTAATCTCTTAATTACTTATGTAAAAAAAAATACGTGTTCAACATTTTTAATAATATAAATGACGGACAAAAAAAAATTAGTATCATCCCTTTGAACTCTTTTCAAAAACAGGAATGTTGTATTTTATCTGGGCTCATTGAAGGTTGTTGAGAATAGGCCTGTAGGGTCCCAATATAGTCAGATGAAGCTATATGTTATGTGTCATATTATTATGAGGACAGGTATATATGCAGAAGTAGCTGTGTCATTGCCTTCACTTCACAGAGCAAGATACAGCAAAGGGGTCAAGATTTAGTCTTTTGAATATTATCAAGCCCAAGATAGTCGGCAAGTCCTACTATTGGTGTAGAAAATGGGAGAAGCAAGCACCTACTTTACTTACTTCATCGACTCTCGGCAGTTTTCGTAAATATGCTCTATCTCCCTTTCCAAGAATGAGATCTTTTTTAAGACACCCTGTATTACAGGCGAGATATTCTGACGTCATAAGATAATATTTGGCACGTACTCAAAAAATGCATTTATATACGTATTATGCAAAGCTTTCTCCGCGTCCTATTGCAGTCGAGGACCAGTATCGAGGCTTTAGTATTAAGTAAGTAGGTACCTACAAGACTTTCCCCTGGACAATCAGATACGAATGAGTCAATGTGGTCTGCCTGTACCAGTATTTATAGTGCATACTAATTCCATGGCCTTTGCAGGAATGTCATTTTTGAACGCACTTTAATAAATGCAGAGTTTTGTTTATAGGTACAGAACAGCCAGAAGTCGACTAGCAATCTCACAAAACAATGGCATAGCAATATTAGTTTACTTATGACCTTCTTCGGCGCCGCAGCCCGTATAGCGCAGGCGATAATGGTCATTGCGGTGTAAGTGGACTTCTGGCCGTTGCTGTACATAAATAAGAAATTACATTTCAATATTTTCAATCCTTCAATCAGTCTCCAAATGTTTGTCTAACTAAGAGAAAGTTAGGTACCAAAAATATTGATAAAGAAATATAAATTTAATTAATGTTTGCGAACTTTCCGTCCTTTTGAAATACGTTTACTTCATTTTGACCGATACGAATCTTATTTACCAATGCCGATTACAGTTAATTCCTTTGAGGATTAACTGTATACCTAATCATACTAAAAGTTTATTTCATTCAATTCACTAGAGAGTTAAAGAAAACAGTTATTTGGACATAACAAAATAAGACTTTTTAATACCCACAATTCATAAATATCTTAAAAATATCCTTTAATAACCTATAACTTTAATTTGATTTAGTACAGCCTATGAAACAGACAACTACAATTTATGCCCTATAAATTGTAACTGTCAGTTTCACAGGTTGTTTAGATATCACGAATTTATGATATTATAATCATAAAAGCCAGGGTAAAATACTTAAAGCAGAACATTAAAGCAAAATTTCACATAGAACTGTATTATGAAAAAAAAAAACATTTGAAAATGGAGCCATTATGATAGGTAGGTAAATCTGTTCCGGCATTTAAAAGTTATGGTGAAATAAAGAAACTCGCATACCATACATGAACCCTGAAAACATTATCCTTTTTTGGGCAGTCGTGTAATAATAAAAACATTTGTCTTCTAAAAACTATTCTGAGTTCCACATACCTTACCCTGTCTCCACAAGGAGAGGACGGTAAAGTGTGACACGGCATGTCATCTGCAAAGGCTCACACGTGCAGGAAAGCATCTTGTGTGCTCCCCTGTCACTGTGACAACTCAGGCGAGCCTTTGTGTCATAAGAGGTGCTTCTAACGAGGAAAGGGTTCCACGAAGAAATAAAATTGTAGTAGGTACTAAAGTCTTAGGAGAGCATTATTTAGTTATTTAATTCTACTTGTAGATTTAGCAGTCAGTTGAGAATCAATATGGACTGTATTTATTACTAAATCCGGAAAGGCGAAAGGTGATCTCTAGATTATTTCTGTTGGAAGTGCTTTGAGAAAATTAAAGTTCCTTAGAATAATAAGTGTCTCGAACATAGGTCACGAATTAAATGCTGCTTTTAAATAGTTCTTGACACTGACAGTTCTATAATAGCTCTATAGGGAACTATTTCACGTTGTCCTAGTAGCCACTACTTACCGAATAAATTCAAAAATGGCAAAGATTTTGTATCAAATTATCTGCCAAGTAAGTTAATTAGGAACTTAATCGTAGGTGGTGAAACGCCCTAAATCTTCGGTGGAACAAATACTGACAAGATTACATTTCAAGTAATTCCACGGCTGAGTACATATTAGTTCCTTTTAAAGCACGTCAAGTTACTACACATCCTTTCCACCTCTTCCCTTCTCTTTCCTTCTCTTTCCTTTTTTGAAATAATGATTGTATAGATTCTGGCAGAGCTTCAAAATGGCCGCCATCCCACGCGACCAAAGTGGGACTACAATGGGACTCATCATTGTTATGCTGATCGGCTGTTTAAACCACGGTTTATTAAGTAACCACGTGCGGAGATGAGTAGGTGCAGTCGCCTTTGTTTTGAATGAGTATCGCTTTGTCAGTCTCAATTAATGTTTTTAGTTATTCTTAAAGAGTGTCTCGTAATTCTAATCGTCGACCGAGCTCTGCTTGGGTGAAAATAGAGAAAACGAATTTTCCCAGTTATGAGACCTAGCTAGATCGATTTTTCGCCTCCGTAAACCCCAACCATCTTATTACAAAACAAAGTTCATCTTCAAACCCAGGTTTAAACCATTCACCCTTTTTTGAATTTCGAACTTTATTCCGACACATGAAACTTAGTACCGGACTAAGTTGTCAGTTTTGTATAAAGAACTGATTTATATCACAGCAAGGTTCTTATTACAAAAAACGGGCTCGATGGTTTAAACCACGACGGAAGAAAAACCTACTTTTGTAATAAGACCGCAATATTGCAACTTTCATCGAAATCGTTACAGTTGTTTTCGAGAAATTGATTACAAATACATATACAAATACTGCACATTTAATTTATAAAAAATATCCTTTTAACCAAGAGATAGGGTTTCAATTTTAATATTCTACCCATGATTCAGTATTCAGTCTTACGATTATTATCTCTTTTAGACTTTGTTACTATACTGCTTTTCTTTTATTACTTGAAGCCCGTAAATCTATTACTTTTAATGCTGCCGAGTAGAATATTCGAGACTATAATTTTTATACGAAGAATGAATATTTTTGTCTGAACTTACCTACTTATGCTGTGTCACCATATGTTTATTCAATTCAAACTGTGTTATTATCCACTGCGTATTATTATCATCATCATCATCATTATCATTTTCCGGCCTTTATCCCAATTTATTTAGGGTCAGCGCAACATATCTTTTTTCCATACTTCTTTTCTTCTCTTCTTTTGTATTTTCTTCTTTTCTTTTTATTAGTCGTCATCTCGGTAGTCACCCCTTTTCTAGCCAATCATCTATATCATAGTTATTACCCACTGCGTGTATATTCTATTAAAATTACAGACAAAGTGGAATTTTATTGAAATATTTGTTAATGGCATTCAATACACGTACCCGAAATTATTATAATGTTATGATTCAATCCCGAATTTGAATTCCGGCCGACAGTTTTCAATTAATATGATCGCAGTAGGTACTCGAAGTAAACATAATATTTGGTTTTTAGTAAATATCAGTTAATTTAAAACAATGTTTACGTTCCTTGGTCACAGACAATGCTGAGTGCTCTCAATGTTTGCTTGTTTTTGCTTCGCGTTTGTGAAAAAAGCGTAAAATAGGAACACTGTGTTTTAAAATATTAAATTAATTATCAGACGGTCGGAATTGCAATATAAATTAGTTGGAGCGGAAAAGTTTATTTATTCTTTTTAATTGGTAGTAGCACTTTGTAGCCCTGGCAAAGAAATAAAATAGGAATTGGCTCGTCGTTCACTGAACATAAAATAAACTTCTACTTTTCATATTCATATTTGATTAATTTGTACTATTATTTCCATAAAACTTTTATAGAAATCAAAAAGTCAAATCCAAGACATTCCGAACCACTCCATACCAAAGAAAACTCCCATGAAACCTTAAATACATACTTACACAATATATCCTCCAAGAAAGGTTCACGTAACTTTATATCAGGGATGCTAATTCAACCTAGAAACGTTATTTCTATCTTCCACAATGGATTTACCTCAGAGCTCTGACGGAGCACTTTTCACCCAATTCAGAACATGTACCCATTTGTGAAGAGCCCTTGTACGGAATTATACGGTTTGTACGATATTTTGAGCTTCAAATTCTCTTTTCGCAGAACCGATATTTACCTATATCGGAAATAAACGTAGCTTCCTCGATTAAATATGACTGAAATATTTCAGCTTTTTATTGTCTTTCGGAAATGATTGGAATATTCTTTTGAGAGTAGATAAATTGATGGATGGAATTTATTTATTGAACACTGATAATTAAAAAATAAATAAATAAATATCCTTGGACATTTTACACAAGGCCAAGTCCCAAGCTAAGCAACCTAATGTTTGTCTTGTCTTGCTTGTCTTGTCTTGCTTGTCTTGTCTTGCTTGTCTTGTCTTGCTTGTCTTGTCTTGCTTGTCTTGTCTTGCTTGTCTTGTCTTGATTGTCTTGTCTTGCTTGTCTTGTCTTGCTTGTCTTGTCTTGTTATTGTAATTTCTTGCTTGTTTGCTTGTAATGTTGTGTTGTTGTTTGTCGAGTGTTGCTTGCTTGTTGTAATTCATATAAATAAAGAGAAAATGCAAGTTAAGTCATTTATATCCTTAACATCAATTACAATAACTTTTAGAATTCATTTACTCACCTAATCCAGTTGGCACTTAGGCAGTAAGGTCTTGGAATAGACAAAGAATAACCCTAACAAGGACAACATCTTAAAATAACAGAAGAAGAAAAAACAATCTTACAATTTCCAAGTCAAGAGTACGAGAACTAAAAAAGGGAACCATGTGCGCTCGCGGTGTCATTGTTACACCCTTTCAACGTTTCACACAGATGAAAGAAAAACACGGATTCAGACGAAAAATAAAGTCAACGATGCCTTTGTTAGGCACCCCAGTATATCTTGATCCATGGTGGAAAATGGAACTGTACTTGAATGTACAGAATTTGACAAACAGCTGACGTTAACGTTTGAAACCAACGCCACTATAACATTCCAAGTTATGTCGGTGACGTGTCCTGTTTGTCCGTCACAGATAAGTACCTCAAAGATAAAAATGTTTTGTTGAATGGCGGATTTCGTTCGCAAAAAATAGTTAATACAAAAGAAAAAGATATAAACAAGAGTTTAAAAACAGATAAAATCCAAGTAATTATATTATCGTAGGCAAATAGAAGAGACAATCTAAGCTATTATGAATTTAAAGAGAAAGTTTATGTGGTGTTGTAAAAGAGAAACTGTCAGGAAAGAAAACTGTTGGCATGGTAATTGATGAGCTATTAATCGTTTCCTTTCATATAATGCTATTAGATATTAGATTCTCTTCTCTTCTAGTGCTAGACTTTTAAGTTCGATTAATTCAGAATACCGAGTTAATGTCGGGACCTAGGAACATGTTTTGATCTAGATACTTATCTTATCTTGTTTTCTCTCCTTTCTCCCCATAATCCATCCAAAGGTTGTCTGTAAAAGATCGCTTTTAGCGATAAGACCGCCCATTGTGTCACCCTATGTAAAATTTCAACATTTATATCTGTAATTTTTATGGTGTGCATAATAAAGAGTATTCTATCTATCTATCTATCTTATATGATTCACCATCATTATCATCATCTGCCTAGCCTTTTGCCAACTATGTTGGGGTCGGCTTCCATGCAGCTGAATACCAGTACTTTACATGGAGCGACTACCTATTTGATGATAAAACCAGTTTCGCCATTATTAGAGACAACGTCTTTAAAAGCTGTTGAATTTAATGAATCTTCTAAAACGTCATGTGTTTTGAGTGCCATCATAGGTTTTTTAACAATCACATCAAAACCATTACAGAGTTGAAGGATGTGAAAGCAATAGAGATCTAAGATTCCTGCGAGAGTCATTTATTTCCACGAGTTTCAATAAACGGAAGATTTCTCACCCCTTGTATAAAGAGTAATATCAAAACATTATCATTATTTATTACTAGCTGATCCTCGCGACTTAGCCTGCGAGTATTTTATATTTCATCACTTTTTATACAATTTTCCATGATGAAAAGTGGCCTATGTCCATCGCAGGTATATAAGCTATATTCTGTCAAATTTCACAATGATCGGTTCAGTGTTCAAGCCACGAAAAGGTGGCACAGAGACAGACAGAGTTATTTTCGCTTTAATAATATTAGTTTGGATTCATCCTACTAATCCTACTAATATTATTAACGCGAAAGTTTGTGAGGATGGATGGATGTTTTTTACTCTTTAACTCAAAAATAACTGAACGAATTTTGATGAAATTTGGCACACAGTTTATAACCTGAATGAACACATAGAATATTTTTTATCCCGATATATTTACGGGTTCGAGATTAATGCGGGTGACACTGCGGGGCACTGCTAGTTTCAAAACAACCCTGATAAAAGAGAGCAGAGAATAGTGAAGAGTTGTTTTCAATCTCCATTTTACATTTCATAATGCTTGCTTATTTATAGCCTGGACTAACATTCACATTAGCATAATAAGTGTTGGGTTGTTTGCCAACTGTCAACGTTAATTTCGCGTTGTCCCTAATAGTACAAACTGTACGAAACTTTACTACAGAACGCACGCACATGGAGTCACAGAATACGATAACAAGCCTTGTTTGACTCGTAATATAGGTTAGTTACAACCTTAGCCTGGTTTCCTGGTTCGGATATCACCCACCATTTGCATTATGCTTGTATGGGTTCTTTACCTTTGTGTGGTAACTTACGAAGTTACGAGTAATGTACCTACTACAACCATAGTCGAATCTATACAAATACATATCAAATTGTCAATTGTTTCAACACCCACTGCAAACATTCTTCAATATCGAGATAAAGGAATTGACGGACTAATCTCACAAACAGCCCAGAGATGTCAATTAAAAATAAAAATAATGAATTTGAACTTGACCTGTTTTCAAAACCTATAAAAGGTCGTCTTCAGAAAGTAAATTGGTTTCTTTAATTAAATTCGGCAATACCATTCACCGACACTTAAACTCAGATTGTCGATGTAAAATTAATGAGATTTTTAGTACGAACAAAAAGCCATTTTAGTACGAATTCTCCGCCAAAATGGCTTTTGCCAATTAGGGCTAGGCTAGGCAATTAGCCGTGGTTGGCCGTGTTTACAATACTTATTCTCATGTCGGTGTAGTGTTCGATATAAAGTAATTAGCTATTGCGATAATTTGATGGGCTGCTACCTGCCGCTACTGGAGTCGATCTACACTTAAAACTTTGTTGGAATATGTATTCTCATGTTTTAAAATGTTAATTCCAGGCAAGTGTAGTTTGGAAAATCGGATTTTTGTGTTCTTGTGATTGTTATTGTTAATTGTGTGTGCTATAGACAGTGAGATTTCGACATGACATGGTTTGTTGGTTTTATATTACGTTTGTAGGTCTATATTTCTTTATATAGATTGCATTCTTTTAGATTTTGACGTTCATATAAAGTTACCCTGGATTCAGGCCGCGTAAAACCGGTTAATGATGCGATACTTGGATGCAGTGGACGAATATGATGGTGATAAAGCTGCCTTTAATAACGGCAATGGTAATTGAGGAGAGGTAGACGTACTCAATGTACGAGTAATGTAATGGAAATACGCAATTAGAGAATTTATCAACCTATCAAAAGCTTTTGACAAAACGCAATTATGTAAACTCGTAGTAGCCTGGCCTTATTTGTCCCACATACTGCGTAATGTAATGATGACAAACATATATTATTCGTGCGTAGCACCAAAACAAAGGGATTCATAATTTAATTTCTTTTAATACAATTATGTCTGATATATTCTCCTCTGATGCTATTACAGTTTCATATAATAGGCAAACTTTTATTATGTTTCTTTACTAAATCTGTTTTCGTTGCTAAAACAATAACATTGTTATTTAAAATTGGAGGTCACTGTTAACATTCAACTTTTTGTCTGGATTGAGCATTCATACATTTCGAGCTAATGCGTCATTTAACTGAAAAGTATCTGTAGGTAGGCTAAATTATATTTGTGTTTAAAAAAACTGGCTATTTCTAGATACGTTAGCAATGTTAGCATTTTGGAATCATTGGCGGTCATACAGATATTGTATGATTTTCCAGGGAAATTATTTCATCAAAGAACAAGACTCTTAAATTATAACTGAAAATGTTAAAGGTAAGATATTCCTATTAAAGTTCAAACGATTACATCTCCGAGGAAGTGTAAGAAGCTTTCGTGGCTTCTTTATCAATTTGATAAATATCCTTTTCCCTACGATCATTGTCATTCTCTTTTCTTATTAAATGAACTGGATAATTTTCTTTTTGTGGAATTTTATCAAAATGTTTACTTGTTTCAGTTTTGGAAGCAACAATATTATATTCATCTGTTTAAATAAGTATGTTGTGTAACAATGTTCGTTCATATGTAAGTCAGTGTAGGTGTATCCTGTCTGTTAGACAGCGGTAGCACATATTGTGCAGAACAAAACCTAAGCTTCTATTCCGTTGCGGCTTTTAATTAGCTGATAATATAGGTACCAGCCTGTACTACCGTAGCTTCACTAACCACAGGCAATTTGTAGACTTTAAACTTATCGTCTTTTGCTTTTTGTTTAGCTTCTCAATAAGTACCTACATTGAGATTTAAGTATCACATATCCCATGCGATCTTCGTTTAGCGAATCTTGGAGCTCGCTCAGTCTTCATAAGACGTTAAGATGGGATTAATGTTAATCGCCTTCTACTTAATTACCCATCTCTCTAATATTCATAACAACTAAGAATTTCCCCGACGAAGGTCTTTCGTGATCACGAATTTTCCTAAATAATTAATGTTATGAATAATTCAAGTTAATATTTTTATCAAGCCAAGGTATTTGACTTCGCATGCAAATTAGACATCAAAAAACGAACAAAACAAAACTATTATTTAAGTCTAAATTGCGTACACTGACAATTTATTGATAACTACTTTTGACGACACGGTTGGCGCAGTGGTTGAGCGATTGACTGCTGCGCAGCATGTCGCGGGTTCGATTCCCGCACGGAACAAATATTTGTACGACCTACAAGTATTTGTTCCGAGTCTGGGTGTTTTTCTATCTATAATATGTATGTATTTACAAAAAAAAAATGTATATAAGTAGTTTATCAGCCATCTCGTTACCATAACACAAGCATTAGGTTGCTTAGCTTGGGACTAGATGGCGTTGTGTGAAATGTCCAAGGATATTTATTATTTATTTATTATTATTTATTATTGAAGGGAAAAGTCGAAAATTTATTTTCATTCCAAGTTATTTGTTGTACGAAACAATAAATAAGCGAGCAGCAGACAACCGTGACAACATCACGATAAAGACGCACACTACCTTACGCGGCTACAGCCACACGTCAAATTACTTTCACATTTTTTGCGATTTGCGTGAGCCGCTATCATAAGCAAGAAATGGCCACAGAACGAGAACCCTGCGGTGCCATAAAAATATCATCCAATAGCTCAATGGACGCGACGCTCATTCACAAAACAAACATAAACAATCGAATCGCGCGTGCGAAACTAATAAACAGTAAAACTGAATGGAACACACCTCCTCAAATTAACGTATCGCTCCAGATTTGCTCGTGGGTATCCTCCGAATGGTAAAATCACTGCACACTTTGTTTGGTCACTTGTAGCACTGTGTGACACTCGCGCCGATCGCTCTCGCCGAACTAAGTTTCGCTCGACGCGGTTACTGTGTACGAACGCTCGACAAAGACTGATCGCGTGCTGGCGGTGCGACTGCGAAGCGGCACCACCGCTCGCCTTCTCGAATCAAGGCCATGCAAAACGCTGCTCCCATTTCCCCCAGTGGAAAGTGTTCGTATCCGTGATCCGTGCCCCTTTCGGGCAGGTGTGGGAGAAAGCACCCAAAAAATTGATCGTTCTGACTCATTCGTTGAGATGATTCGCTTGTCTGCACCGCTCGATGGACATGCAGCCATGGAAAGTGAAACAACCGGTTTTGGAGGCGCCAAATCTGTTATTGAAAAAGAAAAAGTTCAAAGCAACGAGCGTCAAGATGACGAGATTGAAGCAACTTTTGGAATTCGTGCGATTAAATAGGGAACGAGATTCCGGGAAGAAATAGTTTAGAAGGAAGTCTTCAAACGGACTATGTAGTGTTGTAAAAACTTCTTACTTTATTTCTAACTTTGATGGGGATCCGAATTCACGTTTCATAAAACATTTATTATTTAAGTTACTGGCACAAGAAGAAAAAACGCAGCGTGCCAGCGAAGTGCTTCATAAATTTTACAAAGCTGTAAATTAAAAGTTGGCAGCTACTCATAAAGATGGCCACATTGGCCACTGCACCGGAATAGTTTTGACAACTTCGTTCTATCTCGCTTACCTATGTTACTCCAGCTCAAGTTACATAAAATTAATTAATTCAATTCACGAAACACAAGTTGGGGAAGCTCCATTAGATAAATGAACGTTGGCAAAATAAACAAGACAGTTACTGAGAATGAAATGAATACGAGATTATGTGCATTCAAAATTGATCCTACAGTTGCCTTACTCAAAGAGAACAGTTTTGCATTTGAATGCATGAGATGAATTTGATCACAATGAAAGCGAGTTCTTGGATCTACTGGCACACTATCAATGAATATTTTGTAGTAGGTATGGAGAATCTTGTTTTTAGAGGTAAGTAAGAAGATCTTTGACTTTGGCTGAGACTTGCGTAATAGATCGAGTAGAATTTTGGAAATGTTAAAAAATCTATATTAATTTTATTTTAAGAGGTAGTGAGTTTGTATGTTAGGGGGTAATCTTCGGAACTACTGATTAGGGTGGATCGATTTAAGTTTTTTCTGAATTTTGAAATGGAACTATTGTCAAAAGTTGACACTACTAAAACCATTAAGAATCACATAATTTATGTGATTGTTTAAATATTTCAGGAAATACGGCCCCAGGCTCTCTGAATTTTTTAAAAATGTACTTACTATTTCAGGCGTTTTTGTTTTACTAAACCTGCAATTTTTAATTTGTGTGTATGTTTATTTACTTTAAAAGAACAAAGTTATAGTATTTATGTCATAAAACTGCTAATAAACAGCGATAAGCATATTTTTTATGTATCGGAAAATACCAAAGAACTTGTAATTTAATCAATTTTGTAATCTTTTTTAGAGGCATTATCTTTCGAGATTCCAAACGTGTTCTTAAAACTCATCTATTCTAATAGGACCACAAACTGCAGCAGAGGCCTTCCATCACAATTTACACATCTTTCAGTGGCTTGAGTGTGACAAGGGTAACATTTGAGAAGAGGTAAAATCAGTGACTTAATTTTTTCCGGCGTCTCGATGCATTCGTTAATGATTGTAGAGTTTATTTTTCTGAGGACTGAAAGCTACTACTTTCCGATGACAGGAACTATCACATCTTTCCAGGTAATAATTTCAATGTAATATTCAGCACATAAATTAAATTTAGGAACTCTAAACTCCCTCACGCTGCTAATAGTTGAATCTCGCGATTTCTGTATCTTCCGCAACGCTAAAACTCTAACATTTTTTCTGTCGTCAGTCAACATTGTTAGTAAAATGTTCTCTGCATGACCAAAGAAACCATTCCATTGAATAACTGGATTTATTACAGTCTAAAGATGATCTGGAAAGTATCTTGAAAGAAGAATGGATATACGCAAATGCTTTGCAACATAATTGCAAGTTGGTTTCGTTTTGATGGAAAACCAGGTAGGTAGGTTTTCTGTAGGAGATGCTGTGAAAGCATATAGTCTAAGAATTTGGTTTGCCATGGTAATAAGCCATCTGGAATAAACAACCTTTCCGGGATTCTTTTTGGATAAGCTTTCACTACAATAGCCAGTATCAATCGCGTTACATATTTCATTACTTAAAATAATTGATCCGAGCTCAAAACTGTGTTTGAAACATCTGGCAGAATGCAACTGTTTCATTGATAGCTTACCAAGGGCAGATTTTCGCAATCTTTTAAACATTTGCCTATTGCTCCCAAGAAGCTTCGTGGTCCAGTTGTGAGTCCATCAAGTTTCTCAAACAAATGACGCAATGGTAGTTCACTGGCGTGTAACTGACAAATAAACCACTGAATTGGTTTTTGTAGACTTTTTTCTATTTTGATCCCCATCGCAACCAACCACTACCATGTTATCCAAATCTACATTCTTTGCTATTTTTGTTTATTTTGACTCACACCTACACATAACAGAGTATAATATCTTCATATGAAAGTAAAATATTGCGTTTAAAACCACGCCTGTGGCCAAATAAAGGACACTGCAAGTCACTATGAAGAGAAGACATAACATTGTCAATTAATAAAAACACAAAAGCGCAATACGTTCCGGTGAAATAAATAAAAATATAAATATTTTTATTTCTTTCTTATTTGAAAAATAGTTTGGTAAACGTCGTCTAAAACTGTTCCAAATTTCAAGTTGATAGCATTAGTAGTTCTTGAGATATCCAGCTGTGACAGACAGACAGACAGACAGACTGAGTCACACCATAAGGGTTCCTTTTTTACCATTTTGGTACGGAACCCTAAAACCAAGTGAGCAGAAGTGATGCGGAAGTGAGAGTGAATAGCGAGTTGTTGTTTGAATTTTACAGAATAATCGACGTACTAGTCCCTTCACATAGTAATAGTAAGCTCCTTTAGAAGTTTCAAATTCATAATTTAAAAAAATCTTACAATTAATTTTGTCTCCAACAAATTTTCTCAAAGACATCTTCACAAACGATGGTAATATGTATATCGAGAAAGAAATAAAAATATTTATATTTTTTTTGCAACAGGGACTGAAAGGGGGTCTTAAAAATTCAAAGTGGGGCTACTAGGGCATGTGGGGTAATCATATGAAAGAACGCTGTTGGCACATTCTCAAACATTTTTTTTTTAGGCCGCATAGTTTTCGACTTTTGATGAAAAATGTAAAAAAAAATACCGTTCCCCCCCCCCCCCCCCTATCTCCGAAGTTTGCAAAGCGCAAAATCTGAAATTATTCTATGTGATAGAAATTTATGTACCTAAAGATTACAGGAAAAATAAAACGATGTCTCTAAATAGCACACTTTTTCAGAAATCGGAACGGAACCCTCGGTGCGCGAGTCCGACTCGCTCTTTTTTTTAATTGTCTTTCGTGGTCACGAAGAGGTGGGGCGGGTGTCACAGTGACTTCCACGTTCCCCTACACGTTGTATCAACTGTTGCATAGCATAAATCAAAATTTTATTTAGTATCATGCCGACTATTAAGTGGAAATAATCAAGTTAGAAAATGTCTCGAAATCTCAATTTTCCTCAAATTTGAACTGGCTTGGGGCAGTATTTCTAGACCTTCTATTTTAAAAATATTTTGGTTTTGAATCACTTACAGACATACGCAACTTTCGATAATAGTTCCATTACGATAGCTCGATTTTTATTTTTTTTCATACAAGAACGATCCACCCTACTACTGATCCCATTCTGAAAAAATATTTCTTTAATTAATTTCAGCTACAGTATTGCATCCAGTATTGGCTCCTGAAATATAAATCTAGGATTTTTTGTTATATTTTTACAAATTTTGAAAAATTCAAATCTAGGTTTTACAAATAATTTCAGACTTTTGCGATGCTTTTTCAGTGAGATATCGGCGATAACGTGTTTTTCACCGTTTCTATGGCGCGGGTCCTGAAATATAAACCTAGGATTTTTGTTGTATTTTTACAAATTTTGACAAATTCAAATCTAGGTTTTAGAAAAAACTTCAGACCTCTGCGATGCTTTTTCAGTGAGATATCGGCGATAACGTGTTTTTCACCGTTTCAATGACGCGGCTCCTGAAATATAAACCTAGGATCTTTTGTTATATTTTTACAAATTTTGACAAATTCGAATCTAGGTTTTACAAATAATTTCAGACCTCTGCGATACTTTTTCAGTGAGATATCGGCGATAACGTGTTTTTAACCGTTTCTATGGCGCGGGTCCTGAAATATAAACCTAGGATTTTTTGTTGTATTTTTACAAATTTTGACAAATTCAAATCTAGGTTTTACAAAAAACTTCAGACGTCTGCGATGCTTTTTCAGCGAGATATCGGCTATCACGTTTTTGTCACCGTTTCGATGGCGCGGCCACGGGGTTTTAGTCTCACAGCTCCTAAAATATTAACCCAGGATTTTTTTCTATATTTTTACAAATTGTTTACAAATTGAATCTGTTATTTACCAAAATTTCAGGTCTGTGCAACGCTTAGTTTCTGAGATCTCCGTGGCCGCGCGGTTCTCCGCGTTTCGATGGCGCGGCCACGTTCAAACCCTTCTAACTTTTTGACCATAGCTTTGACAAATTAGTGGTTTTGGAAGTCAACTTTTACAAATTGTTACAAAATGTTGGCATAGTTTTTTTTTAACGCCATGGCCGCGCGGTTGAAACGAAGTAAACGAACACAAATTCTCGACACATTTCCTCATTCTTATGTTTTCCAATGACGATTCCTTCCACGGAAATAGTGGCATCGTAAGGCTGCCTGTCCACCGGAGCGGAGCGAGGCTACGGAGCGGAGAAACGGAGAAATATTAACCAATAGGAGCGCGAGCGGACGGCGGAGTGGAGCGGACTTAAGATTCTATTGGTTAATATTTCTCAGCCTAAGGCTGCCTGTCCACCGGAGCGGAGTGAGGCTGCGGAGCGGAGAAACGGAGAAATATTAACCAATAGAATCTTAAGTCCGCTCCATTCCGCCGTCCGCTCGCGCTCCTATTGGTTAATATTTCTCCGTTTCTCCGCTCCGTAGCCTCGCTCCGCTCCGGTGGACAGGCAGCCTTATTGGACTTATTTATTTTGGCGATCTAGTTTCTTTCTCATTATTGACATACCAACTTTCGTTAGTAGCTCTATAACTTATCTATATAAAAAACCAAGACATAGCTGCCAACAGTGACGTAAGGCTGGTTTCGTAAAGATGTGTGCACTTAGTGAGGTGTAGTTTGGTGTAAATATGTGCGTGTGAGCGTGTACGGTACACAGAGCGAGGTATAGTTTTGCGCATGCTTCACTGTATTGTTCGCAGCGCTGTGTCTTGATTTTTTATTTGGCCTGTGCTCCATAATTTCACATTTTGAAGGATGGATTTGCCATCTACATATCTGTATGACTACATACCAAGTCCAAAAGATTTAATAGGTACCTACTTTGTGATGATGATGCAACGTCTACCTATTAATTTGAAATCTCTTATACAACGTTAAATGCGCAAAACCTCTTAAGGGGTCATTGTACTCAACATTATGAACAAATTTTACTATAAGACCAAACCTGAAATCGCGGAAAAAAAAATCAGCTGTTCAGTACATTTATGTTCGCATAATTCGTCAAAATGTACTGAACAGCTGATTTTTTTTTCGCGATTTCAGGTTTGGTCTCATAGTAAAAGTTGTTCACAATTATGAGTACAATGACCGCTTAAGAGGTTTTGCGCATTTAACGTTACACGTTGTATTTGTATATCGTGCCAACACGAACCCTTCCCCTTTATTTTTGTAAACGAGACGTTTAATACGTCCAAAATCTCTGGTTAAACGGGCCAATCGTTGGTATAGCTAATAATCAGCATCCGTGGAGGTTATATAAGACAATATTATGCCTGAGTTAGCATTTTGAATAAACATAATACCTACATCATTTCATTTATGTTTTGTAGGTAAATAGCGAACGTTTTCTCGCCTAGTAAGTTGTTCTTTCATTAATGAAGTGTTTAGAGAACAAATTAAAACAAAACATGATTCTACCTCGTTCAGTTGTTGTGAAAGATGCTGTTTCATTTTTTAGTAATATTCTCTATCTCTAATCTCTAAATAATATAAAACAAAGTCGCTTTTCGTGTCTGTCTGTGTGGCCGCAACATCAATACAAACATTACGTCATTCGTAGCAAAAAAGTAACACCAAGCATCTCACTAGAATTTAATAATTTAATAAGAAACATAAAAGTACACCAATGTGTGTAAAATAGACCTAACTCAATAAAGCAAATAAAAATGATTTCTTGCTTGCACCGCCGTGTTCTCACGGAGGCGATCGGCGGCGGCGATCTCTCGCGTCCGAGCCTGGTCCAGGCCATGGTGCGGAGCGAGAGTGCATGGGAGGCCGTCACCTCCTTCTGCGAAGCAGTGATGCTCGCGAAGGAGGAGGCGGAACGCGTGAGGGAGAGGCAGCCTCACGCCCTCAGTCGCCGCAGGAGACGCCCTGGGCGGCGGGAATCGCGGGGCGATTTCCGGCCACCGTAGGCGCGGGCCTGCGGACGGTGAGCAGCGGGTAGCTCGCCGTCCGGTAAGGACCAGGCCCGAGTCGACGGCGCGTTGTGTTCCACGCGCGCCTCAAAGAGATGTCAGCAAGTGACGGGGTCCAATAGGGCCGACGCCGCTGGGGTCGCGGATTGTCTGAAGGGGTTACCGCGGCCCTGGCATAGGCAACTGAAGGAACACGGGTGGGTTTTAGTCAGTAAAAGTCTGACACGCCCTTCCGCTCCACCCAGAGCGGGAGAAGTTATTTGATGATTTCCCACCCTCAAAAAAAAAAAAAAAAAAAAAAAGGGGTCTGCGAGTCATGGTTAGGTTACGTTAGGGGTCCGCCAGGGAAGAGGTTGGGAAACCCTGGACTAGACGATCGATGTATCTCAACGGAATCGTTTAGAAAACATGCAATTGACTGCTATATCGACCGAGACAACAACTAATAGAGAACGGTCTCTAATCCCATAATAGCAATAGCGTTCCACCTCATTTGAGTGAAAACATATTAGCTAACCGTTATCTGCATTAGCTCCATTTATATTCACACTTCAATACACTCCTATTAAAAAATATAACGCACTAATTCCGTGTCATAATGGCCAGCAATCTCTATCATTTGACATTTGAAAGCATTTGATAATGTCATGTTCGAAATTTGAACGTCAAACTACTGGTATTGCGATTGCAGTGCCATAAATGGAATGCTAAATACCTTGCTATTGTAGTTTCAAATGTCTCTTGTACTTATCTAAGTATTAAGAATTTCTGACACCTTTCTCTAAGCTAAGTACAGACAACAGCACATCAGGTTATACCAAACTGTCAAATTTCTCCAAATGATTTTAAACCATAAAATGTTGACGGCTAAGTTCAAAATCGAATGAGAAAATTTGACAGATTGTGACACACTGATACAATGATTTTTTTAGAAAATTGATATTTGCAAATTGAAATTATTTTTTATCTACATGAGGTTTGGACCGCTTATCAAATAGTATTTAGCAGCTGTGATGGGATGGCCAGAATAACAATGACTGTAATTAATTTTGACGTGAGCTTGAATTACCTGTCAGAAACCAGGGAAATATAGCCAAAATTAATAAATTCTCTTTCCCCTAATACCTTGTCAAATTCAGTGCTTTGATTTATTTTCAAGGCTTGAATGCCTTTTGTCTGTTTGGCTTTTATCCGTCGTTTGATTTATTTTTCGGATATAATAATTGATATCGATGAAGGAAAACATCGTAACATAAGTCTGAAATCGCCAACCCGTCTTGAGCAAGCGTGGTGACTGGTGATTAACGCTCGTGCCTTCTCTGTATGAGAAGAGGCCATTGCCCTGCTGTGGGAAAGTAATAGGCTGGTATTGTTATTAAGAAGAGCTCGTGGCTAAGTAATAACAGCCGCACGGGTCGATCCATCAGGTTAAGCTACGCTTGCCGGGGTTGGTCCGTGGATGGGTGACCATCTTTACATTACCGAGACTCCTCCGTGCCTCGGAAAGCACGTTAAGCCGTTGGTCCCGGCTGTCATTCGTGGATCTTTGACAGTCGTTACGGGTCGTCAGAAGCCCGAAAGTCTGACAACCAGTCTTACCAAGGGGTATCGAATTACCTAGTTACTGGGTTGTGGAGGTCAGACAGGCAGTCGCTCCATGTAAAATACTGGTATTCAGCTGCATCCGGTTAGACTGGAAGCCGACCCCAACATAGTTGGGAAAAGGCTAGGCTGATTGATTTGTTATTATTATATTTCTATTATTGATTGATATAAGTACGTGGCGGAGGAGGTGGCGGGGCGAACTCGACTCTTTTCTAAAAGATTGACCATATCCTAACTAATATTATAAATGCGACAGTGGGTTTGTGTGTTTGTTACACTTTCACGCTGAAACGGCTTTACGGATTTGGATAAAATTTGGCACTTGTGATAAGATTATTAATATAGTTGCATCGTCTAAACACTGTTCTGACCATAGATATTTTTATATTTCTATGGTTCTGACGATGCAAGTGAGTTCTTGCTTCAATTTTATTTTATGCCATCGCAAGAATATTGCATCGTGTAAATGGAGCTTAAAAAGGTTGCTCATAATCAACAATAGTAATTAAATGATCCGATTGAATACAAACCTCACACTCCAATAAGGATGACGCCTGAGTAAAAAATTCTGTTTAGTCCGTCAGTCAGATGATAAAAAAATATTAGACACGTATTTTTTTTTCTTTATCATAATTATTAATAAAAAAAAAACTTAATTACTCTAACACGCATTAAAGTTGGGGAGAGGAGGCTTGTTACGTCACAACACAACTTTATCAAACTACGTCTAAATCTAACAATGAGTAACGTCATGGCATATTTTAATGTATCGCCGTAATCTTTTGATTACGTAAAAAAAGAAAAAATACGTGTCCAATATTCTTAAATAATCTACATGAAGGACAAAAAAAAAAATTGTCAACTTCCCTATTCTATGTAGCATACAAGGTTGATATGAGCGAAAGGCATTAAATTAAACCACATAATATACTATAGATGCATAGTGTTAACTCAAAACTATTAAAAAAAAATAGGGGAAAAATAAGAAAAAACTTTTTTCGAACAAATAAAATAGCTTATTAATCGAATTAAACTGTAAACATCCTTTGTAGAGATTTCCACTGACCTGCATAACAAAACAGCAACGTCGCGTCAAAAATTCTGTCGTTTTAAGGTGTATGACCCTAGATAACTATGCGTAGGTACTTAGTCAGCTGTTAGGGTACATACATCGTGTTTCAAAAAAAAAAACAAAAAAATAATCCTGCGACTTGCTTATATTTATCTGATTTTTAATGTAGAGGCAGAAATGATACAAAGTATAATAGGTGGTTTAATTTAATGCCTCTCGCTCATATTAACCTTGTATATATATGCTGAGTAACTGGCATGCTATAGTTATGAATAAATATAGGTACCTACATACAATATAATAATATAATATAATAATAATATCCTTGGACATTTCACACAACGCCATCTAGTCCCTAGCTAAGCAACCTAATGCTTGTGATAAGGTAACGAGATGGCTGATAAACTACTTATATACATATATTTTTTTTTGTAAATACATACATATTATACAATAGTTAAATGCATCCTAGAACAGGTGATATACAATCCCTTTGTCCGGCCATTAGGCACTATTAGACATACGAGTTTCAAAGCCCTTTGAGTGTAATTTCCTTTGTGGTTACATTACTCTAAGTTGCTATGTAGTAATGGCGTCGCCAAAGTCTGTAATTGTTGCAGGGAAGTGACACGTTGGGCCTTGTTGCCTGCCAACAAGCCATCAGTGGTCGTGCTGCTGCCAAATAGATGTAACTGGCAAAAGAAGCCAAGATAAAGGTACCTAGATATACCTATTTAAATTGTTACTTGTCTTATCAAATCGTTATCACCTCAGACTGGAATAGGCGTGAAGCCTGGGTAAAAAAAAATGTATTTAGTCCGTCAGTCAGATAATAAAAAAATATTAGACACGTATTTTTTGCTTTATCAAATTATCATATTAATAAAAAAAATACTTAGATAACACGCATTAAAGTTGGAATGGGGGAAAAATAAAACGATGTCTCTAAATAGCACACTTTTTCAGTAATCGGAACGGAACCCTCGGTGGCGTTTATAGAAATGCTAATTCAGTACGTCCCCTCAGGCGGAGACGAATACCTAGAGTTAGCGCACACGTAAATGCTAGTATTCAGTAGCATTTACGCGGAGTTAGCATTTACTAGCATTTACGTGTGTTTAACGCCTGGAAATGATGAGTATCGTCTCCTCGGCTGAGGGGACGTGCTGAAGTAGCATTTCTATACAACGCGTCCCGGTGCGCGAGTCTGACTCAATCTTGACCGGTTTTTTTTTTTGTGTAAACTTCACATACTTGATAGGTATCGATATCTTAATACGAAAAACAGATTTTATCAACTCATACTTCAAGTAAGAATCCTACCAGCAGTCATTGA
The DNA here is from genome assembly GCA_905163495.3 of Cosmia trapezina. Classification (NCBI taxonomy): domain Eukaryota; kingdom Metazoa; phylum Arthropoda; class Insecta; order Lepidoptera; family Noctuidae; genus Cosmia; species Cosmia trapezina. The sequence goes on from LR991035.1 coordinate 7,253,675, forward strand.
ACAAAAACAAAAAAAAAAACATATTTTGTTGTGTTTACATATCGATACCCATGACGTCTGCGGAGTGTCGCCTGTAATTTTCCCACTACTGGGACACAGCACAGGCCTCCTCTATGTGAGAGGGAGTGGGCCGTGATCCACCACACGGGCCCAGTGCGGGTTGGTATGTCACAATGTCTTCGAATTTTTGGTTCTAGGACATGCCGGTTTCCTCACGATGTTTTCCTTCATCGTTTTGAGAGCAGTGGTGATGAATTCATTTACACAAAGTATAGCTCCTGTCTGGGTTCGAACCTAACGACCTAACTCGTAAGTCGAGGCCATTACCACTGGGCCACGGCTGCAATAAGCCAATAGTGTGTGCTAATCTTATTTATACTTTGGTTTCTTTTACATTTCAACAAACACCCTTTGGCAAATACTAATAAGAAACATGAAATATGAAAATTGAGATGCCACAATGGAAGCATAGAATACGTTTTATTTCGCAGCTTTTGTTCTAAACTTTATAGCAAACGATTTTCATACTGACAGGACAATGGCTGGATTTAGGACGTTGACCTTTTGCAGACGAGACTAGGTATTGAACAGAGGGAACCCCCTCCCAACTATTGAGATGTGGGTAAAACCATTGGGGTCCTTGTTAATTCGATTCCTTTGATTAAGGCATAAGTGTGTGGCGAAAGATCTTGTGAACTAAAAATAGGATTGATTGATATTGTTAGCGAATGAATGGAATGAATAGATACGGTTACACTGATCGATTGTTTTAATTATTCTCATTGTTCTTTTGCATTAATGTTGTTCACAAAAACCGTACACGGGTAAGTTGCCAGCACGAGTCGTGAGCACAAACTCTAATCTTAAGGATGATGCGCAGTGGTAGCCCGCGAAATTCAATTTTTTTTTGAGTTTTTTTGCAATTTGCAGGTCCGTGTCGGGTTGTATCTTGATCAAAGCATGGTACGCGGCATTAAAACATATGTATTTATATAATTTTAACCATAAAAAACCTAAATACATCTCTCTAAGTTAGATTTCGTGCAGAGTCGTTAGATTTCTGCAATTCGTCAAACGAATTTGACGAATTGCAGAAGAAGAAGAATTTGATTGCAAAAAACTCATAAAGAATTGAATTTCGCGGGCTACACAGCGCAATCATTTCCTATCACGGCAGGTTTCACACGGCCGGAGCTATAATCAAGCATATTTATAATGCAAGAGTACGCTGACAAGGGTAGTTAAAGTTAAGATGGAATTAGTGCTCACGACTCCTGCCAGCAATTATAAAACGCTTAATTAATGACAAAACATAGGTCAATCCACGTTATTATTATTCCTAAGACGTATTGTTATTTTTATTGGTATTCCTAAGATGCATCAAAAAAGTTGGATTATGCAATCGAAAACTTTACAAGTTTAGTGCAAACGAGTCTATAAGTGTCCGTGGAGTGTATTGCCCGTTCTCCTTATTAACCAAGGTATATAATATACCTCGCTTTGGAATGGGAACTTCATCTTTCTGACTGACTGACCCTTTGACAATTCAAAAGTGCCTGTACTTGGTTTATTTGGCATCATCATCGTCATCATTTAAAGACGTTCACTGCTGGATATAGGCCTGTAACCATGCACCGCCACTAATATTATTTGATATTATTATTAATTATTTATTATTACATTTTATTGGGCATTTTATATAATAAATGAAATAGTAACGAAGTCAAAACTGTACATTGAATATTTTTGAAAAAAAAATATTTGCTACGAGGTGTGGGAACGAACTTGATGCCGAAAATATAGATTTTAGAATTTTGTTCGTTTGTCTGGACACGTACCTATATGTTCCGTATGGGGGCAAAAACTGATCTGGATGTTTGGCACACAGATAGTTTATAAACCTGGATTAACACATAGGGCTTACTTTTAATACGGATAGTTACGATTCCGTTGGATATTTTCCGACATTCGCTGGCAAAAGCGTTTGTCATAAATGCTTTGAGTTTTGAGTTTTCTGCTTAGTTGTTTAAATAAACAAATATTACGATGACGCAATTAGGTCATCTTTGCAATGACTCTTTTGACTCCCAAAGTAGGTACCTACTTATTCAACACAAAAAATGGGAAGGACCCAGTAAACAACATCCACTCTTTTTAAATGGTGTAATTATGCTAATTGTGAGAACTGAAAAGACATACCTACATATATTGTCCTAAAATATTATTCTTGAGAATATCTCCCAACATAAACGTGCCCATGGCTCCTTCCGGATACCATCGCTATTAATATTTTAGTTTTGGGATGAAAACTACTTTCCCGGGATGAAACTATCCTAGCTCCTTTTGAACAAACTACTTACCTGCTTTTCTTTATTTAATTAAAATCTGTCCAGTAGTTCAGCGGGCATAAGTAGGTACCTACCTATTTCCTAAACAGTAAGATACGTTTTGAACTACCTTGCTGCGATTACTAGGTACGAGTATGTTCTTACATTATATCTCTGGAAAAAAGAAAAAAAAATTAAAATATTTTACTAGATTTTTACATTGGCCCAAAACTAGGTAGTTATCTTGGGCACCAATATGGAGGGTTTACCATTTTAATCATTTATTAACCGACTGCAAAAAGGAGGAGGTTCTCAATTCGTCGGAACGTTTTTTTTTTTTTTTTTTTTTATGTATGTTCCCCGATTACTCGAAAATGGCTAGACCGATTTGGATTTTTCTTTTTTTGTTCGAAAGGGTATACTTCCCAAGTGGTCCCATGATCATCAAGTCAGGGTCTGATGATGGGATCCCATGGAAATCGAGGGAAGCCCTCAAATTTTATGGGCACACTTATATCGATTTCGGTATTTTTTATAGTAACTCGTGCATTTGCTCTCGGAAAGTACCATTTGGTGAACTGGAACTGATGATGAAGACCACAGATGGCCATCGGAAATGCTCAATTATATCTAAGTATATAAAGGTTAGTAACAGGTTGCGATTCGATTACTTTAATATGGTTTATGCTCGTCAAAATGCATAATGGTGATGGTGACTTCACCATGAGCTCCAGTTCTCCTGGTTCTTACTAGGTTAACGTCCCTGCATCGGGAAAAGCAATATTTTGTAAAACGTGATGAGCAGTTAACAATGGGTTATTGTAACTTAGATAAATTACAAAATGACCCACTAAAAAGTGAAAAATAAAAACTTTTTTACAAAAAACAAAACCGACTTCCAAAAAAAACACTACAAAGTGAAAAATAACTTTAATTTCGGAAGTCGGGGGCAAAAACCTAAAACTAGATCCAAAGACACCGACTTCCGAAATTAAAGTTATTTTTCACTTTGTAGTGTTTTTTTTGGAAGTCGGTTTTGTTTTTTGTAAAAAAGTTTTTTTAAAAACATGGTCGATAAAAAAGGTTTTGTTTTTAAATCAATTGCTGTCCGTTAGTCTCGCTAAAACTCAAAAACGGCTTGACCGACTTTAATTTTTTTTTTTGTTTTGTTTGATTCAGGGTGGTTTTTTTTAAAAAAAAAAGAGGAAAAAAGATTAAAATGATGACAGGACAGCGTCTGGCGGGTCAGCGAGTCTTATCTATATAATTAAAAAGAGAAGTCCTGACTGACTGATTGACTGACTCATCAACGCCCAGCTCAAACATTTGAACCTGGAAAGCTGGAAGTTTGCACAGAGGTTCCGTTTATACTGTAGACAAGGAGTAAGGAAGGAATTTGTGTTAGTACGTTCCCGTGGGATATTTTTCGACATTCACGCGGGCGAAGCCGCGCGGGAAGTGCTAGTAATTATATAAAATTAATTATTAATTTTATGATGCGTGATCAATTTGATTTTTAGGGTTCCGTACCTCAAAAGGAAAAAACGGAACCCTTATAGGATCACTTGTTTGTCTGTCTGTCTGTCAGTCTGTCAAGACCCTTTTTCTCAGGAACGCGTGGAGGTATCAAGTTGAAATTAATATCACATACGTGTGTCTGTGGCCCCTTGGAGTCCTAAAAAACTCAAGCTTCTAAGTCAATGCAATAAAAACATACGGCCATTTATGCGACATATTTTGATACTCGCAAGTAAATCAAAACCTAGAGGGTACTTCCCGTTGTTCTAGAATCATGAAATTTGGCATGAAGCAAGGTCGTACAACACAAATAAAGGAAAAAGTCCGAAAATTGTTAATTTGTAATTCTATCACATAAAAAAAATGTTCAAGTCTGTCAGTATGTCAAGACCCTCTTTCTCAAGGACGCGTAGAGATATCAAGTTGAAATTTATGTAAAATATGTAAATCTATAGTCCCTTAGAGTTCTAAAAAAATCAAGCTTCTAAGTCAACGCAATAACAAAGTATGGCCATTTTGCGACACATTTTGATACTCGCAACTGTCGCAAGTAAATCAAAACCTATAGGGTACTTCCCGTTGACCTAGAATAATGAAATTTGGCAAGAAGCAAGATCTCCCAGCACAAGTAAAGGAAAAAGTCCGAAAATTGGGAATTTGTAATTTTTTGGCATAAAAAAAATACTTTTGGGATTAAATTTTGGGATTGAATTTACCTATCCCAAAAAGAAGCTTAACGCTTCTTTTTGGGATAGGTAAATTCTTTTCAACTACGGAACCCTTCATTGTGCGTGGTCCGACACGCACTTGGCCGGTTTTTTTTGTTTTATTCTCCTCTTTATTGGGGTGGTTTAAAAGAAAAAAAAAAATGGAAATTTTGACAGGACAACGTCTGGTCAGCTAATAATATCTAATAAAACTAGAGTTTTATGCTGATCATAATAATTCTACTTAAAGACTAGAGTTTTATGCTGAACATAATAATTCTACTTAAAAACTAGAGTTTTATGCTGATCATAATAATTGTACTTAAAAATATAGTTTTATGCTGATCATAATAATGCTGAACATAATAATTCTACTTAAAAATTTTTTTCGTTTTATGCTGAACATAATAATTCTACTTAAAAACTAGAGTTTTATGCTGATCATAATAATTCTACTTAAAAACTAGAGTTTTATGCTGATCATAATAATTCTACTTAAAAAGTGGAATTATAGGCCGATCATAATAATTCTACTTAAAAATCTCGGGTCTCGTTGGTCTACTGGTAGGTACCTACTGCTGAGCATGAGGTCCATGGTTCGATTCCCGGGTCGGGCAAAGTGTTACTGAGTTTTTCTATCGGGATTTTCTCAGTAGCAGCGAGTTTGGATTTGTGCCCGATTGATGGCAATTAGGATCGTCCCTTAATACACGGAACATAAAACATAACTAGAGAAATGTGGGTGAACACAGGAAAAATGTACACCCCAGCATTCAGCAGGCATCAGCAGGGTAGGATGATACTTATATCAAAAATCTCATACCTTTGTAATAACTATTTTTTTAAGTAAATCAATCAATCTGCCTAGCCTTTTTCCAACTATATTATGTACGAGTACGTATTGTGGTCAGGTTCCAGTCTAACCGGATGCAGATGAATACCAGTATTTTACATGGAGCCACTGCCTATCTGACCTTCACAACCGTTACTGGGTAACACGATACCCCTTGGTAAGACTGTTTGTCAGATTCGGGCTTTTGACGACTATCAAAGATCCACGAATGACAGCGGGGTCCGTGCCTTCCAAGGCACGGTATGTAAAGATGGTCACCTATCCACGGACCAACCCCGGCAACCCGTGCGGCTGTTATTTCTTAGCCACGAGCCTCTATTACAAGTAACTATTGCTATTTACGTTGGAGTAAACAACGAAGAAAGTTAACTTTTACATTTTCTTATTTGAAACTTGTTGAGTGAAGGTTTTCGTGCAGTAAATACCATAATCGCATTAGCTACACACGCGAGAATGTTTCTACTATTACGTGCTGGTTAAGGTGGATATTGACTGCAAGCATTCGCTTTGTAACAATTCGACTATGAGCAGTGACTTCAACTACTTATATTTAGTGTAACAAATATGTATTTACAGAATTTTAATAATTAGAAGGGGAGAAATGGTGGCGCTGTGGTAACGGCCCCGACTTACGAATCGTAGGTCGTGTGTTCAAACCCAGGCAGGAGCACTACTTTGTTTAATTTATTTCATCACTGCTTCTCTCAAAACGATGAAGAAAAAAATCGTGAGAAAATCGGCATGTCCTATAAATTCGAAGATATGTGACATCAACCAACCCGCACTGGGCCCGCGTGATGGATTACGGCTCACACCTACTCACAGGGAGGAGGCTTGTGTCCCAGTAGTGGGAACATTATAGGCTGATTATGGTTTGGTAATAATTAGAATCATCAATAAAAGTCTCTAGGTAAAAATATAATATCCTAATAACAAACTGAAATATGGCGTCGCAAAATTCTTCCGCATAGCTGTCGACTGGTAATGTACCCAAGAGACTGACGGTATTAGGTATCACGTTGTATATTGTATGGCAATGCTTAGCCTCTGGCCAAGGTAAAAGCCAGCCAGGTCACGGGAAGTGTCAACCAGCCGTTTGGAGATTTCATTGAACAGACCACGAGCACTCGGACCCCACTATATTAGTTAGATAAATAAACTTTGCCGTAGCAAAAATTACATGCAACGTGGTCTGTGGTGCAATTTACCAGCCCTGTAAAGCTTGAGAAGTTGAATTGAAGTCGGAGCTTTGTGATATTGTGCAGTCGTTGATTATTCCGAAAACGATATTAAAATTGGCAAATGACGCACACAATGTATGCCTTATATATAAGTCTTGCATTAATTATTGGCAATCTACAGGTTTTTTCAACACACTCTCTGACGTAGTGTCCAAATTCGAGTCATTATCGCCCTGACCATAGCTCAATTATTCAGAGACGGGTCGTTGCATCATATGTTTTCCTTCATTCATCTCTATCAGCCGTTATCACCATCCACACAATACATTAATCCTTTCCTAGTTCCCCCTTAGCACCTATATGCCAGCCATGCACAACATGCTTCAAAGTTTTCTCTGCTCTTAGTCAGTCAGTGGTCACCATAAGAAACCGACGCTTATTATATGGCGCGTGTTAAGATGCATGCATAAAGAGAACTGCAATAAAACGTTAACGCTGTTCAAGATCAATGGATGATGAAATGCAGACTAAGCAAACTGAAGTGGCAGTGGGCTGGCCATGTTTATCGAAGGACCGATAGCCGGTGGAGCAGACGAGCCCTGGAGTGGAGACCGCGTATCGGCAAGCGTAGGCGGACGCACCCCAGCTAGATGGACGGAAGGTGGCTGGGACCGACTGGATGTGGAAGACGGAGGACAGGGTGTTGTGGCGCAGCGTGGGAGAGGAATATGTCCAGCAGTGGACTGCGATGGGCTGAGTTGATTGATTGGATGTAGTTATTACCTCTTTAATACCTAAGTATAGAGCAGTGGTGGCCCAGTGGTAACGGCCGCGACTTACGAGTTGTATGTAGGTCGCAAGTTTGAACCCAGACAGGCGCTTTACTTTGTGTAAATTTTATTATTTCTTCACCACTGCTTTCAAAACGGTGAAGGAAAACATCGTGAGGAAACCGGCATGTCCTAGAACCAAAAAGTCGAAGACATGTGACATCCACCAACCCCCACTGGCCCCGAGTGGTGGATTACGACTCACTCCCTCTCACCGAGAGGAGGCCTGAGTCCCAGCAGTGGGAACATTATAGACTGATTAAGCTACTGATAACTCCAACCGTCATTCGTCCGGTAGTAAACCTACTGGTACGTATGTATATTGAATAATGGTTACTTACCTGTCCGTGATTATTTATAAACAGGTACCTACATAATACATCTGCCAATAAGTAATAACATGCTAATAATACACGACTCAATAAGGTATCATGTTATGTGATAAAGTTCTGATCGATACGGACTTCACATTTTTCTTGTTCCTGGTTTTTAAACTACAACTAGGTCATTCAGTCTTCCCTCTCTTTTGTGCCATGCTTCCCTACTGGTCTGTGTCAGTGTCTCATCCAGGTGTTTCCGTGATCTTCTTTACGTACTTACTAGTTATTGCAACTTATAAAAAAGAACATTCAATCTCTGTGTTACGTTTCACATTCTGTTATTTATATAATCACAAACAAAATGATTGTTCCTCAAATTATAGGTACTTGCAGGTATTTCATAATCACGCGTAATAATTCTGACTTCGCGGCAATGAAGTAGGTATTTATCATTGTTATTCCGTGGCATTGATTTACTGTTCTATTAAGAATACGAATATGAATTCTGTACATTCCTGTGTTAAGGGGTGAAATAAAGCTTGATTTGATATCAAAATAAAGCTGCACCGGGAAAATAGCCCACAGGAACCTACTGCCGGGAATTCCTTCCTTATTCCTTGTCTACATTATAAAGGCAACCTCTGTGCAAAATTTCACCTTTCTAGGTTCAAGGCTGGGGACACGGTGGAGCATACAGTGGAGGTCTGCCCGGCTTGGGCAGAGCACCGCCGTGTTCTCACGGAGGCGATCGGCGGCGGCGATCTCTCGCGTCCGAGCCTGGTCCAGGCCATGGTGCGGAGCGAGAGTGCATGGGAGGCCGTCACCTCCTTCTGCGAAGCAGTGATGCTAGCGAAGGAGGAGGCGGAACGCGTGAGGGAGAGGCAGCCTCACGCCCTCAGTCGCCGCAGGAGACGCCCTGGGCGGCGGGAATCGCGGGGCGATTTCCGGCCACCGTAGGCGCGGGCCTGCGGACGGTGAGCAGCGGGTAGCTCGCCGTCCGGTAAGGACCAGGCCCGAGTCGACGGCGCGTTGTGTTCCACGCGCGCCTCAAAGAGATGTCAGCAAGTGACGGGGCCCAATAGGGCCGACGCCGCTGGGGTCGCGGGTTGTCTGAAAGGGTTACCGCGGCCCTGGCATAGGCAACTGAAGGAACACGGGTGGGTTTTAGTCAGTAAAAGTCTGACACGCCCTCCCGCTCCACCCAGAGCGGGAGAAGTTATTTGATGATTTCCCACCCTCAAAAAAAAAAAAAAAAAAAAAAAAAAAAAAAAAAAAAAAAAGGTTCAAGGCTGGGCATTGATGAGTCAGTCAGTCAGGACTTCTCTTTTTATTTATAGACATAGAAGATACTCGTAGATAGATAGATTCCATCACAGTGCATGAACGTTCTACTAGACAGTATGATGTAGGTCCGTTTACGCAAGATTTATCGAAGTCCAAGTTTTGACGTCATTTAGAAACTGCATGTGTAATGGGTACAGCAGTGCGTATAATGTTTATTAGTGAAAATGCGGAGGTCAGAGTGCTTGAGAGAATGTTTAAAATCCGGTTGTAAATTTTTGTTTTGTTGTGTCCGGCCGGCGCGGAACGAGGTCAGTGTCGAGAGCGACCTGAGGCGTGAGATGTCGCGATTTGAATATACATACAATGAAGCAGATTGCCACACAAGGTAATCGGGATTTCGTCGAACCTATGATCTGACGAAATATGTGACACATATCTCGTGTAATTTTCTATTACGCATGATAGGCTAAGGTCGAGTTAGGACTACCTCCACCTGGACAGGAACGGCCTACGCCTGGTGACGGGGACCATCACAGGACACTGCTCACTAAACAAACACAATAGGAATAACGGACAGTCCTCTGTGCAGGTCTTGCTTGGAGGCTGAGGAATGGCTGGGAGGTAATGAGGCTTTAGATGCACAGGCGTCACCCAGATTAGTACAGAAACCCTTGGAACACCCAGATCTTTCACAGATGTTCTTCACAGACCCGCCTGGTCTGTGAAGAACATCTTGATCTACTTCTGGAGGGAGGTGGGCTGGTTGGAATAATATTTATTCATCGCAGTAGCTTATAAGGCGGACCATCGCACTCGAATCAAATATGAGCCGAGCGGAGCACGCGTGAGAAACCGCACAGCAATAAAAACATCGTCGATAACAATGATATCGTCTAACACTAGCATTATCCCCCTTATTCATACAAAACTAAAACGCTCTACAAACCTATTTAAGGATGATGCGCCAGGGTAGCCCGCGAAATTCAAAATTTCTTACGTTTTTTGCAATTTGTAGGTCAGTGTGAGCTTGTATGTTGATTAAAATATGATTCGCGGCCTTAGCTAATATGGCTTTACAGAATTATAATCATTAGAATCAGCAATACAACTCTATAAGTTAGCATTTACCTCAAACCTCATGATTTCATGAAATCGCTAGATTTGAGGTAAATGCTAACTTATGGAGTTGTATTGCTGATTAATAGGAATCGAGAGCCGATTCCCGGCCACCGCAGGCGCGGGCTTGCGGACGGCGAGTAGTGGGTAGCTCGCCGTCCGGTAAGGACCAGGCCCGGGTCGACGGCGCGTTGTGTTCCACGCGCGCCTCAAAGAGATGCAAAAAGATGGGGTCCGATAGGGCCGATGACGCCGGGGTCGCGGGTTGTTCGAAAGAGATACTGTGGCCCTGGCATAGGCAACTGAAGGAACACGGGTGGACTTTAATCAGTAAAAGTCTGACACGACCTTCCGCTCCACCCAGAGCGGGAGAAGTCATTTGATGATTTCCCATCCACAAAAAAAAAAAGCAGAAGTTGAACGGTTCCAGTGGAAGAAAGACGGAGCTAAATACGACCATCCTTTTTTTCTCAACGGATCCGTGATGGATACATGATGTTTTTCACGTCATAATACGGCCCCAGGTCTTTGATGCTCAGTTCTCATGTTGCATTCTAATGCCGCTGCCACAAGCTTTTAGTTAGCTGAACTTGGTTAGTTTGCTGCCCTACACATATTAATATGGGGATCATTATTATCTGCAGGAACTTATTGCCAATCCTTATTGATCTGCACAAATCATATCAGGCTTTCCTGTGAGCCCTTCTATCCAAGTTCTAATCCTTCTGACTTTTGTCATTTCGTTCATTTCTTCCCGCTAGGCGGAAGGTATCCAACCGCTAGGGTTCTAATCCACCTATCATGGCTTCGCCAAACTGTCTGTCCTGTCCTGGTTTCCGATGCCACTCATTTCATATTCGCACTCTTCTGAATTTCTTACCAATTTGTACGGAAAACTCACCTTGAAATAATTCAAATATCTTTATAAAAATCTTAATTCTTTCATTTACTGAGATACCTACAACGCACAACCTGCTGGATGCAAAAAAAAATCATCATACAGGGTGTACCAGAAAGTTGTGGTCTAAGGGTGTGGTACAGACCATCAAACTGAACAACTTACTCCATGGGACCAACAACGTAATAAAATAATGTTGTCCCATATACTTCAATACGACCTACTCGTCCTGTATAACGAAAGAGAGCACTAAGGAAGGACTTTTGAAAATTCATCCCCTAAACCTCTTTATGGAATGAATTTTCAAAAGTTCAATCTAGGGGATGAAAGTTTGTAAGATGGATATTTTTCATGTTTGCCGATGAGATGTCCCATCGGACACACGGCTGCCCTTTGATAAATCAAGTCTTAAAGCAAGTCCCGAAAAAGAGAGCAGAACCAAAGTTTTTCAAATCTCTAAAGAGACTGCCTAAGACCGTATGTCCACCGCATCGTCATCTGTTTTCTCGTTGACGTCCCGTTCCCGGTACGTAGGACAGACAATATAAGTGTCAGACTCCACCAAACGTTAAAATACTCGCGGATGCTCTAGCATTTTTTTAAATTCACTGAATAAGTAACTGTATCAATATTGACTTTGAGTTTAAAATTCGACGCATCTGCGTCACGCCTAATAAACGCTTGATGTCTGCGTCGAATTTTATACTTGTTTTTCGAATTTGATTCAACTTATTCATTGAAATTTAAAAAGTGCAAGTTTACCAAGTACACTCTCAAAGGTTGTGATAAAATACAATTCAAGTAATACAAGAGTACACAAGAAATTCCCTCTGTAATCATATCGGAACTCATTTATCTTCCCCAGATATAGAGGTAGATAACAAGATTGGTATAATACCTACAACTAAACTACACAACCTTTTTTCCCCAACCTCATTACTGTTTCTCGTTCAGAATTCGAAAGTAAATTTGATTTTATTTGCAAGAGTTTGAGGTAACGTATGAAGTGGAAGTAGCAGCATCTAATTTTAAAAGAGTACAAAATAAATATCTAGAATGTGAGAACGACAATATTCGTCGAAAAATATCGTGAGGAAACCTGGACGTCCAGGTTTCCTCACGATATTTTTCCTTCACCGATGTCAGTAATGTCCAAGATAAATTCAGAGTTTACTTTAGCCAAAATACCCCGTGAATATTGTCGTTCTCACATTCTAGATATTTATTTTGTACTCTTTTAAAATTAGATGCTGCTACTTCCACTTCATACGTTACCTCAAACTCTTGCAAATAAAATCAAATTTACTTTCGAATTCTGAACGAGAAACAGTAATGAGTGTTAATATAAGTCTTAATTCGCCAACCCGTCTTAAGCAAGCGAAGTGATCAATGCTAGTGCCTTATCTGTAAGAGAAGACGCCTTTCCCTGCAGTGGGACAGTAATAGTACAGGGGGCTTACTATGAGCTCTTATAGCAGGGCATAAGTTGAACGGTTCCAGTTAGAGAGAGTGACGGTTCTATAGGTCGTATATAGCTCCGTCTTTCTTTCTCACTGGAACCATTCAACTTCTGCACTGCTATAAGAGCCCCCCCCCCCCGCTGCTGCTGCTGCTGTAAGCCCCCTATAATAATGACACCTTGTTTGTTATCATGAGTACAATCATGTATTTAAGTATCGGTTACTAATTACCAGTCAACCTATATGTATCTTCTGAAATAAAACAATCATCATGTGGGCCTACTACACAGGCTTGTTTCCTACGTGTTTTATGCAAAATTGGTGTCTCGATTTATCACATTCGTTTATCTAACAGCAGAATATTAGAATAGGTAATTAAGTTGATCATACGTGCTTCTACCTCAATATGTATGCTGTCCCTTATCTACACTGGCTCTACGTCTTTAACAATTACTAGTAACTGTTTAACATCTCTCTAGACAAAAAGCATCATTTAATTAGATCATCTCATCTTCTTCGTAGCACTTACATCTTCATGTAGTTTCTTGGCCAGGGGCCGATGTGATTTGCCTCATGATTTCTCGCCATCTACTCCGATTTTTGGTGTTATACTTGCACTCATACAAGGGATCGCCTCTCTGCAGATTTAATTTGGTCAATCCATCTCATGGGTGAGCGTACGCGTGGTCTAGTGGCCTCCATTCTCCCCCTCCACGACAAGGGTCTCTATAAAGTCACCCTCACGCCTCGAAACGTGTCTGAAGTATTTGAGAATGCGCGTTTGGACCAGAAAAGGTAGACGATTTTTGGTGCCCAGTTCTTGGCGTATAGAGGTGTTGTTACGAAACTCAGTACACGATACCCCAAGCATTCTTCTCCAGCACCACATTTCCATAACGTCTATCTTCTTCTTCTCGATCTCTGTTCCTCCATACTTTTTTCAGCTTTAATCAAACACCAGCAGCAATAACAGAATTAGCATCTTTAATGCTTCCTTCGCATTTGCTTTTCTACCTTTGTTTCTTTCTTAGTCCATCTTCTTAATTCAGACCTTGGTAGTCATTTGCATCCGCCATTGGAAAATCCCAGCTGTTCAAAATAATTATGTGTCCTAACTAATATTATGTTTTATTCTTTTAACCTCAACCCAGATGTCTGGCATAAGTATCTATGTCATTATTGCAAACACATGTTTAACATTCTTTTAAATATGCATTTAAAGTCGTGGGTATTTTTTATCATAGGCAGGAATATGTAACTCAAGGCTTTATAGAAGAGAAAGAAATGCTTTAGTAGGGAGCTCGTGGCTAAGTAATAACAGCAGCTCGAGTCGATCGAAGGTTAAGCTACGCTTGCCACGACCGTAAAGAGGGGTCTAGGTATGTAATAAGTAGACAACGGGACCCCTCCGTCCTTCGGAAAGCATGCTAGACCCGGCTGTATTTCGTAGATCTTAAACAATCGTTACGGGTAGTTAGAAGCCTATCGTGTTACCCAGTAACGGGGTTGTAGAGGACACCTAAGCAGGAGTCGCACCATGTAAAATACTGGTAATCAGCTGAATCCGAAGACTGGAAGCCGACCCCAACATACTTGGGAAAAGGCAAGCAGATTGATTGAAAGAAATGCTGTAGTCAGCCCTCACGTCGCTTTTGCTTGTTTCATCATCATTATCACCCTCATCATCTATAGCCACAGTTCACCCACCGCTGGCCTATCTTAGTTTGGCCAATCTCCATCCTCCTGTGCCAACCTCATCATCACGTTCTCATCATGTTCTAATGCTTGTTTAGAAACATATGTTTAATGACATAAACAGACTTACGGCTATTCTTCTCCCGTATACTCCTGTCGATATGACCTTAAAAGCCTTGAGCAATTGAGCTCAGGCCGTGGGGCAAATATTTGCCAGTTAGCAAAATGCTAGTGTGGGCTGATTCAATGACTGCCCAGAATGCACCGGACTTTTAATGCACCCCAAAACAGGCTGGGATTGGTAAATGGTCTTCTATGTATGATTATTAAAGCGTTATTATCTTAAACCTTTGTTTAAATCCTACTATAGCACACTAATATTATAAAGGTAAGTTTGTGAAGATCTTTGGATGTTTGTTACTCAATCACGCAAAAACGGCTGAATGGATTTGGATGAAATTTGGCACACACATAGTTTATAACCCGGATTAACACACAGGATACTTTTTATCCCGGTAGTAGGTTCCCTTGGGATAATTTTTGACATCCACGCGGGCGAAGTCGCGGACAACGGCTAGTACACAATAATTAGAGAGAGGACATGGAAATAACGTTTACATCAGAATAATTATTAAAATAACTGGCAGGATAATGAAGTCTCCAATTAAAGGTGTTAAAATTAACATAACTAATAAACAACAATCAACTTTGTTTGATGCTGATGATCGATCAATCGATCGATCATAATCGATCCTCTTAGAGACTGTTAGAAACAATTATTTATTATTTTTACCTCATAAAAGTATGTTAATCTATCATGATTATGAAATTTTACAATCTTTCAACCTAATTTTTCTTATATCATTGAAAAAAATAAACTATTAAGTTTAATGTTGAATTCAATAAACCATGCTTGAGTTTGAATATTTGTGATGAATTTGAGGAAGAATTCACAACAGGAACTCAGATCGTGGCAACCTTCACTTTTTTGCTCATATATGTTCTGCCAGCCCTTTGCTGGCTTTTATCCAAGTATAAGAACTACATAAATTATACAATATTCTAACTAGTCCAGCCGTGTGATTCTGTAAGACCTCATTATAAACTTCGAATCTGAATCCGCTGTGAGTTTCTTGATTGACGTTCTAAATTCAAAGTTTCAATTAAAAAACCGGTCAAGAGCGAGTCGGACTCGCGCACCGAGGGTTCCGTACCATCATTTATATGTAATTTTTGTTGATGATTTCTGAAAAACTGTGCTATTTAGAGACATCGTTTTATTTTTCCCGTAATCTTTACATAAATTTCTATCACATAGAATAAATTCTGATTTTTCGCTTTGCAAACTTCGGAGATAAGGGGGTATTTTTTTTAACATTTTTCATCAAAAGTCGAAAACTATGCAGACTAAAAAAATTAAAAAAATGTTTAAGAATGTGCAAACAGCGTTCTTTCGATGATGCCCACATGCCCTAGTAGCTCTACTTTAAATTTTTAAGACACCCTTTCAATAACTGTTGCAAAAAAAAAAAAAAATATTTCTTTATTTGCAAAATAGTTGGGTAAACGTCATCTAAAACTGTTCCAAATTTCAAGTTTTAGTAGTTCTTGAGATATCCAGCTGTGACAGACAGACAGACAGACAGACTGAGTCACACCATAATGGTTCCTTTTTTACCATTTTGGTACGGAACCCTAAAACCAAGTGAGCAGAAGTGATGCGGAAGTGAGAGTGAATAGGGAGTTGTTGTTTGAATTTTACAGAATAATCGACGTACTAGTCCCTTCACATAGTAAGCTCCTTTAGAAGTTTCAAATTCATAATTTAAAAAAATCATACAATTAATTTTGTCTCCAACTTTTCTCAAAGACATCTTCACAAACGATGGTAATATGTATATCGAGTTCCACTCGTAGTAAGTCCTCATTGTAATCGATTACTCGTTTCTAGCGGGAGATTGATGGAGGACGCGAGTAATCGTGTAACGTCGTCGGAGGACCTCGCGATCACTCAACGTCCAGGGGCGTCGTCCGCGCTTTGTCGCGGTATCTCCTAAAGTCTTATCCTTTGTGACGATTTTTTTGGAAACGTTTGGAACAGGATAGGGACACCTATGTTTTATGTAGGTTAGGTACTAATGTTCGTTTATAAAATACCTAGTCTTTTATTTTCAGAAAACCTTTTTTATTCGAGGATTTTTGTTACAATGGCATACCTAAGTATAGAATCTACATTGGAATGTTTCAAAATGTACGAATCATGTGGCCGAGTTTGGTAAGTCTGATGTCATCCTTTGAATGGCAATACAACAATCCGCACCCCAACACACTTTCAATTGCAATCCGAAGATATTTTAAGAAAATCTTAATCCATTGCTTCATAATTATGATTGAAAATTTGTCTGCTTGACAACAGATCCAAGCGTGGTTTAGTTCGGTGTGTAAGTGAAATAGCGTTATGGCTGTCTAGTTTGACGCGCGAGATAGAACACTCTCACGCGCACCGAAATTATGTTGTTAAGGCCATACCCCGACCAAACGACCTTGAGCGTTCGGTCCTTCTCTGTCCCGCCGCTCAGCCTAGCTCTGTCCCGCTCCATGCGCACGCCCCTTCATCAATAAAATCTATTTTTTTCTGGAATTATTTCAATAAAAAAAGAATAGCGAACTTTAAAAAAAAAATAAAACGTGGATAATTTAGATTTTTAAATTACCTATCCCTTAGTGTAATCCTCAAATGATTAGAACGTCACCTTTAGGAAAAGATGCATGGAATCAATAATTTTAGACACTTTTTTAGACACTTTGTTACAAGGAGATTTTAAATGTATTTATACCATTCCCCGTCTAAAAAGCTTATTTTATTCACTGAAAACAGTGAATAAAAAGCACTTTTACTCACTGTTTTGATGTTTGAAAATGGAACACACCAATGTATTCGACCACAGATTTAGAGCACCTAGGCTAGATACGGCATGTTATTAGATAGTATGAAAACCGAACGTGTCATCTTTTTCATAACTTCACCCCAGCCATTTAGTGATGTGCTCAAAGTAAACAGAATTGTTTCAATCACTAAGCGTCACTGCGCTAACAGACTTTTTTTTAGTACGAACAGTCGAACATGCAGGGCACGCTTAGTCGTGGCTTGCCGTATCTAGTGTAAGTGTAATCTGTGTATTCGACCTATATTGATGTGTTCTAAATTCAATTTGATTGGTCGACATTTTCGACAAGGAGAATACAAACTGTTTTGTGTTCTTTGCTGTACTTAATTAATTATTCCTTATTATTATTTTTTTTTTTATTTTGAATAAGTACTGTAAGTTGTACGAACACAAAGTTACTTTAATCTTTAATTTTGTGTTTGTTTAGTGTTGTTCTAATCGATTAAAAATGCATTCTAGTGATGAAGATGTGTTAACACCTGAGTTTATGAAAGAGAGGGCGGCCGATACAGTGGAAAACTTGCTACCCAAAAAATTTCGGCTGGTTTACATCAAAGCCAGTTTAACTTTCCTTTTTCTTCATTATATGTCTATTTTCACTTAAATCTTTCTTTTTCTCGTAGTCATGGTATAAAGTATAGTATGCAACTCTTGAATAAAACGGATTTATATCGAGGGCCATGAATCACTCGCGTCGCTCAGGATTCTAACACTTGAATCACTCGCTACGCTCGTGATTCAATCATCATGAATCACTCCCTACGGTCGTGATTCAATCGTTAGAATCCTTCACTAGCTCGTGATTCATCTATGGCCCTCGCTTTAAATCCGTCCTTTATTCACTAATTGCATAATATACTATTATTTCACATAAAAACAAAAGTAAACGTGCAATGTGATGATAGAATATCGAACATTAATAATGTGCTGTTAGATGTCATTTATTACTCTTAATTAATGAGTTAATAGCCTCTGAATAACGCCCTATCGCAAGGTTTTGGTCAGGGGATCGCCTTAAACTTGCAAATGAAATCGTATAAAATTAGAAATTAACTATTTTTAACAATACTTAAATAATACATCACTGGATGCAGTTTGGCATTTGAAATTTTATGGTTTATTTTTAATTATTATTATTTTTAATGAAGGGATAAACTACTTATAAAGATTATTAAGAGGTAAGTTTGAAGATTTTTTTGATGCATTACAGTATGTTTAATTATGTTTTGAGTTTCATCACTGTATGCGAAAAGGACTTGAAGATATCATATTTTTTATTTGTCAAAATTATTTATGGTTTATGAGCTTACTTACACAACTTTGAAAAACCACCTTTTTGAGCGTTTTCAAGAAATCTCCGCCTTAATGAATGTAATTGAACTGACAATAATAATGGCTCTGCCAGTTTTAGGTCAGGCGCACTCCGCATTTTAAGTAGGTATGAAGATACAAGTATGCGGCGGGCTCGACTTGTCGGACTAATTCAGTGCGGGCTGCCGCGCACCGGCCGGCTCGCACGTTAGTTCGATACTCACTCACGTGCCGCATCGTAAAAGAAGACAACCCTAACGAACGAGTCAACTTCTAGGTGAATATAACTGTAGATAATTAACGCTGTGCGACCTGACTTGCACTTTATTGTGTCGTAGCAAGAGTCGCTATTTATTTAAATGATTTTGCGGAGTGAATGTTCTGTACTTTTACTATTTTGTATTCTGTGCCAGTGTATGCAATTGCCCCGTTGCTATACCCCATGTTGGGCTGCTAAAAAAATTGCCAGTTATAGTATGAATTATAAAGAAATTATCTAAATCAATCTGCCTAGTCTATTCTCAACTATGTCGGGGTCAGCTTCCAAACTATGCCGATGCAGCTGAATACCAGTACTATTTTAACTGGGGGCCACTGCTTCTGACCTCCACAACCCAGTTACTGGATAACACGATACCCCTTGGTAAGTAGTGGTTGTCAGATTTTCGGGCTTTTGGCGACCCGTAAGCCCGTAATGACTGTCAAAGATCCAAGAATGACAGCCAGCGGCTTCAGAGGCATGGAAGGGTCTCGGTATATTAAGATGGTCACCCATCCAAGGACTGACTACGGCAAGCGTAGACCCGTGCGGTTATTACTTAGCCACGAGGCCCTTTAAAACAGATTAATAAACAAATAATCTAATATTGATTTCCGTCAATAAAATAATGAGCTACTCGGGCCTCGATATTCTCACACAGTCAAACATTCTCTGGCTTCTATCCCGTAAATCTAGCGAAGAATAACACTTTATTTCTTCCAATCTACCTCTAATTTGTTCACTCCAATATATTGTTACTGAGCTGACAAATACGATCTATTGTCCATCTTTTGTTGAGGATATCCCTTAGGTATTGTAACGAACAAAGAATTTTGTATCAAGAACAGTAACTGGTCGACCGAGCTCTGCTCGGGTGAAAATAGAGAAAATTAATTTTCCCAGAATTGAAACCTAACTAGATAGAGTTTTCACCCCCGTAAACGCCTATATTGCACCTTTCATCGATATCGTTAGAAGCTCGTTAGAAGCGTTTTCGAAAACGTGATTACAAATATACAAAATAATATTTCTCATATATATTTTTATCTCAAATATCTTCGTGCACCTCTCCTCTACACCGAAAATCCTCGCGCAGGTTCGAGCCTTCTCTGGCCGCAATTCATCAAGAGAGCGACCGAGTCGCGAGCATGCTCGAACCGACTGTGTCAATATTCTATTCATACATTTTTATACTTTTGGCTATGGCATTACGGTCCTAATTTGAAGGGAGCCAGTAAATTGCTAGGGCGTTTTTCCGTTCTGTCTGAACTGACCCTCAGGAAAATGTCTCCCTTTCCTACTTTAATCTTCAGTGATAACTTAGGACTTTATTTGGTCTTCCTACCTGATTTCCCTATTCTATTTAATTGTCCATTCAAGGGGGATGCGCTAAGGTAGCCCGCGAAATTAAAATTTTCTTACGTTTTTTGCAATTTGCAGGTCAGTGTCGTCAGGTTGTATGTTGATTAAAATATGATTCGCGGCCGTGACTAAGGGTTTACATAATTACAATCATTAGAATCGCAAAGCAATACAACTCCCTAAGTTAGAATTGGCTCAAATCTCAAGATTTCATAAAATAGTCATTCAATAGGGTAATATGAACTTAGATAGTTGTATTGATGATTTTTATAATCCATACTTAATATTATAAATTCGAAAGTAACTCTGTCTGTCTGTCTGTCTGTCTGTCTGTCTGTCTGTTACCTTTTCACGCCTAAACCACTGAACGGATTTCGATAAAATTTGGCAAGGCTATAGATGGTATCCTGGGGACGGACATAGGCTACTTTTTTTTCAAAAATAATCCTACAGGGGGTGATATAGGGGATGAAAGTTTGTATGGGAAACTCAGTATTTCTTAAGTTAGGGATGTGAAAATTAAAATGTATGCTTTTGATAGGAAATAAAGAAATATGCGGTTCAGCGTTTTTGAAAAATCATCCCCTAATGTGGTAAAATAGGGGTTGATTTTAAAATTTACAAAACTGCAAGGATTTCGACAAAATTTGGCAAGGCTTTATATAGCATCCTGGGAAAGGACATAGGATACTATTTTTTTCAAAAATAATACTACAGGGGGTGATATAGGGGATGAAAGTTTGTAAGGGAAACCCAGTATTTCTTAAGTTAGGGATAACAAATTTATGCTATTGGTAAGAAGTTAAGAAATATGCGGGTCAGCGTTTTTTAAAAATCATCCTCTAAGTGGGTAAAATAGGGGTTGATTTAAAAAAATACAAAACTGCACGGATTTCGATAAAATTTGGCAAGGCTATAGGTAGCATCCTGGGAAAGGACATGGGCTACTTTTTGTCTTAAAACATAATACCTACAAGGGGTGATAAAAGGGATGAAAGTTTGTATGGGAAACCCAGCATTTCTTAAGTTAGGGATATGCCCTATGTTTTCCACATGAACGTTCCCATGGGATATTTTCCAACATCCACGCGGGCGAAGCCGCGGGCAAAAGCTAGTTATTTATAATTCTATAAATAAATATTTGATACGCCCGCGAATCATATTTAGATCAACTAATACCTACTGACTTGCAAATTGCAAAAAACATAAGCAATTTTGAATTTCGCGGGGCACCCTGGTGCTTTCGCTTTAAAAAAATTTTTTACATAAATAAAAATTCTATTATAAAGCAATTTTGTACAGAGAGACCTCTGAACAAAATTGCTTTATAATAGACAGAATTAAATAAGTTATGATAGGTACGTTAATGTTTCAGACTTCAATTTTTATCCAGTTCCCCTTTAGTTCCTGAACTTAACCACAATCCCCAGAGATTTACGGATCGTGGCGAACTGTGAGAGCGAGCTTACGAGTTAGAATGTAGTTTATTTTTTACTGACAGGATTTCGAGGTTCACTGTGAAAATATTTTATTTATTTTATTTTATTTAAATCGGAAAACAAACAGTATTAACAACTAACAAATTTAACATCAAATTAATTAACTAGTAACCAGTTACATGTTTTCGCATATAATTTACTATGAAGAGCAAACTTGAATACCTACGATAGTAGAATGAAAAGGAACTACTTGTTTATCTAGACAGTTTAATCTAACACCCTGTGTACAGTGCGAGTCTTCAAAATGTGCACATATCGAAATGAGGGAAACTATGCTTAATTTTATCGATAGAAAAAATATTTAAAAAATCTAAAATTGAAAATTTTTTTTATAGCATTTTTTAAATTCATATTTGCTGCTGTGACCCCTGTGTGAACAAAACATTATAACTTTTAAACTAAACGATCTATCACGATGAACCAAACTTAGTAAGTAATAATTGGATATAATAGGGCGTCTTCATAAAATAAAAATTAAAGAAAAATAACTGTCCTCAATTGGAAATTAAGGTATTTTTAACAAAAAAACTGGTATATTTCACCAATTTTTACAATAATTGTAAAATTTCTCAATAAAACCCCTTATTACCTACATTTTTTATTACTTTACATTATTCTACATCGTATTAGCTTTCTAAAAGTAAAAATGCCAAGTTTATAACTCAGTCACAGCATATCCTATCAACTGAAATGATAGCAAATATTGAAGAAAGGCCTTGCACACTGCTACGTTCAATACTTCAGCAAGTAGACACTTTAAAACAGACCATGTAAAACTACATTCATACAAATAAAATTCTATTCTATTCTATTCTATTCTATTTTTTTTTTTTGCATTTTTAAACATGTTTTCCATCGTTAAAATTAAGCATTGTTTCCCTAATTTCGATATGTGCACATTATGAAGACTGACTGTATATTTTTACAAAATTTTGTTCCGAAGAATTTTTTAACTTCCAAAAAAATATATAAAAAAATACTTAGTGAAAAATTAACATAACTTTTCCGTTCGAATGCAATTCTTCGACTGAAAAAAGCCGACCTATTATTTAAAAATCTCCGTGAAAACTTAGGTGAATATTGAGCTTTATGTTGCCCTCAATAGTGCCTATAAGTAGCGTCAGAAATCTCACTTCACCTTTTAAAGTTAGATTTTTACAGAATACACCGGCTGAACACAACACACTAAAACAAAAGAAAAAACGATCTACGGAATGCCATAGAATTTATGTAAGTAGCTCGGAAGCAGTTCAATCTTATCAAGGATCTGACTGTCAGGCCCTCAGGCCGACGAGCGTGATGGAGCGGCTGACCGACCTTCGAGGGGAAACAAAATAGTGGTTTTTGTTTGAAAATTAAATAATGCGCTTTTGTTTTGTGTTTCCAGGTTGAGAAGGGTGTTTTGTTACTTTTGTTGAAACTGCTTATATTAAGGTCCCATTAAAATAGATGGACAAATTTTCACAGGGTGTTCTACCCATGAATACGAACAACTTTTACTATAGGACCAAAGCTGAAATCGCGAAAAAAAAAATCAGCCCACCCCGTGAAAATTTGTCCATTTATTTTAATAAGACCTTATTATTAGAGGTCGCGAACCATATCTTCCTCAACTAGCGACCCGGCCCTGGGGGCCTACACCCTAAGTCCGTCCGTCCGTCCATCAAAACAAGTGTAAAAGTTAAATTTTTCGGACGGGCAAAAACACATCGGGAGTAGGGAGAACTGTCGTATCGTGTTGTCATTCATACTTCGTTCGGGACCCTAACCAATCATCCATCCGTAGGGGATACGGAGTAGGTAACGCCCGTAATGAATGCCGAAACTACGGACTAAGTGCTTAGGGAGTAGGCCCCCTGCTTCGCACGGATTTTATGACTTGACAAAACAAGAAGGTTTCTATTATTGTATTAGGTATTATACTAAACCTTCCGGAATAAATTCTCTAAATGATAGTAAAAACCACATCAAAATCTGTTGAGTAGTTTAGAAGAACAACGCGGCCACACAGACAGACACGAAAAGCGACTTTATTTTTTATTAAGTATAGATGAACTGCTGAGATACTTTCAAGATCATTTTGCAACTAAGTTCTAGCGCCATTTTTCTGCGTTTCAATTATATTACCTATAATAGTACATTATAATAAAACTTCATCTCTTCTTTCATATTTACCATGCCTCAATAGTCAACCACAGAAATATGGAGGGATAAAGTGCCTTTCTATTAGCGATAACGATGATGTAAAAGTCGAAAATATCTAAATATCGAAAAGTTTGTGTCAATCCTGCTGGAATTCGTTAAAGAAATAAGAAACGCTTTGGAAGCGATTAAGGTGACGATAAGTGCTGGTGACGTCGTGCAACTGGGTGGTGCGTTTTCGCAGGAAATATTTAGTTTTAGTTACGAAAAAATGACCGCTCGGCTTATTATGGAAGGGAATATTTAGTTTTAGTAACGAAAAAATGACCGCTCGGCTTATTAAGGAAGGGAATATTTAGTTTTAGTAACGAAAAAATGACCGCTCGGCTTGATAGGGAAGGGAATATTTAGTTTTACGATTAATAACGAAAAAATGAATAATTTTGAAAAAATCACAGACTGTTAGGAATTAGGATAGGTACCACTACTTACGTATTATTAAACAAAGTCCCCCGCCACGTCTGTCTGTCTGTATGTTCGCGATGATCTCAAAAACTAAGTATACTGAACGGATTTTCATACGGTTTTTACCAATGGACGGACTGATTCATGAGGAAGATTTAAGTGTATAATCCATTACAGGTTTTTCGAAATTGTCTGAAATATGATGATGATTGTTGAGGACGTCGGAAAAAATGCGATAGTACGTTTCCGTGGGATTATTTCCAACCTCCACGCGGGCAAAGCTGCGGGAAAAAGCTAGTAGATAATAAAATAGTCTGTTCATACACAAAATAAATGTTTTGGGAAGACATTACTTCCTGAATTTATTTCCTAAAGCATTTTACTACAATAATTAAATATTCACAGAATTGATGCGTACACACGGCTACACATCAAGCTATACATTTCCAGTTTACACTGACCTCTCATTGTAAGGAAATCCTATACAATGCGAGATCAGCATTGGATGTGTAGTCGTGCGTAGTTTAACATACATTTTTACATAACTTACTTGCATGAAGGCGTAATAACAGATTTAAAAGTCACTAAAATTGTTAGATGCTTCATAAATTATAATAAAACTGTACACTACGCATAGTAAACTCAATTCGTTGTTAGGTTTCATTAAATAAAGTAAAATAAATATATTCACATCGACTCAGAATGTTCCATAATATGAGCAAACTGAAAATTATTACATAAGTAGCAGAGTAGGCAACGTTATAAATCCTTACACCATCCGTTGACGTAGTACTTCAGTATAGGTACTTCCACTTAACACCTTACTTTAGTAAACTTGTGCCGAAATATATTTAATATTTCAGCAATATCAAGTAGTATGTAACATTATAATATGGTTACGTATGGCCGTAAACACAAAAGTTAAGGATGGCGCCCAACGAGCACCATGTTGGGCGCCATTTATTTAAACTTAGATCTAAGTCGACTTTTACTTCTATTTACAAGACTATTTTTAGGGTTCCGTACCAAAATGGTAAAAAGGAACCCATAGTGGTGCGACTCAGTCTGTCTGTCTGTTTGTCACAGCTGCTGAATATCTCATACAACTCTAATGCTAATAATGCTATCAACTTGAAATTTGGAACAGTTTCAGATGACGTTTGCCCAACTATTTTGCAAATAAGAAAGAAATAAAAATATAATACCTATGTTTTTTTTTTGCAACAGGGACTGAATGTCTTTAAAATTCTAAGTGGGCTACTAGGGCATGTGGGGTATTATATAAAAGAGCGCTGTTTGCACATTCTCAAACATTTTATTTTTATTTTTTTTTAGCCGCATAATTTTCGACTTTTGATGAAAATTGTTAAAAAAAATTACCATCCCCCCCCCCCCCCCCCCCTCTTATCTTCGAAGTTTGCATAGAGAAAAATCTGAAATTATTCTATGTGATAGAAGTTTATGTACTTATACAGGAAAAATAAAACGATATCTCTAAATAGCACAGGGCCCCAAGTCTGCAATTTTTTACATTCCAACACGAACCCATTGTCACTGCAATGTCATTTCGCTAAAAGTTCATAATCTGCTAAATTCATAATTTCATACAATGGAGTGTCTGTGGTTGACCATTGGAAAGTCATAATGACGCCATTATGACGCCATTATATTAGTAGATTACCAAACTTGTCAAAATCAACAATTATGAAATCAATGATAGACCATTCTGACACTATTGTAATAGCAGACTTGAGGCCCAGTTACGAGTTTACGACTAGAGAAAATATAGGCACTTTAACAGTTTTGACAACCCAGACCTGACGTCTTAGTGCTGCCACCTAGTGATCGTCATTTCAGAAAACCCTCATAGATTTAAATGTAGAATGCATTTTCTAATTTCCTGACAGAGTAAAGGTAAATACTTAATACTTACGGCAGAGCTGGTAGAATTAATCTCCTCTGTGTTTCACGGCTAATCTTGTTGTTAAGCACAGTAATATGATCTGTGCAAAAAGTTTCTGATGAAAATGTAAACAAATCGTCGCTAAATTAACTAACTGACGTATCTGACATTTTGGACTAAGCCGATAGCCGACCTAACTATAGTAATTTGATACATTTTCCAAGTTGAATCGATCTGTCGAATCGGCGTAGGTATACCTATGCCTTACAGTCAAAAATCCCATGATAATGCAAAAATCGAGACCGATATATCAACAGTTTAAAAAAAAAAGAAAAATAGCTTGCCCTGTAAAATTTTCATCTAATCAGTTACGTCGCTTCGTTAGATTAGCGACGAAATGGATGGGAAAACGTACCTGTGGATGCCAATTTCTAGTGCCACTTACAAACTGAATGCTTTGATTTGATTATTTTAATACTAAAACTCAAAATTCAAATTTTATGTCACCGCAAAGGTGTTTTTCATTTGACGATTGAGGTTAGTTTTATAACCTAAATTTTCGTCCATGATTTTTCAATGGGATTGTTTACCGGAAACTTCGCCGCGAGAGAGCGCTGTGTATTTGTCACTTGTCAAAGTCATCTTGAAAACAAAGCGACTAATCGGCGACATTAAAAAAACAATTAGCTGGGCCTAAGTGTCTGGCGGCGAAGTTTTCAGCAAAGAACTCCCATTGGTAGCTGAATAACAAACATTTAGCGCCATCTACGCGGAACTAATTTGACAGTTTTCTTCCCCATTGCAATCTATTTAACTAATAATATTTTTTGTGTTTGTTTCAGTGTACTAATACCTGTCAACAAGTCTCACATTAAATTCAATCTAGAATTATTATTATTTTAATTTTTTTTTTTTTTTTTTACACGCACGTTTTCTCATAACACATCTGACATTGGCAGAATTGTCGACATCGGCACCATTGCCATAGTGAAAAATAGAATAGAATAGATGTTATTCAAAGAATAATCATTGGGAATAGTGGTGACTGTGGTGAGATAAAACCGATGCGAAGTTGAAACCTTCTAAACAGATAAATATGTTACCCTTTAGTGAGTCATTGCTCATTGCGTAAGAATTTAACCTGAACAGAGTTTGTTTCACTTTTATCACATACTTTTGAAACCACAGACTTATATTGGCTAGACGACGCAAGTGTATGTACTTCGCGTGTAAAAAGGGAGTAAAATTGACTTCCTTCAGCGCCATTTCCATTCAGTCCGCGCTCGAACGTTCTTGATGCCAGACGTCAACCAAAAACTAAAAAATGCCAAATTATGCGGTATTGAGCTGTAGAAACTACACAAAAAAAGTGGGACGAGATAATGGAAACGTTTCCTTTCATCGATAAGTCATATTGTTATTAAATTATGTGTTTTTTATTGCAAAATCAATTATTTTGTGTTCATTGTGTTCTTACAATGAACACTATGTAACTGAGTGTGTATCAAATAATTCATGATACATTGCTGTTTTTAGTTACAAGGCAGTATGTAGGACTTGTCTGTTAAAACACGCAATGAAAATTAAAATGATCGATATTTTCTTGCGTAATCTAGCCAATATAAGTCTGTGTTTGAAACAGAGAGTACACCACAGACTTATAATATATTAAGTCTGTGGAGTACACACTTTTCATTGAAATACTTATTTAGCTATAACCTACGTAGGTAATTGCATCCAATTTCCTTTTAATATCGTAACATATTATCCCCTGCCAGCCCTAAGTAAACCATGTTTGCGTTAGGTCGGAGTCACGGCTCAACCCCTTAGTGCCGACTCATCCCCTATTGAGCGTACAGGTAATTACCTAACCCATTTACCTATTTATAGTCCCCTGAGTTGCGAAACTACTTAGTGGTACCGTGGTAGGGTACCTTTATAATCAGGATTTAAGAGGTAATGTTCGTAGGTACGTGTTAGGTCTTATTAGAACATATTAGGATAAAAGTAGACCACTTTCTTGTTTTTTTTTTGCCAATTTAGTGCCTGCTTTCTTAATTTATACTAACCGAGTCGACCGAGCTCTGCGCGGATGAAAATTGAGAAAACGAATTTTCCCAGATATGAAACTTTGTAAACTTGTGTAAACTTTGTATGAAAAAATTTGTAATTTTTGATGTGCGTTAAGAAATTACTTATGTGTTGTGCAACCGTATTCAACATAAATCTAGCCATAAACGTCTAGTACACAGATACGATATTTTAATTGAACTTGTTTATGAACTTTTTGGCAGATGTCAGTACTCAGTCGGTAGTACCAAACTACTACAAGTGATACTTTAACTAATACCTACTAGATCTGAGAATCAACAACTTTGCCCGTCGCCTGCCTACCGAAATTATTATCTGACTATCAATTGAGCATCTAATGGTCCATCATCATCATCATCCATCTTCCTAATTAGCGCCATTTCACAACACGTTTTCTGATTTTCCCTTTCATTAATCAAACAAAGACGAGCGAACAATACAGCAATTTATAAAGGTCCAAAAAAACTTTGAACACCTTACCACTGATAATAAAATAAAATAACGCCGTCCTTTACAAAACCATCTGTTTGTACAACCTTTTACCGGTTATTAGGTAAATATTACCGTTTAATGAATTTAGCGGAAAGTAAACTAAGCCTTCATTAGACCCGCATCATCATATTGAGCACTTGAACACACACTGATAATTTGAGTTAGGAAGATGGGCGATTGTGTGAACAAGTGGTACGCACGGCTACAGATCAAGCTATACAATTCCAGTATAAGCCGATCTCGCATTGTATAGGATTTCCAGACAATGATAGGTCAGTGTACACTGGAAATGTATAGCTTGATGTGTAGCCGTGTGTACATGCTGGCCATGGACCATGCATAATATTATTATTTTTGTAAACAAAGCAAAATATTTTGTGTTCATAATAATGAAATGTGTTCATTTGACATTGGTTTTTAATTAATAACTCAATGTTAAATCGTTCGAGTTAAATGTTAAATTCTAACCCCATTAGCCTGACAAGTGTGTTTCAGGTGGAAAGCGTTTTACTTTATAGGTAGGTACTGAAAACGCCTTTCTTAGAGGTAGGACAACCTTCCTTCAGTCGCTTATGCCAGTAGGGCCACGGTATCTCTTTCAAACAACCCGCGATGCCAGCGGCATCGGCCCTATTGGACCCCATCTTTTGCTGACATCTCTTTGAGGCGCGCGTGGATTACAACGCGCCGTCGACCCGGACCTGGACAACTTAAAGATGACTCCCAGACTATTAAACAACATTTTAGTCTGTGCTAAAAAATGCATTTTCTTTCTATAATTTCTCACTACCGAAGTGACATTTGGCCAATTTGGCCATTTCTAAAAATCTCTTTTTGAATCTTTAAATCCTTGTAGCCTTGTAGTTTCCTATGACGAAAATGCGTAGAACTCTTTGAACAAAACGGTTTTGGACTTAGGACATATTGGGGTACTTATTGAGTTGCGCAGCGTTTGACGATCGAGGAACAGCCCCCATTATTGCATGCTCCGTCGCTAAATCAACTAAGTAAACAATCAGTTTGAATGGCTCCATTACTAATAGGCACGTGCAATCATTATTGTTTGCTTTCAATCAATTGGGTAATTAGAACATTGCATTGTTTGTGTCGTTGCTGTTACAAAAATGTCACGTTGCACGTTGCTCAAGCATTAAGCTACTGTTTCCTAGAAGGGCGGTGGCTGCACTTAAAACTAAATAACTAAAACAACTAAAAACTTAACTTAAGGCTGCTCCTAAAATACAGCGAAACTAAGTAACTTTGTAACCATCTTTTACAGTAACTGTAGCATCTTTCTGATAGAAAAAAAATACACAGTAATCTACAATACATAAGAAGTCATTTCATGTGTCCTGAAATCTATTTTAGTTTGTAGAACTAAGTAAAAAAAAACCTAAATCCACGTCTATTTCGGTCTATTTTTTCGAGTTGTTACCATATTACTCCTACAGTTTTCATTAAAAGTGTTCATAAATTTATACAGTTCTTTACAAGCTAATCAGGAATGATTTCTTGTCATTACTTTTTTAGTTTAATCAACAGATTTTTTGTAAATCGATAATTACTTCATAATTTGCAAGCGTTGTGTCATCGCGCTATTCTCTATATTTTCTATGCAATCCGACAGTGACCGCGCTTTTTGCGACGGACAAGCCTTAAATAACTTAATTTAGTGTTTTTTAAATACCTCTAAAACCAAATTTATAGGTAAGGTTAAATCAGCACCCTAATTGCGTAACATATTATCAATCGGAGTTGGTTTCATTTTGACAGTTCCACAATATTCATTGCGTTATTTATGTTGTCAAGCAGACAAATTATTCGAACATATGAAGCAATGGATTAGCAATTTGTTTCAAAATGAAACCAACTCCGATCGATAATGTGTTACGCAATTAGGGTGCAGTTCGATTTTCTATTAGGTATGTGTTAGTTTACTATTACTGTCTAGTGCTGTGTTAAAACCGAAACATGATGAAGAAGTAGTACTTGTTTTTCCCTTTTCTGGTAAGTAAGTACTTCGTGTTTTTGCCGTTGGTTATTTTTTAAATAATTTTATTTATTTCAAGCTTTTTAGTTTTATTAATATCTAGCACTTTCCGGATATCGGAAAATATCCCACGGGAACAAAAATGCTTCCTTATTTCTTGTCTACATTATAAAGGGAACCTCTGTGCAAAATTTCAGCTTCCAGGTCCAATGGTTTGGGCTGGGCGTTGTTGAGTCAGTCAGGACTTTTCTTTTTATACCTATTTATTAAGATATACAGGATATTTTTTTAAGCAGTGCGCAAATTTACACAGGGTATTCTATCCATGAATATGAACAACTTTCACTATGGTAGGTACTAACTCTGCAATCGCGAAAAAAAAAATCAGCTGGTTCAGTACATTTAACTACATCTAGACCAAACTCGTCAAAATGTAGGGAGCAGCTGATTTTTTTTTCGCGTTTTCAGGTTTGGTCCTATAGTAAAAGTTGTTCATAATCATGGGTAGAACACCCAGTGAAAATTTGTGCACTGCTTAAAAAATATCCTATAAATTATGATAACCTAATTTGAGTACCTATGTGTTGTTAATTTGCAAATATTCTCCTTTATTCAGGAATCCTTTATTCGGGAATCGGTCTGTCTTGTCAACATGTTCTATTTCATTTGAAAGAGTTTATGGTTAGTATACAGATAAAACGTTGGAATGGGGCGAAAAATGACCCTGCGTTTTTTATCAAGTCCTATTGGACTATAAACGTTAGGCTTGGCTCGTTCTAAAAATGCGTAGAACTCTCGTAGAACATTAGGCTAAAAGGTGGGATTCAGTTGAAAACTGCAGCAAAACTCTTAACAGGATTAGACGAAAAAGAGTAACAACAAGAACATAATAATTTGCATCGTCGATATCTAGCTATGGGAATTCCAGAAATAACAACCTTCGCTTTTAAACAATTAAAGATCACTAAACAAAAGCATTCAAACTAGTCTCTTGAGCAACCACGGCGGATAACAATCGGTGTCACGATTCGACTTACTATGCAGGCCTTGTACCGAATGATGGCGGCGCGGGCATTCCCAAATAGCTGGTGATTCAATGGAAGTGTCAGGAGGAATGTATCCGTCTGGCAACCTTCGGGGTTCGTTAATGTGACGACTGGGTTGCCTAATATTCGATTGCTAGAAGAGACTTGGACTTTCCTTGTTTTATATTTTTGTGAATAGAGGTTGCCACATTATTTTTTTAGTATCCAGATACATATTTTTTTAGTATCCAGATACATATGTTGTTTTATTCCTAAAATTGGGCAAGTCGGATTGGGTGATGGATGTGAGACAAATTCAACAACGAACAATATATTTGTGTGGCATATCATAACATAATTAATTAATTATAGCGCATCTGCTTGTTTTTGAATGTGGGGTTTGGAAGAGAACCTAAGAAACAGGAGAAAGAAAACCCAATGCAAAGCATAAAAAAGGGATACAGTTTGGTACTTTTGCATTGGAATTAGGGAGTTCAGTTATTCAGGAGTACCTATCGAACTCCAGAAACATTAATTTACGATCTAATCAAGCCTTACGATAGATTACTGGGGCTATAACAAAATCGCAATATTTCCCTAAACTCACTACAGTAAACAAAACATTGACAAATACGACTACATCCTGCAACATACCGAAAAACGCAATCGCATCGAAAGCACAATAACTCGTACCTACAAACAATAATGCCAATACATTTCATAACCGCACCACGACTAAGGAATAATTCCCAAAGGCAGATACCGGATAGGGGGTACCCAAGCGTACAGAATAATAGTATCTATTGCAATAGTTTTAGTTTTACCAAAAACAAACATACGAAACACAACAATTTAGACTTTAACACCAAGTAGTTATGAGTTTCAAACTGTACTTCTATCTTTGCGAAAGTAAGTAGTACGTTTCTTACATTGCATAAACATTTATATTGACTCACGGTACCAAAATTCTTGCAAGATGTAGGTAAGTCTACTTATGTAACACTGAACTTATCTTCAAATATAAGTAAGTACCTACCTACGTCACAGTTCGTTTAGCAGATTGATAGCATTCTCAATTCTAATGAATCTAATTAGAATGAGTATTTGTTCCGGACTGTAGGCTTTCGTTGTAGGTTAATAATGGGGATTATGTAAGAGAGAACAACCTTTGTTAGTGTGGGAGCTCCTGCCCGCGGCCCTGCTTTTTTATACCTATTTACCTAATTATTTCCTACATTCCCTAGATGTTAGTCCTGCAGGCATACACAATTTATCTCAATGTTTTTTGCTCATGACATGCAAGCCCTTAAAGTTTCCAAAATAAATTATCTAGGTAGGGCTACATTGGTGCCTCCACTCTTGTGACGATACGTACTTTCTTGAACTGAAACTCAAAGCATTTATTTCAAATAAACCATTTACAGGCAAAGTGAAATCGATGCAAAACGTTAAAAGCGCCCGAAATAAAGAGTTAAAAAAAATTAAATTAAAATAAGCCTGGCAGCTAAGAGATGACCAGTACGTAATTATGTCGGGCACGCCCTAGCTAGGCAGTCAGTCACGCTATCAAGGCTTATCTTTTCATTACGGCAAGAGCTATTATTGCATAGCTCAGGCAGACACGAAAGAAATAGAATAGCCAAAGGAATGAAAAGGAGCATCCTTAAAAATAGGCCAAAAAAGAGAGCAAGAATTTACTTCCTTGCCAATATAATTTAATTCTAAATTACAACATCATATATTACAACAAATCAATTAGATGGCGGCATTAGAGTGTACGTTATCAGAGCCCAGTGGGCCATGCGCCAACATTCCGTTGTTAAAATGACAACGCCTGGACGGCGCCGAAGATTTTATTCGACGATTTATGCGTTGCCAATGTTTTTCTAGTAGGCGCTCTAAATGCTACTCGAAATAATGAATTACCTAATGCCTACAAAAACCTTTTCCTGAAATGCTCAGGATAAAAATTTTAAGTAAATGATTCTTTATGATATTGAAATACCTACTCTACTGTAGGCACACGACTAACTGTAGGTATAATTTCGCAGTTCTAGAATAAATTTACTTAGTAGATTCCTTTTACAGGAGCGCTAAATCGTAAAAGTTACTACCGAACCTTCACGAAACGGAGCGTCCCAAAAACACAAAGTTCTATTATAATTTAACTTTGACATTTACAAAGTATTTCGTTTTATATTGCTCAAACTTTTAATGGCAGCTGTAAAGCCTTTAGGTAGGTAATGTTAGCATCGGAGGGAGGGGTGCTAACAGTAGGTACCTACCGGAATAAATACAACGCCTGTTTAAGAATATTATCGCGTAATTAAGGCGTAATTATTAAAATTCATATATTTAAAAATTCAGTATTTTATGACAAAAACTTGTCAGCTAGCCCTCTAACCTGACTGCCAAATCTTTTCTTATTCTCAATACAAATCAATGATTATCTCGTATTTTATCCATATTAAAACCACCTTAGATTCTACAGTAGGAAATTGAAATGAATTTTATTTTGTCAACTACGAGGGCTGATTGGTAAGGCTCCCTGTCCATTGAAGCTGTGCGAGGCTGCACAGCGGAGAAACGGATAAATATTAACCAATAGAATTGTGGCGGCATCTACATCGCCACATACGAACTACGCATCTAACGCATCGCATTACAATGACATGACGTCACGCAACCTGCATCGCCCAATCAGAGTTTACCGCGCGACTAGCATAATATGCAACGTCCCGACATCAACCGTCGGGCAGTAGCCCACCAGACACGACACCCGTCTGGTCGGAGGATCCTCCCTTTTCTATGGAGGATGAGTGAACTTTACACCCTGTTCCTCATGCTTCTATAGAATCTAAACTCTGGAGCACAGTTAAGATTCTATTGGTTAATATTGGATAGCTCCGCTCCTCTCCTCTCTTCTCCGCTCCAGTTGACAGACAGCCTAAGACATAAGTTTTCGAAACGACGAAAAAAAGCTTTGATAATCTATTTGAAATAAATTTGTTTCTCAACGTAGGTAGTTTCCCTCGTTTGCGTTCCCATTGAGGGACCACATTTGAATTTTGAGCTTTTGAATGCGTCAGCTTTCAGTAAAAGTTCTCAAACAATTGTAAATTCAGCCTTTAGTTTGTAAAAGTAGCCACTCAAAAGTTAGAAACGAGTAAAGGTGGTCCCTCAGTCGTGACTGAGAGGCATCCATATCTCAAAACCTGGTTAAAATTTACAACTGCTATAAATGACTACTCTTACTTAAAGATTTGTAAAACTAATTTATTGAATATCAACCCTTCCTTTTCACAGAATAAAAAGAACTAGCATGCGGAACGTGGTCCCTCAATCGATCACCATAAGGTTCACTTTGAGTGGAGAACACAATGGAATTTGAAATTTACATGGGTCTAGCGTTAGTAAAAGTACTTGAACGATTGTGAATTCCACCTGTAGTTTGTAAAAGAAGCCATTCAAAAGTTACAATTGCTCCCTCAATTGAAATGTTTATTAAAAGAAAAATCAATTTACGTTTTAATCAGTCTATCCTTTAGTAAAAATGTCTACTAACGATTTCTTTACTAAACAGCATCAAAATATTTACCGTTTTATTGCAAATAATAATCAAAGTCCTGGGAAGAAATACTAAGATAGAGGTGACCACACAGCACGCTTTTTCTAGTGACTGTTTGTTGATACTACTTGCTACATCCATACTAATATTATAAATTCGAAAGTAACTCTGTCTGTCTGTCTGTCTGTCTGTTACCTTTTCACGCCTAAACCACTGAACGGATTTCGATAAAATTTGGCAAGGCTATAGATGGTATCCTGGGGACGGACATAGGCTACTTTTTTTTTCAAAAATAATCCTACTGGGGGTGATATAGGGGATGAAAGTTTGTATGGGAAACTCAGTATTTCTTAAGTTAGGGATGTGAAAATTAAAATGTATGCTTTTGATAGGAAATAAAGAAATATGCGATTCAGCGTTTTTGAAAAATCATCCCCTAAGGGGGTTAAATAGGGGTTGATTTTAAAATTTACAAAACTGCATGGATTTCGACAAAATTTGGCAAGGCTTTATGAAGCATCCAGAGGAAGGCCATAGGATACTATTTTTTTCAAAAATAATACTACAGGGGGTGATATAGGGGATGAAAGTTTGTAAGGGAAACCCAGTATTTCTTAAGTTGCACAGGCAACTGAAGGAACACGGGTGGGTTTTAGTCAGTAAAAGTCTGACACGCCCTTCCGCTCCACCCAGAGCGGGAGAAGTTATTTGATGATTTCCCACCCTCAAAAAAAAAAAAAAAAAAAAAGGCATAACAAATTTATGCTATTGGTAGGAAATTAAGAAATATGCGATTCAGCGTTTTCGAAAAATCATCCCCTAAGGGGGTAAAATAGGGGTTGATTTTAAAATTTACAAAACCGCATGGATTTCGACAAAATTTGGCAAGGCTTTATATAGCATCCTGGGGAAGGACACAGGCTACTTTTGGTCTTAAAAAATAATCCTACAGGGGGTGATATAGGGGATGAAAGTTTGTATGGGAAACTCAGTATTTCTTAAGTTAGGGATGTGAAAATTAAAATGTATGCTTTTGATAGGAAATAAAGAAATATTCGGTTCAGCGTTTTTCAAAAATCATCCCCTAAGGGGGTAAAATCGGGGTTGATTTTAAAATTTACAAAACTGCATGGATTTCGACAAAATTTGGCAAGGCTTTATATAGCATCCTGGGAAAGGACATAGGATACTTTCAAAAACAATACTACAGGGGTGATATAGGGGATGAAAGTTTGTAAGGAAACTCAGTATTTCTTAAGTTAGGCATAACAAATTTATGCTATTGGTAGGAAATTAAGAAATATGCGATACAGCATTTTTGAAAAATCATCCCCTAAGGGGTAAAATAGGGGTTGATTTTAAAATTTACAAAACTACACGGATTTCGATAAAATTTGGCAAGGCTTTATATAACATCCTGGGGAAGGACACAGGCTACTTTTGGTCTTAAAAAATTATCTTACAGGGGGTGATATAGAGGATGAAAGTTTGTATGGGAAACTCAGTATTAAGTTAGGGATGTGAAAATTAAAATGTATGCTTTTGATAGGAAATAAAGAAATATGCGGTTCAGCGTTTTTGAAAAATCATCCCCTAAGGGGGTAAAATAGGGGTTGATTTTAAAATTTACAAAACTGCAAGGATTTCGATAAAATTTGGCAAGGCTTTATATAGCATTCCGGGAAAGGACATAGGATACTATTTTTTTCAAAAATAATACTACAGGGGGTGATATAGGGGATGAAAGTTTGTAAGGGAAACCCAGTATTTCTTAAGTTAGGGATAACAAATTTATGCTATTGGTAAGAAGTTAAGAAATATGCGGGTCAGCGTTTTTTTAAAAATCATCCCCGAAGTGGGTAAAACAGGGGTTGATTTTAAAATTTACAAAACTGCACGGATTTCGATAAAATTTGGCAAGGCTATAGATAGCATCCTGGGAAAGGACATGGGCTACTTTTTGTCTTAAAACATAATCCTACAAGGGGTGATAAAAGGGATGAAAGTTTGTATGGGAAACCCAGCATTTCTTAAGTTAGGGATATGCCCTATGTTTTCTACATGAACGTTCCCATGGGATATTTTCCGACATCCACGCGGGCGAAGCCGCGGGCAAAAGCTAGTAGTATATAACAAAGTCGCTTCCCGCTGTCTGTCTGTCACTATTTATGCTTAGATCTTTAAAACTACGCAACGGATCTTGATGCGGTTTTTTTTAAAATATAGAGTGATTTAAGAGGAAAGTTTATATATGTAACTAGCTTTTGCCCGCGGCTTCGCCCGCGTGGATGTCGGAAAATATCCCACGGAAACAAAAACCCTTCCTTATTTCTTGTCTACACCTGTTTTTGTGCCGTTCCGAGTTTCCAACTTTCTATTTTTCGGTCATCCCTGTCAGGCTGGGTTTCTTCAATGAATCAGTGCTATACAGATAGCAACTTTAAGGTGTACTCGTCTCTCCGTCTCCCTCTTACCCTTCTCCACTCACTGTAACCCCCTATCACCCTCCTACCCTTCCCACTTCTCTCACCCTCCCCTATCATCCCCCCCACTGCTCCCTCTTACCCCCTCACCCTTCCCAACCCCTCTCCCTCTCACACCCCTCTTCCTTTCGCCTTTCCCGCTAACCTCCCCCTCCCCGTCTCACCCTCTCTTACACTCCCATCAGCACTTTCCCAACTCCCTCTACCCACACCAACTCCACCCCTCCCCCTTTTTCCTTCTCCACACCATCCCCCTCACTACACCCTCTTTCCTCACTACACCCTCTTATCTATCTCCCCTCCCTCCATCATCTTCCTCCTCTCCCTCCTCACCACCCTTCCCTTCCTCTACCACATCCCCTTCCCACTAACCTCCGCCTCCCCCTCTTACCTCTTCTTACACCCCTTCACCGCTTTCCGCTCCCTCTCTACCCTCACCAACTCCTACCCTCCCCCTCTTCTCTTCTCCAAACCCTTCCCTCACCACATCCCCTTCCCACTAACCTCCCCTACCCCTCTTACCCCTTCTCACACCCCCTTCACCGCTTTCCGCTCCCTCTCTCTCCAAACCCACCCGGTTTGGAGAAGCGAAGAGGCTAAGTGGAGCTGGAGTTGGGGAGGGTAGAGAGGGATCAGAAAGCGGTGAAGGGGTTGTGAGAAAGGGTAAGAGGGGGAGTGGGAGGTTTGTGGGAAGGGGATGTAGTACACCCTCCCCTTCCCCTTACCTTCTTCCCCACCCACTCCCCTTCTCCCCTTCCCCTCTACCCTTCCCTCTAAGGGAAAAACTATTGATTACAAACTTTATTACTTGATTAGGCAAATACTTGCCAAGTACGCGCCAAGTTACAAGTTAATTAACCAAATGAATAAGATTTTTCATATAAACTATATTCCCTGTTTTCACCCTCACAGGGATGGAATTTTAAAAAAACGTTTGGGATATTTCCGTAACTTGACTGAAAGATCATTTACACCAATTTTCGATTTAATCAAGCCACGCAGTAAAACCTGCCCTGTAAAATTGACTACTGACTACCCCTATTCACTCCTTTAGGGGTAGATTTTCGAAAAACCCTGATTCATTTTCTTCTTCATTTTCGGTCTCAAGTATATATGCTGAGTTTCGAGTTAATCTGAACGCGCGTTAAAATTCCTCCATACAAACTTTGACACCCCCCAATCCCTCCTGAGGGGGTAGTTTAAGAAAACTAAAAATGACAAACTTTATAATTTACTTAGATAAATATTCATGCCAAGTTTCAAGTCTATTAACTCAAGGAATAAGAATTTTCATACAAATTTTCATCCCCTATTTGTCCCTCTTAGGGATGGAATTTCCAAAAATCCTTCCTTAGTGGATGCCTACACTGTACAAGGTATCTATGTGCAAAATTTCAAGTCTCTAGGTCCAGCGGTTTAGGCTGTGCGTTGATATATCAGTCAGTCAATCAGTCAGTCAGGACTTTGAATTTTATATATATAGATACATGCGGGCAAAGCCGCGTACAAAAGCTAGTTTTTAATAAAAATAAAATATATGTGTCGATTTGTTTGCAAAAATATTGGCTCATTGGCTACTCAACCCGCAAAGAATTTAAAAAAAAAAACCGGCCAAGTGCGTGTCAGAGTACGCACAATGAAGGGTTCCGTAGTTGGTATGAAATTATCCCAAGAACAAACTTAACATTATTGTTGAAAAACATGCTCTCCCATACATTCCAACAGTAAATGTAAGTTTGTACTCACAATATTGAGAGATTTACCATGTTATTTTAAGACCACAAACTTTTATAGGTTTTCCTGTAATCTACATTTACCTAATTTCTGTATTTTTTTCAAAATTTTAGGCTCAGTAGTTTCGGAGATAAGGTGGGGAATGCAATTTTCGTCTATTTTCTTAAATTACTCTAAAACGATTTATTTTAAAATTATAAAAAATATATATTTGAGACCTTCATAGTAAGCCCTTTCATATAATTATTATGTCACACGGTACAGTTTGTAACTGTTTGTAAAACTTTTTTTTTTTAATTTTATCATATCGCACCTTCATTTCGAAACCGTTACTTAACGAATTTTTCACGAAAATGAGATAATAACGCCATCTTACTTAAATCGGCAAAATCTACATACTAATTAAATTAACTATATTATGACTACACACCATAAAAAGAAACCAATAATTTAACACGAGCGTAAACGCGAAAATATCTAATAAGTGTTCATTACTATTTTATTAAGAGGTAAATAGTCATGCTAAAATCGTAAATTTTTTGTTTAGTAACAGTTTCGAAATAAAGGTGCGATATGTGTACCAAATTCCAACTTAATAGTGTTAGAGTTTCTATAGCAAAACTCATTGAAGGTGAAGCTATGGAACCTCTAATGGAATCTAGTGACATTCCTAAAAAAAGAAAATGATGGTGTCACTTCTGATTGATTAATTTTATTTGTCTGTTCTACTAATATATTATTAAAGTTATATTATGATATTTATGCCTCTATTTATTAAACTTTAACATGGTAGCAGAGCGCTGAGTTGCCTGAGGCTAAATTATATGGGTTGATAGCAAAAATAAAAGTAAGAAACTTGAATTTTTTACATGAAAGTCGAACTGTACCTACGATAAGAAAAATTTACGATCGCCATCATGCAGTCTGTAGCTGGGGCAAAGATCGAAATAAACAAATTGGATGGACAGAATTGGCAAACGTGGAAATTCATGATTACTAGATTACTTAAAAGTTATCCAGGTACAACGGATGTTATAAAGGGTACAATTAAAATGCCTACTCATCCAGGAGCATTGGCCACACCCGAAGTAATAGACAAATTTAAAAAGGAGTCAAACAATTTTGAAATGTTAGATAACACTGCACAGTTAGTACTTTCAGCAAATATGACTGAAGATATGCTGCACAAGGTGATGAGATTCAGCACAGCAAAGGACATGTGGGATGAACTTGTCAGGCTATACGACGGAGCTACAGAAGATAAGAGCTACGACTTATGCATGAAGTTCTTTAGCTACCAAAAAGATCCTGAGCATGATATGACCACACATATATCTGCAGTAAAATCTTTGTTCTACGACCTGAATACTGAATTAGAAGGAAACGATTTACCAGTAATTCTAGTAATTTGCAAGATACTGGATACACTTCCGGAACAGTTTTTTGCATTTAAGTCAAGTTGGCTTTTGATGGCAAAACAGGATAGAAACATTGAGAATATCATCGATTCAGTTATGTGCATATGAAAGAGCGCTACTAAATAAAGCAGAATGTAATAATAATGTGAAAGCTCTTGTAGTAAAATCTGAGAAGAGTAAGAACAACTTTAAGAAAAAGGAATTAAAGTGCAAATATTGCGGACAGGTCGGTCACATTGTCAAGAAATGTCATAAATGGATTTCCGATGGAAGACCACCAAAGAATTCGACCAGTAGTGTGAACAATATGAATTTAACAGTTCTGTCAGTTGAAGATACAACAGAAGCAGATAAAAATAGTTGGTACATAGACAATGGCGCAACTAGTCATGTCACAAACAGGTCTGACTTATTTGAAAGCTTTGAATATTTTCAAAATAATCACACTGTCACTACAGCATCTGGACAGACAATCAATGCTATAGGCAAAGGATCTATACGTCTCAATGCTGATGTAAATGGACGAGTCAAACCGCTTCTTTTAAAAGATGTATGGTATATTCCAGCATTACAAAGAAATTTATTTTCAGTTCTTGCTGCTCAAGACAAACTACATAATAGTATATTCGAATCTCGTACAGAATCGTGTACATTGAAGGTAAACGATAAAGAAATAGTGAACGGTAAACGAAGAAAGCTAGGTGGGCTTTATAGACTTAATGTTAAAATTGTCACACCAAAGCAAGAAGTAAATATAGTCACAAATTCACAATCGTTACAATTGTATCATGAACGTTTAGGACACCAGAATAAAAAACATGTGAAGAAGATAATAGAAAAGGAATTTGACATAAAATTGGACTGTAATACAGAATTATGTGAAGGTTGTATTAACGGCAAAGCACACAGGTTGAAGTTCGGAACAAGAGAACGAGCGACGAAGCCTGGAGAGCTCATTCACTCTGATGTTTGTGGACCTTTTATGCACTCAATTTCCAAATTTCGATACTTTGTTCTTTTCAAAGATGACTACTCTCGGTATCGTCATGTATACTTCATGAAAAACAAAAGCGAAGTTCACAGCAAACTTAAACAGTTTCTAGCTGAGATAAGAACCGCTGGCCATGTTGTACAAGTGTTCCTAAGCGATAATGGAGGAGAATTTGATAATGAGCAGGTACTCAATACATTTCGACAGAATGGTATAAAACAGCGTTTCACTATGCCTTATACACCAGAACAGAATGGGTGCTCGGAACGAGATAATAGGACTATAGTAGAAACTGCTAGAGCGATGATGCATGCTCATAATGAAATACCACAAGGTCTTTGGGCGGAATTAATTAATACTTCTGTCTACATTCTTAATCGAACGGGACCGACAACAGTTGAAGGAAAGTCACCTTTCGAGTTATTTTATAAAAAGAAACCAGGCATCAAACATTTGAGGATAATTGGATCGACGTGTTATGCACACGTACCGAAACAAAGGCGAAAGAAACTTTGTAAGAAAGCCGAAAAAGGCATACTTATCGGATACGATGGAGATGATGGCTATCGAATATGGTCTAAAGAAAATCATAAGCTGATCAGATCGAGAGACGTGATTTTTGATGAACGCCCTCTCATAGAAAAATCTATAGATCAGACAGCAGTAGAGAAACCTAAGGTAGACAAAAAACAGTTTTGTTATACCAATACGAGGGTATTGGTATAACAAAACTGTTTTTTAAACCAGAAACACAGCCTATCATACCAGAAGAAGATTCACAGATGGC
Source organism: Cosmia trapezina (assembly GCA_905163495.3). Taxonomy (NCBI): domain Eukaryota; kingdom Metazoa; phylum Arthropoda; class Insecta; order Lepidoptera; family Noctuidae; genus Cosmia; species Cosmia trapezina. Next base: position 7,296,332 of record LR991035.1, read on the forward strand.
ACACGATCAAGAAACTGATGAATCAAATGTACCGATTGGTCCAATTAATGACTCTGTTAATTTTGATACTGCTGAGTCTGACTCTGATGTCGATGACACTTCATCAACTGGAATTATTTTACCGCATCGTGATACAGATCTACAAAATGAGTCAAGAGATGACTTATTAAGAGAAGATATTCAAACTCAAGAAGCATCTCAAGAAGACGTTCATTGTGATCAACGTCGAGAACAAGTTCCACATAGAATGACTTTAAGAGATCGTTCAACAATCAAACCGCCTGATAGATTTGATGAATTTGTTCTTCATTGTGTTGAAAAGGTCTATGATCATGAAAAAGAAGAACCAAAGACGTTCAAAGATGCGATGAAGTCTGTTGATAAAAACAAATGGCGCAATGCCATGGATGATGAAATAAGTTCCCTGAAACAAAACGAAACATGGGACTTAATGCCACTGCCCAAAGGACGCAAAGCCATTTCCACTAAATGGATTTACAAGATTAAACGAAACGCGAATGGAAATATCGAGAAGTATAAAGCCAGACTAGTAGCTGTTGGTTATTCTCAAAAGACTATGAGAGGCATTGACTATGAGAAAACATTTAGTCCAGTCGCAAAAATGAGCTCAATCAGGACGCTACTAAGTATTGCTGCTCGAGATAGTATGTTCCTAGCGCAATTTGATGTTTCTACCGCATTTCTTTATGGAAGTTTAAATGAAGAAATTTTAAACTTTAACAAATAGGTGTTGTATGTTATACTTATTAGGTGTGTACCTATGTACAAAAAGTTATGGTTTGTACTCTTTACTCTATTCTTGTCATCTTTAATTTCTTGTTCTTTTATAAAGCTGTTCGGTTCTATTATATTAAATTAATTTCTTCTAACATTATTCTTTTAATAAGTTGATTCCTCCAACACGTTATCAGCACGAAGAAGCTCTTATTTTAAAAGAAGATAATGTCAGGGAATATTATGAATTTTCAAGGTATTCAGATGTTAAAAAACCGAGACGGATACCCAACCTGGAAGTTCAAAATGAGGATGCTCCTTATTCATGAGGAGTTGTGGACGTCTATCACTGGGTATGATGATTCTGATAAAACGGCGGAGGATGTGCGCTCTCGTAGTGACCAGAAGGCATTGTCAAAAATATGCCTTACGGTAGATGGAGGTGCAATTTCGCACGTGAGAAATGCGAAAAACGCTAAGGAGGCTTGGAGTGCTTTACAAAAAGCATACGAGGATAAAGATATGGGTCGAAGGCTCTCTTTGGAGCGTAGATTATATAAATATACCTTGACCGATTTCCAAGACATAGAATCTTATATCAACGCCGTTATGAGTACTGCTCAAGATCTTGAAGATATTGGTAAGAAGATCGACGATGGATCTCTGGCTGCGATTATTCTCGGAGGATTGACATCTCGGTACGAACCGCTGATAATGGCTTTAGAGAATTCGAATGTTGATGTAACCAGTGAGTTGGTTAAGGCAAAACTATTAAACGAGTTTTCGAAGGACCCTCACCAGAACGAGGTGGCTGCGCTACATTCAACAGGTTCTACGAGCAAAAAGAAGAAGTCTATAATCTGCTTTAAGTGTAGACAACCAGGACACAAAAGTCCCGAATGTCCCAATAAGAAGGACAGGAAGGCTATGAGTGTGTCAGGAAACGTTTTTAAAGGTACAGATTGCCATCATAGTGAAAAGGTGGAACAGGCTGTTGTGAAGGAAATGGCTCTCTCTGCGCCGGCTGCAAGTTACGGGAAATGGATTATTGATTCCGGTGCAACCATTCACATGACTCCACACCGCGAGTGGTTCAGCAGTTATCGGCCAGTACAAGGTGGAACGATTACTGTGGCAAATGGACAAAAACTGGCGGCTGTAGGTATTGGTGATGTATCCATTGATACGGATACTTTGGCGAACAGAATAGAGAATGTAGTTCATGTTCCTGATTTGAACTGTAATTTACTTTCAGTGAATAAAGTAGTAGAGAAGGGTTACTCTGTAGTTTTCAATAAAGAAGGCTGCACTGTTTATGACTCTAAGTGTGATGTAGTAGACAGTAAAAATGTTTTAGCGTATGGTTCTGTAAGTAATGGGCTGTATACTGTCGATTGTTCAATTAAAATGTTCAATAATGTTTCAGCTTATGTGCACTCTGATTGTTCCAATTTTCAGCTCTGGCATAAGAGGTTGGGACATCTCTGTCGAATTGGCATGGATCTACTTAGAAAAGGTCAGGCTATCGGCGTGGAGTACACGGAGGTCGACAAGGAACCATGCATACCCTGCATAGAGGGTAAGCAGTCTAGAAAACCTTTCAAAAGCTTAAAATACAGGAAGGCTACATCGCCACTTCAATTGATTCATACCGATGTTTGTGGACCTTTTTCTACAAATTCTTTTACAGGTAATAAATATTTTATTATTTTTATAGATGATTAATTGATTATACACGTTTTACTTTTGTGTATTTTATATCTTCTAAAACTGAAGTCAAAAGTAAGTTTTGTTCTTTTCATTCTTATGTCGAGAGACAGTTTGGTGGAAAAATAAAGACTTTGCGGTCAGATAATGGAACTGAGTTCATCAATAAGGAATTGATGGATTATGTTCAGTCACTGGGTATCGATTGGCAAACGACAGCACCTTACAGCCCTCAGCAAAATGGGGTAAGTGAACGGTGTAATCGTAGCATAGTAGAGAAGGCTCGGTCACTATTGTCACATGGTTTCCTCTCAAAAGCTTTCTGGCAGGACGCAGTGGAGACGAGCGTCTACTTGAAAAATCGATCACCACACCGCGCGCTTAGTGGTAAAACACCATTTGAAATGTGGTTTAATAGAAAACCCGATCTGTCTCATCTTAAGGTTTTTGGATGCAGAGCACTTGTTCATGTTCCATCAAGTCAAAGATGTAAATTGGACATGAAAGCTGAGGAACAGATTTTTGTAGGATATTCAGATGATCCTCATACTTATTATTTCCGGAATGCGGCAACTCCTAGACGGTCACTAAAGTCAAGAAATGTTACATTTTTTGAAAATAACTTTACTGGACTGAAGGAAAATATTGAGCCTATAGGTACTGTGAACTCTGATATTGTCAATTTGCTTTCCCAGTCACCATCGCCAGCAGTTTTAAGACAAGAAGTATTGCCCTCCACTTCATCTGGGAGATGTGAGGTAGATGCTCCTAGCATAGATACTTCTTTCATGGATGCTGAGGATGCTGATGTTGAAATCAATGAAGCAGTCAATGTAGAGGTCAACAATGTTGATGATCAGCAGTCAAGTGAGGCTACAGATTCCTCAAATGAATCTAGTCGATATCCTTCAAGAGTTCGCAAACCACCGGATTACTTCTCATATAATACTCTGCTAGACGATGAGTGCGATGATCCAAATAATTATCTAGCTGCGATTAACAGCAATGAGAAAGATAACTGGATTTTAGCAATGAAAGATGAGTACAATGCCTTAGTCAGAAAGGGCACATGGGTTTTGGTAGACAAGCCAAATCATAGAAAGTGTATTCCTTGCAAGTGGGTTTTCAAATTGAAACGTGATGCGAAAGGTGGCGTTGTTAGGTATAAAGCGCGCCTAGTAGCAAAAGGTTTTCGACAAAGAGAAGGTGTCGATTATCACGAAACCTTTTCTCCGGTTGTACGTAACTCGTCGTTGCGAACCCTGTTAGCGCTTGCAGTGCAGGAAGATTATAAGGTCCGCCATATGGATGTGGATACAGCTTTTCTGAATGGCGATTTAGAGGAAGAAATCTTCATGACACAGCCAGAAGGTTTTGTAAGGGAAGGGGAAGAGTCGAAAGTGTGTTTTTTGAAACGGTCCCTTTATGGATTGAAGCAGGCACCAAGAGCCTGGAATACAAAGTTAATACAGACTTTGTCAGTTCTTGGTTTTATGCAAACATCTGAGCCGTGTATTTTTAAAAACAATGCGAACTTAGACTCCTTGGTTCTGGCTGTATACGTCGACGATTTAGTAATCTTGTATAAAAATGAAACTACGTTTGACAATTTCAAATGTCAATTTGAGAAATATTTTTCATCAAAAGATCTTGGACAAATTAATTTCTTTACGGGAATTAATATTCACCATGATAATTATGGAATTAAGCTATCTCAGAATACGTATATTGAAAAGTTGCTAAAGAAATTCAACATGCAAGATTGTAAGGGTGTTTCTACCCCAATGGTCAAGAAAAACCTTGGGCCTGGTATTGGTGAGTGTGAGTACCCTTACAGAGAGTTAGTTGGCTGTCTAATGTTTTTGTCTGTAAATACCAGACCAGATATAGCCTACACTGTGAGCTACTTGAGTCAATTTAACTCTAAATTTGATGAGTCACATTGGAATATTGCTAAAAGATGTCTACGTTATCTGAAAGCGACAAAAAATAGTGGTACAGGAAAGAAAAACCATACAGGAAAGAAAAAGGTAATACTACAACTTTGACGGGTTTTTCAGACGCAGACTGGGCAAATTGTCCAACTGATAGATGATCCTACACTGGGTTCTATTATGAACTTGCAGGCGGCCCTATTTCGTGGGAAGCTAAAAAACAGCCCACAGTGGCTTTGTCGTCCGCTGAAGCTGAATATATGGCATTGGCTACAGCAGTAAAGGATGCGTGCTTCTTAAAACGACTAATATCCGATTTAACAGGTAAGTCCCTTAACATAGTTTTGTATACGGATAGTCAGAGTGCACAAAAATTGGCCATGAATCCGGTTCACCACAATAGGACAAAACATATAGATGTTAAGTTCCATTTTGTGCGAGAAAAAGTTAACGATAAAACCGTTGAACTTAGGTATATGCCCACCGACAGGTTACCTGCAGATGTTTTGACGAAACCTTTGGGTCCAACAAAGCATCGCAGTTGTTTGCAAATGATTGGTATATCCTAGTTTTTGTAATGGTTTTCTTTACTGGTTTTATATGCTTTTTGTGTTATGAGTGCAATGCAATTAACTTTTTGAGGGAGCATGTTGTATGTTATACTTATTAGGTGTGTACCTATGTACAAAAAGTTATGGTTTGTACTCTTTACTCTATTCTTGTCATCTTTAATTTCTTGTTCTTTTATAAAGCTGTTCGGTTCTATTATATTAAATTCATTTCTTCTAACATTATTCTTTTAATAAGTTGATTCCTCCAACAATAGGTCCATTAGATTCGGAGCAAATTGACTGTGACAGACGGACAGACAGACAGACAGACACACGAGTGATCCTATACCTAAGGGTTCCATTTTTCCTTTTGAGGTACGGAACCCTAAAAACCGGCCTAGTGCGTGTCGGACCACGCACAAAGAAGGGTTCCGTAATTGGTATGAATTTATCCCAAGAACATTGTAGTTGAAAGACATGTTCTCCCATGCATTCCAACCGTAAATGTAAGTTTGTAGGTACTCACAAAATTTCACCATGTTATTGTTTGACGACACGGTTGGCGCAGTGGTTGAGCGATTGACTGCTACGCAGCATGTCGCGGGTTCGATTCCCGCACGGAACAAATATTTTTACGACCTACAAGTATTTGTTCCGAGTCTGGGTGTTTTTCTATCTATAATATGTATGTATTTACAAAAAAAAAATGTATATAATTAGTTTATCAGCCATCTCGTTACCATAGTAATGTTAGATAACTAGATAGATCGACACAATTTCACTCATAAAGGGTACAACTTAATTTACGCAACCATCTGGCCGAACACTGTCTCTTAAGATACAGGCCTCCTAGTTTAAGAGACAGGGTTTATTATTTTGTTTATATAGATTTTTGTAGCCTTATAATTTTAGTTTATCTACCACTGTGCTCAACCTATATCTATGTATTCTTTTGGAAAAATAAACATTATTATTATTATATTATTATTATATAACACAAGCATTAGGTTGCTTAACTTGGGACTAGATGGCGTTGTGTCAAATGTCCAAGGATATTTATTTATTTTAAGACCACAGACTTTTTATAGGTTTTCCTGTAATCCACAGGTAAAGAACTATTTTCTGTTTTTTTTTTTTCAAAATTTTAGGTTCAGTAGTTTCGGAGATAAGGCAAGTCAATCTAGTAGAAAAGCCAAAAAAAAAAACAAAAAATGTATAAATGTATGGGGTTGACATAAGCTATCGAAATGTCACGTGATCATGTCAATGTCACTTGTAAGTTGTAGCGATTGTAGAATAGAATCGTTCCGAAGCGAATGCCATTTGTCTAGGCCCTCTGATTACCCAGGGCACTCCTGACTATTGTATTGATCATTGTGGAGGCTCTAATTGCAGCCTGACATAATTGAGAATTATAATATAATTCAGCTGAAACAACCCCTTACATGGGCGTACCCAGCTTTTGGCCCAGGGGGGGGCAAATCAGAAATGTCTTAAGCCGGGGTCCCCCACATGTTTTTTTTTTCGCCTCATCACACTGCTCAGTGTCCTCGGCAAAATCTTAGATTGGAGACTTATTTATAAGCGCCTCAAAGATTATGCCGATACAAAGGGCCTAATTCCTAATGAGCAATATGGTTTTCGAACCCAACACTCTTGCGTCTTGGTCCACCATATCGACGAACACATAGGCGTTGGTTTCCAACGTGGTTCGATGACGGGTGTTGTTTTCTTCGATATACAGAGTGGCGATTAGGTTATCACATTACCTGAAACCATGTATTCAGTACAGTACTCTGGACCCCCCTGCGTTGAAATTTTTCGTAGGTTATTAAAAAAAAATCTGATGTTTCCAACAGAAATGCAATACCTACGCGGTCAAAATGTACTATGGAAAAGCAATTTTTTTAATAACTGACGAAAAATTTCAACGCAGGGGGGTCCAGAATACTGTACTGAATACATGGCTTCAGGTAATGTGATAACCTAATCGCCACTCTGTATAGCAAAAGCGTTTGACAAAGTCTGGCACAACGGTTTATTATAACAAGCTTTACAAACTCAGTGTGCCAGACCGTCTCGTGCTCATCTTACGAAACTTTTTGTATTTCCGCACTTTTCGCTTTCGTATCAAAGGAGCGCTATCCTCTCCCCACCCCATTCACGCAGGTTTCCGTTAGGGCTCTGTGCTTTCTCCACTCATTTCCACATTATTAACCAGCGATATCCCGAAAAGTAAAAAAGGCAAAGTTGGCTCTGTTCGCAGACGATACGATTATATTATCATTATAGTTAGTATCATTTACTATTCCGGCCAACGCCAAGACCCGATATCTCGCACTCTCCAAACCGCAGTCGATAAACTCAGCGCGTGGTTTCGAAAGTGGAGAATCGAAGTCAATCCCGACAAAAGGCAAGCGGTTCTCTTTTTGAAACCGCGTCTCAATCCATCTCCCCCCACCGACCGATCACCATGTTTGGCAAGCCGATCCCTTTGGAGAAGCGAGCCAAATATAGGTGTAACCCTCGATGAGCACTTAAAGCAGTCTCGTTCTGAGTGCACGTAGCAAATTTTCACTTAAGTGCAAGTTGAACATCTATACAGCGCAGCGTGTATTCTCCCAATCATGACCTATGCAGGTTCAGTATTTGCACACTCAAAGTCCCGAAACATCCATAAGACAGATATTAAGATGCAGACCTTACAAAATCGTTTCCTCCGAACGGCTACGGGATCCCATTGGTTCGTGAAATCCTCCACCTAGACCTTAAAATCCCAATATCCATCAATTCCAAGCGTTTCTTCGATACCCCCGCGAAACATCGCAACCCCTCTGGTTGTCGAATCCGCTAGTTATATCCCTTCTGAAATCAGTAAAGTCCGCCGTCCAAGGCATGTTCTCATCGACCCCGATGACCCCGACCTTTAATCCTCTTCCTGGAGAAAAGTAGTACAGATTACAAACAGAAATCTACATTCCGACCTCGCCGCCCAGGTCCCTTGCGACGACGACCCCCACGCAATTCCCCCCGACCCTTAATCGGTGAAGCCAGCTGGTGGCGTAGCTGAGCCTGTAGCAGATAATAATTATCCAGATATGAACCAGCCTGTCCCTGCTTGCTGTACTCCCCCCAGCGACGCCCTAAGCCGAGGTACACCACGCCGCCCTTAGCATGCTGCAGTCGCTAAATTCATAGACTAAAAAGCCCGGGTTATGGCAGCGCAGCGCGGTTTTTTCTAAAATTAATGCATAATAAGTATATATAGTATATTGTACTTAATCGTAAAGTAAGTACACGACGACGACGACAACGTGACGGATGGCTCTCACATAACTTTTTTCGGCAACATTACTTAGGCATACAAGATCCAGGGGGGGCAGCTGCCCCCCCTGCCTCCCCTTGGGTACGCCCATGAACCCCTTGCTCACTTTAATTAGGTGTTAGGGTATCTATCTACATAATAAAGTCCATTTTTAATTTCGTATAAGTTTATTTCTATTATAGGATCTTAGCTCATTATTATACAGTCGGGTTTCTCTTACAACAAAACTACTTTTTTAAGGCATATTTTGAGTTCCAACGTTTTTCAATAAATACCTACCTACTGAATTGCGTCTAACTTTAATAATCTCCTAGGTATGATAATCTCTTTATTCTATTACATTCACATAAATTAATATGTATTATTAGACAGTTCTTTATCATAACTAAACATTAACTTATCCACTAAACATCTTGGTGAATTCATCTGATATCTTGGTGGCATATCGGTATCCGTTGAGAATGATTCGGTCCAGCGCAGGCCCAGGTTTGATGGAGTCTCCGTTCCTAGAAATGATTAACAAACACTAGTAAAAATAACATTACGATTGAAATTCCCCACGGGGTGAGCAAAGATGTGTAGTCCACCCATATTCCACCATAATACGGGGCGAACCTGTCGCCCTAAATCGGTCAGAAATCCAACCGGGCTGGTACAGTTGTTTTATCTCACAAAAGCGGGTGAGCTATACTTGTAGATGTAATGCGTATAGACACGCGCTCTTTGTGCGTACCTGCAGGTAGCGCGCTCCCGAGCTTACGCACACAAAGACAATGTGCATGTAACATTTACACATACAAGTATGGCTCGCCCGCTTTCGTGAGATAAAAAACTATAAGTACTGAGAATTTTCTAAAACAAAACCTCTTTCCGCTTTGCCTAACGTTCGAACCCAGGACCTCCACGTTCAGCAGACACTATTGAGACTGAAAAACCAATGAGGCAGAAGTTTTTTAGTATAACAACTTCAGCCATGTGATCAAGTTTGGCTACGACGACGCGCGACGGCTGTGATTATTATCTACAAGCTTTTGCCCGCGGCTTCGCCCGCGTGGAGTTTGCAAATTATCCTACGGGAACGTACTACCGGTATAAAAAGTATCCTATGTCCTAATCGAGGCCATGGTTTATGTGCCAAATTTCATCTAAATCCGTTCCGCCGTTTTAGCGTGAAAGCGTAACAAACAAACAAATAAACTCACTTTCGCATTTATAATATTACTAGCTGCCCCAGTCTTCACACGTGTAGACCGAGATAAAAATTTGCCAGGGTTTAAGCTATATTCATACCAAATTTCATCTAAATCGGACCACCCGTTTGGGCATGAAGAAGTAACAAACATACAAACACACGCACTCACAAACTTTCGCCTATAAAATATTAGTGTGATGTTAGATCTATACTTACTAACAATAAAGCTGAAGAGTGTGTTTTTTGTTTGTTTGAACGCGCTAATCTTTGGAACCACCAGTCGGATTTAAAAAAAATATTTTTGCATTTGAGAGCTCAATTCTTGAGGAAGGTACTACTTAGCATCACGCTACTTAGCACAACCCTTAGGAGCTGAGCAAAAAGAAAACAAGTCAGAAAGAACGCTAAGCAAGAACGAAGTACCTAATAGCTAATAGCGATGCCATGGGGCGCGGTATGTCGAGGAAACAAGCACGCGGACGAAGTCGCGGGCAGAAGTTAGAGACTCGATATAATTCATCAGCCTCATGGTCTACCTCTTATGCAAATGTATTTGGTGCAGCATGTCTTTGTCCATGCATCATTCTCCTGCCTTTTGGATCGACACAACATGTCCCTTTTTTCCATACTTCTCTATTAGTCGTCATCTTGGTAGTCACCCCCCTAGTCATATTATCTTTCACACAGCCCATCCATCGTTTCTTTGGTCTTCCCCTACTCTCATAGAAATCCACATTCTTGTCATGTTTTCTTCCATACAGCTCCATTAAATTAATCATCATCTAAGTATTCACACCCTTCTTAGCCATAACATTGTCTTTCACCCCATCCATCCATAGTTTTATCCCTGAACGTCTTCTCCTATTCTTATTGACTTGACCGACTTGATCTAATCCTTAGACCTATGATAATTATAATCGTAGCCAAATATGACACATCCACGAGGTTTAGATAAAATTTGGCTTTAAACGTCGCTTCTTTTAAGAACAACATTACTTATATTAGCATTTCATCAAAGTTGGCGTCCATTAATAAAATTACGTGAGGCAATTAGGAGGGGAAAGGGGTTGAGCCGAATCTCACCCAATCTCACGTGGGACAATAGTGGGTCTCGGCAAATATCATGTAATTTTTTTTCCACATGAAACCGTAAAATTGCGAGAAAAATATGTAATAATAAAAAAACCGGCCAAGTGCGTGTCGGACCACGCAAAATGAAGAGTTCCGTAGTTGAAAAGAATTTATCCAAAAACAAACTTAACATTGTATTAAAAAAAATGTATGTCATAAAATTACAAATTCACAATTTTCGGACTTTTTCCTTTACTTGTGCTGGGAGACCTTGCTTCTTGCCAAATTTCATTATTCTAGGTCAACGGGAAGTACCCTATATGTTTTGATTTACTTGCGACAGTTGCGAGTATCAAAATATGTCGCAAAAAGGTCGTATTTTTTTATTGCATTGACTTAGAAGCTTGAGTTTTTTAGTACTTCAAAAAACTATAGACCTACGTATTTGATATTAATTTCAATTTGATATCTCTATGCGTTCCTCAGAAAAGGGTCTTGACATACTGACAACTTTGAAAATATTTTTTTATATGATAGAATTACAAATTAACAATTTTCGGACTTTTTCCTATATTTGTGTTGTGAGACCTTGCTTTTTGCCAAATTTCATGATTCTCGGACGACGGGAAGTACCCTATAGGTTTTGATTTACTTGCGAGTATCAAAAAATGTCGCATAAATGGCCGTATTTTTTTATTGCGTTGACTTAGAAGTTTGATCTTTTTAGAACTCCAAGGGACCATAGACCTACGTATTTGATATTAATTTCAGCTGGATACCTTCACGCGTTCCTAAGAAAAACGGTCTTGACAGAATGACAGACAGACAGACAGACAGACGGAAAACAAGTGATCCTATAAGGGTTCCGTTTTTTCCTTTTGAGGTACGGAACCCTAAAAATATGTTTATTTAAATAAATTCAACGCAATCAAGCACAGCTCAGCGCATTTTGAAATATTATATCACGTCAGGTTTTTTAAATCTCACGACATCTTACCAAAGGACAGGTCGAGGAATCGCCAAATTAATGGTAGCCCCCAAATATACAAACGTCATATTGTTTTTAAACTTACATGCACTGTATGTTCCAAGGATCATTCACGAAATAGATGTGCATGGACACGATCCCGTACTTCTCTGCCCACTCACCCAGACAATCTGGTGAGAACGGTATCGTCACCTGAAATACAGCCTTTTTTTACATGGAGTTTAATTAGGGGATAATTATTGAATTCCACAAAAAAATATAAATTACCCTCCACCACACCGAATATCTATTTTTTGAGACTTCGGAAATCATGACTTATGCGTTCCATTGGATGCGGGAAGCATAGGACCGGAATGGTCGTCGTGGCGGGGCTTGGCCTTCTTCTAGCAGTGGATATTATGCTGTGATATTTTTGTTCGTAGATTGTTTGATTTGGGTTGCACATTACCCCTAAAACACCATTATTCATGTTACCCAACTAAACCTGTGCACAGTAGCGTGTTTTAAGATTTAGCGCCCTGGGCCAGTTAAAAAAAAAAACTACTATACCTCGCCTCTGTACTGTAACTTCGATAGTGGTAGGTATTTTACAAAATTAACCAAAATAAGTAATTGCGAGAACTATCATAAACAATGTTGGCGAGTTTTTTGCTCCACTTCTTGGAAGTAGTGAAGTGTGAGTGAGGGTTTTGAGAGATATCATTTACATAAGGAACAGCACTTTTTGATGGTCTAAATTTAACTTTGAATGAATGATTTCTAATTTACACTATTCCTCACCTGTATGCCTTGTTTGGGATTTGGTATAGCTTCAAACCAGTCCCTCCTTTTCTGTTTGGGTAGTCTTCCAATCACCTGGAAGCCAGTGCCGATCAGGTCACCCCCTGTGGTCAGCGCGAACCACGGCAGTAAGTCCTCACAGTTCAGATCCTGGGTCATGTTGTAGTAGTAGTGGGTTCCTGGAATCAATTTCAATTCAATTTTTCAATTTCAATTTCAATCATTTGCAAAGAATAGCTTATTACTACATAATTGGAAAAAAGAGTTTTTATTTTGAATCTTACAAAGACTTTTGATTCCATCTCTATCTATTCGATGTGAATTAGTTATGGTTTCTAGAAGACTTTGTATGTTCACATTAAAATAATATGTGGCTTCTTTTCAATAATAATGGGTATTTATACTGAGGAGTAGGTAACTCAAACTCAAGTCATTATGCACGTTAGTCATTATGCTCATTAGTGCGGACATGCGAACAGTCGATTATGTAAAAAATGTTATGCGTCAAGGCACGATCTTAGGCCCATCCCTTTTCGACACTTGATTAATTACCGTCATTCAACGCAAACAAATAAGATAGATATATGTTACCCTGGCGAAATAGACTAGATATTTCAATTTTTCAGTCCATGAAACTTGCCCATGTTAGGTATACAGTTTTGTTTCTTGAAGGCGGTGCTGTTGAGCTCAGCTTCGGTGCTGGGCACGCGCATCAGTCGTTTGTCGTGTCCTGCCACCCACACGCCGCCATCTTGGAGTGTGGCTCCGTTCTCCACTTGAGGGCCTGCACCTGCCTTCAGTGACTCTGTGGAAAATACAAAAAGAGATTTGTTTTATCAATACAAATAAATGTTATCAAGTAACGTTACATTTTTGTAACGTTAGTAAGGTACCACATTGTAATTAACGTTACGTAATGGTTATTTTGTTATTTGGTAGCGTTAACAAGCCCCGCTAGGTATGAGCAATTTAGCCAAAAAGCCTCCGACTAGAAAGTCAACTGCACCTTACCTGCAGACACGAAGTACTGAGTAGCAGTCCAGTACTCTCTAGCAGGCTCACCTTCCGCCGCCGGCGCAGACCATTTGATGAACTTCTTCTCAGGCTTGCCCGGGGAGTTGAACTCGTCCACTGGAAGCTGTAGGCAATAAATATATCATCATCATCATCTGCCCAGCATTTTCCCACCTATGTTAGGGTCGGAATGACAGTATTTTACATGGAGCGACTGCCTATCTGTCAAATTACTCGCAAAATGTATGACCCCATAAGGCCCCTATGCAAATGTCAACCATTTCAGATTTTATAAATTTTCAAAGTTTTAATAAAAGTGATATTTTTTATAAATTTGCAAAGTTTTAAGTGATATCTTTTATAAATTTTCATAGTTGTAAGTGGGAAAAATCTTAAAAAAAAATATCTATACTTATATAATATTATAAAGAGGTAAAATTTGTATGTAAGTTTGTAAGTTTGTATGTTTGTAAGTTTGTATGTAGGGGGTAATCTCCGGAACTAATGATCCAATTCTAAAAATTTTTTCACTGGTACAAAGCTACATTATTCCTGAGTGCTATAGGCTATAAATTATATTTATATCATGCATATTAGCCGAGCTATCACAATTTTTGTCTAACAAGTCGGAAAGAAATACGTCTTTAAACAGACTTTTTTGCATGCGCTGCCTAAACGGTTGTTTAAAATTGAGAACAATGTATGGCAGTCTGGTCCGTCTTAAATAATTCTACAAAAAAGTCCCCGACACCATATTTCTATCTTTTATATTTTACCTTTTATACATATTTTATTGTTTTAGAAAAGTATTTTTTAGACATACTTACATTTGGATGATTATTTAAACAACAAGACATTAATCCTTATCCAAATAAGTTATTTTATGATCACAAGGACATCATGGAGATAAGATTTGGCCTTTACAGTATGGCAATTGGTCGTACAGTTTCGGAAATAATATAAAATTACTAAAACGCAAAATAACTTTAATTCATACCGCTCGCTCTTGAGCAAACATGTTTAGTGCGGACGTTTTATCAATTTAACCATAGATGGCGTTGTGCAAATAAGTAATTTTTCTGAATAGCGAGATTTATTATTTCAATAATTTCGGTGGAATACAGCGGAAGAGTTTGTTTTTTTGTTAGTTTGTTTGAACGCGCTATCTCTGGAACTGCCCCAGTCGGATTTGAAAAAAATCTTTTTGCAGTTCTTGAGGAGGGCTATAGGCTATTTAACATCACGCTAGGGTCGTTAGAAGCCGAGCGCGAAGTAATAGCGCGGGCAGGCGATGCGGAAGGATATAGGATATTTAACATCACGCTAGGGCCCTTAGAAGCCGAGCGCGAAGTAATAGCGCGGGCAGGCGATGCGGAAGGATATAGGATATTTAACATCACGCTAGGGCCCTTAGAAGCCGAGCGCGACGTAATAGCGCGGGCAGGCGATGCAGAAGGATATAGGCTAAGGCCTTTAGAAGCCGAGCGCGACGTACTAGCGCGGGCAGGCGATGCGGAAGGATATAGGCTATTTAACATCACGCTAGGGCCCTTAGAAGCCGAGCGCGAAGTAATAGCGCGGGCAGGCGATGCGGAAGGATATAGGATATTTAACATCACTCTAGGGCCCTTAGAAGCCGAGCGCGAAGTAATAGCGCGGGCAGGCGATGCGGAAGGATATAGGATATTTAACATCACGCTTGGGCCCTTAGAAGCCGAGCGCGAAGTAATAGCGCGGGCAGGCGATTCGGAAGGATATAGGATATTTAACATCACGCTAGGGCCCTTAGAAGCCGAGCGCGAAGTAATAGCGCGGGCAGGCGATGCGGAAGGATATAGGATATTTAACATCACGCTAGGGCCCTTAGAAGCCGAGCGCGAAGTAATAGCGCGGGCTGGCGATGCGGAAGGATATAGGCTATTTAATATCACGCTAGGGCCCCTAGAAGCCGAGCGCGAAGTAATACCGCGGGCAGGCGATGTGGAAGGATATAGGCTATTTAACATCACGCTAGGGCCCTCAGGAGTCGGACAAAAACAAAAAATGTCCGAAAGGATGCTAAGCGCAAACGAAGTAATAGCGCGGGCAGTCGTTGCGATGCGATGCGTGGGGGTTAGTGGATGTGGGGGACAAGAAATTTTACGCGGACGAAGTCGCGGACAGAAGCTAGTAAAATATAAATTCAAATTACTCCCAAAATGCAAATGTCAACCATTTCCGCGGTTATCTAAGGGTAATATCCAATACCCCTGTAGGTAAATACTAAATATTCTATTCTTCCACAACTCAAGCATTACGTCGTTTCATTGAAGCACCACAGGCGTGGGTGTAATCCTCCACAATTGATCTTGTTCATTCAAATAAATTAGATAAACGCCGCAAATGAGACGTCACTCACCGTCTGAATTGGCTGCGCATTGTCAGCAATGAGGGAGATATTTGCGGGGTCATGCACCAATAGGCAGCTAGGTACTTTGTTTGTTTTGGTTTGATAAAATGAGGTGTTTTGTGATGATTGTGGTCGCGGTTCTGACAGCATAACAATGCACAAAACACAACGAATGATCCGTCATGAAACGTTGTAGCCTGATCTTAATTTTTAGGTAATGCCACAAACTGCTTTCTTTTTAGGGTTTCGTACCAAAATGGTAAAAAGGAACCCTTATGGTGCGACTCAGTCTGTCTGTCTGTATGTCTGTCTGTCTGTCACAGCTGGATATCTCAAGAACTCCTAATGCTATCAACTCAACACTTAAAAAAAAACTAAAAAAACTACTAATGCTATGCAAGAACTACTTATGCTATCAACTTGAAATTTGGAACAGTTTTAGATGACGTTTACCCAACTATTTTGCAAATAAGAAAGAAATAAAAATGTTTATATTTTTTTTGCAACGGGGACTGAAAGGGTGCTTAAAAATTCGAAGTGCGATTACTAGGGCATGACGGGTATCTTAGGAAAGAGCGCTATTTGCACATTCTCAAACATTTTTTTTTCTTTTTTTTTTTAGGGCGCATTGTTTTCGACTTTTGATGAAAAATGTTAAAAAAATACCGTTCCCCCCTTATCTCCGAAGTTTGCATATAGAGAAAAATCTGAAAGTATTCTATGTGATATAAGTTTAAGTAGAGATTACAGGAAAAATAAAACGATATCTCTAAATAGCACAGTTTTTCAGAAATCATCAATAAAAATTACATACAAATTGGTGATGGTACGGAACCCTTGGTGCGCGAGTCGGACTCGCTCTTGACCGGTTTTTTTTTTGTTTTGATCTCCGACACAATAGATCGGCTTTTCTTAATATTAAAAGTCTACTTACAGCAACCATAAGTCCAGCCACGAAGCCAGCAGTATCATACAGAGGGCAGACGATTCTCCCTGGAGGACAGTACATCCTCAGCTCCGGCAGAGGACCAGCAGGCCTCTCAGTCCTTTGCCAGCCTTCGTTCTCCACGTCGCTGATGGTGCGAGGAATCGAGAAGAAGTACTCCATATCGGCCAGGGCGTCCGACCAGCCGAATTTTACTGCAGATTGAACATACGATATCGTAATAAAAACGCGATTATTCCCGATCTCCACCACTTCTTTGGCCACCACTGGGGGACAGCGAAACAACTTTTAAAAATTATTCTCGTTGTCCACCACTGGGGGACAGACCTAACCTCAAAACACATTAAAGTTGCTTCTGCACGCCTCCGGCGCTGCGGGAAGTACAACCCCTTTGCCCTTACGTAATTTGTTAGCATCTTTGTTACAGGGCGGGGGTTGTTCTCCCTTCGTGCCTCCGGTTTTTATATACACTCTAGAGGTAACAGCCAAAAGACCACGTAAAGTCGGGGTGCGACCTATTTAACCATGAAGTGGTGGATAGCGGGCATTTATTCAAAAGTTGTTTCACTGTCCCCCAGTGGTGGCCAAACCAGTGGTGGACATTGGGAATATACCATAACAACGCACCAACGATACAAAAGAAATTCTTAGTGAGCACCCATAGACATGTCTTTTATATTTCTATGGGAGCAACGTTATATTTAGTAGAACAATAACTTGAAGCTTATGTGCTTGGGGGAAGCCTTGTCCTTGTCTTTAAATGATGATGATGATGTTGATGAAGCAGCAGGTACCAAAAACCAATCACAATCTTGATTTATTTTTAACTATCTTTTGGAGGTTGGAAACTATACCACGGGAATGAACTACCGGTATAAAAAGTATATTAAATCCTACTCCAGATCATGGTCTATCCATGTGCCAAATTTCATCCAAATCTGTTTAGCCGTTTTAGCGTGAAAATGTAACAAACAAACAAAATCATTTTCGCATTTAGGATAGGATTATGCTTTCTCTGATTTTACGTCTGAAAAAGCATACCAATTTCTTATCTTTCGGGGACTGATTATTAAGAATTTTCCTAGTCTAGGCTTGGGGAATTTTTGGTTTCAACATCTAGGAATTCCAATTTCTTTATGTTTCGGACAGGTAGGTACGAACAGATAAAACAGTATTTATCTGTTCTGTGAACTGTACTTATCATTAAAAAAAAAACCATATTGAACATACCTCTGAGCCCATCATATTGGATACCTGAAACAAGATAAACAAACGTTAATAAGTTTCTACACACAACACAAACATGATATCTCGTATTCACGTCTCTTTTCCTCGTAGGCAGAGGTGAACAGAACAACACATTTTGTCAGTATGTTAAATGTAATAGAGGACTAGCATATTGCTATCTACATAGATCTAGACTCCAAGCTTCTATAAAAAAAACTTTTTTACAAAAAATACAACCGACTTCCAAAAACATTATAAGTACAGTATACCATAACACACATTCTTTTTTTTTTTTGTAATTTTTTTTTTTCACTTTTTAGTTGTAAGTACACTTACCCCACACAAATTCTAATACAGCTACCTGCAAAAGAAACTAGAACATCATCCACATAAAAGTGGTGAAAAAGTGCAAAGTTAATCAATTTTATAAGGGACCAACTTTGAGGTTTAATCGAAAATTTTTTTCAAATCGGACGATTGTAAAAAGTTATGCGTGGTCATACATAAAAAAAAATATAAGTACGTGTCGAGTTGACAACCTCCTCCTTTTGTATCGTCGGTTAAAAACATCCTTATGTACAAAACCCAATAAGAATGATCGAACTGGGTATAGGGTTATTATACGTCCGGATTTTTCCGGACATTGCTCTTTGCCCTAAGAGTCCGGACTTTGTGCGGCCTTGTCATTTTTTAAGACTTTTTTGCAGTCAGCATTTTTTTTTCATCTAGCTGGGAGCGTCCCACACTACGCTTGCCCATAAGCAGTCACCATTCCAGGGCTCGTCTGCTCCACAGGCCATCAGTCTTTCGACAAACATGACCAGCCCACTGCCACTTCATATTGTTTACACTGTTGTCCGCCGTAAAAAGCTGTCGGTCACTTTCGGACTGCATAGAAAAGAAAGAGAAGCGCGATGACACAACGCTTGCAAAATATGAAGTAACCGATTTACAAAAACTGTAGGGATTGGACTAAAAAAGTAAATCACATGAAATCATTCCTTATTATTTTGTAAAGAACTGTATAAAATGAACACTTTTAATGAAAACTGTAGTAGTAATGTTGTAAAAACTCGAAAAAATTTACATAAATAGACCTGGGTTTAGCCTTTTTTTTCTTTAGTTCTACAAACTAAAATAGATTTCAGGACACATGAAATCACTTCTTATGTATTCTAGATTATTGTGTATTTTTTTCTATCAAAAAGGTGCTATAGTTACTGTAAAAAATAGAAACAAAGTTACTTATTTTCGCCGTATTTTAGGGAGGACAAGCCTTAAAAAAGTGGCCGAGACAGACTGGATGCGGAAGGTGGAGAATAGGATATTATAGCGCAGCCTGGGAGAGGCCTATGCCCAGCAGTGGACTACGATAGGCTGAGATGATTGATTTAAGGCGCAGATTTCCGGAAAACTATCAAAAAGGTGGTTTACTAAAGCTGTGTATCTCATAAACCGTAAATAATTTTGATATGTAAAAAAAATATGATATTTTCAAGTCCTTTTCGCATACAGTGATGGAAGCCAAAACATAATTAAACATACTTTAATGCACCAAAAAAATCTTTAAACATACCTCCTAATAAACTTTAAAAGCTGATTATCCCTTCATTAGCAATTATAATTATAATTAAAAATATACCATGAAATGTCAAATTCTAAACTGCATCCAGTGATGGATTACTTTTTATTAAATAGTTAATTTCTAATTTAATACGATTTTATTTGCACTTTTAAGACATAATTCTGGTGCGCGTGAGAATCTTCTATCTCGTGCGTCAAACTAGACAGCCATAACGGCATTTCACTTACACACCGAGCTAAACCAAGCTTGGAACCAGGGCCAAAATACTTACAGCAAACAGCAGCGGCAAGAGATAAATTAATAAATAATAACACAATAAATCTTTCCATTTCCTATCGTTTGTAAAAGTAATCCCCGACGAATTTTACGAGCGTTCCGTCTGAACGCGAACACATACGATATGTTACTGATGCATCGTTGGATTCAATAGGATGTGTTATAAAAGATTAGCTACTAAAAAACTGTAAGCAGTAAGTCAACACGAAGTAACGTTAGATTAGATACAGGTTTTATAAGGATAAAAATATAATAAATTATTATTCTACCTTCTAGCGACCCGTCCGGCTACTCTTGGGGTATTATAATTAGCTACAAGGAATTCTCTTAGTAAATCTAAGAATCACCTAAGTAGTAAGGTGATTGCGCTGTGTAGCCCGCGAAATTCTTTTTTTTTTTTTTTCCAATTTGCAGGTCCGTGTATCCGTTGTATCTTGATCAAAGTATGATACGCGGCAATAAAACATATTTATTTATATAATTTTAACCATAAAAATCATCAATACTTACCTCTAACTTAGGATTTAGGGCAGATTCGTTAGATTTCCTTCGTTTGACGAATCTGCACGAAATCTAACTTAGAGGTATTGATGATTCTGACACGGACCTGTAAATTGCAAAAAACCCAAAAAAAAAATTTCGCGGGATACCACTGCGGCTCATCATTAAGCGATTATGCAGACAGACTATTGTAATTTTTAGGCTTCCGTACCAAAATGGTAAAAAAGGAACCCTTATGGTGTCACTCAGTCTGTCTGTCTGTCTGTCTGTCTGTCACAGCTGGATATCTCAAGAACTACTAATGCTATCAACTTGAAATTTAGAATAGTTTTAGATGACGTTGACTCAACTATTTTGCATATAAGAAAGAAATTAAAATATATTTATTTTTTTTTGCAAAAGGGACTGAAAGGGGGTCTTAAAAAATCAAAGTGGGGCTACTAGGGCATGTGGGGTATCATATGAAAGAGCGCTGTTTGCAAATTCTCAAACATTTTTTTATTTTTTTTTTAGGCCGCATAGTTTTCGACTTCTGATGAAAAATGTAAAAAAAAATACCGTTCCCCTCCCCTTATCTCCGAAGTTTGCAAAGAGAAAAATCTGAAATAATTCTATGTGATAGAAGTTTATGTAAAGATTACAGGAAAAATAAAACGATGTCTCTAAATAGCACACTTTTTCAGAAATCAGAACGGGACCCTCGGTGCGCGAGTCCGACTCGCTCTTGACCGGTTTTTTTATTATACAGGGTGTAAGGGACAGCCCTCCGCAAACTAACAGGGTGCATTCAGCTCCTCATTTTGAATCATATTCTACCAGAAATTTTCTCCGGATTTTCATTTTTTCAATTTTTTTTTCAGTTACATTTTCATTATTTCAATGTAAAATTGCATTGTGTGTTCGCAGCATTCCATTTATGTAAAAAAACTGCAAAAAAAAAACAGCAAGAAAAAAACCAGCAATGGATGTTGAAATACTCTAACCAACGACGCGAGTAATCAGCTGTTCACTTTCTGTATAGCTACAGAGTTCATCGAACTCACCGCATACCTATTAACTACCCCTCCCGACCAGTAATAGACGTTCCGATTTGTGCACAAAAACACAAACAAATCAGGTTTATTGGATTCCCTTAACGTTCCTGAAAAAATTTCATGTACCATCAGTCATCTTAGTAAGACATACTGAATTCACCCTATCAGTTTGCGGAGGGCTGTCCCTTACACCCTGTATAAACTCACACCCGAGACCCGACAGACGTTGCCCGGCCTGGGGCTGCAGTCTCGACAGATAGCGGCACGATAGCGATAGCTATACGACAAAATTCCTGTAGCTAAGTACTAATTTCCTTTATTTTAGTAACTGTGACTAACGGAGTCTGCTTTTTATTGAAAATTACTAGAGATTATAGATTTGTTCGAGTTACAAAATCTATTCTTTTTTTTTTCTTACTGATTATTACAACTTCAGTGGAAGTATGAACGTGACGATTTCTACCAGTCAACTCCTAATGCAAGCCGCATTAAAGAACTTCGTTCTAAAAACTTATACCTATTTTCTTTCTAGGTAATTCTCAAATGATCAAAAAGCTGCTTGCAGTTGACTCTCTGCCGAGACAGTCTGAGTTGGCTCCACAATGATTGCCAGCGACATCCGTCGCGTTAAAACACAATGTTCAAACAGCACAACGAGATGACATACAATCCTAATATTATAAAACTAGCTTTTGCCCGCGGTTTCGCCCGCGTAGATGTCGGAAAATATCCCACGGGAACATACTACCGGCAATTCCTTCATTATCCCTTGTCTACATTATAAAGGGAGCCTCTGTGCAAAATTTCAGCTTTCTAGGTCCAAGGGTTTGGGCTGGGCTTTGATGAGTCAGTCAGTCAGTCAGGACTTCTCTTTTTATTTTATTTATTAATAAATAAGATAGACGATAAGTGGTAAAATGGTTTGTTTATTTGTAAGAGATAATTTCTGGAAATAGGTACCTACCTACATTACAACTATTTTCCTAATGTCCCTCGGAAAATTTCGTGTTTCGCCAGACTTTAGCAGCTTTCCTCCCATTTTTAAAATAAATTACAACTATAATAATATACCCTCAAGTGTCGACTGCACCCCATGTGTGCATAAGGAAAAATCCTTTAGCTAATAGGTACTTACATAATCTTCTTCTTCTTCTTCTTCTCTTCTTCTTCTCTTCTTCTCCTCTTCTTCTCTTCTTCTTCTCTTCTTCTTCTTCTTCTTACATATACCTATATATACAATTATACAGGGTGTTTCTTTTAAGGTGTTAAGCTAGTGCGAGCTGATACAGAGTACCATAACTATCGATTTAACCCCCATGTATGTTCTACGATTTTTTGTAGTTTTCGAGTTATAATTTTTTTTCGATATTTTTTCTGATTCAACGAGATTTTTTTTTTTTGGTCAACTGTCAGGTTCACGGGTGTACTTATATCTCAGAAATGGTTGAAATATATATCAAAATTTAGTCCCTAATTAGTACCAAATTGTACCACTTGTTAAATAAAATTAGTACCTCGTGGGATCGCAAGTTATTGCAATACAGAATGGCGTTCTGACATCAGCTTGGCGGGTGTATTTTTGTGTAGCCTAGATTACTGCGAATCTAGATATAAAACATACATGAATATTTAGTACCTACTTGGTACTTCTCGAAACATACCTTATGTCAGAGTCTAGATATAAAACATACATGAATATTTAGTACCTACTTGGTACTTCTCGAAACATACCTTATGTCAGAGAAATCTCATCGGAATTCGTCTGAAATGTAAAAATTGATCTGACAGTCGTTCCTTGAATGACAGTCATTCCTTTATACAGGTGTTACAATATGTTGTTTGTTTGACACAAAGAGTAGAGGCAACCGGGGGGATACTTGACTATAGGGATACTTAGCATCGGGTGGAATGACAGGTCACCAAGGGATCAAGGGAATCTGGAAGATCCTGGAACAATCTGGAACATTCTAGAAGATCCCGGAAAAACCTGGAACATCCTGGAAGAATCTGGAAGATCCTGGAAGAATCTGGAAAAATCTGGAAGATCCTGGAAAAACCTGGAACATCCTGGAAAAATCTGGAAGATCCTGGATGAATCTGGAAGTTCCTGGAAGTTCCTGGAACATCCTGAAAGTTCCTGGAAAAATGTGGAACATCCAGGAGGAATCTGGAAGATCCTGGAAGAATCTGGAAGTTCCTGGAACATCCTGGAAGAATCTGGAAGAATCTGGAAGATACTGGAAAAATCTGCAAGATCCCGGAAGAATTTGGAAGATCCTGGAACCTCCTGGAACATCCTGGAAGAATCTGGAAGATCTTGGAAGAATTAGGAAGAATCTGGAAGATCCTGGAAGAATCTGCAAGATACTGGAAGAATCTGGAAGATCCTGGAAGAATCTGGAAGATCCTGCAACATCCTGGAAGAATTTGGAACATCCTGGAAGATCCTGGAAAAATCTGGAACATCCTGGAAGAATCTGGAACATCCTGGAAGATCCTGGAAAAATCTGGAACATCCTGGAAGAATCTGGAAGTTCCTGGAAGTTCCTGGAACATCCTGGAAAAATCTGGAACATCTTGGAAGAATCTGGAAGATCCTGGAAGAATCTGGAAGTTCCTGGAACATCCTGGAAGAATCAGGAAGATCCTCCAAAAATCTGCAAGATCTGGAGATCCTTGAACATCCCGGAAGATCCTGGAAGAATCTGGAACATCTTGGAAGAATCTGGAACATCCTGGAAGAATCTGGCACATCCTGGAAGAATCTGGAAGATCTTTCCAGGATGTTCGAGATTACTTCCTTTAGGCGCCAGTAATTATGTGATAAAATTACAAATTAAGAATTTTCGGATTTTTTCCTTTACTTGTGCTGTACCTTGTACCTTGCTTCTTGCCAAGTTTTTTAGAGCTCCAAGTTCCTGAGAAAAAGCACGGTCTTGACAGACTGACATAGTTGAAAATATTTTTTTTATGTGATACTTGACTATTGTGGGATACTTAGCATCGGGTGGAATGACAACTCACTTCACCAACGTTTTCAAAGTGAATGAATAGAATGGCAGGGGGTGACTTGCACACTCAATAATGGGCCCCCGAAAACGGTCGCTAGCACATAGTGTCGTAGCAGCAAGGGGGCAACATGTCCTGAGGCGCTTGTGAGGAGTGGAGAGGTATCCCACGGCTATCAGGACAATCCCGGAAGTACGGTCAAGATCAGCATCTTACTGGAATACTTCCTTCCTCCGAACACGTTTGCTCTTGCGAATTTCCACTCAAACCGGCCAATAAAAACATTACTCAATGTTTTAAATACTTACCTACCTAGATGTAACTGTTCTTATCGCAAACTTGTTCGTCAACAGTTACTTTACCTAGGTATTTAATTAAACAACCTGAACCACGCGTAACTTGTTTGAAACTAAACAAAAACTATAATTGCTCGAAGATTTACTAAAGGTACTTTGGTTTGGAGTGACCTCAGGAGCTCCAGGAACTGTCATATAATACGGTCAAACTAAATTAGTTAGCAAAACTCCGCAGTCATTCGTTAGGGATATCGATAGGTATCTAAACATGATAAAATAAACAAGAAAAAAAGATTTGATAATTCTTTTGGGTCAATGACCGTTAGTATATTTTATGTATTAGTTACTTGGAATATTAGTTTTTTTTTTTTTTTGTGTAATCTGCACAGACGTATTGGGTTTATACTAAAAAAAGAGAAGAAGAAGTGTTTGTTTGTTTGGACGCGCTAATCTTTGGAACTATCAGTCGGATTTTGAAAAATTGTTTTTGCTTTTGATAGCTCATTTCTTGAGGAAGGTTGCATAGGCTATATTGAACATCATGCTACGACCCTGCCTTAGGGGCCGGGCAAAACTTAAAAACCGGTCAAGAGCGAGTCGGACTCGCACACCGACGCGTCGGTGTGCGAGTCCGACTCGCTCCGATTCAGTTCCGATTTCTGAAAAAGTGTGCTATTTAGAGACATCGTTACATTTTTCTGTAATCTTCTTTAAATAAACTTCTCTATCACACAAAATAATTTCAGATTTTTCTCTTGCAAACTTCGGAGATAAGGCCGGACGGTTTTTTTTTTACATTTTTCGTCAAAAGTCCAAAACTATGCTGCCTAAAAAAAAGAAAAAAAATGTTTGAGAATGTGCAAACAGCGCTCTCTTTTATATCATTCATTATGATACCCCACAAGCTCTAGTAGCCCCACTTCACATTTTTAACTTTCAGTCCCTTTTACAAAAAAAAAAAATACTTAAGTATATCTTTTCTTATTTGCAAAATAGTTGGGCTAACATCATCGAAAACTATTTCAAATTTCAAGGTTTTTTTATAAGCCGAACAGACAGACGTGAGTCGCATCTAAGGGTTCCCTTTTACCATTTTGGTACGGAACCCTTAAGGCCCTGGTTCCAAGCTTGGATTAGCTTGGTGTGTAAGTGAAATGGCGTTATGGCTGTCTAGTTTGACGCACGAGATAGAAGATTCTCACGCGCACCGGAATTTTTATGTCGTAAAAGTGCAAATAAAATCGTATAAAATTAGAAATTAACTATTTAATAAAAAGTAATCCATCACTGGATGCAGTTTGGAATTTGACATTTCATGGTATATTTTTAATTATAATTATAATTGCTGATGAAGGGATAAACAGCTTTTAAAGATTATTAGGAGGTATGTTTAAAGACTTTTTCGATGCATTATAGTAGATTATGCACCGAGGGGCTAAAGTTGTGTCTTATGTCACGGGCGTCATATTGAATCTCGAGCGCAATGAAGGATTCGGGATTTAACTCCCGAGCGCAGCGAGGTAGTTAAGAGTTTAACTCACGAGCGAAGCGAGGGAGTTAATACAAGAATCCTGAATGCAGCGAGGGATTCAAGCTAGCCCAAGGCAAAGACACCTTTAGCCCAGAGGAGGATACTCTACTTTTTACACCTACTGTGAGAAAATAATAGCCATAGTACGAAAAACAAAGTATTTATTAAATAAACAAACAGTAAGAATAACATATTTAGAACTAGTTAGTTATTTGCACTTACATATTAATTGAAGTTAATGGTAACATTTGAGACATTAGTCGAGTTGTGCAAAGATAAAGTTAAGTTTTTATTTGGTACCTACGTTTATAGATGTTGATGTGTAATTTAAAAAAAAAAAAAACTTGAGAGGTGTCAAGGGACACCCGGATGGAACGAAGTTCCTTTCGATTAATTAGTGAAGGAATTGTAACAAAATTTTATTTTTATATTTATCATCATCATCATCATCATCATCATCATCATCATCATCATCATCATCATCATCATCACCATGTTCCTTTCGATTAATTAGTGAAGGAATTGTAACAAAATTTTATTTTTATACTTATCATCATCATCATCATCATCATCATCATCATCATCATCATCATCATCATCATCACCATCATCATCACCATCATCATCACCATCATCATCATCATCATCATCATCATCACCACCACCATCATCATCATCATCATCATCACCATCATCATCATCACCATCATCATCATCGCGACACCACACTGTTCAATGCGAAATAGAAATGAAAATATCTGGCTTGCTTTCTATAAGAGAGAGATAGAGAGACAGACAGAGAAACATGCGCACGCCGCACGGCTTACAATAGCTACCTATAGCAAAAAGTGTCGTGACAACTTTTCGTGAGACTTTTTTCCGTCTAGCCCCCTTTCACAACGCGCGATAAGGAACTTCGTTCCAAAATGAAAAAAAAAAATTAAAAAAAAATGAAAAATGGTTTGTAGTTATCTAATTATTCTTACAATATTATGTCTTCGAAAACATGGCAACGATATGAAGAAGCAGTCGTTATGATTTTGTAGGAAATCGAGAATATCATCCACGCGTAGTAAGGGTTTCGAGAATAGCTTTCCTCTTTCTGGCACCAAAAGGTGTTTGTTAGTACTATACTGCCAATTTAGCTGAGCATGTGAGATTCCAAATTCAAATCACATTATTGACCAGCGGGTCATAATGAAATCCAGTACAACATTATTGACCGGCTGTGCCCCCGGCCACTAATGACTCACTTTAGGTTAAGGTTGCTTGACATATAATTTGACATTTTCGAGCAGGTGGTGTGAAAAAGTATGTTTAATTATGTTTTGGCTTCCATCACTGTATGCGAAAAGGACTTGAAAATATCATATTTTTTTGACATGTCAAAATTATTTACGGTTTATGATATAGACAGCTTTAAAAAACCAACTTTTTGATCGTTTTCCTGAAATCTGCGGCTTAAAAAGTCAGAAAGAAGTGCGGGCGACGCTTCGCCCGCAGTTCTTTCTGCCTCGACGCGGTGAGTCGGGGGACGAAATCGCGGGCAGAAGATAAGCCCCCCTACACCATAGATTATACAGTATATCCTACACTCCGCGGTCGCGCTTACGACATCGACACCAACGATACAGTCGTACTATCAACATCGACGTTTCATTCTTAGTACTTACCTACTCTCATTGCTATTACCACTAATGAGTTCCAAATTGTTTACCCACGGTAACGATGCGGAAAATTTAACAGCTGTTTTAAAAATTCATTGCCAGCTATTTAAACAATAAACAAAGTATGGTACGTTTATGTACTGTGTACAGATGCATAAAAAGAATAAACTTACTTGCTACATAATTGCAATAAGTTCCGCTTAATAAATTGAATCCGCTTATTATAATTTGTCTCACTCTTAAAAATATCGTAGATTAGGTCACAGATTAATACAGATGGGACACTCCACAGTTTAGGTATGAAGCTACAAGTATACTGCGAGCTCATCTCACTGGGTCAATTCAGTGTGGGCTGTCGCGCAACAGCCGGCTCGCACGTTAGTTCGATACTCACTCACGCGCCGCGTCATAAAAGAAGACAGCCCTAACGAGTCCGCAGGTATAATACCCCGTTTACATTCAGCCGAAGTGAGCAGGGAAGTGGGCAGGGAAGTGGGCAGGACGAGTATGTAAACACGATACTTCTCCTGCTGCTGCCCCTGCTACTCGCGCTGCCCGGCGCTCCCCAAATTAGCGGTTTTTTGTGCCGAAGTCAAAGGACGGGCAGCGCGAGCGGCAGTGCGTGTTTACATTCAGCTCCGTCGCTCACTTCTCGCCGAGCGCCTGAACGAATCGGATGTGCGTGCCGCCTTATTTTCTTACTGTCAAAATGAAACAAAAAAACGGTTGTTTATGTATATGGGTATATATAGGTCATTAGAATTTAGTTTACCCACCCAAGTATAGGGTATATGCACACAAAAATCAGTTATGTAGGTGGTTAGGTACTTACAGAGTTCTATTACGATGATACCATCCACCATCTTCTACGACGACGAATTTTCTTTTTTTGAATTTTATATCTTTTTAAACAATGAACATCATTATGTATTGTAAGAAGACACAGAGCGGACGCTGTAATTATTTCGACGTCTGCCATTGCCGAAAGTCGAAAGTGATGTGAGTGGTAGGGCAGTATGTAAACACACACTTCTCTCGATCCTGCCGCGGCAGTATTTAGGGAATTATTGCCGGCAGCGCGAGGGGCAGCGGCAGGGGCTGAATGTAAATGAGGCATTAGAGTTACGCGATAGAAGGAGAGGCAACTTGTAGGTGAATATAACTGCATATAATTTTGGCGTTGTGCGACCTGAATTGCACTTTGTGTCGTAGCAAGAGTCGCTTTTTATTTAAATGATTTTGCGGAGTGTCCCATCTGTATTATTCTGTGATTAGGTCTAGACTGGCCTCGTTGATACCACTACCGCAAACGCTACTGCTGAATTTATTATATTACTTACGTAATTGTTTAATTTTCATGGAAAAAGTGGACTGATTATTGAATTCATTAAAAAAAGATGTTATAAATAAAATAAATGTTTTATCTTATTAAAAAATACATCAGTTTTCTGATTATTTTCCTGTCAATTTATTATTCTAATAACGTGACAATTAAAAAAAATAACGAGAGATCTTAGCGAGACCTTACGAGATTCATCTTTCCGACTTCGCGCGAGATCTCAGCTTCGCCAAAATCTCGCGAGATTGCATTCCCTAGCTACACCATCTTGTTCTTTTAATTATATACAGGATGGCCCGTGAAACGACGTCAATTGAAAACATTTTAGAAGCCTCTTTCAAAGGGCTTCCTGAAACATCCCCATTATTGTATATCTAAAGCGATTATTTATAGGCTCCTATCACTGAACATACTATGGGGTGTTAGAAATATAACTAGCCGTTGCCCACGGCTTCGCCCGCGTGGATGTCGGAACTTATCCAACGGGAACCTACTACTTACCGGGATAAAAAGTATCCTATGAGTTAATCCAGGTTATAAACTATCTGTGTAACAAATTTCATCCAAATCCGTTCAGCCGTTTTGGCGTGATTGAGTAACAAACATCCAAACAAACTTTCACACTTATAATTTAGTTAGATGAAAAATTAAAATAAATATAAAAATATCTATGGTTGGTAACCGATATAGCCCAGTCGGCGAGGTACATTTTCTCGCAAAACGGATGGCAGAATAGATGGTGCCGCAAAATTCTCGAGTGGTGACAGCGTACCGGAACGTAAGTAAATCTATCTATAGGATGTATCAAAAATGATCAGCCGTCATTTGGGTCGAATATGTAGGTGTGTAAGCTATAAACGAGACGGGTTGGGGGGGGTTTGGACTTAATGTCAAATTTCCATCTTTTCATATCATCTGAAACTCAAAATGTCTAATGCCCCAAAATGCCTGAAATTCGTATCGGCTCTTTTTACTAATGACTGAATCACTGAATACCTTCGGTGTTTGATACATTCGATGACAAAATTGTATTGTGCGATGCTGTTCAGTGTCATGTAGTTTCCTAATAGGTAAAGTACTTCTTGTTATCTTTGTACGACTAATGTCCATATATCATTCTTGCCACTTGAAAATAAGATAGCCAGACTGAGTCACACCATAAGAGCAATTTCGCACTACGTCCGATCCGAATCCGAATTCAAGATCCGAGTTCAATCAGAATTGGGAATGTTCTAAATTCGGACGGACAGAGTTCGGATGGTACGCAACCCTTCATACAAATATTACTGTGGCTACTTCGGACCAAAATTTCTCGGATTCGGATCGGAAGTAGTGCGAAACCGCTCTAAGCGTTCCTTTTTACAATTTTGGTACGGAACCCTAAAAACAACTGCGAGAGGTAAGGTAGGCAAATATTAGTCCAATTTCTTTTTGGGAAAATGTTATTTTATATGAAAACGTTATAGATAATTTAAATAGAATACCTATTTAAATTATCTATAACGTTTTTGGTCAAAGAAATAAGTATACTTAGTTATGTTTTACTTTGCAATTTTTTTTACTTCAACTACCTATCCGTCAACCGCACACCATTATTAAATTAAGTAGGTAGGTATACTTTGTATACGACTGTACATCGATTGTCATTTTCTTTATCAGACATAATAAACATTCAGGAATTTTAGATTTCAGGCATTTTGGGGCCTAAGACATTTTGAGTTTCAGATGATATGAAAATATGGAAATTTGACATTAAGCCCAAACCCCCCGGACCGAACGAGACAGCTGATATTTTTATCTCAATTACGATGTTGGTCCCATGGAGAAAGATGTACAGTTCGATGGTCTGTAACCTTGAATTAGACCATAATATTCTTTAACATCCCTGTATAACGATACGTTTTGACATATCGCTTCATCAGTACACACCACCTACATTGCACCACTGCGAAGCACCCGATCTATTCTGTAAAAATATCACCGTAAAACTTAGCCAAAGTGAGCGCGAAGTGACCTATCAATAGTGTCAAACATGGAATGACAGCTCACTTCAAGATCACTTCACCTAAGTTTTCACGGTGATATTTTTACAGAATAGCACCGCAGGAGGTCGCTATTGAATTTATAAAAAGTTATAAAGAACCCAATGCAATTTAATGCACATGTTTCGCCTTATTTCACGAAGATGCTCAGGAGCTTCGATCAATAGTGCTATTATTGATCGAAGCTCAGGAGCACCTGTGCAAACAGTAAGTTTAGGTATAAATACGCTTGGAGATGCAGTCTTAGTTCAGACTAGCCGCATCTCCCTACAACCATGTTGCGGACACTTGCTATCCTGTGCTTCGTCGGTTCAGCCTTCGGGATTAGTGTAGGTGAGTATACCAAAATTTGTAAAAATACAAAATATCCGCCAAATGCATGAGCGTGTTTGGAACCCTACAACGCCAAAAAAATTCATGTACTGTCAGGGAATGGAATTGTTAAGCAAATTTTCTCTACGACAATTTTCCGTGTTATAGCCATGATTTGACTAAAAACGGGGTGTACCAGAAAAATATGGTCAAGTTTAAGGGTGTGGTACAGACCATCAAACTGAACAACTTTCTTCATTGCACCAACATCATAATAGCGAAAAAATTATCAACTATCCCATACAAAACTTCAATATCTACTCAACCCAAATTTATGGGACGGCTGATTATTTTTTCGCGATTACGATGTTGGTCCCATGGAGAAAGTTGTTCAGTTTTATGGTCTGTACCACACCTTTCTGGTACACCTTTACAGACAATTTAATTTGGTACGCACGGCTACAGATCAAGCTATACATTTCCAGTATAAGCTTATCTCACATGGTATAGGATTTCCTTACAATGAGAGGTCAGTGTAAACTGGCAATGTATAGCTTAGCTTAGCTTAATGTTTAGCTGGGAATGTGTAGCCGTGTGTACTTAATCAATTTTGCAATAAATTTTCCTGACTTTACTCAACTTTTAGCTCTCTTAGACCCAGTAAATTGAAAAAAACCAAGTACCTATAGGGAAATCGGCCCGAAACAAACTGAAAATTACGATGGAAATCTAAAATTGTGCATTTTTTTACTATCCGCTGCGCCATGATTATTTAAAGAAATAGTACATTATTGCAAAGGCCGTGAAATAGGCAATTGCAGGTCGAGTATGAGTTTGAAGGCCGAGCCGTAGGCGAGGACTTCACTAATACGAGACAGGCAATTGCCATTTCCGCCGAGGCATATATAGTGCTTTTCTCAAAAGAATGCAGGGAAATAAAATTTCCTTAATTTTTAACATGAACTGTACATTTCAGCATGGAATAAATTGCCCACAATGTAGATGGCTTTTTAGTTTTAGCAATCTTATTAAAATACGCCAAAAACACTGTTTCGGAGAAAATGTTCACTTTTTTCTCGTTTTTCCAAATCATAAAATGTTCATTCATATAATATACTTTCATGTATTTTTCTTTTGAATTCGCTGGAAGCAAGTTTTCCATTGCCAATTTGGCTTCTGATCTTAAATCTGGTGGAGTACAATCAATCTCCATTTCACTCTCTGAACCGTTGGAACTCATTTAATTTAATTATTAAATTTATATTTATTATGTATGTAACTGCTATGTAAATAACAAATCAAGACGAATTTTAAGCTTTGCCGCCAATTTTCTAAATATTTATCATCTGTGCCGAAAGGCAAACGTAATTATGGCTATACAACCACGTGAACGAAATTTGTATTAAGCAAAGAGATAGGTACTTACTTTGGAATGCCAAGAATGATAAGAGATCCAATCAAAGAGTATTTAATAATACCAGCACGCCGTTTCATACAACATTGCTAGAGCGTTGTAATGTTCCAAATTCAAAAAACGCTCCTGCAATGGATTTGATTTTCTTTGACCGTAAATTCGATACTTCGCCTGTTCTTTTTTCGAAAATAATGACAATATTTCCATGCATGTTTGAGAAAAATAATATAGAAACCCCATATACCATAGGTTAAATGCTCTAAGACCACAACCACTAGGACTAAAATTGTGTTCTGGCGGCTCTGTATCTGATAACAATTCTTTTCTTATTTTCTTCCTTTTTTTCTTTCTTTCTTCTTTCCTTTCCCTTGAATTATTTTATTTTGTGTTATGTGTACCTAAGTATGGTTCTTTGCGTCCATGTTAATCGCAAATAAACGTATTTTCTTTATTTTCTTTCTTTAACTTTTCCTTTGTTTTTATTTCAGGATCATTGATGCCCGGTCTCAAAAGTAAGTGTTTCTAAACTAACAAAGCGGTCAGCCTCATAGTACCATAACTGGAACTGGTTTTAATCAGATCATTAGGAAACGCTCCAACAGCCAATAAATGATACGATGATCATGATTGATGAATGATGATTGATGATGGTGATGATGATGATGATGATGATGATGATGATGATGTAATGATTACGGTTCCTCAAATGGCGTAGAACACATTTGTTGTCCGGTACTTCCATCTAAGTACCTATTTGAGGAGTAACTAATCCAAAAAACCTTCCAAAATTTCACAGTAAAACACGGTGTCGACCTTTATGCGGAGGGAAAGGAGAGCCTTATTGATCTGCCCCTGTCCAACATATCAGCCTCGTATCAGGGTTACATCAGGATGAATAGGCCTCGTCTACCAGCCGGCTACTGCCCCCTGCAGCTGTGGTGTCTTGAAAGGGACAATTTCAGAACCTGCGTATTAATTGATGAAACCGGCGATGTTGCGGGCGTACAGTTCAATGTAAGTACACAGTATAGGTACTTCATCCTACAAAATGTATATAATGTGTCACTGTTTGTTTTCCATAATAAATAAAATAAAAACTATTAAATTCCCAGACTGTACCATCGCGGACATTTGCGGTGAACCAGTTTTCGACCTTATTACTAAGGTTATAAGGTTGAAAAGTGGTTCACCGAAAATGTCCGTGACGGTTACATTCCCACTCAATCAGTCTGCCTAGCCTTTACCACAGATTAATACAGATGGGACACTCCGCAAAATCATTTAAATAAAAAGCGACTCTTGCTACGACACAATAAAGTGCAATTCAGTTCGCAGAACCCTAATTACCTACAGTTATGTTCACCTACACATTGCCTCTCTTTCTATCGCGTAACTCTTATACCGGCGCGGCATTTCTACTGAATTAGCCCCGTGGACGGGGCCCGTCGTGTACTTGTAGCTTCATACCTAAACTGCGGAGTGTCCCATCTGTATTAATCTGTGCCTTTACCCAACTATGTTGGGGTCAGCCAGGTTACAGCATAACCGGTTGCAGCTAAATAAGTACCAGTATTTTACATGAAGTGACTTCTTATCTGATTTCCACAACCCAGTTACTGGGTAACATGATACCACTTGGTAAGACTGCCAAGCCAAGTACACTCCCAATGTGTTTAAAAATTATTATAATCCTTACCGTGTTTAACTCCCTATTGCAGATTCCTTGCGATGATTTTAAAGCAAAATATGACATGAAAAAACTAGGCTTCACCATCTGGACGACCACGTTAAACCATAAAATTGTTAGATTCTACGCCTATTTCGTGTTATTTGTGTCACCAAGTAAGTTTTCTTTATTTTATTAAGAGTGTGGTTCCCTATTTTCGCGCTCGGATTTTAAACATCTGACGCTCGACGCCGCGTAGCGAGTGCGCGTGTGTGCGTTTTTCCTCATGTACGGCACACAGTTGCGAAGCTATGACGATTAAACGATCTTGATCTGTAGCTATGGCGTACCTATATTTTTTTGAAGTAAAAGCTAGAGGTTTACGGAGAAAATAAAAAGACTGTCCACAATACATTATTAGTGTATTTTAATTAAATTTATACAAATATGGATGAAGAAAATAATATTATGTAGGTACTTATAAAAACTAAACTCATTTTACTTATTTGCTTAAGTATTTGTATACTTATAAGTAATTGAAGTTTTATAAAAGTATTTGTCTAAGGGGTTCGATCAACTTTTCCTTGGATCTATAATTTCTGGGAGAACACAATCAGAATAAAATTTTGTTAACAGCGGAGCCATCTTTTGTCCAAAATCATCGTTTTTTTGTGTAAAGCAGTTGAATTTAAGCCGTATTTTAATGTAGATAAAGACGCCACGCGCTAGCTATAATTATTTATTTTTCTTGTGGTATAGGTTTACCAACCGCATCAAGTGCATGAAACAGTTGAATTTGAACCAACACTAATACATTTATTTTATTAAACATAACAACATAACATTTTTTTTTTGTACATAAATACATAAAGCCGCCTCATGCGCAAATGTTTGGTTTACTCTTTTCAAATTTCAAATAGGTAGGTCACCCCGCTGCCACAGAATAACTAATAGTACTGCTGCGTTCGTGTGGGGTTGGTTTTATAATGTTTATTAGCCTAGGCAGGTATTTTACGTGTCCAGTCGACCTAATGACTATACAGTCGACCACACGTCGCACGTCAGTGGTAAGTGATAAGGATTTGTATAGGTATCGTTTTCATAGTTTTCGATTTCGACTATAGCCAATAGTGAAGTCAAAATTAAAATCCAAGATGGCAGCTGCGAAAATTTTAAATTTTTTCGTCATGGGTGTCGTTTTCATAGTTCTTGAGTGTGCTAAAGCCGATATTGGCGTTAAAATGTAAATCCGAGATGGTGGCTGCGAACATTTTCAAATTTTTCGTCATGGGTGTCGTTTTCATAGTTCTCGAGGATGAAGCGGATAGTGAAGTCAATTTTAATGCGGCCCAAGAGAGCAAAACAATGGTGGCCCAATGGTAACGATCCCGACTTACGAGTTGGTCATGGTTTCGAACTCAGGCAGGCACGTTGTGTAAATAATTTCATCACCACTACTCTCAAAACAGTGAAGAAAAATATCGTGAGGAAACCGCCTAGAACCAAAAATTCGAAGACATGTGACATCTACCAACCCGCACTGGGTCCTCGTGGTGTATTACGGCCCACTCGCTCTCACCGAGAGGAGCCCTGTGTCCCAGCAGTGGGAACATTATAGGCTGATTATGATTGAGACCCATTATGTTGTGAGCGAGCACGTTTCAGTGCCAGAGGTCATCACTGATGTGAGACGAGAAGATATATTACGCTCAACACCGCCGCGCGCGGCCCTTGTCCGATCAGAGCGCGGCTAGCCGCGCGTGGCAGCCGCGCTCAAATGCCGCTCTATATTTGGACACACCTTTATATAGTGCCTTTATATAGTGCCTTTATCTATGCCTCACTCGTTTCGTATCGTTTAGTGCGGTCGCGATTTGAGTGTATTTCCCATAGTTTTATTGATGTTTTCCTCGAGCCCTGTTTTCTTTCTGCGGACTTCTGATCTTCTTGATGCTCTGAGCTTCTTGTACGAACCTTGCTACCACACCGGACACGGTACGGAGAACCCCGCATAAACGTTGGACTTGAACTTGTTATTTTGTATATTACGACCAGCCTACCGATTTCATATTGGCACCATGGATCGTTGTGTAAATTGTGGCAAAGTGACTAGAGGCTGTAGTTTACGTGGTCGTCGAGCTGAAGAACTTCAAAAATCAGCTGTTAAGTACCTATATGTAGATCGTTATGTAACCTCACTTTTATTACATCTCTTTTAACTCGGAACTCAGACCGCGAAAATCCGCAAAATGTTCAGTGATGGTTTGATAATATAGTAGCTATAAATTGACACCAATTTCATCTTTTTACAACCCAGGCCCAGGCCCAAGTTTATATGACATGGTTTCCGTCTCCTTTGTCACGGATCCACAATAGAGATTGTGGCAGTAGAGATTTCAAATAAAAATCTGATATAAATTTTTTCTCCATATTCATCCTCCAAAATTCTTGTAGGCATCTTGGATTTACATTTTGACTACACTATCGACGTTAGCACCCACAAGAACCATGAAAACGATACCCATGATGAAAAATTTGAAAATGTTCGCAGCCGCCATCTTGGATTTACATTTTAACGTCACTATCGGCTTTAGCATCCTCGAGAACAATGGGAACGATCCCCATGACGAAAAATTTAAAAATTTTCGCAGCCACCATCTTGGATTTACATTTTGACCAAATTATATTGTATTATTGATATTGTAATTACAATATCAATATTACAAGTAATACAACATAATTCAAGAATTGTAACATAATTCTCCTAAAGTAAGTGTGCCTACCACTTCAGCTTCTTAAAATATTACTTAAATGAAAGGATTAAAAATATTTAGTCGCACTACAATTTACTATATATC
Source organism: Cosmia trapezina (assembly GCA_905163495.3). Taxonomy (NCBI): domain Eukaryota; kingdom Metazoa; phylum Arthropoda; class Insecta; order Lepidoptera; family Noctuidae; genus Cosmia; species Cosmia trapezina. The sequence continues at coordinate 7,333,721 of LR991035.1, forward strand.
ACGCGAGGCGCATGCGCGGCGGCGGGAGGTCAACCGACATAGGTCCTGTGTTGACGAGCGCCAGAGCGCGACTGACTTAGGCCGTTCGATGCACCCGATTTTATACTCACTTTAAAAAATTATTTTCGTAAATGATTGAAGACAGATATGTTTTATTTTTTACACATACATAGTACAATCTTTCTTCTTACGTATAAAATGATTTGTGTTGCCAAATGACTTTTAGATTCTGAGAAATGACGTGTTTTTTTGTAGTCGATTTCTCGATTTTTGATTATCTTAGACGTGATTAAAATACAAGTTAATGAATTAAAAATCAAACTTTTCTCAATGCATTTTAAATTTCAGGATATGTCTCTTCGAATGAATACCACTTTACCTTCTTAATTAGTAGTAATAATTGGTGTAAGATTACTTCAAAGTTGAGCCTTCGCGCGTCATCTGGAAATCGCGCCTTCGAAATCGACTGTTTTCGTAGTCAATAATTCAATTTGAATAAGTTTTTTTTAATAGACTTTAAATAAAAATATATGATAATTACGATGATTGAAGTCAAAAGAAGCTAAAAAAATAAATTATGTGACCAAAATCACTTCAAAATCTCCCAAGTTCTCGATTTACGTATGAAAAATGCAACAACGCTCTTAAACACTGCTATAAAATTAGTCGTCCTAAATGGCTTAGTTACTTGAGGCAAGTGTAAATTGCATTCAGAACTTGCAGCCATCATCCAATGGTGCCAATATCACGTTTGATTCTGGTAAATTCAACAAAAAAAGTCGATTAACAAGTACTTGTACTATTATGTATTCTGTGCTAATATATAGATTTTTTTTTAAGATTCTCATAAACGCATCGAGTCTAAAGATAACACCGTTGTCCTGCGGGATAATAAGGTGTATTACAGTGGATTCGATGGGAAACTGACCAGCGTGGCCACTGAAATGAAAAATCTTATCAGGATCTACACCCAACAGAGTTGCACGGAGTGGCTGGGTAAGTAACAATGATATTATAGGTAAGTATATATAAAACAAAGTCGTGTTAGGTACACCATTTTTATCTCAAGAACGACTGGACCAATTTTTATGATTTTTGTGTTCATGGATTTGTCTTCGTCTGGAATAGGATATTATGTATTAAAACAGGAAAAAATCACAAAAAAACTTACTGTCTTACTTACCTACACAGTTAAAAGTATGTCGTCTGCGTTGCACCATAAAGAGATTTATTAATGATTCTTATTATAATATTATGTAAATGCATATTATTTAAAGTCGTGAATCATATTTTGATCAAGAGACAACCTTACACTGCCCTGTAAATTGCAAAAAAACGAAAGAAAATTTGAATTTCGCGGGCTACCACTGCGCATTCGCCATTAATTTTTTAATAACACCGTCTCCCCAGGTCACCAGTACAATTACAATATGACTAAGAACCAGGAATGCAGTGCCTCCACATTGTCGCCGTTTTCCGCGATGTTCCACTCAGATAAACTGGTCGCCATCAGGGCCTGTGTCGTCGGCCATTTCATCAAAAACAGCAAGACGTACAAGGAAGGCTATGAGATTGTAACCGCCATGGAAGCCAAGGTATTATCTTTGAAATGATTGAATACGAGCACATTTACATTCATTTTCAAATGTAAAGTTAGGAAAATTAATTAATCACGTTTATCAACGTGAGTCTGCGTCGAATTCTATACCTACTAATCAATATTAGTAAATACTATTATATTATACTAGCTTTTGCCCGCGGCTTCGCCCGCGTTTATTATACATATAAACCTTCCTCTTGAATCACTCTATCTATTAAAAAAACCGCATCAAAATCCGTTGCGTAGTTTTAAAGATATAAGCATACATAGGGACAGACAGACAGCGAGAAGCGACTTTGTTTTATAATATGTAGTGATATTTTATCTACACCCATGCTATAAATTCTCTATAAAAGTTTCTGAGCCAGTTAGCTTATTGCCAACATTAAAACGGCCAGTGTCATAGTAACCATGGTAACCATAATAGCATCCAAACGGGTGTTTTAATGTTGTACTGAATTTCATAATGCAACTCGTTTTCAAAAAAAGAACATTGTAATGCACGCGCGTTTCACTACAACAGCGTCGTAATTTAAAAAAAGAACTTATTCGAATTCACGTCGTATACTATGACGCCGGCCGCCACGTTCGATACGAGTATTAGTATTGCAAAAAACTGTTTCTGAACCTTTTATTGATAACATGGGTGTAGATAAAGTCTTGTATGCAACTGTACATAATTAGGTATTAAAACACTCATGTGATACTATTATCACACGAGGCGAATCCCTTATTATACGTCAGTTGCATAAATAACTATAATCTACAACCATGCTATAAATTCTCTATAAAAGTTTCTGAAACAGTTAGCTTATTGCCAACATTAAAACTGCCAGTGTCATAGTAACCATGGTAACCATAATAGCATCCAAACGGGTGCTTTAATGTTGTACTGAATTTCATAATGCAACTCGTTTTCAATAAAAGAACATTGTAAGTAATGCACGCGCGTTTCACTACAACAGCGCCGTAATTTAAAAAAAGAACTTATTCGAATTCACGTCGTATCGTCGTGTCGTCGTCGTCGTATGACGCCGGCCGCCATGTTCGATACGAGTATTAGTATTGCAAAAAACTGTTTCAGAACCTTTTATAGAGGATTGACAACATGGATGTAGATAAAGTCTTGTATGCAACTGTACATAATTAGGTATTAAAACACTCATGTGATACTATTATCACACGAGGCGAACCCCTTATTATACGTCAGTTGCATAAATAACTATAATAGTAGTCAATATTGATAAAGTTACATATTGGGTCCTACAAACAGGCGAAAGTCGCGATATAATCGCGCGCGAGCGCGACACAAAGGCACCGCGTGTCGCGTGTTTACTCCTCTACTCTCTCTCTCTCTCGTGTGCTACTCTACAACCCATCGAAGTAAATCTAACCGTATCCATGATCGTTGTGAAAAATCCTGTGTCCTCTCGGTCTATACCTATTGAAGCACGGCGAGACGCAGCATCGCATTGTTATATTATTTTGAGTCTTTAAAGTCTCCTTTTTTGTTTAATAAAGTACATATTCAAATTTTAATTTCTTATGATCTAACATTTATTCTGGTATAAACTTTACGTAGGTACTTTATTGCAGTGCCTACGTAATGTTTATACCAGAATAAATGTTAGAAAACGTAAATACCTGGCTCGAACCCGCGACTTACAACAACTTATAAGTCGGAACGTTGTAAATACCTGGGTCGAATCCGCGACTTACATTACAACTTATAAGTCGGAACGCTGTAAATACCTGGCTCGAACCCGCGACTTACAACAACTTATAAGTCGGAACGTTGTAAATACCTGGGTCGAATCCGCGACTTACATTACAACTTATAAGTGGGAACGTTGTAATTACCTGGCTCGAACCCGCGACTTACAACAACTTATAAGTCGGAACGTTGTAAATACCTGGGTCGAATCCGCGACTTACATTACAACTTATAAGTCGGAACGCTGTAAATACCTGGCTCGAACCCGCGACTTACAACAACTTATAAGTCGGAACGTTGTAAATACCTGGGTCGAATCCGCGACTTACAACAACTTATAAGTCGGAACGTTGTAAATACCTGGCTTGAACCCGCGACTTACAACAACTTATAACTTTGTAAATACCTGGGTCGAACCCGCGACTTACAACAACTTCTAAGTCGGAACGTTGTAAATACCTGGGTCGAATCCGCGACTTACAACAACTTATAAGTCGGATCGTTGTAAATACCTGGGTCGAATCCGCGACTTACATTACAACTTATAAGTTTGAACAGTTCCCACTGGGCCCACTGTTTACACTGCTCTCTTGCTCGCTCCACTCCTTGGGGAAAACAGTGATGTAAGTAAATGAATATCCTGCAGTTTCTCTTATTTTTGTTGCAGGCTGCAATACCACATGGTCCTGACTGCTTGTACAATGACGTCGCCGAGGAGGGCGGGCTCTGCAAGTCTATCTTCTTCACCGACAAACCATGGCTAATCTCCTGCAACCCAGAAAAAAATTAACATTATGACGTTTTGATGTTGTTTTGAAAAAACAAATGTTTTGTGTAACATATTAAAAACTTTTTTGGCATTTTATTTTGGTTCACTTATTATGATTGTTTTCTTTATGATCCCTTTGTGACCGAAGAAAAAGTTTTATTTACCTAAGGTTCTATAGAGTAGTCGACTGGTCGCACATCTGACGGAAGATGCGTCGGGCACTGGGAGTCTACTCCCTAAGCACGAAGCCCGTAGTTTCAGCCTTCGTTACGGTTAAGGGCGTTTCCTACTCCGTATCACCTACTGATAGATGATTGGTTCGAGGCCCGAACGAAAGTATGAATGACAACACGATTTGACAGTGGTCCCTACTCCCGATGTGTTTGTGCCCGTCCGAAAAATTTAACTTTTACACTTGTTTTGATGGATCGTTATCTCAGACGGACGGACTGATGGACGGACGGACGAACTGACTTAGGGAGTAGACCAGAGGGAGCAAAAGATGCGATTTCGTCGCGCGATGAAAATGTTGATTAAAATATGATTCGCGGCCGTAGCTAATATGGCTTTACAGAATTATAATCATTAGAATCAGCAATACAACTTCATAAGTTAGCATTTACGTACCTCAAACCTCATGATTTCATGAAATCAGATCTAGATTTGAGATAAATGCTAACTTACAACAAGCTCACACTGACCTACAAATTGCAAAAATCCTAAGAACTTTTGAATTTCGCGGGCTACTCTGGCGCATCAACCTTAAGAGTTCATATGATGCTGTTTTGGTGATATAGGGCGATCTGGATATCGGTATCTATAAGACTTAGGAGTTTGTTATTTGGACACATTAAACTTGGACTTATAATCTTTAAATCTGTTGAAGCGAAAACACGATTGGATAAAAAATTCTCGATAGAAAAAAAAAACGAAAAAACCTCCTTTTTCACTTATTTTGAGTTAGATCTCTGAAACCTTATGGAATTTCGTGATGATTTTTAACCTAATAGATAGGTAATAATATTATCTCAAATCGTGACGTTTTTTTTTTTAATTTTTCTACTCTTTATTCTTGTAATTAGCAGTTAAGTGATTTGGCGCTTGCGTCATTTTATTCTAAGCGAGCACACTCTCTTTCTGTCTCTTGTTTTGCACGCGGTAGTAATAGCGCTATCCTTTTCAATTTGTTCAATCAGTCTGCTGCGGCATCTGTTGCAGGACGGATCTATGTTTGGCGACATTACCGAGAAAGGACTATTTTCGACATTTTTATTTTGTTTTGTGGTAGGTATAACCTACTGTAAAAAGAAGTTAAAACCTTTTAATAACCATACAATAAATTATTGTCATTATTTAGTGTAAGTAAATAAAGATGGGCAAAAAGAAAACTCTCGGAAAAAGAAAACAATTAAAACGTCTGAGGGAACAACTCCGTATTCTGAACGAAAGAAAAAAAAAGTAAGTACTTAACTACCGATATAAATTACGGTAAGTATCAATTCTTTTATTTACGTAGCTACTTAGGTATTTCAATTATGTCTAGGGACGAACACGACGCGCGACGGTTCGTTTCGCGGACCATTTTTCGAGTTTCAACCTTATTGCTACGAGATGCTCATGTCTAGTGTCACGTCACCCTGCTGTTGGCTGTTGATAAAGTTCAAGTTCGTTTGATGAGTCGCAAAATACGCTTTGTAATGATAAATATTGTTATTTTTGTAAATAAGTAGGAACCTATAAAGGATCAATGGGTATTACGACAGATACACACGGCTACACATCAAGCTATACATTTCCCGTTTACACTGACCTCTCATTGTAAGGAAATCAAATACAATGCGAGATCAGCTTATACTGGAAATTCTACTTGATCTGTACATTTCCAGTTTACACTGACCTCTCATTGTAAGGAAATCCAGTACAATGCGAGATCAGCTTATACTGGAAATTATACTTGATCTGTACATTTCCAGTTTACACTGACCTTTCATTGTAAGGAAATCCAATACAATGCGAGATCAGCTTAAACTGGAAATTATACTTGATCTGTACATATCCAGTTTACACTGACCTTTCATTGTAAGGAAATCCAATACAATGCGAGATCAGCTTATACTGGAAATTATACTTGATCTGTACATATCCAGTTTACACTGACCTCTCATTGTAAGGAAATCCAATACAATGCGAGATCAGCTTATACTGGAAATTATACTTGATCTGTACATATCCAGTTTACACTGACCTCTCATTGTAAGGAAATCCAATACAATGCGAGATCAGCTTATACTGGAAATTATACTTGATCTGTATTATGCTTGATTATGCTTGATCTGTAGCCGTGCGTACCACGCGTAGTTTCTAATACTCACGAATAAGTAGGTACTACCTACCTACTAATGTGGGGTCAGGAACCTATTTGAATGTTGTGTGTTAGGTAAGTATGTTATTTTATTATGACTAAGTTATACATTTGCAGAAAACCATTCGTTGAGCTTGAGAATGTGACGAATAAAACCGTGCCCACGGTATTAGAGCATGAATTGCACGAAGCCGGACCGGCGGCGGCGCACAGTGGGCCCATACTGAAAATTAGTGGACTTAGGCAACAAAGTTCCTATATCGATGCGATTTTTTTTTATATGACGTGTTATATTATTCCTGACAACTTTTATTCTTATAAAATTTCTTCTAAAGTTGATAGTTTGTCTTGAAAACAATTAATTAGATTTTTTTTGTATGGAGCGAATCACGTTTAATTTTTTTTCTTCAATTGTACTAATATGTTGAGTGTGTGGCGTAAGTATATGATAGCTAGGGTCATTCTCTATCCATGAAAAAAAAATCAGCGCCGGCCATCTGCGGCAGCGCGAGTAATCATTCGGTAAAAAAAAAATTATTTGGAAGAATTTTTTTGTCATTTAAAATAAATTCAAAGCATATTTTTTGTCTCATTTGGCTGTTTTCACCTTCTTTTTAGTTAAATAAATAGTTTTAATAGCGCATACGTACTTATAACTAGTAATTCTGGTAGAGATTTAGTTATTATTGCATGTTAACGGTAGCACCTGCATTGTGATTGATGACTCATTTGTTTGTGCACTCGGCTAAGCGCATAACTAATGAGTCATCGAAAAATGCTCGTCTCTGATTGGCTGAATAATTTTCACTCACTGTTATGTCCACTACTTGAGTAATTAACACTAACTATAAATATAAAGACATTCATTAAGTCCATCTTTCATCATTCATCAAGCAGCCACAGGAAAGTCCGGTTAAACAGTCTCGACCCCCCGTGGTCAACTGCGAGAAGCCATTCCAAAAAAAAAAAAAAAAAAAAATAAGTCCATCTAGTTTCGCTCTTGTCGCTTGTTTGTGAACACAGTGAAATACTTGTATTTTTATATTAACATTAGAACTATGGCTGGATTTTGTACCAACCTAGATCTTTTTGTGAAATTAAGAAGTGGCGGTGATCTGAAAAATCTTATGTTTCTGTATGAAAGTATCATTTCTGTCTTGACTACCGAAGTTTCTGAAGAAGACAAGAACCGAATCAAGGAGTTCTGTCGACTTTTTTGTGTAAATTTAAATAAAAAGTGGATAGAGTCAAGTAGAAATCAAAAAACTTTTATGAATCGTGTAATTAATCGCAAGTGGTTGGAAAAAAACATCAACTGGCCTGTTTGTGACAGTATTGATCTGAGAAGTGTGATGGGCTTTTCGGACGCAGCCTTATCTGAGCTTGTGGATATAGATTGCCATGTTCCTACTCTTGCAGTATGTACTGCGGAAGCGGGAACATCTACAGAAAAGGAGCACAGAAAACCGTTCGAAGAGTTAAGTAATAAGCAAAAGAAAAGACGTTCTACTTCCATATTAGAAGAAAATTCCGAGGAAGAGTTGCAGCACTGGTACATAACAAAATTGAAAGACAACGGCAAAACGAATCTGGCAAAAGTGGTCGAATACCTTTCCAGTAATCCAGATGCGCTATCCGAAGTAGAAGAGAGACTATTCAAAAAGCAGAGCTTAAGTACTGTCTCTGAAGATAAGTGTTTAGCTCTTTATACATCAGTTGCGCTCTCGAAATGGAAGTACTTAGCTCTTCGACAATTTCTGAAAGAAGAAAACTGTGCTGCCTTTCCATCTTATCCAAAGCTTGTAAATGCCAAGAAAAGATGTTACCCACCACAAGAGAGTATGGGGATTACCGAAAACGGAGCTCACATTAAATTGCAAGCGCTATTGGACCACACTGTGGAGAGGATATTACTTGATATAAATACTGTTGATAGGTCTCAAAATGAAGAACTCAAGTTGACCTGGAAATGGGGACTTGATGGTTCTTCGTCGCAGAGTAACTATAAACAGAAAACGTCAAACACAGCTACAGAGTTCGATGATTCATCAGTAGTCATGATAAGCATCGTCCCTCTTCGGCTAGTGTCTACTAGGCCATCATCTGGGAATGAAAATCTAGTTTGGGAGAACCCCACACCTTGCTCAACTCTGTACTGTCGACCAGTGAAGTTCACTTTCACTTCGGAGACAGCTGACTTTATAAAGTCTGAAGAGTCTGAGATGAAAAAACAAATTGATGAACGAATATCTACACAGTGTGGAAATATTATTGTATCACATGAATTGCATATGACCATGATTGATGGAAAAGTGGCCAATATTATTGCTCGAGTACCATCATATGCAACGTGTCCCATTTGCTTAGCAAAACCGAGTGAGATGAATAATTTAGACGCTTTGACTTCTAAACCACTTCGTGAAGAAATTTACAAACAAGGAATTTCTTCACTGCATATGAAGATTCGGTGTATGGAATGTCTTCTCCATATATCTTATAATCTGGATTTTCAACGATGGACTGCTCGCGGCGAACATAAGGCTTTGAAACAAGCTAAAAAAAATACCACACAGCAAGAGTTTCGTGAGCAAACTGGAATGCTGATTGATATAGTCAAACAGGTATGTATTTAATTTTCGCTCTCTTTATGTTGTTTGTGAATTATATCTCTATGTATTGTATATTACAGTATTGTTTTCCCATTTTAGGGTTTTGGAACTACAAACGACGGGAATACAGCGAGGCGCTTTTTCCAAGATTACAAAAGATCTTCCAGAATAACGGGAATTGACGAAAATCTGATTTTCAGATTTTCCGTTATTCTACAAGCCATATCATCAGGCAAAAACATTGACTGTGAAAAATTTACCACAAATGCCCATCATGGTTAGGAATATGACAAACAGCCCTTTTCAGGGCTACAATTACTAATTCACAGTTTCATATTGATCATACGTACGATAACTTATACTATAATAATATACATACAGTTGATTATGTAGATAATTATCAACGACTTGCCCGTACAAATTTAAATTATTTCACCTATCATTAACAAAATTAGTATAACCTGAAACAGTACGATATATTTATTCAACAATAGATAACGTGTAGTTAAAAAATAACACAGTCAATCAGAGACGAGCATTTTTCGATGACTCATTAGTTATGCGCGCACAAACAAATGAGTCATCAATCACAATGCAGAGCACCTGCTTTGTGATTGATGACTCATTTGTACCGATAACATACAATAATAACTAAATCTCTACCAGAATTACTAGTTATAAGTACGTACCTATGCGCTATTAAAACTATTTATTTAACTTAAAAGAAGGTGAAAACAGCCAAATGAGACAAAAAATATGCTTTGAATTTATTTTAAATGACAAAAAAATTCTTCCAAATATTTTTTTTTTTACCGAATGATTACTCGCGCTGCCGCAGATGGCCGGCGCTGATTTTTTTTTCATGGATAGAGAATGACCCTAGCTATCATATACTTACGCCACACACTCAACATATTAGTACAATTGAAGAAAAAAAATTAAACGCGATTCGCTCCATACAAAAAAATCTAATTAATTTTTTTCAAGACAAACTATCAACTTTAGAAGAAATTTTATAAGAATAAAAGTTGTCAGGAATAATATAACACGTCATATAAAAAAAAATCGCATCGATATAGGAACTTTGTTGCCTAAGTCCACTAATTTTCAGTATGGGCCCACTGTGCGGCGGCGCGCGTACAGGCGCGAGCGGCAGCGGAGCCCAATTCGTGGCTGGCGGCGGCTGGGCATTTGGAACAGGGAAAGGGAGACTCACCGCTATCGATTGACGATACGGACAAGTAAGTACATAAATAAATACATAATATAAAATAAATAAGTATATTTTTAATCCCCCTTAGTAATTTCTTTTTACCTGCCTCGCTGGTCTAGCGGTCGCAAGCTCTACTGCTGAGCGTGAGGTCCTGGGTTTGATTCCCGGGTCGGGCAAAATGGTATTGGGTTAAAAATCATTTATCATTCTAGTTCAATCATTGACATTTTTAACTAATTGACAAAAAAACTGTGCTGTTTCATACATTTTGGTCAAGTAGGTACTTATTGAATTTTTGTATTAAACAGCTGTTTTTTTTTTCGTGATTTCAGAGTTGGTCCCATAGTGAAAGTTGTTCATATTCATGAGTAGAACACTGTAAAAATTTGGATGGTGATGAAAAAATCTTCCTGTATAACGAAGTTCAAAGGAAAACTATCACAGCTAAGTAGGCTTTACAAGTTTACGAGTAATAGTCGAGCAACTTACATTTGCAGTTGCAATGTATGGGAGAACATGATTTTCAACTACAATGTTAGGTTTGTTCTTGGGATAAATTCATTCTAACTACGGAACCCCTCATGTGCGTGGTCCGACACGCACTTGGCCGGTTTTTTTATTTATAAGGAACATTTGTTTTAGATAAATAGTTATATTATGTGAGAGTTTATTTTTGTAGGAACATTCCTAATTTTTGTTAGTACTACGATATTTGGATAAGGTACCTACCAACCTATGAATGTTACGCGTCGCGTAATTTGTTGAAACTTTTTTGTCTTTTATTTTTTATGTGATTTTTAACCGATTGCCAAAAAGGAGGAGGTTATATGTTCGACTTTATGTATGTTTTTTTTTGTTTGTTCTTGTAATAATATTCTGAATATACATATTAAATTTTATAATAAATAAAGATTGATGAAAAATAACATTATTTTTATTTCATACTAACCTTTTAGGTTTATAGATTGAGTACCTACGCGAGGACTGAATGACGGATCCGTCTAAATATAGTACACGAAAAAAATTTTTTTTTTGTTTTATAAAATTTAAAAAAAAAAGTTTTTTTTCCAACCCTGGTGGTATGTCAGTTTGTAGGTCTATGAACGAAGCTTCCAATATGTATATAGGTACCTATGTAGGAACATACATTTTGATTGCCATACGAATCAAGTTCAAATTCACGAATCTATCGGAGACGGGCCGTGAATATGCATTCACGGCCCGTCTCCGGCATAGATCGCTGTTGATCAGCTGGGCGGCCGGGGCACCGCGCCGTTCAAACTCGAGCTCTGAACTCGACTCGATCGCGGTTGCCGCGCCGCCCCGCGCCGCCGCCGCTCGCGCCCGGTGCGAAGCGCGCCGCGCGCCATGCCACCGCGTATTATTTTAGAGGGGGCGCGGTCGGGCGGGGCGAGAGGTTCATTAAAATTGATAAAAAAATGAGCTCCTCCATATATTAACTTAGAATTGGGATGTTTGGAGTCATAAAATTCTTTTAAAAACAATAAAAAATTGTTATGTAAAGTGCTAAAAAATACATTTTTATTTTATTGGTCAGTGGGTCGTCTTAGGATTCAATAAATGGTACTCTTTTTAATAATCTGTACTCTTTATTGACCCACTCTAAAATTAAATATAGGTACTCTACTTCTTCTAGAAAAAGTTGGTAACCCTTGTGTAGTTTGACGCGACGCGAGAGAGATAGGACAACGACATAGATAATACCCTATTTAGGTAAATAGGAAACACTCACGCCCACGCCACGGTGCTATTGTACTTTGGATTTTTTTTTCGATCGAAAAAACATAAGTAGGTAATCATGTTTGCTGTGCATACCTTTTATTATTCACTGGTTCACTGGTCTAAAAATCCACTCGTTCCACTAAAACCCCCTAGACCAGCTATAAGGGCGAGCACGCACTGCGGTGCGTGCGCACTGGGCGGGGCCTACAGTAACAAAACGCATGACCTCAAAGACATTCCATACCGTAAAACATGGCAACTTTGCCCTCGACATTTGACTTTGCCCAGTTGTGTATTTTTTTAAAAACTTAATACATACCAAATTTGTCTATAGTTAGTAAGAACATTTTGTCTATGGTAAAAAATTCATCATTTTTCTGGCAACACTGTGTGACGCGCTGTCACAGATGTTACTTCAGTTGTCTGTCAGACGTCGTTGAAGTTAGAGTGTTTTTTTGCGGGCAAAATCTTTTAAAAAAACTTTTTCGAGAAGTGCTACTTGGAGTTATCGCAGGTAAGTAATTTTTATACATCCGTTATTACATTGGAAATGAATAATATAGACTAGTTTTCTTCGCTAAATGCGTCGTATAATCATAAAATATAACAGTGGGCAAAGTCACAAGCATATTTTTTGAATATCGTTGACAACATTGCCCAACGTTTCTTTTTCACTAGGGTTGTCACCCGAGGTACATTTTTTAACCTAGTAAAAAAAGGAGGGTTCGGATTTGATGAACAGTTAATAATGTTGGTAAACATATAAAGTTTAAAAACACAGTCGGGATTTAGAAGATACGAGGGCTCGTATCTTCCAAATTCTGACTGTGTTTTTAAAGTTTTTTGTTGATTGGTTTTAGGTTCTTAAAAACTATATGTATTTACATCGAAATCAAACTACCTAGGTACTCTTGTTTTACCGCTACCGCGATAAAATTCATAAAATAATTTCTAATATAATTGTTAATATAATTACTATGAAAGTTATTCAAATTTTATTTTCCCGGCTATAATTTTATCTTTTACTGCAGTTCTGTTTATAAATTTACATTTTTTTTAATAATGGGTAGGCTCGACATTTTCATTTAGTTTAATCTAAAAACTTTGCATACCTAATCCTGAACTTTGTTGCAGTTTATTTGTCCGTCAGTGTAGATATGTATCCAAATTAATTTACGCTAAATGTTGATTATATTATATAACAATAACATAAAAGATAGGTAAGTACCTAATATTTATATGTACTTAAAATTACTAAAAATTATACTGCATAGTAACATAATTTTTCTGTAAAACTCATTACAAATTTTAGTGTTATTTGTTATTTTCATATAAAAACAAAGACCGAGATAGGTACATACTTTTTAGTTTTTTTTTAAATTATTTTTTAGTTTTTGAACACTTTAGAAATAAAGCATATTATGTAAAAAATGATGTTATACTATTTTTAATTTATCATTATAATATATTATAATATTCCACACTAAAAATTATTAAATAGTTAAGTATTGTCAATGGTGACAACCCTTGAACAATCGCCATTTTGTACGAAAAATGTTCTAGAAGGCTTTTTGACTTTGCCCACTCATTTTTAAGGGTCAAGGAATGTGAATATTTGGCGTATAATTTAATACATTATTGCATTGCTCAGTATTTTCATTCAGTCCTTTTCGAATAGTGTTAGAGTCCATAGTAACGGAGATCTGTAATGTGGGCAAAGTTACCAAATGTATATGATTTTTTGCCCAACACCTATAATTGTTATTTTCACTAATAAATATGCTTTTTTTTTACTATTTTTAGTTTTGCGTATCGAGACATGAGCATATAGTATTATGTGGCACCGAAACAATAATCAATTTATTAAAATTTTCCAAAATATCATGAATTAAGCATTTATATTTTAAATTTATGGGCAAAGTTGCCATGTTTTACGGTACTTCACAGATTATGCGGTAGAAAAACGCACCGCAGTGCGCGTTCGCCCTATGTATTCCTCTCTAGCAGTCGGCGTGTTGACGGTGGCGCCACCCCCGAATATTAGCCTTTTTTGCGTAGAAATGAAACTAAATCGATGCCGAATATTTTTCCTACACTGGCAATGGTTTACAAATAAGTATTATTGCCAGTGTAGGAAAAATATTCGGCATTGAGGCAACACCGGTGCTTGAGGTGCTTGAGCTCAGACCATGCCAAGAAAGTAAAACAAAGAGTAAAACATTTATCTCTTTCCCACATCCTTTATCGTACCTTTATCGTACCTAATAATAGAACGGGAATAAAGGTAGTTACAGAATTCTGTTTTTAGCCTTCCTTCTATGCTTTAGTTGTTCTTCTGAGTGCTTGAGAGGAGATGTTTTGTATAGGTTAGGTACCCAAAAGACCCAAAAGTTTTTATTAGGTAGGTACTGTATTTATTTAAAAAAAAACTCTTGTCTTTTGTTAAATCTCGATTAGCTTTTCCAGGCGCGCCATCTATTGATGTGAAGACTAATATTCTATATATCGCACACCTAGATCTAAACTGAGACATCTCAAAATAGGTAATTTTTCAGAAGACAATAAAAACGTAGGTATATTGCATTTTTTGTTAGGGAAGTTAAACAATTTAATTTGATTCTAGATAATAAATAGCTTGTAAAATGTCACTGTATACAAACTGGGTCTAAAATTCAATCATTTTTATCGATAATCACTGTTTTTCAAACATAACTCAAAATTAACGATTTTTGAGTTGTCTCAGTTTAGATCTAGGTGTGCGATATAGGTATTAAAATTTTTCTTTAAACCCTTCTCTGTCCACTGTATTTTTTGCGTTGGATAGTTTCATTGCGTTACGTCATACTCGACAATCCAAGAAACCAATTTTTGTGAATATTGAGCTAAAATACTACCTCAGGTTTATATCTCGCTCGAACGATACTGCTTGCAGATGGCTTGCAGACTTTTAGAGAGCGAGACTGAGTGCGGTGCATAGTTTGGTAATTGCTTTTTACGGTGAAAATAATGGTAGGTAATTACCAAAAAATTTAAAACATAAGACCTGCTTTATAGTTAGTTCAGTTAATATGCAATGTTTCATGATCGAATTTGAAGTAGTTTTTGAATTTGTTTTTGAAGTTGTTTTGCTGCTGGGGAGTTTGTTCCGCTACTTCTTCTTCCCAGCTAAAGCACTAGGAAGTGGTGAAGGGCGGGCGTTTTGTGGGGACTGTCTTACTGTAATTTTGACGTTCAAAAAGTGCTGATTCTCAGCCTAATTTGAATAAAGGACTTTTGATTTTGATTTTGATTTTATGGAATCGTGTTTTCGTCTAACATAGTACCTAACATTAATCCTCAACTTTACCACCATAATATTTATTTCAAAATTAATGTTGCAGTATAAATTTCGACATAACGAAGGATCATGCTAAGTCATTTGAAATAGTATAAGGGGGATCCGATGTGGTAGCCCGCCACATTCAAATTTTCTTGCGTTTTTTGCAATTTGGAGGTCAGTGTCAAGTTGTATCTTGATTAAAATATGATTCGCGATTGTAAAAAAAATGTATTTACATAATTTTAACCACAAAAATTATCAATACATCTCTTTAAGTTATATTTCCTGCGGATTGGTCTGATTTCGGAAATCGGACGAATCGGACGAATGATTTGGCGAGCTATACCACATTTAGGTACAGTCTACTCATATTTATGAGTAGTATCGTTATGAAAAAACCATATCGAATTATGTCTCGCTTGTACTCATAAATTAACACGAAAATTAATGTAAAATGATGTCAGCAGACAGCACACAATTAATACAGATGTATTCATAAATTAACCAGACAACAAATTTGATCAGTAGGTAGTACCTACTTTATATGAATTTTATTATTTTCTTTCAAAGCCACGTGATGACTTTCGGTTTTTATTTAAGGTGGATAGGTACATACCAACCCAATTATGTTCTACCTAATAAAGAGGCAGGAAGGAAGGTTAATGCTGGATTTCTGAAATAATAGGTACAGACACCAGCACATCAAGCTACTACAATCTGTCAAATTTCTTTAAGTAATAGATTTTCATCTTTATCGCTTAATCATTAGGTTCAAGGTTGATTGGGAAAATTTGACAGTTTCGGATGGCTTGACCTGCTGGCGTCTGTAGGTAGGTACAGACGCCAGCACATCAAGCTACTACAATCTGACAAATTTCTTTAAGTAATAGATTTTCATCTTTATCGCTTAATCATTAGGTTCAAGGTTGATTGGGAAAATTTGACAGTTTCGGATGGCTTGACCTGCTGGCGCCTGTAGGTAGGTACAGACGCCAGCACATCAAGCTACTACAATCTGACAAATTTCTTTGATAGATTTTCATCTTTATCGCTAAAGCATTAGGTTCAAGGTTGATTGGGAAAATTTGACAGTTTCGGGTGGCTTGACCTGCTGGCGTCTGTACCTACATCATAAGAATTCATAGCTGAATAAGGTCTAGGTCTAACATTTATCGCTAACTGCTGAGCATCTGGGTTCGATTCCCGGGTCGGGTAAAGTGTTTTTGGTTACACAATCAGCCTATAATGTTCCCACTGCTGGGACACAGGCCTCCTCTCGGTGAGAGTGAGCGGGCCGTAATCCACCACGCGGGCCCAGTGCGGGTTGGTAGATGTGTCCAGTTGCGAATCTGTCCAGTTGCTCCGGAGGGGTCTCGATATGTAATAGTTGGTCACCCATCCACGAACCGAGAGCGGAAAGCGTATTAACCTTCGATCGACCCGTGCGGCTGTTATTTTTTGTGTTAAACGTGATTCGAAATACTAAAAAAGTAATGTTGGAAATTCTAGCCTTAGGCCCTGGTTCCAAGCTTGGTTTAGCTCGGTGTGTAAGTGAAATGGCGTTATGGCTGTCTAGTTTGACGCACGAGATAGAAGATTCTCACGCGCACCGGAATTATGTCGTAAAAGTGCAAATAAAATCGTATAAAATTAGAAATTAACTATTTAATAAAAAGTAATCCATCACTGGATGCAGTTTGGAATTTGACATTTGATGGTATATTTTTAATTATAATTATAATTGCTAATGAATGGATAAACAGCTTTTAAAGATTATTAGGAGGTATGTTTAAAGATTTTTTTGGTGCATTAAAGTATGTTTAATTATGTTTTGGCTTCCATCACTGTATGCGAAAAGGACTTGAAAATATTATATTTTTTTTACATGTCAAAATTATTTACGGTTTATGAGATACACAGCTTTAAAAAACCACCTTTTTGATCGTTTTTAGGAAATCTGCGCCTAGTTGAAAGTATAAATATGAAACCCGCTTTACTTTATGCAAAATCAGTGAAAAACAATACTGGGTGCAGAAGCCAGTCATGTTCCATTTTAGAACGAACTATCATAATTCAATGCATACATAAAATTTCGTGACTGTAGGTACTGATGACTCTTGAGGAGTTCCCTAGTCTGGAGCCAATCCTGAGTGCAGCAGCCAGGTCATGTTGAACTTTCGAAGGAACTATCATAATTCAATGCGTACATAAAATTTCGTGCCTGTACTGATGACTCTTGAGGAGTTCCCTAGTCTGGAGCCAATCCTGAGTGCAGCAGCCAGGTCATGTTGAACTTTCGAAGGAACTATCATAATTCAATGCGTACATAAAATTTCGTGCCTGTACTGATGACTCTTGAGGAGTTCCCTAGTCTGGAGCCAATCCTGAGTGCAGCAGCCAGGTCATGTTGAACTTTCGAAGGAACTATCATAATTCAATGCGTACATAAAATTTCGTGCCTGTACTGATGACTCTTGAGGAGTTCCCTAGTCTGGAGCCAATCCTGAGTGCAGCAGCCAGGTCATGTTGAACTTTCGAAGGAACTATCATAATTCAATGCGTACATAAAATTTCGTGCCTGTACTGATGACTCTTGAGGAGTTCCCTAGTCTGGAGCCAATCCTGAGTGCAGCAGCCAGGTCATGTTGAACTTTCGAAGGAACTATCATAATTCAATGCGTACATAAAATTTCGTGCCTGTACTGATGACTCTTGAGGAGTTCCCTAGTCTGGAGCCAATCCTGAGTGCAGCAGCCAGGTCATGTTGAACTTTCGAAGGAACTATCATAATTCAATGCGTACATAAAATTTCGTGCCTGTACTGATGACTCTTGAGGAGTTCCCTAGTCTGGAGCCAATCCTGAGTGCAGCAGCCAGGTCATGTTGAACTTTCGAAGGAACTATCATAATTCAATGCGTACATAAAATTTCGTGCCTGTACTGATGACTCTTGAGGAGTTCCCTAGTCTGGAGCCAATCCTGAGTGCAGCAGCCAGGTCATGTTGAACTTTCGAAGGAACTATCATAATTCAATGCGTACATAAAATTTCGTGCCTGTACTGATGACTCTTGAGGAGTTCCCTAGTCTGGAGCCAATCCTGAGTGCAGCAGCCAGGTCATGTTGAACTTTCGAAGGAACTATCATAATTCAATGCGTACATAAAATTTCGTGCCTGTACTGATGACTCTTGAGGAGTTCCCTAGTCTGGAGCCAATCCTGAGTGCAGCAGCCAGGTCATGTTGAACTTTCGAAGGAACTATCATAATTCAATGCGTACATAAAATTTCGTGCCTGTACTGATGACTCTTGAGGAGTTCCCTAGTCTGGAGCCAATCCTGAGTGCAGCAGCCAGGTCATGTTGAACTTTCGAAGGAACTATCATAATTCAATGCGTACATAAAATTTCGTGCCTGTACTGATGACTCTTGAGGAGTTCCCTAGTCTGGAGCCAATCCTGAGTGCAGCAGCCAGGTCATGTTGAACTTTCGAAGGAACTATCATAATTCAATGCGTACATAAAATTTCGTGCCTGTACTGATGACTCTTGAGGAGTTCCCTAGTCTGGAGCCAATCCTGAGTGCAGCAGCCAGGTCATGTTGAACTTTCGAAGGAACTATCATAATTCAATGCGTACATAAAATTTCGTGCCTGTACTGATGACTCTTGAGGAGTTCCCTAGTCTGGAGCCAATCCTGAGTGCAGCAGCCAGGTCATGTTGAACTTTCGAAGGAACTATCATAATTCAATGCGTACATAAAATTTCGTGCCTGTACTGATGACTCTTGAGGAGTTCCCTAGTCTGGAGCCAATCCTGAGTGCAGCAGCCAGGTCATGTTGAACTTTCGAAGGAACTATCATAATTCAATGCGTACATAAAATTTCGTGCCTGTACTGATGACTCTTGAGGAGTTCCCTAGTCTGGAGCCAATCCTGAGTGCAGCAGCCAGGTCATGTTGAACTTTCGAAGGAACTATCATAATTCAATGCGTACATAAAATTTCGTGCCTGTACTGATGACTCTTGAGGAGTTCCCTAGTCTGGAGCCAATCCTGAGTGCAGCAGCCAGGTCATGTTGAACTTTCGAAGGAACTATCATAATTCAATGCGTACATAAAATTTCGTGCCTGTACTGATGACTCTTGAGGAGTTCCCTAGTCTGGAGCCAATCCTGAGTGCAGCAGCCAGGTCATGTTGAACTTTCGAAGGAACTATCATAATTCAATGCGTACATAAAATTTCGTGCCTGTACTGATGACTCTTGAGGAGTTCCTAGTCTGGAGCCAATCCTGAGTGCAGCAGCCAGGTCATGTTGAACTTTCGAAGGAACTATCATAATTCAATGCGTACATAAAATTTCGTGCCTGTACTGATGACTCTTGAGGAGTTCCCTAGTCTGGAGCCAATCCTGAGTGCAGCAGCCAGGTCATGTTGAACTTTCGAAGGAACTATCATAATTCAATGCGTACATAAAATTTCGTGCCTGTACTGATGACTCTTGAGGAGTTCCCTAGTCTGGAGCCAATCCTGAGTGCAGCAGCCAGGTCATGTTGAACTTTCGAAGGAACTATCATAATTCAATGCGTACATAAAATTTCGTGCCTGTACTGATGACTCTTGAGGAGTTCCCTAGTCTGGAGCCAATCCTGAGTGCAGCAGCCAGGTCATGTTGAACTTTCGAAGGAACTATCATAATTCAATGCGTACATAAAATTTCGTGCCTGTACTGATGACTCTTGAGGAGTTCCCTAGTCTGGAGCCAATCCTGAGTGCAGCAGCCAGGTCATGTTGAACTTTCGAAGGAACTATCATAATTCAATGCGTACATAAAATTTCGTGCCTGTACTGATGACTCTTGAGGAGTTCCCTAGTCTGGAGCCAATCCTGAGTGCAGCAGCCAGGTCATGTTGAACTTTCGAAGGAACTATCATAATTCAATGCGTACATAAAATTTCGTGCCTGTACTGATGACTCTTGAGGAGTTCCCTAGTCTGGAGCCAATCCTGAGTGCAGCAGCCAGGTCATGTTGAACTTTCGAAGGAACTATCATAATTCAATGCGTACATAAAATTTCGTGCCTGTACTGATGACTCTTGAGGAGTTCCCTAGTCTGGAGCCAATCCTGAGTGCAGCAGCCAGGTCATGTTGAACTTTCGAAGGAACTATCATAATTCAATGCGTACATAAAATTTCGTGCCTGTACTGATGACTCTTGAGGAGTTCCCTAGTCTGGAGCCAATCCTGAGTGCAGCAGCCAGGTCATGTTGAACTTTCGAAGGAACTATCATAATTCAATGCGTACATAAAATTTCGTGCCTGTACTGATGACTCTTGAGGAGTTCCCTAGTCTGGAGCCAATCCTGAGTGCAGCAGCCAGGTCATGTTGAACTTTCGAAGGAACTATCATAATTCAATGCGTACATAAAATTTCGTGCCTGTACTGATGACTCTTGAGGAGTTCCCTAGTCTGGAGCCAATCCTGAGTGCAGCAGCCAGGTCATGTTGAACTTTCGAAGGAACTATCATAATTCAATGCGTACATAAAATTTCGTGCCTGTACTGATGACTCTTGAGGAGTTCCCTAGTCTGGAGCCAATCCTGAGTGCAGCAGCCAGGTCATGTTGAACTTTCGAAGGAACTATCATAATTCAATGCGTACATAAAATTTCGTGCCTGTACTGATGACTCTTGAGGAGTTCCCTAGTCTGGAGCCAATCCTGAGTGCAGCAGCCAGGTCATGTTGAACTTTCGAAGGAACTATCATAATTCAATGCGTACATAAAATTTCGTGCCTGTACTGATGACTCTTGAGGAGTTCCCTAGTCTGGAGCCAATCCTGAGTGCAGCAGCCAGGTCATGTTGAACTTTCGAAGGAACTATCATAATTCAATGCGTACATAAAATTTCGTGCCTGTACTGATGACTCTTGAGGAGTTCCCTAGTCTGGAGCCAATCCTGAGTGCAGCAGCCAGGTCATGTTGAACTTTCGAAGGAACTATCATAATTCAATGCGTACATAAAATTTCGTGCCTGTACTGATGACTCTTGAGGAGTTCCCTAGTCTGGAGCCAATCCTGAGTGCAGCAGCCAGGTCATGTTGAACTTTCGAAGGAACTATCATAATTCAATGCGTACATAAAATTTCGTGCCTGTACTGATGACTCTTGAGGAGTTCCCTAGTCTGGAGCCAATCCTGAGTGCAGCAGCCAGGTCATGTTGAACTTTCGAACGCATTATCATCGAGTTGTGAGTTTGTGAGCTACCCCAAAAGTTTCAGCCGGATATCTTAATCGGGAAGTTGAGTTGCAAGATCTACCCGAAACCACAGACAAACAAGCGTGTTATTAAAAATTTGTTACGCACGGGTACAGATCAAGATATACATTTCCAGTATAAGCTGATCTCGCATTGTATAAATTTCCTTACAATGAGAGGTCAGTGTAAACTGGAACTGTATAGCTTGATGTGTAGGGGTGTGTACACGTGTTTCACGATATTTGAATTTTTTTCTAGTTTGTTTTTTGAAATCTTCGAGGTCAAAGTCGTTAGCAAAGTCAATCAACACAGCCTACCGCAGTCCACTGCAGGACATAGGCCTCTCCCAGGCTGCGCCACAACATCCTGTTCTCCGCCTTCCGCATCCAGTCTGACCCAGCCACCTTTTTAAGAACGTCGTCTAACTGGTCATTGCCGGCCATCGGTCCTTCGACAAACATGGCCAGCCCAATGTAATTTTAGCTTGATTACTCTGCAAGCTATGTTGGTACAATACGCGCCACGAAAGATGAGTCTTGACACACCACGTGGTTTGACTTGCGCAGTATACGATTTTAGATATCTATAACGGTATGAGGTCGGGGAGGCTAAAACGGCCACATTAAGCAATTCCTCTAAAAGCGATTCATTTCCTGAATTCCCGGCAATATTATGATTGTGCTATTTGACGTATTTGACATTAAACTTCAATAAAGCAATTCATAATTTGTGGACCATTTTATGAATCTCCATCCAAAACTGTCAAACAGATGAATTGCGTGCTATGAATTTTACGCAGATAAATTATGAATTGTCAGGTTGTGACCGTTTTACGATTTCAAATATGATTCATAATACCTATTATCCTATTATGATTCTGCCAAAGTGGCCGTTTTAGCCCCCCTGAGTGCGGGAAGGACCCGGGCGTCATCGGGGCGGCGGAAAGAGCGCGGGAGGCGCGGTCAGGTCTCATCTTTCGTGGCGCGTATTGTAACTCCGGTTCTTTTCCAGATAATTACTGAGTGCTAATTAAGCTATTTTACATGGAAGGATGATTCTGGCTGACACCCTGGTGCCTGTCATTTAATTTATTTCAAGGAAATAACGCAATTCTGTATTTACACAAGTGCTTAAAATGTTCCAAAGTGTCATGATGTTTTCACTAAATGGAAAATGACTGAAAATATGATGTTTATTTCGATACTGTTGATTCAATATTTACTTTTGGGATACCTATATTGTTCATTAAATTCGTTTTTTTATTCAGTACTTACCTACCTATTTGCATTGAAAGCAAATTAGGTGTAGGGTACATTTTTAACCGATGACAAAAAAGGAGGAGGTTCTCAAGTCGACGCGTATGCAGGGTTACTGGAAACATGTATGGACCACGAACCCTGAGTCGTGTTGACCTCTTTATCGGTTCTGTGGGCGAGCCCACCGGCGGCGGCGCGCCAGGATAGCCCGCATTCGTTTTTTGCAATTTGCAAGTCAGTGTTAGGTTAGGTTAGATACGTTGATCAAAATATGATTCGCAACTGTAACAAGTATGCATAAACATAATTAGTCGTCAATAAAACTCTTTAAGACCAAGTAATCCTATTGAATGACTATCTTATGAAATACTAGCTTTTAGCCGGCAGCTTCGCCCGCGTGGATGTCGGAAAATATCTTACGGGAACGTGCTACTGATCCTTCCTTATTCCTTGTCTACATAAAGGGAACCTCTGTGCAAAATTTTAGCTTTTTAGGTTCAAGGGTTTGGGCTGGGCTTTGATGAGTCAGTCAGCCAGTAAGTCAGTCAGCCCGTCAGTCAAGACTTTTTTATTTATGTGTGTATATATTGAACTCATTTTTTTTCAGTTCTAGATTATATTTCTTGAGGAACCCAAAAAATACACATGTAAATTTTTTCGCTGAATCATACGTCATGCCAGATGCGAGAAGCGTATAAATACGCTTGGTAGTGCACTCCTTGTACAGACTACAGAGTATCTGTAGCAAACAGCGCATCCCGCTACAGTCATGATCCGGACAGTCGCTCTCCTGGCCGTCGTTGCCTCCGCATCTGCCATGTTCGGAACCAGTAAGTATACCTTTATTAAATGGTTCCAACTTATTTTATTAACCGCCTTCTTATAAAAGCAAAGAGTCCTCAATTCATCTGTACAGGGTGGCATCAACGCGCAACCTGTTACCATGTATTTAGTACAGACACCCCAGCACATCAAGCTACTACAATTTGTCAAACTTCTTTAATAGATTTTCATTTTTATTGCTAAAGCCTTAGGTTCAAGTTTGATTGGGAAAATTTTACAGTTTCGGGTGGCTTGACCTGCTGGCGTCTGTTCATGATTCTGGACCATCCCAAAACCCCAACGCTCAAATTTTTCGTCAGTTACGAAAAAAAAAAATGCTGTTCAATATATTTTGATCGCGTAGGTATTGCACTTTTGTAGGAAACAATTTTTAGAATAACTGACTAAAAATTTTGACGCAGGAATCCAGAATCATGGTACTGAATCCATAGTAACATTATGTTGTGCGTCGATGTCTCAGCCACCCAGTATATGTATGAGTATATTTTTCAAAAACGAAATATATCGCACGATTAGGTTCACAATGCAATGTATTTCACACGCGTGCGATTTTTCATTTTCCAACACGTGTGCGGGAATAAAAATTACCACAGATAACTTATACCTATACTTAGTCCAAATTGGTTCAATGCCTCTATTCACAACCGTCTCGCGCCAGAGACGGTCCTTTCTATTCGGAGGTGAATCTTTTTTTTTTTAATCTCGGCAAAGAGATATGCGTTAATATTTTTTGAATATTTAAATAATGTTTATAAATAGAATATCATCAAAACCATGATTATTACAATAAAAAAAACGTTTATGATCAAATTAACATTTATTTGTATTTTAAACTCAAAATTATTTAAATTTTCTACCTTTGCTTCTCCTTCAACCTGGCTAAAGCAAAGCGTGCAAAGTGGAGAACGTTTTTTATTGCATTCGAGGCGGAATTAAAACACCCGAGCCATAGGCGAGGTTGTTTTTGAGCCGAGAACTGCAAAACAAATGTCCACGTGTATCAAACGACGTTTTTCAATACACTTTTGAAGAAATAAAATAAAATAACGGAAAATATTTTTGTCATGAATTAATAGGAAACTATGATTTAAATTTTCTCTTTTTTCCCCGCTTTGCTTTCGCCAGGTTGAAACAGAAGCAAAGGTATAAAGGCGATAAACAGCCTAATATGAAAAATAGAAAATTCAAATATTTTTGAGTTTAGAACACAAATAAATGTTAATTTGTTCATACACGTTTTTTTATTGTAATAATCATGGTTTTTGATAATATTCTATATAGAAACATTATTTAAATATTCAAAAAATATTAACGCCTTAAAGACGCATATCTCTTTGCCGAGATTAAAAAAAAAACATTCACTTTCGAATAGAGAGTTGTGAATAAAGGCATTGAACCAATTTGGACTAAGTATAGGTATAAGTTATCTGTGGCAATTTTTATTCCCGCACACGGGTGGGAAAATGAAAAATCGCACGCGTGCGACATACATTGCATTGTGAACCTAATCGTAGTGCGATATGAACCAGTTTTCGAGGAAGTGTATTGAAAAAAAATTTAAATCATAGTTTCACAATAATTCATGACAAAAATATTTTTCGTTATTTTATTTTATTTCTTCATAAGTGTATTGAAAAACGTTGTTTGATACACGTGGACATTTAACACAAAAAAATAAAGAAACACTTTCCAATTCCATGTTAACTCCGTAAAGTTCGTTTATTAAACGCCAAGTCGTCGTTCTTAATTTTTTTTTTTTATACTGTTCAAAAAAAAAAGTATATCGCAGAGTTTAAGCTTCTTTGACTCATAGGAAATACATTACAATGTTAATGATTAGGTATTAAGGTAGATCCGCAGTGGTAGCAAATTTTCTTGCGTTTTTTGCAATTTGCAGTCCTACTAATCACAATCACACTATCACACTTCACATCACACTTCACACT
The DNA here is from genome assembly GCA_905163495.3 of Cosmia trapezina. Taxonomy (NCBI): domain Eukaryota; kingdom Metazoa; phylum Arthropoda; class Insecta; order Lepidoptera; family Noctuidae; genus Cosmia; species Cosmia trapezina. The sequence continues at coordinate 7,359,348 of LR991035.1, forward strand.
AATATTATAAAGGCGAAAGCTTGTGAGTGGGGGTGTGTGTGTGTGTGTGTATGTTTGTTACTTCTTCACGCTCAAACGGCTGGACCGATTTGGATGAAATTTGGTATGTAGATAGCTTATACCCTGGATTGACACATAGGCTACTTTTTATCCCGGTTTGCGCGGGTGAAACCGCGGGGCGCAGCTAGTACCTATTATATTAAAATGTGAAAGTTTGTGAAGATGTTTGGATGTTTGTTACTCAATCACGCAAAAACGGCTGAACGGATTTGGATGATTTTGCCACACCGATAGTTTGTAACCTGGTTTAACACATAGGATACTTTTATCCCGGTAGTAGGTTCCCGTGGGATGATTTCTGACATCCACGCGGGCGAGGCCGCGGGCAATAGCTAGTTATAACCATAAGAATCATCATCTTAGTTAGATTTACGCCCGGTTTCTCGACGGCTATTCAAATCTAAAATTAACTAACCATGTATAAAATCTCTTGCTAAGTCAAAAACGAGTTGCACGAACGTTGATTAAGTACTTTGATTTGAATCTTTGATCACTTAACACAACAACCAAATTAGTGCAAAAATCTCTCCTGTTAATTCAGAATTTGGGTTTCTGAACAAACGATTAAGCTCGAATGTCATGTCAAGCCACTGTCAAATGTTGTGTTAGCTAATCTGTCGAGCTTGGGCGATTATCTTTACGTTCCCTGTGATTTTCTGTTTTCTTTCGATTTTCTACTTATAATTAATAAAACAACTTCTGCTACCCATAACGGACTGCTTTTCTACTAAATATTTGATAACCGCCCAACAAACATTTTAGTCGTATAAATAAAAATTACGCGACTCTAAATGATATAAAAATCGTATTAAAGTAATTTCAGCGTGTCATACGACTTAGTTCATCTTATCTTTACACAACTTGTAGTCATATATAGACGTCGTATAAACTTCTATACGACTGTCTTGCACGACTTTTACACAATTTTCAGTAGTATAACCAGTGATGTCGTCTTAGTAATGTCTAAACAACTTTTACATCGGCATTAATCGTATTAAAGTCGCGAGAACTACTTTTACGTGATAATCATGTTAGAGTGATAAATGGCACTCTTATACAATTTTCAGTCAATTTGAACACTTTTAAGCTACTATTTAATGACTGGATGACCTATAAGTATATAAGAATTTAGCAATATTACAACCACAGCCATTTTTTTCTCTCTGTACAAATAGATTGTACGGTATTAAAATGAATAGAAAAAGCTGGGCACATGTGAAAAAAAGTGGCGCTTTTAAAAGAAAAGTAAAAAAAACCTACATTGCGCTTCCTACGTCCAATTTATATTATTTCGAATACTTCTACACGACAAGTCAACTGTAATCAAACTGGAGTTGGTTCCGCACAAAATTTAATTTTCAAGTCACCATCATTTTCAGTTTTTACCAGTTGCACAAACGATGTTGATACATTTTGTTGAGCATTACGGAGACTATTACCATAATAGAATATATCACAAGTAACGTCCATAACTTGATTCATCTGGTTAATGAAGTTAAGAGATTTGGTAAATTACAAACGTTCAATATGCATCGAACGTTTGTAATTTACCAAATCTCTCTCCCTTCAAAAATAAATTAAGTTCTATTAAACGTACAATAAGAAAAGGAAACAAACCTCTGGAGCAAATTGCCAACCGACTAATTCAAAGAAATACCATAGAAATAGAAAAATTAAGTAATAATAGTAACTATGATAACATTCCTGTCATTAAAACATATGTTTATAAAAAAACTTCTATAAAAGTGATTCATGTGGAATAATTTATTCTCTCCACAGACAACCAAAATAAATGGTTTATGACTAATAACCTTAATATATTCGAGCTTATATCTATAGAAAATGACGACGTTTGTATAAGTTTAATTGGGAATATTATTGAAAATGTCACCAATGTTTTTGACAAGCCAGTTAGGTCTTCATTCTTGAATATTTTTATGATAAATTGTAACAATATAAGAAGATCTGAAGCGATAGTTCATACTACTGTCATAAAATGTAAGTTAGTACCCGTAGAATATAGTTCAAATACTTATTTTGTACCGCTCATTCATACCCTGAAGTGAAAAGGTGTAAATAAAAAAGAAAAATTGCAGTGGTTGGTTTTATTTATTAAATCATTTAAAATATAACAACAAAAATATTAAGAAGGTTCTCGATTAGGTAGATTATCTTTGGCGCATTTCTTACAACTAACGAAAGTATAACAATCATAATGATCGCTATTTCTCGATTTTAAATAAATTTATTAACAGGAGTTAATAAATTTATTTAACCCTTAATCGGGCACAGGGACCTATTTTAACGAAATCAAAGTTTTTTTAAATTAATTAATTACTTGACCCATTATTTTTCTACAGAATTAGATTAATTTAACATGTATTTAACATTTTCCTCAGTCACTATAAAATGTGTAGGTTTCATTGCCAGTTATCGGAAATCCGCAACCAAAACAACGATTCGCGCGTAAAAAGTGTGTGGATGTCCATGGCCATCTCAAAAACATACGTTTCATTATGATAAAATCTGTTTTGGTTAAAAACTTATCGATGTCCATAAAAATGATATGTAATCATTTTTCATTATAACCGAGACCACCAATAAATAAACCACTTGTTTATGTATGTATTTAAAATGGTTTTTTCACACGCGATTGAATCCAAATGAACCCTTATTTCGTTAATATGGCTGATAATATACAGATAAAAATAAGTGCACGGAATGAAAAGTCGTTTAGATGTTATGTTAAGGTTGTGTCGTTATTCCTAAGTCGTATTAACGTAACTGTTAACACTTTCGTCAAAATATAGGGTAAAAATATTGCTTTATTTAAAGAATTTATAAAGCGCGTCCATTATATGAAGAAAACTATCTAATATTACTCGATAAAATTAATTTCCCAACAAATTAATGCACTCAAACATGAGTTTCGAAGATAAAATAATAAATAAATAAAATGGCTGTACTCCCCTTTCAATGATAAAAAATATTGCTATATTCTAACACAGTACAAAAGTTGTTCGGTTGTAAAGTTTCAATTCACTATATTAATTTAATCACTTTACATCAAAATCCCTTATAAAAGTCGTGATGAATACTAGTTACTCGATAAAATGTCGCAAAGCAGTGCTAACAGACATCATAACTCGGCGAAAAGAGGTTCTTACGACTCCTGTACGACCACTACTCAACCAGATAGTGATTAATACGACTGGTACGTAACTCTGTTACGACAGTGATTCGTATAAAATGGGCCTATTCTCGGTCATATCAACGTGATAGCGATGTATTTACGACCAGCGTATAGAACCAAAAGTTAAAATCAGCACGTCGTGGCGACCTATCAAATGTTTGTTGGGCGAACAATTACATTTCCTATAAAAACAAACAAAAGTATGTAAAGATGGTCACCCATCCACTGACCAACCCCGGCAAGCGTAGCTTAACCTGATTGATCGACCCGTGCGGCTGTTATTACTTAGCCACGAGCTCTTCCTAAAAATCTAAAACCAAACAATAAAAATTCTATAGGAATTTTGTTATAGATTTTTTTTTTGGTACCTACGTGTTGAGGTTTAGGGGTTTAAGGATTGTATGAAGGGGGGCCGAATTTTCATTATTTTTGCGATAGGACACACCGTTTTCGAGATATAAGGAAAAGAAAAAAAAACCAAACATTCAAATTTTCAATAAAATGCCGCCTTGGTCAACAGTGTCAACTTGACATTCAATTGAACGAGTTATTTATCAAAAATGAATGAAGAATACGATGTTGCCATACACATAATCTATTTTCTTTAATAGTTGACATTGATCGTTGATTAATAAATTTTATCGTAATCGCCAATTCAGCAACCCAATTTGATCTGACTAGTCTGTCAATTTAACCAGTTTGTTAGTTGATTTTAGATTTGAATAGCCGTAAAGAAACCGGGCGTTAATCTCTTTTGATCTTTTTTCGGAAATCAGATCAAAAAAGAACAAATCTAAGTTACACTAGCCTGGGGGGCTAAAACGGCCACTTTGGCAGAATCGTAACAGGATAATAAGTAGGTATTTATGAATCATGTTTTAAATGGTAAAACGGTCACAGACTGACATTTCATAATTTGTCTGCGTACAATTCATAGCACGCAATTCATTTGTTTGACAGTTTTGTATGGAGATTCGTAAAATTTAAAATAATGAATTGCTGTATTGAAGTTTAATGTCAAATACGTCAAATAGCACAATCATAATAAATTGCTGGGAATTCAGGAAATTAATCGCTTTTAGAGGAATTGCTTAATGTGACCGTTTTAGCCTGTCTATCTAAATATTTTCAAGTTTCCGTGCGATTTGAATAATTGATTTTTGTTTTTAAATTGTTTTTTTTTTATATATTTAAAAATAAACTAGGAATTATCGTAGGTACAGATTAATTCATTCGTAGAAGATTCGAGCAATTTTCTTTTGTTTTGCGGTAATAATATCCTGACGATCTTCCTTTATGAACTACATATTTCTTTTGTTTTATTTTTTTTTAATTTTGTTTCAGGTAAATGGTTACCCGGATTAAGTTGTAAGTGCTTTTACTTGATAAATGAATATTCCTTTTTGTATTTCACCGATTTTGTCCAGATTTCCGGCCGGATTCACATGATTATTTTACATTTGGTAGAAAGAACCTCGCGAGTTTCCTTCACCAAGAAGGGCCCATCGAGTTTTACAATAGAGCGAGAAAAACTCTTTGAAATTTTCCATCCGGGAAAACGGTTAAAAATGAAATGATCAACTTATATTTGAGATTTGAAGAAAATGACGAGAATGAGAGAAATTACTATTATTATTATGCTAATTTTTAGGGTTCTGAACCAAAACGGTAAAAAAAGGAACCCTTATGCACAGCTAGATATCTCAAGAACTACATTAATAGTTCTTGAGATATGTAGAGCATGTGGGGTATCATTATGAAAGAGCGCTGTTTGCACATTCTCAAACATTTTTAATTTTTTTAGGCCACATAGTTTTCGACTTTTGATGAAAAATGTCAAAAAAATACAGTTACCTTATCTCCGAAGTTTGCAAAGAGAAAAATCTGAAATTATTCTATGTGATAGAAGTTTATGTAAAAATTACAGGAAAAATAAAACGATGTCTCTAAATAGCACACTTTTTCAGAAATCGGAACGGAACCCTCGGTGCGCGAGTCCGATTCGCTCTTGACCGGTTTTTTTTTTTCAAATAAATCAACTTTTTATGTGATGTCCTAACGAGTGGACTTAGCCTCTTTTACACTATTCTACGGACTTTAGGCACTTTGGTTTATAATCTAATGAACTTATCAATCCTTCACTTTACAGGTACATTCAACATAAACCCCTTAACGTGGGGAACGAGCTCTTTCGTCAATCTTCCTCGCAACAGTACAGCAGCCAAGGAAAAGGGCTGGACGATCGTGGAGAAGCCTACTAAGTCATACTCATCAGGTTATGACGCACTTGTCCTGCTGGTAGATCCGGACGACCCCACCATTGGCGTACTCACCGACGAAAACGGCCAAACCTCAGGCACACAGTACGCCGTGAGTACACTGCACTTCCTTTTATCAATTTGTGGATAATTACCACGAATTCCTCCCCCTGTCTTGTCTTAAGACTTCGAGAGATGTCACGCCTAGGAATTGTAACAGCAACATTATGTAGGTAGGTACTTAGGTAGGTGTCGCAGAAAAATTTTATAATACCTACGGCGTAAAATAAAACGTCCAGCCGAAATAAAGGCGCTGTTTACTAATACGGCTGATTGATGACGTTCGCCAAAACGGCGGTCAATCTTTAACCCTGTTGCAAACAAATGAAATTATAGGGTAACCAGCCAAGTAAGTCGGCGTACGCACGGACGTTATAAAATCGCGGCGGGATTTTACTGCGCACTGGATTTTCAACTCTCTGCTTAGCGCCGAGAGATGAAAATCCAACAGTGTGTTTTGTCGACGCGCTAGAATGCACTCTGTTATTGTTAAGTTGAATTCTCAACGCTCGGCTCAACAACGAGAGTTGAAAATCCAGTGCGCGATAAAATGCCGCCGCGATTTTATTACGCTCGTGGAAACTGCGACCAACTTGGAAATAGCACTCGCCGCCGGCCGCTACCACGGCACCGCTCGCTTCACTCAGTCGGCTAGCGCGTGGTATAAAGTATTGTGTCTTGTCTACCAACTTGTGTTATTTAATAATGCGGGTGTGCGCTTAAATAAATAAATCAGTCAGCTATCCATCTCCGTATTTTGACGTCCCAGGTCACAGTTCTAACCTAACCTAATCATATTGGAACTAAAAACTATAAAGCGAGGCGCCAAATTTTATTATAGCGGAGCGTTGATCAGCCGCATTGTAGAACGCGATACGCTAAAGCTTATCTCAATCAATCTGCCTTGCCTTTTCCCAACTATGTTGGGGTCGGCTTCCAGTCTAACCGGATGCACTGAATACCAGTATTTTACATGGAGCGACTGCCTATCTGACCTCCACAACCCAGTTACTGGGTAATACGATACCCCTTGGTAAGACTGGTTGTCAGACTTTCGGGCTTCTGACGACCCGTAACGACTGTCAAAGATTCACGAATAACAGCCGGGACCAACAGCTTAACGTGCTTTCCGAAGCACGGAGGAATCTCGTTATGTAAAGATGGTCACCCATCCACTGACCAACACCGGCAAGCGTAGCTTAACCTGACGGATCGACCCGTGCGGCTGTCATTACTTAGCCACGAGCTCCTCACAATTCTCAATGTACTTTTTTGCTCGTAAAGGGTCTCTTATTTCACCAATTTCAATATCGTAATGTATGTACTTGTGCGTTATTGTAAAGTAAAACGCACGAGTTTCTTTTTAATAGGGTAACAGTGTAACACCTACGGTGTATCATGATGCTCCGTCTAAAACCAACGGTACTTTTTTAAATCTTAGCAATGAGTTTTTATGTCAGAAAAGTGGTCAACATTTTATGAATAAAATTACTTTAGGATAAAATAAAATTAAAGAATTAAATGTTAAACATTTAATTCTTTGATATAATTAATTTTGCCAATAAATTACAACAATTTATCTGTAACAAAAACAAAAAAATATTAATTTACTTTAATAATACTGGCTGTTTTTGTGCTTTTGCCTTAAAAAAAAAAGCGCTGATGCGTGCGCATCGCTAATTTGTGAACAAGTAAAAATTATTCCACGCGCTTTTTCTTTTCGCTGTATTGTTTTTATTTCAAAATGTCGTCAAGTAATGATGAATTTATTCATTAGACACCGCCAGACCCAGAAGTCTCAGAGGCAAAAAACCGAAAAACCGACCGATAGATACTTACAAGCGGATCAAAATTTGGAGGAGGATTAGGCGGAGCGAAAACAAGCAAAGATGCAAATTAATTTTCAGAAAGTGTGTTTTTAAATATTTATAACACATTTGCTCGTAAAGGGTCTCTTATTTCACCAATTTCAATATCGTAATGTATCTCATTACGTACTTGTGCGTTATTGTAATGTAAAAGGCACGAGTTTCAAGATGCTCCGTCTAAAACGAACGATACTTTTTTAAATCTTAGCAAAGAGTTTTTATGTCTGAAAAGTGGTCAACATTTTATGAATAAACTATTTTTTTTAATAACTTTGGGAGATAAAATATAAAAACAGACATTTTATTCTTTAATTTAATTCATTTTGACAAAACTATTAATTTACTTTATTAGTAATACTGGCTGGTTTTTGTGCCTTTGCCTTAAAAAAAAAGCACTGATCACACAACACACATCACACATCACACACACGCATCACGCATCACTAATTTGTGAACAAGTAAAAATGATTCCGCGCGCTTTTTCTTTTCGCTGTATTGTTTTTATTTGAAAATGTCGTCAAGTAATGATGAATTTATTAATTCGACACCACCAGAAGTCTCAGAGGCAGCAGAAAAGGCTACTCTAAGCCGAAAAATGTACCGATAGATGAAAACGAGCAAAGATGCAAATTAATTTTCAGAAAGTGTGTTTTTAACGATTTATTCGTTTAAGAAAGTCCGAGTTTTACTTATTTCCTCGCAAATATGTTATAAAACGTCGTATGACATACGTGCGCTTTGATAATTACAGCCTCTGCTTTCTTGTAGCCCTCGCCTACGGCTCGGGCTAGCAATATCGCCTCGGCTGTAATTTTCAACTTACCGCACTTATATCATAATGTACTATTATTCGTTTAAAAAAGTCCGAGTTTTATTTATTTCCTCGCAAATATGTTATAAAACGTCGTATGACATACGTGCGCCTTGATAATTACAGCCTCTGCTTTCTTGTAGCCCTCGCCTACGGCTCGGGCTGGCAATATCGCCTCAGCTGTAATTTTCAACTTACCGCACTTATATCATAATGTACTACACTCATGGACAAATTTAGAGGAACGCAAAAAAAAATCGTGTTTAAAACACCATGAACACCAAATATCATGGATATTTGTGACAATTAAGTTTATTAATTTGGATATTGCTTATTAGTCGTTAATTTAAAATTGCAAACGTCGAAAAACAAATGACCAAATGACAAAAATTAACCAAATTAAGAAAAAAAGAAAATTTTACATGAAAGTAACATTTTTGTAACTCATTATTTTTATAATTTTTTTCATAAGGGCTTAGGAAAGGCTATAACGTAGGCTATAATCAGTACTTAGTGTTACCCCTTCTAACTCTTCGAACTGCTCCCAGTGGCCTTGGCATACTCCTAATCAAGTTATCAATAAAACCTTTAGAGGTTGCGTAACATTCTTCCTGTAATGCGTTTTTAAGAGCTCTCTAATTAGCGGGGGCAGGATGTCTTTTCTTAATTTGTCTTCCAAGCTTATCCCATGCATCCTCTATGGGGTTAAGTCGGGCGAGCGCGTTGGCCACTTGAAAACATTGATTTCAACGTCTCGAAGGTATTCGACAACTACGGGCGCAATATAGGGGAGTGCATTATCATGCATAAAAACAAGTCTATCTCCTTTATAAGGGGCAAATGGCATTGCAATTTCTTCCAAAGTCTCAGTTACATATCGTGCCGCTATTAGTGACCCATTTTCAATGACGCGGAGTTCCGTACGTGGCCCCTTACAAATACCCCCCTATACCATAGCTGACCCTCCACCATACGCCTCTTTTCCAATGATGTTGCACTGAGTGTACCTTACTCCCGCGCGTCTCCACACTTTAATCCTTCCAACATCTGGCTTCAGACAAAATCTGAACTCATCTGTGAATAGAAATTGACTCCAAGCTTCGTTATTCCAATTTTCGTAAATGCGAGCAAACTTAGCTCGAACTACTCGATGGTATGTGGCAAACAGGGGGTCTCTGGCAGGCAAGTGTGAACTTATTCCGGACGATTTTAGTCTTCTTCTCACAGTTTTTGTGCTTATTGTAACCCCTCGAACTTCTTGGAGCTTCGTTCTTACCTCAGAAGAAGTTAAGGTCCGGTTTCTAAGCACGCTGCTAACGATGAACCGGTCATCTCTGGTCCCAGTTTTCCGTTTAAGTCCCTGTCCTGCGAGTCTCGTATACTGTCTGGTCTGCCGATACCTCTTGACAACTCGGTGTACCACAGATTTTGATACTTGTAATGTTTGGGCCACATGTTTTTAGGTTTGCCCATTCCCAATTAAAGTAACAGCACTAGCAACTTGAGTGGCGTTTAGATCTGGCATTCTCAGTTTATTTGCAGTAACAATTCACGCTTAACATGATAAACAAAGCAGTCAAGGCAAACATTTAAACAAGACCTAAAATTAAACTCAAATTCAAAAGTTGGCAAAATTTTTCGCAGTATGAAAGAAAGCATTACGCAATAATTACATAAAAACAAATGAAATTCGAAAAAAAAAAACATTCCAAAACTTTATTTTTTTTAATACCATTTACTAATGTTAGTGACAAGTACGCAGGATAACTACATCAGGAAAAACTTAATCTTTTTTTTGCGTTCCTCTAAATTTGTCCATGAGTGTATTATGTAGCCGTAATACATTTTGCCTGAACCAATAACAGCCTTTAGGTATTTCGGCTAGTCATTTTGTATACAATACAATTCGCATAGGCATAACAATTGCGCATTTGACAAAAGTTTGCTATTGTCGAGGCAAGAAAGTATACGGTAGGATGCATCGATATATACCTATATATGTACTAATTTAACTCTATGGTAGGATGACAATTATTATTAGAGACGTATTATACAGGATGTTTGGTGCTTCGTTAGCCAAATGGAAATGGCGGGCTATCACATCAGGATGTTTGGTGCTTCGTTAGCCAAATGGAAATGGCGGGCTATCACATCAGGCCCGCGGACTCGCACACGAAGGGTCAAAAATCAAAAATCAAAAGTCATTTATTCAAATTAGGCTGAGAATCATCACTTTCTGAACGTCAAAATTACATAAGACAGTCCCCACAAAACGCCCGCCCTTCACCACTTCCCAGTGCTTTAGCTGGGAAGAAGAAGTAGCGCAACAAACTGTCCAGCAGCACAGCTGTCTGTTCAGTTAGAAGAACTTGATTCTCTATACTTGGTTCCGTACCTTAAATATATGTTTAACAATCGCAAAGATAACTTTGTATTTCATAATGATACTTGTAATTCACTACAAGTTTATTTTTTGCAGTTGCAGAAAATCGCCCAATTTCTTAATTTTTGAAGATAAAAAAATAAAAACATTACTTAATTTTGATAGAACCGTACAACATTACACATTATATTATAAAAAATAGGAGGCTATAGTACTAAGTAATAACTTTTTTTTTATTCAAGTTCAAAGGCTGAAGTTTGGGATTTTTCAAAAAAAAATAATAAAAAAATCCCGTGAGGCTAATAATTTTTTTTGGGGCCTGAGGTACTATGACCCCTCCTATCCTCCATTTCCACACTTTAAATATGACTACCTTAGTTCGCTATAAGAGGGTATCTCAGTTGTAGCTTTTATCAACTGAACTGCATTATTGTCTGAACTATGGAGCTACGCAAGCCTTGCAAAAATCGCAAAAATGCAACTATTGAAGATAAGCGTATAATTATGTGTGGGCGTATATACAGGATGTTTCTTTTAAGGTGTCAAGCCAGTGCGAGCTGATAGCAGAGTACTACCATACCTATCGATTTAACCTCCATGGATGTACTACGATTTTTTGTAGTTTTCGAGTTACTTTGGATCCCTCATTTCATATATCAATGGTATTGGTTAAGCATTTAGGTAAAAAAATAATGTTTTTATCATCAACTGAGCTCTGCTTAAACGTAGAGGAATAGTAAATATCAGTATTGACAAAAATATCCAAATATAATAATAAATTATAAAATATGAAAATCACAAGATTTCAGGTACCTGCACCATTTTCAACGACCGATTTCAGCAAATAATGCCCTATTTAGTACATTCTTGTTCAAAGTTGACCCAAAAAAAAATATAATTTTTTAAAGCCTATCTCGTAGAATCAGGAAAAATACCGAAAAAAAAATATAACTCAAAAACTACAAAAAATCGTAGAGCAAACATGGGTGTTAAATCGATAGGTATGGTACTCTGCTATCAGCTCGCACTGACTTGACACCTTAAAAGAAACATCCTGTATGTACCTACCTATTAATTTCGTACCTATCAAATTCGATTCTACCATCGCAATCACCTAAAATAGTGATGGCTCCTGTAGCTACGGACATTTTGATGGAATAAGTAAGTGCTGATTCGATGCAGAATAGTGCTCTCGACACACGACCAAATCAATGCAATTTACTGTCTAGAACGTGACAAATTGCGGAATCCTTGACCATTGAACGTGTATAATGTGTTGCAGATCCCCAAAACTGGATTCAGTTCATGTTACGACATGGTAGAACAAGGATTCACGTCCTGGAATTACACCAACGCCGATGGAGAGATACAGGAATTCTGGGCCATTAGTCAATACTTCGCGCCTGAAGGTACTTATGTAATTTTTTTGAAGACCTTTTTGTTACTTATGCTCCTTCAAAAGACTCTACGACCTATAAGTGACTACCTAACTGGCAATGAAATGGTAGGTAGGTAAATTACAGAGATAAGGGGGCCTTAAACGGCCACATTAAGCAATTCCTCTAAAAGCGATTCATTTCCTGAATTCCCAGCAATTTATTATGATTGTGCTATTTGACGTATTTGACATTAAACTTCAAAAGCAATTCATAATTTGTGAACCATTTTACGAATCTCCATTCAAAACTGTCAAACAGATGAATTGCGTGCTATGAATTGTACGCATAAATTATGAATTGTCAGCTTGTGACCGTTTTACGATTTCAAATATGATTCATAATACCTATTATCCTATTATGATTCTGCTAAAGTGGCCGTTTTAGCCCCCTGTTCTAAATTCAAATAAAAGTTTAATAAAGCATCATCTTCATCTTCCAATAGTAGCTTATCTTTTTTTTTTTTTTTTTTTTTTAATTTATTTCAACAAAAGTTACACAAGAGTATTTTACAGATCTTCTGCCAAACTGCAGGACAGTTTGTCGGCAGTGTTCTCGTGGACACAGCTCTTAAGTTTTCTTAACACTAATGCAACACTATAAAAGGTAAAAGGTAAGGGGACACATAGGTTCTGTACCTCGGCTATATCAACTTGCCCGCCATCCCCGCACGCTCAGCGAAAGCACATGCTCCTAGCGTCCCGACCACCGCCACAGCCCCCCCCCCCCCCCCTATCTACATACCTACATAAAAAATTACCAATACTGTTTTTGATACTAGTAGGTACGAGTACGATAGAACCCATAAGGTGAATGCGCAAAGGTAGCCCGCGAAATGCAAATTGCAAAAAAACGCAAGAAAATTTGAAATTTGAATTGCGCCTACCTTGCATCCACCTTAAATATTTCTGAAAAAGTGGTTCCGGTTCCTAATATCATATCGTAATCATCACGAGTCCCATGATTTAAAAAACCTAATTTTTTAATTTTTAAGATGCAGAAACTCGTAAAGCCTCTTATAACGAAACTCTGGTGCTTCGGGGTGACAACATAATGGTCGAAGGTAACAACGGTGAACTGGTACCAATAGCCACCAATCTCAATAATACCGACAGCGTCTGGACCGAGCAAGCCTGCGTGGTGCTGATGGGTAATAAAGTTAAAATACCTTATTTCAAAGCTTCAGAACAGAAAGTTTTTGCTTCCTGTTCTAATAAAATTATTGAGAAACCCAGCGAAAATCAGCCTGTGGCGTCAGGTGGTTGGCATCTAGCATTATGCTGAGCTGAGGAGGCCCTTTTGGCATTTTATGGTTTTTCTCGAGATCTTGGTCCCTTTTTGTTACCTGACTGTGGCGAAGCCCAAAAGGAGGGTTATGTGTTTTTGCTTTTATTGTGGTCCTATTCCATGCATTGTTCAGTCCGTCTGTCTGTCTGTCTGTCTGTCACATCTGGATATCTCAGGAACTACTAATGCTATCAACTTGAAATTTAGAACAGTTTTAGATGACGTTTACCCACCTATTTTGCAAATAAGAAAGAAGTAAAAATATATTTTTTTTTTTTTTGTAACAGGGACTGAAAGGGGTCTTAAAAATTCAAAGTGGGGCTACTAGGGCATGTGGGGTATGGGGTATCATTATGAAAGAGCGCTGTTTGCACATTCTCAATCATTTTTTTATTTTTTATTAGTTCGCATAGTATTAGTAGTAGTAGTATTTCGAGTTTTGATGAAAAATGTAAAAAAAAATACCATTCCCCCCCCCCCCCCCTTCTCCGAAGTTTGCAAATATAAAAATCGGAAATTATTCTATATGATAGAAGTTTATGTAAAGATTACAGGAAAAATAAAACGATGTCTCTAAATAGCACACTTTTTCAGTAATCGGAACGGAAACCTCGGTGCGCGAGTCCAACTCGGTCTTAACCGGTTTTTTTGCTGTTCAGAACATTTATGTTCGCATAATTCGTCAAAATGTACTGAACAGCTGATTTTTTTTTTCGCGATTTCAGTTTGGGTCCCACAGTAAAAGTTGTTCATAATTATGAGTACAATGACCTCCTAAGAGGTTTTGCGCATTTAACGTTACTCGTTGAACGTATTAGGTTCTGCCTGTTGCTACATAAGTATAAAGTTAACCTAACTCGTTGTAAAGGATATTAAGAGACTGGAGAAAACCTGCCCTGTGTCCCTTTTAGCTAGAACGATATGATATAAATTATTATGGCACCCTTTGAGTGCGGAACCCTAAAAATAGTTAAAAGGTATCATCTCTGTGTTCCAGGACTTCACTACTACTACAATATGACTGAGACCCTGAGTTGCGACAAACCCTTATTTCCGTGGTTCGCTCTCTACAGCTTTGCGACAAAGCAGTTGATCGGTACGGGTATGATGACATTTGGGTCAACAAATAGCTCGACATTCGAAAATCCAGGAAGAGCTGCTGTAAAGGTACCTACAGATTAACATTTATTTAATTTTTTATGTAAGTAGGTACTTAACTTTATCACGTCGTTACAAGTAGTACCCAACTAATATGGCTTATCAATGTACCTGCGCAGAAGATGAATTTTCAAAGCGCGGGAAATGCTATTGACCAATCGGCACGCTCCACGCTTTTTCCTGTACCGCTATTGGTCGGTAGCTGCCGCCATGTTAGCGCGCGCCGCTTGACAGCTGCCATACTTGCGAGTGAGATGGAACTAACAGCTGCAGTGTATTATGAACCTTATAGTAGTGATCTAAGGTTGATTGTAAGTTTTAAGCATTCTCGTTAATCTTCGGGGCCACACTTTCTTTTCTGTGCGAACGAAGATTCACGACGCGCCTTATCAGTTGGGTACTACCGGAACCAAAATGTTTGTGGCGAAAACATAAATAAAAATATAATGTGAAATATTATAGAAATTCACTTTATTTGATATAGTATATCATAAGTAGGTATCATAACACAAAAGTTAGTAAGTATCTATGTTTAGTTTTATGGTTTATGCCATCTTCGGCGAGAAATGTATATGGGTGAGGCTCACAAAATTTGTACCATAACGCACTAGAAAGTGTAACACACAAATTCGTTTGCAACACACTGGAAATTTTGTAACACTCTGGAACCCTGTATACAGGATTACATTGTATCAACATTTACTAAAAAATCTTGCCACATTTACGAATATTGATGACCATGTGATAATAATGAATCGTTTATATCATCAATATTATATTTCTCCAAATTATATTTCCTGGAAATATGACCATTTCATGAAAAAAATATGGTTTCCAGGAAATATATAACTTAGACAGTGTGAACCAAGCTTAATGTTATCCAGTGTGTAACATGTTATCCAGTGTGTAGTCGTCAAGTGTCAATTTAATGTCAACCATTTTAGTCTTGTAACAAAAGTGAAGTGCTTTGGTGTAGTGTTTTTTCCCTCCAAAAATTGGTTATTAAACACAGAATTTTCAAGATAAGTGCTTGTCTTTCATTATAATGAAGTATAGATACTAATTAAATACCTTTTTGTGTCGTTTATTATGGCTTTCTTTCCAATAGGGAAAAAACACTACACCAAAGCACTTCACTTTTGTTACAAGACTAAAATGGTTGACATTAAATTGACACTTGACGACTGTTCTTATATGGTGTTGCCACTCTACAAATCAAGTTCTAGTGTGGTTATCACTAAATTACGAAAGCTACCGTGTAACACATTACTTGTAATACACTAGAAGATTCTAAGGGACTTTTTTTAAATTTGTTGTTTTGTAAGCAATTTTAATTTTTTGTGAGATTTACAGACAAAATTCTTTGAATTAACTCCCAATACCAACAACGAAGACAAAAAGAAATAACATTAACGGCGTAATAAAAAAATAAAAATTAAAGGCTTAACGACGGACTGGGGACATTTATAATTAGTATGGAGCAAAAAATTTTCTAAAAGTTTTATGAACTTAAATATTGTGTAAATTGAAGATTTTGTGTATTTTCTTTGCAAACATCAATTTTTGATGTATTCATTTTAATGCAACAAATATAATTCTTTGATAGAAATTACCAAAATATACTAAAATTTAGGAGCAAACAGGTGACCGCGATTTTTTTTTCAAAGGTACATTTTGTTTGAGCCCCACCCATATCTGTTAGTAATGATTTTGTTATTGTTCCAGTACATCGTGCCGACCTGTCCTGACTGCATGTTAGATCAGGTCGATAGCTATGGCGCTATCACCAGGCACACATACTTCATCAACGCACCTACGACAATCACCTGCTAAGCTACATAATAATAAGAAGTGTCGCCACCGAGCACCAAAAGCAATATTTCTGTAAAAAAATGTTTATTTTTCATTAAATATAAAGTACTTACCTATTTGGCATCACCTAACATCGTTTGTTTTGTTTAAGAGGATTGTGAAGCTGTTTTGTTCTACACAAAGGATTAGGGATACTTACAGGGCCATCTATTTCATTGCCCGCTCTGGGCAAGTGCCCAGGGCCCCGCGATTCATGGGGCCCCCTCTTTCCTGCCAGCGTCGCGCGTCGTAGTTAGAGGCTATCAGAGGCACAGCGCCCACAGCCTCTTATAGGTTTAAAATGGCCCTGGGTAAATTATTTAAACTTTATTACAGATAATACAGTTGTTTGTGCATAAGTAAAAAAATACTGTATCTACACACGGCTACTTAATAGGCTATACGTTTCCCTCCTACCTCTCATTGTACGGGAATTCTACAATACGGGAAATCTCTACAATACGAGATCAACTTATATATATACGGGAAATATACCTATACCTTATTATGTAGCCGTGTGTACAGTCAGCGTCAAAAATATCAGGACGAAGTGACGAACAGACTGTTCAAAATTATCTCAACAACTAAGAAAATTAAAATTTATCTCAATCGGATAAAGTTCTTGTCATAATGTAGGTGTACTGGCTTCATTCTGAAACATTCCTTGTGTCATTGAGTTAATATTTCATTTTCATATTTGTTTAGATCATTTTGAATAGTCTGTTCGTCCCGATATTAGGTATTGACGCTGACTGTACAAAGGCGGAGGCGGACTTCTAATAATCCATGCAGAAAAAACTGTACCTACGAATATATCAGTGGCCTTTTAAGTATCATGACAAGTGCTGTAGTGCTATTCTGTAAATATCTCACCGTGAAAACGTAGGTAAATAATAAATAATAAATAAATAAATAAATATTTTTGGATATTTCACACAACGCCATCTAGTCCCAAGCTAAGCAACCTAATGCTTGTGTTATGGTAACGAGATGGCTGATAAACTACTTATATACATTTTTTATTTTTTTTTTGTAAATACATACATATTATAGATAGAAAAACACCCAGACTCGAAACAAATACTTGTAGGTCGTACAAATAGTTGTTCCGTGCGGTAATCGAACCCGCGACATGCTGAGCAGCAGTCAATCGCTCAACCACTGCGCCAACCGTGAAGGTGAAGTGATCTTAAAGTGAGCTGAGTGTCAATCCCTAGAATCGGGTGGAATGACAGCTCACTTCACTTAAGTTATCACGGTGAGATGTTTACAGAATAACATTGCTGAAGTGCAGCGTGAACTGAAGTGAAGAAGGTAAGTATAGGTAAAGGAATATAAATCATCATCGTCATTAATTGAATTCGTTTTATTAGATAGATACTCGTATTAAATCCAACCTATTTAGGTCTAGTTTCGTTGGTACCTACACATTTATTTGAAAATCCATGATAAAATTTTAAGTAGGTAGTAGGTACCTACACCAAAATTTTTCACAGATGGTACTTATTTGGTTTTGTTTTAATGCTTCCATTGGCAGAGATCCTTTCCTCAAATCCTATAATATTTTACGTTTCCAGCAGAGGTTGTTTTTCCGGACCGGTACTTAGTTATTTCTGGACTGAGAAAAGTATTTTTTACAAAACTTGGGCTCTAATACCTAACCCTAGAACGATCCATCATAGTCAGTGTATAAAATGCAGCATGTTTTAGTAACATTGTTAATAATGAAAGTCTAAAACTTCTCGATCTTGGAGGAATCCCTGTTTTATATTTACAGTGCACAATCTAGTTTTTTTATCAGATAATAAACTCAAAAACTTATCACAGAGTGCTTTTTCCATTTGAATTTTAAGGTTTAAAAATTCTTCGGTGTCTTTTAAGCACTTTTGATATTCAGATTTAATTGTAGCAAACCTATATTTGAGCGTGTTTACTTCTTCTTTCATATGTTTATTCATTAGCATTAATATTTCAACCAAATCCGGATGTTCCTGTTTAGGAGCTTGATCCAATTCCATCGGCAGGAACCCTTCTATAACCATTGACAATTTAAGTTTACGTTTCCAGTAGAAAAAGCCGCCTTTTAATTCGTACAAATAATCATCCGTAGGCTGCGAAAGGCATTTTTTTACTTTGGCATAATATGTGACTTCAGACATGTGCAAGTTCTTGCTGAAACCTATAAGCCGATTTGGAGAAAACCGCCCTTTCCATAGATTCTCTTTATTGAAAAGATAGGCTTCAAATGAATCAGACTTCCACTTTATCATCAGGTGGCAAGGTTCTCCTTGAATTACAAGTTTTGTCACTGTGATTGCTTCGCCTATATCCATAATTTCGTCTAAATTCACTATTAACAATTTACCATTATTTCTTACTAGTCAATCATAAATAGCGGGGCCGCGCCGGTACGTCGTAGCATGCATGGATATCTACATAATGAGACATTTTCTAAGCATTTTCTAGATATTTTTTTATATTACACATGCAAAAGATACTTTTGACATTTTGGGGCCTTTTCGAGAACCATAGAACCTGAAATAAAACAAACTATAAGTAAGTAGGTATTGTTTTTTAAGTCGTATAGTTGTCGTATAGTTTTGCACAAAGCAGTTCAAAACAATAACCAAAGACCGTTTTGTATCTTTATACCTAGATACCTACTAGAGTCTGGCAAACGAAAGCGTGCTGGAGTTTTTTTGTAAGTTTTAATATGGCAACATTATTAAGCTGTCAAACTCTGACAAAATCAATTAATTTTAGACAGCAGCGCCCATAGACTACTATTATATATACTGAGAGCTGAGAGCAGCGCCCAAGAAGCAGGATCCTCCTCCACCACGACAACGCTCCAGCTCACTCCGCCAGACGGACTATAGAATATTTTGTCTATCGAAAGTGTGTAGTTACTGAGTCATCCTCCTTACAGTTCTGACCTGGCACCCTGTGACTTATATTTATTTCCAAAAATGAAAGATAAACTTACAGGTATTCGTTTTATGAACACTGAAGATGCCGTGGAAGAAATCCCTAAAGAAGAGTGGGCCCACTGCTTCAGTCAATGGTTCCATCGCATGCCACGGTGCACGGTACTTAGAAAGGAACGGGGACTACTTCGAAAAACAATAAAAATGTTAACAGGCTTCTATATCATTCGGTTTTTTATTTTCTAAAAACATTCATTCAGGTGGGTCAACCTAGGTAAACATTATGTACCTACATGCTGATAAATAAATCTACACACTCGTTTTCTTCCTCACATCCATGACGTTTAGAGCCAAAGAGCGGTTTTGCAACTACTTCCGATCCGAATCCGAGAAATGTCGGTCCGAAGTAGCCGCAGTACTATTTGTATTGTTAAACTCTTCTATTTTCCATTCTAATTTAATAATACGAAACACTGTTCTTTGTATAAAATAACTTTATTAAACACACTGTATTATAATTACAACGACAACCGACTTGCTTCGTGGTTCTATGATCACTGCCCGCACTCCGTTTTACAATTTTAAAACGACTTTTTCCCACCCAGAAACTACGATAATATCCCGCCATAATTTCTAAGTGTTGCCAAACTAAAAATAATACATTCTTAAATTAAATCCTAACTTCTGTAATAATTTATAAGTTCCGTACAATTCACAACTTATTTTTATTAAATGAGCCAAATGTATCTAGGAAATGCGCACTATTTAATTGAAATTAAAACATGAATTTTGAAAGAAGCTAACAATTCGTCCATCCTGAAATAATACATCCTTAAATTAAATCCGAACTTCCGTAATAATCGATAAGTTTAGTACAATTCACAACTTATTTATTAAAATGAGGCAATTTTATATAGAAAATGTGCACTAGTTATTTGAAATTAAAACATAAATTTGAAACAAGCTAACAATTCGTCCATCCTGATAAGTTTCGCGTCCCCGCGAACAACACAATGTACATGACCTGGCATTCCCCGCACATGAGTCTGCCGTGCCGTTGAATTGGTGTCGTCTCGAAGACATAGGCGACTGCGCTCCCTGATGATACCTTCAAGGGTACGCAGTCGCTCTCGTTGTCTTTTAAGCTCCTGCTCGTACTGACGTAGATCCAGGACTCGGTTCTAGCTTCCGTAGCTGCAGCTCTTCTCACGGCTACGGCGGTTACTGCCAGGTTCACGCTCGTACCCACTTTGCGTCGACTCATTGGTGCATCCTGTAGCCCGTCTCACAGTAGGTGCTGCGTGGTCGTCAGCCGGCACCGTGATGATGTTTCTATTATCTGGAACTCATAACAACGGGTTTGACTCCTTTTCAAACAACTCGCAAAAGTAATAAAAATTCCATTGCACCCCGCATTATGCCTCGTATACATCAAGTCACGTACTTTCAGTTACTTTATAACGTCACAATTTCATCTAAAATATAACATTTTACTTATAAGAATATTGACGGCAATAATTATCATGAAAGCTCAAATACACCGTAATATAGGTAATCGGAAAGTAACCACGAGATTCGAACAACTCATGTAAAATTATAATTTAAACCAACGTATCCAAAATACCGGGTGAACGAATGATTCGAATACACGAGATAAAATGTAGGTAGGTTATTTCTGGTGCACTTTAGAGTAATGTCCGCTCAATAGTGACTTAAAGAGTTATGTGCACATTGTACTTCAAAATGATCTACACTCTCGCACAAAATAGTATATAGATTAACATGACTACTTGTACATAACACTTCAACTGGTCTACACTATTGCACATAGAAGTTTATAGGTTAACATGACTACGTGCAAATAGCACTTCATGTAGTCTACACTATCGCACATAGCAGTGTATACATGACTACGTGCACATATCACTTCAAGTAGTCTACACTATCGCACATAGCAGTGTAAATATTAACATGACTACGTGTACATAGCACTTCCTGTAGTCTACACTATCGCACATAGCAGTGTATACATGACTACGTGCATATGTCACTTCAAGTAGTCTACACTATCGCACATAGCAGTGTATAGATCAACATGACTACGTGCACATAGCACTTCATTTAGTCTACACTATCGCACATAGCAGTGTATAGATTAACATGACTACGTGCACATAGCACTTCAAGCAGTCTACACTATCGCACATAGCAGTGTATAGATTAACATGACTACGTGCACATAGCACTTCATGTAGTCTACACTATCGCACATAGCAGTGTATAGATTAACATGACTACGTGCACATAGCACTTCAAGTAGTCTACACTATCGCACATAGCAGTGTATAAATTAACATGACTACGTGCACATAGCACTTCATGTAGTCTACACTATCGCACATAGCAGTGTATAAATTAACATGACTACGTGCCCAGTCCAAGTCAAAGTCAAAGTCAAATCATTCATTTCAAATAGTCACATAAAGGCACTTCAAGTAGTCTACACTATCGCACATAGCAGTGTATAGATTAACATGACCACGTGTACATAGCACTTCATGTAGTCTACACTATCGCACATAGCAGTGTATACATGACTACGTGCACATATCACTTCAAGTAGTCTACACTATCGCACATAGCAGTGTAAATATTAACATGACTACGTGTACATAGCACTTCCTGTAGTCTACACTATCGCACATAGCAGTGTATACATGACTACGTGCATATGTCACTTCAAGTAGTCTACACTATCGCACATAGCAGTGTATATATCAACATGACTACGTGCACATAGCACTTCAAGTAGTCTACACTATCGCACATAGCAGATCAACATGACTACGTGCATATAGCACTTCAAGTAGTCTACACTATCGCACATAGCAGTATATAGATTAACATGTCATTAACAAGTCTTTCTCTCCCTCCGCTCACGCTCATAGCAGTATAGGTGGACAGCACAATACAAAAGAAGCCTACACAACATTTTCTTTGTAGATTTGGATCCACACAAAAGTAGTAAACTTATAAAGAGATCCAATTACCCGTACTCAGTATATATTGAATACCTATCGAAATAGAGGCCAACGACATGGCCATAAAAATTATTGTTTCCTACAATTTACAGTGTGAAAATATAAATGACCATATAACACCTTAAACCTTTACTATTAAAGATAGAAACACCCCAGCTATTTGTAGACTACCACAAAATACAAACAACAAAAATCAACCAGAACATAAAATAACAACTTCAATACAAATACCACAACAGAAATAATGAATAATGAAAATAATATCATATTGATTTTCTATCTACAAAACAATCATTGATATGAAAGTATCGATACCTCCTTCATATCATATTCCTAACCACATTGATGTCCTCTTTGGTATAACATCTCTTTCCACACTGATATTCTCTTTTTGATATCACATCCCTAAATGATCAAATAGAAGAAAACCAACAAAATTACATAATTGACATTAAACGACAATGAATAAAATGCTGATGTACTTTCAAGATAATCAAACCGAAAATGAATACCAACTAAAAAATAATAGTGGTGAATTGTGAGAATTCTTGAAAACTAGCAGAAAGTTAAATAAAAATAATAAGTACCACCTATCGAACTCCTTATTTATGAAAATTTTATGGTAGGTACCATAAAATTTTTAGATAAGGACCATAATAAAATTTAATAAGCAAATAGTTCAATCTAACACTAACCAGTATGACATGGTATAAATTATCAAACACTTGGTCAGTTTGACAACGTCACTACAAATTGTATTGATCTTTGTACTTATTGTCTGTTAAATAATTTCAGATTTCATCCTGGTCACTATGAAACGAAAACTATTTCATTCTTAAAGCAAACGGTTATAAGTGAAAACTAAATTATCAAATCCCGTGGCAGCGGTTCAGATGAAACTAAGAGAGAAACTAAGAGAAAACTTTAATAACACATTCATTAACCATTTTGACAAGTCTAAAATTAAAACTGGACTGGACAGGTCCACTCAATGTGTGTGGTTCTTCCTCAAAAGACCATTTCAGACTGCAATCTACATGGTCTGCACATGATCTGACCAAGATTATGTCTGGACTTTAAAAGAGACTGACCTCTGAGTTGTTTCGGTGTTTCTTCTCAGAGTAGTCAGATAGGAAACGTCGAACTCATCTAGTTTTAAAAAAAATATGTTTGACGTGTAAAAGTGTTTGTACAAACCTACTTACAGAAAATAAATCATTTATAATTAAAACAAATGAACTATTTATTAATAACCTTTGACCTTGTCACATTCATTCATCAACATTTTTGTCATCTTAGCATATCGGATCAAAAAGAAAAATAATATTTTTAATTTACTTTATGACAAAGTACCTACCACCTTTAAGTTCTATTTACCTTAAAAGTTTTTTTTTTTTTTTTTTAAACAATTTCTGATCATAGAATTTTGTGTTAGTAACTTAAATTATGTTTCCGTGAACACTGGAGTGTCACGAGACCTATTCAACATTATCAATTTTTTTCGTAATTACCGAACCTCTCAAGTTTCTGTAGCAATGGTAAATCTAATCAAATTACTAACACCTACAGAGCCGACATATTTATCTTAAAACTTGACTATGACCTTATTACGGGTGAAGTCATGAAACATCTTCCTAGAATACCTATTTTTGTTAATGCTATTCTTGGTATACTACTTTCCTAGACTGTGGTAAATATCTCGTATCTGCATACTACCCTAACCTGGAAAGCACCCTACATAGCCTGGTACCAATAAATCTCAATCTTCCAGTTTCAAAGATCTCCGAGAAGGTAGTCCTAAGAAGAGTCTTTCTGATATAAGAAAACCATAACAATAACAGAACATTAATTTGGGTTTTGACACACCTTTCAACTTTTGAGTAGGTGCACCGAGTTTTTGGCAAGATAAGACAGTCTCTCTGGAAATAAAGAAATACTGTGCTGCTATTTTTCTGGATGTCCAATGGAAGGACTAAACTGCCAAACTCTTATGTTTTTAAGATCCTATCTATTTGATAGTAAGTTCCAATTCAAAGCGTAGGAAAAATCGGAACTAGGACATCAAAGCTTCAGTATCTCAATGCTAAGTGTTTAAACCTATTCTGTGGTCACTATACACAGAAGATATGATCCGATGACTGCTCTGTACGTAAGTTGATTTACAACGAATCACACTTTCAGTAAAAGTAAAATTTAATTTTATCTTTCTTAGAATATTTATTTAACGTATATAATACCTCTGATAACAACAACTAACTGGACCAAAAAGTTTTATAAATTACATAATCTATGTAAATTTAGGCGCCATAATCTGCTTCAAACACCCATTATAATGTTTTATGCTTTTAGAAAAAACCATGTTAAAATAACGACATTTCAAAATCAACCACTATACACAGCAGAACAGCCTAATAGTGAAGGTATAGTAATAACATACGCTGATGATACTGCCTGTTTTGCAAATGACAAAAACCCAATTACAGCTAAATTGCAAATCAAATTATCTAAACTAGATCAATGGCCAGACGGAGAATAGAGTCGAGTGTTACAACCCGCCTACAGTTCACATTTACCCTACAAAGTGAAAACTGCCTGCCTATAACCCTGAGAAGAAAGTATGTGCCAAAAAAAATCTTCCATATCAGTCCTCATCCTCATCCTAAGTCTCCATTTGAATAGAAGGCTAACATTACCCCACCACATTAAAACAAAAGAAAAGGAAAGACTGAAAAGAAAAAAAAATCATGATTTTATATTGGCAGTCACCGCTGGATAATATTAATTATTGTTCTACTAGCGACCCGCCCCTTCGACTTCGACGTTTATTTATTATATACAAGTCCAATATCAATGTACAAACCTTCAAACAAACCTTCCGGAGCAACCTCTCCAATTATGGTGAAAACCGCACCAAAAATTTGAAGACAAACACGGTCACACAAATAGGCAAAAAAAACGAATTCAATTTATAAATGCAATTATAAAAACCCATATGGACATAATGGAATACAACTATGGGATCGGCCAATAACTCCAACCTGTATATAGTTCAGCTTCAGAGGTTCCAGAACAATTTACCAAACACAATGAGATGCATGGCTATTTAATATAGCAATTGTCATAGACGATGTTAAGAAGTACTGCTTCACGAGCGTGAGTGAAAGAGGAGTGAACATTCTTACTGTTTCTTCTTCGACTCAATCCCTGGAGGTGGTCTTACGATTCTGCGTCGCTCGAAGCGCCACTGCTCGTCTGTGCCGCTCGGAGTCACTAGCCATTTTCACTCGATTGCACAATCAGTACAATGTCCAATGTTCTGAAAAGAATTAAAACAACGAGAATCTGTTTTCTTGAATGTGACGTTATCTACAAGTCAAGCAAAATCCTGTATCACGCAAAAGTTCAACGCGTGAATAACATACATAATGACTTATTCAATATAATAAAAAGTTAAAATATTGTATTTTGTATTTTATTTTTCAAAGCCAAGCATTGAATTTCCTCAGCCCTGCCGTCATCAATC
This sequence comes from Cosmia trapezina, assembly GCA_905163495.3. Classification (NCBI taxonomy): domain Eukaryota; kingdom Metazoa; phylum Arthropoda; class Insecta; order Lepidoptera; family Noctuidae; genus Cosmia; species Cosmia trapezina. Next base: position 7,385,204 of record LR991035.1, read on the forward strand.
GTCAGGCAGAAGCCCTCCAGAAAAAAAAACACCTTCTGGAGAATCCTCCCTTTACTATAGGGTATGTACCAAACTAGCTAAAGCATAACTAGGTAAGTAATGCAATAAATGAGGTTAATTGCCTCTTATGTTCTGTAAATTTTAATTATATCTCAAGGCATAAAACTCAGTATCTACAATACATATCTAATTCTGTTTATTTTTATTATACATATACGTGGGATAAAGTTGATTTCAAATTATCCCAAGACCGTAACTGTTATTTGGCTTTTTAATTACCACGACAACCAGTAGCTTTAGGATATTTTAGGAAACTCTACTCACAGTATCATAACATCAATACGGATAGATTTCTACTATGGTATATCGACAAAACGCACGCCTTAACACCATAAAGATGCTTTTTGTATACACTGATTCGTTGAAGAACCCTGCCCCAATGATCCCTTGGTCTCGTCAAATAATAGAAAATCGGAACGACACAAAACATTTGCAAGCAACATTTTTTTTTTTTTTTTAAATTAGAAAGGCGTGGCTTTTGCCGATGGTACCATACTTAATAAAAATTACACAAACAAAAATCATATTGGATAATCAATTAACTATTACCATACCTTATTGTGGACGTATGATCACACCAGGGTGGTAGCAATAGCTACACCAGAATTCCCTGGTGTTATCCCTGCTTCTGAAATGTTAAACTCTTCTATTTTCCATTCTAATTTAATAATACGAAACACTGTTCTTTGTATAAAATAACTTTATTAAACACACTGTATTCTAATTACAACGACAACCGACTTGCTTCGTGGTTCTATGATCACTGCCCGCACTCCGTTTTACAATTTTAAAACGACTTTTTCCCACCCAGAAACTACGATAATATCCCGCCATAATTTCTAAGTGTTGCCAAACTAAAAATAATACATTCTTAAATTAAATCCTAACTTCTGTAATAATTTATTAGTTCCGTACAATTCACAACTTATTTTTATTAAATGAGCCAAATGTATCTAGGAAATGCGCACTATTTAATTGAAATTAAAACATGAATTTTGAAAGAAGCTAACAATTCGTCCATCCTGAAATAATACATCCTTAAATTAAATCCGAACTTCCGTAATAATCGATAAGTTTAGTACAATTCACAACTTATTTATTAAAATGAGGCAATTTTATATAGAAAATGTGCACTAGTTATTTGAAATTAAAACATAAATTTGAAACAAGCTAACAGTATGAAGGGTTGCGCACTAGATCCGAACTCTGTCCGTCCGAATTTAGAACATTCCCAATTCGGATTGAACTCGGATCTTGAATTCGGATTCGGATCGTAGTGCGAAACCGCTCTTAAGTCTCCGTCACACCAAACGGAGCCATTAAACACAAAAAATAAATAATATTAAGTACATACAAAAAATTCTCAAGTATCAAAACATTTAACTGGAGGTATAGCTAGTAATACCACATAAAGATTTTTTGAATTTGCCACCTTTTCTCAGGTCGCGCTTTCGTTTGCCAGACTCTAGTAGGGGAGATGGGGTGGGAGTGATACGTGAGTTCGAATGACGTTTTTGCGAAGGTCGCCATTTCGAAAAATTTTGCGAGTGGTACGCCAGTTCGAAAACTCATTAAATCGAAAACCGCTATATCGAATGACGTTATCGCGATGGTCGCCATTTCGAAAAATTTTGCGAGCGGTACGTCAGTTCTAATGTTCATGTTCATGGTATCGAAATCCGATGTTTAGTTAATTTGTCTGGGAATCGAACTCACTACCCACGGATTAAAAAATACTAACTACGCTACGATAATAACACTACATTTAAACTTATTATTCAACTAAAATATCTCTATCAAATAGTGTAATTATTTAATTACTAGCTTTTCCCCGCCCGCGTGGATGTTGGGAAATATCCCACGGGAACAAATATCCTTCCTTATTCCTTTTCTACATTATAAAAGGAACCTCTGTGCAAAATTTCAGATTTATAGGTCCAAGGGTTTGGGCTGGTCGTTGATGAGTTAGTCAGTCAGTCAGTCAGTCAGGACTTTTCTTTTTATATATATAAAAAGAAAAGTCCTGACTGACTGATAGCTTCTGCCCGCGACTTCGTTCGCGTGAAATTTCTTGTTCCCCTGACCCACCCCGTCGCATCGCATTGCTTGCTTGTTAAATATGCCTATAGCCTATAGAATGCCATATCCATAAGAATTGAAAAATTCTGAAGTCGGTGTCTTCCATTCTTCAATGCACCTTAGCTTGACACCGACTTCAGAAGCTGTTAAGTTTATTATGAAAGTAATTTTATTCGTTTTTGGTTTATTTATTGGTATCAGATAATGAGTTTTGAGTTAATTGTAAATAGTACTTATAATAAAGTTAAAGTTCTTAAAAATGAAAATGCTTTAGGCTAGGTTTTAAAAATAATATTTTAATAATATAAGTACCTACCATAATAGTGTATCATAAATAAAAGTATTTTATTTTAAAACAAGCTTTCATTTTAAAAAAGTGTACCTACTTAAAAAAAAATAAGTGATATTTGTCATAATGTATACCTATAGTAGGTATATATTCTAGGTTCAGAATAACCCCTCTCTTGGTAACTCATCATCATAATATTTATAACGTACGTAGATAAGTCTCTCACACTTCCAAACTCCCATACACTCATTCATACATCCACTCACACATTTAAGCACCCAAACATCCACACACACCACATCCACACTTACAAAAACTTTACTCACACACCTACACTCTCCAACACATTGTTTTTTCTTCCTTGTTATTTTTAGTTTTTTTATTGTATTAAAATAGTCCCTAAGACATTAGGTTTGAAGCAAAATTGTACTTGTTGGCTTAATTTTTATTTATATAAATATCTGAGAGGATTGGCGCTGTATGCCGAGATACAGGTTTACACCTAGTTCGGCTGCAGATGCTCCCATTATGTATTGTTTTATAATTGCCCACTAGTTACCTATGAATATTTGTTTGTAACAAAACTTATTAGTGTCAATAAATAATTTTAATTTTAATTTTAATTTTTTTATAAGTAAGTTCTAGGGACGTACGAGTAGTTATTGTGGTTACTGGTAATTCGAAGTATTCCTTGCAGGACAATTTTTTTTTTAGTAGCCTTTACTGTCCCACTGCTGAGCAAAGGCCTCCCTACTCTCTTTCCATCTCTCTCTGTCCGGAACTGTCACGGACCAATACTCAGAATAATACATAATATCGATACTCAGAATACTCCGTTCCTTAGCTCTCTGGCAAACTCCAAGAGTGGACCTCTGCTGAATTGTCAAAGACCATGTTTGAGAACCATACGTGAGGATGGGAACACATGTCAATGAGTCTTCTCTTGAGGGATAGAGGAAGATTGCCCTTCATTAGATCTTTCATGGCCCTGTAGCTCTTCCAGGCATTCTCGGTGCGTCGTGCAACTTCTTTGTTTTGTCTTACCTGGAAAGAGACAATTTGACCAAGATAGAGATACTGATCATCATTTTCAACCTCCCCACCCACCACGGTGATCCTGCGATGCACGCTGTTCGACATCAACTTGGTCCTTGATATATTCATTTGAAGTCCGACATCTAGGCTTGCCGTGCTAAGATCTTCTAGCATCTGAGTCAGCTCGGAGACTGAAGACGAAAAAAGGAAAAAATTGTCGGCAAAACGAAGATTGGATGATCTCTTATGTCCAACCATAATGCTTTCTGCCCAGCCTGCTGCCAGCTTTCTGAATACTTCTTCCAGTACGGCATGAATAATTTCGGAGACAGCTGGTCTCCTTGTTTAACTCCTTTATTGATCTGCAATGTTGGTCCTGTCTTAGAACTGATTTTAACGGCTGCGGTGCTGTTTCTATAAATATTTTGCAAAAGGTTTGTGCACGTGGTGTTCTTGATTCTCACATCGGATTTCGATACCATGACTTTCGAACTGACGTACCGCTCGCAAAATTTTTCGAAATGGCGACCATCGCGATAACGTCATTCGATATAGCGGTTTTCGATGTAATGAGTTTTCGAACTGGCGTACCACTCGCAAAATTTTTGGAAATGGCGACCTTCGCAAAAACGTCATTCGAACTCACGTATCACTCCCGAGTGGAGTGGGGTATAGTGGACCGTGGGGCACAGTGAATCCATACTAATATTATAAATTCGAAAGTAACTCTGTCTGTCTATCTTCGCCCCGACCCCTCTCAACCCCCTCCCTCCCGTATAGTGACGGACTGGAGGAAAGTAAGCGAATGTCTGAAATCCTCCACATCCCCACTCTTAGACTCCATACCTGATTATTTTGACTCTATCGCTGACACGACAGCTGCGATCGACTCATTCACGGAATACGTACAATCAGTCATGAACGATTGTTCAAGGGAAGTTCCTGCGGTGGATGACCACCGCTGGAAGTTGCCTGACGATGTACGTGCTCTGTTGAATGAGAAGAACGCAGCTGTCCGTGCCTACAGCAGCTTTCCCTGCCGCTTGAACAAAGTCCACATGCGCTATTTGCAGAAATCTGTAAAGACACGCATCGAGGAATTGCGTTCCGCCGGTTGGGACAAGATGCTGAGCGAGCTTGAGCATAACCACCTTGCCTTCTGGCAGCTTCAGAAGAAGCTCAGGTCCCGGGAGTTTACCTCCATGCCCCCTCTAGTCCGCCCAGACAATACCATCGCTTTCGATGATATCGACAAGGCTGAATGCCTTGCCGATAGTCTTGAGGCCCAATGCTCCCCCAGCTCTCAACCAGTAGACCAAGCTCACCTCTCTGAGGTGGACGCTGAAGTCGAACGTAGAGCCTCCCTTCCTCCGGTCGAAGACCCTGATTGTCCCCTGCCCCCCGTCACTCCAGACGAGGTGCACGAGATAATCAAGGCTCTGAAACCCCGTAAAGCCCCTGGTTCAGATGGAATGACCAATAGGGTCTTCCAACTCTTCCCTGCCCGTTTGATTATGCTCTTGACCATCATCTTCAATGGTGCCATGAGTAATAATATCTTTCCTCAAGCCTGGAAACAGGCCACCGTTATCGGTATTCCTAAGCCCGGCAAGCCTAAGCGCGAGCCCTCTAGTTACCGCCCCATTAGTCTGCTCAATGTCCTCGGCAAAATCTATGAGAGACTTATTTATAAGCGACTCAGGGATTATGCTGAGACAAAGGGCCTTATTCCTAACGAGCAGTTTGGTTTTCGAACCCAACACTCTTGCGTACAACAGGTCCACCGTATAGTCGAGCATATCAGCGCTGGTTTCCAGCGCGGTGCGATGACTGGTGCTGTTTTCTTCGATATAGCGAAAGCGTTTGACAAAGTCTGGCACAACGGCTTATTATATAAGCTTTACAAACTTGGTGTGCCAGATCGTCTCGTGCTCATCTTACGAGACTTTTTGTCAAACCGCACCTTTCGCTATCGTATCGAAGGAGCGCTTTCCTCTCCCCACCCTATTCGCGCAGGGGTCCCTCAGGGCTCTGTGCTTGCTCCCTTAATTTTCACACTTTTTACTAGCGACATCCCGCGTAGCGAGAGGGCACAGTTGGCTCTGTTCGCAGACGATACGGCCATCTACTACAAGGGCATGGTTCGCGACTCGATCTCTCGCACTCTCCAAACCGCTGTCGATGCACTCGCCAAGTGGTTTCGGAAGTGGAGAATCGAAGTCAATCCCGATAAAAGCCAAGCTGTTCTCTTTACGAGACAGCGAAGCAAAAACTGTAAACCCCCCCGCCCGATCACCATGTTTGGCAAGCCGATCCCTTGGGAGAAGCGAGCCAAATATCTAGGTGTGACGCTCGATGAGCACCTTACGTTTTCAGAGCACATAAAGAAGGCTCGTTCGCGGGCCTACTTTGCTCTTGGTAGACTCCATTCGGTTATGAATGCACGCAGCAAGTTGTCCCTTAAGTGCAAGTTGCGTATTTATACAGCGTGCATTCGCCCCATCATGACCTTTGCGGGCCCAGTCTTTGCTCACGCAAAGTCCCACCACATCCATAGGATGCAGACCCTTCAAAACCGTTGCCTCCGAAAGGTAACGGGAGCCCCTTGGTTCGTTCGGAACGATAACCTCCATTTAGACCTTAGAATCCCGACCATCCGTCAATTCTTGAAACGCCTTTCCAAGCGTTTCTTTGACTCTGCCGCGAAGCACCGCAACCCTCTGGTTGTCGCGTCCGCTAATTATGTCCCCTCTCGAATCAGTAAAGTCCGCCGTCCGCGACTTGCACTCTCTGAACCTGATGACCCTATTACCCTCCTCCAGGAAAGTAGTAGTGCTACTAGTACTCTAGTACGCAAACACAGATCACACAAATCATCATTCCGACCTCGCCGCCGAGGTCCTCCGCGTAGACGAACTTTCCCTGTAAATGTAAATTCATCTCCCTTGATCGGTAATAACGAGCCAGCTGGTGGCGTAGCTGAGCCTGTAGCTTTAAACTCCCCTGTTAATAATAATAACCCCGATTTGAGCCAGCCAATTGTTCCTTGCTGTCCTCTCTTAGTCAGCGACGCCCTAAGCCGAGGTCCGTACCCCACAGGGGGTGCCCTTAGTGCGCAGTCGCTTAGTTTATAAGTAGGTAAACATGCCCCTGGCTGGAGGCTTTGAGTTCGCTTAAGGCACCCACAGGATAGTCCGGTTAAGCAGTCTCGACCCCAAGTGGTCACACTGCGAGATGCCATACAAAAAAAAAAAAAAAAAAAAGTCTGTCTGTCTGTCTGTCTGTTACCTTTTCACGCCTAAACCACTGAACGGATCATCCCTTATGGGGGTAAAATATAGTAAAATAGGGGTTGATTTTAAAAACTGCACGGATTGCGACAAAATTTGGCAAGGCTGAATATAGCATCCTGGGGAAGGACATAGCATACTATTTTTTTCAAAAATAATACTAGGTACAGGGGGTGATATAGGGGATGAAAGTTTGCATGGGAAACTCAGTATTTCTTCAGTTAGGGATGTGAAAATTAAAATGTATGCTTTTGGTAGGAAATAAAGAAATATGCGGTTCAGCGTTTTTGAAAAATCATACCCTTTTTTTTTATTTTATTTTTTTTTGAGGGTGGGATCCAAACCGAACTAATCCAAGCAGTAATTTATTTATTTTCATTTTTATTTATGAAACATACAGACATATTATCCATATTGATGTGCCTCCGGAAAACATACAGCATTGTTTATGAAGAAGCAGTGTATACTTAGCCTTATATGCGCGGTCAATAGTAAGGATACTTTAGTTTAACTTTAGAATACTAGATGGCGTAACTATCGCCGTCGTTGTATTTACTCTGTGCCAGCTAGGACGCGGGAACCGCTGTCACTTTCCGAATTCATAGCGTTGTGTACTTTCGCCGCGTGCGGTCGAAATCCAAGAATATTTGGTTAATCGTTTAACCTTTTCTAAAAAGTATTTATCATAATGTTAGACAATTTAGTTGCGAATTAACTATTGGTTGTATTTTCAACGTTAAACATTAAAATAATGCTTTTTTCGTAATAAATCCCGCTCCGAGTAACGAACCCGACGAGGCCACCGCCGGGGCCAATCGGTCGATCGTTTCGAACTCGTGTCTTCCGAGAGGGATCAAAAACAAGAAAAGGAGGACTCCTCGTGCGCTAGCAGTTCAAGGGACAGCGAAGCCGAACGAAAGGAACCTCCACGCAAGAAACAAAAGCGGGATGCACAGGTAACGGTCGATCCTCGGATCGACGCGTTACAAGCAGGTCAGTTTTCTTACAAGCTTTTTAATGCAATAACAATACGTACAGAATACTAATGTAACATGATCGAACAAGCGGATAATAGCAATACATTTTAACACCCCACGTGGCAACATATTCGTATAAGAAGGCATTGATAGAAATGCTCGCCTTTCCGTGCTTTACAAGTTAAAAATTAACGAATGAACTGTGTTGTCTGAACAAAGGAAACGATTTCTTTCCAACGCCTTACAAGGGGACTGTTGCAATCCGGTTTATAGGGTATTGATTGGGCTCACAATAACCCTGCCGAGTTGAAATCGAATAACTTTTTGGGACGAAGTTCCTTATCGCACATTATACTCTGCAAACTTGGCTAGTGAGAGCTAGACCGGAAAAAGTATATTTTTTTTTTACCGGCATGGCATTTTTGCTGTATTGTGTGGGTGTTTAATTTGTGTGTTTACAAGCATTTGTATATGTATAGAATGTACAAACTTCATTACAACCTGGTGTCCCACGACACCGCTATTTTTGTATAAAAATTTTTGATACATTCGGTAATGAGTCCGAACATACCTTGCAAATATTTTGCTTTAAAAGTACCGAATGTATAGAAAGTAGACGTAAAATAATTATTCCGAATAAAAATATTCAAGCTGCGCTTACCTCCTATAAAACAAAATAAAAATAATTCTTTCGAAACAAAAACAGGGAAAAGTGCCTACCTGACACATTTCAGACAGCAATTTCGAGGTTTCGAATACCGCTGTATAAAAATCTTCTCTGTTAATGCCTAAAAGAAGAATTATGATTCAAGATGCAACCAGGGCATTCCCTGCAATATTTCAGTTATTTCCAATAAAACGTCCAGTTTTATTTTCAAGCTTTTTCTGCGGAAGAAAAGCGACGGATCGATGCGACCAATTTTTGATCTTCAAAAGATTGACCAAGTTCGTCCAACCGAACGAAACGTTCTCGTCAATTTTCTCACGCCTTGGTCCCAGATTTTCTCCAACCTGCAGACTAGCCACCTACCGGCAGCAAAATCTCACCGGCCTTTCTTAAGAATCAGTTACAAAGACCAGTGGGTAATTGCGTAACACATATAAAGTGACAATTGATCGCTATGGGTTTCATTTCGACAGTTCATCCAGGGTTATTGTGTTATTTGCGTTGTTGAGCAGACGAATTTTTGAAAACGATTTTTCTTTGTAATCAGGCTGCGGAAGCTCGGGCTGGCAAATCAAACGAGATGACGTGCTTACACCTATTTTTCAGTGTAACATGCGAGGTCGCGGAGACCTTGCGTGCGAAGGGACGTCGTGATAGTTTACCTATACGACTTCCTTCTGGTCAATTAAGACCAATCCAAGTTATGTCTTCAGGCTGCGGAAGCCGTGAGGCACTTGGAACACCTGGGCTGGCAAATCAAATAAGATGAAGTGCTTACACCAAAGTATTTTTCTCTGTAACATGCGGGGTCGCGGAGACCTCGCATGCGAAGGGACGTCGTGATAGTTTACCTATACGACTTCCTTCTGGTCAACCAAGACCAGTCCAAGTTATGTCTTCTGGCTGCGGAAGCCAGGAGGCACTTGGAACACCTGGGCTGGCAAATCAAATAAGATGAAGTGCTTACACCAAAGTATTTTTCTCTGTAACATGCGGGGTCGCGGAGACCTCGCGTGCGAAGGGACGTCGTGATACTTTACCTATACGACTTCCTTCTGGTCAACCAAGACCAGTCCAAGTTATGTCTTCTGGCTGCGGAAGCCATGAGGCACTTGGAACACCTGGGTGGCAAATCAAATGAGATGACGTGCTTACCGTTTGAGCTGGTTTCAGTGCCGTACCTATATTTTTCTTTTTTCCCGTAACATGCTGGGTCGCGGAGATCTTGCGTGCAAAGGTATGTCGAGTGCTAATCAACCTAGATACTTCCTTCTGGTCAACCATGACCAACCAAGGTCAAATATCGGGAACTCGAATATAATAACATAAACATGGTAAATATACCGTTTGTGTTAATAATAAGATCAATCCAAGTTATGTATTTAGGCTGCGGAAGCTGCGAGGCACTTGGAACACCTGGGCTGAAAAATCAACCGTCAACAATGTGTCTTGGTACTAACCTTGAAATATGTTGGTAAATAGCCTTAAATAAAATGTACCTACTATTTTAATGGTGGGTGGTCCTTTTTAAACATAAACTACTCATTAGACAGGTCGTCGTTGAAAAGTCACATAAGCGTCTGGGAACTGCAGACTGCTGGGTCAGTTAAATTTTGCTATTTTGTTGTTCCCTGAAGAAGACCACACTGTCACAAAATGTAAATCTTCCTGTGACACTTCAACAAGACACGACCACGTCAATGACAGCTGCTGCGTCAAGTTGTGTATCAAGAGATAATATGGTGGCGCGGAGCCACAAGTCACACATTGCCTATACAACCCATTTCCTTCGACGGACGAAGCCGGGGGTGCCCACATAGACGGGAAACTAATATCATGTGCATGTGCCACTCATCAAAGAAGATGGCACTATAACAAAAATGGTACTATCAAAATTAACGCAAAGACATTGCAGAAGTCACACGTGCTGATTAAATAGGACAATCGAACTCTGATTACATAAATCCGAAAGGAGGGAGGAACCAGATCGTTAGGGTCACTAGCCCTAACCTTCAAATTATTACACCTTACGGACAATTTCATCATAACTCTATCAGACCCTTATCCTACAGGGGAGATAAAATATAATAGGATAGACTATCACGAGGAAAATAGCCAGTGGAATGGCATCTTTCACCTCGAGCAACAGCGAATGTTTTTTAGTAGTGAGGGCTTCCAGAAACGGACTTGTTTGAACACAAGAAACCGCGGTATTAAAACACTACGTATCTCTAGACTGCAGAGATCAATCGGGAATTTACTTGGTACTGACTCTAAGTCCAGAGTGGCCTCTGTGGTTTCTGTTGAGATGGTGCTCCAACTCTCAAGTAAACCCAAAATATCCTCAGCCTGTTGACATCGCACATTTTTAATGTTTTTCCTTTCCAAACCATAGTTTGTCTCACAGCTTTTACGGCCCTCGTGTGAATCAACAAACCTTTATTATTAAGGCAATAAGGAGAAGCCAAACTAAAACAAGTACGGCCATCGTTCACGTGGGATCCACAACCACAATCGTACTAAATTTGCTGTCATCAAAACCACGTACAATGTTAATTATAGTTTTGTTGCTAGCATCAGGCATAGGGTAGGGCCTAGCCTATAATCATTTGAAGGACATTGAGTGAGACGCAATAGAGATTGTGTTGTTGTTGCGCCTGTGGGCGTTAGTATCCGTCAATACGTTAATACCTGCATTGGGATCTTAAACCGATATACAATTACCGATAGTCCGCAGAGAAACTTTCACCTATAAAACATACATATTTTCCAGCATAAAAACATAATTATGTTCCGTATTTTTTTTTTAACAATCTTTTTATCACTAACGCAGTGATAGTATCGTACAAAAGCTGCCTCATGCATTGTAATTGAGAACTGATTACTCACGATTCTCAGAGATGGTGGCATTCATGCATCTCCGAGAAACTGTAGGTCAGCAGTAGCTTCCTTGGTTAGATAAATTGAACAATTGATGATAATTCTATCACGGGGTATAGGAAATCATACAATAAACCTTTAATCATTACTGTCGCGAAATAGAACTCCATAAAGACAGTCGTACTTCACTTTTAAGTACATTTCTTTCAAAGTAAAAATACACATAAAATTTTATCATCTGAAATACATTCTACAGAATTTGATTTATTCGTAAAACATCTAAATCGTGGTTATCGTTACCTTTAACTATGCAGATATTTTATTTTTCCATGTAGATTGTAGAATACATTAATTATTGTGTTTTAACTATTAGAATATAGATAAATAAACTATTACTACTCGAAATACTTAATTCTCAGAATAAACATTTGTTAATCATCATAGCGTTGTGTTTTGCTTAAAATATTTTACCAGCAGATAACAAACACGTCTTCATAAACAATGCTGTATGTTTTCCGGAGGCACATCAATATAACGGTTTTACATAAAAATAAAACCGATATTATGTGCCGAGAGGGAAAACATACAGCATTGTAGGAAGTTCTTCCTGGTAAAGACTATGAATTCGGAAAGTGACAGCGGTTCCCGCGCTCAGAACAATAACAAAGCATAGAAGGAAGGTTAAAAACAGAATTCTGTAACTACCTTTAGTCCCGTTCTATTATTAGGTACGATAAAGGATGTGGGAAAGAGATAAATGTTTTACTCTTTGTTTTACTTTCTTGGCATGGTCACAAGATCAATTGTCATTTGGTTAAAAAAGTTATAGTATGACGCGGCCAAATTTGATAGTACTTTGTTTCAATGCCTGACAGTTCGTTCATTGAACTACCTGACTTATTCGCGTGTTCATTGTTTACGTGTTTGTCGTAATCTTCCATGGTTTTGCGATGTTTTAATAATATTTCTACTGTTAGATTGCATGAATTCTTTGTTTAACTACAAATAGTGAGTGTGTGGACGCTGTGGAGCAATTTCTTGTGTGGTTGGGGGCTGCAAGTCCCATTCATAGTGAAAATAAAATGAACAATAAATATTGACCTTCCATCGGTAAGTTTTTGCTCAATTTCTTGTTGCATATGATCTGATAAACGAATAAATATACATAACAAATATTGCTGTGTCACTATATAGCTGAAACCAGTCGTAATATTTATTCCAATAGAAGTTATTAGCGAATATTCGGAAATTGTTTTGGGGTTATCTTGATCAGCCATAGTGACGTAAATAATGTTGTCGATACTTTTCTTTTACAGATTTCCTAGACGATGTGAAAAAAAAATGGATAAATTGTATTGGTATACGAAATTGGACTCCAAAAAGCACAGCCACATAATATGCTCCAAGCATTTTACCTTGTATTCATTTGGTAATGAACCTATGAAATGGATGTAGCATGTTCTTTAAGTCGTCACATTATTTGTTATGGATAGAACAGATGAAATGGTCTGATATACAGGATGAATTTTTTATCATGCACCAAATTGAAATGGGAGATTGTACTCATCATTATGAACAACTTTTACTATGGGACCAAACCTGAAATCGCGAAAAAGTATCAGCTGTTCAGTACATTTTGACGAGTTTGATGTAGATAACTGTACTGAACAGCTGATTTTTTTTTCGCGATTTCAGGTTTGTTCCCATAGTAAAAGTTGTTCATAATGATGAGTACAATCTCTCAATTCGATTTGGTGCATGATAAAAAATTCATCCAGTATTATGATATAATTTTAAGGTATTTTATTGGCAATAAATAGTATCCCGTTCAAATTAAAACTTTATTTATTACATTACAGGAAATACTTATGGAAGTCTGCGAAGAAGGACATAGCGCAGTACTGCAAATTAAAAGAACCGCTCACAATCAACAGCAATCTAACATGAAGACAGGTATAACATTTCAGAAATATGTTCACTTGATATATGCGATACAATGATCAATCAATCTGCCTAGCCTTTTCCCAACTATGTTGGGGTCGGCTTCCAGTCTAACCGGATGCAGCTGAATACCAGTATTTTAAATGGAGCGACTGCCTGTCTGACCTCCACAACCCAGTAACTGGGTAATACGATACCCCTTGGTAAGACTGGTTGTCAGACTTTCGGGCTTCTGACGACCCGTAACGACTGTCAAAGATCCACGAATGACAACCGGGACCAACGGCTTAACGTGCTTTCCGAGGCACGGAGGAGTCTCGGTATGTAAAGATGGTCACCCATCCACTGACCAACCCCGGCAAGCGTAGCTTAACCTCATGGATCGACCCGTGCGGCTGTTATTACTTAGCCACGAGCTCCTCTCAATACAATGATATTATATTAAAAATATCATTGATGCGATATCATTCTTCTAATTATCCCAGTCGGAAATATAATCGTGTGCAAATTTATTTATTTATTTTTAATAAAAAATACGTAATTGTAGGATCCCGTAGCAATGGAAGTTGAAACAGGACATAGTACATCGATACAGATTAATGAATCGCCACTGATCTTGACATCTCGTGAAATCATCTCACATCAGTCAGGTAAGACATACAAATAAAACTTAGTTTAAAGATTTAAGATTTTTTATCAACATTTTTATTTAGGTAAATACCTAAATAAAAATGTTGATTAAAAATCTTACATAAATTTTATTGAGAACTGTTTATTTTAGGAATCCTTGACACAGATGACAATAACAAATTCAGAAATAATTGGATTCCATCCCGATTCAAGAAGACTGCACTTTTGGCGAGTTCCTGGTCGCCAGAGCCGACTCCAGAATCCTCAGGAAGTTCATTCGTACCAGGGCGGAATGATTATGGTGTTAGCTGGAATTCGCCTAACAGATTATTAAAGTTGCTAGGCATTTTATTTTTTTATTTAAAATATTATCTGGTCGTTATTTATTTTTTTATGTACAAAAATTTGAATTTTCATAATAAATTTTATTTTTTCACTAACAACCATTTTATTTAATCAAATAATTCAAATCTCTATTAAATTACGCTTCTACCGATTTAAAATAATGTGTTACATAAAAAGTATTAAAATCAAAATTATTAGGTGCTTTGAATACCCTTGTTCCCTAGACTTTGTTGAGTAGTCTATGATGTAATCTAAAATTCAAATAAATATGAGAAAGTAAGTTGCTAAAAACATTTGCAAAACCGAATGTCTCCCACTTGTTTTCAATAAACTCATCAGTTATTATGGCAATTAAATACATTCTGGTTTAGCCGGGTCAGATTTAATACATGAAGAGCTGTCGGGAACCAAGGAAGACTTTGGTGATGATGATGACGAACTATTTAGTTCATACTTAAAGTATTGTTTCATTTTGAACGAATGTATTAAGTATTGGGATCATAAGGATGCTTAGTTAATTCAAAATTTTAGGTACGCACGGCTACAGATCAAGCTATACATTTCCAGTATAAGCTGATCTCGCATTGTATAGGATTTCCTTACAATGAGCGGTCAGTGTAAACTGGAAATGTATAGTTTGATGTGTAGCCGGGTGTACCTACGGTTATTATTCTTGGCAGTATAAGAAAGAATGTCATTGTAAATTCTATCGACGTTGAAATTTAGTGGGTACATCACTAGTCAGAATAAAATGAATGACAACCTACAAAATTTCGAAACGTCTTCTGTATATGTGTCCTTCTTATACATCATAGCGGCTCCATAAGTCAAAATGAAACAAATACTCAACTCAATAGAGTTCAGTTGCTATTTAAACACTACTTCTATGCTTGTTGTTCTTCTGAGTTCCCGCGTCCTAGCTGGCACAGAGTAAATACAACGACGGCGATAGTTACGCCATCTAGTATTCTAAAGTTAAACTAAAGTATCCTTACTATTGACCGCGCATATAAGGCTAAGTATACACTGCTTCTTCATAAACAATGCTGTATGTTTTCCCTCTCGGCACATAATATCGGTTTTATTTTTATGTAAAACCGTTATATTTTGTTAGTAGATATACTTAAGAATTATGTTAGTAAATATCAAATTATTAAATTATATATCATGCAGAAGTAGGAACTCTAAATTCATTATAAATATTGTAAAACCAACACTATTAATCAAAAGGAAGAAATCCATTATAATATTAAAATTCATTAAATTCATTAAAATAATAAAACAATAAAATAATCAAAAAATAATTTAAAAGTTAATTATTCAAACTCAATCACACGAAGCGAAACGAAACGCAAATTGAATCCTAACCTACAAAATCATTGTTATTGTGTGTATTTCGAGATTTTAACAGACTTACAGAACTTTATTATGAGTAGCAGCGACGAAGCAGATAACAACTCCAGTGTTGATGAACAGGACGATGGAGAAAGGGTGAGGAAAATGCTAAATACGATCCGAGCTTGATCATCAACCCCACAACCCGAATTTACTGTCAGCTGGGCATAGGCCTCATTCATTAGGCCTGTGCTTGTGACAAGTTTACTTGGTAATTTATCTGCTTAGAATATTATTTAGGTTGCAAAACTGTAGGTATTTTACATAAATAAGTATCTATCCAAGCCTCCGTGTGTAACAGAGTGCTCAACAACCATGCAATCTTCAACCACTGCAATATTAATTATTTCAATAGGTATTTTAATACAATAATCTAAAATATCATTTCAGACTGAAATTCGATCACAGCTATCAACATTATCATTTGAAGAATTGCAAAAATTGAAAGAGAAAATTGGTGCCAAAGTATATAAGGAAGCACTTTTTGGTAACTCTGAAAAGAGAAAAGAGCGCGATGCACCAAAAGTTTTCAAAAGAGAAAATAAGAACAGACCAAGGGAGATGAGCTCAAAGAAACCTGTTCGAATGCTGCAAGCTATCCCCACTGTCAAGAAAAAAGAAGTCCGTGATCCGAGGTAACAAGATTTAAAATAGCATTATTTGCATAGATCAGAAGAAAGACTAATCAAGCTACACATTTATAATTCCAATAATATTTTACTAACATTGTATTTGCAGATTTGACCCGCTGTGTGGGGAGTTTGACAAGAAACAATTCTCTGATGACTACAATTTTCTGTCAGACATACGTATGAAAGACATTAAAGCTATTAGAGCAGAATTGAAAGAGACTACAGACCCAGACAGGCAACTAAAGTTACGAAGACTACTTCAACGGCTGAACGACCAGCACAAACACACAAAGAAGAGTAAGATAGAAAAAGAAGTAATTGAGAAGAATAGGAAACATATTGAGCAAGAGTTTAAGGAGGGGAAACAGCCTCACTTTAAAAATAAATGTAAGTATGAAACATTATTTTGTTTCTTCTTTGTTTGGATTAAGGTGATTGCGTTGTGTAGCTTGCAAAAATTTTTTTTTTTTTGTGTTTTTTTGCAATTTTTAGGTCCATGTCAGGTTGTATCTTGATTAAAGTATGATACGCGACAGTAAAAAATATGTATTTACATAATTTTAACCATAAAAATCATCAATACATCTCTAAGTTAGATTTCGTGCAGTTTGTCAAACAAATGAAATCTAACGACTCTGCACGAAATCTAACTTAGAGAGATGTATTGATAATTTTTATGGTTAAAATGATATAAATATATATGTTTTATTGCCGCGTATCATGCTTTGATCAAGATACAACCTGACACGGACCTGCAAATTGCAAAAAACTCAAAAAAATAATAATTTTGCGGACTACCACTGCGCATCATCCTTAAGAGCTTACTATTAATTCACTAGTGGATAAAAGCCTACAATACTTTGCTCAACCTATGAATCGAATCCAACACCCTAATTTCGTAACACACTTTTAATCACAATCTAAATCATTTTGAAGAATAGGTATGTAATAGGTAGTTGTGGACACCATTCCGGGTGTCCACAACTTCACGTCAATGCGCATATTTTGCGTACGGGTGGGAAAATCGATTATTCTCCACCCCAGCTCCTCAAGGAAGGCAAGCAACGCCTTGGTGTTGCTGACAATCTCATGGAGGGTACCTGGGTGTTGGATTCTCAATGCTCGGCTCAATAACGAGAGTTGAAAATCCAGTGCGCGGTAAAATCCCGCCGCGATATTTTTACGTCCGTGCGAACGTCGGCTTAGTGTGTCACGCAATTACCCTGCAGGGCCTCAAACTTTGCAGTTCTGCTTGCTTTCACTAGATCAACAAGACAGTTAAACTATACTCCTCACTGCCGCTCAATATTAATGAATGAATGAATGATTTAATCAAAATAACATATTACACAATTTACACACACATACAACGTGTGGCCGCTATAGTGACATTAACTAAAGACAGGTAGTGCTAGTGGCCAGCAATCATAAAAATTATAACAAGATAAAAGAATTAATAAATTGAAAAAAAAAAATTCAAACAGACAAAGGACTCATTCATGAAGCTATTGTTCTATGTTATATGTTATGTTTGTTCTATTATTCTATTGGTCTTTGACTTTGACCCTTTTTAGGGATCCATACCAAAATGGTAAAAAAGGAACCCTTATGGTGTGACTCAGTCTGTCTGTCTGTCACAGCTGGATATCTCAAGAACTACTAATGCTATCAACTTGAAATTTGGAACAGTTTTAGATGACGTTTACTACCCAACAATTTTGCAAATAAGAAAGAAATACAAAAAAAGAATTTTTTTTGATTGACCCCCTTGGTCTTAAAAATTCAAAGTGGGGTTACTAGGGCATGTGGGGTATCATATGAAAGACCGCTGTTTACACATTCTCAAACATTTTTTTATTTATTTTTAGGCGGCATAGTTTTCGACTATTGATGAAAAATGTAAAAAAAAATACCGTTCCCCCTCCTTATCTCCGAAGTTTGCAAAGAGAAAAATCTGAAATTATTCTATGTGATACAAGTTTATGTAAAGATTACAGGAAAAATAAAACGATGTCTCTAAATAGCACACTTTTTCAGAAATCGGAACGGAACCCTCGGTGCGCGAGTCCGACTCGCTCTTGACCGGTTTTTTTTGTAATTGTTTGTCTATTGTTCTGACCCAGCTGTGAATTGATTGAATGAAAATGATTTTTTTTTGCACAACGCCCAGAAAAAAACGCGAGTGGCGTGACCATTTTTTCTCGTTCATTTTAATTTCATCTCTGTGCTACAGGTTGCTCCAAGATGCTATTTTAGAAAATTGTAAATAAATCAATAAATAATAACGTTTAATGAAATTAAAATTAAAATATCTTTACAAAACGAAAACGCGGAACCGTATACGCGTGTCAAGTTAATGTCGTCAAAGCAGCGGCACGTTGTATACACATACAACCACACACACACCACACATATTATTTAATATCCATCTACTACAATATGTGGTTTGATGGAGTGTGCCACTTTCAGTTTCAGCCACTTTTAGTTGTTTGGACACATTACTTGACCATCGCTTTAGCATGCATCCTCAAGATATTTTGCACACCATACAAACCTTTACAAC
Organism: Cosmia trapezina; assembly: GCA_905163495.3. Classification (NCBI taxonomy): domain Eukaryota; kingdom Metazoa; phylum Arthropoda; class Insecta; order Lepidoptera; family Noctuidae; genus Cosmia; species Cosmia trapezina. The sequence goes on from LR991035.1 coordinate 7,403,987, forward strand.
ATAACATCATATAATACTTGTATTCCCCAAAGGGTTACTTCCACATTTTGTCAGTTATGTTTAAGTCCCAGGGAGCGAGCCTATTTAAAAAAAAAAAAAAAAAAATTATTTAACTCGGACAAAGTCCATTATTTGTTAGTCACAATTTTCTTTAAAAAAAAATTCTATTGCCATCAACAACAAACTTATTACACTCAACTTTTTATTATGATTGCAGCTGAACTACGTGTAGAGGCACTGGTGAAACAGTATGAAGAGCTGAAGAAAGAAGGCGCCGGACGGATACAGCGCCATCTGAAGCGCAGACAGCAGAAAGTCAAGAAACGTTCGCACAAAGCACCCACCGGCACTTGATATACATATTTATTTTTTTATGATTTCTTTTCTTTTATTATTTATTTTGCTGCAAGCACATGTTTACAATGGTCTAAAAACGAGGTTAAATACATGGATATTTAATCAATAATTTTGACTAAACTTGCGTTGCAAGCGTCTTGTATACAGGATGTTTTTTTTTAAGATGTCAAGCCAGTGCCAGCTGATAGCAGACTACCATACCTATCGATTTAACCCCCATGTATGTTCTACGGTTTTTTATTACGGTAGTTTTCGAGTTATAATTTGTTTTCGATACTTTTCCTGATTCAACGAGAGATGGCTTTGAAAAATTATATCTTTTTTTGGGTCAACTTTGAACAAGAATGTAAAACTAAATAGGCATTATTTGCTGAAATCGGTCGTTGAAAGTGGTGTATCTGAAATCTTGTGATTTTCATATTTTATAATTTGTTATTATCATCTTTGCATATTTTTGTCAATCCTGATATTTACTATTCCTTTACGTTTAAGCAGAGCTCAGTTGATAATAAAAACATACATTTTATACCTACTACTATCCTTAACCACTACCATTGATGTGATATGATGTAGGTATCCAAATTAACTCGAAAACTACAAAAAACCGTAGAACATACATGGGGGTTAAATCGATAGGTATGGTACTCTGCTAACAGCTCGCACTGGCTTGACACCCTAAAAGAAACACCCTGTATCTCCACTACCTATTACGCCAAAGATAAACCAATAATTTATCGAATTTGTATTTACTTTTCCCTAGAACTTCAACACAGGGAGTGTTGAAGTTCTTTAAAGGATAGTTTTGGAAAATTGAATCATTACGGTCTTTATTATTTACCTAGATAGGTAAGTATTTCTGCCAAGTTTACTTATATTCTTTTTAAATCAAATGAATGTATTGTGATTTTTCATACAAATTGTTTGTCCTCTTTTCACCCAGACACGGGTTGATTTTTGAGAAATAGGTACTTACATTTCCATTATTTGACTATGATTATTTTTTTTATACAAATCGAGTTAATCGAGGCAAGCAGTAAAATCCTCCCCTAAAAACTGGATTACCCTTTTTCACCAAGTTAAGGATTGTATTTCGAAAAACCCAAAAAATATGTAATTCTTATCTTTTTTTACCGATTATTATTGTCGAGTTTCAAATTCATCGGACCGCGCATTATGATTCTTTTATACAACCTTGAACACCCCCTATACCCATATTTGGAGGTAGTTTGAAAACCTTAAAAAAAATTACTTAGTTTCAAGCTTTACGGTGGTCGCACATCTGACGGAAGATGCATCGGGCGAACTTTGGTCGCGGCTACTTCTATTCGCTGGACGCACTAACTCATCACCGGTTGAGTGTGTAAGGTTGAATGCTTCACTACTCCGGTTGTGGTTGAATGTTTATCTGGTTTATCTACTTGTCCGTCGGCGTTGCGCGACGTGTGACCGTCAGATGTCCCAAAGAATAAGATTTCATATAAACGAATAGGGATGATGACTAAAAATTTATTTTTTGTCCGTCATAGAGATTATTAAAAAATATTGGACACGTATTTTTTCTTTTTTTACGTAATCAAAAAATTACGGCGATACATTGAGTTAAAATATGGCATGACGTCACGCGTAGCTAGGTTTTACACGTACAAGTGACGTAGCGAGCCCCCACTCCCCAACTTTAATGCGTGATAGCTAAGTATTTTTTTATTAATATGATAAAGCAAAAAATAAAGTGTCTAATATTTTTTTATTATCTGACTGAAGGACTAAATAGATTTTTTTTTTTTTTACCCAGGCATCATCCCTATTACTATTACTTTTTCACCCACTTAAGTATTGATTTTTGCAAAATCTTGCTTAGTACCTACACCACTTTTTATGAAACTACAACTACAGTCCAAAATTGAAGTTGCTATCTTTTGCTGTTTGGGGTGTGCGAGGGTCTTACGACCATACCCCGCATTTTTTAATAAAAGAACAGGATATGGTCATGGTTGGGTAATTTTAGTCCTAATCTATTATTTAAGGATCCTTTAAATGGAGTTTAAGACTAAAATAAGAAACAGTTAATTAAATATACAAATATTTATTTCAATGTTAAATTAATAATATAAGAATTACATTGATCTATCAAAACACACAAGTGAGTGCATACGGGCGCTTGATGAAGTATGTATGCATGGTAACCAGTCCAGGCGAATCTGCCAAGTCGTACAAGCACTGCGGGCCTCTAGGAACGATTGCCTGGAAATACATACAAATCTTAAGAAAACGGAAGTACCCAATCAATATTCAGGTTTGCCACTATACTCGATTCATTATACAGACGCCAGCACATCAAGCTACTACAATCTGTCAAATTCATTTAATAGATTTTCATCTTTATCGCTTAACCACTAGGTTCAAGGTTGATTGGGAAAATTTGACAGTTTCGGGTGGCTTGACCTGCTGGCGCCTGTACGTTGATTGTTAAGATACAAGAAATAAACAATAAATCTCAACAGTCTCCCTTTTTCGTGTCATACATGTCATCTATCTCACGAAAGTTACAGGCTGTCTCAAACGTAGTGGTTTAAAGGCAAATGGGGTAAAGTGGACCTGTGGCCACCTAACATTTAAAAGTTGGGATATTCTCAACAGTTCAAAAAATTTCGCTAATTTAATCATTTTCAAGAAATTCTACACTTTCACTTTGATTTTTCAACCCTGTGAACAAAGGTGGCCACGTCCGATGTACTGTACGTCTGTACCACATTTGCCTTTGTACCACTGCTTTTGAGACATCCTGTATAAAAAAACCGGCCAAGTGCGTGTTGGACTACGCACAATGAAGGGTTCCGTAGTTGGTATGAAATCATTCCAAGAACAAACTTAACATTATAGTTGAAATACATGTTGTCCCATACATTCCAACAGTAAATGTAAGTTTGTACTCACAATATTGAGAGATTGACCATGTTATCTTAAGACCACAAACTTGTTACAGGTTTTCCTGTAATCTACAGGTATATACCTATTTTCTGTATTTTTTTCAAAATTTTAGGCTCAGTACTTTCGGAGATAAGGGGGGGGAATGGTCAATTTTCGTCTATTTTCTTAAATAACTTTAAAACTATTTATTTTAAAATTATAAAAAAAATATATATTTGAGATCCTCATAGTAACCCCTTTCATTTGATATGTCACACGGTACAGTTTGCAAAACTTTTTTTTTTAATTTTCTTATTTACACCCTAAAAGTGACCCCCATATTCAAAATTCATTTATTTACTTCAGTCGTGCGTGTTTGGGTCACAGAAATCCATATGTGTACAAAATTTCAACTTAATAATGTGATAATTCAGTCAAGTAATCACATCGTCGTGCTTGACATCTTTGTTATCTAGGTAATTTTCGCTTCCCGCTGTCTGTCTGTCCCTATGTATGCTTAAATCTTTAAAATTACGCAACGGATTTTGATGCGTTTTTTTTTTTAATAGATAGAGTGATTCAAGAGGAAGGCCTAAATGTATAATACATGCGCGGGCGAAGCCGCGGGCAAAAGCTAGTTAATTCATAAAAATGATTGTGAAAACCACATCAAAATCTGTTGTGTAGTAGAAGAAGAACAACGCGGTCACACAGGCAGACACGAAAGCGACTTTAATTTCAAATATGTACACACAGCAGCAGGTCAGTTAAGTTAATACAAACTGTCTAATTATCTCATACGATTTTGAACTTAACCTTCAACATTTTAAAGTTCAAAATTTTTTGGAGAAATTTGTCAGTTAGGTATAACCAGCTGACACTTACTTATAATTATTATAGAACAATGACATTAAACCTCTAGATGTTGCCATAATTACAGTGTGAAGTGTAAAAGTGAGGATGTATATTTTCTAAGAAGAAGAAGAAGAAGTTAGAAGATATAAAAGTTACCTTGACTGCAGTCCTCGTTGGTTTTTCGAACCAATCTGTGTCGCCGTTGTTGATGGTATGTTTCCCGAACGTGACCATTCCAAGCCCGATCAGCTGGTCCGAGTCGACCAGGGGGAACCAAGGGAACAGCGTGTCAGCCTTGCACTCCGAATCTACTGTAGTCTTGTAGTAGTAGTGCTGACCTGAATTTGACAGATTTTTTAACATTATCAAACATTAGCAGGCTCGTGGGTAAGTACCTATACTAGGCCGTATACGAAATTTTGCCGATTTCGCTGATTTGTGTGATTTTACAGACGTAATTTTACAGTTAAAATACAGTATTTATACAGAGTGAAATTGAATTCATGGGCAATATTCTTTTTAAGGGGTCATTGTGAACAACTTTTACTATCGGAACAAACCTGAAATCGCGAAAAAAGATCAGCTGTTCCCTGCATTTTGACTAGTTATGCGAGCATAATGTATGGAACAGCTGATTTTTTTTTCGCGATTTCAGGTTTGTTCCCATACTAAAAGTTGTTCATAATGAGTACAATGACCCCTTAAAATATTGCCCATGAATTCAATTTCACCCTGTATAAGTTTGAATGCCCAACATGAAAGATCATTTCAAATACATAAGGGCGAGCGCGCACTGCGGTGCGTTTTTCTAACTCATAATCTGTGAAGTATGGAATGTCTTTGAAGTGCGCGCACTGCGGTCATGCGTTTTGTTACTGTAAGCCCCGCCCAGTGCGGCAGAACCAACGGAAACGCACCGCAGTGCTCGCTCGCCCTAAGATCTAATGAATGAGCTACTATTTTATTTTGCGTCGAGTTTAATAGTGCGAGAAGTTTTTTGACAGTTACTTTGGAATAAAATGACAATAAAGTCAATTATTTTCTAAGAGTAGGTACTTACCTAATTACCAAAATAACAGTCAAAAAATAGCATAAGTAGGTACATACATAAATACCAACGATCTAAGAATTTGTCAGAGGAAATTGTCCTTTGATGAAATAATCACGAAAAACCTCTAGAAATACGACGTTGTCACTTGTCAGCCCGCGCACGATCAACGCTCTTAACATCACGCCTGTATACCCGAAGGGTTAGGCAGAGCTGTACCTATAGTAGGGATACTGGACTTATTACTTCATCATCATCATTTCAGCCGAAAGACGTCCATGGCTAGACATAGCCTCCCCCAAGCACCGCCACTTCCACCGGTTTCGTGTTCGTTGTGGTTGTGGCATCGGCCATATTCTGTCCTGCGACTTATTACGTACTTATTACCTATCTCACTTACCCATCCACGGTATGCAGGCCTGCTTTGTGAAGTCGCTGTTCGCGCCAGTGATGTCACTAACGTTGGTGGAAATGCGGTACAGTTCTCCGTTGAAACCAGAGACAACGACGGAGTGGTCTTGTAACAGCAAGTCAGGGTTGCGCTGGGCTACACGAATGGCTGGGTCAGTTGCAAGAGTTTCTGGACAAGAGAATGGTACAGTTATTTATTAAAACTAGGTCAGAGGTGCGAAAAAGCGATGGTTCTATTAGCCCTGTATAACTCCATCTCTCTCCCATAAGTCATCAAGGCTCCGGCAGACAGGTGCGATCATAGATATAAGAAAGAAAATGTCCCAGTACCCATGTTAAAATACTTAAAATGTATCGGAACCCTGTGTCTCCCCTTTGTCACTTTCATGATTTTAAAGACAAATACGGTAAAATACTTGTAGGGGAGGTCAGCTCAAAGCGGCCATCGACAAAAAAGCAGCAAGATTGTTAAAGTATAAGTACGGGTAGGTAGGTAGGCCTACTAAGATATTTTTTTTGAAGATCTTACCAGGTGAAATGAAATATTGTTGCGTGGTCCAGAAGTTTTGAATTGTGCCATCCATATCGACGGTCCAAGGAATGAATCCTTGGACAGCCCAGTCGAAAATACTGTCGGAGTATTTATCTAGGTTCAGCTGTGTGAGGAAAACAAAGATGAACAGAGATGGCGCTGCCGTCACGTACAGCTCAACTCCGCGTTAAAAAATAATATTAAATAGTAAAAAGCTTACTTTAGTGATTTTGTCATGCAGAATGTTATTAAATAGAAGCAGTGACCCCGTACAAGTGAAGTCAATAATTATTTTCACGATTTATCATATATTCCAACCAAAACAATTGAGTGCTAAGTGAATGTAAACAAAGTGATAAAAAACATTTCAAAAACATTGAATATGGTATGGACTACGTATAATACATAAATTCCCAAACATACAATTCATATAAAATAGCAAAAACCATTGATATATATACACTAGATTAGCAATTACCGCGCCAAGGCGTTGCCACTGAACATACGGCCACGGCCGTATGCGTAGCTAACGTCAGTTCAGTGCTCTGTGTGACGGCAGCCGAAGTGAACCGAGTGACACGCGACAAAAAATATCGCCAAAACGGGTAAATGCGTAATGAAAGAATGCGATTCTAGATCACAAAAACTACCGGAATTACTTTTCACACGTAAGTTTATTGTTTCTGTGTTTATATCATCGTAAAAACGCAGTAAAATAAATAAAATGTAGATTTTTTTTTAATCATGATCAGTGTTACAACTAAAAACTATGTTTTAGTTTCCCACATTTGTGGGAGTTTTTAATTTATGCAATAAGCGATTTTAAATATTTTTTAATAATAATTAACAATGTTGCAGAGTACCTAAAGATGCAATCAATTTTCTCAATCAATAATCCGATTGCTGAGAAAAGAGACTGACTGGCTACCTACTAAATCTACTGTCATTTGTTTGAAGCACTTCCGTGATCAAGATAAAATAGGTCCAAAAAGCGAATGTGGCCGTGTTTATTTGTCCAATCAAGCAATTGTAATGCTTATTGTAAGTAATGATTTTATGCGGCAATTAATATTATAAAATTATAGGTAATGCCAACAAAAAATGCCTTCTCATTGAACTACCACAGCAACAAATTAGTTTATATCGACTCAAACTACATTGTGTACTGAATGTTTTTTTCAACTTAGTTTTTAGATTGTAAAGAGCTGTTTTGCCTACAATAAATTGTATATTTTTCAGGACAACCGTTATTCTAAAGAGCAGGTGGAGCTTTCAGAAGAAGAAAATATGGATGTGGATGCTGTGGAAACCGACGAAGAGATAGTCGAAATAACTGAAAGCCCAAAATGAGGAAAATAATTCACCGTTTGAAAAATTTATCGGCTAGAAGACTAAGAAAAGGAAAAAAATATATCACAAAAAATAAAAGACTAGAAATAAAAAAATGAACGATAGAGGAACTGAAAAAAAAAACGTATGTTGAGCGAAGAAGATGAAATGCAACTAAATGTAAATGATGAAACAGTGCAATTCATGGAAGAATTAAAAAAACCTTCAAAAAGGAAAGGACTTATAGAACTGACTCTTTGGGGAAACCAAAGGTTTTGTCTTTGCGATTATGGACGAAGTTATGATGACGAACAACTACCGGAAATATATTGTGAAGGACGGCACGGTTGATATCTGTTGGGCATTCCACCGTCCGGGGGAATCAATCCGTCACATTATTTCTGACTGTTCTCGTCTGGCTAACGGAGACTACTTGCATAGGCACAAACTTGTAGCCAGGATTATCCACCAGCAACTTGCTCTGAAATACAGTCTTGTGGAATTGGAAGTACCGTACTGTAGGTATGTGCCCGACCCAATTCTCGAAAATGGCAATATTACGTTGTATTGGGATCGATCTATCATCACTGACAGGACTATTGTTGCCAATAAGACAGACATAGTGGTGATAGATCGATTAGAGCGTTGCACAATGATTATTGATATAGCGGTCCCGCATGACGAGAACCTCGTGAAAGCTGAAAAAGATAAGCAGATTAAGTATCTTGACCTGGCTCGCGAGGTTGTCGACATGTGGGATGTGATACAGCAATCGTTGTGCCGATAGTCGTGACGGCTAATGGCATAATAGCCAAGAGCCTCGATCAACACCTGAAGAGGCTCTCGTTAGGCAGCTGGATTAAGGAAGATTGCTCCAGAAAGCGATACTTCTGGACACCGCACGTATCGTTAGGAGGTTCCTCTCTAAGCAGCCCTGACCACCGGTACCTTGGACCCTGTTCCCGATACCGGTGGGCTACTATTTTAATATTTTTTAATGTTTCTATATTTTAATATTTAAAAATGTAAATTATATGTATGAAAATTAACTAAAGGAAATAAAAAAACGTTCAAAAAGAAAATTCCTTGATTATTTTCATTACATATAACCTTCTAATACACATCTAATAAGAAATACATAATTCCCATACTTAAAAAATAATTTAACGTTTACCGTTTAAACGTTACGTTTTTTTAACGTTTAAAAAGTTGGGTAAAATTTCGAATGGGTAGGCAACCCCGTCCCGCCATTGCATGTTTATGTTGCGGTCTTTGTCTAATCTAAGCGACAGTATTGTTCTTGCGACTTGTGTAAGTGAGACAGATATCTGTTTACTTTTAAATGTTTAGTGGTTTCAAAGCTACGTCGTCGCATTTAAATAGTGGTTATACTTTTTTTACACATTTTAATGAGGTTTGCTTCTCTAGTTATATAACTCAATGGCAAAAACTAAGTGAAACTTATGTGATTTGATCAAAACAAAGTGTACAAACGTTAATTGTGTATACAATTTTAAATAGTGCGCGCGCATAATTTTTTTAAAAAAACAGGCGTCATAACGAACTTTTAAATTATCGCATAAACAGAAGACCTATTTCAATACATTACTCAACAGTCTTCGTGGCTCATTACGTTAGCACTGCACACTAGACCTAGAGTTGGCGTGTTTGGTCGTGACTTCGAACCTCACACAAGACAATACTTTTTGTCAATTCGCCAAATAAAAATGTCACAACAAACAAAAATGATAACTCGATATTCAACGAAAATGGCACTCAAAAAGCAAAAAACAAAGTCGGTGGAATCCCTTAACCAAACTTTCACATCAACTAGTTCAGAAATATTCGCCAGAAGTTTACCAGATTTATCAACAGAACACAACTCGTACATTTCCGAGTTACAAGAAGAGATCAATGTTTTGAAACAACAACTTGAAATTGCTCATAATAAAGTAGATCAACTTACAGCCCGCGCCAAACTTTGTGACCGCCTTGAATATAGTCGCGAGTCCGAACTTGCGCATGGTACAGTCGAGTGGACAGTACGTAATCAACCAAACAATTTTCGTTTTCTAACATTTTTAATACTTATTATATTATGTCAATTTATTTTTATTTGGTGATTATAAAGTTCGTGTTTATTTCATAGGTTATTTTATTTAATTTAAATAATGTATGTGTTATTTGTAAAACATAATATAGGTTAGGTATTATTAGGATAAATGTAAATAAAAAACATTAATATAAATAAAAACTATATTCACAATGGGGCCACACCTTCCATAAAAACATCTCCCTTACTAGTGGATGGTCCCGCATCCGAATCACTCTCTTTACAAAAAGTATCTTCTTCTTCCGAATCTTCTTCATCTGATTCATTATCGCTCACGTGAATTATTATTTTTTAGCAACCGATATAATACGTCGTACAGTTCTTACTGATACTCCTGTAGCGGCTGCAGTCCGATTATGTACTGCTTTCAAATCGTATTTAAGGCCTTCTTCAGCTTCTTTCTTCATAAATTTATAAACATCGTAGACCATTTTACGAGCCTGGCGTCGTAAAACATTACAACGTCCGGTAGGCATGTTTATAAACAAATAACAACGAGTAACAATAACAAATAACAATAACTAAAAACTATAACAAAAACTATAACAACAAATTAACAAAACAATCGAACGAATTCTGGTCGCGACAGTACTCTCAGAGCTCAACAAGTGCGTGATTCGTGTACGGACGTAGCACTCACACTAACGCGTGGGTGCCAGCGCGCGTCGCGGGTGAGCGGTGCGGGCGCGCGGGGTGTGGCCCTGCCCCCAAGCCCTTGTGTTGTGCGTCCCGCTAATACCTGATTTTTTGTTCTGCGCAATGCAATGAGCCTAGTTTCGGGGCGGCCACAAAGTTTGTACTATCGAAACTATTTCATTGAAAAAAGAAAAGGATGAACAGCAGTCAGAAATAATTAACTTAAAGAAAATTTGCAGAAATAAGAATACAGCCAAAACAGAAAACAAAATCGGTCAACAAAAAACACTGTTTGCTCAAAAAGAAATAAATGACCTAAAACAACACGGTATTTCACAAAAACGGAATACTCCAAAAGAGTTCAACAATCCAATCATAGAGGGCGCTGTACACAAAAAAATAACAGAACAACAAGACCACTCGCAACATCGGATTAACTCAAAAAAGTTCATCAGTTCAACAATAGAGGGCGTTGAAAGCAATAATGCAAGAAATGATAATTTATCATGCCAGGCAGTAGCGGAAGTTACTCCAGAAGCAGTTCCTAAAGAAATTCAGCAAAAAAATAAACGAAGAATATTCATCATAGGAGAACAACAATGCGTGGGACTCGCGCAAAAATTAATTAAGTCTAGGGAGGAAAATGAATACGAACAGTACAAAATATTTTCCTTTATTAAACCATTTGCCAAATGTAACGAATCACTTAAAGCATGCTATAGTTTAGATCTTACAGAAAATGATTGGATAATACTATGTATTGGTCAAAATGATCAAAACCCGAATCAAATTCAGTTTGAATTGCTGAATGTATTAAACTATTTGCATAAGCATAATGTATTAGTACTGAGTATTAATAAAAATCTGTACTTAAATGAAAATAAGTTAAATACTCTTTTAAAATTTACATGTCATACTTTTCATAATTGTCAATTTCTGGATCTAAATAATTTATATGAATATTATTATAAATACCGTTACTTTCAGAATCATACATGCAGGATAATAAATTCAATTATAGATGCAGAGGACTACTATATGGCTAAATGCATTCCTTCTGGACAAAACAATGAAACGCTATTTGGATTAAGTCAAAGTGCCAAAACGAGTACGCCTAAAAAAGGTACCATTCCCTATTATTTCCGTGCTGTTAATCTAATTCCAGATAATACACTGCCTAAAGATAACAACGAATCTTTTTTATACATAAATTAAATGATGCTGTAGAAGAAAAGTTAAAAATAAGATTACTCCACCAAAATATTGCAGGGTTATTAAATAAAGTAGATTCTATTGAATTATGTCTAAATGCACTTGAAAATGAAAAATGTCCAATACAGATCCTATGCTTCAGTGAGACTTTCATTAAAGCAGGAGATGAGTCAAATATTAATATTAAAGGGTATAAAGTATGTAGTCACTACTCAAGAAAGAAGCAAAAGCGTGGTGGTACGTGCATTTTAACTTATAGTGGAATTAATTGTAAGCCAATAGAAATTTGCAAGGAATACTCTTGTGATAATATTTTTGAATGTTGCGGAATAGAAATTCCTAGTATGAACACTATTATTATTTGTTTATACAGAGTACCTTCATCTAGTTTAAATTCTTTTTTTAATAAATTAGAAATACTATTACATAAGCTATTATATAAAATTGTAAATAAAAAAGTCATAATAACAGGTGATTTAAATATTAATACACTAGTCAACAACAACAACACGATAAACTTAAAAAACATACTAGCTAATTTTAACCTAACATTACACATAAATGAACCTACACGTCAAAACAACTGCATAGATCTTATAGCAAGCAACCTTGTTGACGCTATTGGTACAGTTCACCCATTATATCTATCTGATCATGATACTGCTCAAATATTAGAATTTCCAGGAAACTATAAGAAAATTGAACAATATTGGTACTGTCAAAAACAAGATTTTAGTAAAGAAAACATAGAAAAATTTACATATTATTTATCACAACTATCCTGGCAAGAAGTCTACACAGAACCTGATATAAATAAAGCGTTCAATTATTTTCATCAAGAACTCATATTATTCTACAAACTGTGTTTTCCTTACTACAAAGTTAAAATGACTTCAAATTTACAATCTCCAAAATGGCTTACTAAAGGGCTAAGAAAATCTAGTGCAAATGGAAGACATTTGAGATTTTCATATTACAGACATAAAACAAAAGAGACCCACAAAAAATATAATAACTATGAAAAATTACTTAAAAAATGCATTGTATGGTCAAAGAAAAATATCAATAAAAAATTGATTAACCAAGCAAATAACAAGGGCAAAGCTACTTGGAACATAATAAAAGATAAAAATGATAGTGTTAGGACAATAAATAGTATAGCATCGTTAAAGCACAACGGAGAACTTATTCAAGAACCTACTCAAATAGCATCAACATTTAACAAATTCTTCATCAATATTGCCAATGATCACAACTCGAACGTTATAAATAAACAACCACAGGCTCAAACCCAGATAAATGATAATTCCATTTTTCTCAGACCGACCACGGAGCAAGAAATCATTAATATAATAAAATCATTAAATGACACCAAAGCAGTAGGTTATGACTCTATCTCCACACGGATTATTAAGGCAAGTGCTCATGTCATAGCCCCTGTTCTTAACCATATTATAGAAAGTTCATTAACACAAGGAATATTTCCAGAAAATTTAAAGCATTCTATAGTTAAACCATTATTCAAAAAAGGTGATCCAAAAGAACTAAATAACTATCGCCCTATTACACTTGTGCCTGTGTTATCCAAAATCTATGAAAAGATATTCTACAACCGATTAATAAGTTTCCTAGATAAGCATAATGTTCTAAAACAGGAACAAAACGGTTTTCAACATAATAAATCAACATCTTTAGCAGCATTTACTCTTATTAAAAAAATCACAGAATATCTAGACGAAAAAATTCCGGTTGTAGTAGTCTTCTTCGATATGAGTAAGGCATTTGATTTTGTGGATCATAGCATCTTACTAAAGAAATGTGAAAAATATGGTATCCGTGGTGTCGCTCTAGATTGGATAAAAAGTTTTCTAACGGGCCGACAACAATGTGTTGAAGTTACTAATTTAAATACAAACCTTGAATCCACTGTATACAGATCCTCATCTAAACTAAATAAATATGGCGTACCCCAAGGGAGCGTTTTGGGCCCCTTACTATTTTTACTGTACATTAATGATTTACCCGACTCAATTAAGTATGATAGTGTCCTATTCGCTGACGATATCTCTGTTATAGTGCCTAATAAAACTGAAAGTTCAAGTCATGAAAGTAAAATACACGAAGCCGTAGAGTCTGTAATCAAATGGCTTGAATCAAATAACCTATGTGTAAATATATCCAAAACAAAACTAATTAAATTTCGTACACACAAATGCAAACTTCCCGATAGTATTAACATTAAAATAAAAGATAAAAACATAGAAGAAACAGAAAATATTACATTCTTAGGTATAACTTTAGACAAATTTTGTAATTGGAAACAACACATTAACAACGTATGCAATAAACTAAATAGATTTGTGTACGCATTAAGGAAACTTCGTATTGTGTCGGATGAAAAAACAGCCCGCATAGCATACTGTGGATACGTTGAATCAATATTAAGATACGGACTTATAATATGGGGAAATTCAACTGATAATGATAAAACATTTATTGCACAAAAGAAATGTGTAAGAGCTATATGCGGTGTCGGTCCACTTGAATCTTGTAGGCCTTTATTCAAAAAGATGAAATTATTAACTTTGACCGGCATGTATTTGTTTGAGGTATCAGTTTTTGTAAGGAAGCATAGAGAGTTCTTTAGATTCAAAGGTGACAATTATACCAAACAGAGACCCAGGGATGCAACAAAAATTCTTATTCCATTTTGTAATACAACACTAACTAAAAAGAATGTTTATCATATGTGCATCACTATTTTTAACAAATTACCAAAGTATTTAAGAGAACTCCCATTTAAATATTTTAGAGTAAAACTGCGCAGATGGTTAGTAGAAAATTGTTTTTATACACTGCAAGAATTTATGCAGCATAGGGAAAAAAACATTATTCTAAGATAAATATTAGGTAATTTAATCAAAATTGTTATGATAAGGTTGTTTTGTAATTTTATATTAGATCATAAATTCATAAGGTAGTGTGTATTAGATTATATTAAGGTTTTTATTAGATTATAAATTATGGATAAGTTAAGGTTATCTTGTAATTTAAATTAGACTAGGTATATTTTATAGTTTTGTAGTGTGTGTTCCTACTGTAATTTAAATTAGTAGGTACCTACATGTTGTAAATCCTACTTATTTTAATAACCGATTTGCATGCCCTGAACAGGCAAAATATGGACTGTGCTTACACCACCAATTTTACATCTGGTAAAACCTGTATTTTGTGCAAATAAATTATTCTTATTCTTATTCTTATTCTTATTCTTATTCTTTAGAACTTTATTCATTTTCACAAAAGAAATCAAAATTTAATCGTTTCTTTGCCACGGACAGGGACTTTATGTATTAAATAGGTAGTTATCTCGGTACCTGATACAGTCAGCAACAGAACTCGAAAAAAAAAACTTAATCAAAATCGGAATAGAAGTACAATTATTATAAGAATATAATTTGACAACGGAATTGACATTGCCGATGGCCTTTTTAATAGTTACTATACTCTATGGCCTATGGACGAGGGGTGTGAATTCTATGAGCACTGACTGACGGTGGCCACTCAATTCATCGCGTTCAACAACGGAACAATTAAGCGTATAATGTAGCCCCGGCATAATAGGTGAGCGTTTAACTTTATGAATCACTTTGTGTCAATTTTGATGTTGCATTTCTGACGGTACCTTTAAGTTAGGAATCGGGCACAAGAAAACAATAAAATATTGACTTATGCTCGATGCGTGGTCATACACAGTCGACATTATTATCTCGAACCGGTGAACTCGTTAATATACCTCAATCAATCAGCTGTCTAGATATCGAAGACCACCATTTGCACTGGTCAAAGGTCTCTCGCAGGGTATGTACCTACCTATATTTAAGTAGATCTACTATGTAGGTACAGTCAGCAACAAAAGTCGATTAACACTTGTGTTTTCTAAATCTTAATTATTGACAAAAATACTTCATTTAAATCGGAACTAATTTCTCCAAATGATTCTGAACCTTAAATTGTTGACGGTTAAGTTCAAAATCGAATGAAAAAATTTAGCAGTTTGCAATAACTTGACCTGCTGCACATTATGCTGCTGTACATTATGTTCGGTCAACGTACAATAGATTCCACTATTAGCCGTTCGCACGGACGTAAAAATATCGCGGCGGGATTTTATCGCGCACTGGATTTTCAACTCCGGTGTTGAGCCGAGCTACGAAAATCCAACATAACAACAACAGAGTCCTCCCAGCCAGCAGTCATCCAAGCGCGTTAAAAAAACACACTGCTGGATTTCTACTCTCGGCGCTAAGCAGAGCGTTGAAAATCCATTGTGCGAAAAAAATCGGCGCGATATAATTACGTCCGTGCGAACGTCGGCTAATTGATAATAATAAATAATAATAATAATATATTTATTTGACACAGAACATATGTTACATTTGAACAGATATACAGGACACAATCAAATTTTCTTAATTTATAATGAAGGCATCTGTGTCTGAACTAGATAAAAATATCTGTATCTCGGACATCAGCGCTCTTCCTTATGATGACCATTACATTACTAACTTAATTAGACATAACATTAATAGGAGGTATATCATAGCACAGAAAAAAGATTAAAACAAAATAAACAAAAATGGTGTGTGGAGTGTTAACCTCTCGGTGTGTAGTGTGTGAAAGTGAGTGAAAGAGTGTGAGAGGGTGAGTATAAAAGATATTTACTATCTAACTATCTTTAATAAGTTTTCTGTCTCTTCATACGTATGTTTACTTATAAAATTAAAGATTTTACTTTTACATATTTTTTTATTTAGCGGGTATATTTCCAAAGCGTCATTTATTTTATTATATAGGTATGGCCCCAAGAAGCAAAAATATTTGTTTACGTAAGCATGCATGAAAAAAGGTCGGTCATTATTACTAATAACATTATTTCGTCTTCTAGCTAGATCACCCTTTGAGAATTGTAGTAAAGAGTGTTGCTTCATAACCACAAGAAATATAAACAGCTGGCGAACTGTCAGAACCTCACACGACTGGTAAACAAGATGGGTTGGGTACAAATATGGGCGAAAAGTACTAACTTTTAGTACAGCCCTCTGGGCTATTTCTAAGGGCTTTAATATAGTTTTATGTGCACCTCCCCAAACGGTGATACAATATTGAAGAATGGACTGTACTAGTGCTAAGTATATTTGCTTTACTAATTTTGGGGGCGCAACATGTCTAAGGTTCTTGAAAACATAGATCAATTTTCTTGTCCTAGATGTAAGAAGGTGAATATGGTGTCTGAAGGAGAGGTTACAGTCAAGAATAATTCCAAGATATTTAATTGACGCTGTCTTTGTTACTGTTGGACAAGAGCAAACCAAGCTATTACAACAACTATGTGCTGTAATCGAGGGGGTATAAGGAAGCTGCATATTTAGAGTGCGCATCGAGAATGTCATGTACTGGGTTTTCTCCGGATTAAGAGTGAGGGAGTTATTCTGCAGCCAATGAGTCACAACATTGAATCCATCCTGCGCCTCCTTATATACTTTGTCCCAGGTATCGGCAGAGAACAACAGAACTGTGTCGTCTGCATATGATATAATTTTACCTCCTGAAAGGTCTAGTTTACAGAGATCATTCAAGTATACAAGGAAGAGTGTTGGTCCCAGAATGCTCCCCTGCGGAACTCCGTGAGTGATAGGTATATCGCTGCTGATACAGTCATTAATCTTAACGCACTGAAAACGATTAGAGAGGTAGTCCTTTAAAAGTTGCAGTTGATTTCCTCTTATTCCAAGGCGTTCTAATTCTAATTGATCGCGATATATTAAGGTGGCGTCGCTGAAGAGTAGGTAAAAGATGCAAAAAAATGGTAAAATAGGTACATACAGCAACTTGTACTCCGGCAATATAGGCGGTGTCGTCGAAAAACACGCAAACTGTGTTGTCTTCCTTAGGACAGAAGATGGAGAGCGGGGCGTAGACTGCAGGTAGACTAGGCGTCGTCCTCTGCTTCCATCCCTTCTCCGCCGCTGCAGCGACCGACTGCGGCAGCTCTATGAACGCGGTGGTTCCAATTCCGAAGAGTGTGATGTCAAAACGCACTGGAAGGTTAGGTAAATTAATTTTGACTCACTCTTCATGGCCGAAAGATTGTGATTAGTGACCAGCAGAAGCGTCTTCCCCTATGACGTGCGTGGCATGGTAATACCCACTAGCTAGGTATGGTCAACAGCACAGCAGTACCTAGTAACAATTTGAAAGGTACTAACAGAATAGAACTTCAAATGAGACAATTTTACAGTTTGTAGTAACGTGAGCTGCTACTGTGTACTTGAGGTACTTACTAAAGAGATTTAATGGACAGACCGTACTGGTTTCAAACCTACATTCTTAGATTAAAGCCTACATTCCTGTCCATCAGGCGTAACGATATATCCTTAAGGATGATACGCAGTGGTAGCCCGCGAAATTAATTTTTTTTTTTGAATTTTTTGCAATTTGCAGGTCCGTGTCAGGTTGTATCTTGATCAAAATAATTGGGATTCGCGACTATAACAAATAACCTTCTATTTACTTATCTATAACCACAGTACGGATGAAATATCTTGGCAAGTCCGAACATAGGCACTTTCGCGCATGTTCTCTTAACACTTGTCTCATGTCACCATTTGGTTCCAAAAAAATCTTACTGCGCAGCCTACTGCGCGAAGTTCGGACTCGCAAAGATACATCGGTCGTACTCGAACTCGACTAAGAAATCATGACATTTTGGAACAAATCTAACTTAGAGAGATGTATTGATGAATCTTAAGGTTATAATTATGTAAACACATATTTGTTACAGTCGCGAATCATATATTGAGCAATATACAACCTGACACTGATCTGTAAATTGCAAAAAACCTAAGAAAATTTGAATTTCGCGAGCTACCTTACCTTACCTTAAAATGTATCTCTCGAGCTACGTTGTCAGTGCAGCAGACCATCCAGCTCTCTCTACTGAGACTAGAGTATTATTTTCATTTTGTAAGTGTCATATCTAAGTAGGTATTTATAATATTAGAGGAACTTCTTACCACTTAGGCCACCCTCCCATGATCCAGCTGAAACAAACAAAAATAACTTTATTAAATAGGTAGGTACATCAGCTATCTTGCCCTTGAAACAATAAGATTTGCCAACGTGATACCTACGCTTATCTTTATCATTAGATAGTTATTTAATTGAAAAACACTGTCATTAGACAAATCGTTAAAAGGAATACCTACTGATTTTCTAATAGATAGGTTAAGTATTATAATCTTTAGCGTTTTTATTCTACAATAATTAGGTACCTATGTATCTTATTTTTAATTAACGATAAGCATTATGATAAGAAGAAACATCAATTGATAGCAATCCGCAATATTTTGACACCATATTTAGCTATCTGTAGCTTCTGCCCGCGACTTCGTACGTGTGAAATTTCTTGTTCCCCCAACACATCCCGTCGCATCGCATCGCCTGCCCACGCTATTACCTACTTCGCATTTGCTTAGCGTTCTTTCTGACTTATTTTTTCTTTTTGCTCGGCTCCAAACAGTCTTAGCTTGATTATAAGAATTAGGCTATCAAATGCAAAAAGAATTTTTGAAATTCGGCTGGTAGTTCCAGAGATTAGCACGTTCAAACAAACAAACTCTTAAGCTTTATTATTATTATATTGATAAAAATAGATAATTAGGTACCTACCTTATTTTTAATTAACGATAAGCAGTAACTATAGTTAGGATTAGAAGAATCATCGACTGATGGCAATCCGCAAATTATTTTAATTTGCTCCATATTTGTTATCACAAGGGACGAATTGTGGGTGTAGGTAGGACCACTTAAAGGTAGGTAGATCCCTGCCTAACTCTACGGGGGAAACTAGACTGGTTTTTGTATTACCCAGTAACTGGGTTAGGTCAGGTAGGCAATCGCTCCATGTAAAATACTGGTATTCAGCTACATCTGGTTAGACTGGAAGCCGACCCCAAACATAGTTGGGAAAAGGCTAAGCAGATGATGAGATAAGGTTCGTTCGAAAATGATATACACATAACGTCATTGAAAACACGAGTTAATATTATGCAAGAATCATTTTTAAACTCTTTTAAGTAGTAGTAGTAGTGTTTTGAGAACTTTGGTGGGTGCCTTATTTTAAATAACTTAACAGTTAATAAACAACCGATTCGGATTTCAGAAAGAACATGCTACCATAGAAAGCAAGTCCAATGGAGTATCCAGGACGATCAGAAAATTCTTTGCGAAAAATGAGTAGGTAGGTACTGCTCAGCTGCCTTTCTTTTCTTGATACAAGCCTTCGACAAAGTCTGTTACAAAGGATTGCTATTCGAGATAAAAACATTATTACCACATACATTCTATGGTGTACATATCCTACATTACTTAAAAACAGAAAATTTCAAGTAAGAAAAAATCAATCCACCTCGAGACTCCATGAAATATCTGCAGGAGTACCACAGGGCTCGGTTATTGGACCCGTACTGTACCTACACTTGACCTACACCCTGTGTGAAATCGGAACGTACCAGTATATCTGCACTCTGAACTGCTGATTGATTTGCTGTATCAATGCTCTCGCGACCGATCAGCCATGTTTAAAACCTGTGTTATAGTCCGTGTGGAAAATGAATGCAACTTAATTAATAGAAGTATTTTTAGTAATACCTACATAACCCCATCTTTGACGCGCTACATCGCCATGGCGGCCCCAACAGTATTCTGAGTGCGTTATTATACTGTTTACTTCCGACTTGCCACAAAGCTTCGAGATTCAAATTGCCAACTTCGCGGATGCCACTCATGCCTTACTTGCCTCACACAAATGTCCAATACAAACATTTCGCATTTTTCTAAGTATTCTCGGAAGTTCGGCATGATTACGCCTGCAATGCTATTTGAATTACTGACGACACATTATGACCGAAATTACGTTGCCAAATTACGTTGTTGCTGAATCAGCCGCGGAACTTCGGTCGCGTAACTTCGGCAAGTGTGTTTAGACACTAATACTACCTACGTAAAAATTAGTGTGACCTGGTCACCTTAAACGGCAGTCAACACCCACACCACGAGTCTGTGAAGTATCTGGGTACCTTTGCATCTTGACCGCAGGCTCACTTGGAGGAAACATGTCGAAACAAAAAGAGAAGAAATTTACTTGAAATACTGAAGTCTATTCTGGCTACTAGGAAGAAACTCAAAAATGGCTATAGACAACAAACTACACGTAGCCAAAAGCCAATCTGGACAGGGCATTCAACTTTGGGGATCAGCCAGTGCCTCCAGCATATTGTACATAAAGGGCACAAAACAAAACAATATAATAAAACAAATATCCAACGCACCATGGCTTATCAAGACAACAGCAGTGCGATTCTGTAACCATCTCACCGTGAAAACTTAGGTGAAGTGAGCGTGGAGTGAGCTGTCAATAGTGTCAATTCCTAGCAAAAACAAACTCACTTCACGTAAGTTTTCACGGTGAGATTTTTACAGAATCGACCGGCAGAGATCCATGAAATCCTTAATATTCCTATGGTCAACGAGGTGATAAGTACACATGGCGACAACTATAGATCCCGACTACTAAAGCATCCGAACAAGCTTGTGGAGTAGCTTACGATCCCAGAAAGCATTCGCTGATTAAAAAAGCGGCGGGACATAATTACATAATTTATCAGAACAGGTATGGTGAAGAATGAGTTCGAAAAGATAGGCTGACTCCACATGCCAACATATTCATGTCATCTGCTCATAGTCTAAGAGACTGATCGCATGATCAATCTGCCTAGTCTTTTCCCAACTGTGTTGGGGTCGGCTTCCAGTCTAACCGGATGCAGCTGAATACCAGTATTTTACATGGAGCGACTGCCTATCTGACCTCCACAACCCAGTAACTGGGTAATACGATACCCAGAAGACAACGACTAAAAACTAAAACTAAGACTAAAGAAGACTGACAACTGATTGTCTATAGGTAAGACTGGTTGTCAGACTTTCGGGCTTCTGACGACCCGTAACGACTGTCAAAGATCTACAATGACAGCCAGGACTCACGGCTTAACGTGCTTTCCGAGGCACGGAGGAGTCTCGGTATGTAAAGATGGTCACCCATCCACGGACCAACCCCGGCAATCGTAGCTTAACGTGACGGATCGACCCGTGCGGCTGCCACGAGCTCCTCGCAGAAACTAATCGCATGATAAAAACGGAAAATAATAAATTAAAGAAACCTCTATTAAACTTACCGAGAGCGGATGCCGCGACGAGACACAATAGGGCTAGCGTTCTGAACATCTCGGACGCGTTTGATAGGCTCGAAGGTGATTCGCAACTTTTTATACCCCATCCGATCCGATAAGGCACTACTTACATCTAAATATAGCATATACTAGCGAACGCCAACGGCTTCGCTCTCGAAGAATCCGGCAACCAAGCCAATTTTTGACCTTTGCTTCCGATCAAAGTGTAGGTTTTTTGTTTTTTTTTTTTTTTGTGGATGGGAAATCATCAAATGACTTCTCCCGCTCTGGGTGGAGCGGAAGGGCGTGTCAGACTTTTACTGACTAAAACCCACCCGTGTTCCTTCCGTTGCCTGTGCCACGGCCACTGTATCTCTTTCGAACAACCCGCGGCCCCGGCGGCATCGGCCCTATCGGACCCATTGCTGACATCTCTTTGAGGCGCGCTGGGAACACAACGCGCCGTGGACATGTTTATCCAAATGGTAAATGATGAAGTAGGTTTAGATCATAAACACTTTGCATTAAGTATTAAAAAAAACTAGAAGAGTTCGATGTTTCCTATCCGACTACTCTGAGAAGAAACACAAGCCAGAGGTCACAGTCCCTTTTAAAGTCCAGACATTATATTGGCCAGATCATATGAGGACCATGTAGATTGTCTGAGATAGTATTTTGAGGAAATAACCACACAGATTTGAGTGGACCTGTCCAGTCAGCGCACGCATGTGTGAATCGTGTGATGGCTCAATTCAAAAAGTAGGTAGAACTGTCCCCGCTTCTGCTGGTTTCTGAAGGTTATGCCACGACGAGTATAGCGGATTACCCAGCCCCTACCAAACCTCGCTAAAGTAGAATAGTTTGGTTCAGTGAGGCAGCCAGATTGAAAATGGAACTGCTGTCCAAGACGCGTAAGACCGTTAGATGTAGTATTGTGTCTCGTTAAAGCTAATGTATCCCATCAAGATTAATGCATCTGCTTAATGTAACTGCTTACACAAAATTATAGGTAATTTTTAGCGTAGGTAAACAGTAACAAATTGTTGTCGCATGTTGTGGTTGACCGCCTGCATTGCATAACACACTATCAATCGGAATCTCAATCATTTTGAAGCAAAGTGCTAATCCGTTGCCTCCTACGTTCGAAAAATTTGTCTGCTCGACAACGGAAATAACCAATGATAGTACAAATAACTGTCAAAATGAAACCGATTCCGGTTGATAGTGTGTTACGCAATTGCCCCCATTTTGATTTGGAATTAAAAAAAAAATATTAAGGCTTGTTCGCCGTAAAAAGCACTGTCGGACTGCTTAGAAAAGAAAGAGAAGCGCGATGACACAACGCTTGCAAAATATGAAGTAATTACCGATTTACAAAAAATCTAGGGATTGGACTAAAAAAGTAATCACATGAAATCATTCATTAAAGAATGAACACTTTTAATGAAAACTGTAGGAATAATATGGTAAAATCTCGAAAAAAAATAGACAGAAATAGGGTTTAGCTTTTTAGGGTTCCGTACCAAAATGGTAAAAAAGGAACCCTTATGGTGTGACTCAGTCTGTCTGTCTGTCTGTCACAGCTGGATATCTCAAGAACTACTAATGCTATCAACTTGAAATTTGGAACAGTTTTAGATAATATTTACCCAACTATTTTGCAAATAAGAAAGAAATAAAAATATATGTATTTTTTTTGCAACATGGGCTGAAAGTGGGTCTTAAAAATTCAAAGTGGGGCTACTAGGTCATGTGGGGTATCATATGAAAGAGCGCTGTTTGCGCATTTTCAAACATATTTTTATTTTTTTTTAGGCCACACAGTGTTCGACTTTTGATGAAAAATGTAAAAAAAATACCGTCCCCCCCCCCCCCCCCCTTATCTCCGAAGTTTGCAAAGAGAAAAATCTGAAATTATTCTATGTGATACAAGTTTATGTAAAGATTACACGAAAAATAAAACAATGTCTCTAATAGCACACTTTTTCAGAAATCGGAACGGAACCCTCGGTGCGCGAGTCCGACTCGCTCTTGACCGGTTTTTTTTTCTTTAGTTCTACAAACTAAAATAGATTTCAGGACACATGAAATCACTTCTATGTATTCTAGATTATTGTTTTTTTTTCTATCAAAAAGGTTCTATAGTAACTGTAAATGGAAAATGGAAACAAAGTTACTTATTTTCGCCGTATTTTAGGAGGCCAAGATTTAAAAAACTTTGGATTCGGTCAGATTTCTTTAATGGTCTGTTGTTGTTTGTATCATTTGTACCTACTTCTACTTATTTTTAGCTAGTTACGAACCCCCTTGAGGACCTGTGAAGTCCGGCACCCTAATTGCGTAACACATTAGCGATCGGAGTTGGTTTCATTTTGAAACAAATTGCTAATCTATTGCTTCATATGTTCGAAAAATTTGTCTGCTCGACAACGTAAATAACGCAATGAATGTTGTTGAACTGTCAAAATGAAACCAACTCCGATTGATAGTGTGTTACGCAATTAGGGTGCTGGTCTTCACAGACCTACAGAGTATATTAAATTAGTCTATGACTATGGTAAGGTAGGTAGGTACTTACTTACCTACAAACAAATTCAAGACCTACCTACCCGATTAGGTACCTACCTAATTAGTGTAGTTAGGTACTTAATTAATTACTAAGGTAAGTAAAAGTAGTTACCTACCTACTTGTTTGTATGTAATTAGACATAAGTACGGTAAATAAAAATTAATGGACAGGTTAACACGTAGGTACTACCTAGTGACAGTTTTATCATAATTAGGTAAGTAGGTACTTAGAATCCTATAATTAAACGAAAATAGATAAACCCAATAACTACCAAAAACAATTATAGCCGAGTAGGTACGTAACATACCTAATAGGTAGGTATATTGTTATCTATGATTGATATATATCTCTTTTTATTAATAAATAGCTCGTGACCTGGGTTAGGTACCTACGTGTAAAAAAAGAAATGATGTGTGTTCTATTTTCAAATATATCAGTAAACAACCGATGATGTGTAACTTGCCAGTGTCAAACAAATGAGTAAAGATCTAACTTCTTTTAGTATGCCCCATTATATTTAGGCATGTAGGTACTAATGTACTCGTAATTAACGTGTTGTTCAACTTGTTCGCGCTTCTTACCTGACTGCGGCGAAGCGCTATTCAATAGAATTACTTAGGTATATTTATTTTTACTTGTATATTTGATATCCCACTTGGTTATAATATACACCTAGATCGATATATCAAAGCCTAATGTAACTCAAATAAAATAAGATTAAAGATCACAATTAGACTTGTCTTTGCGATTTAATTGGATGCAGTAAGGTGCAAGTAATCGTGTAGTATCGGACGGCCGAAATTTCTAGATCGAAGTGTGAACTAAGTAGGTAATATATTTTTTTCAAAATTTAAATCCGTGTTAACTACGAATAAAACACATTAACTTGTCTAATAGTAGGTACCTATTTCATAGAAAACTAACTGTTGCCCGCAGCTTCACCCGCGTTTTTGTTTTTTTTTTTACAATTTCTTTGTTTGATTTTTTTTGCGCGGAACCCTAATTATTTTTCTAAAATAAAAGTAGCCTAAGCCTCCTTAAACATCAGCTATCTGCCAGTAAAGGTCCCGTTAAAATCGGTCCAGCCGTTTCGGAGATTAGCTGGAACAAACACACAGTAAGTCAGACAAAATTTTTTAAAAATTTACAAACATGCATACTTCAAGATCCGCGCGAAAAACATAACCCTTCCTTACTTCCTTCCTTGGCAGTCGTGTAAAAACATTTTTTTTGTTAAGTATATTATGTACACAATGTTACGATAGTCCTATTATCTATTCTGTGCCCTTGTACCGTATGTACCTACTTTCATATGCATTTAGTAAAAAAAGATATTACCTATTTATTTTGACATCACAAATAGACACATCAATTTTATTTATTTGTATATTTTGTGGAGAGCGAACAATTTCTTTACTCTCACACAGTACTTGCAATAAAAGTGCAATTTACTAACATCCGTGCAATGCAGAATTGTACCTAAGTACTCAAATATCAATCCGGTAGCATGACCACCTTGAGACCGAGAAGCCGCACTTCTTTCTGACGGAGTCGAAGATATCGACCCGCCTGTTTACCTCAACTACCCAGGATACTCACTTGAGCATAAGTTTAAACTTTAAGAAGCAGGCTGGGGTCTCCGCTGCTGTGAGGTTGCGGGTTTTTTCTTCTCTGTGGCTGCTGGTGGACAACTCTTATAAAACAACTAGCTGACCTGACAGACGTTGTTCTGTTTTACCTATGAATATTCTAATGTAACCGCATGAAGTTAAAATACTCGTTAAGTTTTCTGAAGTTTTCTAATTTTCTGCGAAATTTTCTTAATTTTTTCTTTCATATGAACCCTCTCTTGACAATAATAAACACAACAAAAAAAGAATTAGCGAAATAGTTCCATCCGTTCACGCGTGATGCGATGACCAAGGGAAATAGGGATTCATTTTTAGTCGTGAAGTTTTCTGAAATTTTCTAATTTTCTGCGAAATTTTCTTAATTTTTTCCTTCATATGAACCCTCTCTTGACAGTAATAAACACAACAAAAAAAGGATTAGCGAAATAGTTCCATCCGTTCACGCGTGATGCGATGACCAAGGGAAATAGGGATTCATTTTTATATAAATTTACAGGTCTTTACAGGTGCACAGCGGTGATCAGGCAACGACAACTCTTTGACCATCTTACAGAGGCCGCCGAATTGTACTAACTCAAATATCCGCCGACAACGGAGCTTGTTTTTTTTTGGGGATTTTAATGCCCATCATAAGGAATGGTTGTTTGTTGTACTAGAAAACCGACCATCTGGAAGAGAGGCGCGGAAGTGTGCGATATCACTAGATCTCCACCAGCTGGTTGACCAAACTACCAACGTTCCGTTCCGGATGTTGATGGCCACACACTCAACTGTTTACCTCTGGGCCTCAAGTCTGCTATTACAATAGTGTCAGAATGGTCTATCATTGATTTCATAATTGTTGATTTTGACAAGTTTGGTAATCTACTAATATAATGGCGTCATTATGACTTTCCAATGGTCAACCACTACACTCCATTGTATGAAATGATGAATTTAGCATATTACGAACTTTTAGCAAAAATGACAATGCAGTGACAATGGGATCGTGTTGGGATGTAAAAAAATAGCAGACTTGGGGCCCTGGTCGGTCTGGCCACTGTCTGTTGAAATCCGTATCTTCCTGTTCTCCTCCAGATTAAAACCCAAGAGGCGAGTATGGAAATATGGGTCAGCAGACTGGGATGAGATGCGGCATTTTTTCCATCTTACCCATGGTGGTGAACTTGCTTCTCTTCGCGCAGCCCTTCCGACTGCGCTGACGTAATTGTTAACGTGATACGTCAGGGATTGGAACGTTTTATCCCATTCTTTGACGTCCCACTCTCCCACTTACTTATATTGGCCACGAGGTTCAGCCCATCTTGTCTGCAAGCCGATTTCTGCAAAGAGCAGGCATACCAGGCCTGGGCTTCGACCCGCAGTGACTGGTGTGACAGTCAAGGTGCTCCCGCAATCAATGAAACGACCGTACATTCCGCCGCCAAGTATTGCAAACCGGTGTTACGGAAGGTGCGTCGACTTGGGGCCAAGTTGACATCCTAACCTTCGGGTAGCAAGAAGTTCTGTCCCTGTCTAAATCGGTCGAGACGGACTTCTGCGGTCAATTGCTGCTTCCTATGCTGAAATCTGATGGAACGCTGGCGAAAGCGAAAGCAAACCTATTTGCCTTCATCTCTGCCGAAAATTCACGCCTTGTACGGCCGAGGTTTGTAAGACCCTTTGCAGTCTGGACGTGAATAAAGCGAGCGGATCTGACGGAATACCCGCAAGAATCCTGAAAAGCTACTCCAGCGTTTTCTCTTGCCATGACGCGCTTGTATCGCCTCTCGATCTATATAAACCGGACTGGTGCCGCAGTCCTGGAAGCTTCTGGAAGAAAAAGGGTAACCGCGACGATCCTGTCAAATATAGACATGTAAAGGGTACTTAACAATAAACTGCTAGTATACGCAAGACAATGAGCTCCTCAGTGAACTGGGGATCCTCTTGTGTATGTTACGCATTGCTCGGGTGAGGCCATTGAGAGACATGACATACACAATATAAAATTAAAAATTTAAAAAACCCCCAACGCAAAAAAGAAAAGAGAACATTTAAAAAGTCAAAAATAATACCTATCGTTGAGCCATCAAATTCGATTGAGTAATACCTATATATATTTTAATTACAGAAATTGATGGATGGCACGATAAGGTTTGCTCATTGAATTGGCGCTATAATTTCGCGGCGGGGTACCGCATATGTACATAGCCAATCAAGTGAAGGGTCTGACTTACTTATGCGGTACCCCGCCGTGACATTATAGCGCCATTTCAATGAGCAAACCTTATCGTGCCATCCATCAATTTCTGTAATTAAAATATATATAGGTATTACTCAATCGAATTTGATGGCTCAACGATAGGTATTATTTTTGACTTTTTAAATGTTCTCTTTTCTTTTTTGCGTTGGGGGTTTTTTAAATTTTAAATTTTATTTTTATTTTAACCTTTTTAAACTTTTTAAACAATTTAACAATACAGAAATGAATTTTTAATACTGCAGAATGTTAGTTTCTCTGCACATAACATTAACTTATAATGATGCCACCATCGTACTGCAAATAGAATTAAATACTGATAAAAAAACGAATACAAACACTACTATCTGCTATTTTTTTTTTCAAGAGTGTACTAGTGTGCTGGATATCCTGACTGCAACATCAGCTCATCGTGGAGCCACCATTGCATTGTATGTAGAATCAAATACTGATCAAAACGAACCCAAACACGACATATCTGCTATATTATTTTACCAAGAGTATTCTAGTGTGCTGGATATCCTGGCTGCAGCATCAGCTCATCGTGTTGCCACCATTGCATTGTATGTAGAATAAAATTCTGATCAAAACGAATCCAAACACGACATATCTGCTATTACTTTTTCAAGAGTCTTCTAGTGTGCTGGACATCCTGGCTGCAGCATCAGTTCATCGTGTTGCCACCATTGCATTGTATGTAGAATCAAATACTGATGTAAATGAATCCAAACACGACATATCTGCTATTACTTTTTCAAGAGTGTTCTAGTGTGCTGGACATCCTGGCTGCAGCATCAGCTCATCCTGTTGCCACCATTGCATTGTATATTGTTAAAACGTATCTAGATAAAATTAAAATACTACAAATACGACTTCTGAAATTGTTAGTGAGTAGAAGAACTAAACAAAGCTTGAACCAGGAATATGAAAAATTATTTAAGAAATGCAATATTCTACCAGTTGACATGAAAGTAAAAATGACAATGATTCTTGAACAACATAATAGTAACAAACACAAAAAAGAAAAGGTACATAACTACCCAACCCGACTTGCAAAGAAAAAGAAACTACTTGTTCCAAATATAAATAACTATTATGGTAAGCGTACGAGACGATGGATTACACCGACATTAATTAATGAATTACCTGAGGGAATAATCGATCGTGTCAAAAGTAAAAATCATCTAAAGAGTGTCCTAAGGAAACATTATCTGTCCATATGTCCATAGTTGCTGTGGCCGGTTGGCGGCCTCGGTCGGCTGATAATATGTCGTGGGTCCTATGGTCGGACTTTTGATTGGCTGCGGTAGGGTGACGGTTCTAATTCAATTTGAATGTCATTTCGCTACCAAATGGGAACATTTTTTATCAAAGTGACAGATAAGAAGTGTCATTTTGCCGCGGCTGATTGAA
Source organism: Cosmia trapezina (assembly GCA_905163495.3). NCBI lineage: Eukaryota > Metazoa > Arthropoda > Insecta > Lepidoptera > Noctuidae > Cosmia > Cosmia trapezina. The sequence goes on from LR991035.1 coordinate 7,433,531, forward strand.
GGTCCGAACATAGTTTGCTTACTATAGACTGAGTAGGTGCAGGCAGCGGTACATCAGGTTGTACCGGGCTGTCAAGTTTCTCCAGATGATTTTAAACCTTAAAATGGAACTAGTTAAGTTCAAAATCGAATGAGAAAATTTGACGGTTTGTAGTGGCTTGGTCTGCTGCTGCGTGTACTATGGGATGGTCTCATGGCGTTTGTTGGCTGATGCCGCTGAGTATGGTATAGTAGCTGTGGTTGTAGAATCTGTGGTTGTGTGGGTAACGACTCTGTATTAACATGCGGAGTCTTTGCCTACAGAGCCACGGTCTTAGTTTTTAACTTAGAATTAATTAATTTTTAATATGTAGTTAAGTGAACATTCGTGCAAAATCCACGAGAACCTACTGCCGACAAATTGCTCTGCAGTTTGGCAGGTGTTAAATAAATGTTTGTAATTGTAACAATATGGATTAAATAAATAAAAAAAAAATAAAAAATATAGAATCAAATACTGATGTAAATGAATCCAAACACGACATTTCTGCTATTAATTTTTCAAGAGTGTATCCAGCACACTAGTGCTGGATATCCTGGCTGCAGCATCAGACCAAGAATTCCATAATCTTGCATAGATAGATAGCATACATGGATGTTTCAAATTTTAGGTCACACTAAGGTTTGAAAGTAAAGTAAATACCCATTACGCGTCTAAGATCCCTACCGCAGCTAACAAAAGAGCAAATAACTTTGAAACGGCTGAACCGCTTTTGATAAAACATGTCTAAGAACCATCGCTGGAAAACCTGCTTTCAAATAAAAAAAACCGCATCCAAATCAGTCCACCCGTTTAAGCGCTACGGTGCCACAGACAGACACACAGACACACACACACACACACACACACACACACACACACACACACACATAGCGGTCAAACTTATAACACCCCTCTTTTTGCGTCGGGGGTTAAAAAAGGCTTTTGACAGACAGACAGGCGGACAACGAAGTGATCCTATAAGGGTTCCATTTTTAACCCCCGACGCAAAAAGAGGGGTGTTATAAGTTTGACCGCTATGTGTGTGTGTGTGTGTGTGTGTGTGTGTGTGTGTCTGTGTGTCTGTCTGTGGCACCGTAGCGCTTAAACGGGTGGACTGATTTGGATGCGGTTTTTTTTATTTGAAAGCAGGTTTTCCAGCGATGGTTCTTAGACATGTTTTATCAAAATCGGTTCAGCCGTTTCAAAGTTATTTGCTCTTTTGTTAGCTGCGGTAGGGATCTTAGACACGTAATGGGTATTTACTTTACTTTCAAACCTTAGTGTGACCTAAAATTTGAAACATCCATGTATGCTATCTATCTATGCAAGATTATGGAATTCTTGGTCTGATGCTGCAGCCAGGATATCCAGCACTAGTGTGCTGGATACACTCTTGAAAAATTAATAGCAGAAATGTCGTGTTTGGATTCATTTACATCAGTATTTGATTCTATATATAATGCAATGGTGGCAACAGGATGAGCTGATGCTGCAGCCAGGATGTCCAGCACACTAGAACACTCTTGAAAAAGTAATAGCAGATATGTCGTGTTTGGATTCATTTACATCAGTATTTGATTCTACATACAATGCAATGGTGGCAACACGATGAACTGATGCTGCAGCCAGGATGTCCAGCACACTAGAAGACTCTTGAAAAAGTAATAGCAGATATGTCGTGTTTGGATTCGTTTTGATCAGAATTTTATTCTACATACAATGCAATGGTGGCAACACGATGAGCTGATGCTGCAGCCAGGATATCCAGCACACTAGAATACTCTTGGTAAAATAATATAGCAGATATGTCGTGTTTGGGTTCGTTTTGATCAGTATTTGATTCTACATACAATGCAATGGTGGCTCCACGATGAGCTGATGTTGCAGTCAGGATATCCAGCACACTAGTACACTCTTGAAAAAAAAAATAGCAGATAGTAGTGTTTGTATTCGTTTTTTTATCAGTATTTAATTCTATTTGCAGTACGATGGTGGCATCATTATAAGTTAATGTTATGTGCAGAGAAACTTAACATTCTGCAGTATTAAAAATTCATTTCTGTATTGTTAAATTGTTTAAAAAGTTTAAAAAGGTTAAAATAAAAATAAAATTTAAAATTTAAAAAACCCCCAACGCAAAAAAGAAAAGAGAACATTTAAAAAGTCAAAAATAATACCTATCGTTGAGCCATCAAATTCGATTGAGTAATACCTATATATATTTTAATTACAGAAATTGATGGATGGCACGATAAGGTTTGCTCGTTGAAATGGCGCTATAATGTCACGGCGGGGTACCGCATAAGTAAGTCAGACCCTTCACTTGATTGGCTATGTACATATGCGGTACCCCGCCGCGAAATTATAGCGCCAATTCAATGAGCAAACCTTATCGTGCCATCCATCAATTTCTGTAATTAAAATATATATAGGTATTACTCAATCGAATTTGATGGCTCAACGATAGGTATTATTTTTGACTTTTTAAATGTTCTCTTTTCTTTTTTGCGTTGGGGGTTTTTTAAATTTTTAATTTTATTTTTATTTTAACCTTTTTAAACTTTTTAAACAATTTAACAATACAGAAATGAATTTTCACATCACAGGTAAGATGGATATTAGGCCTGGCCTCGCGGTGTGTGTGGAGGGGAAGAGTGATCGGGAGGACATTGCAAACCTGTTTAAGAAACATTTCCAAGTGCAATCTCCACTTGGTCCCTCAGTTCCTTCTGCGGGTGATGATTATTGTTGTCAGGAACAGGAGACGCTTATGCACTTCTCTGCCAAGCAAGTCAAAGGAGTCATACAAGGAATGAGCAGAGGCAAGTCTCCCGGTCATGATGGACTTAGTATTGAACACCTGAAATATGCAGGGGTCCACGTGCCGAGGGTCTTGTCTCTGTTCTATACGATGTGTGTAAGGCATTCATACCTGCCAGAAAATTTAATGAAAACAATTGTGGTTCCTATAGTTAAAAACAGGGTAGGGGACATATCCAGTAAAGGGAATTATCGCCCGATTTCCTTGGCAACGATCATGGCTAAGGTGTTGGACAGTATGCTTGACTCATGTTTGAAAAATATCTTAAATCTTCATGAAGCACAGTTCGGGTTTCAGCCTGGACTATCAACTGAAACTGCTATCTTGAGCCTCAAGCATACTGTTCAATACTATACTGATCGTAAGACGCCGGTGTACGCCTGTTTCCTCGACCTCTCAAAGGCTTTCGATCTTGTTTCCTATGATGTGCTTTGGGACAAGTTGAGGGACAGGGGTGCACCTGCTGAACTGTTGAAAATCTTCCGTTACTGGTATGCCAATCAACAGAACCAGGTAAAGTGGTCTAACACTCTCTCTTCAGCATACAGATTGGAATGCGGTGTGAGACAAGGGGGGTTGACATCCCCTAGGCTTTTCAATCTGTATGTTGATGGCCTCATCACTGAGCTCAGTAGCATGAGCATTGGATGTCGAATAAATTGTTTCTAATTTGTTTGTCTTCTAATTTGTTTGTCTTTTCCTTATTAATAATGATGACTCGCAGCGCCCGTGCTCGCCATGAAGAGTCCAAACTCAGCCAGGCTTTGAGCGAACTAAAGGCGTCAAAGGAGTACTGTGACCAACTAAATAAGGAAATAAATGACAATGAAAGAGTGCTCTTTGATGCCCATGAATTGAATAGGAAGTTAAAAAATGAAATGGCTGAGATACATATTCAATACAATGATGCCATAGAAGCCCGGGATAGACTCCAAATTGTTGTGGACGGGTTCAGCCAATGTAGCATAGAGTATGAACAGGCTCTTAGTCACAAGCATTTACTTCAACAGCAGCTGCATGAGGCTCAAAGTCAGATTACAGAACTTGAGACCACAAATCTTAACATCACTGCCTCGCTGAATCAAAGTCTGTTCAGCGAATTGGTGTCTATTGCCCCGTCAATGGTTTCTGCCATAAACTCCACATGCAATATTGATTTGACAGGAGATGATGAATCAGAATCATGTAATTCAGTAAGGGTAGTCACCAGTAAAAACAAGCTAAAAAAATACATTAAAATTAATAAATACATTGTAAAAACTCAAAGAATGGTAAAAAAACAAAAATTCTTCACCAAAAATGTTAAACTTCATAGAGATAGATTAAATTTAGTTAAACAATTAGATAACTATTCTTTTAATTTGGAGCAAAGCAATAGGAAATACAACATTGACACACAGGCCTTGCAATCTCAACTTGACCATCTAAAGGAGAAACTTAGTTTAATGACCGACAAGTATAATACCTCCGAGGATCTGATAAGGGAATCTGTGTTGGCTATGAATGAGCTGGTTAACTCACAAACCAACAACTGTGAGTGTTGTCAAACAGCGTCCAATGTACCTACACCAGACCATTCATCGTCAACATGCAATACCACCTTTCCGCAGCCTTGTGTTGATTTGACAATTCCTGTTATTAATAGTTCCAATAAAAAACATTGTAAACCAATTGTAAATAATGAGATTGTATTATTTTGTGATGAGATTGGAAAGGATTTAGGTCACTTGTTGATACATAATTATCCGGGACACTCAATAATTAATTACTGTATGCCTGGTTGTTCCTTACTTGATATTATGAAAGAAATTATTAAATGTAACTTTAGTCAGGAAACAACATTATTAATTTTTATGGGAAATAGGGGAAATGTGAACAAAGGGGAATTGCTCAAATATCATAAAACATTGTGCAACCTTAGATTGAAATAAAAATAAAATTTAAAATTTAAAAAACCCCCAACGCAAAAAAGAAAAGAGAACATTTAAAAAGTCAAAAATAATACCTATCGTTGAGCCATCAAATTCGATTGAGTAATACCTATATATATTTTAATTACAGAAATTGATGGATGGCACGATAAGGTTTGCTCATTGAATTGGCGCTATAATTTCGCGGCGGGGTACCGCATATGTACATAGCCAATCAAGTGAAGGGTCTGACTTACTTATGCGGTACCCCGCCGTGACATTATAGCGCCATTTCAACGAGCAAACCTTATCGTGCCATCCATCAATTTCTGTAATTAAAATATATATAGGTATTACTCAATCGAATTTGATGGCTCAACGATAGGTATTATTTTTGACTTTTTAAATGTTCTCTTTTCTTTTTTGCGTTGGGGGTTTTTTAAATTTTAAATTTTATTTTTATTTTAACCTTTTTAAACTTTTTAAACAATTTAACAATACAGAAATGAATTTTTAATACTGCAGAATGTTAAGTTTCTCTGCACATAACATTAACTTATAATGATGCCACCATCGTACTGCAAATAGAATTAAATACTGATAAAAAAACGAATACAAACACTACTATCTGCTATTTTTTTTTTCAAGAGTGTACTAGTGTGCTGGATATCCTGACTGCAACATCAGCTCATCGTGGAGCCACCATTGCATTGTATGTAGAATCAAATACTGATCAAAACGAACCCAAACACGACATATCTGCTATATTATTTTACCAAGAGTATTCTAGTGTGCTGGATATCCTGGCTGCAGCATCAGCTCATCGTGTTGCCACCATTGCATTGTATGTAGAATAAAATTCTGATCAAAACGAATCCAAACACGACATATCTGCTATTACTTTTTCAAGAGTCTTCTAGTGTGCTGGACATCCTGGCTGCAGCATCAGTTCATCGTGTTGCCACCATTGCATTGTATGTAGAATCAAATACTGATGTAAATGAATCCAAACACGACATATCTGCTATTACTTTTTCAAGAGTGTTCTAGTGTGCTGGACATCCTGGCTGCAGCATCAGCTCATCCTGTTGCCACCATTGCATTGTATATAGAATCAAATACTGATGTAAATGAATCCAAACACGACATTTCTGCTATTAATTTTTCAAGAGTGTATCCAGCACACTAGTGCTGGATATCCTGGCTGCAGCATCAGACCAAGAATTCCATAATCTTGCATAGATAGATAGCATACATGGATGTTTCAAATTTTAGGTCACACTAAGGTTTGAAAGTAAAGTAAATACCCATTACGCGTCTAAGATCCCTACCGCAGCTAACAAAAGAGCAAATAACTTTGAAACGGCTGAACCGATTTTGATAAAACATGTCTAAGAACCATCGCTGGAAAACCTGCTTTCAAATAAAAAAAACCGCATCCAAATCAGTCCACCCGTTTAAGCGCTACGGTGCCACAGACAGACACACAGACACACACACACACACACACACACACACACACACATAGCGGTCAAACTTATAACACCCCTCTTTTTGCGTCGGGGGTTAAAAAATTGTGTTGTTTACATTCCCTTATAGTAACAGTTTGCCACAGGAAGAAAATAACATAAGATTTGACATTAACATGACTTTGCACAATTTGACATATAATGATAGTCTATTCCATTTAATTGATACTAACAATTATGTTAGTAATTTGTATTTGACAAAAGATAGACATAATATTGTTATGTACTATCTTTCTAATTATCACAAAAGACAGATAGCTGTGTCGCTATCATATTTTTTTTTCTATTTCAGCCAAAAATTTGGCTAAACAACTTGCTTCTTTTGAGCAATGCAATGACATTTTAAACAATTCTGCCAATAATTTGGCCACAATTATTAATGACATTGATTTTCATTTAAATTAGAAATTAGGACAAAAGAGGCAACCTCTTGCAAAAATGTAAGGAAGGTAAAATCAAATAAAAGTGTAAAAAATTTAAATAGTATCAACCTGGTGCATCAAAATATTCAAGGTTTTTTGAACAAAGATTTAGAAGTAGAATTATTCCTGAATTGTAACGATATAGACATTCTTTGTTTGACAGAACATTGGCTTAAAAGCCACCAGTTCATGTTCAATTTTAGTAATCACCAGGTTGGTAGTTCGTTCAGCAGAGTAAATGCTATACACGGTGGCTCATTAATTTTAGTAAATAAACAGCTTAAATTTAAAGATCGTAAGGATATTGTGAGCCTATCTGTTGAGCGGACAATTGAATTAGCCTGTATAGAATTGGAGCAGTTCATTATATTAAGTGTGTACAGGCCTCCATCAGGATTGTATGATTGTTTTGAGAAGGTTATGGATGAAGTTTTGCACAAAATCTATAATTCTAACAAGTCTATCATCACTTGTGGTGATTTTAATGTTAATTTGTTAGAAAATTCTGGGTCAAGTACTAAAATTATAAGTTTGTTTCAGTCATACAATCTTGCTAACCAATTTTTAGAGCCCACTAGAATAACTCCCACTAGTGCCACATGCCTAGATAACATTTATACAAATATTACACCAACCCACAAAGAAATTATTAATTTATTAGACTCAGATCATTGCGGACAATTGATTACCATTCCAAATCTAATAAAAAAAAATACTAAAAAGGATATCACTGTTAATCCAAAAACAGCTGATCGTTTGGAATCATTTAAAACTAAACTTTTGAGTAAATTACCACTTTTGTCAACTAATGATGACCCTAATGAACAATATAATGATTTTTTTAATATGTATTGCACACAATTTGATAACACTTTCATTCCAAAGGCATTCTCGGTTAATAATAACACTTGCTTCAGTGACTGGGCCACCATTGGTATACATAAAAGTAGAAAACGACTTTATGAGTTGTATGATGAACGGACTTGTATTAACACTGCTGAATTTAATTTATATGTTAAGAATTATTCTAAATTATTTAAAAAAGTTTGTTGTATGGCCAAGTCACGTTACTTGAGTACAAAAATTAAAAATAGTAGTAATGTAATAAAAATGACATGGAATATCATTAATAGCGAAACAGGAAGGTCAAGCAACCGAAGTAGTGACTACAGCCTTGCTATTGATGACAACATAATTAAATCAGATTCCCAAGTCGCCGCGGCCTTTGAAAAGTTCTTCGCTGAGATTCCCGTATCAACTACTAAATCTCTAAGGTCATCACCCACTGCTGCAGAGTCTTTACTTAAAGAAAACGTTTCAGTTTGTGATTCTGAGTTTAAATTCCAATATGTTACCTGTAGAGACATAATTAAAACCTTTCACACGTTAAATATTAAAAAGACTGCTGATCTATGGGGTAATTCTGTGGACGTTGCTAAATCAATTATAAACATTGTAGCACCTACTTTAGCAGTTATTTTTAACAATTGTATTGACCGTGGTGAGTTTCCTGATCTTATGAAATATAGTAAAATAATACCGTTGTTTAAATCGGGTAGTACATCTGACCCTACTAATTATAGACCTATTTCAGTGCTACCTACTTTTAGTAAAATTTTTGAAAAAGTTATTTTAGATCAACTGCAAAGATTTTTTAATAAACATAAATTATTACATAACAAACAGTTTGGTTTTACAAGGGGTCGTTCGACTACTGATGCCGGTGTTGAACTTTTAGGTCATGTTTATAATGCATGGGAGGATAAATGCGATGTTTTGGGCATTTTTTGTGATTTGTCCAAGGCATTCGACTGCGTTCTTCATGAAACATTAATCAGGAAACTGCATCACTACGGAATCCGGAACGCCTCTCTGGATCTTCTCACTTCTTACTTAAGTGATAGGATTCAAAGAGTTGATGTTAACGGGAAAAGATCACCCGGATCCGTAGTAACAATGGGGGTCCCCCAAGGCTCAATTCTTGGCCCGTTTTTGTTTCTTATTTATATTAATGACTTGCCTTACCTCATAAAGGATAATCATGATATAGTGTTGTTTGCAGATGACACTTCACTTTTATTTAAACTCAAACGTCAGCAGCTGGTTACTGAAAATGTAAATAGCGCCCTCGCAAAAGTAGTTAACTGGTTTAATGTTAATAACCTACTTCTTAACGAGAAAAAAACTAAGTGTATTAAGTTCACTATACCTCATGTTAGACAAGTAAAAACTAGTGTTCTCATAAAGGGTGAAGAGTTGATTCCCGAAGATACCACAGTGTTCTTGGGCATAACTTTGGATGCCAAACTTCAATGGGGCCCCCATATAGATAAATTGTCGAAAAAGCTTAGCGCTGCAGCATACGCCGTTAGGAAAATTCGTGATTTAACTTGTTTAGAGACAGCCCGTTTAGTTTACTTTAGTTATTTTCATAGTGTGATGTCGTACGGTATTCTGTTGTGGGGAAATGCCGCCGATATTCAGACAATTTTTGTTTTACAAAAAAGGGCTATTCGTTCAATTTACAAATTAAGTCCCAGACACTCCCTCAGAGATAAATTTAAAGAAATTAATATAATGACTGTGCCTTCTCAGTATATCTATGAAAATCTTTTGTATGCTCATAAAAATATCAATTTGTTTAAAAAATACAGTGACGTCCATAATGTGAATACTAGAAACAAACACAAATTTGTTGTTCCTACAACCAGGCTGAAGAAAATAAGTGGTTCGTTTAGTTGCCAATGTATACGTTTTTATAATAAACTACCTAGCCACATTCAAGAACTAAGCCTTGATAAATTCAAAAATTGTATAAAGCGGAAACTTTGTCAGAAAGCCTTTTATACTGTCAAAGACTATATTGAGGACAAAAAGGCTTGGGTTTGAGCTGCTCCAATAAATTTACACTATTAATGTTGATTTAAATACCTTTTTACATATTCTATACAATGACATGAATATTTTGTTTGTTATACTATTTTTAATTATTGTGAATGTGAAGACTACGTGGATCATTGTTTTTTATTTATTTTATCCTTTTCTCAGTTTTAGTTATAGTCTGACAGTTTGAGTAATTTATGCGGCCTACCCAAATGTCTTTTCTTTGGTATTGTTCGTCGAATCGTTAAGCTCCTTAAGTTTTGAGTTGAGCTGCACGATTACTGACAAATGCGTGCACTGACTGGACAGGTCCACTCAATCTGTGTGGTTCTTTCTTCAAAAGACCATTTCTGACTGCAATCTACATGGTCTTCACATGATCTGACCAAGATTATGTCTGGACTTTAAAAGAGACTGTGACCTCTGAGTTTGTTTCGGCGTTTCTTCTCAGAGTAGTCAGATAGGAAACGTCGAACTCATCTAGTTTAAAAAAAAATATGTTTGACGTGTAAAAGTGTTTGTACAAACCTACTTACAGAAAATAAATCATTTATCATTTATCATTTATCATTTATCAAATGGAGTGAGTGTCAATAACATCAATTATGCCGACGATATGGTGCTGCTGGGCCCAACTGCTGGGGCAATCAGAGAATTGCTCAAAGTGTGTGAGACATATGCTGCCTCACACGGACTGATTTATAATGTCACCAAGAGTGAATATATGGTCTTTAAGGCCGGTGGTAGGTGTCCTGACTCTGTTCCGGAAATAATAAGGCTGAATGGGCTCCCATTAAACAGAGTGCCAAAATTTAAGTATCTCGGGCATTTCATCACCGAAGACCTTAGGGATGATACAGATATTGAGAGAGAGCGTAGGGCGCTGGCGGTCAGAGGTAACATGTTGGCCCGTAGATTTGCTCGGTGCTCTGACCAAGTGAAAATTACTCTTTTCAAGGCCTACTGTCAGAGTTTTTACACGAGCAATCTATGGGTCAGCTATACCAAGAGATCGCTGGATGCCCTGCGCATACAGTATAATAATGCTTTCAGGATGTTGTTGCGACTGCCTCGGTTCTGCAGCGCCTCGGAAATGTTTGCTGAAGCTCACACAGATGGCTTTCAAGCTATAATTCGCAAAAAAACCGCGTCGCTGCTGAGCAGAGTGCGAGGTAGTCGCAACTATATCCTGAGAGCTGTGGCGGAGAGCTATAGTCCTAATATTAGGCATTTTGTGCGGAGGCTGATCAGGTAGGAAACATGTTTTCTTATCTGGTCGTCCTCTGCATGGAGTGTGCGTTATGTTACTTTTGTTTTATTTGTACCTGTACTACTAACACTAGATTATAAGTCTTTGTAATACTAACACAATATGGATCACTGTTGTCCGAATTAAATGAAATTTAATTTAATTTAATTTAATTACTCAATCGAATTTGATGGCTCAACGATAGGTATTATTTTTGACTTTTTAAATGTTCTCTTTTCTTTTTTGCGTTGGGGGTTTTTTAAATTTTTAATTTTATTTTTAACCTTTTGAGCTACGGAACCCTAAAAAACAAAAAAACTTGAGTAAGCTACCTATCTAATAGATACATATTAATATGATAACTCAGTAATTTGAGCGGATTACCTACCTAACGATAAATTTAAATAATAGATAACTTGGCAGTTACTGTTGTCTAGATTTATAATTAGTAGATAGATAAGACACCCATATAACTGTAGGTTGTCACAATAGCACATATTTTACGAGTAGGTGAAAATTAAAATGATAACTCGCAGGTTGGTAGAGATGAACCATTCTAAAAATGAACGCCCCTCCACAAAATGTGATTATTTCATTGTGTGAGAGGAAATACTTATTGCAACACTTTATTTATTTTATTTATTTATTTATTTAACAATTTATGTAGGTACACACAAATAAACAGACAAACATAAAGGAACAGAAAAATACGTACAAAGGTGATGCTTATTTCAAAAGAAATCTCTTCCAGCATACCTGCGGTAGGACAGAGGATAAAAAGAGATGTAGACAAAGTGTGTAAGAGTAGAAGAGAAAATTAAATACATAAAATCCAAAATAAAACATATAATATATACTTAAATACATACATACTTCTAAAATAAATATCACTAAAATAACTAATAACTATGACGAAGTGGAAAGATAGTGTTCTTTCACTCTTCTTTTAAATACTGCAATAGTTTGGCAGTCCCTAATGTCTGGCGGAAGTGAATTCCACAACCGAACCGCGTGCACAGTGAAGGAGTAGGAGTAGAAGTCGGTGGAATGGGGAGGAGATTTAAGGAGGTTTCTAAGATGCGACCTGCAAGGCACATCAAAAGGACGGGCGTAGGAAAAGCGTTCCCGCAGATAGGAAGGTGTTAAAGGATTATGAAGGATGTTAAATAGCAAACATAATATCCGAGAGTTCCTGCGAAGTCGAATAGGGAGCCACTTGAGTATTCTGCGAAAGTTAGAAACGTGATCATACTTTTTAAGGTTAAAAACAAAACGAATACAAATATTTTGCAAACGCTCAAGTTTATTCAAAAGCTCCTCAGTGGCATCCAGATAACAGGCATCAGCGTAGTCAATAATGGGCTGAATGAGAGTTTGAGCAAGGGAGATTTTGGTGTTCAAGGGCAAGAAGCTCTGGAGGCATTTCAAGGAATGGAACGTGTAGTGTACTTTACGACTGACTTGAGCAACATGGGCCGTCCACGATAAGTAGGAGTCCATGGTCACCCCCAGGTTTTTAACAGTATTTGCGTATTCAATCTGAACTCCATACAGACAGAGTGGAGACAGCGACGCAACGTCGAGCCTATTTCGCATATACCTGCCGCCAATAATTATAGCCTGGGATTTCCTAGGGTTGATTTGCAGTCCAAAGGACCGCGACCACTCGCTAATCAAATCCAGGTCTCTGTTCATGGCACACACGGCAGCTTCCGCATCTTCCCTCAAGAAATGGTTGTAAAGCTGCAGATCGTCGGCATAGAGATGGAAGTAGGAAGAGATAACCCTGGTGACACAGTTAATGAAAATGGAAAAGAGAAGAGGAGAGAGAACGCCACCCTGAGGCACCCCCTCAGTAAGAAAACACCAGTCAGAAGAAGTCTCGTCAAGACGAACCCGCTGCGACCGGCCTTTGAGATAGGAATCGAACCAACTAATAGTGCTAGAAGAGAAATTGAGAGATTTAAGGATTCCTACAAGAATGTCGAAATCAACAGAGTTAAAGGCACTACTAAAGTCCAAAAGTACAAGTAGGGTAAGAGATTTGTGGTCCATAGCCCTGCGGATGTCATCAGTAACCTTCAAAAGAGCTGTGACTGTGCTATGACCAGGCCGAAAACCAGATTGAAAAGCACTAAGAAGGCCATTCGCAGCTAAAAAGGCAGAAAGTTGCTGGTGTACAATGTGCTCAAGAACTTTAGAGAGATAAGGGAGAATAGAAATGGGTCGGAAATCAGATGGTGAGACAGGGCTGGAAATTTTGGGCAAAGGGATAATATGAGCTTGTTTCCAAGCCTCAGGAAAAGTACAAGAAAACAAAGAGAAATTGAAAATGTGGGTCAAGATGGGAAGTAATGTGGGGAGAATAGGAGAAATCATTCTAGAGCAAAGATTATCATTACCAACTGCAGACGAAGAGATAGCAGAAATATATTTTTTGACATCATTTTCACTCACAGGACTAAATTCGAAAGAAGAACACTGCGGCACTGGCAAACAGGAAAGTTTAAATAAAGTAGCTGATTTGACGTGCGGATCCAAAGAAACAGGGGGAAGTGAGAAATGTTTGTTAAGAGCACACACGTCAGTATCATTACTGGCAACAACAGGAGATTTACCAATACCGACAGTTTTCAGAAACTTCCAGACTTCAGCAGAGTTACGGACTACGGTTGTCGAGAGAATTATGGAAGTAGCGTCTCTTTGCATCTCTACACATACGACTGCAGCGATTACGCAACACCTTGTACGCAATCAGGTTGCGCTCGGAAGGACAACGTTTTAACCTCCTTTTGGATCTGTCCCTACTCGCCATCGCGTCCTTAATAGCAGGTGTAAGCCAAGGAGCCGGAACGTATTTCACTTTGACTCGACGGATAGGGGCATGACGATCGTATAGGCTGAGTATTGTGCTGTTGAAATTGTGAACCATATCGTTGATACAAGAGCTCTCCAAAACGTCAGTCCAGTCGATGCTACCAGCATCACGCAGCAATGCCTCCAGGTCTATGCCCTTATAGTTCCTAAGGAAAATATAACGCGGCTTACGCTTAGGAGGGCGAATCCTGTAGGACAAAAAGATTAAGTCATGGTAAGAAAAACAAGCAGTGAGCTGTCCGTGGACAGATACATTATTAGGATTAGAAACAATCATCAGGTCCAAAAGAGAAGGGGAGCAATTAGGGAAATGATGAGTAGCAGAAAGAGGCAGAATACTAAGGTTATAGGAAGACAAGAGAGATTGAAGTTTGTGAGTACGAATGTCATTTTTAAGAAGGCAAGTATTAAAATCGCCCATCAAGACTACGTGGTCATAGGAGGGACATAAATCATTTAAAAGTGAATCAAAAGAGTCAAAGTAATCAATAGAGAGGTTAGGACTGTACATCACCCCAAGAAGCATTTTAACGTGGTGCAAGGAAATTTCGAGAAATAGACTTTACTTGTGTGCGTGCGGCCATTTTACTCTCAACATGGACTCGTCGCCCCACTTAGAGGTCAACTAATCGTGCGATCAGTCCAGGTACAGTCCGCGAGGCCTAAGCTGAGTTTTTCATTTGTGTGAGTGCACATAGAGAGTGTAGGTGTGCCGTCTGGCCTAGAGCTTTCCTTGGTTTAAAACAGGTTTATTGGTACTGCTTATTGGCAATCGGCTTTTGTTCTTTTAGTACGAGAGGCCATGACCAAAACCATGTCGCATCGTTTTATGGCCAAAACCGTATAAAATCGTTAGTTAGATGATTCTGAACCCGACTCAGTGGGCGACACCGGTCAGAAACGTCACAGTTTTATGGGAGTCCATTTCTGCTATGTAAAAAGAAATAGGCCGATGGTTTATTCATCACATTATGTCTGATATTATAAATGTACAGACGCCAGCACATCAAGCTACTACAATCTGTCAAATCATCTTTATCGCTAAAGCATTAGGTTCAAGGTTGATTGGGAAAGTTTGACAGTTTCGGGTGGCTTGACCTGCTGGCGTCTTTTATTACGAAAGAGTTTGTTTTCAGACATATTGCGTGCATAGTGCTTGCCTGGGTGCTTGCTGCTTGGATGGGTGACCATCTTTACATACCGAGACTCCTCCGTGCCTCGGAAAAGCAGTCCCGGCTGTCATTCGTGGATCTTTGACAGTCGTTACGGGTCGTCAGAAGGCCGAAAGTCTGACAACCAATCTTACCAAGGGATATCGTATTACCCAGTTTGTGAGTTGTGGAGGGCAGATAGGCAGTCGCTCCATGTAAAATACTGGTATTCAGCTGCATCCGGTTAGACTGGAAGCCGACCCCAAGATAGTTGGAAAAAATCTAGGCAGATTGATTGGTCGTAAAACGATAAGACAAAAATTTTGGTCATGGGCTCTCGTACCGTTTTGGTGATTACACAAATGCAAAGCGCATTTTAGGCCTCGTGGACTGTCAACGATGTAATGAAAGGTGGGGGCGCCTTGTAAGCAACGACGACATGTTCACAGAGCATGGATACGTTCGCTCTGTGGCGTGCTAGTGTAAATTTTACTCTAGTTGGCCGACAAATCCGACTGTTTGACATTTGGGCAAGTCGGGTAGATACCGTTTGCATAAAAAAAACAGTGTTATTGTGTATATTTTTATGTAAGTACCTACCTATGTTAGTCTGTAAGGTATTTATAAACTAATTAGTTGTTGACCGTACTCGCCGGGTGTGCGTCTATCTGACAGGCTCCAACGAGATTCATCAACAGGTGATAGCTTGTCATAAAGACATTATTTTATATCATACTAGCTTTTGCCCGCGGCTTCAGCTTCACCCGCGTGGATGTCGGAAAATACCCCACGAGAACAAAAATCCTTCCTTATTTCTTATCTACCTTATAAAGGGAACCTCTGTGTAAAATTTCAGCTTTACAGGTCCAAGGGTTTGAGCTGGGCGTTGATGAGTCAGTCAGTCAGTTAGGACTTTTCTTTTTATCCACCCGCATGCCTATAGCCTTCCGCAAAAATAATTATTAAAGTCCGACTGGTAGTTCCAGAGATTAACACGTTCAAACAAACAAAAAAAGTGTGTGTCAGCTCTGACGTACGACTGGAGTTTACTCCTGTTTTTGTGCCCCACTTCACCTCTCCGCTAACCTCCCCCTCTAACCCCCTCTCAATACCTCTTCACCGCTTTCCCCTCCCCCTCCACCCTCACCAACTCCTCCCCTCCCCTTCATTCATTCTCCACACCCTCCCTGTCACTGCACCCTTCTATCCCTCTCCAACCTCTCCCCCTCCCTCTATCATCCACCCCTCTCCCTCCTCACCACCTGTCCCCTCCCTCTACCTCTCACCACACCCTCCCCTTCCTCCTTTTTTCCTTACCACCCGTCCCCTTCCCCCTTTCCCTCCTCACCACCACTACTCTTCTCTCCTCGCCTGTACCCTTCTCTCTGGGGGAAAAACTATTACTGACAAAATTACTTGCTTGGGCAAGTATTTGTACCAAGATTCAAGTTATTAACCAAATGAATAAGATTTTTCATATAAACTATAATCCCTGTTTTCACCCCCACAGGGATGGAATTTCAAAAAATCGTTTGCGATATTACCGTAACTTGACTGAAAGATTATTTACACCAATTTGCGAGTTAATCAAGCACCGCAGTAAAACCTGCCCAGTAAAATTTACTATCCCTTTTCACCCCTTTAGGGGTAGATTTTCGAAAAACCCTGATACACATTATTCTTTATTTTTGGTCTCAAGAATAAATACTGAGTTTCGAGTTAATCGGAACGCACGTTAAAAAATTCCTCCATACAAACTTTGACACCCCCCAATCCCTCCTGAGGGGGTAGTTTAGGAAAACTAAAAATGACAAACTTTATAATTTACTTAGATAAATATTCCTGCCAAGTTTCAAGTCTATTAACTCAAGGAATAAGATTTTTCATACAAACTTTCATCCCCTATTTATCCCCCTTAGAGATGCAATTTCCAAAAATCCTTCCTTAGTGGATGCCTACACTGTATAAGATATCTATGTGAAAAATTTCAAGTCTCTAGGTCCAGCGGTCTGGGCTGTGCGTTGATATATCAGTCAGTCAATCAGTCAGTCAGGACTTTGAATTTTATATATACAGGGTGGCCGGAACATTGACGTCCAAAAATAAAATTTCGGTCCCTCGTATCGTGGGGTATTCGAATCACCCCCATGTATGTTCCGCGACTTTTCATAGTTTTCGAGTTATGAATTTTTTTCTGAATGTTTGAAAATTTTCGACCTGACCAACCTAAAAAAATTCTAAAAAAAAAAGTAGAGGGTTTTATCGAGTTTCTTTTTTTGCAACTGAATTTTCATAAGTAGTACTTTTATGCATAAAATAATCAGCTTCGTAACTGTGATGAAAGTTATGAAAATGTTGATCTAAAGTGAAAAATTTACGTTCGGTAAATTATGACTCAAATTTTCAACTTTAAATTAAAAATCTTAACAGGTGACTTCATAATTCCTAAGTAGGCTTCAAGAATGCGCCAGACTCTCAGCTTTCATAATCATAAAAAAAATGAAGTACTTAATAGGGCTACTTTGTTTAAAACCGGCCTTCAAAGACAGCGAGGTGGAAAAATTCTTAAAATTACCCATCTGAGTAATTATTTTTTTTTGGCTATTTTCTCGTTCCTAAGGTTAATTAATGATAAGAATACTGAAAACTAACCAACAAATAGTTTCAGAGTTGGGTAAGAAAAGTTTTACGTAAAAAGTGGTTTTGAATAAAACACAGATGATAATGTGAAAAAAGTACTTAATTTATTTTTAACATTTACAAAAGGTTTTCAAAGTGGCCACCACCAGCAGCAATACACATTCTACACCTACGTAAGAAATTGTCTGGCAATCGTCTAAAAGCGTCTCTGTTCTCTCTCACAACACGTTCAGCTTCTGCAATCAACTGCCTCAGCTCTTGTTCACTTGAACAGTCTCGGGCGTATGCTATTTCCTTGTAATAGCCCCAAATAAAGAAATCGATGGGGTTGAGATCAGGTGAGCGTGGAGGCCACCTAATTGGTCCGCTGCGTCCGATCCATCTGTTGGGGTATGTTTCATCTAAGTAATTTCGGACCTGGGTTGCATAGTGACACGGGCGCCGTCATTTTGCAACACCATGGTTCGTCTGAGTTCGAGATTCACATCTGCCAGCAACAATGGAAGTTCATTTTCCAAAAAGTTTTTGTATGTTTCTCCATCAAGTCTGGACGGCAGTTCAAACGGACCAATTAGTTCGCCATTGAGGATACCAGACCACAAGTTAACGCTGAAGCGATGTTGAAATGTCGAAGCTCTCACTTCGAGTGGATTTTCATTCGCCCACGTGTGGTAATTATGAATATTGAATATAATGTGGTTAGTTTTCAGTATTCTTATCATTAATTAACCTTAGGAACGAGAAAATAGCCAAAAAAAAATAATTACTCAGATGGGTAATTTTAAGAATTTTTCCACCTCGCTGTCTTTGAAGGCCGATTTTAAACAAAGTAGCCCTATTAAGTACTTCATTTTTTTTATGATTATGAAAGCTGAGAGTCTGGCGCATTCTTGAAGCCTACTTAGGAATTATGAAGTCACCTGTTAAGATTTTTAATTTAAAGTTGAAAATTTGAGTCATAATTTACCGAACGTAAATTTTTCACTTTAGATCAACATTTTCATAACTTTCATCACAGTTACGAAGCTGATTATTTTATGCATAAAAGTACTACTTATGAAAATTCAGTTGCAAAAAAAGAAACTCGATAAAACCCTCTACTTTTTTTTTAGAATTTTTTTAGGTTGGTCAGGTCGAAAATTTTCAAACATTCAGAAAAAAATTCATAACTCGAAAACTATGAAAAGTCGCGGAACATACATGGGGGTGATTCGAATACCCCACGATACGAGGGACCGAAATTTTATTTTTGGACGTCAATGTTCCGGCCACCCTGTATAGACTAGCTTCTGCCCGCGACTTCATCCGCGTTAAATTTCTTGTACCCCCCACCCACCAACCCCGACGCATCGCATCGCAATGCCTGCCCGCGCTGTTACTTCGCGCTCGGCTCCTAAGGGCCCTAGCGTGATGTTTAATATACTATATCCTTCGCCATCGCCTGCCCGCGCTATTACTTCGCGCTCGGCTCCTAGGGGCCCTAGCGTGATGTTAAATATCCTATATCCTTCCGCATCGCCTGCCCGCGATATTACTTCGCGCTCGGCTCCTAAGGGCCCTAGCGTGATGTTAAATAGCCTATATCCTTCCGCATCGCCTGCCCGCGCTATTACTTCGCGCTTGGCTCCTAAGGGCCCTAGCGTGATGTCAAATAGCCTATATCCTTCCCCATCGCCTGCCCGCGCTATTACTTCGCGCTCGGCTCCTAAGGGCTCTAGCGTGATGTTAAATAGCCTATATCCTTCCGCATCGCCTACCCGCGCTATTACTTCGCGCTCGGCTCCTAAGGGGCCTAGCGTGATGTTAAATAGCCTATATCCTTCCGCATCGCCTGCCCGCGCTATTACTTCGCGCTCGGCTCCTAAGGGCCCTAGCGTGGTGTTAAATAGCCTATAGCCCTCCTCAAGAACTGGGTTATAAAATGCAAAAAGATTTTTTCAAATCCGACTGGAGTAGTTCCAGAGATAGCGCGTTCAAACAAACTAACAAAAAAACAAACTCTTCCGCTGTATTCCACCGACATTTTGCACAACGCCATCTATGGGTAAATTGATAAAACGTCCGCTCTAAACATGTTTGCTCAAGAGGAACCGGTATGAATTAAAGTTATTTTGCGTTTTAGTAATTTTATATTATCTCCGAAACTGTATGACCAATTGCCATACTGTAAAGGCCAAATCTTATCTCCATGATGTCCTTGTGATCATAAAATATCTTATTTTGATAAGGATTAATGTTTTGTTGTTTAAATAATCATCCAAACGTAAGTATGTCTAAAAAATACTTTTTTAAAATAATAATAGATGTATAAAAGATAAAATAGAAAAGATAGAAATATGGTGTCGCGGACTTTTTTGTAGAATTATTTATGACGGACCAGACTGCCATACATTGTTCTCAATTATAAACAACCGTTTAGGCAGCGCATGCAAAAAAGTCTGTTTAAAGAGGTATTTTCTTTAGGTACAAAATAATGTCTTTATGAAAAGCTATCACCCGTTGATGGATCTCGTTGGGGCCTGTCAGATAGACGCACACACTCGCCGGTGACTGAGCAATGACGAAGACCAACCGACCGATCATACCTACTGAAAAAATATCACCGTGAAAACTTACGTGAAGTGAGCTGTCATCAGTGTCAATCAAGCTCACTCTACCTCAGTTATCGCGGTGAGATTTTACAGAATAGACCGGCACTTCTTTGCATGTGAGCGTAACCGCAGTGGAGGGGCGATCATTTTTAGAATGGTTTACTTATCTCTACCATATCCATAATGCCTGTGATAAATTCAGAACACTACTAAACACTTAGATTATGAAAAACTTAGATAAGTTTATAATAAATTATAAATCAATTATGGTGGTCCGATTGAATCTGACAAGAGTAAACAACACAGATATGGATAACTTACATTTATCTATTCTAAATACTATATCTATGCATACTATCTATCTATACTAATAATAATATTCTATATGATTGTCATTATTAATAATAATAATAATAATTGCTTTATTTTCAGGCGACTAGGGGCCATACATAAAAAAAAAAAAACACCATAACCTAAAAATAATAATTTATTAAATCATAATAATAATAATCATAACCCCACCGCAGTATCTCTACGTTGACATCGTGGTGGGGCTTGCGTGCTCCGAATTCTGGGTCTGTGCCTGTAGAGTTACTCTGCCGGAACAGGTCTAGGATGAGGAGCCAGACCAAGAGAGATACAGAAACCCGCAGGGCAGCATGTGGCGAGCTGTTGGGCAGTAGCGACCCCACGGACCCTATCTCCCGGGAGAAGTCTTGTTCCTCACCTCTCGCTTGCCTTTATTGGCCGGCTGGAGTGAACAATGACGGGAACAGAGCTCCCACCTCATTCTTGCCTTTATTGGCTGGCTTGAGTGGAGATTCGCAAGAGCAAACGTGCTCGGAGGAAGGAAGTATTCCAGTAAGTGTTTGTAGGGATCTTGACCATCTTCCGGGCTCTGGGATTGTTCTGAGAACCGTGGAATACCTCTCCACTCCTCACAAGCACCTCAGGACATGTTGCTCTCTTGCCGCTACGACACTATGTGCTAGCGACCGTTTTCGGGGGCCCATTATTGAGTGTGCAAGTCACCCCCTGCCTTTTTTTTTCCGTGTATAATAAAACATTGATCAGGCAGGGGCCATAGTCCTGTCATAGTTCTAGGTAACCAGTCCACAGCCACCCAAACCCATAGCCCAATATGTTTTGTTTCCATGTTCTGCAATAGTGCTGCACCAACCGGGGGTTGTCCTTGTGTGCACTTGCATAGTGTATATAGGGATAATCGTCGGTTGGTGCCTCCTCATAATTTAAAATTGTCTAAGGGGCCTCTGCGAGTTGGCTTCGGCCCCTCGTACGCCTTCCAAAAGTCCGGGACCCCAGGGTCCCGAGATATGTCAGAGACACTTTAAAAATAATCATAATAATATATCATTAATATCCATACTAATCTATACTAACTAGCACTTTGCCCGCGACTTCGTTCGCGTGGATTTCGTACTTTCCTCTAAAAACAACTTTGAAAGGTTATTTTCGAAAATTAATGTTTGAGGTTTGAGTAGGTACTATCTTTATCAATATTTAAATAAGTATTCGGGCCATTTTTAAGGTTATACTTAGATCAAAGAAATAAATTTTTTATACAAATTGTATCCCCTCTTTTCACCCCCAAAGGGTTAGAATTTTGAAAAATGGTTTCGGATTTTTCCTTAGAACCAAAGATCTTTGGTCATAAGCCACGCAGTAAAAGCCCCCCTTAAAAATCTAACTAGGTACCCCTTTTCACCCCGTCAGAGGTCGGTTTTCAAAAAACCCAAAAACTTATTATTGATTATTTTCAGTCAAAAGTATTGATACTGAGTTTCGAATTAATCGGACCGCGTGTTAAAATTCTTTCATAAAAACTTTAGCACCCCTATTACTCCCCTTTGATAGATAGATAGATAGATAGATAAATCATTTATTTAGTGCACATAAAAGACATAGCACAACACACAAAAGTACAATTAAATGGTAAAGTAAAATTAACAAGGTGCCAATAAAAAAAAATAAAAAAAATAAAAAAAAATAGAAGAATAACACTGCAAATAAAAGTGACACTATGACATAGGTAGGTACTTAAAATAAAATTAACAACGGAATACACAGTGCGGTGTGTCTCAATGTTGCACCAAATGGGAGTCCAGCTCAGCATGTCAGGCAAATATACCTGACACTGATATTCTGCTGGATCCCTGCAGTGACATACGGACGTCGAGCAGTCGAGATAAATTGGTATGAGGTTAGTTAGAGGTTAGGTACTTTCGAAAAACTAATAATGAAAACTTTATTGCTTACATAGGCAAATATTCGTGCCAAGTTTGAAGTTTATTAACCAAATGAATAAGATTTTTCATATAAATAAGCTTTTAAGCCCAACAGGGGTACAATTTTGAAAAATCGTTTCGAGTATTTCCAAAACTTGACTCAAAGACTGAAATGTATAAGTACCTACCAAGTTTTGAATTAATCAAGCTACGCAGTAAAATCTTCCCCTGTAAAATTGACTGCCTCTTTTCGGGTTATTCTATAGTTTTTTTGGTTTTAAGTTTAAATAGTGACTGAAACTAAGTATATCAATCTGTCTAGCCTTTTCCCAACTATGTTGGGGTCGGCTTCCAGTCTAACCCGATGCAGCTGAATACCAGTATTTTCCATGGAGCGACTGCATAACTGACCTCCACAACCCAGTTACGGTGTAATATGATACCCCTTGGTAAGACTGCTTGTCAGACTTTCGGGCTTCTGATGACCCGTAACGACTGTCAAAGGTCCACGAATGACAGCCGGGACCAACGGCTTAACGCGCTTTCCGAAGCACGGAGGAGTCCATCCATGGACCAACTGCGGTAACCTGATGGATCGACTCATTGACTTAGAGATCGACCCGTGCGGCTGTTATTACTTAGCCACGAGTCTCTAATATTAGAGTCCTACTAATATTAGAAAAGCGAAAGTTTGTGAGGATGGATGGATGGATGGATGTTTGTTACTCGCAAAAACCTGAATTAACACTTTTCATCCCGATATTCTTACGGGTTCGAGACTTACGTTCGTTTCCCTACTTACTCACTCACTCTTAGATAATATCTCAGAACAATAACAAAGCATAGAAGGAAGGTTAAAAACAGAATTCTGTAACTACCTTTAGTCCCGTTGTGAGCGTCTTGCCCACGTATTATTTATATTACGGGATCGAAAATACCTTTTTACTTTTAATTAGATAAATTGAGGACGAAATAAAAAACCACCATTTTTCCTTGCATTTGATGAACAGACAATCTTTTTAATATCAAGTTCCACAGATAAAAATTACAAAAAATAAAGTAGCGGATACACTTACTTAACATCCTCCACACCCAGAAAACAAATTCAATGTGTATCCGATTTTGCATTTGTATTAAAATAAAATGTTACAATACAACATGAACTTAATAAATACTAGGAGGCATTAGAGCACACAAACAATATACATAATCTCCATAATATCTTAAAACTAATCATAGGCACATTAGATGACTGACAATGAGAAATCCTACACATGTGGTTAGTTAATTAAAAGAAAATGCTGTTAAGACTTGCAGAACGCTTGCAGAGAATGCCAAAAGAAATTGTGTAAGATTATATAACATACCTACTTGGCATTCTGAGAGTCCTACCTGTACGGGTTACCTTTTGTGTGTGAATTTGCCGTCTCTCCTCCTTGGTCACTTGTGTACTTGGGTTAGTGACAATTTTAAATTTCTTACCAATAGGATCCTTGCTACACTTATCCTGCGGTCCCTCCACCTCTGAGGAAGAAATTTCTAATCTTTGCAGCTCTGCTGATACCATCCTTTCCAATAAATGTTTCTATAACAAGTCCTAATGACCACTTTACCCTCTTGTCTTCTCCTTCAACTAGAACTACATCCCCGACTTTTAAGCTTTCGTGTTTGTGATTACCTCTCTGTGTCAATGTAGTTAAATATTCATTTTTAAAACGTTGACGAAAATCATCCCTTAGTTTCTGTAAGTACCTTAACCGTTTGTTTAAGCTTTTTGCATCAATGTGATCCAAATCGGTTACATCCGATTGAGGTAGAGCTTGTAAGAAGCATGACGGTGTGAGGGGTTCTAGCGAGTTGGCACTGTCGTCTTCGACATAGGTGAGTGGTCTATTGTTCATAATGGACTCACAATCACAAAGTATCGTTTCCATTTCTTCATATGTAACTGTTGATCTACCTAGAACACGTCTCAATATTTCTTTCATTGTTTTGATTAGACGCTCGAAAAAACCACCCCACCAGGCTGCCGTAGCGACATTCATTTTCCATTTTATGCGCTGTATAGTTAATTGACGTTGTACTTCATCCCAATCAACATCATGTAACAAGCTTTTTGCTCCTGTGAAATTCGTACCGTTATCAGATATCATTATTCTTACACGTCCTCGACGGGCTATAAAACGACGAAACGTTCGTAGGAATGCCTCTGTTGACAAGGATTTTGTGAGCTCCAAATGTACTGCGCGGTAAACGGCACATGTATAAAGTACGATCCAACATTTTGTACCATCTAACAGATATAACGGACCCGCCAAATCTACTCCTGTGACCTCGAAGGGCGCGTTTAACTGAACGCGTTCTACAGGTAGCGGCGCTGTCGGTGCTTGTGTTGGCTTAGATCTGTGTCTTTTACATATTACACAATCATTTATGACCGACTTCACTAGAAGCCTGACGCCGACTATCCAGAATCGTTTTCGTAAGTCAGTGATCATCATGTTGGTGCCAGCATGTAGTAGCTCTTTGTGACGCTGCTCCACCATTCTTCGGATGATAACATTTTTCGCTGGTATGATCATCGGAGACTTCGTGTCGTTTGGAAAATCGGTAAGTAACAATTTAGTTTGTACTCTAAGCAGCTTGTCTGTGTCACTTTGTAGCTTTATTGTTTTTCCACACTGCTTTTCAATTAATTCTTTATTTTCTTCTTGTATAATTTTAATGATTTTCTTTTCAGCTTTTTCATACTCTTCATAAGTCAATTCTCCTTTCCTCTTGTCATTTTTGTGACTAGCATTAAAGATGAATCTCATAATCCATGCTGTCATTCTTATTATTTTTGTGTACTTAGAGAAGTAGCTGGACAGAGAATGTATCATACTTTCCTTACAGCATGTGTTAGCATTACATACGGATTTTTTCAGTTCTGCGTTGGCTTCTTTCTCATCCACAACAAGCGCAGATTGCGGCCACATTTCTGGTTGCAGTCTGAGCCAAGCTGGACCTTCCCACCAACGAACCTCGAGCAACTGACGTGCGTTGCAACCCCTGGATGCTAAATCTGCCCAGTTTTCTGATCCTGGAATATGATGCCAATTGCTTGTCTTGGTATTCTGTCTGATTTCTCTGACACGGTTCCCTACATAGGTATTCCAGAGCAGCTCCCTTTTGATCCAACATAATACTACTCCAGAGTCAGTCCAACAGAATTCTTTGCAGTCATTAAATTCTAGATCATTTCTCGCTTCCATTAGTAACCGCGCACCTATTAGTGCTGCCAACAATTCAAGTCGCGGTATCGTCATTTTCTCTGGAGGCGAAACTCTTGATTTTGCAGAAATTAATCGAACAGTCACAATACCTTTGTTTTCGGTTCTCAGAAAAACACAGGCTGCATATCCAACCTGGCTAGCGTCACAGAACATATGCAGGCTTGTAGCACATTCTTGTAGCTGTGCCGCTGACAGTCTTCGTGGTAATCTGCAACTGTTTAAACATTCAATATGTTTATACCAATTTTGAAATTGTGATTGAATATCATCGGGTAATTCTTCATCCCATGTTAATTTCCTGTTCCAAATTTGCTGTAAAATAACTCTTGAAACCAAGGTGACTGGACATGTAAATCCAATGGGATCAAAGATTTTTTGTGTCAAAGACAAAAGAATTCTTTTGGTAATTTTGTGTAATTCAGTATATGGCAGCATAGCATTCAAATTACAACACAACTCGTCTGTGACAGTGTCCCACTGAAACCCTAACACCTGGATCATTCTATTTTTAGTTTCATTTATTTGTAAAGGTGATGTTACCCATTGCCTTAAATTGAACTTTGCTTTATTCATTATACATTTAGCTTCCTGAATGAATTCCTGGGTCTGTTTAGTAGAATCTAAGCTTGTTACTAAATTGTCTACGTAGAATGACTTGGCTAATATTTCTGCTGTAACCTTTTGCTCTGTTATTTGATTAAGGTGATGTGAAATAGTTGCAGAAAGCAGAAAGGGGCTTGCAGTTAAACCAAAAACAACTCTACGGTGCCTGTATACCTTAAGCTCTTCACCCGATCCATTCTTCCACCAAAAAAACCTAAGGTAGTCCCTATCTTGTGGTGTCACTGACACTTGCAAAAATGCTTTTGCAATGTCAGCAGTTATACCTATACTACCTTTGCGAAATCCTGTTAATATTTTGGGAATTTTATCAAGGAAATTAATTCCTTTGTCTAAGCATGAGTTTAATGACTTACCATTTTTATCTTTTGCGGACGCATCAAATATCGGACGCAACTTTGTGGTAAGACTGGCCTCCTTGGATACAGCCCTATGAGGTAAGTAATGTACTTTGTCTATGTCTCTCTCAGCATCAGGTACTTCTTCTATAATGCCTGCCTGCTCCCATTCACTTAAAATTTTATTGTAATCATCCAACTTATTACCTGCTTTTAATTTTCTTGTTGTAGATTCCAGTCTGAGAATGGCAAGCTGTTTGTTGCTCAGAAGATCATCATGCCCAGTCTTCCATGGAAGATGCACCTCATACCTGGCTTCAGAGTCGACATGGATATTTTCTTCAAAATTTGCTATCACCTCCTCTTCTCTTTGCTGCTTGGACTGCACCTGCATAGGGTCATTAATACCTAATATCTCTAAATCCCAAAAGTTCATTACCTCTTGTGAACAAAATAAAGATGTTACTATGTTGCTGCTTGTCACAGATATTTTTCCCTGTAAAGTCCACCCTAATTTTGTTTTAATGGCAGTTAAACCATTTTCAAGATGAACAATGGAATCAGTCAGTAACAGCCCTGCATAATCAGCTCCTATCAATAGGCCTATATCAGAACTTTCAGTATCAGTCAACCTAATGTTTTGTTTGTTTAACAATCTTATTACAGACTCATTATCCACTTTGGGAACATTTTTACATATACAAGATTGCTCTAAGGCTGACATATCATATTTAAATGAATTATCAGTACTTTGTACTGTGAAATTATAAATATTGTACTCTTTAAAGGATACAGTGACGCCTCCAAACAAAGAATGACTTAATTCTTCTTTCCCCGCAGCTGGTAGTCCGAGCTTTTCCGCTACCTCTTTCGATGTTAAGTAAGTGTATCCGCTACTTTATTTTTTGATATAAGACCTTTGTGAGCCACTGTCAAACAAACATCGCACTGTTGCTACTCTGTCTCCACAGTGGATTTTTACAGCTACAGTTTGCAGTAGAGTTGTTGTCTTAGATGTATTCTGTGAGAAGTTTTGTAAAGTTGCCACGGAGTCACTATTTTCAGATTTTGGGTATGTCTTTTGGTCACCCCTTGTTTGGGACTTTGAATATGTTTTATTGTCACTCACTGTTTTTTCAGAAGATGTCCCAGTGCATAAAACAGGAGAATGTCTTTGTCCACACACATAGCATTTAATAAAACATTTACAAACTTTTGCATGATGTCCAACTTTTAGACACAAGACACAGGCTTTTTTCTTTTTTAAATGTTCCCGTCTCTCTTCGATAGACATTTTTGATATTTTATAGCACTCGATGCTTGAGTGATCCTTTTCACACCAGATACATTTTTTATCAGTGCGCTCTTTTCGAGTTGGTTCAGTGTTTACCATAAAGCATCCTGCAGTTACTTTGAGAGGCTTACCTGTCTCTGTGTCGAATGTTGATTTAGCCATGGTTATTCTCTGTTCACTCTCCACTTCTTTCTTTAGAAATTCCAGTAATGAGCTGAGTACATCATCCATTTTCTCTGGTCTCGCTCTCTCCCAAGCTTTGAGGGTATCGGTTGGCAACGCTGACTCCACCATTGGTAGAAGAAATGCAGAGAATTTGTCCTTTGCCACCCCTAATATATGTAAAGCTCTCAGTTGAGCATTGAGTTTGTCATATAGTGAGGTTAGATCCTTATTTGCTTCTTTATTTAATATTAATGCTAATAATTCCCTCACATACACTTGTATTAATAAATCTTCTCGAGCATATCGTGCTTTGAGCTCTTCCAGACATTGTTTATAGCTCGCATTTGCCAACGGAAAACTATCCACAAATGACTTAACGTCGGTTCCTTCTTCCATCGCTTGTGACAGATATTGGAATTTATCGATTTCGTCAATTTCAGGATTGTTATCAACTTTTTGAAATGAACCCCAGAAGGTCAACCAATTTTTTATGTTTCCGTTGAATGTTTTTAATTGTAGACGCGGTAATTTCACATCGCGATCTCTGTCTGCGAATCTTGGAGACGGCTTCGTCGTCGGAATCGATTCGTATTGCGCTTGTAAGAGCATCCATCTTGTTTCATATTTTGAGACATCGTTCAATTCGTCATCAAGATCTTTTTCTTTCCAGTCACTGGAACTTAATAAGATTTCTTGAATTTCGCTGTCTAACTTGCTCAAATTTTTGTAGCATTCTTCCATGAATTTATAGCATGACTTCGCCTCGATTTCGTTGTAGTCCTTTGCGTTCAGCACAGTTTCGAATGCATTTGCAGACTTTGTAAAATGCCGACGCAATACGGAGCGTATTTTCGTCTTCTGTTCCATAATCACGGTCGCCAGATTGTGAGCGTCTTGCCCACGTATTATTTATATTACGGGATCGAAAATACCTTTTTACTTTTAATTAGATAAATTGAGGACGAAATAAAAAACCACCATTTTTCCTTGCATTTGATGAACAGACAATCTTTTTAATATCTAGTTCCACAGATAAAAAATACAAAAAATAAAGTAGCGGATACACTTACTTAACACCCGTTCTATTATTAGGTACGATAAAGGTACGATAAAGGATGTGGGAAAGAGATAAATGTTTTACTCTTTGTTTTACTTTCTTGGCATGGTCACAAGATCAATTGTCATTTGGTTAAAAAAGTTATAGTATGACGCGGCCAAATTTGATAGTACTTTGTTTCAATGCCTGACAGTTCGTTCATTGAACTACCTGACTTATTCGCGTGTTCATTGTTTACGTGTTTGTCGTAATCTTCCATGGTTTTGCGATGTTTTAATAATATTTCTACTGTTAGATTGCATAAATTCTTTGTTTAACTACAAATAGTGAGTGTGTGGACGCTGTGGAGCAATTTCTTGTGTGGTTGGGGGCTGCAAGTCCCATTCATAGCGAAAATAAAATGAACAATAAATATTGACTTTCCATCGGTAAGTTTTTGCTCAATTTCTTGTTGCATATGATCTGATAAACGAATATAAATACATAACAAATATTGCTGTGTCACTGTATAGCTGAAACCAGTCGTAATATTTATTCCAATAGAAGTTATTAGCGAATATTCGGAAATTGTTTTGGGGTTATCTTGATCAGCCATAGTGACGTAAATAATGTTGTCGATACTTTTCTTTTACAGATTTCCTAGACGATGTGAAAAAAAAATGGATAAATTGTATTGGTAGACGAAATTGGACTCCAAAAAGCACAGCCACATAATATGCTCCAAGCATTTTACTTTGTATTCATTTGGTAATGAACCTATGAAATGGATGTAGCATGTTCTTTAAGTCGTCACATTATTTGTTATGGATAGAACAGATTTAAAATGAAACAACGTGTGCGGTGACTGACACAGGACTATTTTATTAAAAAATGACAGTATGGACTTTGACAAGCACAGTGCACATTTCTGCCACTAGATGGCGACACATAGTAACAAATATATTTTGATAGAACACAATACTACCACTTATCAAAATAAACTAATAAACCTAATACACACAAGATGATTAAAGCAGACATACACTCAATGTAAACTTTGTATGCCCAATGCTTTTAGGAAATAGTAATGTTTTACACTGTTTAAACTCTTGGTCAATAAATCTGCAGGCATCTTTGCAGTCTCCAAATAATGCAATTTAACAATATTATTACTAACGCAATCACGACAAAAGTGATAACGTATATCTATATGTTTTGTGCGGCTATGAAAAACATTGTTCATAGACAGCTTCAGAGCACCTTGATTATCATTGAATACATCAATTTTGTACAGTACATCTGTTATTTCACATACCAAGCGGCGTAAATACATTGCCTCTTTACATGCTTCTGTGATACTCATGTATTCAGCCTCTGTACTTGACAAAGCAACTGATTTCTGTTTCTTAGATACCCACGAGATTGCACCATCAGACAAAGTAAAACATAAGCCCGTATATGACTTTCTATCAACAACATTGTTTCCCCAGTCCGCATCAACAAAACCCTTCAATTTTGAATTACCATTTTTAGTATAAGTTAAACCATAATGTTTGGTTTTCTTTAAATATCTTAGTACTCTTTTGGCATACAACCAATGTTCTGAATCATGACAATTATTAAACTGACTTAAGAAAACAACAGAAAAAAAAATGTCTGGTCTCGTTAACACTGCCAAATACATTAAACTACCAACAAGCTGTTGATAAGGCAATTGGATATTACATTTTTTGCTTTTATTTATATTCAACTTAACATCCATAGGGGTGTCTGCTGTTTTACATTCCAACATGTTAAATTTGTTTAATAATTGATTTACATAACTTTCCTGACTTAATGTAATAACTCCATTAGCTTTATCTACACTCACACTCATACCTAGACACTGCCTCACTTCTCCCAAGTCTTTGAATTTGAAATGGGAAGCTAAAACACTTTTTAAGTTTTCTGTTTCTGAAACATCATCAGAAAATATAAAGAAATCGTCTACATATAATGTTACAATTGTTTTACATTTATTACTATTTTTTGTATACAAGCAAGACTCAATTTTAGACCTCTTATAACCCATACTTATTAGACAATCATCAACTTTCCTATACCAGGCCCTTGAAGACTGTTTTAACCCATATATAGCCTTTTTTAATCTAAGAACCTTCCCGTCATTTTTGGAATCAGGAAAACTATCAGGTTTCTGCATATATATGGTTTCTTCAAGGTCCCCGTTGAGGAAAGCAGTAGTTACATCCAGATGTGTTATATTCAGATTCAACTGAACAGCCAATGCAAATAATAGTCTAAGAGTTGTGTGTCGCACAACTGGCGAAAATGTCTCAACATAGTCCACACCTTCTTTTTGCATAAATCCTTTGGCCACGAGCCTTGCACGATACCGAACATTATTCTCACTGTCATATTTTTTTTTAAGTACCCATTTGCACTTCACTATAGTACCATTACCTGGAGCTTCCGATAACTCCCATGCACTATTATCTTCAAAACACTGTAGTTCTTCACTTACAGCCTTCAACCATTGATCCCGTTCAGGACCTTTCAGTGCTTCTTCAAGTGTTAAGCCATTTGCATCATCAAGAGTTTCTTCATTGACACACATGTTCATGAATCCGTACCTTTCCGGTTTCTTTCTGTCTCTTACAGACCTGGAGACGGGTACAGGTGAGTCCTCACTATCCTCAAATTCACTTTCACTAGGTAAATAAGTCTCATCTAAGGATTCATTTATAGTAAATGTATCAGCCTCCTCCATCATTTCATCCTG
This sequence comes from Cosmia trapezina, assembly GCA_905163495.3. Classification (NCBI taxonomy): domain Eukaryota; kingdom Metazoa; phylum Arthropoda; class Insecta; order Lepidoptera; family Noctuidae; genus Cosmia; species Cosmia trapezina. The sequence goes on from LR991035.1 coordinate 7,465,379, forward strand.
ATTGCATTCATTTGCTGAGTCTGAGTTAGGCTCCTCCACTGGAACAGTAACTTCTGTATTTTTCTCACATTCCCTAAATATAACATCTCGACTAGTTGTTATATTCCTAGTTATAGGATTGTAAACTCTGTACCCTTTAACATTTTCTGGATACCCAACAAATATGTGTTCTATGGACTTTCTGTCCCATTTTTGCCTTTTTTCTTTTGCAATATGTACCATAACCTTGCTGCCAAAAATCCTCAAATGGCTCACCTCGGGTTTAATTCCTGTCCACATTTCAAAAGGCGTTTTCCCATTCAATCCAGATGCTACAATACGATTATGTAGATACACCGCTGTATTTGTAGCTTCAGCCCAAAATTCTTTGCCTAAATCTGCATCAAACAGTAAGCACCTAGCTTTCTCTACTACTGTGCGGTTACACCTTTCACTCAACCCATTCTGCTCTGGAGTATAGGGATTTGACTTTTGATGATTAACACCTTCCTTCTGCAAGTACAAATTAAACTCCTTGTTACAAAACTCTAGGCCATTGTCACTTCTTAAAGTTTTAATCCTCTTGTTGGTTTGATTTTCTACTTTTGCTTTAAACTCTTTGAAACAGGTTAAAGCTTCACTTTTGTATTTTAGAAAATACACAAATATCATTCGTGAGTAGTCGTCTACGAATAATAAAAAATATCTAGAACCTCCAATTGATGGTACTTCCATGGGTCCACAAATGTCTGTATGTATTGTTTCTAGTATTTCATTACTTCTGGAACCAACATGATTAAAGGGTAACCTGCACTGCTTACCTTCACAGCAAATTGAGCAAGACGACTTAGAAATTTCAACTTTCTTGTCCAATTTAATACCTTCTACAGCTGATGTCATTTTGTTCAAATGATTGCTGTTTATGTGCCCCAATCTGCGATGCCACGTATTGCCAGACACGGCAGAAGCCGCCAATAAACATTCCGGCATTATCAACTTATACACTCCATTGACTACACAAGCCTCAGCCACCAAATCACCATTCTTATTGTAGATACTGCAGCTACTCTCAGTAAAAGTAACTTTATTTCCGTTTCTCATTAGTTGGCTTACAGACAACAGGTTGGTTGTCAAACTTGGAACACAAAGTACTCCCTTTATTGGTACTTCAAACTCACATTCTTTTGTCTTCGTGACAATGTTTACATCCCCGGTGCACAAAACTCGTAACTTGTTATTATTTGCAACAACAATCTCATCACTCTGTGTATAACACGGGTTGTTAACCCAATTTTCATTCGCCGTCAAATGCGCGCTCGCACCCGAGTCTACATACCAGTCATGTTTGTTAAAATTTCCGTTTAAAAACACAACATTAAACGCATTAGTTTGTTTTCTCTCAATTTTCTTATCATTTGATTGTTTAGAATCATCATTTTGACATTGATTCCTGTAATGACCTGGTTGTTTACACTTGTAGCATTTGACTTTGACATTTGATTTATTGAATGAACTAGATGAACTGCCATCTTTGTCTTTGTATTCTTTGCCACTGACTATAGACTTATTTTTGCTTCTGTGTTGCCATTTTTGCGAACTTGCAAATGCACCACCACAACTGTGTTCACCGACTTCCGTTTCCACCATGTCAAATAATTTGGTTTTAATGGCGTCCGTTGTGATACAAATTCCGCTATGTTCAATTGCCATAATCATCGGCATATATCTGTCAGTTAATCCAGCTAATAAAAGACATCCTATCCACTCATCACTTATTTTAAAACCAGTCCCGCTTAACTTCTGTCCAGTTTCAATCATTTGTGTTACATATGACGCCATTGAATCACTGTTTTCTAGACGAATAGAGGTCAAGGTACGCAACAAGCTTATCTTCCTTGAGAATCCCGAATCGTCAAATAAACACTTCAGTTTATCCCACAAATCTTTAGACGTCGACACATTCTTGATATGCACGTAAATCGTTGAATCGATAGTCATTATCAATTTTGCTTTGGTTTTTTCATCATCTGCAGGAACAATCACTTTTCCTTCAACTGGCTTGATACAATGAAGCATTCCCTCAAGCACAAGGAAATTCTCAGCAGCAAAAGTCCATTCACTGTAATTTTCTCTGCCTTTCAATTTCGGAACATTGACCAGGTAGTTCGCAGCCATCTTTAACCCGAAAAACTTATCTCGAACACCTAATTCCGTCAAAATTACGATTTTCTTACTATGAAACGATATAGTAACTTGAAAATAACGACTTTTTTAAACTGAAAAAACTGGGTCTGGGCCCATAACCTAAAATGAAACAACGTGTGCGGTGACTGACACAGGACTATTTTATTAAAAAATGACAGTATGGACTTTGACAAGCACAGTGCACATTTCTGCCACTAGATGGCGACACATAGTAACAAATATATTTTGATAGAACACAATAAGATTAAATGGTCTGATATACAGGATGAATTTTTTATCATGCACCAAATTGAAATGGGAGATTGTACTCATCATTATGAACAACTTTTACTATGGGACCAAACCTGAAATCGCGAAAAAAAAATCAGCTGTTCAGTACATTTTGACGAGTTTGATGTAGATAACTGTACTGAACAGATGATTTTTTTTTCGCGATTTCAGGTTTGTTCCCATAGTAAAAGTTGTTCATAATGATGAGTACAATCTCTCATTTCGATTTGGTGCATGATAAAAAATTCATCCAGTATTATGATATAATTAAGCTATTTTATTGGCAATAAATAGTATCCCGTTCAAATTAAAACTTTATTTATTACATTACAGGAAATACTTATGGAAGTCTGCGAAGAAGGACATAGCGCAGTACTGCAAATTAAAAGAACCGCTCACCATCAACAGCAATCTAACACGAAGACAGACATTTCAGAAATATGTTCACTTGATATATGCGATACAATGATATTATATTAAAAATATCATTGATGCGATATCATTCTTCTAATTATCCCAGTCGGAAATATAATCGTGTGCAAATTTATTTATTTATTTTTAATAAAAAATACGTAATTATAGGATCCCGTAGCAATGGAAGTTGAAACAGGACATAGTACATCGATACAGATTAATGAATCGCCACTGATCTTGACATCTCGTGAAATCATCTCACATCAGTCAGGTAAGACATACAAATAAAACTTAGTTTAAAGATTTAAGATTTTTTATCAACATTTTTATATTATAGGTAAATACCTAAATAAAAAAGTTGATAAAAAATCTTACATAAATTTTATTGAGAACTGTTTGTTTTAGGAATCCTTGACACAGATGACAATAACAAATTCAGAAATAATTGGATTCCATCCCGATTCAAGAAGACTGCGCTTTTGGCGAGTTCCTGGTCGCCAGAGCCGACTCCAGAATCCTCAGGAAGTTCATTCGTACCAGGGCGGAATGATTATGGTGTGGGCTGGAATTCGCCTAACAGATTATTAAAGTTGCTAGGCATTTTATTTTTTTATTTAAAATATTATCTGGTCGTTATTTATTTTTTTATGTACAAAAATTTGAATTTTCATAATAAATTTTATTTTTTCACTAACAACCATTTTATTTAATCAAATAATTCAAATCTCTATTAAATTACGCTTCTACCGATTTAAAATAATGTGTTACATAAAAAGTATTAAAATAAAAATTATTAGGTACTTTGAATACCCTTGTTGTTGTTGTTGACTTTGTTGAGTAGTCTATGATGTAATCTAAAATTCAAATAAATATGAGAAAGTAAGTTGCTAAAAACATTTGCAAAACCGAATGTCTCCCACTTGTTTTCAGTAAACTCATCAGTTATTATGGCAATTAAATACATTCTGGTTTAGCCGGGTCAGATTTAATACATGAAGAGCTGTCGGGAACCAAGGAAGACTTTGGTGATGATGATGACGAACTATTTAGTTCATACTTAAAGTATTGTTTCATTTTGAACGAATGTATTAAGTATTGGGATCATAAGGATGCTTAGTTAATTCAAAATTTTAGGTACGCACGGCTACAGATCAAGCTATACATTTCCAGTATAAGCTGATCTCGCATTTTATAGGATTTCCTTACAATGAGCGGTCAGTGTAAACTGGTAATGTATAGTTTGATGTGTAGCCGGGTGTACCTACGGTTATTATTCTTGGCAGTATAAGAAAGAATGTCATTGTAAATTCTATCGACGTTGAAATTTAGTGGGTACATCACTAGTCAGAATAAAATGAATGACAACCTACAAAATTTCGAAACGTCTTCTGTATATGTGTCCTTCTTTTACATCATAGCGGCTCCATAAGTCAAAATGAAACAAATATATTGAGTTCAGTTGCTAGTTAAACACTACTTCTATGCTTGTTGTTCTTCTGAGGATAATATACATCTATTCTATAATAGATCGAGCCACAGATTAAGTAGTATTGGATCGAGCCACCGCGTGGCTGGTCATGAGACTGCATTAGAATACTTTTTCTAGGTTTTGTGGTATGAGAAAAGAACTTTAACGTAAGAAATCTTTCTTATTTTAAACTGAAACTCATGTCATTCGCACAATGCAAAAACTGTCCAAAGAAGTTAAATTAATGATGATGCGCTGTGGTAGCCCGCGAAATTCGATTTTATTTGGGTTTTTTGCAATTTGCAGGTCCGTGTCAGGTTGTATCTTGATCAGAGTATGATACGCGGAAATAAAACATATGTATTTATATAATTTTAAACATAAAAATCATCAATACATCTCTCTAAGATAGATTTCGTGCAGAGTCGTTAGATTTCGTTCGTTTGACGACTATATGTATATGGCTTTACAGAATTAAAATCATTAGAATCAGCAATACAACTCCATAAGTTAGCATTTACCTCAAATCTATCGATTTCATGAAACCGTCGATCCATGAAGAGGTTTGAGGTAAATGCTAACTTATGGAGTTGTATTGCTGATTCTAATGTTTATAATTCTGTAAAGCCATATTAGCTACGGCCGCGAATCATATTTTAATCAACATACAAGCTCACACTGACCTACAAATTGCAAAAAACGTAAGAAATTTTGAATTTCGCGGGCTACCTTGGCGCATCAACCTTAAGGCGAAAGTGCCAGGGTAGCCCGCGAAGTTCAAAATTTCTTAGGTTTTTTGCAATTTGTAGATCAGTGTGAGCTTGTATGTTGATTAAAATATGATTCGCGGCCGTAGCTAATATGGCTTTACAGAATTGTAATCATTAGAATCAGCAATACAACTCCATAAGTTAGCATTTACCTCAAACCTCATGATTTCATGAAATCGCTAGATTTGAGGTAAATGCTAACTTATGGAGTTGTATTGCTGATTCTAATGATAATAATTCTGTAAAGCCATATTAGCTACGACCGCGAATCATATTTTAATCAACATACAAGCTCACACTGACCTACAAATTGCAAAAAACCTAAGAAATTTTGAATTTCCCGGGCTACCCTGGCGCATCAACCCCAGTCACCCTATTACATCATGGTCAGTTCACTCGTTCACTCACACTCAGTCACAATCACAGAACAATAACAAAGCATAGAAGGAAGGTTAAAAACAGAATTCTGTAACTACCTTTAGTCCCGTTCTATTATTAGGTACGATAAAGGTACGATAAAGGATGTGGGAAAGAGATAAATGTTTTACTCTTTGTTTTACTTTCTTGGCATGGTCACAAGATCAATTGTCATTTGGTTAAAAAAGTTATAGTATGACGCGGCCAAATTTGATAGTACTTTGTTTCAATGTCTGACAGTTCGTTCATTGAACTATCTGACTTAATCGCGTGTTCATTGTTTACGTGTTTGTCGTAATCTTCCATGGTTTTGCGATGTTTTAATAATATTTCTACTGTTAGATTGCATGAATTCTTTGTTTAACTACAAACAGTGAGTGTGTGGACGCTGTGGAGCAATTTCTTGTGTGGTTGAGGGCTGCCAGTCCCATTCATAGCGAAAATAAAATGAACAATAAATATTGACCTTCCATCGGTAAGTTTTTGCTCAATTTCTTGTTGCATATGATCTGATAAACGAATACAAATACATAACTAATATTGCTGTGTCACTATATAGCTGAAACCAGTCGTAATATTTATTCCAATAGAAGTTATTAGCGAATATTCGGAAATTGTTTTGGGGTTATCTTGATCAGCCATAGTGACGTAAATAATGTTGTCGATACTTTTACAGATTTCCTAGACGATGTGAAAAAAAATGGATAAATTGTATTGGTAGAAATTGGACTCAGCCACATAATATGCTCCAAGCATTTTACTTTGTATTCATTTGGTAATGAACCTATGAAATGGATGTAGCATGTTCTTTAAGTCATCACTTAGAGAACATGCTGTTCCTACATTATTTGTTATGGATAGAACAGATGAAATGGTCTGATATACAGGATGAATTTTTTATCATGCACCAAATTGAAATGGGAGATTTTACTCATCATTATGAACAACTTTTACTATGGGACCAAACCTGAAATCGCGAAAAAAAAATCAGCTGTTCAGTACATTTTGACGAGTTTGATGTAGATAAATGTACTGAACAGCTGATTTTTTTTTTTCGCGATTTCAGGTTTGTTCCCATAGTAAAAGTTGTTCATAATGATGAGTACAATCTCCCATTTCGATTTGGTGCATGATAAAAAATTCATCCAGTATTATGATATAATTAAGGTATTTTATTGGCAATAAATAGTTCAAATTAAAACTTGATTTATTACATTACAGGAAATACTCATGGAAGTCTGCGAAGAAGGACATAGCGCAGTACTGCAAATTAAAAGAACCGCTCACCATCAACAGCAATCTAACATGAAGACAGGTATAACATTTCAGAAATATGTTCACTTGATATATGCGATACAATGATATTATATTAAAAATATCATTGATGCGATACTATTCTTCTAATTATCCCAGTCGGAAATATAATCGTGTGCAAATTTATTTAAAAATACGTAATTGTAGGATCCCGTAGCAATGGAAGTTGAAACAGGACCTAGTACATCGGTACAGATTAATGAATCGCCACTGATATTGACATCTCGTGAAATCATCTCACATCAGTCAGGTAAGACATACAAATAAAACTATTTACCTAAATAAAAATGATGATAAAAAATCTTACATAAATTTTATTGAGAACTGTTCGTTTTAGGAATCCTTGACACAGATGACAATAACAAATTCAGAAATAATTGGATTCCATCCCGATTCAAGAAGACTGCGCTTTTGGCGAGTTCCTGGTCGCCAGAGCCGACTCCAGAATCCTCAGGAAGTTCATCCGTATTATGGTGTGGGCTGGAATTCGCGTAACAGATTATTAAAGTTGCTAGGCATTTTATTTTTTTATTTAAAATATTATCTGGTCGTTATTTATTTTTTTATGTACGAAAAGTTTTTGTCGCTTTGGTACCATTTTGAATTTTCATAATAAATTTTATTTTTTCACTAATTGATTGAACTTGATTAAATAAAATGGTTGATTTTATTTAATCAAATAATTCAAATCTCTATTCCTCAAGTGTCGAATGCACCCCATGTGTGCATAAGAAAAACCCTTTTTTTGTTAGGTATATAAGCTTATATCACATATATATAAATGTAAAAAAACATCATCCGATGGAAAACCAATAATCATCATTAGTTGTGAACCTATGGAGTTCGCGGCTAACTCCCCCTACCCCCCTCGCGTGTCAAATGCACCCCAAGTGTGCAAAAGGACAAAACTTTACATAATAGGTATATAAGCTTAGATCACATATATATAAACGTAAAAAAACATCATCCGATGGAAAACATATCATCATCAGTAGTTGTGAACCTATGGGGTTCGCAACTAACCCCCAACCCTCCCCACTCGCTTGGGTTTTGGGTCTAAAATTAGCCAAACTCAGACACTTGAGGGGTAAATTACGCTTCTACTGATTTAAAATAATGTGTTACATAAAAAGTATTAAAATAAAAATTATTAGGTACTTTGAATACCCTTGTTCCCTAGACTTTGTTGAGTAGACTATGATGTAATCTAAAATCAAATAAATATGAGAAAGTAAGTTGCTAAAATCATTTGCAAAACCGAATGTCTCCCACTTCTTTTCAATAAACTCATCAGTTATTATGACAATTAAATACATTCGGGTTTAGCCGGGTCAGATTTAATACATGAAGAGCTGTCGGGAACCAAGGAAGACTTTGGTGATGATGATGACGAACTATTTAGTTCATACTTAAAGTATTGTTTCATTTTGAACGAATATATTAAGTATTGGGATCATAAGTATGCTTAGTTACTTCAAAATTTTTGGTACACACGGCTACAGATCAAGCTATACATTTCCAGTATAAGCTGATCTCGCATTGTATAGGATTTCCTTACAATGAGCGGTCAGTGTAAACTGGAAATGTATAGCTTGATGTGTAGCCGTGTGTACCTACGGTATTATTCTTGGCAGTATAAGAAAGAATGTTATTGTAAATTCTATCGACGTTGAAATTTAGTGGGTACATCACTAGTCGGAATAAAATGAATGACAACCTACAAAATTTCGAAACGTCTTCTGTATACGTGTCCTTCTTTAACATCATAGCGGCTCCATAAGTCAAAATGAAACAAATATATTGAGTGCAGTTGCTATTTTAGCACTACTTCTATGCTTTAGTCGTTCTTCTGAGGTCACAATAGTCCAATGACATTGTATTATCACAAAAATACTACTAAATCTGTGGTCACAAAGTCAAACAGTCAAATCAAACATCACGTTCACGTTACGTCAACATCAACAAAAGTGTAAATAAATAAAATTGGCATTTCGGCAAGCATGAAAAATAATGAAAATGGATTCTAATGTATTAAAAACTACATCCATTACGAAATTCAATATAAAAGGTAAAACTCTCTATGTAAAATTTGTTTGGAATCCTACCGACGATGACTTGTTTCACCTAAAGATATTTGACGGCGACGTTACTTGGTCTGGGAAATTTTCTAATGAATCTGCCAAAAACTACGGTGATCGTTGTCAAGAGACCGAAAACCAATATATTAGACACGCTATAAGATATCTAAAGGAATCTGCTCATAGCGACGTTACATACGATTTCGTAAGAGAGGGTAGCGAGCTAGCAACTTTTACTTGGAAAAAGATATTCGAGGATTCCATTTCTCTAGTACACGGTTCCGTACTTGTACATCTCGACAAGAGCGTACAGTCGAAAGATGTAATACTAGATTTTTTATTGGAAGAAAACAAAGAACTGAGAACCATCATTGAAAGTATGAATGGAAAAAACAAATCCATTACATCTGAACTGAATAAATGCAAGACAGAACTAGAAAAGTTTGTGGATATTAAAACCGAGTTAGAAGCAAGCCTTTATGGGAAGTTTGTGCAATTGCTGAATGCCAAAAAAAGAAGAATACAGGTGTTAGAAGGTAGCCCTTCTAACACCTATTGTTAAACCCAAATCATTTGAGTCTGTAAACTTATGGACACTATTCCATAAGTTTTCGGACTAACGATTTGGGTGGTGATCAGTGATGAAATAGGAGAAACGTGCAGCAGAGTGGCAACCAACCTAAATAAAACTATAGTAAAATTGTTTAAAACATACAGTGATATCCATAATATAAATACTAGGAACAAACAAAAATGTCTACAACAAGGCTCAAGAAAATAGGTGGCTCGTTCAGATGTCAATGTATACATACACTTCACTATGATTATCATACATTGCATAGTATGAAACAAAGTAGCTTCCCACTGTCTGTCTGTCCCTATGTATGCTTAGATCTTTAAAACTACGCAACAGAGTTTGATGCGGTTTTTTTTAATAGATAGAGTGATTCAACAGGAATCTTTATATGTATAATAAATGCGGGCGAAGCCGCAGGCAAAAGCCAGTTTATAATAAACTTCCAAGCTACATTTGTGCCAGAAAGCATTTTATACGGTTATAGATTATTATTGAGGACAAAAAGGCTTGAGACTGAGCCTGCTTCAATTTTTCTCATACTGAATGTTTTTTGCTAGCTTTTTTTCTAGATAAACACTGGCATTGATGAATTTTATAATACAACTAACTGACCCAACACATGTAGTCTTGTCCCAATTTCAATAATTCAAAATTCCAATAGAAAATCCAATTTTAGTTTTCCCGAATTTTCCAATTTTCCCGGCAACTTTTTAAATTTTTCTCTACATATGAACCTTCTGACAATAATAAACATAACAAAAAAATTATTAGTGAAATTGTTCCATCCGTTCACGCGTGATGCGATCACCAAGGGAAATAGGGATTCATTTTTATATAGATGACATAAATATTTACTTTGTTAATTATTGTGAATGTGAAGACTATGTGGATCACTATTTTTTTTTTTTTTCTCAGATCTTACTTTTAATAATAATCTGGCAGTTTAAGTAATTTATGCACCTTTCTTTGGTATTATTTGTTGAATCGTTGAGCTGCACAATTACTGTCAAATGCGTGCACTGACTGGACAGGTCCACTCAATCTGTGTGGTTCTTTCCTCAAAAGACCATTAATCAGACACCAATCTTCATGGTATTCACATGACCTGACCAAGATTATGTCCGGACTTTAAAAGAGACCCGAGTTTGTTTCGGCCTTTCTTCTCAGAGTAGTCAGATAGGAAACGCCGACCTCATCTAGTTTTTATTAAAAATATGATTGGTGTGAAAAAATGTTTGTACAAATCTACTTTCCGGAATAAAATCAATTAACATTTAAGCAAGCTGTGCAAGTATTGCTTGTGTATTTATGGGCACCTTATATCTTTCCACATTCCTACTTAAGAGTGTGGTTCCCTATTTTCGCGCTCGGATTTTAAACATCTGACGCTCGACGCCGGGTAGCGAGTGCGCCTGTGTGCGTTTTTCCTCATGTACGGCACACAGTTGCGATGCTGCGACGACTAAACGATCTTGATCTGTAGCTATGGCGTACCTATATTTTTTTGAAGTAAAAGCTAGAGGTTTACGGAGAAAATAAAAAGACTGTCCACAATACATTATTAGTGTATTTTAATTAAATTTATACAAATATGGATGAAGAAAATAATATTATGTAGGTACTTATAAAAACTAAACTCAGTTTACTTATTTGTTTAAGTATTTGTATACTTATAAGTAATTGAAGTTTTATAAAAGTATTTGTCTAAGGGGATCGATCGACTTTTCCTTGGATCTATAATTTCTGGGAGAACACAATCAGAATAAAATTTTGTTAACAGCAGAGCCATCTTTTGTCCAAAATCATGATTTTTTTGTGTAAAACAGTTCAATTTAAGCCTTATTTCAATGTAGATAAAGACGCCACGCGCTAGCTATGATTATTTATTTTTCTTGCGGCATTATAGGTTTAGCAACCGCATCAAGTTCATAAAACATTTGAATTTGAACAAACACTAATACATAAATACATAAAGCCGCCTCATACGCAAATGTTTGGTTTACTGTTTTCAAATTTCAAATAGGTAGGTCACCCCGCTGCCACAGAATAAATAATAGTACTGCTGCGTTCGTGTGGGGTTGGTTTTATAATGTTTATTAGCCTAGGCAGGTATTGTACGTGCCCAGTCGACCTAATGACTATACAGTCGACCACACGTCGCACGTCAGTGGTAAGTGATAAGGATTTGTATAGGTATCGTTTTCATAGTTTTCGATTTCGACTATAGCCAATAGTGAAGTCAAAATTAAAATCCAAGATGGCGGCTGCGAAAATTTTAAAATTTTTCGTCATGGATGTCGTTTTCATAGCTCTCGAGGATGAAGCCGATAGTGAAGTCAATCATCCTAGAAGGGATGATTGACTGCACTATGCGGCCCAAGAGAGCAATGCAATGGTGGCCCAATGGTAACGATCCCGACATACGAGTAGGTCATGGTTTCGAACTCAGGCAGGCACTTTGTGTAAATAATTTCATCACCACTACTCTCAAAACAGTGAAGGATATCGTGAGGAAACCGCCTAGAACCAAAAATTCGAAGACCTGTGACATCTACCAACCCGCACTGGGTCCTCGTGGTGTATTAATGGTGGCCTTTTCACCGAGAGGAGCCCTGTGTCCCAGCAGTGGGAACATTATAGGCTGATTATGATTGAGACCCATTATGTTGTGAGCGAGCACGTTTCAGTGCCAGAGGTCATCACTGATGTGACACGAGAAGATATATTACGCTCAACACCGCCGCGCGCTCCGATCAGAGCGCGGCTAGCCGCGCGTGGCAGCCGCGCTCAAATGCCGCTCTATATTTGGACACACCTTTATATAGTGCCTTTATCTATGCCTCACTCGTTTCGTATCGTTTAGTGCGGTCGCGATTTGAGTGTATTTCCCATAGTTTTATTGATGTTTTCCTCGACCCCTGTTTACTTTCTGCGGACTTCTGATCTTGCTTCTTGTACGAACCTTGCTACCACACCGGACACGGTACGGAGAACCCCGCATAAACGTTGAACTTGAACTTGTTATTTTGTCTATTACGACCAGCCTACCGATTTCATATTGGCACCATGGATCGTTGTGTAAATTGTGGCAAAGTGACTAGAGGCTGTAGTTTACGTGGTCGTCGAGCTGAAGAACTTCAAAAATCAGCTGTTAAGTACCTATATGTAGATCGTTATGTAACCTCACTTTTATTACATCTCTTTTAACTCGGAACTCAGACCGGGAAAATCCGCAAAATGTTCAGTGATGGTTTGATAATATAGTAGCTATAAATTGACACCAATTTCATCTTTTTACAACCCAGGCCCAGGCCCCAGTTTATATGACATGGTTTCCGTCTCCTTTGTCACGGATCCACAATAGAGATTGTGGCAGTAGAGATTTCAAATAAAAATCTGATATAAATTTTTTCTCCATATTCATCCTCCAAAATTCTTGTAGGCATCTTGGATTTACATTTTGACTACACTATCGACGTTAGCACCCACAAGAACCACGAAAACGATACCCATGATGAAAAATTTGAAAATGTTCGCAGCCGCCATCTTGGATTTACATTTTAACGTCACTATCTGCTTTAGCATCCTCGAGAACAATGGGAACGATCCCCATGACGAAAAATTTAAAAATTTTCGCAGCCACCATCTTGGATTTACATTTTGACCAAATTATATTGTATTATTGATATTGTAATTACAATATCAATATTACAAGTAATACAACATAATTCAAGAATTGTAACATAATTCTCCTAAAGTAAGTGTGCCTTGCACTTTAGCTTCTTAAAATATTACTTAAATGAAAGGATTAAAAATATTTAGTCGCACTACAATTTACTATATATCACGCGAGGCGCATGCGCGGCGGCGGGAGGTCAACCGACATAGGTCCTGCGTCGACGAGCGCCAGAGCGCGACTGACTTTAACTGACTTAGGCCGTTCGATGCACCCGATTTTATACTCACTTTAAAAAATTATTTTCGTAAATGATTGAAGACAGATATGTTTTATTTTTTACACATATATAGTACAATCTTTCTTCTTACGTATAAAATGATTTGTGTTGCCAAATGACTTTTAGATTCTGAGAAATGACGTGTTTTTTTGTAGTCGATTTCTCGATTTTTGATTATCTTAGACGTGATTAAAATACAAGTTAATGAATTAAAAATCAAACTTTTCTCAATGCATTTTAAATTTCAGGATATGCCTCTTCGAATGAATACCACTTTACCTTCTTAATTAGTAGTAATAATTGGTGTAAGATTACTTCAAAGTTGAGCCTTCGCGCGTCATCTGGAAATCGCGCCTTCGAAATCGACTGTTTTCGTAGTCAATAATTCAATTTGAACAAGTTTTTTTAAATAGACTTTAAATAAAAATATATGATAATTACGATGATTGAAGTCAAAAGAAGCTAAAAAAATAAATTATGTGACCAAAATCACTTCAAAATCTCCCAAGTTCTCGATTTACGTATGAAAAATGCAACAACGCTCTTAAGCACTTTTTTCCCTGAACCTGGCCACTTTACTTACACATCTTGTTTATAGATTGGAATTCTTCTGTACGTGTGTTTGTCACCTAACTCCTCCTAAACGGCTGGACCGATTTAGATGAAAATTTGTGTGTACATTTCAATTGGTTCCTGGATGGTTTGAAAACACAATTGGACCCGGTAGGTGGCGCTGCAGTCGGGTTCTAGGATCGTTCAGACAGGACATTGTCTGTCTGTCGGGACCGCTCTAGTAGTAAATAAATAGTATACAACGTGTAACGTTAAATGCGCAAAACCTCTTAAGGGGTCATTGTACTCATCATTATGAACAACTTTTACTATGGGACCAAACGTAAAATCGCGAAAAAAAAATCAGCTGTTCAGTACATTTATGTTCGCATAATTCGTCAAAATGTACTGAACAGCTGATTTTTTTTTCGCGATTTCAGGTTTGGTCCCATAGTAAAAGTTGTTCATAATGATGAGTACAATGACGCCTTAAGAGGTTTTGCGCATTTAACGTTACACGTTGTATATACTTACGTTCAGGTGATGGCCAATATGGAATGCACTTTTCTATAGATCGTAAAAATCTCGCTATTTTGGAACTGATAAATTTAGTACTTTTTGACTAAGTATAAAATCGAATACTAGCTAATGTTGTAAAGTAGGTTGCCAAACTGGCATAGCAAACGTCAGGATAAGTAAATGTTAAAAATTAATTTCAAGTAAACAAGCCTATTATATACCTATTCTATTCTATACAAATAGTTATGTGATCCCAGTGTCCCAGTATTTTTGAAGTAAGTAAATAATATATTTATGAAGTTGTTTATACCATGTATTAGGTGCGATCAAAAATTTTTTTTTTCTTAGTATAAATTCCGGATTTTCAAGAAATCCGGGATTTATATTAAGAATAAAAAATTTTGAAGGCTCGTCCATAGTTTCTTAGCAAAAATTAACTTTAAGTAAATATGTATCCGATTAGCCGATCTCTGATTGTGTAACATGTTGTATTGTATTTTTTTTATTTTGTTTAAAAGTTTGATTTTTTTTTTATTTTGTAAAAAATTAAAAGTTTTCTTATATAATTGACATTGAACATTAAAAACATAATGTTAGCTAGTATATTTCACTATGACTCAAAAACAATGAAATAAAACAACACAATAAACAATAAATTATATATTTTGTATAAAAGTTGCGCTTGTTTTAATTGAAACTTATTAGTAACTTCTTCCAAACATGGTGATGAACTTGGGTTTGTTGTTACAAGCGGGGTGGATGCACTTGTCACTGGCAGTGAGTTCACGCGGCTGCTTGAATGGAACGCACAGGGACTTGGCTCCCGCCGCTGGGCCCTTCATCTCAGTTGTTGGGTCATCTTCAATCCTGTGGAAAATTATCATAGTTATGACACGACTATTTTTGTTGGTCACAAAGTCAGAGAAAAACAGGTAATGCAATTCAACAATGAAAATCTAAATAAATCCTGTTTTTTATCCCCTGGTTTCTGGAAATAATTATGATTATGTCTAATATCATTCATATCATTATTAAGAGTGTAAGTCATTAGTGCGACAGGTCGTTTGTTCGACAGGTCGGTAGTGCGACAAGCAATGTACAGTCGGCTGCATCAATTGGGTACCCCTCAAAAGACATGTGGGTTCAAATCCGCGATAGTCCGAAGTTGGTTTTTGTATTTTGCAAAAACATTTTATTATAATTAATGTCAATGTCAAGACAATAACAAAAACAGACTTAAGTAAAAATTTATACTAACATGAACTTATTTATTCACAAAAACAATACATTAATTATGATAAAATGTTTTTGCAAAATACAAAAACCAACTTCGGACTATCGCGGATTTAAACCCACATGTCTTTTGAGGGGTACCCAATTGATGCAGCCGACTGTACCAATAATACCATGTTTGCAAGGTAATAAATGATTTGATTTGATTTGAATGGCTATGCCAATTATAATAAAATGTTTTTGCAAAATACAAAAACCAACTTCGGACTATCGCGGATTTGAACCCACATGTCTTTTGAGGGGTACCCAATTGATGCAGCCGACTGTACGTTTAACAAATATGACTAATACATAGTGTTTTTTTTTATTTCCCATAACTCTAGGGTATTAATGAGACCATCATTATGAACAACTTTTACTATGGGACCGAACCCAAAATCGCGAAAAAAAAATCAGCTGCTCCCTACATTTATGTTCGCATAACTCGTCAAAATGTAGGGAGCAGCTGATTTTTTTTTGATTGTGTGTGATTGGTTGATATAGTTAACAACTAACTACCAATTAAGTCAGGATTATTATTACAAGTAGTAAACAACCAATCAATCGCATGTCGTAATTACAGAAACATTTAATAAGCCATTGAGTCTGAACCTATGGGTTCATGATGCGACACGCAAAGACTTATGCATGGTCTGATGATGTCACAGGTGAGTTAGCCAAGTGGGGTACACAGCAAGTCACCCAATCCCTTTTCTGTAAGCGTAACGCCAACGGAAAGATATAATTGTATGGAGTTGACAGCGGCAGTCACGTGATATCTCTGAGGCCGTGCGCTGCGTTAGGCGTGCGCACGGCGCGGGCACCAGCGTGGCGTGCTGTTTTCATGTAATCTCATGTGTGCTGCGCTGCGCTGATCTATGAGATAACATGAAAAAAGGGCGCCCGCGCCGTGCGCACGCCTAACGCAGCGCACGGCCTTAAGCTAATATCAACTCCATACAATTTCATCTTTCCGTTGGCGTTACAGTAGTACCCAAGTAATAAGGCGCATCGTGAATCTTCGTTCGCACAGAAAAGAAAGTATGGCCCCGAAGATTAATGAGAATACTTAAAACTTACAATCAACCTTAGATCACTACTATAAGGTTCATAATACACTGCATCTGTTAGTTCCGTCTCACTCGCAAGTATGGCGGCTATCAAACGGCACGCACTAACATGGCGGCAGCTACCGACCAATAGCGGTACAGGAAAAAGCGTAAGTGTGCCGATTGGTCAATAGCATTTCCCGCGCTTTGAAAATTCATCTTCTGCGCAGGTACAGTAGCAGCCAGAAGTCTACTAGCAATTTCACAAAACAATGGCATAGCAATATTAGTTTACTTATGAACTTCTTCGGCGCCGCAGCCCGTATAGGTATAAGCGACGCAGCCCGTATAGCGCAGGCGATAATGGTCATAACGGTGTAAGTGGACTTCTGGGCGTTGACTGTACATCGATAAGCTATATTAGTTGAGTACTACTGTACGCTCATAGAAAAGGGATTTTGTCTAGGCCCCCAGTATGCATACTGTCGTCAATGCTAGACTTACGCGGCGAAGGTGGTGTGACGATCTGATCAAGTCTTCCCGTTTTTTAAACATGTTGGCCCCAAACATTTTACCCAGCAGTGAGAGTGAGACAGTATAGGCTAACAAAAATAAAAATTTGAAAATTTTCGCTGCCGTCATCTTGGATTTATAATTTGACTTCACTATCGAAAATTTTCACAGTCACCATCTTGGATTCTCATTTTGTCCAAATTCACACTTTCGCAGTGGTGGAGGGCTCCCTCCATGCTACTGCGAAAGTGTGCATTTAATAACGCTTTTTCATTACGTGACGACTTCTACCAGTTCACTCCTACCGCACGCCGCGTTAAAAAACAAATTGAACGAAGTAGGTAACTTGCCTAACGCTGTCGTTCTTGATATTGTCTTCGCAAGGGATCTCCCCACAGAACGGAGCCAGTAGCATGTGCTTGCGCTCCAGAGCATTCGTGAAGTCATCCCATTTCGTCACCATTGACAGTCTCGCGTCGCGCTCCTTAGCCGCCCTAAACAAATGTAAATAAAGGCGTTAAAAAAAATTGGATTTATACTTGCTGAGATAAACTATTTCATAGGAACCATTTCTGTCTTAACACTTGAAAACAGAACAGGGTGACTAAAACGGCCACTTTGGCAGAATCATAATAGGCTAATAGGTAATTTATGAATCATATTTGAAATCGTAAAACGGTCACAAACGCAGATAAATTATGAATTGTCAAATTCATAATTTATCTGCGTACAATTCATAGCACGCAATTCATCTGTTTGACAGTTTTGTATGGAGATTCGTAAAATGGTCCACAAATTATGAATTGCTTTTTTGAAGTTTAATGTCAAATAGCACAATCATAATAAATTGCTGAGAATTCAGGAAATGAATCACTTTTAGAGGAATTGTTTAATGTGGCCGTTTTAGGCTCCCTGAGCTCGAATATTGCCGGGCCGACCCAACATGATTAAGCGAGGATAGATGCCGAACGAAGTTTGGCGACCGGCACGAGGCGCATGAAGGCCCAATATGTGTAGTAATAGGCTAGTTGACAAATGTTCCTTGTGGTCTATTTTCCTTAAAACATGAATATTTCATCAAAATAACAACAATTCCAAATATAACAATTAAAAAAACTCAATTCAATTTTCATAGTCAAATCGTAATGGCGGTTCGAGTGATGTCATCATCTTTAGTCGTCTAATATGTGACAGATTGCCCACGGTCAAACAAGTAAAATAAATTCAGTGTTTACAACCCCTTGGATTTCCTGTCCTCCTGTGATGTTTGATATTGATCCAAATAATCGATTATTTATTTGTAAGTTTTTTTTACCAATCAATGAAACTAAAAATCGATATCATCGATTATTACTCGTCGAATCAAATCGATAGCGATTTCAAAATAAAGGAGCGATAACAGTGAAGTGGAACGAACACTCAATAGCTCGTTTTTCAAAACGCATCTCACGTTTTCGTTTTGATATTTCTTAAAATCATACATTTCAATCATATTTTTTCTGACTATACCATAAATAAACATGCGAATGCTATTTTACTTTTCTAAAAATCCCCTAAATTTACTGGAAAATACCCTGAAACAATATTTTATTAATGTAACATTATGTCTTGATGACTGAAGATCGTGAAATGTCGCGTTCTGATTCGCTTATTGCTTAAAAATATTAATTACTTAATCTAACATTTACAAACCTAAGTTGTTTTTGATACTTTTGGCTCACATACATTCTACATAATAAGGTATTTTTCTTACTGTCAACTAGCCAATTTGCTATGGGTGGACTTTGTGTGTCCAACAAATACTGGCCGAATCGAATGTTCCAACCCAAACATTTGTAGAACCTAGTTATTTTCTAACGTACTTGTCAAACATCTCTTGGTGCGTCTTCTCCAGCAGGTCGAGCAGTTTCTTGCCGGCCTCAGTTCGCTTGAGCGTGAGCTTTTCGCCCGTCAGACGACGCACCACCACCACACGGCCGCGAGCCATGTCTTTAGGACCCAGTTCTACGCGGACTGGGACACCCTGGAAAAACATAAATTATGTGTAAAAGTGATACACTCCTTTTTTTGTAAACGAGTATAATATTTAAATGTTTATTTATCTCCACAAATTAGATTCTTACATATTAAGTTGACAGGTATTTAGACAATTTGTAATCTGTGGAAGATCTGGAGTCTAAACTAAGCCTAGGCCTGTTTTTTATAAGTGCTAATAATAAAGCTGAAGAGTTTGTTTGTTTGAACGCGCTAGTCTCTGGAACTACCAGTCGGATTTGAAAAAATATTTTTGCGTTTGATAGCCAAGTTTTGTGGGAGGCCAGTCGGATTTGAAAATATCTTTTTGCATTTGACAGCCCAAGTTTTGACCCCCCCTTAACTGGACTTAAACCTCTAGTATAACACCTTTCAAGGAATAGGTGGAATTTCCCTGTCACCCCATCTAAGAATATCACAAACCTTAAGCTCCCAATGATTAAACTTCCAGCCAGGCGAGTAGTTGTCCCTATAATCTCCTTCAGCTCTCAGTCCGGCTGCGACCAGGTCGTTCACGAGTTCCTTGCAAGAGTCCATGAGCTTGGCCCTTTCCTCCGCAGAGCTGGAGGCTGTGATGCCGCAGGGCACTACGATGGCTTGCACGTCAGCCACGCGGGGAGGAAGGACCAGGCCTTTGTCGTCGCCGTGTACGAGGACCATTACACCTGAGAAATGGGGAATATTTAAAAAATGTTTTTTTCTCGATAGAGAAAAAAATTAAGTCGAACGAGCAATGTTACAGTCCGCGATGTCTAAGCTGAGCTTTGCATTTGTGTGAGTGCACATAGATAGTGTACGTGTGACGTCCGGCATAGAGCGCGACGCGTTCTTTGTTTGGTTTAAAACCGGTATATACCGCTTTTTGGCAATCGGCTTTTGTTCTATTAGTACAAAAGGCCATGACCAAAACCATGTCGCATCGTTTTACGGCCACAACCGTATAAAAAATAGTTTAGATTATTCTGAACCCGACTCGGTGGGCAGCACCGGTCAGAAACGTCACAGTGTTATGGGAGTCCATTTCTGCTATGTCAAAAAAAATTGGCAGATGGTTTTATCACAATATGTCTGATATTAAAAATGTACACTGGTTTCGTAATTTTATTACGTTTTCAGACATTTTGCGCGTCACTTGTGATTTTATACGGTTTTGGTCGTAAAACGATAAGACAAAAATTTTTGGCCTCGCGGACTTTACACATTTTTACTGACAGTTATGGACCAGCGGACAAACGTACAAAACGGCACACATACAGACGCGCATCGACGAGACTCCTAAGCCACAATAAATAATCATATTTTAATCAACGTACAACCTGACACTGATCTGCAAATTGCAAAAAACGTAAGAAAATTTGAATGTATGAATGTCCAAGAATCTAGTATACTCTCATTCACTTAAATTTTTGGGTACCAATGTGTTATGACTTTAAAGATGGCTAACATACCGATGGTCCTGGTGGTGATGCCCCACGAGTTCTGGAACACGTAGTTCTTCTCCTGCGTGTCGGGGTCGTCGTACACGATCTCGAACATCTTGGAGAAGTTCTGGCCCAGGTGGTGGCTCGTGGCTCCCTGACAATCAAAAACGATAAAAACTGTAAAATTTATCGCATATTTTTACAACCTTACAGCCTTACAGTCCGGCCATCGAGAGTATGCGTTCCTAACACCTGTCATTGGACAAAATCTAGTTAACCGAGCGAGCGTATTGAGCGAAGCGTCTCTGCCACAGATTAATACAGATGGGACACTCCCCAGTTTATTATTATTATTTTCTTTATTTTTTGGACAACAATGATCCAGCGTGTTAGTAAACAATATTATAACTTATTACTAGTGTTACTAACTCAAATACAATAGAAAAGACAGAATAAATAAATAGTGTTGTGGAAGACATCCCCAATTAATGGTTAGTGATTGTCCTTCCCACAAAACTTATAATAATTGGAGTCGTTACTCTTCGCCTAGTTTTAAGAATTAAGAGTAAGAGAGGCAACTTGTAGTTGAATATAACTGTAGGTAATAAGCATTGTGCGATCTGAATTGCACTTTATTGTGTCGTAGCAAGAGTCGCTTTTTATTTAAATAATTTTGCGGATTGTCCCATCTGTATTAATCTGTATCTCTGCTCCAAGTCTGGCAAAATTTTCCTTCGTCTGTCAGTTTGTTGCTACTCCTCTACAGGTCGTTTTTTACAACCGATCTGGACGAAACTTGGTAAGTATACCGGTTTTACGACTTTATAGATTTTTTGTCGTCGGGGATTTTGGATTGGAGGGTACTTCCCGGAAATAAGGATACTTCCCCTGAATTGCACTTTATTGTGTCGTAGCAAGAGTCGCTTTTTATTTAAATAATTTTGCGGATTGTCCCATCTGTATTAATCTGTATCTCTGCTCCAAGTCTGGCAAAATTTTCCTTCGTCTGTCAGTTTGTTGCTACTCCTCTACAGGTCGTTTTTTACAACCGATCTGGACGAAACTTGGTAAGTATACCGGTTTTACGACTTTATAGATTTTTTTTGTCGTCGGGGATTTTGGATTGGAGGGTACTTCCCGGAAATAAGGATACTTCCCCTGAATTGCACTTTATTGTGTCGTAGCAAGAGTCGCTTTTTATTTAAATAATTTTGCGGAGTGTCCCATCTGTATTAATCTGTGTCTCTGCTTCAAGTCTGGCAAAATTTTCCTTCGTCTGTCAGTTTGTTGCTACTCCTCTACAGGTCGTTTTTTACAACGGATCTGGACGAAACTTGGTAAGTATACCGGTTTTACGACTTTATAGATTTTTTTTTGTCGGCGGGGATTTTTGATTGGAGGGTACTTCCTCCAAAAAGGGGGCTACTGAATAGCTCCGCCTTATAAGATCCGATTTCGATGGTTCTCTTTTTATTTGAAAGGTACCACTTTAAGTCGGTCTCATAAAAAATTGGTGGTGGTGGTGGACATGTCGAGTCAGGAGTTGTTTTGAAACAATACGGTAATATTTTCTACGGTAGCATTGAAAGATTGACGTACCTGTATAGCCCTGCCACTGGCCGGCACGTAGGCCTCCACGGTGGTGGTGTAGTATCAAAGATTGACGTACCTGTATAGCCCTGCCACTGGCCGGCACGTAGGCCTCCACGGTGGTGGTGTAGTATCAAAGATTGACGTACCTGTATAGCCCTGCCACTGGCCGGCACGTAGGCCTCCACGGTGGTGGTGTAGTATCAAAGATTGACGTACCTGTATAGCCCTGCCACTGGCCGGCACGTAGGCCTCCACGGTGGTGGTGTAGTATCAAAGATTGACGTACCTGTATAGCCCTGCCACTGGCCGGCACGTAGGCCTCCACGGTGGTGGTGTAGTATCAAAGATTGACGTACCTGTATAGCCCTGCCACTGGCCGGCACGTAGGCCTCCACGGTGGTGGTGTAGTATCAAAGATTGACGTACCTGTATAGCCCTGCCACTGGCCGGCACGTAGGCCTCCACGGTGGTGGTGTAGTATCAAAGATTGACGTACCTGTATAGCCCTGCCACTGGCCGGCACGTAGGCCTCCACGGTGGTGGTGTAGTATCAAAGATTGACGTACCTGTATAGCCCTGCCACTGGCCGGCACGTAGGCCTCCACGGTGGTGGTGTAGTATCAAAGATTGACGTACCTGTATAGCCCTGCCACTGGCCGGCACGTAGGCCTCCACGGTGGTGGTGTAGTATCAAAGATTGACGTACCTGTATAGCCCTGCCACTGGCCGGCACGTAGGCCTCCACGGTGGTGGTGTAGTATCAAAGATTGACGTACCTGTATAGCCCTGCCACTGGCCGGCACGTAGGCCTCCACGGTGGTGGTGTAGTATCAAAGATTGACGTACCTGTATAGCCCTGCCACTGGCCGGCACGTAGGCCTCCACGGTGGTGGTGTAGTATCAAAGATTGACGTACCTGTATAGCCCTGCCACTGGCCGGCACGTAGGCCTCCACGGTGGTGGTGTAGTATCAAAGATTGACGTACCTGTATAGCCCTGCCACTGGCCGGCACGTAGGCCTCCACGGTGGTGGTGTAGTATCAAAAATTGACGTACCTGTATAGCCCTGCCACTGGCCGGCACGTAGGCCTCCACGGTGGTGGTGTAGTATCAAAGATTGACGTACCTGTATAGCCCTGCCACTGGCCGGCACGTAGGCCTCCACGGTGGTGGTGTAGTATCAAAGATTGACGTACCTGTATAGCCCTGCCACTGGCCGGCACGTAGGCCTCCACGGTGGTGGTGTAGTATCAAAGATTGACGTACCTGTATAGCCCTGCCACTGGCCGGCACGTAGGCCTCCACGGTGGTGGTGTAGTATCAAAGATTGACGTACCTGTATAGCCCTGCCACTGGCCGGCACGTAGGCCTCCACGGTGGTGGTGTAGTATCAAAGATTGACGTACCTGTATAGCCCTGCCACTGGCCGGCACGTAGGCCTCCACGGTGGTGGTGTAGTATCAAAGATTGACGTACCTGTATAGCCCTGCCACTGGCCGGCACGTAGGCCTCCACGGTGGTGGTGTAGTATCAAAGATTGACGTACCTGTATAGCCCTGCCACTGGCCGGCACGTAGGCCTCCACGGTGGTGGTGTAGTATCAAAGATTGACGTACCTGTATAGCCCTGCCACTGGCCGGCACGTAGGCCTCCACGGTGGTGGTGTAGTATCAAAGATTGACGTACCTGTATAGCCCTGCCACTGGCCGGCACGTAGGCCTCCACGGTGGTGGTGTAGTATCAAAGATTGACGTACCTGTATAGCCCTGCCACTGGCCGGCACGTAGGCCTCCACGGTGGTGGTGTAGTATCCTCCCGCGAACTTCTCCTTCTCGGTCTTGCGGCCCTTAATCACCGGGATGGCCAACAGCTCTTCGTACACGCGGGCGTACAGATCTGTACAGACGTAACACCTATATTATTATATTTATTAGATCCAGGACGACAAGTAGCCTATGTCCTTCTCCAGGTAATGGTCTACCCATGTGCCGAATTTCATCCAAATCCGTTCAGCCGTTTTAGCGTGAAAGCGTAACAAACAAACTCACTTTCGCATTTATAATATTAGTTAGGATTCTCATCATGTATTTGACTATAACACGACTCCGATAGTTATATCGGGCACTGTAGTAATCCTACTAATATTATAAATGTGAAAGTTTGTGGAGATGTTTGGATGTTTGTTACTCAATCATGCAAAAACGGTTGATCGGATTTGGATGAAATTTGGCACACAGATAGTTTATAACCTGGATTAACACATATAGATTAACACAATAACACATGAGCTGATGATTTACCTAAAACCTGCAGCACCTCTTCATCTGCTTCCTCCTGCAACCTAAAGGCCGTGTGGCCCTCCTGCCACAAAAACTCGCGCGTGCGCAAGAATGGCTGCGGCTGCTTGAACTCCCATCTCTATAACATTAATAAATGTGTTATTTTTAAAAGTCTATTAATTCAAGAATCCAAAACAGTTTACATTAACCGACTTATTACAAAACAAGGTTCATCTTCAAACCCAGGTTTAAACCATGCACCCTTGACCCATGGACCCTTTGAATTTCGAACTTTATTCCGACCCATTAATAACCCTCCTTTTGGGCTTCGCCGCAGTCGGGTAAAAATGTTATGTCTCAAAATAAGTCGTACTATCATCGATCGACTACACTCTAGTAACTGCACCCTTTGATGTGTTACTCTAAATATAAAGCTACAGAGTAACAAATACGTACCACGACGTTGTTCCATTGGTTCAGTTTGTAGGGCAGGTCCCTGTGGCTCTGTATCCACTTGGCGTAGGCTGGATACATGACTGTTTCAGACGTGGGTCTTATGGCGATGTGTTCGGCTAATTCTGACGAACCCGAGTGGGTCACCCAAGCTACTTCGGGCGCGAAATCGGCTATGTGGTCCTTTTCGCGTTCTAATGCCGCCTGTGGAAGTACAATTAAAGCTTAAATTAAAATAAGAGAAAAACCGGTCAAGAGCGAGTCGGACTCGCGCACCGAGGGTTCCGTTCCGATTTCTGAAAAAGTGTGCTATTAAGAGACATCGTTTTATTTTTCCTGCCATCTTTACATAAACTTCTATCATACAGAATAATTTCAGAGTTTTCCCTTTGCAAACTTCGGAGATGGGGGGGGACGGTAAATAGAAAAAATGTTTAAGAATGTGCAAACAGCGCTCTTTCATATGATACCCCTCATGCTGTAGTAGCCGCACTTTGAATTTTTAAGACCCCCTTTCAGCACCTGTTACAAAAAAAATATAAATATTTTTATTTCTTTCTTATTTGTGAAATAGTTGGGTAGACGTCATATGAAACTGTTCCAATTTTCTTACAAAGATCAAGACGTTTATTTGATTACAAAAAAAAATGTATTTTCCATGTTTATTCTTTTTACATAATATGACTGTTCTAGTTTAATAGTTTTTTTTAAACATATTTTATTCAAATAATCTTTGTAAACATACCTTGGACACAAATATAGGGAAGTATCCGTCCTTAACACCCAGTTTCCGGAACTCGGGGTTGAGGAAGCTGCGGATGCATTCCCAGATGCTGTACGACCACGGCCGCAGGATGTAGCACCCGGAGATGTCGTAGTAGTCTATCATCTCCGCTGTGCATGAAATGAAGGTAGATAAGGTTACATTACTATTATTATAAATGCGAAAGTTTGGACGGATGTTTGCCAGACTATAATCTATCTCGGTGCCAAATTTCATCCAGATTCGTTCAGCCGTTCGGCGTGACTTACTCAATCACGCCAGATTATAGCATACGCTACTTTTTATCCCGGAAAAATGTACGGTTTCCGTGGGATAATTTCCGACAACCACGCGGGCGAAGGAATCGAAGACATGTGACATCTACCAACACCGCACTGGGCCCGCGTGGTGGATTACGGCCCACTCCCTCTCACCGAGAGGTCTGTGTCCAACAGTGAGAATTTATTTTACACTTGGTAAAATAAATTTTAACTGCTTGAAATATGATTTTTCACTTTTGTTGTATGGGAAATATTTGTATTATTTTAATTTTATTTTTTATTTTTAAAGTGAATATATAACTAAATAATCTGTGAATATTTCAAGCGTCTACCTCTTGCCGTTATCAATATCCAGCAAAAAAATCACGTTTGTGGTATGGGAGCCCCCTTAAATATTTATTTTATTCTGTTTTTTAGTATTTGTTGTTATAGCGGCAACAGAAATACATCATCTGTAAAAATTTCAACTACCTAACTATCACGGTTCATAAGATACAGCCTGGTGACAGACGGACAGACAGACGGACATCGGAGTCTTAGTAATAGGGTCCCGTTTTACTCTTTGGGTACGGAATCCTTAAAAGAACACAAACACAAAATGAACAAGTTGGTGAAAACAACGAGTATATAATAATTCCCTTACATTTGGTGATGACTTGTGAGTACCATTCCGGTAGATCTGTGTCCTTGCTAGCTTCCAGACCGAGCCGCGTCACCTTCTTTACGCCTGAGGAGGCGTCCTCTTTGGCAGGCTTAGGGGACTGAAATAAATAAATTAATTATAGTTAACGTGTGGATTTTCATCATCATCTGCCTAACCTTTTCTAAACTATGCTTGGGCCGGCTTCCAGACTAACCAGACTCAGCTGTATACCAGTATTTTACATGGAGCGATTGCCAATAAACAGGGTTACTGGTTATTGACCAATATCCTGTCACTGTACTAATTTTTTGCCAATAAACTGGGTTACTGGATATTGACCAATATCCTGTCACTGTACTCGTCATTATAGACAAGTTTTAGTATAGGACCAAACAAGAAATCGCGAAAAAAAATCTGCTGCTCCCTACATTTTCATTAGTTGGATGTAAGTAGATAAATGTACTTACTGAACACCTGATTTTTTTTCAAAAACAAATTAACAAAAAGCTAGATTTCCTTCATATGCAATAAACATGAAACAAATTCCTCACCTGTTCCTTAGCCTTAGCCTCTTTCTTAGCCTCCTTAGGCTTGTCTTTAGCCTCTTTAGGCTTGTCCTTCTTCTCCTTAGGCTTGGGGTCGCGGGGCTGTACTGGTGGCGCAAACGCTGTGCCCGTCTCCGCTTGGTACGCAGCTTTCAGTTCTAGGAGCTTCTTTACTTCTGTGTCTACTAATGCCTGGAAGATGGTTGGCGTTACAAATGTGGATTCATTGAGATGGTGTTAGAAAAATTACTAGAATCTTTGTATACCACAAAACTGGGTTTGTCGCATTGACAGCCCGCCAAAAAAGACCTTAGAAACGTAGAGCGTCGATTATTTTAATTTAACGATTTTTAATTGGGAATAAATAATCCATAGAGTATTAGTAACATAACATTAAAACAACTTATAATCTATAACTCCATTTGAAATAAGATTAGACATTTAAATAAACCTTTTTACAGTCCGTTCAACCGATTTTGGCTTCTATTCCGTTGGTGGCATGACAAATGGCAGCTGCAGTAAACAGTTGGTATTGTAACCACGTTTTTGCTTTTAATGCCATTCTTATTCCTACGGAATAGAAGTCAAAATCGGTTGAAGGGACTGTAAAAAAGGTTATATGAAATGTCTAATCTTATTTCAAATGGAGAATAGTGTTAGTACCAATTACCCTCCGTACAAACTGCTTTATAATTCTCTTTTTTTACTGTCCTATCACTGGTATTGTGATGAGATTTCTTTAGAAATAAGCATCACCTTTGTACATATTTTTTCTGTTCCTTTCTTCTTGTATGTTTGTGTGCATAAACTGTTAAATAAATAAATAACTTTTTTGAACTATTAGTAGTAAAATTGAGTGAGTTACCTTCTCAGCCTTCTTCCCCTTTAGCTCCCTGACTAGTTCACCCTGCTTGGTGATCTGAGCGCCGAGCTCCGTAGCCTTAGCGCTGGTACCGTTCATTGCAGCGGGTTTATTTTCCTGAGACAAACAACAATATCTTAATAACGTGAACTTTACGTAGGAGTTAATTAAAAAGTTTTGCATTGATTGATTTTGTTAATTTTGCATTTTTTTTTTCATTTTTTCATTTTGCCTGTTCATTTGATACGTAACTCGGTACAGTTACCGAGTTACGTATCAAATGAAAGGGCTTTACTGTAAGTCTCAAATATATTGCCATTAAAATAGGTGGACAAATTTTCACATGGTGTTCTACCCATGAATATGAACAACTTTTACTATGGGATCAAACCTGAAATCGCGAAAAAAAAATCAGCTGCTCCCTACATTTTGACGAGTTTGTTGTAGATAAATGTACTGAACAGCTGATTTTTTTTCGCGATTTCAGAGTTACTCCCATAGTGAAAGTTGTTCATATTCATGGGTTTCGCACTGTGAAAATTTGTCCACATATTTTAATGGGACCTTATACTTGATATATTTTTTTAATAATTTTAAAACATTCGGTTATACTGCTTATCTCCGAAATTACTGAGCCAAAAATTAAAAAAAAAGAAAATAGTTCTATTCTTAGAAAAAGTCTATGGTCTTAAAATAACATGGTAAATCTCTCAATATTGTGCGTACAAACTTATACATATTTGCACTTGGAATGTATGGGAGAATATGTTTTTCAAGTACATTGTTATGTTTGTTCTTGGGAACCCAACGGAACCCTTCATTGTGATTGGTCCGATACGCATTTGGCCGGTTTTTTCTTTATTTGAAATATATAATATTATTTTAATAGCTATACCTTTGGTTCAACTTTGACAGGAGCAGCGTTGGGCGTCCAATCAGTGCCGGTAATGGCTTTGTACTGCGCCTTCAGATTTAAGAGATTCTTCACCTGGAAATTTAAAATTTTGGTTAATTATGTACTGATATCATATTATACAGAGTTGTACACACGGCTACATATCAAGCTAAGTATATATATCCAATATAAGCTGATCTCGCATTTTATAGGATTTCCGTACAATGAGGGGTCAGCCTATACTGGAAATGTATAGCTTGATATGTAGTCGTGTGTACCAGAAAGATGTGGTCAAAATTTAAGGGTGTGATACACACCATCAAACTGAACAACTTTCTCCGTGGAACCAACATCGTAATCGCGAAAAAATAATTAGACGTCCCATACATTTGTGTCGAGTACGTATTAAAATTTTCTATGGGACAGTTAAAATTTTTTTTGCGATTACGATGTTGGTTGGTTGGAGAAAGTTGTTCAGTTTCATCCTGATCCTGTTTACATCCTGTATTATTATGATTTTGATTTTATTTAATTTCATGAGTCACGTTTTCTTTCCCTAAAGCACAGATTAATACAGATGGGAAACTCCGCAAAATCATTTAAATAAAAAGCGACTCTTGCTACGACACAATAAAGTGCAATTCAGTTCGCAGAACGCTAATTACCTACAGTTATATTCACCTACACATTGCTTCTCTTTCTGTCGCGTAACTCTTATACCGGCGCGGCATTTCTACTGAATTAGCCCCGCGGACGGGGCCCGCCGTGTACTTGTAGCTTCATACCTAAACTGCGGAGTGTCCCATCTGTATTAATCTGTGCCAGGTAGTAAAAACTTTTTGCGGTCACGTTATTTTTCTGTAACAATAGTTTAGTTCGGCGATCTGTTGGTTGTTGATAGCGACACTTGTTGTTGAGAGATACAAATACAAATACAAAAATGTTTATTTCATTACCATTATAGTTGTGAACATATACAGAGATACACTGTTGTGGTTGATAGCTAAACTTTTGTTGTTGATATACATACACCATGTCCCGGAATTAATGCACAACCTCTTGTACTCATCATTATGAATATATTTTAGTACCCAAAAAAGAAACCAAATAAGAAATTGCAAATAAAAACTGCTGTTCTCTACATTTTTCCTGCAACAGCTGCAACAGCTGTTTTTCCTTTCGCGATTTAAGGTTTGGTCACATAGTAAAAGTTGTTCATAATGATGAGTACGATGACCCTTTAAGAGGTTGTGCGTCAATTCCGGGATATGTTGTGTACACGTGTAACAACTGACCTCGACGTCAACAACGCTCTTCTCTGCCTTCTCCGCCTTGACGCGTCGCACCTTGTCGCCTTGTGTGGCGATCTGCGTTAGTAGCACGGCGATCTGTTTGTTGTCGTCTGTTTGAGACTGTTGTTGGCGCTGTTGTTGTTGTTGAGCGGGGGCTGGGGCTGTGCCTGGCTTCCAGTCCTAGAAATATAATTGTACATTAGTATAAAAATTAAATAAACAATTTAAAAAACCCCCAACGCAAAAAAAAGCGAACATTTAAAAACTCAAAAATAATACCTATCGTTGAGCCATCAAATACGATTGAGTAATACCTATATATTATTTAATTACAGAAATTGATGGATGGCACGATAAGGTTAGCACATTGAATTGGCGCTATAATATCGCGGCGGGGTACCGCATATGTAGATAGTCAATCAAGTGAAGGGTCTGACTAACATATGCGGTACCCCGCCGCGACATTATAGCGCCATTTCAATGTGTGTGGGGCTTTGTGACCCCTTAAAAGATTGCTACTGTTTACACTTACACCCTGTATAAATTCTTTGGAAAAAAAAAAACAAAAAATAATTGAGCTCGTTTTACACGTTTAGCCGAATCTGGCGATTGCCTCTAAGTGGAAAATAGGTCAATGGTATAAAAGAGAGTCATAGGTGTTTCCAGTATTTCCTAATAAAGGTTAATTCGTTTTTACATGCCATGAACATAATAGTGTTATAGTTTGTCCGATACCGCTGTACCGCGGGGGCGGGACGCCGTGAGCGTTGACGCCAATCCCAACATGATATGAACATGAGAAGTCTTTAATTTCACAGAAATTACAAATTAGGCCTGCAAAAACAAAAATCTTCAGATTTTTAACAACAACACTTTTTTTATAAGCTGTACCTGCAAATATGTTGCTGTGCCCTAGCAGAGTTCATGTTTGAAACAGAAACTATGTCCTTACCTAACATCTTGTAGACAACATGATTGCAATAAATAAATAAATTATTATCATTCATTACTCACTTGTCCCGTAGCGACCTTATATTTAGCCTTAAGGTCCAACAAGCCCTTGACGGCCTCGTCAACCTTAGCCTTCTCGGCCTTAGCGGACTTCAGCGAGCGGACCAAGTCTCCTTGCTTGGTGATCTCTTGGTTCAATGAGGTAGCTTCATTGGAGGCGGGTGCTGATGGAACTGGGGCTGGCTTTGAAGTTGCGGCGGCTGGTGGGGCTGCGCTGGGCTTCCAATCCTGGATGGAGGAATAGAGAAAAAAATAGCTTGTGGGTGGGGACCATCTTTACATAACAAGACCTCTCCGTGCCTCGGAAAGCACGTTAATATATATATATATATATATATATCATTTATTTCGGGTAACTAAGACCCATAACATAAATACCTTACAGACTATCATACATATTTATAAAAAACACAAAACTAAACTACTTATTGCATACGAAGCGACGGCGTCGTATTGCGCTGCGTGGTGTCGCGTAACCTTCCGCGGAATCGCCGATACACGACACCCTTCGGCCAAAACTCTTCCTTGAGTACGGTCTCAATATATTGGTTAAGCCGTTGGTCCCGGCATTAAGTTCCCTTCAAAATGGTTGAGCTAATTGGTGCTGATCCATGCGTCATGTTCGTGAACGGGCGCCGTCAGTTGGGACTGGTCGTCTCTTAGCTGCCACGGCTTATTTTAATTTTTTTTTTTTTTTTTTTTTTTAATTTAAGTTGTTGTTTTTAGTTTTTATCTTTTTTTTATTTTTACTACGGACGCTTTTAACGTGCACGTCTTTCTACATTGTTCTCACATGTATATTTTCAATATGAACGATGTAACCAACATTTTGTAAAATATTTGATTTTAAAAGAGTGTCCGTGGAGTTTCTTGCCCGTTCTTCTCCATAGGATCTACGCTTTGGAATGGGCAATCTAGCTTCATTTTTCTGACTGACCGACCCAAGACCGACCCTTTGACAATTCAAAAGTGCCTGTAATTGGTTTATTTGAAATAAATGCTTTGAGTTTGAGTTTGAGTTTGAGTTTGACCTGGCCTGGTCCGGCCCGGTCAGTGTTTTCCTTCACCGTTTTGAGAGACGTGGTGATGAAATAATTTACACAAAGTAAAGCGCTTGCCGGGGTTCGAACCTACGACCTACAACTTGTAAGTCGCGGCCGTTACCACTGGACCACCACTGTTCTAGCTCTAGCTCTGTAGGATAAGCATAACTGAACAGGAGAGTCTTTAATTTCACGGAAATTGCAAATTAGGCTTGCAAAATCAAAAACCTTCACATTTTTAACAACAAGACAGTTTTTGTTAATTTATCATTAATTACTCACTTGTCCCGTAGCGGCCTTATATTTAGCCTTAAGGTCCAACAAGCCCTTGACGGCCTCGTCAACCTTAGCCTTCTCGGCCTTAGCGGACTTCAGCGAACGGACCAAGTCTCCTTGCTTGGTGATCTCTTGGTTCAATGAGGTAGCTTGATTGGAGGCGGGTGCTGATGGAACTGGGGCTGGCTTTGAAGCTGCGGGGGCTGATGGGGCTGCGCTGGGCTTCCAATCCTGGATGGAATAATTTATTATCCAGGTAATACGGTAAGCAGATACACAGTTTGAACACAAATTGAGACGTCATGAGAAGCTTAAAATATAGGTGATATTTTAGTTTAGCAGCTAGGTTACGTTAAGCTACTGTTGCCGCGGTTGGTCCGTGGGTGGGCATCATCTTTACATAACGAGATCCCTCCGCGCGTCGGAAAGCACGTTAAGTTGTTGGTCCCGGCTTTGACCTGGCCTGGTCCGGCCCGGTCAGTGTTTTCCTTCAGCGTTTTGAGAGCCGTGATGTAATAATTTACACAAAGTAAAGCGCTTGCCGGGGTTCGAACCTACGACCTACAACTTGTAAGTCGCGGCCGTTACCACTACTGTTCTAGCTCTAGCTCTGTAGGATAAGCATAACTGGTGAAATATCAGATCATATAACTCAGACTACCCCTTCGGGAAATACAGGCGTGATGTTTTTGTTAGTTATATGTATACAGGGTCAAATTAAATTAGTTAGCGAAACTCCGCGAACGTGAACACGACAAAATAAAAATGACATGATGATTTTTTTAGGACCGGTGCTAGTGTAGTTACTTGAAGTATGAGTTGAGAAAAACTGTTTTCTTATGTTTTATGGTGTTTATATATTACCTACCTATCAAATCTGTGAAGTTTACACAAACAAAATTAAAAAGATTTATTAAACTGATGTTTCAAGTGACTACAGTAACTGCGGTGGATAAAAAAAGATCATCAAATTTATTTTTTTTTTGTTTTATAATGTTTAGGTATCGATACCCTTTGCGTCTCCGGAGTTCAGCTAGCCAATTTAAAATAACCCTGTAAACATATAAGGTGTATCTATTCATACACGAAATCTCTCTAGGTGTCATTGTACTCATCATTATGAACAACTTTTACTAAGGGCCAAACCTAAAATCGTGAAAAAAATCAGCTATTCACTACATTTATGTTCGCATAACTCGTCAAAATGTAGTGAACAGCAGTTTGTTTTTTCGCGATTACAGGTTAGGTCCTATACTAAAAGTTGTTCACAATGATGAGTACAAAGACCCCTTAAGAGATTTCGTGTATGAATAGATACACCTCATTTAAAATAGGATTGCGATATCGCTTATAAAAATGCCAGCGTAGTGTTGAATTTTCAAGAATTTGTGTCACTTCTTTCGTCAGCAAATCTGTCTAAAAAGTAAGTGAGCATAAAATTGCATATTTTGTACATTTAAAGTAGATGTTATTTGATTATGTTGCTTATTTCAACATTTTGTACGATGCTAATTTAGGACAACCAACTTTTAAATCAAACGTGTTAGAAATATTGTACTCCTTATAGGTACAGGTTACAGAGATCCATTATGTAATAATTATAGGATCTGACTTTCCACCTATGACAATCAATAAATGGATTTGAATTTGGACGTCTTATTTATGACAATTAGGGTCGTGTCTATAGGAGCTCGTGGCTAAGTAATAACAGCCGCACGGGTCGATCCATCAGGTTAAGCTACGCTTGCCGGGGTTGGTCCGTGGATGGGTGACTGTCTTTACAAACCGAGACGATCCTCCGTGCCTCGAAAAGCATGTTAAGCCATTGGCACCGGCTGTCATTCGTGGATCTTTGACAGTTGTTATGTGTCGTCAGAAGCCCGAAAGTCTGACAAGCAGTCTTACCAAGGGGTGTCGTATTACCTAGTTACTGGGTTGTGGAGGTCAGATAGGCAATCGCTCCATGTAAAATACTGGTATTCAGCTGCATCGGGTTAGACTGGAAACCGACCCCAAAATAGTTGGAAAAAGGCTAGGCAGATGATGACTGATGAAGTTACGACACATATTATACTTAAATAAATTAAATTATCGCCTCACCTGTCCAGTAGCCGCCTTATATTTAGCCTTAAGGTCCAACAAGGCCTTGACGGCCTCGTCAACCTTAGCTTTTTCTGCCTTAGCGCCTTTCAGGGTACGGACAGCCTCTCCTTGTTTCGTGATCTGCTGGTCTATGGAGGCGGCGTCACCAGATGGAGCTGATGTGGCGGCGGGTGCCGGGGCCACGCCTGGCTTCCAATCCTACAAAACAATGAAGACAGTTAATAACTATTCTTCTGCTAGCTGATTCCCTGTTTACCCAGTTGCGGCAACATAAAATTATTTTTGTCAAAAATCCAGCTGGATTTTTTACGTTATTGTATGGAAAACAAGCTAACGATTAACTTTATTAAAAATCCAGCTAAATTTTTTATATGTTTAAAAAATCCAGCTAGATTTTTTATGTTATTAAAAAATCGGGTTAGATTTTTTTATGTTGTTGGACGGCAAACAAGCCAAAGATTAACTTCATTAAAAATCCAGCTAGATTTTTTGTTATTAAAAAATCCCGTTGGATGTTTTATGTTGTTGGATGGCAAACAAGCCAACGATGAATTTTATTAAAAATCCAGCTAGATTTTTTATGTCATTAAAAACTCCAGCTGGATTTTTATGTTATTGGATGGCAAACAAGCCGATGATTCACTTTATTTTAAATGACTACAATCTTTCCAACCATTTATTTTACTTTAGCGTCCATGAAGTATGCATTTTTTCGTCTATGGTTGCCTGTCAATTATCATTATGAACAATAAGGAACTTCATAGGCGTGCCTATGTCAAAAGTAAAATAAATGGTTGGAAAGAGTATAAGGTTTACAAGTAACAGCCCTTGTCGGGTGTCACGTCAGTCAAAGTTCCCGGACCTTTGATTGAACAATGGAGTTCTTTACATTTATCCGATTTCTTTGTCAGATAGGTACAGGGCCTTTTTTTAATTGGTGAAACTTCACATAGGTACACACACATAAATAAAGTTATACTTAAGTTACTTAAGTAAAGGTAGTCAGTGCGTTTCGCATTGTTCTCATATCCACTTACTTGTCCAGTAGCGGCCTTATATTTAGCCTTAAGGTCCAACAAGCCCTTGACGGCCTCGTCGACCTTAGCCTTCTCGGCCTTAGCGGACTTCAGCGAGCGGACCAAGTCTCCTTGTTTTGTGATCTGGTCGTTCAGGTCGGAAGCCCCGGACGCTGCTGGTGGTGCCGCGGCTGGCTGCTTGGCTGCCGTTGTTGCAACCGGTTTTGGCTGTTGACAAGACATTGTATTGTTTGAGACTAGATAATAAATTGAATACTGTTGAGGTACAAAGCGGCTATAGGCCGACGGCTAAGACTGACTAACTGGATGGCCCTAGCTAGAGCTGGTGTGTTTCTCTCTGACTGCGGTTTTCAAGCCATGAAAGCTTTTCAAAAAAACCTTCGGTACCTTCTTTCCGTAAATTGGAGAATGTGCCCTCTTTTTGAGGACGACACATCTGTCTGATACACTCTGTATATCTTAGTAATATACTATGTACAGCGGGCTGCATCAATTGCGTACCCCAGTTGTATTAAAATTTGAATACAACTGGGGTACCTAGATGCAGCCCACTGTACCAAGTAAAAATAACTACAGGGTTATAAAACTAGGTTTATGTCTAATTTTGAGTTTTAGACTCATCAGTTTGGTCAAAATCAGGGGGGGGAACTGCACAAACCCACTCTGTATTTGCGCCTGATACAGGGTGGGTTTTTGTTGGTGGTTAAATTCATCTCGCCAAGTAAATGTTAAAACGACAATTTAAAAATCAGTAGCATGGTCGCGAGTACTATTTAATTGTTAAAACAAGTTCCGTATTGTCAATAATCATAAGCACAATGCTGTTTTGTAATTCGAGTATCCTGTCATCCAGCCGCAACATAAGAGGTCGTTAAGATAACTGTGCCGACGCATCATGAACTCAAGTACCTAAACTACCCAAGGCATCCATAATTTAGCATTATAACATAGATACTTAATTATTTTTCAAAATTTAGTTGTTTCCTAATTTCTATTTTTATTTAAAAACTAAATTAATACTTATTGCTGTGCCATGTGCCTTACACGGTCAGAACTTTAACATTATGGAATTATGGAATGCAAATATAAATATAAAAAAGTTGACACTTTCGATCACTAATACAGAACGTTGACACATCATAAAAACGCACTTAACGACAAAGGGTCAAAGTATCACTTACACTTAACAAATTAATAAAAAAATAGCTAAATAAACTAAAATATAAGTTGAACATATGCAACACTGACTTAATACTGATGATTCAAAGAATAACGTGGTACGCAAAAAGTACTTTCTAAATAATATATCAGGCCAACTTGTTACGAATGAATCGCATGACCTTACTATTATTACTACACATTGCAGGTTTTTAACTGCGGTGTTGAATAGTTATGAATTAAAAGCGGCAATGTATATCGCATGAAGTAAAAGTGTTATAGCTGTCTTTTGTTTTTTGTAACGGTTCATAGTGTGGCGAAAGGAAATGTATCAACCATTTTGGTTTGGAACTTCTTCTCAAGGCAACTGAACTGTTTATCGATTTCGATTGGATTGTTGAAAATGGAACGACCGCGCAATAGGGTATTATACCCATTTTTGAAAAGTGTCTCAATTAGATTCTATAGTGCTAATACTCGTAAGCCACTAAAAAAAACACGAAATTTTTATTCAATTGATAAGTGCCATAAAAATGCATTAAAATTTTACATTTTCAAATTTCGCGCGAAAACGCTAGACGCAGTGGACGCCATATTGCTCTGTGGTCATGCATGACGTCAGTTCGCTGTATAAACAAACACTTTATATACGCTGGTCAGTTGACAGTTGACATTGACACTTTTTAATTTACTCAGCCGTATGACGTAATAACATGGCGGCTACTTTCAAAAAAATTAAACCGACTTCAAAAACAAATGAACTCAAGATTATGAAATAACTTTAATTTCGGAAGTCGGTGGCGGTGGCAAAAAACTAAAATAAAGATCCTAAGACACTGACTTCCGAAATTAAAGTTATTTCATAATTTTGAGTTCATTTCTTTTCTTTTTTACGTGGACAAACATACATCCATAATTCCATACATACATATACATACCTACATACACACGCTAATGAAATTTTATATTTTTGCTTTCATATGTGAATATATTGCAGTTCCAATACTTAGTACTTATTACATACTTATCTACGTGTCGAATTGATAACCTCCATTTTTTTTAAGTCGGTTAAAAAGAGTATCGATAGCGGTTAAACTCTGTCTGAGACCTGAGTGGAGGGTGCCCCGGTACAATGTCAGAAACATCCTTATCCTGATTCTTCTATTCTATGGTTTCTGGAGTTGATGTTGGGTATACTAAGTAGATGGCTGCTAATCCTTCAATGAGGGCTTTTGTTCAAAAAGCTTAACACAAACCTATTAAATAAGGGCTAATATCCTGTGTGGGCAGTTTCACTCTAAGTCAGATAGATATTCATGTCGATAGATATTAACGTCAGAAGTGACCGGGGCTTGAGACATAAGAAACTGAATTATCAGCGAAAATCAATCTCGTGTTTACGGTTTTGGCGCGCACTCTCGTTATCAGTTTCGGTCAGTTGGCGATGACTTATCGCCCACAAGGAAACTGACCTAGCAATACCAATCAAACAATATAAAAAATGCGAATCACCTTAAGTTTATTCTTCGGATTTCGCTGAGTAAAGAGTTAATATTACAAGAATCTGATGGCGGTGTTGATTTCATAGTGTACCTAAGCAAATAATAGACAATTGCTTGGCATAAAAAACCGGTCAAAAGCGAGTCGGGCTCGCGCACCGAGGGTTCCGTACCATCATTTACCTATATTTAATTTTTGTTGATGATTTCTGAAAAAGTGTGCTATTCAGAGACATCGTTTTATTTTTCCCGTAATCTTTACATAAACTTCTATCACATAGAATAATTTCAGATTTTTCTCTATGCAAACTTCGGAGATAAGGGGAGAACGGTATTTTTTTTTTACATTTTTCATCAAAAGTCGAAAACTAAGCGGCCTAACAAAAAAAGGTTTGAGAATGTGCAAACAGCGCTCTTTCATATGATACCCCACATGCCCTAGTAGCCCCACTTCGAATTTTTAAGACTCCCTTTCAGTCCCTATTGCAAAAAAAAAAAAAGAAGTAGGTATATTTTTATTTCTTTCTTATTTGCAAAATAATTGGGCAAACGTCATTTCTAACTACTCCAAATTTCAAGTTGATAGCATTAGTAGGTAGTTCTTGAGATATCCAGCTGTGACAGACAGACAAGACTGAGTCGCACCCTAGGGGTTCCTTTTTACCATTGTGGTACGGAACCCTAAAAATATGAGTAAATACATACAGTACCTATCTTACAAATAATGTTATAACAATGCATAGAATTGTGAGTCGAAATAATTGTGTGCCAATAGGTTTTATTTTTGTTTAAACTTTAAAAATAACTTTTAATGTTCGATGAGTTGAGTTGTTAATCTAAATAAATAAACATTGAAAACACACATTCAAATTAACACACTAGATCTTATCCGTTATATTTTTAACTTGTATTTTTTTCATCTTTAACGTTTCTCTAGTCGTCTCTGGCTGGTAGTTCCTGTGATGTCATTCAATATTTCAATCATCATTCATTTCATTCCGCATCTGCCACTCACACTCACCACTCACTCGAAGCATTCGCGCGCGCGGCCCGGCCGGCTTCGGCACTAGATTTACAAAATTGTAGGTTATGTTATGTACCTTCCAAACAAAATAATAATGTATTGCGCCACAAACTGCTAATTATCCTCCGTTTTGAGTAATTACTTATAGTTAGTGTTAAACTCGTAACGTTATAGTAAACAATCGTTGAAAGAAGATCGCATTTCGCAGTTGTTTAGCGTAATAAAAACTTCTCGTTGTCGCTAAAAGTATACAGAAGAAGAAAAGCATTATTGACAAGTGACATAAATAACAAATCTTAGAAGTGTTCTAATCTGTGTATTTGTTACACAAATAACGAAAAGTGTGATCTACAAATAGATACCCACGTCCATGAATTTCCAGGTGAATAATGGCGAAGAACGCAATGATCGATGGAAGAACGCGTATTTCGCACGATACCAGAGTCCCAACATAACTATAGTGCCTACAGTGTCTTTCTGCCATCCGCCTCCAAGGACGGAACCAATAGCCGACCCCAATACAAATAGTCCTACAAGTCCTAGATTAAATTCTGAACAATTAACATCTGTAAAGGATAATAGTGGCGAACCGTCTGCATCACCGAGTCGCTCAAATTGCGACCAACAAAATTTGCAAGCTACGAGCTCAAATACAAGTACCAGCACTGAGTTTTCAGACAAGGTAAGTAAGTACCTCTACCTATGAATTGGAGTAGACGAAGGTACCCGCGGACATTGCAGTTGACCACTTTTCGCCCTTATGCTCTTAGTAATAAGGTTGATAAGTGTTCCACCGCCAGTGTCCGCGATAAAGTTTAAAGTTTGTCCTTACATAAGTTTAGTTTACTTTAGTTTTTTTTAGTCTAATATGCACTTGGCTTATAAGTTGGCCTTGTGTTAATTGTTTAAACAGTGTAAGATAGACCAAAAATAAATAAAATAAGCCGCTATTGATTGATTGTCTCATCTACCTGCACGTCTATGAAAATATGTCTGTTTACGTAGGTAGGTAGGTGTAAAGCCGTGTCTCCTGCGCATGTTTTTTCGAAACATTACACAAAAACATCGCAACAGACACATTTGAGTAACGGCGAAGGAAAACATCGTGAGGAAACCGGCATATCTAGAACCAAAAATTCGAAGACATTTAGGGGCTGTAATCCACCACGGGGGCCCAGAGCGGGTTGGTAAATGCCACATGTGGCATTTACCAACCCGCTCTTATACCCGGTATTTTTTATAATACTGGCAATAAGGCAGAAGCTCTAAACATTTGGACTGTTAGTCTATTCTATTATAAAATGTTTAAAAATTTAAATCACAAACAGGTCGATCGATCAGGTTAAGCTACGCTTGCCGCGGTTGGTCAGTGGATGGGTGACCATCTTTACATACCAAGACCTCTCCGTGCCTCGGAAAGCACGTTAAGCCATTGGTCCCGGCTGTCATTCGTGGATCTTTGACAGTCGTTTCTGGTCGTCAGAAGCCCGAAAGTCTGACAACCAGTCTTATCGTATTACCCAGTAGGTAACTGGGTTATGGAGGTCAGATAGACAGTCGCTCCATGTAAAATAATTCAGCTGCTTCCGGTTAGACCGGAAGCCGACCCCTACATAGCTGAGAAAAGTCTAGACAGATGATGATGTAGGTACCAGCATAATGCCTACTAGAGTACATCCCACCTAAGGGCGAAGTACCTACTTACCTATTTATCTCATAGTTATCTCAAGGTTGCCAAATACAATATAGTTTTCTAGTAGGTGTAGGACTGTAGGTACTATCGACAAAATGGACGGCTTTACACCTTAAAGTTGCTTTTTGTATTCACTGATTCATTGCAGAAATCCTGCCCATATGGCCCTTTGTTCTCGTCTATCAATAGAAAGTCGGAACGTCACAAAACATTTGCAAGCAAAATTGTTTTAAAATTGCAAAGGCCTGGCGTTTGTCGACGGTACATACAGTACAGGGTGTGACGCTGTGTGCCACCTAGCCTAGGTAGATCGAAAGTGTGTACTAGTGTGTAGGTAGCTGGCATGGCGTAGGTCGGTACTTTAGTGGATGAAAGATGATTGAGATGCGAGCTTTTGCCTTTTTAAAAATAATAAAATACGATATTTAATTTGACCATTCTTACAATTTTCACTAGGTGCAATCATGCATCAAAGTAACATTTATCTATGTACATAGTGCTAGCTACGATAACGCGAACCCTACCCTACCTACCTACCTACTTATACCTATTACCTACTTACCTACCTACCTACCTACGTCGCGGCCACATTAACGGGATATGCCGTTGATTATCGCGATGAAGGACTGGCCGTAAGTGTAGCCACCACTTTCCGCGATTATTTGACCAAATCTTGACCGAATTTAACTACCGCGATGTTTATGGCGATGATGGGCATTGACGTTGACGTTAGTGTGGCCGGGGCAATACAGCGAGACGTTGAGCGGTAAGTATGCGAAAGAGAGTGCGCGAAGTGTAGATCGCGTTATCGCGACAGTGTAGCCGTAGCATTAGTTCTTGGACCCACGTGGGTCTTGTTTGTACAAAATAAACAATTGTTCTTCTGGGCAGTGATACCATTTCAAGACGATGCATAAATCTTATCATCACCAATTAACATTTATCCTTTAAATTTTTTATCCTCGTTTCAATTTGAACATTACTGAATTTCGATAAGGGAAGGGCGCGATCCTATCTTCTACCATAAACATGACATCCATTATCTTATCTTCACCACTAGGAATAAAAACCTAATAAAAAAAATACAGAAAAGAAAACAACTTAAGTAAGTACCTAGTCTCTGTCATAAGTTTTAGAACAGTCGACGGCACGTCGCGTCATCGTCGTAAGGGCGAGCACGCACTGCGGTGCGTTTCCGTTAGTTCTGCCGCACTGGGCGGGTCCTACAGTAACAAAACGCATGACCGCAGTGCGCGCACTTCAAAGACATTCCATACCTTCATAGATTTTGCGTTAGAAAAACGCACCGCAGTGCGCGCTCGCCCTAACATGCAACCAGTTTATGCTGGCCACGAATTCTATTGAAACTGCGTATGCTAGGCAGCTCAAAGTCAAAGACCAAAGTGTTGTCACTTTTTAGGGTTCCGTACCAAAATGGTAAAAAGGAACCCTTATTTTTATTCATGTGCCAGGTGCGCGCGGCGGTGTACCGAACGGGTACGGAACGGAACTCTAAAAATGCTATGCCCTTGAATATACGGGAAGTGAAGACTGTCTTGTCCAGAAGTACTAGTTAGTAGCCCGCGAAATTCAAATTTTCTTATGTAGGACCTCTTTACGAGGTATTCTCCGATTATTCTTTTTTGATTTTTAAATTATTTTTTTATGGTTTTTGTGCCGCATGCTTGAATGAAGTATTTATTGTATGATTGTTATGTTTATTTTTAATTAAATAATAAATAAAGACTACTTATAATATAAAAATAATATATATTTATGTAGAGAGACACACACACACCTTTGTGTCAAGGTATTTGTTACGCTGTAAATTCTAAAATTTACCTCAGCTTTTTATCTCGCTCGCACGATACTGCTCGCGGACTGAGGGAGAGCGTGACCGAGTGCGGTGCTGGGCGCCGATAGTTTAGGTAATTGCTTTTTACGGTGAAAACAATGGAAATTTGAAAAAAAATAAAAAACAAGACCTGCTGTAAAGTTAGTTCAGTTAGTAGGTATACAAACATGATCTAATTTGAAGTAGGTTCTTTGAATACCAGCGGTTTATTGTTCGGTTTGGAGGTAACTTTGGATTTTTTTTCTATCGAGAAAAGTTATGGGATCGTGTTTTCGTCAAACATAGTAAGAAGTCTTGGGCGGGTAAAACGGCCGCTTTTGTAGAATTATAATAGGATCATATTTATTATGAATCATATTTGAAATCGTAAAACGGTCACAAACTGACTATTCATAATTTATCTGCGTTTTCATAATTCAAAATTTCATAATTTCATAAAGCAAAATTGAAATGTATAGGTACTTATAATTTTTTGTAGACCGATTAACTGTACCGAAACACGAACGTTACAGTATAACCGGCTGGTCAAAATGAACTTTTTTTGTAACAAAACACGAAACCCCTACTTATTATTTAAAATCATAAGTATTAACTTTTTTTTGCAAGCAATTCATCTGTTTGACAGTTTTGTATGGAGATTCGTAAAATGGTCCACAAATTATGAATTGCTTTATTGAAGTTTAATGGCAAATACGTCAAATAGCACAATCATAATGAATTGCTGGCAATTCAGGAAATGAATCGCTTCTAGAGGAATTGCTTAATGTGGCCGTTTTAGACCCCCTGAACATTAATCCTCAACTTTACCATATATTTATTTATTGCTGGCAATTCAGGAAATGAATCGCTTCTAGAGGAATTGCTTAATGTGGCCGTTTTAGACCCCCTGAACATTAATCCTCAACTTTACCATATATTTATTTCCAGTATTTTCGACATAACGGAGGATCATCCTCCGTTATGTCGAAAATACTGTAACATTAAGCTATTTGAGGTAGTATAGCTTTTAAGTTATATAATATTATTTAATGGGAAACGACGATTTCATGAAAACATGGCGATTCCCAAAAAAAAAACTCAGTAGGGGAAAATTAAATCCTTATTGGTATTGAATTTTCGTATTTAGGTTACTAAATATACTAAATAATGTGTGATAGATATAAAAAAAAACGCGTCGCACTAACAATGGCATGCATACATTGCTTACGTTACGCAAGCAAAACTGCGGTATGTTACTGAACGCAACTTGACACTCGTCGTATGTTTAGTTATGTAAAACTAGCTCTTGCAGCGGCTTCGCCCGCGTGGATGTTGGAATTTATCCCATGGGTACTACTGGGAATTCCTTCCTTATTCCTTGTCTACATTATAAAAGGAACCTCTGTGCAAAATTTTATCTTTCTAGGTCCAAGGGTTTGGGCTGGGCGTTAATGAGTCAGTCAGTCAG
Organism: Cosmia trapezina; assembly: GCA_905163495.3. NCBI lineage: Eukaryota > Metazoa > Arthropoda > Insecta > Lepidoptera > Noctuidae > Cosmia > Cosmia trapezina. Next base: position 7,509,939 of record LR991035.1, read on the forward strand.
GACATCTCTTTTTATTTATATAAGTAGATAAAACCTGTTATTTTAAAAATAAATCTACATTCATAACCTACATTATTATAACACTAGCTTTTGCCAGCGGCTTCGCCCGCGCGGAAAATATCCCACGGGAACGTACTACTGAGAATTCCTTCCTTATTCCTTGTCTATAAATATTATAAAGGGAACTACTGTGCAAAATTTCAGATTTCTAGGTCCAAAGGTTTGGGCTGGGCGTTGACGAGTCAGTCAGTCAGTCAGGACTTCTCTTGTTATTTATATAGAAGATAGATGTCTACATAATATATTTTGGTACTTAGTTGTGTAACTATCTGCCATTACCGCCCATTAACACCCATTAACATTAACCCTATTTAATTATCTATAAAATATTTTATTGTTAACAAACGGCAAACAAAGCAAAATGAGTATGTAAGGATCGTAGCAGGTGCGTATGCGTACCCCATGTGAAGAAGGCGCGAGATTATGATAGTATCAGCCTATAATGTTCCCACTACTGGGACACAGGCCTACTCCCGATGAGAGGGAGTGGGCCTAAGTCGACGTTCGCACTGACGTAAAAATATCGCGGCGATTATTTCGCGCACTGAAAATCCAACAATGTGTTTTTTCGACGCGCTAGAATGCCTTTGTTGTTGTTTCGTTGGATTCTCAACGCTTGTCTCAACAACGAGAGTTGAAAATCCAGTGCGCGGTAAAATCCCGCCGCGATATTTCTACGTCCGTGCGAACGTCGGCTAAATCCTCGCGGACCAAGTGCCGATGGGTAGATGTATGTTTGTACGTATTTTAAACGGCGGCGGCGATCAACGGCGGGCCACACTACAAGTATCAAGCCAGCCGTCGCGCGTCGTTAATATGCAATATTTTAACAAATTCTAAAAACAAAGTGAAATGTGTTTTCTCCAAGTGCAAGGCATTATATCTACATCATTTAGCAGGTCCCAAAAGAACCCCTTAGAAAGAAAATGTAGAAAAAGGGTAAACAAATCTATTGTAATCATAGGAATATGGAATAGGCAAAAAACGTGAAAAATAGAGAAGGCGAAAGAGCAGTTAGTCGTTTTCTTGACCGCGATTCGTTCTTATCGTGGATCCTAGGAAGACAAATTAACAAAGCATTTAAATGTATATAATTTTTCTGTAGACCATTTAACTGTACCGAAACACAGACGTTACAGTATAACCGGCTGGTCAAAATGAACTTTTTTTGTAACAAAACACGAAACCCCTACTTACTATTTAAAATCATAAGTATTAATTTTTTTTGCAGTTTAGAAATTCGCTGTGTGTAATACAAGACACCATATCGACTGAAGCTCTTGCATTTAATATGAGCCAGAATATTCAAGATCTGGCTTCATCTAAATATAAATCGCGCAACAACTTAGTTGATCTAACTGGGTTCAATTTACTAAAAAGAGAAAGACAAAGTACGAGTTCATTACCTAAACGTAAAGATTTGAGACAGATAGATAATACTATCGAACATGATAACATGAAAACCAGTTATGATGAAAACGAACATCGAAATTATTCAGTCAGTGATAGTTATAAAACTAACAACATATCAAAAGAATCCTTAAAAAGTGAGAAGCCAACAAGTATTCACAGTGAAGGAAACACAGAAAATCTTGCAAATGGTGAACTCAAAGAGAATAAAACAGATATGGAAGTCAAGATGAAAAAATACTTTAGACAGCTCTGGAAGCGTAAATTTGATAAATTAAAAGATAAAGTAGCCAAAGAAAAACGTGGCAGAGCTATAAAAAGCAGCAGTAAAACGAGACAAGACTACAAAGATTCAAATCAAGAATCTAGCCGTAGTAAAGCAAACTTACAAAAAGTTTCTAAAAGTTATCCTGCGAAGGATTTAAAGAATAAAATAATAGATAGTTCTAAAAAATACCGTGATCTTGAAAGAAGATTTATGGCTAATTATTCTGAAACGTCAAAATGCGAAATAAATTCTCGTCATTTACCAGACTCAAAAGTTTGTGTAAGAAACCTAAAAATAGATTTAAGTCCCGATTCCATTAAAAGATATAAAGATTTTCAGCGTTTCAGAGGTCACAATAATGATCACGAAATTAAATACAAAAGTGGGAATCAAATCAAAACTGAAAACCTGCCTCGTAAGAAAATACGAATGAAATCATGTGAAACTACAACAAATAATCCAGTTATTAAAAAGAAGGTAGATGAACGTAAGCAATCTATAAAAACTGAAAAACGTAATAAAGGCAATAATAACCAAACTAATTTGGAAAGGGTTGAAAACTATACTGATATGGAAAGGGCTATAGACCAAAAAAACACAAACAGGGTTAAATTAATTAAAAGTGTTGTAAGAGTAGATAAAAACGTTCATAATAATCTTTTGCAGAGTAAGCGTGACAGATCTCTTACCCCACCTCGGGAACAAGATCTTAGATCAAGGCTCTCCCGCAAAAGAGCAAAAAGCGAAAATTTTGTAAACTGCCATGAATCTATGGAGAATGGACTTGAACAGGAAAGCCTTATGGTAACAGTTAAACAAAATGTGAAAGGTGATTCGAAGAATTCGCCAATATTAGCACCAACCGTAAATAAACCTAAACCTAAGAAATGTAAACAGGAAAGCATTATGATAACAGTTAAACAAGATGCGAAAGCTGATTCGAAGAATTCCCGAATATTAGCACCAACCGTAAATAAACCTAATCCTAAGAAGTGTAAACAGGAAAGCCTTATGATAACAGTTAAACAAGATGTGAAAGCTGATTCGAAGAATTCGCCAATATTAGCACCACCCGTAAATAAACCTAAACCTAAGAAATGTAAAAAAATTAAATTAACCATAAATATAGAGTGTGAGAGTGACTCTGACTCTGATAATTCTGATCAGGATTTTAATGAATGCTGTTCATCGCCCGAAGATTTACGTTTCCTCGACGACTTTAATATTGATGAAATCTTAGATTCACTGAATAATAGTCAAATCGAGCCTAACAAAACAATAAAAACAGACAACGACTATACAAATAATGAACAAATTAAACCTAAAAAGGATCTCATTAATAATGACAGTATGAAAGCCATCGAAATGACAAAGAAAGAGGAAACGACAGACAATGACTATAAAAATAATGAACAAATTAAACCTAAAGAGGGTCTCATTAATAATGCCAGTATGAAAGTCATCGAAATGACAAATAAAGAGGAAACGACAGACAATGGCTATAAAAATAAAGAACAAATAAAACCTAAAAAGGGTCTCATTAATAATGCCAGTATGAAAGTCATCGAAATGGCAAAGAAAGAGGAAACAGCAGACAATGACTATAAAAATAATGAACAAATTAAACCTAAAAAGGGTCTCATTAATAATGCCAGTATGAAAGCCATCGAAATTACAAAGAAAGAGGAAACGACAGACAATGGCTATAAAAATAATGAACAAATTAAACCTAAAAAAGGTCTCATTAATAATGCCAGTATGAAAGCCATCGAAATTACAAAGAAAGAGGAAACAACAGACAATGGCTATAAAAGTAAAGAACAAATTAAACCTAAAAAGGGGCTCATTAATAATGCCAGTATGAAAGTCATCGAAATGGCAAAGAAAGAGGAAACAACAGACAATGACTATAAAAATAATGAACAAATTAAACCTAAAAAGGGTCTCATTAATAATGCCAGTATGAAAGCCATCGAAATGACAAAGAAAGAGGAAACAACAGACAATTACTATAAAAATAATGAAAAAATTAAACCTAAAAAGGGTCTCATTAATAATGACAGTATGAAAGCCATCGAAATTACAAAGAAAGAGGAAACAACAGACAATGGCTATAAAAATAATGAACAAATTAAACCTAAAAAGGGTCTCATTAATAATGCCAGTATGAAAGCCATCGAAATTACAAAGAAAGAGGAAACGACAGACAATGGCTACAAAAATAATGAACAAATTAAACCTAAAAAGGGTCTCATTAATAAAGTCAGTATGAAAGCCATCGAAATGACAAAGAACGAGGAAACGAGTTCGTTTATAGGGCAAGTCATAGAAATAAATTCAGATACAGAAGATGACGATATGAATATTGAAATCGGGTAAGAAGCATAGCACACTATGTATACAAATATCAATTTTAAATGATAACTTCACTAACGATTTTTATTTTACAGATCTGTTGATAACACAAACAAATGCAAAGATGAACAAAATATTGAGAAGAACTCAAAAGTTGATAGAAATACTAAGCAAGAGGCAAATAATATAAAAGATTTAACTGGAAACGGTTATGAAGAAAATGCGCTGAAGGAAATAATAGATCTTTGCAAGGATGAACAAGAAATTGAAATGAGCTCAAAAGTTGATAGAAATACTAAGCAAGAGGCAAATAATGTAATAGATTTAAATGGAAAATATTGTGACAAAAATGCGCCCAAGGAAACAATTAATCTTAGTGATGATAGCAATTACAGTGATGTAGAGGTGATAGATATTACTGACGAAAATGAACATTATATGACTTCTAAACATTTACCACCAAAAAAACCAATCCAAACCTCAACATTGGCAATGAAAGTAAATAAACAAAGTGTTTACCAAAAATTAAAAAAAAGTAAACCAAGTGTTATTAGAAGAACAGGTTTAGAGGATGCAAATAAAAAATCTCTTAATACACAACATGAAGATAAAACACCACGTATCACCGTTACACAAAAATCTGATCCAACTAATATAACAAAGAAAAAGCAATCACAATTACATAAATCTGAAGATCCGATTGAAGCATCTCTTCAAATAATGTTTAATATTGAACAAAATACATCTGTTAATAGCGTCGGCGATAAAAGGGATGTGATCAAACAATTAAATAGTTTGGATAAACATGTAAAAGAAAATAATGATAATTCTCATCATTCTAAAGACACAGTCGAAGCATCTCTTGAGGCTATGTTTAACAACTATGAGCAGAATGGTAGCATTCGTAAACATATTGAACAAAACCAAATTAATGGATGTGACACAAAGGCAAAAGAAAATAAAATACAGAAATCTGTAGTGGAAGTATCCCTTGAATCTATATTTAATGGCATTAAACATCAAGATACCGGCATTAATATGGATATTGAACAATCAAGCTTGTCGAGTCAACATATACGAAAAGAAATAGATGTATTACAAACAGCTCAAGTAATGATAAAAGTACCACTTGAAACTATGAACAGTGAAGATAAAATACCACCTATTACCATTAGACAAAACTCAGACCCAACTAATATAACAAAGAAAAAGCAATCACAATTTCAGAAATCTGAAGATCCAATTGAAGAATCTCTTCAAAAAATTTTTAATATTGAACAAAATAAATATGTTAATAGCATCGGCGTTAAAAGTGATGTGATCAAACAATTAAATACTTCGGATAAAGATGTAAAAGAAAAAAATTATAACTCTAATTATTCTGAAGACACAGTCGAAGCATCACTTGAGGCTATGTTTAACAACTATGAGCAGAATGGTACCATGCGTAAACATATTGAACAAAATAAAATTAATGGATGTGACAGAAAGGCAAAAGAAAATTCAATACAGAAATCTGTAGTGGAAGTGTCCCTTGAATCTATATCTAATGGCACTAAACATCAAGACACCGGCATTAAAATGGATATTGAACAACCAAGCTTGTCAGGTATACGAAAAAAAACAGATGTATTACAAACAGCTCAAGTAATGATAACAGTACCACTTGAAACTATGAATAATAAAGTGGATCAGAAAAAGAACTTGAATGATATAAAAATTGAAGTGTCAAATAAACATATTATAACTGATAAACATATTATAATAGAATCAGAATCACAAGAACCTGTAAATAAAATATTACCAGAAACAACCAAAAATGGTATTGAAATGAACGCTGAAATTAAGATAAATTCTGAACCATTAAATGTTTCCGATATTATAGAAAATCGTTCACGAAAATCTGGTAGCACATCTAAAGAATCTCTTGAAACTGAAGAAAACATTCTAGAAAAGGTTACCAATAAAAAGGATATAATACCTCTGTGCAGATCTAGTAAAGATGTTAAAAAAAAATTACAAACATTTGAAGACACCGTTAATAAACCTAAAGATAAACCGATCAATAACATTGAAAAGAAGACCAACAATGTAATATCTTCACCACCATCTAAAAATGAACTACTGTTTGATTCTGGAAACTCAACTAATAGAACACTTGAAACTACGAAAACTTTTGCAGAAAACTGCCTGACTTCCCCAAAAATTGATATCACACCACAAAACAGCGTACGTCAAAATAACAAGCCGAAAGACGAACCTTTGCAAAAATCTGTACAAACAATTAAAACATCTTCTATATCTACTATTAATAATGGTGAGCAAAAGAACAACATTAGAAGTAAATCAAATAAGTCAGTAGAAGAAAAAGCATTAATACAAAAAGCGCCTTTAGAGAATTCGGAAGTCAGATCAGAAAAGTCCCCAGAAAGAAGTAATATTCAACATAAGACCAAAGTTACTCCAAGTATTGAATTAACAATCCCCGATAAAAATATAGAAGTAACATCACAGAAAACTTCTATATCCAAAGCTGAAAAGTGGCTCATAGCGAATAATAAAGAATCCACTCTGACAAGTAAAAAACCAAATGTAGAAAACCAAACCAAATCAGAAACAGTGAAAAATAATACTCAAAAGCTAGAAACTATTGATGATGCTACGGATTTAAACAAAGTAACAATAAAAGACAGTGAAGTGGGCAAACGTTCCGAAATAGCCACAAACACTAAAACGAAGCAAGAACAAGTAGTTTACAACAAAAGTTTGGTTCCTGATGGAAGCAAAAATAAAGATGAGAAAATATCTAATAACAAAGCAGAAATGTTTACAACGGGAATGAAGCGTTTCTTAGCAAACTTAGAATCACGGATGTCGGAATATTTACAGAGGAAATTCTTTTTTTCGTCGATTATTCATAATGGGCGCTTCTCCACAATCTATAAATGCTGTGGCACCAAAGGAGACACGTATGCCGTCAAAGTTGTCAGGTATGTATATTTCCTTTGATTTTCTAAACTGCGTGAGTCTTTTTGATGATAAGAATAAAGCTAAAATATGAGACTAGACAAAAATCTAATCCTAATCTTTTGTGTTACAAAACTTATTGCGTTGTCTCAAATTTCTATTCCATGTGCTTTTATTTTAAAACGACTTTTCAATTACAGACAGCGGCAAATAGGCAAGTTCATGGAGGAAATGTTATTCCTGCTGCAACAATACAGATCGAGGCAGGATTCTTTTGTACTCTATTTAATGAGCGCTTTTGAAGTGCAGAACCGATGGTGTTTACTAACCGAATATTATCCCAAAAACCTGAAGCAAGCATTGCATGGATACACGAATGGTTTTCACATAGATCAAGTGCAAGTTTTGTCCAGACAACTAGTCGATGCGGTCAATATGTTGACCAATGCTGGTGTTATACATTCAGGTATGCTTTCCTTCTGTAACCAGCTAAGACTTGCTTGAATGCCATTTAATTATTCTGATCATAAAATAGAAACAAAACTAACTCAATAACTTACTTTTCAGATATAAAACCCACTCATATCCTACTGAACAATGCACACAACAGATTGAAATTATGCGGCTTCGACCGATCGTACTACAGCGATCGCATTAACATTCTACTAAGCAATGGCACGCCGATTTATCGGGCCCCTGAGGTTATATTAGGCTTCAAAGAGGTCCACGGAATAGATGTATGGTCCACTGCCCTCGTCATGTTCGAGATGGCCACCAATAAGACACTCCTCATGGGAGGTTCTAATAATGAAATATTATACCAACAACTATGCACATTCGGAAGTGTTGATTGGTTAATGCTGGAACAATCCAGATTTAGTGAATTATACTTTTCTGGGACAAGTTTTATACGAGAATTTCATTACAAAAACTCTGAGGTAGGTATTAGCATAACATTTGTTTAAATTATATTACTCATTTATTATTTGATACCATTTTACGCGTCGTGATATTTCAAACGTAATAAATAACCATTATTGTTTCAGAAAATCTTGGTGTTAGACTGTTTGCAAAAAAACGAAAATCTTCGTAGAACATTATTTCAGTCGTATGAACGAGAGTGGGCGCGGCATAGGACTAAATGGCAAATGACTCGGGACATGGATAAACTCGAATCGCTTCACACACTGTTGGAACAAATGTTGGTCATGAATCCAAGAAACAGGATGCCAATACAATTTGTTTGTACCAGCGAATTTATGATTCATTAGTTCGCAATTACTTAATACTTCTTTTTTTCTTTTATGCTTCAGTTCCTAGTTTTTTTTTTTAAGTTAATATTTACAGCACTCGGCTGTAAATATGGCACAGTCATCTGGTTTAAGTAAAGATGTACCTGTGTGGCTTTGTCTTTATATAGCTCAATGTGTCATATTTACGTCAGAGAAGTTATTCATATTTGTTGATTTGTTAAAATAGAGGGTGTCCAGTAAATAATGGATAACTTTGAAATAGCTTAATAGACCTTATGGCAGTTCTAAAGAAAATATATCCCAACTACTAAGATACGATTTTTTAGAAAAAAAAAACTTACTGTGCAATTTCTAGTCACACTGTTTAGTGCCACTCTGTCGGCATAGCCAACGTATATGTACATTATAACAACAAATAACCGATGGAATTCATTCATTTGTGGTGAAGAAGAATGTAAAAAATGGTTGATATTTTTTTCTAAAAAAAATCTTAGGCTTGGGATATATTTCTTTTGCATTTTTTTTAGAACGGCCATAAGGTTTATTATCCACCCGACATCATATCAGCTGTCGTGCCAAACTCTCTTTGTTAAAATACAGCGTAATTAAATAACAAAAGCAGACTAAACGAGCCAGGGTCGCCTGAGTCGTAAATATACGACTCTGGCCAAATGAACACGAGGCGAAATGATCCGACGTAAGCGGATAAAGCGTTAATGGTTATCCATTATTTACGGGATACCCTGTATAGTGTTTATTCCGTAAGAGTCTCACGGTTATGTTCTTGTGTTCGATATTTATTTTTATTAAGTTTAATATTGTTATCAGTTACAATTTAGGTAGTTTGTTTTGTTTCTGACCTCATTATGATTAAACTTTTGATATATTTCTATAGATGATATTTTATTTAACGTATCCCGATCTAAGACATTGTTAATTTAGAAGTTTCCAAACACAGCAATGTGACATAACAGAAAGGTTTAATATTAGCAGTTTGGATCAAAGCACACATTAAGGCTTGTCCGCCGTAAAAAGCGGGGTCACTGTCGGACTGCATAGAAAAGAAAGAGAAGCGCGATGACACAACGCTTACAAAATATGTAGTAACTAGCTTTTGCCCGCGGCTTCGCCCGCGTGGATCTCGGAAAACATCCCACGGGAACGTACTACCGGGATTAAAAGTACCCTTGGTGTTAATCCAGGTAAACAATGTCTTCTCGCACTGCTTATACCCATAGTACCCGAGGAGCGGACTAAATGTTACTTCAATATACGAACTATGACTACATTTCCAATCCCTTTAATCTCTTAAAAAGAGGTATAGAACATTTTTAATATTATTTGTGAAATAAATCCAAACCATAAATTTGAATTTTCATATCCCCAACTTAAGAAATGCTGGCTTTCTCATACAACTTTCACCCCCCGTAGGATTATTTTTTAAGACAAAAAGTAGGCTATGGTGTATGTTCCATCATAGTCTTGCCAAATTTTATCGAAATCCGTGCAGTTTTGTGAATTTTAAAATCATCCCATATTTTACCCCCTTAGGGGATGATTTTTCAAAATCGCTGGACCACACATTTCTTTATTTCCTATCAAAAGCATACATTATAATTTTCACATCCCTAACTTAAGAAATACTGAGTTTCCCATACAAACTTTCATCCCCTATATCACCCCCTTTAGGAATATTTTTGAAAAAAAAAGTAGCCTATGTCCGTCCCCAGGATACCATCTATAGCCTTCCGAAATCCGTTCAGTGGTTTAGGTGTGAAAAGGTAACAGACAGACAGACAGAGTTACTTTCGAATTTATAATATTAGTATGGATTACCGATTTACAAAAAATCTAGGGATTGGACTAAAAAAGTAGTCACATGAAAATGAAATCATTCCTTATTATTTTGTAAAGAACTATAAATGTATGAACACTGTTTTAATGAAAACCATAGGAGTAATATGGTGAAAACTCGAAAAAATAGACAAAAATAGACCTGGATTTAGCCTTTTTTTTTTCTTTAGTTCTACAAACTAAAATAGATTTCAGGACACATGAAATCACTTCTTATGTATTCTAGATTCCTGTGTATTTTTTTCTATCAAAAAGGTGCTTTAATTACTGTAAAAAATGGAAACAAAGTTACTTATTTTCGCCGTATTTTAGGGAGGACAAGCCTTAAAACGGTATTGCATTTCAAACTGACATTTCATAAGAAATGAATAAGTATTATGACTACTGTTGGCTGGCGATCGCCGCGCACTCTTTACAAAGTTAAGGCGACGACAACCGACTTATAATGATTTTAAACTGAAGATCACGTCCAAACGAGTAGTGTAGTGTTAATGATTTGGAAAAATATATGTCAAATTAGAGCATTTTCATAATAATTTAATATGTGAATATTTTAGATTATGTTTATAAATAGTGTAAAAAGCGGATAAAAAACTGAGAATCACGCAAAAACTATCAAGTGTATTTTTATGAAACCTTCACCATTTTAATGATAATTTAACCTATTGTTTTATGTATAATAAATTAAATAAATTAATAATGCGTCTAATTAATGGGACAGCGCTCCTTGATGGGCGAGTCCTATTACTGGGTGGACGTACGACGCATTGCGTGAGTTCAGTATAGTACACGTGTGCCGTTGGCATATATCTGCGTCTTAAGAGTGACGTCACCGGAGCGGTATGGTGGCCCACGGCGAGGCGAGGTGCGTGCGCTGTTGTGTCCCCAGCCGGACGTAAATACCGATAAGATAGGGTCAAAATTCATTTGCGAGAATTTAAGAGTGGACTTTTTCTGAGACCTTTGTAAGAAAGAGGTAATCCTAGTCGTTATGTTTTAAATATCCTTTGGCTTTATTACATTTTTTAAGTTATTATATTGTTAAAATATAAAGTTGTTACAGTTAATAAGTTAGTGATTTAGGCACATTAAGTTTTAAACTATCATAATTTATAGACGGCAAAACTTGCTTCCGTATAAATTGATTTTGATAATCCTTTTTAAATTGATATCAAAATATGTAAAAGAAACAGTCTGTAAAATCGTTAAATCGCTCTCCCATCAAGATGTGTAGTTGCACTTGCATAGTATACAAAAGTTTCACATAGGCCATAGGCTACTTCGAAACGCAATCTAACGCTAAGCGCGCACTGCAGATGGACACAAGCGGTATGCGGATTTCTGTACGAGCTAGTGATTTTTTCAGTGACTTATTTTAAAAACGTATCGTGCTTTATTTCTACCCGACTTCAAAAAAATGAGGTTATCAATTCGATACGTATCTATGTAATATTATTGGAACTACAATATATTCACTTATGATAACCTATTAGGGCTTCCAAAAAAAAATACAAAATTTTATAGGTGTATACATCAATGTCTTGAACGCTTCAGTTCGCTCTTATATATACAGGGTTACTGGTAACTCGACACCTTAATTGCAGAACGTTATAGTAGGGTTAAAATGCGCAAATTAAGCCACCAAATGTTCTACCGAAATTCAGTAATTTTTGAGTTACTTGGATTTTTAGTTTTTATATGAAAAATACAATTTAAAAATGATTTACGGCGCAACTATACTGGAATTTAAGTTAAGTAATATAGCTGATGCAGTAGCAGATCTTTACTAATAATTAAAAGTTCAAAAATGCCTAAAACTTTGACAAAAATTACTAATTAAACACTTTATTTTTCGTAATTTTTGTCTGACAAAAATAAAAATAATAAAAAAAAATGAATTTCGGTAGAACATTTGGTGGCTTAATTTGTTGCATTTTAACCCTACTATGAAGTCCTGCAAGGAAGTGATCGAGTTACCAGTAACCCTGTATAGGGTGTCCAGTAAATAGTACGACATATTGATACCTACCAAAACAACACAATATATGTTCCTCAAAATATTACGGATTCACAGTTATATAAAATTTTCCAAAATGTCGAAAAACCTCTACCTTGAATCAGATTTTAAAACATCTTGTAATGAAAAAATCCTTTTCTAGTATTTTTTTACATCAAATTATTCGAGAATATTACTACCTCTTAACTACTACATCATATACTTACTGTACTCATTGATAAATCTTTTTTTTATCTATCTACATAAATAAAAAGAGAAGTTCTGACTGACTGACTGACTCATCAACGCCCAGCCCAAACCCTTGAACCTAGAAAGCTGAAATTTTGCACAGAGGCTCCCTTTATAATGTAGACAAGGAATAAGGAAGGATTTCTCGATAGCACGTTCCCGTGGGATATTTTTCGACATCTACGCGGGCGAAGCCGCGCGGGAAGTGCTAGTAGTATGTAATATTTTGATATTGTATCATGACAACAACATGTCCCAGATTTAACGCACAACCTCTCATTGTACACATAATTATGTACAACTTTTACTATGGGAACAAACCTGAAATCGCAAAAAAATAATTCAGCTGTTCCATAAATTTTGACAAGTTAGACTAACATAAATGTAGGGAACAGCTGTTTTTTTTTTTGCAATTTCACGTTTGGTCCTATAGTAAAAGTTGTTCATAATGATGAGTAAAATGACCCCTAAGAGGTTGTGCGTTTATTCTGGGACATGTTGTATATTGTGTTGTTTTGGTAGGTATTGACCCAACGCTCATCTTATTTACTGGAGGCGGTCCAGTAAATGGTACGACATATTGCAGGTCAATACCTAATCTAATCACACTAATATGCGAATGTTTGTGAGTGTATATGTATGTTTCTCACTTCTTCACGCTCAAACAGCTGGATCGATTTGGATGAAATTTGGTATGTAGATAGCTTATACCCTGGATTAACACAGGCATACTTTTTGTCCCGGTCTACGCGGGTGAAACCGCGGGGCGCAGCTAGTAGTAATAATAAAGGCACTGAACTGACCTGTCCCGGCATCTCCTTGGTGTGTCCGTCGGGCACGTGGAACAGCACGAGCGGCGTGCGGCGCGCGCTGTGCGGCGAGGCGGGCGCGGCCGCCACGTCCACGCGGAAGAAGCCGCGCCGCTGCAACTGGATGATGTCACCTGCTTTCACTTTCAGGAGTTCCGTCTCGCCAAGCATTGGGATTTCCCACTGGAATAGAGACAATGGAGTTAAATACATATTCATGCTTTAACTATGAGGTAGGGGAAGAAAGCTCCTAAACCAAAAGAGCAGGGGGCCATGGTGATATTTTGACTGATTTTCCATTGAAAATAATTATCCATAAAAAAAAGTAATTAAAAAAAACTAAAAAACCCGACTGTGGTGAAAGACTTAAGTTAAAAACAAACTGAAAAGCTAAAAACAATCCCATTTTAAATTAAATAAAAGTTGGAAGCAGGCGGGACCCACTTGAGTTTGAAAATATAAAAATGGAATGTGTCCCGCCGGCTTCCAACTTTTATTTAATTTAAAATGGGCTTGTTTTTAGCTTTTCAGTTTTTTTTAATCCTACTAATCCTATTACATCACAATAATATTATAAAGGCCAATGTTTATGAGGATTGATGGATGGCCATCCATACAAACTTTGTTTGTTTCTCTTTCACACAAGAACTACTGAACGGATTTTGATGAAATTTGCCACACAGATAGTTTATAACCTGGATTACCACATATAATACTTTTTATACCGATATTCTTACAGGTTCGAGACTTACACGGGTGAAACCCGATATTCTTACAGGTTCGAGACTTACACGGGTGAAACCGTGGGGCGTTGTTAGTATATATATAAAATGCAATTTTCTTTACGCAAAAAAAAATGGCAAATCAAATATCTCATTACTCACCCTAGTCTTATGGCCAATATACTGCTTGAAATCTTCATCCTTGCCTAATAACGGCTTGGATATGATATGATCGAAGTAAACGCAGTACACTTCAACCGCCGGCGACTGGGGAGAGTCCGCCAACCAGGTTAGCTTGACAGTCTTCTTGAAGTCCTTGTTGTCTAAGTTGGGGGTACCGTCTACACTGATTATTGTGCCGTCGGCGGACCTGCAAATAAAATTGGTAATTGTATTTTTATACTTAAATGTAGACTAAAGCCAGTGTATTATTTCTTAAAACCAGCTTATAGTCTGGACATCATCTAGGACCAGGGCGCCTACTCCCTAAGTCCGTCCTTAAACACACGTAAATGCTAATTCCGCGTAAATGCTACTGAATACTAGCATTTAGGCGTGTTTAACGCCTGGAAATGCGCTAACTCTAGGTATTCGTCTCCGCCTGAGGGGACGTACTGAATTAGCATTTCTATATACGCCACCGGGACAAGTGAAAATAAATGAAAGTTTGTAAGATATTATGATTTTGGGAAAAAAAAATTATATCACTGTGGCTGTTGGAAAAAGCGACTGATGAATTTTAGGAGAATAGACAACAGTGTCTTTCTTTTCTCTATGACTACTAAAAAAATGTTTGCCAAGCATGGTTATTATGGCTATTTCATTAGACCTCATGGGTCTATGAAATAGCCATAATAACCATGCTTGGCAAACATTTTTCTAGTGATCTTTAAGGAGGATGATAATTTTCAGATGTAATGATTTACATACAGATAAAAGGCCGTCTTAGATTTAGACAAGTCGCACCGCGCTTTTGTATCGAAATACGATGCGGCTGTAAAGGCGAGAATACACTATACAATACATGCCTGTAGCTTGCATGCCAATGTGTTTGAAGAATTTAAATCATACCGGGATTTTTTAGATACCAAATTGTATTCTATAGTAGCCAACACCTCAACTTTAGGTTAATATGCATCCAATTATCCGATCTTTGATCATAACGTATCATTACTGAATACTATGACATAGAAGTGGGGTAACATGTTTCTTAAATAAGTTAGCAAATACTCACTTATGAATCTTATCAATCAAAATATTCCCGTAGCTAATAAACGTTGCATTCTCTCCCTCCTTCAAGTTCTTAGCATCGACCTGGTCTATCAGCAGTCTGTTGGACACGTATACGGTCTTGGACCCTATGTCGGGGTTCTTGGGGTGAAGGGCTACGGTCATGGTGCTGTCGGAGACCCCCTTGAGGTTCACGGGCACTGGGTTTGATTCTAGGGTCGTGTAGCGAGGCGCTACGGGGTCTATCACCTGGAATTGATAAATGATAATAATTATGTTAGTGGAAAACGAAGAAAATAGTGTAAGAAATAACAAAACATAACATATACAAAATATTTAAGTTTTCTTTCTGGTATTTTTTACGAAAAACCACACGACGCTGATGATTCTTAGCGTTAATATCGAGATCGACCAAGATAATTATGATAAAAAATTGCAATCAGGCCAGTCTTTTCCCAACTATGTTGGGGTCGGCTTCCAGCCTAACCGGATACTGTTGAATACCAGTATTTTGCATGGAGCAATTGCTTTTCTGACCTCCACAACCCAGTTGCTGTAATTTACGTAGTTTTACGTAGGCTGGGCTCCTGACGCCCCGTAACGACTGTCAAAGATCCACGAAAGCAAACGAATATGAACATTAGAAGCTCAAGTACAAAGTTCACATTTGTGTGAAACGCTTACTTAAAATTGCCAATTATACAACACTAAACGGTTTCTGTCATCTGTCTGTACCTCTTGGGTTTGGGTCCACTAGATATAAGCATTAGAAGGCAAGAATAACATAATTAGTCTATACTTCATTTACAATAAGATTAGACATTTAAACAAACCTTTTTTACAATCCGTTCAGCCGATTTTGACTTCTGTTCCGCAGGCTTATGGCATTAAAGGCAAAAAGTGGTTACAATACCAACTGTTTACTGTAGTTGCCATTTGTCATGCCACCAATGCAATAGAAGTCAATATCGGTTGAACGGACTGAAAAAAAGGTTTGTTTAAAAGTCTTATCTTATTGTAAATGCAGTCTAGATGTGTGTGATGTTATGTTACTGTTAAATTGATTCTCTCTCAGACGGTCATGAGGCCTTTACTCAATGTTAAAGTTGTTACAAAATAATAGGTCCATTTTGACAGCCCATATTATTTGATATGCCAAAGAGAGACAAACATAGCGGGACAAAGAGGGACACCCTCATGTCAAATCGGACTTAGATTGTGATAACTTTAGACGACATTGACAGCTCAATAGTTCTGATATCTATAACAAACCTTCTTGTTGATGGCCCATATCTTGTCCCACTCCATGAAGACCACTGAGCGGCTGGAGCCCTGCGCTGTGATGAACTGCCTCAGACCTTCCACTGTCATACCGCGACGTAAGACACCGCGGACGGTCGGCATACGAGGGTCATCCCTGTTACAAGGAAATTATTAAACTCAAAAAAGTGACGAATGTTTTATTGATTGTAAAAAACAATATTTACTGTGCAGATTTAACCACATTTTTTGAGAATCACAATACATTCACAGATTGGCAAGTTCAATGAGATTTGTTTGACGATACCTAGATTTATTTATCAAATACTAGCTGGTCGTGCCCGGCGTCGCCTGGTTGAATTTCATGTCTCTATCTCCAGTGATTTAGACTGTGTGTTGTCTGTTTTTAAAAAAAAATACCTTCGAAATTTTAGACTTTTCCAGTGAATTTTCCAAAAAAAACTGTCATACAAACCTTGTCCTGACAATTACAAAGAATTAGCCAAACAGGTGCAACCGTTCTGAACTTCTAAAGTGATGCGCTTACATACATTAAGGCAATTGATTTTTATTTATACATAATATACAGGGTGTTTTAAGGCGAAACACGATGAGTATCGATACCTTAACATGATAAAATAAATTAACTTGATGATTTTTTTAGTGGGGCAGCAACCTTTGTTATTGTAGTCATTTGAAATATCAGTTTTTTTTTTGTGTAGACTTCACAGGCGTGATGGGTCGGGTATCGTTATTTCAACAAGATAAAACAGATTTTATCAACTCACACTTCAAGTAACAACACAACCAGTTGACACTGCACCAAAACAAAAATCATCAATCTTTTTTATTTATTATTTGTCGGGTTTAGATATCGATACCTATCACGTCTCCGGATTTTCGCCTAATTTAATTAGACCCTGTCTAGATAGATGTACGCACGGCTACAGATCAAGCTATACATTTCCAGTGTAAGCTGATCTTGCATTGTATAGGGTTTCCTTACAATGAGACGACAGTGTAAACTGGAAATGTATAGCTTGATGTGTAGCCGTGTGTACTGCTTCTAGAAATACAGCAAACATAATTTGGAAATTACTTATCTATCTCTACTTACTTATCTGGTGATCTGTCACACAGGGTATCCTAGTATGGGCGCCAGTCTCTCACAAAGGATCATATTTTTGATTTTGTAACTACGTTATTATTCTTGTCTCTATTTATAAAATAAAATAAGTGAACCTTTGTGAAGAGAGAAATAAATAAAGATTACTATTACTATTACTAAAGATTACATAAAAGTTAAAATATTTAATCTTACCATCCATCTACTAATCCTTCTTGCACGAACCACGTAAGTTTTCGCTTTGACAGCACTGTGTTTGTCATGCTCAGTCTGTAAACATACAAATTAATTAATTAGTTACTAGAAAAAGACAAAATATAGGTAGATTAAAACACTATTATATTGAAGCGAAATGCGGGCCAATAATTGTACATGATAGGTACTATCGACAAATCGGACGCTTTACACCTTCAAGTTGCTTTTGTTAAAGGTAGTCAGTGTATAAAACACTGACTAGCTTTAGCTCGCGGCGTCACTCGCGTTAATTTAGAATTTGACAATCAATTCTGGTTGTACTATGCTTGTAATAATACAACATTAGTTTTTGTTTACCCTAAACCAGAAAAGGGGTCATTGTACTCATCATTATGAACAACTTTTTCTATGGGACCAACCTTGAAATCGCGAAAAAAAAATTAGCTGTTCCATACATTTTGTCGATTTAAATGTACACAAATGTTTGGAACAGCTGATTTTTTCGCGATTTCAAGGTTGGTCCCATAGAAAAAATTGTTCAAAATGATGAGTTCAATGACCCCTTCTCGGGTTTAGGGTAAACCAAAACTAATGTTGTATATTAGTTGGGATTCATTGAAAAATCCCTGCGCCTATGGTCCTTTGTTTTACTTTGTCATCAGTACAATTGCAGCTTGCAAGCAAAATTGTTTCAAAAGGCCTAGCGTTTGTCGATTGTACACAAAAACCATGACCAGAGGTTGCCAACGGTGCCCTATATTAAACCGTCTTTTAACCATAATAAGTAGCCAGAATATGTGTTACTAACCTAATCTCGAAAAGAAATATTAGTTAAATGTTTTTGGTCCTGCTTTATCTTTTGTTGCCTCTAACTTGGCGAGATTTCTTTTCGAAGAAGAGAGAAGAATGTTCTTTTTACTCACCGACTATACTCCCAGATGTAAGGTTTCCTGATGCCGAGCGCGTCAATGAACCAGTAGAACTGCGGGTCCCGGTCGTGGTACTCCATGGTACGAAGCACGTGCGTCACACCCTCGATGGAATCCACTATGGGGCACGCGAAGTCGTATGTTGGGTATACTCTGGAAATAGATAGTTTATTGTGTTGGTAAGTCGGACAAGCTCACACACACATTAAGAAAGTAGTTTGTTCAGAATCGTTTCTGATTTCTGTCATTTTTAATATACGCAATTTTTTATCCCAAAAATAATTAAAACTACGTAAATTACAGTCACATTTCCACTGTACAGTCCAACCAAACTTAAATGGGCGAACTAACTACTACGTTAGACCCTTAGCTTGCTTTCCACCAGAGATGTGCTATGCTACGTTGCTATGGATGCGTTTGACATCCATCAATCATATTCATTGGTCCACACAGCATAACGGGTGTTAACGGGTTCAACGAAGCTATGTTTTTTATATGAAAGAATGCGAGCTATGGATGCATGCTATGGATGGGAGCTATGGATGCGCGAGTGGTGTAGCTATGTGCATCTTCCTCGCACAGCTACCTCGCGGCGGCGCACTAACTAAATAGCATGCTTATTAGGCACGCCACCAATGAGTTGTGTGTTGACGACTAGTGGCTCCTTAAGTGTCGAACATAATGATACTCTTGTGGGCTTTGAAGTCTATGGTTGACCATAGACGTCTATAAGCCTTCCCTGCATTGCACGCTTGCAATTGAATATTTTATCGTTATCTTTTAGATTTCAAGTTGCATATAATATGGCTGTCTTATATACTACCATAGTAGGTACGTACTTGTACTGTGTGCCGGTACGCGGGTGTGTCTCGGGCTTGCAGCGGTATATCGTGGGGTCTCGCAGGCATCCGTTGGGTGACTGCATGTCGATCTTAGCGCGGACACAGCATTGCACACCAATGTCACTGGCTTTCTTCATCTCTTCCCAGAGTTGGAGGTTCTTTTCTACGGCTAGAAATTAGTAGACAAACATTATTAAATTGCTTATGAGGTTTTTTATTTTTTCTTTTTACTGCTAATTAATTAGTGAGGATTGTTTCTGAGCATAATTATTTACAATAGCTTCTATCAGAAACTTCTACAAGTAATAAATCATAACATGACTTTACAGAATTATAAAAACCGGTCAAGAGCGAGTCGGGACTCGCGCACCGAGAGTTCCGTTCCGATTTCTGAAAAAGTGTGCTATTTAGAGACATCGTTTTATTTTTCCTGTAATCTTTACATTAACTTCTATCACATAGAATAATTTCAGATTTTTATCTTTGCAAACTTCGGAGATAAGGGGCGGGGAACGGTATTTTTTTTACATTTTTCATGAAGTCGAAAATGCGACCTAAAATAGTATATTATGCAACTAGTGAATAAAGGACGGATTTAAAGCGAGGGCCATAGATGAATCACGAGCTAGTGAAGGATTCTAACTACTGAATCACGACCGTAGGGAGTGATTCATGATGATTGAATCACGAGCGTAGCGAGTGATTCAAGTGTTAGAATCCTGAGCGATGCGAGTGATTCATGGCCCTCGATATAAATTCGTTTTATTCACGAGTTACATACTATACTTTATACCATGACTACGAGAAAAAGAAAGATAAAAAAAAAAAAACATAGCGAAAATAGACATTTAATTAAGAAAAAGGAAAGTTAAATTGGCTTTGATGTAAACCAGCCGTCATTTGTTGGGTAGCAAGTTTTTCACTACATCGGCCTCATCTCAATACTCAATACTCAATATATTTATTTGCATTCCACAATGTTAACGTAGGTGGTAGGTATATTATAAAATATACATAATTTTTAGATCATTGTGGACCCTGTCGGGCACAGCAAGATAGGATAAAGGAAGAGGGCTATTATTATATTATTATTGGAAAAAGTAAAATATAAATGTTTTTCTGCTACTCACTTCCACTTTGATTTTATTTATTATTTTTGATAAACTGAGGTGTTAACACATCTTCATCACTTGAATGCATTTTTAATCGATTTATTATTAATTATCACTAAACTTTGAGTTCGTAAAACTTACAGTACTACCTATTCAAACAGCAAAGAACACAAAACAGTTTTTATTCTAATGCTAAAATCCTTTTCGAAAATGTCGACTAATCAAATTGAATTTAGAACACACCAATATAGGTCGAATACACAGATTTAGATAGCTAGATACGGCAAGCTATCCGACCAAGCGTGCCCTGCATGTTCGATTGTTCGTACTAAAGAAAGTCTGTTAGCACAGTTACGCTTAGCGATTGAAACAATTCTGTTGACGCTGAGCACATCACTAAATGGCTGGGGTGAAGTTATCGTAGGTATAAAAAGATGACACGTTCGGTTTTCATACTATCTAATAACATGCCGTATCTAGCCTAGGTACTCTAAATCTGTGGTCGAATACATTGGTATGTTCCAAATTCAAACATCAAAACAGTGAGTAAAAGTGCTTTTTATTCACTGTTTTCAGTGAATAAAATAAGCTTTTTAGAGGGGGAATGGTATAAAAAAATAATTTGAGAATGTGCAAACAGCGCTCTTTCATATGATACCCCACATGCCCTAGTAGCCCCACTTTCAATTTTTAAGACACCCTTTCAGTCCCTGTTACAAAAAAAATATAAATATTTTTACTTCTTTCTTATTTGCAAAATAGTTGGGTAAACGTCATCTAAAACTGTTCCCAATTTGAAATTGATAGCATTAGTAGTTCTTGAGATATCCAGCAGTGACAGACAGACAGACAGACTGAGTCACACCATAAGGGTTCCATTTTGGTACGGAACCCTAAAAATCAAGCTCAAATCTAGCAATTTCATGAAATCATGAGGTTTAAGGTCAATCCTAACTTATGGAGTTGTATTGCTGATTCTAATGATTATAATTCAGTAAAGCCATATTAGCTACGGCCGCGAATCATATTTTGATCAACATACAACCTGACACTGACCTGCAAATTGCAAAAAACGTAAGAAAATTTTAATTTCGCGGGCTGCCTTAGCGAATCCCCCTTAAGATTCGGATTGAGATACATTATAGAAAGCAGCCGTTAATAAATAAAGACCACAATACATACAATTATTTCTATTCCTGCTATCAACCTTCTGTTCTCTCTCGTTCTTCATCTGTTCGGCCGGCGTGTCGTCCACGAAGGCCTTGCCCTCCTTGATGAGCTTCACGCAGTAGTCCAGCATCAGGTCGAAGTACTGGGACGTGTGGGTGAAGAGGTCCGGCTTGATCTCTAGCATTTCTACGTCTTGTAGGATTACCTAGAGAGGAGATGTGTAGGATTTTGTTATTACTTTATGTTAAATTTTATTATATATATAGAAGACAAGGTAGACGTGAATCGTAAAGGAGTACTTGTGTTTTCCGTTGAATAAAAAACCGGCCAAGTGAGAGTCGGATTCGCGCACGAAGGGTTCTGTACCATTATCTATAAAAACGACAAAAATCACGTTTGTTGTATGAGAGCCACCTTAAATATTTATTTTATTCTGTTTTGTTTTTTGTGTGTTGTATTTGTTGTTAGCGGCAACAGAAATACATCATGAATACTTTAACTGTCTAACTATGACGATTCAAGAGATACAGCCTAGAGACAGACAGATGCACAGCGGAGTCTTATCAGAATCAGAATATTTATTTGTAAAACATAGGCATTTACATAAAGGTCTTAGGTTAACATATTTGGGCGCTACGTTTTGCCGTGTAGGCGTACAAATATAAAGTAAAAATGTTATTAAAACTTAAAAACTAAATAAAAGAAAAAATAAACTAAAAAAAATATTAAAAATTATCATTTACAAAATCTGGAACAGTATAATAAGCAAATAACATAAACAAATAACATTCAGGGTCAAATTAAATTAGCTAGCGAAACTCCGCAGACATGATGAGTATCGATGTCTAAACATGATAAAACAGATTTTATCAACTCAGACTTCCAAGTAAAAACACTACCAGCGGTAAATGACCCCAAATAAAATCATCAATACTTTTTATTTTGTCGTGTTTAGATATCGATACCCATCAAGTCTGCGGAGTTTCTCTCACTAATTTAATTTGATCCTTTATAGTATTCATTGTTTCTTTTCGCGCACTGGATTTCCAACGCTATGCTTAGCGCCAAGAGTTGAAAATCCAACAGTGTGTTTTTTTGACGCTCTTGGATGCACTCTGTTGTTGTTAGGTTGGATTCTCGAAGCTCGGCTCAACACCGAGAGTTGAAAATCCAGTGCGCGATAAAATCCCGCCGCGATATTTTCACGTCCGTGCCTACGTCGGCTTACAGTGAGAGCACGGTAGTTCACCTTGTTGGGTCTAATAGTCGCAAGCGCAATGGCTGAGCTAAAGATCTTGGATTCGATACTTAGACAGGCTGTGTTACTGGGTTTCTTCATTAGGATTTTTTTAGCGGCAGGTCAGTATTTGGATTTTAGTCCGGTTAGTGGCATTAAGCATAATCAGCCTATAATCCCTCAATGCTGGGACGCAGGCCTCCTCTCTTCGAAAGCTATAAACCACTATGCGGGCCCAGTGCGGGTTGGTAGATTTCACATATCTTCGAATTTTTGGTTCTTTCCTCATGATATTTTCCTTCAATCCTTTTGTAGGGTTGTATAATTATTGTTTACAGGCCTCTACCATCAGGAAAAACAAGCGTATTGTTATTATATCGAGTTAAATTAAAAACTCATACCTTCTCAAATTCAGCGTTCTCCTTAGCAGGGTTGGTATCATCAAACCGCATGATGAGTTTCCCCTGGAATGCTAGCTGGTAGTACTGGTTCAACAGAGCGGCCTTAGCATGTCCAATGTGGAGGAAACTAGAATGGGAAGATATTGTTTTCAAGTATGTACTGTTACTTCAACCTATTAAGGTGATTGCGCTGTGGTAGCCCGCGAAATACAAATTTTCTAGCGTTTTTTGCACTTTGCAGTCAGTGTAAGGTTGTACATCAGACGAATCCGGAGGAAATCTAACTTATGGGACACAGGCCTCCTCTTTGTGAGAGGGAGTGGGCTGTAATCCACCACGCGGGCCCAGTGCGAGTTGGTAGATGTCATATGCCTTTGAATTTTTGTTTCTAGGACATGCTGGTTTCCTCACGATGTTTTCTTTCACCGTTTTGAGAGCAGTGGTGATGAAATAATTTACACAAAGTAAAGCGCCTGTTAGGGTTCGAACCTACGACCTACAACTCGTAAGTCGAGCCGTTACACCAACACTGCTCTTTAGAGAGATGTATTTGATTTTTATGGTTAAAAATATGTAAACACACATTTCTTCGAATCATAATTATTTTGATCAAGATAAACCCTAACACACCTGACACTGACGAGCAAATAGCAAAAAACGTAAGAAAATTTGAATTTCGCGGGCTACCTTAGCGCATCTCCCTGAATTTGTCATAAATGGGTAAGTAATGTTTTTTTTTATTGATGAATGTCAAATCTTTTTTTTTTTTTTGTTATTTTGGAATACCACTGCTGGATATAAGCCTCTTCAATGCAAGCCATCCAGTTAAAACTTTCAAGGACATTAAATGGCCATAGCAGTCTTACAAAAAAATATCTATTGTGCCGCCTTGTTCAGTGTCCACAACAGTGTTAACAAATACGATTACACCAATTTTTTTTTCAGTAAGTACACCAATGGACTTGTCTTTATATTTTTCCAAATAGGTGTAAGCACTTACCCAGAAGCTTCAGGTGGGAACCGTACAACAACTTTGCCCATCTCAGCGTGGGGCAGTTCAATGAATTTGCCTTCCTGTTGACGACCACCCTCAGCATTGCCTGATGGTGACTTCCTGTAAATTGTAACACTAAGGTTAAGATAACACAATATTAAATGACAGATCTAGGATTTGAATGGCTAATGCTACTATAATTTTCATCTACATCTATAAATATGTATAAAAGACTTTTTAAATGATAAAACTACATGAAAATAAAAAATATATTGTAAATGACATAATAGTTGTTAATTTATATGAAAACTATAGCTTCCGTCCGCAGCTTTGCCCGCGTGGCATGTCGACAAAAAGTAGCCTATGTCCTTTTCCAGGTCATGGTCTACCCGTGCCGTGTGGCAATTTCATCCAAATCCGTTCAGCCATTTTAGTGTGAAAGTGAAACAAACAAACTCACTTTCGCAATTATAATATTAGGTAGGGTTAGGATTGTACCTTTTAGATTTTATGACTGCATGCCTTAAGGTAGAATATAGCAGAAACACTTAGTTATGTACCATCTTATATGTGGACCTACATTGTTGGCAAATAAATAAATCTGAATCTAAAAATCGATGTTTGTATGTATGTTCCCTGTGGACTCCAAAACAGCTGGAGCGATTTTGATGAAATTTTAAGGCAATAAATAATAAACTGGCATTATAACTTTTAGTTTTAGTTTACTTTGTGCCTTGCTAAGCCGTTGATCCAGGATTTCATTCCTTTGACAGTTGTTGCGGGTCATCAGAAGGCTGAAATCGTACAACCAGTCTTACTAATGCCTAGGCCGCACACATCGCGATAACCCAAAGATTCGCGTAATTGCCATGTATGTAGCCAAGTATTCGCGTATACTTCGGAGCTTCGTGCGTAGTGGCAAGGACTTCGCTCCGCTGTCGGTAAACTCTCGCAGATCAAAGCGTTTTATCGCGATGAACTTCGCTTGCGCGGCCACACTTCAGTCGGCCCCCACCCTTGCGTGCGTAGTGGACGTGTTAAGTTAAACTACAGTGCATAATATAGCTGAAGCAGTCTTGATTTGTGAATAGTTATCATCCACTTCCTCCTTTTTCTTGCTTTTAATTTGTTTTTTACATGACATAAATGTAAAAAATAATTATTTGCTGCCATAAAATACTGAGCAACAGCGGCGTCCATTTTGTTTTTTGCGTTTGTACATCGCTCGTACATCACGATAAACTTGACAACACGCACTATGTGGCCGCGCAGCTTCGCTGTAGACCGAAGACGAAGTTTATCGCCCGAATGTCATCGCGATGTACGGCCTAGGCATAGGGGGTATTGTATTACCCAGTAACTGATTAACTGGGTTGTGCGGTAGCATCCGCGGCCGAACCTGCTGTAGCAGAATCGGCTGCCCCTGCTGTCGCCGCCGTGGACGCCGTCCCTTCGTCTGGTGAGGAGCTGGATGACATGATTTTGTCGCCAGCTTCGGCCGGGGGAGGGGACGGCTTCGACGAGGGCGACCTGTTTGCCGGGCTCAGACTAGGGGGGGACGATGAGGGTTCGACCAGCGATGGCGTCCCTTTCGTCAACATGTAAAGTCCTCCAGGCAAACCTCCACCACAGTCAGACCGCGACGGCTCAGCTTCGCAAGTGGCTGGAGGTTCAACACACGGCCATTGCCCTGATCCAAGAGCCGTGGATAAGGGCGGGCCGCATTCAAGGACTCTCCAATCTTAATGGTAAGCTCCTGGTCACCACGGGTCACGATCACCCCAGATCGTGCATCTATGTCACAGGTAACCTTAAAACACATCTCTTAACGGACTTCTGTTGCAGAGATGTCTCTGCAGTTAAGCTGCTAATACAGCGTGTCGACGCCACGGAGTTGGAGATCGTGTTCGCCTCGGTCTACATGCCCGAGGCGGAGGCGCCGCCTCCCCACGGCCTCGCCCGCCTCGTGAGCCATTTCGAGAGTTGACTATTTGTTTTCGACTAACCTATCCTTACTAAACACTGGCTCCGAACCAACATTCGTAACCAGGCGTAGCCGGACAATCATAGATCTCACTCTGGCTACAGAGGGCGCGGCGGAGATTACCACTGGGTGGCAGGTCTCCAAGGAGGCGTCCTGCTCTGATCACAGGTGGATCCGCTTCGACATCCAGGTCTGTGTTCCACCTACACCACCACGGCGTAATCCGCGTAATACGGACCGTGCCACCTATACACGCAGCCTAGATTCCAAGCTGGCGACACTAAGCGATCCGACGACAGTTGTGGACACGACGCAGATTGAGGTTTTGGTAGGTCATCTCACTAAATCAATGATTGACAGCTACCAAACTGCTTGCCCAGAGACCACCCCGCGTAGCACACCGGGCAAATAACCCTGGTGGGGCGCTGAGCTGGAGCGCAAGCGCAGTAAGGTAAGGCAAGCTCTGAATAGAGCCATGAACACATGTGCGGATGAGGACTGGGATAACTATTACGCAGCCAAATCCAGCTACAAAAAATGCATCAGATTCAGGAGTACTACGGGATGGCGCAAATTCTGTGGAAGCATTGAATCTTGTCAGCAAGCGAACAGGGTAAGGAAGGTACTGGCGCAACAGCAGATATCTGGGCCCGCTACCATTCGTAAGCCTGATAATACACTCACTTCCTCGCCAGAAGAAACGAGACGCGTCCTTATTGAAACTCACTTCCCTGGATGTGTCTTCACGCAGGTAATCGACTGGCTAGATGTAATTCAAACACCATCAGACAATGATTGGCTTTACGCGAACAGGGTGATCACGTTGGAAAAGATCCAATGGGCCATTCGTAGTTTCCATCCTTTTAAGGCAGCTGGTCCTGATGGAGTTTTCCCCGCCTTACTACAGTGGGATGGGACCTCTATTGCAATAAGACTAGTGCCTTTAATGAGAGCGTGCCTGGCCTTCAGATACATTCCTAAAGGATGGAGGGAAGTGAAAGTTATATTCATCCCTAAGCCAGGTAAGGGTGACTACACAAACGCCAAATCCCACCGACCGATCAGTCTGACCTCCTTTCTCTTAAAGACTATGGAAAGGCTGTGTGACAGGGAGCTGAGGGACGGCGCTTTGAAGACGGTACCGCTACACGGTAATCAACACGCATACAGCTCGGGTAAGTCGACCGAGTCCGCTCTTCATCTAGTGGTCGGACAGATAGAGGAAGCGATTTACCAGAAAGGCACCTGCCTGGGCACGTTCATAGACATCGAAGGAGCCTTCGACAAAACCAACTTCTCCAGCATCAGCAGCGCCCTCTCCAGACATGGAGTAGAACAGGTACTAACGGACTGGATTACAAATATGTTAAGTAAACGAGTGGTTCGCCTTGAGGGTGAGCAGCATTTAGCCATGATAGCCAAAGGCTGCCCCCAGGGAGGGGTTTTGTCGCCCCTGCTATGGAATTTAGTGATTAACGACCTTATCACCAAACTCAACGCTAGCCGCTATTATACAATAGGTTATGCAGACGACCTCGCAATCCTTGTGTCGGGGAAGGTGACAGGAACGATCTGCAACCTCACTCAGCAAGCGCTACGTATTGTAGAAAGATGGTGCAGGGAATTTGACCTATCAGTGAATCCCACTAAAACTGAACTAGTCATGTTTACCCATAAACGAGCATTAGGCCCTTTCCGCCTACCAAAACTGTTCGATACAGAACTCCAGCTTACCAACGAAGTCAAGTATCTCGGGGTCATTCTAGACAGTAAGTTAAACTGGAGTAGTCATTTAGACAACAAACTAAACAGGGCCTGTATCACCTTCTGGCAGTGCAGGAAAATGATAGGTAAGAAGTGGGGCCTATCCCCGAAAATTATACTATGGCTGTACACCGCAGTGATCCGCCCCATGATCACCTACGGGGCTGTGGTCTGGTGGCCCCGCACCAAACTTGTTACAGCCTCCAATAAACTACAACATATGCAAAGACTAGCCTGCACGGCGACTACGGGCTGCATGAGGACTACTCCGACTGCAGCAGTTGAAGCCATGCTGGGTTTGCCACCGCTCCACCTGTTCATACAGCAGGAAGCAACGATGGCAGCGGTACGTCTTAATGCACTAGATCTCTGGGGTAAGACTAACTCACCACACACCGCGCTGCTTGAGGGACTCAACAAGGAGTTCCCTATTACGAAAGCTGTAAATGACCGGGTACCCAAACAATTTATTTTTAATAAAAAATACAAGATCCAGCTTCACGAGGATCGTCGATGCGAGGGGTTGCGCCCCGCAGAGCTACGCATCTTCACGGATGGATCTAAAACAGGTAGTGGCACAGGTGCTGGAATCTTCTCGGAGGACTTCAACATACACATAGCTACACCATTGGGGGTCCATAACACGGTGTTCCAGGCCGAGTGCATGGGCATTTCTCTGGCCGCTACTGCCATCATGGCCAGGGAAGTTAAGGACCACTCGATCCGCATACTCTCAGATAGCATGGCAGTTCTGCAAGCGCTAAGTAGTCACACAGTGGACTCGGGGCTAATATACGAGTGCCACCAGCGTCTCAACCAGGTGGGTAGACTCAATAATATAACCATTCAATGGATCAAGGGACACAGCGGCTCGCTAGGCAACGACGCAGCCGACGAACTTGCCAGAAGGGGGTCGAGCTTGGCACCAGTGGGACCTGAACCCATAGTGCCGCTCCCCTTCGGGTACTTGCGCACTCTGGTAAGGAAACGTACCAGGGACCAGCATCATAAGCTATGGTCGGACCAAGGTGAGTGTAGGCAGGCTAGGGAAGCACTCCCTACAATTGATGGCCGCCTCACGAAACAGTTTCTTCGACTAACTAAACAACAGCTGCGTACAGTTACTGCTGCTTTAACTGGCCATGGGTCATTTAATAAACACCTCTTTGTCATAGGAGTCACAGACAGTCCGCTGTGCAGGGCCTGCATGGAGGACGACGAGACAGCAGCTCATGTGCTTCTAAACTGCCCGGTTGTCGCCGCATACAGGGCAAAGTACTTCGGTAACCCAGGTACCATCCGGGAAGTTGTCAGTAATGTCAAGGCGCTGCTGGCCTTCTTTGAGGAGCTGGGGTGGATCGAATAACCGATTTTCCCACCCATACGCAAAATACGCGCATTGTCGTGGAGTTGCGGATACCAGCCCGTATTACCTATTACCTATTACCTAACTGGGTTGTGGAGGTCAGATAGGCAGTTGCTACATATAAAATACTGGTAAGTATTCAGCTGCATCAGGTTAGACTGGAAGCCGACCCCAACACAGTTGGGAAAAGGCTACCGAGACTGACATTAGCCACAAGCAATATCTAAGGCAACCAATTGTGAAGAGAGAATAAATGACATTTTATTATTATTGTTTTATCATAACAAACCTTGATGAAGCCTTGTTCAGACTATCCAAGACTTCAGAAGGCAGTTCCTTCAAAGCTTTAGCAACAGGTGGTTGGGCTTCAATCAACTTCATCCAGCGGAGAATGTTCTTAGGGGGATTCTTCTTTGATACATCCTTGAATTTAGCTGATACTGTAATATACACATCATACTTAGTTGATGGCACACAAGTTCTGCCATATTATTTATTAGAAAGGTGAAAAGCAAATAAAATCTAATAACAAAAGTAATAAAAATTAATGAATGGTTTTATTATACTCTATAAAAATAATGATAAGACTGACAGCTGTATTACTAGGATATAGATATTGACAGCACTTACCATACAGAACACTAAACACTGCCAAGTCAGACACAGATAAAGTTTCGCCAACCAAGTAGGTGATTGGACCAAGTGTTGTGTCCAAATATTCAATTGATTTAGGGATCTCATCCTCCAGGATAAGGCTGAATGAAAGCCAATGGTTCATTGTCACTTTCTGGAGGGGCTGAGCTGATTTGTTAAAGGCATTCTCAAGAATTCTAATCAAGTCATTGCTGGTCACATATGGCACCGGTTTTGAGGAGTTTGGCAGCACTACGGTCGATTCGCCACCCCAGGCGACTTGGACGTCTTTTGCCGAGGTTCTATAGAACTCCAAAGCTAGCAAACCACCTGAAAGTCAAAAAAGAAATCCTATTTAAAACCTAGCCCTCTTAGCTGATGCAATGTGGAGAAATATGTATGGAACACTTTATTTTACCTAGCGGTGGGTTGGATTTGTTGCACGCAACTTTCATTTTAAGCAGTTTAGGGACTCTTATTACAATAATTGTATTTATTTCAATAAAAGTGCCATGCACTCGCCGAAACAGCCCACACGAGAAGAAATTGTCAGTGTGTCAGATCAGAATGTCGCGTTGACAAATTGTTGTCAGTTAACAGTTTGACAATTGACCGAGCTCAGCCGATCTGTCAAAAGCACTACGTTTTACGCATACTTTGACCACCAAAACCAAATGGTTTCACCGAACAAACTCGTGATAACTAAAACAAAATGCATAATTTGCTTCATTCTTAATTAAGGATACCACAACCTGCCCTAGTGACCCAGATACAAAAATACGTATGCAATTTCAATGGGACTGCCACTTGCTCATACAATAGTGTGGTGTCTTGGTTTTGGTTAGGTTTAGGTATCACAATAAAACACTGTTTGCAATATCACTGCGTTAGGCGTGTTGTCATAACGGCCGCTCGGACCAGACTGAGTGTGGCGCACCACTCCACAATCCCCCCACTGCGCAACCCCTACCACAGCACGCATAACTTGTTTATTAAACGTCACATCTCTTCTTTACAAAATGTAAAAAAACAATAATAAAATCATTTGCTTATAAAATAAATGGCTGACAATATTTCAATTAATCTTGTCAGTAGTTAATCAGAAAGATAGTCGTTCGTTCACAAATCTAAGTCTTCATGGAGAAGAAGTACAAGAAACTTCATGGAAACAGTATTAAAGTATTCTATCAACACATTTCTTACATTTCCATAACTTATCGTTAACTTCAAAACAGTTCTATCTCTTGGACCATTACTCAGAATAATAGCAACAATAGAACTTGAATATTGCATTATACAATTTCAACACATTAGCAATATAATATACCTTACAAATATTGCATTATACAATTTCAACACATTAGCAATATAATATACCTTACACAAAGACCTAATCATAATAAACAATAATTACGGTATAATATATGTAAATAGTTAGTTTGTGAATCAAATTCATTACTGGAATCACCAGTTTCTGATTTATGGACCGTCCATTTACTTTCTAATTTCTTTAATTGAATAATGTTTCTACGTGACGTCTGTTCTGTAATATCATCCTGTTCTTCATCACCAACTCTTTTTTTTTTTAAATGAGATTGATCATTAAATTGTTAAGTTAATACATTTCCTTTAATCATTTTTGTTGTTTTCTTTGATAATAATATTGCTATTTTACTTTACTTTCAAGTAATTTGACATTTTTGCTAGTCTAGCAAAGATTTCAAATTTCAGATTTCAAATTAGCTAGCTTTGTTATTTTACTTTCAAGTAATTTGAATTTTTTTTTTTTTTTTTTTTACTAGTCATACTGCTAGTGTTGTGAAAGACATAAATCCTTTAGTCTTTATTTCTAGGCCAAAATAGATTTACAAGACTTGGGGACTATTAGTCTCAAAAGTCACAAGTCCTTTGAGTCTTTTAGATTTACAAGACTTGGGGACTATTAGTCTCAAAAGTCACAAGTCCTTTGAGTCTTTTAAGTCCAGAGTTCTTTGACTCTTTAAATCCTATGTCTTCTAAGTATTATATTTTAGGCACACATCTAATTTCAATTTTTTTTTTCCTTGGCTTAACTTTAGATAAGGAGTCAGGCGACTCAAACCCAAATTCTTTGAGACATACTCGAGGAAGTAGCTATCATAGGCAGGTTTGGGCAGTACCTGAATTTCTTGTTATTTGAAATACAACTACCTATTTGGTATTTGTTTTCAAACTACTACTTTTAAACGTAATTTGTAATTAATATTTCAAATACCTGACGCTGAAGTGTTTTGTAGCTAGTATTTCAAACACTTATGACTTCAAAATACATTTTTACATAAATACATTTAGTTATCTTATTAATGAAAACGAAAAATAAGCTGCCTCATACATACACTAGCTTCTGCACTAGAAGCAGTATATATGTTAATGTTTAGAGTTGGCAACACTACGTGTACTGACTGAATTGTTAAATTTTTCATTGAAATAGTTATGAATTTTGTCTATTTGTATGGTTTTATAAATTTGAGTTATAGGGCTCTATAACTACCTATCATTTGTACCATAAGTATTCCAAAATTATATAAGCATTATTAGCACTTTCAAGTGTGCAAGTTGAAATTTACGACAGTTGTAAGGCTCTCAATGTATTTTGTATTTTAAATAAACAGAGTCAAAATATTTTGTATTTCAATCGAAGCAAAGCATATTATATTTTGCCCAGCCCTGATCACAGGTAAAATTAGCTTACGAATCAATTTACATAAATTCCCAGTTTGGCAATAAAAATGCTACCACTGGTAAGCAAAACGATTCTGTTTTGTTTGTAAGAACCAAGCATTAGTTGCCCAAACACTAAATATAACTTGATAGTTTTTTTTTAGTTTTATTGAACCCAAAAGAATTAATTAAACAAAATACTCAAAATATTCATTGCAAGATTTTGATCACTTACTTTACAAATTAAAGTGCTTTTAATTTTATTTAAGTTTTAAGTAAGTTAAAGGCTTCTCCCAACCATGTTGGGGTCGACTTCCAGTCCAACTGGATGCAGTCAAGCACCAGTATTTTACATGAAGTGACTGCTATCTCACCTTCAGTTACTGGGTAATACAATACCCTTTGGTTAGACTGGTTGTCAGACCCTCGGGCTTCCAACTACCCGTAACGACTGTCAAAGTTTCACGAATTACAGCCGGGACCAACGGCTTAGCGTTTTTTTTTTTTTTTTTTAATATTGAAGTCACCACACATAATTACTTCTTTATTTACAGTTTCAAGTTTTGCCAAAACATTCAGTTTCAAGTTTTGCCAAAACATTAATTACTGACTCAATTATAGAGTATTTTTAATAATTTGGGGGTCTGTCAACGCACATGGTACCTATATTATGACGTGCTTAACTAGCACAACACAAGAAAGTTCACAGCCATTTATGTTCAACAGATAATTCAACTGTCTTTACGAGTTTTTGATTGAATACAACTTTTGATTAGGATTAGTGAACCAGCACACACAATATTGTTTTCATGCAATTTAACTGCAATGGTTCGTGCCACTATAATGACTTGACCTTGTGTTCACGTTCTGTGTCCAAACAGTTTATTCTTTCATTATTTCTTTTTGTTTTGATATCATCTTTTTTCATTTAAAAACTATCAGAGTAATAATGACATTAGGGTCATAAATGTATTCCTAATTTTGATGAAATTATGTATTTGTAGGAAGCCTGTGGCATACAATAATTTTGAGAAGAATGACTCAGTTTTTTGCAAAGTAATTTCCATAACCCCTTTTCCAAAACTATCAGAAAACATAATGGAGCAGTAAAAACTTTACTAATTACAAGGAAGAGAACTAGTTTTTAACTGAACTACTTGCAATGGACCTTGTTCAATGCCTGGTGTATCCTGATTGGGGATACAGACCCAAACACTTCCTAACTGGGACGGGTTCTCCGTTGCTTCAGTTTGGAGAGTGGCAAGTTTGGATTTCCTTAGCAAAGAACAATGAGAGCTGCTGAGAGTTGGTGAGTCCACTTGTCTGCATTAGATTTGCACATGTCCACTAACTCATTTGCAGCAAGGATATGCTTCTGAATTAGTTTTTTTTCCAGACCTCACATACCTAGTATAAAGTGACTGCATTGACTCTTCTTATACCTGAATTTCAGACTAAGCGTTGAGTGTCAATCTCATAAATGTTCTTACTGTCTTCTCATTTTGATAGTTATTGGATTTATTTAGCAACAAAACAAGTTTTTTTCTTATATTTGAACTGCGTTTTTTTTTTATTACTTATTGCATCTTTTTATGATTTTATTTAGTTTTGCATATTTTTCATTTTATTTTGAGTTACTTTATAACTATTATTATTATGTTTCAATTTTCAATATAGAAACTTCAGTAAGGTCTATGTTTAGTAAGGAAGAAATTTTGAAATTGGTTTTATATTATTCAATATATGTTTCTGGTTTTCATAGCCAGAGTACATTCTTTTTGTTTTGTTTCAGTAATTTAGTAACTTGTACATTTGCACGAATTAATTGTGCTACTTACATATATACCTACTTACATGTTTTCCTATTTATCTGGTACCATTCAGACTTAACTGAATTACCACATTAACAATAACTCATTTAAAATGCAACGAAAGACATTAAAACTACTGTTCCATTTCAAACAGAACAACAAATTTATAGAATTATTATTACAGCGTAACTATAGTGAAAACCATTAAAATTGTCTGTATTTAACTGATAATTAATCTTATAAGATCAATGAAATAATATTGCTTGGAAAGTAGACCAAACAAACCAAAGAAATATTGCTATTTTCACTCGAAGCCATATTTTACTTTGCAATCGTTAAAGTGTTTATTATAAATATGAAACTTTAAAAATTACATTTAAATTATAAGTTTCTCGTAACACTAAACGGTGTTATAATAATGTTTAAATTTCGAGATAATTGTTTTGATAAAATCTAGTTGGTTTTTATTTTCACTAGCGCTGACCCAATTTCTGTTGAAATCTCGTTCTGGGGGATTAATAACGTGTTTGGATTTTGTAGTCTATATTTCCAAAAATGTTTATATGATTATCTACCAATGTCCGTGGTTTTTCGAGCACAGGTATAGCGTGATTAAATAGGTAACTCACTTATTATTTTCACATTGCAAATTGTGAAAATGTGTAGGCAGGTAGGTTTTTGATAATTATGCCCGAATGTTTTCAAGATTACTTTGGGCTATCTGCCACTATTGTCTTTTGTTTGTTGTTTGACATTGCTTATAATAGTTTTGTTTGTATTAACTGATTTTATTTTAGCAGTTCACTATTTAATCCATACCAATATGTTTTTTCTAGCACTAACAACTTAGCTAGTTCGTTTTTTATCCACTATGGTACCAGGTATCCAGGTAAGGTACCCATTGGATTTATTTAAGCTTATTTAGCTTACAGGTACCCACTATTCATTTGATAGTTTAGCTTTTCAAATTACTTCGTAATGTTATGATATCGATTAACCAAATAATCTATCAGTTTAGGTACCCACTATTCATTTAATAGTTTACCTTTCCAAATTACGTGTAATGTTTTGATACCGATTAACCACATAATCTATCAGTTTCGCGCTTTCCACGACTCATTTGCCTTTTTGGCAATTTTGTTATAGTTTAGTTGGCACATATCAACAAATGAGGTCATTATTCTTTTGTTTTTTTTTTTAGATGTTTAAAGTGAAATGTAGGTAGTGACTACTATTCGTGACTAGATATTCACGGTAAATAAACAAAGAAAATTAAATGCCACTCACGAATGATTGACGATTTGATTTGATTTGACAATGATGATGATGCATTAAATGACATTCACGGTTTTCACGATTATTTACTGTCATTTCATGTGTATTTTCTTAAGAGCCATAGGTACACTATTAGGTATTGGTAGTTTTATGAATATATGCTATGTTTTACCACAAATTATTCAGGGGAAACTTAAGCTACATGAAACCTCATTCGTTAACTTGCCAACATATCTCGCAACCATTAGGTTGTTTTAATTTTAAATTTTATGCACGACATACCTTAATCCTCGTCGCCACTTGTGGTGTCTTGGTTTTGGTTAGGTTTAGGTATCACAATAAAACACTGTTTGCAATATCACTGCGTTAGGCGTGTTGTCATAACGGCCGCTCGGACCAGACCAGGGTCATCAAACTTAGAACTAAAAGCCTGGCAGAACTTGGATCATTATACTGAAAAATTGTGGAGTACCAAATGTAACTTAAAAATCTTCGTAAAGAAGTAGTTTTGTCATTAGTAGTATTATATTGCGAGAGTTTCGATCAGATGGATATAGAGGTCACTACTACAGCATTAAACAGACATATTGAAATGAATATTATGTTGTACGATATTTCAACAATTGACGGACAGTATAATTTAGACGGGTTATTTTCTAAACATCATTTACCTTAGTGTTGTTTACTACCGTAATGGTAATTTTGTGTGTGTTTGTGGGTGCGTGTACTTATTTAATTTTAATTATTAAAATCAATTAATACTTTTATTTGCCATTCATTTTATTGCGTTTCTAGTTTTATGATGTTCCTTTTTATTTTTAATCAGTTGTAACAGTTTATTTCGATATTTTTAGAAATTACTCCAAACAGAGTTAGTAGAATTCTAGAATTACGGCTACTGTTAACATTAATTTTCATGTCAATACGTCAGTATTATCAGTCAGATTTTTTGTATTTAATTATTGCAAAACAATTAATAAAATTTTTACTTACTGGAAAGCAAGATAAGTACTATCAGTGACTCCGATAAATATCAAGTAATGGCTAGAAATTACTATACAATTCTTACTGGAAAGCAAGCTACAATCAGCGACACCGCTATAGACCAAGTACCTAATGGCTAGAAATGACTATAAAATTCTTACTGGAAAGCAAGATACTATCAGCGACACCGATAAATACCAAGTAATGGCTAGAAATTACTATAAAAAACATTGTAAAAGGCCTCTTATTTGATGAAATAAATGTAATTAATTACCTAACAAGTTTATGATGTTTCATTTTATTTAATGTATGGATTACGATGGTAATGGTTTTAATAATCATTTAAAATACTATACTTAATCCATACATTAATTTAAAACGCTAAAAAGGAATGGGCAAGCTTTATTTAGGTACTAGCTATAGAAATAAATACAGATAAAGTTTTCATCGGAGAAATCTAGATGTCGCTGTTGTCCACTGCTTGAAAAACCCGTGAAGTCAGATCTCTATGCCCTATAAGTAAAAGTACTCTGTGGACCAGACTGAGTGTGGCGTAGAGATGGGTCATTGACGGTTTTTGAGTTAATGTAATTTAACTGTTAAACATAAATGGTCAACGGGTTAAAAAAACTGTTAATAAATAACAGGTTAAAATTTCAATGATTCAATCGTTAGCGATAATCGTCAATTTATTGTGTCAACGTTTACGATACGAACGAATACGCATAAAATAACAATTTTGTTGCAGTTTAGGTTGAGATTTGATAAGAAATATTTTTTTTATTTTTATTAAACTGTACTGTAATGGAATGACCTTTCCTTCGTACTTATTCCAGGCTTAGGACTGCCTGGGTAAAAATAGTATCCAGGCGTACTTAAAAGATCATCTGATTGTTTATACATAATTAATTTTTAAAGTAACGAATATTTCCGAAGGAGACTAAATTCACAGAAATGAATAAAATAATATTGAAATAATGCGTTGAGTGCGTTGACGTAAACTGACAGCTAATATTTTCAACCTGTTGTTTCATTAATGATTAACAGTTAACCCGTTGACCAATGAAAAGTCGTTAAAAAAAACAGTTTATTGATTCAACGCCCACCTCTAGTGTGGCGCACCACTCCACAATCCCCCCACTGCGCAACCCCTACCACAGCACGCATAACTTGTTTATTAAACGTCACAAATAGTATTGACAATTCTGAGAAAAAGTGAATGCTTCATATTCCAAAAACCTCAAGCATGAAACGCAATATTTCATTATACATTGCTTTTACAACACCATGCAGTATTCAACGCTTGTTTACAAACATGGAAGTGTATTATAAAATTTCAGTAGTACTGTCATTCAATTTATTATCGACTGAAACATTTTGCTACAAAAATATTTTGTATTTATTTGTTTATTTCGATTTCAGATGCCCTAAACTAGAATAATTTATTTCAAAATGTTTTAGTGTTGAACCAGCTTTATCTAATAAAATAAGGTGTCAAATTTATCGTAAGTAGTTCCTTAAAAATATTAAATTCGGAAAACTACAAGTGTTTTCGTATTTTCATTTACAAAATACAATTTTCCTTGACATGTCTAAAGCCCAAACATCTAAATCCTATTTACAATCGTC
Source organism: Cosmia trapezina (assembly GCA_905163495.3). Classification (NCBI taxonomy): domain Eukaryota; kingdom Metazoa; phylum Arthropoda; class Insecta; order Lepidoptera; family Noctuidae; genus Cosmia; species Cosmia trapezina. The sequence continues at coordinate 7,548,524 of LR991035.1, forward strand.
CAGAATCGCTCTCTCCAAGTTTCAAGCAAATGTTTATAAACATTTTGCATTTTGCAGGTCATGGTGTAAAACTGAAACAAATATTTTTTGCGAGTTAGTGGAAGGTCCTGGTTGTGATCATGAAGCGCCAAAACGTCCGCACACTATCCCTGGTGGTTTGTACATTCACATATTTGCTGATCGGCGCCGCAGTCTTCGATGCTTTGGAGTCCGAAACGGAGAGTAAAAGATGGGAAGTTTTGTCTGGTAAGTGGTCTAAAACCTATTTTACTCTATGAATATTCTTATTGGTCTGTTCTTGTTAGAATCTTGTTACTTACTAGTGAAAATAAAATGAGATACATTAACTACAACTAGTGAATATATAAAGCAATCAAGAAAGCAATGATATGAACATTTTTTGTCATGCTAATATATTTATTCTTTATGTAGGTACCCAATTGTTGTATTAAATTCGTAAATAAGATTGAGCAGTCAGACAACTGTTGTCTGTATGTTTACTGCAAAGAGGATACATACTCAGATACTTGTATCCACAATTAGAATATCTATCAAGCAAGAAATCATGAAGCCATGGAGTTTCTTGCTTGTACTTTTCCATCTAGGTACCTACTACACTTTGGAGTTTTAATTGAAATAAATTGTTTGAGTCAGTTGAGTTTTGGGTCCATATTTGAGCCGGTAATGTATATTGCGTAAGGTATAGGTAAACACTTTATTTAATTAAAATTTATTTCATTCATTTATTATTCCTTTTCCAGACATGAGGAATGGCTTAATTCGTAGATATAACATAACACCTGAAGACTACCACATGATAGAGATAGTTATCATAGAGAACAAACCGCATAAAGCAGGGCCACAGTGGAAGTTTGCTGGAGCCTTCTATTTTGCGACAGTGGTGTTGGCTATGATTGGTTATGGACACTCTACACCTGTTACATATGGAGGGAAGGCGTTTTGTATGGCGTATGCTATGGTAAGATTATTTATCTATATAAATAAATAAATATCCTTGGACATTTCACACAACGCCATCTAGTCCATCTAGGTAACAGGTAATACGGGCTGGTATCCGCAACTCCACGACAATGCGCGTATTTTGCGTAGGGGTGGGAAAATCAGTTATTCGATCCACCCTAGCTCCTCAAAGAAGGCCAGCAGCGCCTTGGCATTACTGACAACCTCCCGGATGGTACCTGGGTTACCAAAGTACTTTGCCCTGTATGCGGCGACAACCGGGCAGTTTAGAAGCACATGAGCTGCTGTCTCGTCGTCCTCCATGCAGGCCCCGCACAGCGGACTGTCTGTGACTCCTATGACAAAGAGGTGTTTATTAAATGACCCATGGCCAGTTAAAGCAGCTGTAACTGTACGCAGCTGTTGTTTATTTAGTCGAAGAAACTGTTTTGTGAGGCGGCCATCAATTGTAGGGAGTGCTTCCCTAGCCTGCCTACACTCACCTTGGTCCGACCATAGCTTGTGATGCTGGTCCCTGGTACGTTTCCTTACCAGAGTGCGCAAGTACCCGAAGGGGAGCGGCACTATGGGTTCAGGTCCCACTGGTGCCATGCTCGACCCCCTTCTGGCAAGTTCATCGGCTGCGTCGTTGCCTAGCGAGCCGCTGTGTCCCTTGATCCATTGAATGGTTATATTATTGAGTCTACCCACCTGGTTGAGACGCTGGTGGCACTCGTATATTAGCCCAGAGTCCACTGTGTGACTACTTAGCGCTTGCAGAACAGCCATGCTATCTGAGAGTATGCGGATCGAGTGGTCCTTAACTTCCCTGGCCATGATGGCAGTAGCGGCCAGAGAAATGACCATGCACTCGGCCTGGAACACCGTGTTATGGACCCCCAATGGTGTAGCTATGTGTATGTTGGCACAGGTGCTGGAATCTTCTCGGAGGAGAAGATTCCAGCACCTGTGCCACTACCTGTTTTAGATCCATCCGTGAAGATGCGCAGCTCTGCGGGGCACAACCCCTCGCATCGACGGTACTCGAGAAGCTGGATCTTGTATTTTTTATTAAAAATAAATTGTTTGGGTACCCGGTCATTTACAGCTTTCGTAATAGGGAACTCCTTGTTGAGTCCCTCAAGCAGCGCGGTGTGTGGTGAGTTAGTCTTACCCCAGAGATCTAGTGCATTAAGACGTACCGCTGCCATTGTTGCTTCCTGCTGTATGAACAGGTGGAGCGGTGGTAATCCCAGCATGGCTTCAACTGCTGCAGTCGGAGTAGTCCTCATGCAGCCCGTAGTCGCCGTGCAGGCTAGTCTTTGCACATGTTGTAGTTTAGAGGCTGTAACAAGTTTGTTTTCTAGTCCATCTATAAGTTATCATAAATTAATTTTTAATCTATAATACATTAGTGGTAGTTAAACACCAAGAGTAATTAGCCAACCACTTGATGGCTTTTCAGACAGGAATTCATTTAAACACAGTTCATCAAACATTTCATAAAAATCTGGATATCATGGTTTTGCCACAGGGACAGTCTTGTCTTTTCATATATTAGCATAATAATGGGACTGGACAACATTTTAGACTGTGGGGGAGACTAAAATCCTTTCCTCTCTCTTTTTACATAAACATAATTATGTACCATACCATGTAACCATAAATAGCAGATAAACACAAAAACAACAACAACAGCCCAATAAGTTCTTGTTAACTTATTCTGGCAGATATTTACATAAAAATACTGCTATTTTTTTATCAATTTGTACTGTCCCACTGCTGGGCAAAAGTGTCCCCCACACTTCCCTGTGTGTTGCCTTCTCCGGCCAACCTCCCATAAATGCCTGTAAGTCATCACCTCAGCGTTTCCTCGCCTCCCTCGGCGACGACTCCCGTCTTCTGGGTCCCACTGCATGACGACTCTGTCCTATCTGTTCCAATGCATCCTACATCATTGAAGGTAAAACACCAGCAACCTCTTAAGGGGTCATTGTACTCATCATTATAAAAAAAAAAAAAAAAAGATTTATTGAACAAAAATGGTTGAACAATCAAACACAAACAACACCATTAGTATACAATAATAGCGTATTACAATTATATAACCACTAGTGTTATAAGGAGTCTGTATGAACAACTTTTATAAGGGTACCAAACATGAAATCGCGAAAAAAAAATCAGCTGCTCCCCTACATTTTGAAGAGTTTGATGTAGATAAATGTACTGAACAGTAGAATTTTTTTATGCGAGTTCAGGTTATTCCCATAGTAAAAGTTGTTCATAATGATGAGTACATTGACCCCTGAAGAGGTTTCTGGTGTTTTAAAACGGTCCTGTGTTTTTCAATTGTCAGATAACAAATCTAGCAAACTTGAATGCTAGTTCTCACATTCCAGGTGGGAATTCCCCTCGGCCTGGTGATGTTCCAGAGCATAGGCGAGCGTCTGAACAAGTTCGCTTCAGTGGTCATCAGACGAGCGAAGTGCTACCTGCGATGTAACACCACCGAAGCCACCGAAATGAACCTCATGTTTGCGACCGGGATGCTGTCGTCCATTATTATTACTACTGGTAAGGTGTTAGCTGCAGTAAAGTCCATAGGTGCAGCTTCAGACTGAAATCAATGTTTAGCTTTGATATTCATCCAGGTTTTAAACTGAATAAATATTCTTTACCAGCAGGACAGGACACAAGGTAGGATGTCATTCTGTCAGAGCTCAATCAAGGTTGGATGAGCTTTGGCAGAATGACATCCTACCCCTGTCATATTATGTGGATCTTTGACAGTCGTTATGGGTCATCAGAAGAAGTCCAAAAGTCTGCCAACCGGTCTTACCAAGGGGTATCATATTACGCAGTAACTGGGTTGTGGAGGTCAGATAGGTAGTCGCTCCATGTAAAATACTGGTATTTAGCTGCATCCGGTTAGACTGGAAGCCGACCCAAACAGCTAGGCAGATGATGATGAAAAAAAATCCCCTGAAAAATATAATAGTAAAATCTTTTTTATGTGTCTGCTAGGTGCTGCTGTATTCTCGCGCTACGAAGGTTGGAACTACTTCGACAGTTTCTACTACTGTTTTGTTACTCTCACCACCATCGGATTCGGCGATTATGTTGCCTTACAAGTACGTATCATAAACACGTGCTCATGACTCATTATTTTACCAAATAGCAAGAAGTTACTTACCCCAAAAATCTAGTAGGACATACCTACCTACGTAACGGCCCCTTATAATTGTATTGGAGAATTCTGTTGGGAGTATTCTAATTAATTAATTAGTTTATCTTTAATTCAGACAATAGGGCCCATAAGAAAACAACAACAGTGCTTATAATAGTACACACAAAAATAAAAAGGTACTAAACAAAACAATAATAAAATTATCTCCTATTTCCTATTTGTGTGCAAGTGTAGTGTATACCTGCCCAGTACACAGCAAATGGACTATCAATTTTGGACGCTAACGTTCTGTTGTTGCTACCACGGACCCTAATGAGATAATAATATATTGAAATATTACCTACTGCTTGCTTCCTTAGTTATATTCGTGATTTAGAGTGCATAGCATATGAACAATTTGAATGCTATTTTGACCTACATTTCAGAACGATCAAGCATTGACCAGCAAACCAGGTTACGTCGCTTTAAGTCTGGTGTTCATCCTCTTTGGTCTGGCCGTGGTTGCCGCTAGTATCAACTTGCTGGTTCTACGTTTCATGACCATGTGAGTATCTTAGCTTGTATGTTCTGCAACTATGATAAGACGAAAACATATAAATTAACTGATAGTTAATGCGTAGTGATCACTACGAAGTATCTTGAAGTCGAAGTGTGTTTCGAAGTGAAGGTCTTTAATGCGGGAGTCACAAAATGGCGGACCGCCGACCTATTTTGTGCCGACCTTCTAAGGCGAGTAGAAAATAATCATAAGTCTGGAGATATGGAACATTTTGAAATTTCCTAAGCTCACATTTTTAGTCAGATCAGGTACTTAGATTTTTTTGACCTCACCTGACCTACCAGGATGTCATCTGACTAAAAATGTGAGCATAGGAGAAATTTCAAAATGTTATTTCCAGACTTATGTAGTTGGCGGCACTACGATCTAACCACCACCACCTAAGTACACATTATGGTAAAGCATTAAAGATATTGAGTATTGAGTATTGAGTATTGATCTCGACTTACTGATGAACATCTTCAGGATTTAATGACAATTAGCTTGCACCAAGTTTACTCCAGACTTCAGACCACAGAGTACTTTTACTTTTCAGACAGATAGGTAGCTCAAAGTATGAAATTCAATTTGTAGGTCATAGACTTTTTTTATAAGTCTATGTTGTAGGTATAGGTGCTCTGTTAAAATTAATTTAATCTTGATTGCTAACTTGCTATAACGGACCGCGACAGTCAAATCAAGTCAAATTATTTTTAAAAAGTGACCCCCAAGGCCCCAATGAAACTAATTGGTGATCCCTGATCAAAAACTTATAAATCCAGCATAGACTTATAAAAAAAGATCTTTTTTTATAAGTCTATGTCCAGCATTTATATCTTACTTACCGAATAAGTACTTTCTTTTCCCTTGTCCAATTTGCCCATTATCAAAGTCATACTTATATTCAGTTTATTTACCTCGCAGACTTATTAGACTTACATAAATTATGAGGCAACATTATTTCAGAAATTACACTAACATGTTCACATAAATATTTCTAGGCAAGCTGAAGACGCTGCCCGAGATGAAGAAGATAAAGATGGCTCCAGGATTCTCTTGCCAATAGATGAACACCCTATAATGGGACGACAGAGGTCTCATGATGATCAGGCATCGGTGAGCCAACAACACATAAAATTATTTATACCTACATTTTTAGGTTAGGTATTCGTCGAGTTAGTTCCAAACGTGACCGCTAGATGTCAGTGTGCTGATGACGCGCATTTCTGAAACGCGGTGTTATGATTCGCCTCGATTGACTTAGGCTCCCCGACTTCCCATTTTCTGGTATCGCTTCTCGGCCTTTTGGCTAAGATCAAAGTGTAGTATCTGTTCTTTTCAGCTTAATATCTGAAAGTTCCCTCACTGAGGGACCAGTATATTAAACTGATTTTTGTAAGCTGACGGGATGTTCGGGGCTCGCTCCACTCCCGTCGCGGGTCGGCCCGGCATTGCAGTGCCGCCGGGATCGGCCCACATAATACCCTATCAAACTGTGCCTATAAGGCAAACTAGGCAAAGTGCTATCATGCATTCATAAATATCGGTCATGGCTTATTATTAGAGATGAGATATACCTGCCATTCTCCATACCCGGCCTTTAAGGTATGGGTATCACTAAATACCTGGTACAAATACCAGGTATCAAAATACTTCTAAGTATTTGGGTGTGGTAGGATTTCGATAAGTAAACGTATGCGATAAGTATGGTATGCCTAAAATATAATGTAGGTACGACGTTTCAAGTACCTACACGTAATTATGCATTATGAGATATGAAATCTTTCCTTCCTACTTTACCATTAAATATAATATTTACCACTAAATATAGATAAAAACAAACAGGTGTAACGAAATCGCAATCACAACTGACGCAAAAAATCAAAACATTGTCGACCTAAGTACCACTAGACAACGTACATTCAAACACGTAATAATATTCCCTAACATAAACAAACTAAGGAACTCTTTCACGTCGTGACAAAAAATGTAATTATGCTATTATGTTCCTTATGCACGTAAAAATAAGTACCCATTTTGTCTAACTAAATTAAATCAACCGAATGTTCATAAAGCACGAATGACGTTTCGGGTCCCTTCGTAAGCTGTCGGGTAGCTTCGGGTTGCTTCGGCGTACCGAACTACCGACCGATAAAACTGGGCGCTACCTTGTGGTAGCGGTTCGTATCGTACTATGCGTCTGACGTCATACCTTCAAGGTATTTACCCAGTATTTCGGTCCGTACCTGGTCTATGTACTGGGAAGCACATACTTGGTATATATACCTCTACCAGTATATACGTCTCATCTCTACTTATTATCTTCTATTGTATTCTAATGATTCTTGACGGATTCTTGAAGGAGCTCGTGGCTAAGTAATAACAGCCGCACGGGTCGATCCATCAGGTTAAGCTACGCTTGCCGGGGTTGGTCAGTGGATGGGTGACCATCTTTACATATCGAGATTCCTCCGTGCCTCGGAAAGCACGTTAAGCCGTTGGTCCCGGCTGTTATTCGTGGATCTTTGACAGTCGTTACGGGTCGTCAGAAGCCCGAAAGTCTGACAACCAGTCTTACCAAGGGGTATCGTATTACCCAGTTACTGGGTTGTGGAGGTCAGATAGGCAGTCGCTCCATGTAAAATACTGGTATTCAGCTGCATCCGGTTAGACTGGAAGCCGACCCCAACATAGTTGGGAAAAGGCTAGGCAGATTGATTGATTCTTGACGATATATTTATATTATAATTATTCGTAGAATGGGGCCCTTGCTCCGTTCGCATTCGCACCCCTAATGTTATGAAAGTGGTATTTACGATATAATGGAGTGGAGCCGTTGCTCCGTTCTATTTATATTACTGTATTTTATTATGAAAGCATTGACGTTAAGGCGAACAAAGCACGATGCTGAGGAGTTGTATTAATATCATTATTACACAGCTCTTCATCTGTTACTCCGTTCCATAAAAAAACGCTAATTTCTTGTAGGTGTGCTCCTGTAACTGCCTTGGCAACAAGCAGTGCGAGGGCGGAGCCCTGCTGGCGACTCAGTCTCGACCGCACCGCTTGCATCGCCGTGTGTCTCTCGCACTCGCGCCAGAGCTCATTGAGAGGGCTTCCGTTTAAATATGGATAAGATGAAAGATTGGTAAAGGTATAGTTCGATTCTAACTTAATGGCGGATCGGAAGTTAGCTGCGAGTGCAGGTATACGATTCCAACTTAATGGAGCTAAATCTTAATACATTCTTAAATGAAGTAAAACTTAATGGAGTCTAAATTATTGTCGACTTGACTGTATTAGCACGGTCTGAGTGCAGCTAACATCCGAGCACCATTCAGTTTGAATCGAACTACTTAAATTGATAGAATGAGAAAAATGTTATGACACAAGCTTCGAGAAAGAAAATCATAAGTAACTTGTACCTACTGTCAGTTGAAGTTTTTGTTAACAAATCTTATGTTATTTAGATGTTTATTTATTTTTTTGTTATTATCTTTACATGACGTTACTTTATAAGTAGAAAACTATCAGCCGCGATTTTGTTTTAAAAATTATTTGCGATTGTAAGTATTGTTATTTCTGTGATGATTCATCAGTACCTATTAATAGTAAGTGAAACATCTTTAAGTATGTTAGTTCTGTGATTAAGTATCAAAGAGTAGAATATTGTATTGTAGTAGTAGAATATTGTAGAAAATTATTATTTAAAGAATTATATTTATTTAACACATTATGTATCTTTCGCCAAAGTTGGATTAGGTTGTAAAGTTTATCCAATTGTCGGATATCTTCCTATAGTGTTGTGGAAATAGATGTTGTCTGTTTTGTGCCAACATTTTAGTAAATTAAATACTATTGTAATTAGTTGTATGAGTCATTTACATTGGTCGAAGCCTTCATTCAGTATATACCAGAAAGATTTAGGTAGTGAAATAAAGGTAAACAATCTTGATGTGACTTTTTACACAAACACATAAAACTAATGGTTCAATTGATTTAGTAATCATTATTGTTGTATTTACATTGGTTTTTAGTTGCATTTTATTTTTAAATTGTAGTTTTAAAATAAAAAATGTTAAAAGACACATCAAGATTGTTTACCTTTATTTCACTACCTACCTAAACCTTTCTGGTATAGTAGGTAATTATTTTACAATTACAATATTTCTCTTAGTTACATGTATAAACTCACGCCTTCTTCACCTAGGGGTAAGCAGAATGTCTGCCTTAAGGATTAGCAAGTGGTGTTCTGTAATTTCTGCCGGAAACTACGGAACGCCATAGTCTGCTAATCTTTAAATATTAGGGAATGCCCTAGGAGGATATACTGGATGACTTTTTTTACCGTCTTGAAAAAAACAGGCTTTAATAGGTGAATGGAGTAGAAGCATATATGGCACCTAGTTTTTTTTTTCAAACTTTGTAAAAAAAAATCGAAATTCAAATCATAATTATGCACCCTGTAAGTACCCTAATTATGATTTTAATATCGATATTTTTTAACGATTTATTTTTTATCTATTATGAAAAATCTATTACTTATCTAGTATGAAAAGTTTTTTTCGAATTTGTAGTATTTATTGATACTAAGATAAATTTCTGTCTAAACTATTTAAAAAAAAAATAGGTATGCCATTGGCTTCTACTCCGTTCACCTATTACTTGTACCCTATTTTTTCAAGACGGTAAAAAAAGTCATCCGGTATGTTGGTGATGTTCTTCTCATATTTATTGTTTTTAAATGTGACTTGTTTATTTAGGACCAGTGTAAATGCGTTATTATTAAATCAATGTGTAGATTTAAATGAAAAATTTCATAGTTACACACAAAGACAAACGAACAATAGCAAGTCTGCTTTAAATGTAAGTAATTAGTCACTTTAAAGTTACTATATTAAACTAGCGCACCCGACAGACTAAATCGGTCCAGCCGTTTAGGAGGAGTTAGGTGACAAACACACGTACAGAACAATTATACATATTAAGATAATATACGTATAGTTCACAGTTCTGTCACTAAGTATACTTTACTCTCTAACCACCTTATTCATAAAAAACTTAAACACTCTACAAACCTATTTTAGTTAAAATTTTTGTCTTCTTCTTTCAAACTCAAATCATAATTCGAAAGAAATTGACAAAACACTATTTTAACTAAAATAGGTTTTTAGAGCGTTAGACCTCATTTACGGAGACGCGGGGTGTCGAGCGGCGCGGTGCGCGGGGCGGCCCGCAGTAAATTCAAACATAGGGCGGTCTATGAGAGCGTTTAGGGAGAAGCGATTAAGATTTCATACACTTGACGGCCCGCAGCCCGCCCCGCGCACCGCGCCGCACGATGCCCCGCGTCTCCGTAAATGAGCACTTATAGTTTTTTTTTTATGAATAAGGTGGTAAACCTCTATCTTAGAGAGTCTGAGACGTGGCAGGGACATTGATGCAGAACCTGTACACCATGGATTCAGTAGGTACTTACATAAGTCTGGACCCACCTGCGTTAAAATTTTTTCGTTGATTACCTATTAAAAAAAATCTCTGCTGTTTCCTACAAAAATGCAATACCTACGCGGTCAAAATGTATGGAATAGCTAATTTTTGGTGGTAACAGGTAACAGGTTGCGCGTCAATGACCGTGCCACCCTGTATGTACACACAGACACACATACGGCTACATAGACTTGTGTGCATGCGAGCTTAATATGTATCAAGCTATATGATTCCAATATAAGCTGATCTCGCATTGTAAAGAATTTCCGTACAATGAGAGGTCAGATTATACTGGAAAAGTATAGCTTGATATATAGCCGTGTGTACAGTCGACTAAAGTTTTAATAAATAAACACATAGCTCTTAGTTTATAAGGTCACAGTGCCAAAACTTTTATATGAAAACTTTTGATGTAACTCATACATAAGTCATAATTTATTAAGATCATGTACAACCTATCTACTTCTATGCTAACTTCGGTGATTATGATAGTTTTTTATCTAGGTACAGACAACAGCACATCAGGTTACACCAAACTGTCAAATTTCCCCAAATGATTTTAAACCTTAAAATGTTGACGGTCAAGTTCAAAATCGAATGAGAAAATTTAACAGTTTGTGGTAACTTGATCTGCTGCTGTGTGTACTGTGAGGGCTCGAACCTCACAGCGGGAGGCTAACTACTTTATAATAAAAGAGTAGTGTACTGAAGAAATGGGGCTGAAGCCCGCTATATTAAAATAGAAATAAAATTATAATTCACTCCCTAGGTCCTACGCGGAGCCCTAGCTATCCGCTATCTGACAATCCTTATAAAAAGCAACCATCACTTTTTATAAGAATATTCGATGTTTGAATGATCGGAATGTCAGCCAGTTATAAATCCATACTTTGGCTTGTACATAATAAAACCTCTACATGAGCTACGCCCACCCTTGAATAAAAGGATTAACGTAGTCAACTTCCAAATAAAACTTTTATTCAGACCAAGACATTCGATCATACAGACAAAACCTGCCTAAACCTAAAAAATAGACACCCTACCTAACTCCGGGAAAACGGCGACAATTCGGGGTTTCGTACTTATATGTACAGGCTAAGCTCTGGACAAACGAAATGCGAAAATCTAACACTATGTTAAGTGTCAGATAAGTTAACATTAAAGTGTGCCATTGTGCACCCAAAAATATCGCATTTATCCAGTCTGAGCCTCGTCAAACAAAACCCAGAGGGAAAAGAATGACGTACAGGAGTACCCAAGTAATATGGCTTATCGATGTACCTGCGCAGAAGATGAATTTTCAAAGCGCGGGAAATGCTATTGACCAATCGGCAGGCTCCACGCTTTTTCCTGTACCGCTATTGGTCGGTAGCTGCCGCCATGTTAGCGCGCGCCGCTTGATAGCCGCCATACTTGCGAGTGAGACGGAACTAACAGCTGCAGTGTATTATGAACCTTATAGTAGTGATCTAAGGTTGATTGTAAGTTTTAAGTATTCTCGTTAATCTTCGGGGCCATACTTTCTTTTCTGTGCGAACGAAGATTCACGACGCGCCTTATTAGTTGAGTATTACTGTACCCCCTACAAAAACAATACGATGTGACAATTCACATCAGCCCAGAAGGGGTTGAAAATCTAAAGAACTCAACATCGTGATACATTAATCCATCGGACAGTATCGAGCCAGAGGGAGGAATGCGCCAGGAAGTTAAAATTCTAACGCAGAACCTAATTCATGTTCAATCTCCAGCAAATTCAAAGAAAAATATCGCGTATTGTCAACACTGAACCCTTACGTATTACTACTGGTCCATATTGACCAAACTGTGGATCCTCTGATATAAACTGCACCAATTGTGTCAACTCAACACACTTTGCAAGGACTATGTCCCGTCAGCAAAGCTGGTTACAACTCATACCAAAGTCACCCCCCCTTTAGAAGGTATTCACAGTTTCTCAAAACTTCCACTACTCCTAATACGTCATACTAAAATACTGGAGGATGTTCATGCTAATCTGCCCTATCGACCCGTAACGAAGCGACGTTGTCGTAGGTTTCACTCCCTCATGCTCTTCATTGTTTTAGCCAGCGTTGTGGGGTAGCGTAACCTCACACGCTGTTGGTTGCGTCCGATGTAGTTCTCAGCATATGAAATATTACACAAAAAAAACAATATTAAAACATTTGAAAATATGATACAATACACTTCATGCCCTGCTGATAGTATAAATTTAATGCAGTGACATGATAAACTGAAAATAATAACAATGACAGCTAAATAATCCTTAAAAGAAAAAGTTTCCATCTATTAAAAATACGAGGTCTAAAATGTTTACATCTAATAATATAGTTTTCAAAAATATCTCTCAACCTCCTTTTATACAATTTACAAAACTTATATTTTGAAATGGAAAACTTCTTTACAAAATAATTATTGGTTTTCTTATCCTTTTTTAAATTATTTATTTTTGGAACCAATTTTTTTAATTTAATGTTCTTTATAGATAAATTCTTTTTCTTTTTCAATAAAACACGTTTTGGATTATACATGACACTTCGGTGTCGTAAAGGGATATTAGGGAACCCATCACCACTTTTTTTAATTTCCACAAGCGTGATATCAATCATGGCGTCGACTGCGCATGACTTCACTTCATCTTCTTTTAACAAAAAATCAACTCTCAACTCACAAAGATAGCCAAACTCCTATATTTCCGTTGATAGACCGGAATGGGCATTCTCCTTTGAAATCGAAGATTTTAAATTTAAATTATCTTGATCAAATTGTTCACAAGCGATGTTATTTATATTATTCTTCACATCGTGAACATGATCGTGTTGACACACAGACATACTAGACATTATAACAGGATTGGACAGACCCGAATATTCCAGTGCTTCCTGGTCTTCCTTCACAAGCACCTCGTCTGTCTGCACATCGTTTTCGGTCACCATTGCCGCGCTGCTGAGCTCAGCAATGACCTCAACTTCATCTTCATCTACTTCACTGCCTGCATTGCATTTTTCTAACACATCAACTTCCTGCTCTCTTTCACTAGAAATTAATTGCATGTTATCATCTACACACAAAACATTTTTCTGTCCGCCTTCCTTAGACAGTTCTAGTGCTCTCGCTTCTTGTCGCGCACCATTAAAAATCTTTCCCTTATGGCATCTACATGGGAATTCTGCCCATAATGCGTCACACAGTGCCTCAAAGGACATACCGTCCGACCATGTATAGTTGTAAAAAGATCTTGCAGCACTTGCAAGAAACGCACCCAAAATTAGTGACCAATCGCTTTCTCGCCATCCATTGATGTTGGCTATTCGTAAGAAATCAGCAATAAACTTTTCAAGACATCGGGCGTCGATGCCCGTGAAACAATAATCTAACATCAGCACCATGTCGATCACTCTCTAAAGCACAATAATAATATTTAAAACCACTTAGTCTGATTAAGGCGAAAGCGCCAGGGTAGCCCGCGAAATTCAAAATTTCTTACGTTTTTTGCAATTTGCAGGTCAGTGTGAGCTTGTATGTTGATTAAAATGTGATTCGCGGGCGTAGCTAATATGGCTTTATAGAATTATAATCATTAGAATCAGCAATACAAGTCCATAAGTTAGCATTTACCTCAAACCTCATAATTTCATGAAATCGCTAGATTTGAGATAAATGCTAACGTATGGAGTTGTATTGCTGATTCTAATGATTATAATTCTGTAAAGCCATATTAGCTACGGCCGCGAATCATATTTTAAACAACATACAAGCTCACACTGACCTACAAATTGCAAAAAACGTAAGAAATTTTGAATTTCGCGGGCTACCTTGGCGCATCAACCTTAAGGGGATCCACTGCTCCTCATATCGCTAGGCGTGCGATAGTGATGCGTCCGGCGGAATAACTTCTTCGCCAAACACCAATAAATTCTTAAATACTTCGCTCTGCAAAACTCGGCCGTATCGGTGCACTGGGGTGCACTCCAAAAACGTGTGCGTACGCGCAGCGGAATGTTGTTGAATTTAAAGATTTTAATTATGCAGATATTTAGTGTATGACGTCGTATAATTGTGTATGGTAAAAAAAAATTTGTGCACGCAACCATTGTGGAGAAATTCACCAAAAACTGATTCCGCTGGGCGAACGTTGTCCTGGCGGAACTTTTTTTAATCCATAGACTTGAGAAGAAAAGAGATGTGTCCAAAAATTAGTGTGTATTTGTGTGTAATTGTGTATGTATGAATAAAACTAGTGCATGCATAAACTTCGGAGAAATTCAAGTTTCCGCTACGCGAACGTTTGGACATTAGCTAGTTTTCATATAAAGCGCTTACATAGAGAGCTGTAGATTTTTACATACGTTGTTTTGAATTTGTTTATATTTGTTTAAAAAACAGATTTAGAAAAAATCGTAGGGCTTAAAAGATAAAAATATAAACGTAAAATACGCTTATTAGGTCTTAGTTCTTAAAGTATGCACTTTGGGGTCTAGATTTTCACGTTTATACAAACCTTGTAAGTGTATGCAACATGTTGCCAAGTATCAATGATGTTCCGTTAGTAACTAAAGAGTTATAGGACAAATTTACCATGAACAGATCACTGTTTACAAAGCAGTCAAATATCACGACGTTCTGAAGGAATTGCATGGTAATATGTATGTCAATAATTAGTGTATTCATTCAACTATTCTTATGCAAAATTTCATGTCATTAAATTCAGTAATTAAAGAAAAACAATTATAATACTGACGAAGCATCGAAAACCTACATAACTTGACCAAGTTCGGATGGCTACAAAAAAGCGGCCGTGCAATATATTTAGGTAACATCCCAAAATTTACAGTATAATACCGGTATTGAATTGGTATAGGTGATAACACAATTGTTGTTTCGATATAATTTATAGGTCATTTATTTTTGTACACCTATTTTTTTAAATGTATTTGACTATGACAGAAAGTAGGTACTATTTACGTAGGTACTTTATTTAAGTATGCGCTTGAGACTTGAGATATAATCTAAATATATTATTTAAGACAAATAAAATTCATACAGCTAATTTCTATTGAAGATTTCACGGATCAGGATTCTAACTATAGACCCCTTAGGGAAATTAAATATTTACCACATGTAAGTATGTACTACTGTTTAGGTAAATATTTATCATATTGTAGCTTATTACACTATTTAACCAATAGACTAGGCATGCACGAGCGTTCCCCTTTGCAACTTTAGTGGATCAAACAATCTAATAACTTAAAAAAAACTACTTCTTGAATCGATTTTTTTTTCTTATGTATGTGAGCGTGTTCCCCCGCACCCCACCAAAATATGCAGAATTATTTTGTTCGAAGTTCGGTTTTTATACCAATGTTTTAGTTTATAAGCACTTTTTTAGTGTTGATCAAATCTAAACAACTGAATAGGTTAGTTATGTGATGTGATTTTAATTTTTATTGAAGCTCGAAATATTATACTTACCCTAAGTTTCGTCATCCACGCGAACGAAGTCGTGGGCAGAAGCTAGTTCATAATCTATTTTAGTTAAAACACATTTAAGTCCATTGCTGTCATTGCAAGCGTTTGTTAACGTTATTATAATTACATAATTAAGTATTATATGTAATTAAAAATATTTTTGTACGCGGATATTTAAATAGAGAAGTACTTGTTAATTGAAGATTTGTTTTTATCGTAGATACTGGCGTTATTATTAAAAAAATATTTTTCATTCAAGAAATGCAATTGTTTTATTTTTTCCTAACGCTTGTGTACGCAACTGTACCATATTAATAAATACTATATTGGAAGGTTAAGAACGTTTCTAAGATATATGGCATGGCCGCTTTTTGGTAGCCATCCGAACTTGGTCGGGTTATGTAGGTTTTCGATGCTTCGTCAGTATTATAATTGTTTTTCTTTAATTACTGAATTTAATGACATGAAATTTTGCATAAGAATAGTTGAATGAATACACTAATTATTGACATACATATTACCATGCAATTCCTTCAGAACGTCGTGATATTTGACTGCTTTGTAAACAGTGATCTGTTCATGGTAAATTTGTCCTATAACTCTTTAGTTACTAACGGAACATCATTGATACTTGGCAACATGTTGCAGACACTTACAAGGTTTGTATAAACGTGAAAATCTAGACCCCAAAGTGCATACTTTAAGAACTAAGACCTAATAAGCGTATTTTACGTTTATATTTTTATCTTTTAAGCCCTACGATTTTTTCTAAATCTGTTTTTTAAACAAATATAAACAAATTCAAAACAACGTATGTAAAAATCTACAGCTCTCTATGTAAGCGCTTTATATGAAAACTAGCTAATGGCCAAACGTTCGCGTAGCGGAAACTTGAATTTCTCCGAAGTTTATGCATGCACTAGTTTTATTCATACATACACAATTACACACAAATACACACTAATTTTTGGACACATCTCTTTTCTTCTAAAGTCTATGGATTAAAAAAAGTTCCGCCAGGACAACGTTCGCCCAGCGGAATCAGTTTTTGGTGAATTTCTCCACAATGGTTGCGTGCACAAATTTTTTTTTACCATACACAATTATACGACGTCATACACTAAATATCTGCATAATTAAAATCTTTAAATTCAACAACATTCCGCTGCGCGTACGCACACCCAAAAACTTCGAGAGGTACCGCGGGCCTACGCGCGGTCGCTATGAAGCTTCAGCTACGGCGGCGGCGGCGCCTCCACCAAATGTGAGGGCTCGAACCTCACAGCGGGAGGCTAACTACTTTATAATAAAAGAGTAGTGTACTGAAGAAATGGGGCTGAAGCCCGCTATATTAAAATAGAAATAAAATTATAATTCACTCCCTAGGTCCTACGCGGAGCCCTAGCTATCCGCTATCTGACAATCCTTATAAAAAGCAACCATCACTTTTTATAAGAATATTCGATGTTTGAATGATCGGAATGTCAGCCAGTTATAAATCCATACTTTGGCTTGTACATAATAAAACCTCTACAGTACCTACCGTGAATCTTATGGGAATGCGTAGATAAGCCCAATATGTGTATCTTGGCAAAATACGTAGGAAATTATATTGAGACAAAGAGCTTGTTTCACAAAGTTTTACTTGGTAGATGACGTCACGAATGCGAGTTGTCTAATTATATCTTGTTGGGCTAATAAAAATGGATAATTAATAATTAAGGACCTGTTTCACCACCTATGACTAAGTTCCTATTAACTTACTTGGCAGATAATGTCATACAAATTATGTTCCATTTTTGAATTTATTTGGTGAGTGTGGCTATTCGGACATCGTGAAATAGGCCCTAAGTGTACACAACAGAGACTCAAAATAGCCTGCCGATCTGTAACAGTCTCACCGTGAAAACTGAAAAATTGTGCAGTGAGCTGTCAAGTGTCAATCCCAAGCAAGTAGCCTGCCGATCTGTAACAATCTGTCAAGTGTCAAACCCAAGCAAGTAGTCTGTCGATCTGTAACAATCTGTCAAGTGTCAAACCCAAGCAAGTAGTCTGCCGATCTGTAACAATCTGTCAAGTGTCAAACCCAAGCAAGTAGTCTGCCGATCTGTAACAATCTGTCTGATCTGTCAAGTGTCAATCCCAAGCAAGTAGTCTGCCGATCTGTAACAATCTGTCTGATCTGTCAAGTGTCAATCCCAAGCAAGTAGTCTGCCGATCTGTAACAATCTGTCTGATCTGTCAAGTGTCAATCCCAAGCAAGTAGTCTGCCGATCTGTAACAATCTGTCTGATCTGTCAAGTGTCAATCCCATGCAAGTAGTCTGCCGATCTGTAACAATCTGTCTGATTTGTTAAGTGTCAATCCCAAGCAAGTAGTATGCCGATTGTAACAATCTGAACTGTCAAGAGTCAATCCCAAGCAAGTAGTCTGCCGATCTGTAACAATCTGTCTGATCTGTCAAGTGTCAATCCCAAGCAAGTAGTCTGCCGATCTGTAACAATCTATCTGAACTGTCAAGTGTCAATCCCAAGCAAGTAGTCTGCCGATCTGTAACAATCTGTCTGAACTGTCAAGTGTCAATCCCAAGCAAGTAGTCTGCCGATCTGTAACAATCTGTCTGATCTGTCAAGTGTCAATCCCAAGCAAGTAACAGTTAAAACATTGGTTAAAACACAAAGATTTTTTTTATTCTAAGAAACATTGCACAATGTTTAGATATTAATCTGTGATATGATTTTGATCTCATAATGTTTTTATCTACACTCATAACGTAAAGTTCTGATTATGAATTCAAAAATGAGTACCATAATGACAGACTATGCATGTAACTTTAGTACCTACCAACCTACAGCCTTCAGCCTTCAGTTGTAGTACCTTTTGTACTACAACTGAAATAAAATTCCATCACCATCGTGACGTGGACTACGTTACTATGGTTACGGAGCGGAGTGGGCTGCATCAATTGGGTACCCCAGTTGTATTAAAATTTTAATACAACCTATAGACTGTCATTAGGGTGGTATTTTTGAATTCATCAAAACATTACGATAAGAGTATATAAACTACTATTATTTTACTGTTGACACGACGAGTGCAACATAAATACGCCTTGATGACTCGCCAATGTAATTTGTAATTTATTATTACATTTAATTTTGTATTACGCTAAACTACTGTGTTCGATGTAAAGTAATAAACGTTTTTTTATAGAATACTTTGTTCCTAATTTAAGATAAGTAATATACATATGAATATATGTACCGCTGCTACCTCCTTACATGAACATAACATAATTTCACACTTCTATATTCCCCGAACGGAACGGTAGAGGGCAATGATGTTATATAATACCTCATTGGTAGAGGGTGTATAGGTTTAAAGCAATGTGCACTTTCGCCTGTTATAATAATATGTAGATAGATAGAACACTATTAAGTAAGGTGGAGTCTTGTAATTGCAACTATCCGGTTATTGCAACTAACATAAATAACTCCCTCTAGGATCACCGTTCTGAACAACGACAGGCGTGATATTGTTCTTCTACTAAAATTCTCAATGAAAAAAAATAGATGACGCTGATATGTCAAGAACTATGTGAATGACAGTTATTTTTGTCAAAGCACCATTTTTTCCGTAGTGACGCCGAGTACCTACACGCGGAGCGTAATTATATGTAAAATTCAGTTTTTTGTGGTTTTTTGAAGGTTTTTTCACGAGGAGAGTGATTATTAACCACGTTAAGTTACTTTTTACGTATTTGTTTCATTCTACGATAAATCTACTCCGAGTTATGGATGCAGTTACATTTACCGGACTTAAAATAAAAAGTCTGGTTATTGCAACTATTTTTAAATTTTTAGGGTAGTTGCAATTAACTGACCGTTTTTGTATGAAGTATGAAAATGCCAGTAATGTGACAGTGAAAATGACTATGTCGATAAATACTATTTTATCGAAAGAGTACTATGCACACTTCCATACTATGCTGAATTGCAGAATGCTGTCTATGTCATCTGAATTCATTCAAAGAATGATAATTCTTAATTTAACTGTAATATAAATTTAACTGTTTCGTATTTTTTTCTTTCATTTTGTAGATGCCAAAATATAAACTTTAAAAAGAGAAAAAATATTCTTTAACTGATCTAATAGAAGCAGTTGAAGATGTACGGCAAAAAAAGATGAATAGCTATGAATCCTCCGTAAAATACGAAATCCCGAGGTCAACTACATATTATGCACCGTCTATATGGAACGCGCGATGCCAAATAGCCAACGCCTAGCAGACCACCTGAACTTGAAGAAAAAAAAACTAAAGAGCTTGAAGATAATAGTAAAAAAGACTGTTTGATTACCAAAGGATTACTGTGATAGTATTATCACAGTAATCCTTTCAAAATATTCCTATCAAAATATTCACTGGTAAGTGTAAACTTAACCAGTGAACATAATAATAATTCCTTAATTTAAATAATGAACGATGTTTGCGCGTACGATGTTTACGAGTAAAATAAAAATATATAAAACTATATCCCTGACTTTAACTTTTGTTACCATGGCCGGTCGATAAAATCACGATAAGGTTCCCATCACTATTTGTAGGTAAATAGTTGCAATTACCGGTCCCACGGCTAAAAAGTTATTTTGTGCAAAATTGGACTTTGTTTTAAAGGCATAGCTATTGAAATCCTATGAACTCTTATTCAAGGCATGTTTTTTCAATTTTACAGTAGATGCACCCATACAATAAAAAGTAAAACAAGTACTTAGTTGCAATTACCCGCCAGGACTGGTAATTGTAACTATTGCTGCCTGTGTAAGAAATTTATTAAATATGTTTTTATTCTTTACAGCTTTCCTTTAAGTAGGTATGACGGTTATATAAATCTACATTAAATTTACTTATTAACGAATCTTTCAAAAAATACATTGTGCTTATTTAATATAGAATTATAGAACCGTTAAGTAAGGAGTCCAATATTTTTAGTTGCAATTACAAGACTCCACCTTACACCATATAAATCTTCTAAACATATAAGTAATGGTGGCCCCAGGGGCGGCTTTACAAAGTGCAGGGTGTGCGGTGCACGCGGGCGCCGCGTCCTAGGGGGCGCCACTCGCCGTTCGCGCCGGCCGCTCGGGCCGCGGCACGTTCAATGACTAGAATGAACCACGTAGAAAGAGCTCCGGTTTTATATGACGCCTGGAGCTCTTCATAAATATGTCTAATTACAGTAAAGCAAGCCGCAAGAGTGGCTTTTACAATAGTTACTTTTGATTCAACATGAAATAAACCTTAAAATAGAGAAAGCAGAGAGGAAAATCTCAATAAAACTATGGGAAACACACTCAAAACGCGCATTACTAAACGATACGAAACGAGTGAGGCATATATTATATAAAGATGTGTCCAAATACAGAGCGGCATTTGAGCGCAGCTGCCGCGCGCGTCTAGCCATGCCCTGATTGGAGAAGGGCCGCGCGCGGTGTGCTGAACGCGCGGTATTCGCAGTCAGCATTCGTCATTGTTCATGTCTGGACGTAATCTTGAAATGCATAATGAACAATATCTTCGCTTATTGGAAACTAGCTTTTGCCCGCGGCTTCGCCCGCGCATGTATTATACACATAAACCTTCCTCTTGAATTACCTACTCTATCTATAAAAAAAAACCGCATCAAAATCCGTTGCGTAGTTTTAAAGATCTAAGCATACATAGGGACAAACAGCGGGAAGCGAATTTGTTTTATACTATGTAGTGATGATGTATGGATCCTATAAGGATTTGTGGGATTCTCGTCAAAATAATAACAAAAATAACCAGTAACCTCGAAGCCTATCCTTCTGCAGCGAGGTGTGAGACAGGGAGACGTTAAACTAAACAAAAGAACTGTCCAGTTAGGTAGGGCCCATTTTGAGAAAGAGGTCAATCATCCGAATATCGTCGAATCCGACTAGGCTGGGTAGCTTTCGGGAAGCTACGTAATATCTTCCCGTCTCACACACTATAGTGATGACCTCTGGCACTGAAACGTGCTCGCTCACAACAGAATGGAGGTTTTGAGAACAGTGGTGATGAAATTATTTACACATAGTAAAGTGCCTGCCTGGGTTCGAATCCATGACCCACAACTCGTAAGTAACTCCATTAGGCCACCATTGCATTGCTCTCATTGGGCTCATTAGAAGGCTAAAAGTCACTCAGAAGCCTTCCGGACCGATGACCTTGTGAAGACCGCAGGAAGCCGCTGGATGCGAGAAGCACAGAACTGTTTGAAGTGGCGGTGCTTGGGGAACATCTATGTCCAGCAGTGGACGTCTTTAGGTTGAATTGAAACGATGTGGATGATGAACAAAAATAAAAGAGAATCAGTGCGATTCTGTAACTATCTCACCGTGAAAACTTAGGTGAAGTGAGCGTGAAGTGAGCTGTCAATAGTGTCAATTCCTAGCAAAAACAAACTTACTTCACCTAAGTTTTCACGGTGAGATTTTTACAGAACCGACCGGAAGGTCTCTGGGACGAGATAGTCAATGCACGGCATGTCCCGGTTTTGCCGCACAGCATTGCCGCGCGTACATTTGTACATACGTCCAATATAATAGTAGTCTATGCATACGTCTAGACATAGCGCGAGAGAACTTGTGCTGCCGCGCACCTTCCGCGCTCTGTTTGGACACACCTTTAGCTAATAGAAGGTCGAGAGCTATCACTGTCAGGATCATGTCATTTCAGCACAGATCATGGTTTTTAAAACAATATTATTCTTAGATCGAGCCACCGCGTGGCCGGTCATGAGACAGCAATATTATACTTTTTCTAGGTTATGTGGTATGAAAATGAGGTTTTACGTAAGAAATCTTCCATATTTTGGACTGAAACCCATGTTAATACATTCGCACAATGCAAAAACTGTCAAAAAATGTTAAATTAATCGACGCAAGATAAATTTTGAAACAGTGAAAGTACTTTGTTTGGCAAACTTTTTAAAGTTTGCCATGCAAAAATACGGCACGCCGTAAGGGACAGAAGATACGATGCTTTGTCTCAATTTTCCTAATTATTTCGTATATAAGTGTCTCACTTCCACACTTCACACTGTAATCATGGCAATGTCTAGATCTAAGTTCTAGATGTTTATTGTCATTGATAATAAACCATGGCACAGGCTAAAAAATATACAATACCTAATCGATTAGTAAACGTGTATTTACTATAAGATTTATCTTATCATATAACTACCTACCTACTTAGATTTTTTTTTTAAACTGTTAACACGTTAATGTTAATAGATTTAACTATTGTAATTGAATTATTCATCTGGTAAAAGCATTTTTTTAAATAATTTGTTTCGTTATACGATTATAATTTAATCGGTAAGTATTTCATTTTATCGTAACCTAAACTTAATTTGTGGATTCCTCATTTTCCAGATGGTAAATTGGGTTGTTTTTCGCATTTGGAAATTTTTTTTTTTTTTTTATTTATTTATTTATTCACCATTAACAACATCATAACAGCTATAACACCAAAGCAATGTTGCTACCACAAAACAATTAAAAACAATGAAAAACACAATTTAGAAACAAAATAATCAAAATTACAATAAAATTAAATGACAATTAAAAAACAATCAAAAATACAATTAAAAAACAATCAGAAATATAATTAAATTCAATTAAAAAGAAAGACAATAAAAATACAACTAAATTACAATTAAATTACAATTAAAAAACAATCAAAAATACAAAAAACAATCAAAAATACGAAAAACAATCAAAAATTCAATTTAAATTCAATTAAAAAAACAATCAAAATTCAATAAAAAAAAAACAATTTGAAATTCTTAAAAAAAATAAAATAAAAGCTTTTTAAAAAAAGAACAATTAAAAACCCTTCTCAATATTTTCAATGCACTTCAGTGCTACTCCTGCGAACTTCATCAGGCTGCAGTGAAATATGTCTACCTCAATTGAAATAATATTTAACAGTCTTATGGCGCGCGACAAGGGGGCAAACCTGTTCAGGTTGGTCCTAGAGGGAGGCTCCAGTAGCGTTGGCGTGGGGCGACGCGCGCCCCCGCATCCGGGCGGTACACGCAGCCCCAGCTCAGCTAACAGATCGGGATGATGAAGCCAGCCGCGCAGCACCCGAAACACAAAGCTGCACAGAGCGATGTCCCTCCGCACCGCCAGCCTGCTATACCCTACCATCCCTATTACATATAGACTCGGGTACATGAGCGGGGGGTTGCGATAGTCGTGGAGAGGATCCGGCAGTTGGGACTCGAGGTGGCCTTGCACAAGTCCGAGGCCATGTGTTTTCATGGTCCTCGGAATGCGCCACCGTCGGGTTCCGAAATAACGGTAGGAGGGGTTCACATCGGAGTCGGGTCGACGATGAAGTACCTGGGACTCGTCCTCGACAGCCGGTGGAACTTCGTGGAGCACTTCCGACGTTTGGCTCCCAGACTGGCACGGGCTGGGGCTGCCTTGAGGCGGCTCCTGCCCAATCTGGGGGGTCCAAACGCCTCCTGCCGGAGGCTCTACGCGGGGGTCGTGCGGTCCATGGCCCTTTACGGAGCACCGGTGTGGGCGCGTTCCCTAAGGCTGGGACCAGCCGGCAGGTTGAACGCGTCCCAGAGGGTCATGGCCATCCGGCTAGTCCGGGGATACCGCACGGTCTCCCGGGAGGCGGCGAGCCTCCTTGCCGGATTGCCGCCGTGGGATCTGGAGGCAAAGGTCCTCGCGCACGTGTGGGAGTGGCGCGAGGAGGCGAAGTGCCGGGGCGTAACTCCGCTGCCGCGAGAAATCACGGTACAGCGGACAGAGCTCCGGCGGGATCTCATGGCGGCATGGAGAGCGCGACTGTCGCAACCCAGCGCTGGGCACGCCACAATAGCGGCGATAAGTCCCCTCTTTGAGGAGTGGTTAGAGAGGCGCCACGGCGTCCTCACCTTCCGCCTGACGCAGGTCCTCACCGTACACGGTTGTTTCGGGAGGTTCCTGTTTCGCATAAGGCGGGAGGAAACGCCCGGGTGTTTCCATTGTGTAGATCGCCCGGAGGACACGGTGGAGCATACAGTGGAGGTCTGCCCGGCTTGGGCAGAGCACCGCCGTGTTCTCACGGAGGCGATCGGCGGCGGCGATCTCTCGCGTCCGAGCCTGGTCCAGGCCATGGTGCGGAGCGAGAGTGCATGGGAGGCCGTCACCTCCTTCTGCGAAGCAGTGATGCTCGCGAAGGAGGAGGCGGAACGCGTGAGGGAGAGGCAGCCTCACGCCCTCAGTCGCCGCAGGAGACGCCCTGGGCGGCGGGAATCGCGGGGCGATTTCCGGCCACCGTAGGCGCGGGCCTGCGGACGGTGAGCCGCGGGTAGCTCGCCGTCCGGTAAGGACCAGGCCCGAGTCGACGGCGCGTCGTGTTCCACGCGCGCCTCAAAGAGATGTCAGCAAGTGACGGGGCCCAATAGGGCCGACGCCGCTGGGGTCGCGGGTTGTCTGAAAGGGTTACCGCGGCCCTGGCATAGGCAACTGAAGGAACACGGGTGGGTTTTAGTCAGTAAAAGTCTGACACGCCCTCCCGCTCCACCCAGAGCGGGAGAAGTTATTTGATGATTTCCCACCCTCAAAAAAAAAAAAAAAAAAAAAAAAAAAAAAAAAAAAAAAAAAAGGGTACATGAGCGGGAAAAAGGGATAAACACCGTACAACTTATGAAACAGAAAACGAGAGAATTTGTTTTGGATTCTTTCCACCATGATACTGTATTTAGCCTCATGGGGGTTCCAAACGATAGCACTCGTTTCAAGACGGCTCCGCACCAGCGCATTATACATGATTCTAACCACTGCCGTATTCTGAAAGTCTTTGCACTGCCTGAGTATAAATCCAAGATTTCGAAAGGACTTGCCGCACATGTCTAAGATGTGGTCTCGAATCCTTAATTCCGGAACCATCTCCACCCCCAAGTCCCGCACATGCGTGACTCGTAACATGGCCGCGGCTTCCATCTCATACTGATGCAGTAGCGGGTCTCGTGCGCGAGTGTAGCTCATTATACCGCATTTGGAAACATTAAAAGCTAACTTATTATCTACACTCCACTCCACCACCCTATCAATATCTTGTTGAAGCCGTTCACAGTCCAAAGTATTTGCCACCGATAGGAACAACTTGAGGTCGTCCGCGAATAGCAAACACTTCGCCTCCCTTACGACGTCCGGGAGATCATTGACCATCAGAATGAAGCCTAATGGACCGATATTGCTACCCTGACTCACCCCCGAAAACGTAAAATAAGGCTTGGAAACGTATCCGCCATATTCAACGTACTGCCGGCGATCGCCAAGGTAGTTCGCGAAGAATCGCAGAAGGTGCGGTGTAAAACCAAATGCCGCAAACTTAGCCAACAGCACATCGTTGTCGACGGTATCGAACGCCTTCCGAAAGTCGAAGTACGCAGCGTCCACCTGCCCCCCAGCATCAACAACAGGCGCCATGTATGTCATAAAAGACAACAAGTTACTCCCCGTACCTCGACCAGTCCGGAAGCCGTGTTGAGCGTCGGTCAGGCGAGAAGTCACTTGATCAGAAATACACTTGTGCAACACCGACTCAAACACCTTCGCAAACGCCGACAGCACTGCCACCGGCCGGTAGCCACTCACATCTGTTCCCGAACCTGCCTTTGGGACTGGGATCACTCGAGTGGTTTTCCATTGGTTGGGATATCGACCTAACTTTAAAAACAAATTTAAAATGTGCAGTAATGGCCTCTCAAACACCGTGCTACAGTCTTTTACTATATAAGGAGGTATCCCATCTGGTCCCGCCGAATGCTTGGGCTTGAGGCGGCGGAGCGCAGCGCGCAACTCGCGAAGGTCGAGCTGGCCAACGTGCACCCGCGCCGCTCCCCCGCTCGCGCCCGCCGCGCGCTCCGCCTCCGCGGGGTCCAGCGCCGGCCGCACCTCGTTATACACCGAATGAAAGAAGGAAGCGAAACCTTCCGGACATTCTTCATCACTTAACTCCTTTCCTTCTTTTGTGACTCGAGTTTTGTTGCGTCTAGCACGCTTGCCTCTAACAAAATTCCAAAAAGATTTAGGATCGTTCTTAATATTTGTCTGTAGCCTACGCTGGTAACTTTCATACGCTGACACTAATTTATATTTAACTTGGGTTCGATAGTAAGAGAACCATTCATAGTCGCTATTGGAACCAGTAATTTTAAACAATTTATGATACCTCCACTTTGTTTTGATATCGCGTATTAAATCAGATGTATACCAGGTTGGATACATATATTTGCTTTTATTCCCACATTTTTTTATCGTCGGTGTGCATTCACTAATAGCTTCATTAACTACGCTATAAAAAAACGTTAATGCGTTATCGGGATCCAAAATCTCATACAATGCCTCCCAATCTACTGATTGTAAAATACGATATAGCCTGCTAAAATCACATTTAGCAAACTTCCATTTCGGCTGACTATTTAATACTGATTCCTCTTCGCAATCAGAACTCGGTTTGTGTACCGGCAATAGCTCATTGAATCGACCTCCAAACTTCACTGTAGCTACCAGTGGAGGATGCTGAACGTCAATGTCCACCAACGGTTCAACCGACAGTTCTACCACCATCTCACTCGCCAAAAACGTAGTCAATACTAAGTCTAAAGTACGATTATTTACATTACAAACATTATTTACCTGCTGAAATCCACAGAAAGCGTTTACATACTCCAAGTAACTTTGCACTTCCACTGATGTAGATGGCATATGGAAATAGAAAAATAATAGTATATTATGCAATTAGTGAATAAAGGACGGATTTAAAGCGAGGGCCATAGATGAATCACGAGCTAGTGAAGGATTCTAACGATTGAATCACGACCGTAGGGAGTGATTCATGCTGATTGAATCACGAGCGTAGCGAGTGATTCAAGTGTTAGAATCCTGAGCGACGCGAGTTATTCATGGCCCTCGATACAAATCCGTTTTATTCAAGAGTTGCATACTATACTTTATACCATGACTACGAGAAAAAGAAAGATTTAAGTGAAAATAGACAATTTAATGAAGAAAAAGGAAAGTTAAATTGGTTTTGATGTAAACCACCCATGATATTTTGGGTAGCAAGTTCTCCAATATATCGGCCGCCCTCTCTTTCATAAACTCAGGTGTTAGCACATCTTCATCACTAGAATGCATATTTAATCGATTAGAACAACACTAAACAAACACAAAATTAAAGATAAACTTTGTGTTCGTACAACTTACAGTATTCAAAATAGCGCCAATTTACTAAGGACATCAAAGAACACAAAACAGTTATTATTCTAATGCTAAATAAACTCCTTGACGAAAATGTCGACCAATCAAATTGGATTTAGAACACATCAATATAGGTCGAATACACAGATTACACTTACACTAGATACGGCAAGCCACGACCAAGCGTGCCCTGCATGTTCGACTGTTCGTACTAAAAAAAGTCTGTTAGCTCAGTGACGCTTAGCGATTGAAACAATTCTGTTTACTTTGAGCACATCACTAAATGGCTGGGGTGAAGTTATCGTAGGTATAAAAAAGAAGACACGTTCGGTTTTCATACTATCTAATAACATGCCGTATCTAGCCTAGGTACTCTGAATCTGTGGTCGAATACATTGGTGTGTTCCATTTTCAAACATCAAAACAGTGAGTAAAAGTGCTTTTTATTCACTGTTTTCAGTGAATAAAATAAGCTTTTTAGAGGGGGAATGGTATAAAACCCTTTTTTAAACCAAGACCATAGGTACCTACCTCAACTTAATACATTAGGGATGATGACTAAAAATGTATTTTTTGTCCGTCATAGAGATTAATAAAAAATATTGGACACGTATTTTTTTCTTTTTTTACGTAGGTAATCAAAAAATTACGGCGATACATTGAGTTAAAATATGGCATGACGTCACGCCTAGCTAGGTTTTATACGTACAAGTGACGTAGCGAACCCCCACTCCCCAACTTTAATGCGTGACAGCTAAGTATTTTTTTATTAATAATATGATAAAGCAAAAAATACGTGGCTAATATTTTTTTATTATCTGACTGACGGACTAAATAGAATTTCTTTTTTTTTACCCAGGTATCATCCCTTTAAGTTGCCAACATTGGCAACTCGTTCGATCCCCGCGACAGACGTCAAGGAACGTTCGCCTTCGCATTGACTTTATACTGATACATTACTGCGTAAGTTGGTAAACGGTCGCCACGCAAACGTCAACCGGCTACCTAATTGCGAAACACATTTTCGTCATCCTATTCAGACTAGTTGGTTTGGCTTCTACCGCAGTTTATTTTAATTTATGTCTTTCGAATTGCGAAACTACGTTAACGTGTGTAACCAACTCCAATCGTGGTTTGGAGTTTGAAGACAGTAAAGAGTGAACGATAAGCTACTAAAAGGGCTTATATTCGAATTGTAAAACTATTTTGACAGCTGGAAGTTTGTTTGAAATTTACGAGCAGTCGTTTTTGAAACAGAAGGCAACGTCGTGCCCGCAATCATTTTTCTTAGCAATTTGTTTGCGATTTTCTCATAAAATCTCCATAATTGTTACGAAATTATGTAAGTGAACATCTTCTTGATAAATAGTGAATGTGTTTTTGTGTAGAACCGCGATTGCCTGCAACGCTAAATCAATATATAGGGTATTTTAAATACCGAGGTTTTTGTTGCTTAGCTCGGAAGAGCAACGCCTCAAAGATGAGCTTATTATAAGCCGCAGACTTTTGAGAAGTGCCTCAACTCTTATGGCTTTGTGAGGAAGTATTTTCTTTGGCTAATTCAAAGCATTATTTGAATTTTATTAAACCATTAACGGGCACGGAGTTGGTCAGCTCAGAAAGTGAAGATACTTGCCCATTCCAAAACTTACCTAAGTATATCACAATGAAGAAATTATGGTTATGAAACTCCATGAACACTGTTAAAATCAAATTATTACAAAGCAAAAAAGTCCAAGCAAACAACGAACTATAAACATGGTACCTAAGTGTCTTCAAAAAATGTGCTTAAAGAAATAACATTTTATTTCAGGGCTTCATTGAAAAAAGCAATAAATATTTATAGGAACAACAAAAAAGCACAGTTTGAAGCATTTTATGTCAATGTATTATGTAAGGACTGATGAACATACATACAATGCAAATCGCATTATACCACCATCATCATCGTCATCCACAACCCGCCTTCACCCACTGCTGGGCATAGGCCTCTCTTTTCTTGTGGCAATCCAGAAAACATACCACCATACTTAAATACATCAATTTCCACATCATTGTCTGTTCAAGGTAGGTAATATCAATATTTCTATTGTTGAACATTAAATGTGGTGTCTGCAAAGCTCAGATTAAATAAAAAATCAAGACATTATAGCACTGCAAACAATACAGTGTAGCATGTGCAACACTACACCTTGTTCTGTACATAAAATTGGATTGGATTGGATTGGTGTAAATATGTGCATGTAAGAGTGTTCTTACATGCACAAGTTTAGGATACTCGAAATGTGAGGCCTCACATCACTGTTGACAGCGCTTTACTGGTTTTGCAATTAGTCTGAGCTTCAAAATGTTAGGCACAGCAACAATGTTACACACATATTTCTTGTTACTGGTGAACACAAATTATATAAGTAGGTACCTAAGGCACCAATAAATGTAGTTGCCATACATACATACATACCTACAACCTACCTTTATGAATATTTCTTAGCAAATTAAAACAACAAACTAAAATAAAGAAAGTAGTAGGCAACTGAAATTTATTATTATTATATCTTTCAATAGATAAATACCCACATCATTACTATACCTAATATAGTAGTTTGCTAAGGTAGTTTTGCTGTGCCCGACAGGCTCCACATGATGTAATTATAACTTTACCACATAAGTATACCTACAGGAGGAGCCCGTGGCTAAGTAATAACAGCCGCACGGGTTGACCCGTCAGGTTAAGCTACGCTTGCCGGGGTTGTTCAATGGATGGGTGACCATCTTTACATACCGAAATTCCTCCGTGCCTCGGAAAGCACGTTAAGCCGTTGGTCCCGGCTGTTATTCGTGGATCTTTGACAGTCGTTACGGGTCGTCAGAAGCCCGAAAGTCTGACTACCAGTCTTACCAAGGGGTATTGTATTACCCAGTAACTGGGTTGTGGAGGTCAGATAGGCAGTCGCTCCACGTAAAATACTGGTATTCAGCTGCATCCGGTTAAACTGGAAGACGACCCCAACATAGTTGGGAAAAGGCTAGGCAGATAGATAAGAATACCTACATAATTATGGTATGCAATAAAAGTATTGAGTACTTATTGAGAATAATATCCAAGTACATAAGTAGGTACCTGCTATCTAATTTTTTTTTAAATATATGTATCCAAGTCATTATTGTGTACTATAAATGTGTATCTTTTAGGATGTCCTGTGTGAATCCTCAAAATCAATAGCCTTGAAGGTGGTTTTCTAAATATTATGGTAGTTTAGGTACCTACTTGAGAGTTATTTCTAATGTTTATTGTTAGTTTATTTAAACATATTGCGCCGACCCCAAGTCACATGGGATAAGGGCAGGAAGATGATTGTTAGTTTATTATGGAGCCCTTTGCACTGAATTGGTTTTGGTTGAAAGGTACCTACTTACCACAATAATTAGCAATATACAGGGTGTATCAGAAAGGTGTGGTTAAATTTAAGGGTGTGGTACAGATCATCAAACTGAACAACTTTCTCCATAGGACCAACATCGTAATCGAGAAAAAGTAATATCAGCCGTCCCATACATTTGGGTCGAGTAGGTATTGAAGTTTTGAATCGGACAGCTATTAATTTTTTCTCGATTATGTTGTTGTTCCCTTGGAGAAAGTTGTTCAGTTTGATGATCTGTACCACACCCTTAAATTTGACCACCCTTTCTGGTACACCCTGTATAATTATATCATAGGTTCATCCACCTTTTATCCGTCATCAAATAACTCTGTTTGTGTACTTTTTAGTCAAGGCTCTATCCATCAGTACTTGTAAGGCACATAATCGTTGTTTATAGGTAGCAGAATATTGTTGTTCTATAAAGTTGATAGATAGTGCATTGAATTGTTTAAGGGATAAGGATTTAAGTACTTATGTTCTTTTCTTTATAAATTGCAGGTGTCAGGCTTAACTACATCTGTGAAGTATGGAATGTCTTTGAAGTGCGCGCACTGCGGTGAGAAAAACGCATGCGTTTTAATCACCGTAGGCACCGCCGGTGCGCCAGTACCTACGTGCAGGGCCTTAAAATGCCAAATTTCAACTTACACTACAAATATTTGTTCCAATTCTTTTTGCCCATGTCTAAACACTCTCGTCAGTGGTTGTAATTGTATTGATAATAAATAAGACAGTTTTTTGTACCTACCATATTTTATTTCTACCTATTTATCTATACTTAATGAAAGTAATGAATGACAGTTAATTTAGCTAAACACCACTATTTTCTAAACACTAGAATAATCACTTCTTTATTTTGAAAAACCTAGTAAGTACCTGCTAGGTAGGCACGGCTACAGATCAAGCTATACATTTCCAGTATAAGCTTAATGTCGCATTGTATAGGATTTCCTTACAATGAGATGCCAGTGTATACTGGAAATGTATAGCTTGATGTGTAGCCGTGTGTACTCAATTTTTAAATACTTCATAAAATATCAAATTATTTTTATTTGTACCTTTAGTTCATAATGAAACACTTTATAATTAAAGTTTACACTTATCAATTAACACAATATCATAATAATATGTTTATATTGCTGTTGTGAACGACTTCAACAGTTTTCTAAAATAATGACAATGTTTTATGAAAAATCTTCAGTTTCTAGATACAAGATATATATTTATTTTGTAAAACATGAGTAAAATTTCTTATAATTAATGTGAGGTAGCTACATGTTTTGCCATTTGTGGCGTACAAAATTAGTCATACTAGACAAACAAATACAAAAAAAAAAAACAAAGAAAGAGATTACAATGTCAATTTGAATTAAATTTTAATTAAAATGTCAAAATGTAATCTATACTTAATTACAAAGTCAAAATTCAAATGTCAAAATTTAATTTGAGAATATTACAATATATACAACTAAAATATCATTTATGAATTCATCTACGCTGTAATAGCACTTTTCTAGTAATAACCCCCGAAGGGACTTTGTACTTTGAAAATGAAGTAGTTGCAGAGGAGCAGTGCAGTGATGTCATGTATAGCAGCAACGGGCAACATCTATGCTGCCTTCATATCGTAGGTGAAACGCACCGGGAACTCTCCTACAATTTGAAAACAAAATCACATTATTTCTGCTTGAATAATTATAATGTGGCAAACTAGGCATATCAACTATGCCTTTATCAGCCCATGGCTGGACCAAAAGCCACCGGCCTAGTCTTCCACAACCCAGTTACTGGGTAATACGATTCCCCTTGGTAAGATGTTGACAGACTGTCAGGCTTCTGACAACCTGTAACAACTGCCTAAAATCTTCAAATGACAGCCGGGACCAACGGCTTAACATGCTCACCAAGGCACGGAGGAATCTTTGTAAGTATATAAAAATGGTCACCCATCCACAGATCCTTTAGTTTAAAACATTAGTTGGGTGTACCTATAGTGTAGGTGTGGGTCGTTACGTGATTTTCGCGAAACGTAACGTAACTAGTGACTTCGAAGGCGTCACCAGTTTTGAAAACACGTGATTTTAGTAACTAGTTATTTTTCAAATTCTGTTCAGTGATTCAACATGGTTATTCTATCGAAGTATTAAGGTGCCCCGAGGCAATTGCAACTAGAAAAAATATGGTTCCAACTTTGATTTCGTGCAGTTTCTTTTTTATTGTAAGTTTTCTTTATTTGATAATTCTACTTGATTAACAATTTCATTAATATCCTAAATAACCTAGTTCTGAAAAGAAAGTCCGTAAGGAATTGAAATAATAAAACGGTTTTCTACTAGAGGTAGCGAAAGTTGCGTTTACCCCCGATAAGGGGCAAATGCAACTAATGACAATCCTAGTGTATCTGTTGGTCTTAAAATTATTATAAATAGAGGTTTTTAACGCAATGTGTTATCATAGGCGAATTTGAAACG
Organism: Cosmia trapezina; assembly: GCA_905163495.3. NCBI lineage: Eukaryota > Metazoa > Arthropoda > Insecta > Lepidoptera > Noctuidae > Cosmia > Cosmia trapezina. The sequence goes on from LR991035.1 coordinate 7,582,358, forward strand.
TAAGTTCACGTATCTAAGCTGAGTTTGGAGTAATATAAATATTTCTTAACTTCAGGGGCAATTGCAACTATTTCGCTAATAGTTAGTGTAGTGAATTTACTTTTCACATTTGTCGATAATCGAATTTTATTGAATGTTTGTTAAGAGGAAAATACAAATAAAAGCAGGATATATGACACAGTGTTTTAATAAGAAAGAAAAGAAACTTACGAGTTGTCAGTCTTAATGAGAAGTAACATTAAACAATCAGAGTAACAATTTAAAAAAAAACAAACAGGATTATCTTGTTTTCGAATTCCGTAAACGTCAGCCGCTTGATAGGTGTTCAATTCATTGGTCCTAACAGCTTCCAATGCTTTTAACAAATTTTCCTGGGAATATTTTATTTCTGTTCTCCGTTTATAATTCCGGACCATCTAAAACAAAAGATTAATTTTATTTATGAAGCGAATGCGCAAAATATTTTATTTTTCTTTATTTTTTTTTTCATTTTGCAAATCTAAACTAGGTCGTATATTGATCAAAACAATAAAATTATGAATTTTTCTTAGTTGGAGAAAAAGCCAATGTCCCTCAGGGTTCAAGCTATCTTCATGCCAAATTTCACAAGGATCGGTGCAACAAAGTTGTGAAAGCGTACTTTAACATACAGAAAAAAATACACTTTTAAATACTGAAGTCTATATCATATCAATATCTAATCCAGTAATGTACCTACACAATATCAATAAAAAATCACAGAATTAAAACATCGACATGGCACAACACTATTGATTCATGGTTTCATACAAACCGACACGGGGCGAATGCAACTAACCTCAAAATTACAATTACCCCATGTTACGTTATTATCAGGGAAAATGTAACCATACACATATCTTGTTGTAGCTTTAACCAATCCTTAAGCAAAAAATAATTATAGCTACTTACGGTTGTCAACTATGCACTCCACTTGAAACACCAGCAATAAAACACTTTAAAACATATTTTTTGTAGATTTTTTTCACCACGTGCGTTCGTACAGAATTGCTTAAAAATGGCAGTTTGACAGATCAACCTGTTTTACCATCATTTTTAGCTGCAGTGCTTCCATCTATTTTTTTCATGGAACAATATGTTATGCTCCGTAATTTATAGATGGCGGTGTATTTAAAAATCCTATCATAACGGAGATATTTAATTTAGTTACAATGGCCCCGTAGTTGCTTTAGCCCCGGGGCACCTTACAGTTATTTACGAAACGAAAACATTGTACCTACCTAATGTAATTACTTACGTTACTTATCACAAGTTTAGTTTTTGTGGCTATGTAATTACATAAATAACAAAATTAACGAGTTTTAACAAAGTATTGCAAAAACATGCATGAGGCAATTAATAATTCTCGACCATGAGCGAACTAATTTGAACTAAACGTAGGTAAATAAACCATCAATGATATCTTTCCTTCCTCGGTCACTGCATTGTAATGTAACTACTTACAAAATCACGTGTTTATAGTTGCACTCGAAACTAGCTATTCGGTTACACGCCCATAACTAGTTCGGATTAATTCGTGTCACCGCTCGGGATTTCGGCGCATTCATTCGGTCACTGCATTGTAATGTAACTAATTACAAAAATCACATGTTTATCGTTTCACTCGAAACTAGTTATTCGGTTACATGCCCCGTAGCCAGTTATTGTAACTAGTGACGTGAAATAACGCCCATACCTACTATAGTGTAATGTGACTATGTAGAAAGTTCACCCAAGGGATCAAGTGGTCCTGTCTCCCTTAGTAAGTTGCTACACTTGTTTCAATGATTATGTGTCAAAAAGCTTGGATAGGTACCTTCAATGATTTTTATAAAAAATCCATGTTCAATAATATTCATGCCTTGCCATCAACTTCTTCTTTCAAAATCCCTCCTATATTAGATTGATGTGGGTGGGCAGTGTTCCATTCTTGTATTTTCAGCTAGCACCGTCTGTGAAAATATTATGACCAATGTTTTGTAGTTAATTGTTATTTTGATTACTTAGTGGTTATTATAGTAAATTTATAGCATCTACTTATGTCCAAAAATATCAATTAACAATTATTTGAGTAGCTATTATGTGAGGTTGACAGACTTATGTACCTAATAAATTATTTTAACCACAAAAAATAGTTAACCTCACTCATGGACATATAGAAAAGTACATCACGTAAGGTGCTTGTGTCTACGCAACAAAGGAATGATTGTCCGTATGTGGACAGACCAATAATGTACCTACAGCATGAGATGTGTACGAAGGTACACTTCTACAAACGTTATTCTTGGTTTACTTACTTGTAGGTAGTGCCGATATCGAAATAGTAATAGGCAGTTTTCGCTATTGAGCAAAACAGACTCAACTTGACTCAAGTCTTAGTGCACCCACTACAAAGCCCTCTGCATCATCAACAGAGCGCTAGTTCTTGACCAGAGAAATCTCCACAATATGTAGATACATCCTAACGTGGTCACTTTAAGCCACAAATGTTCCAGAACTAGGTCAGTGGGCCGTCTTATTCATCATAGGCCCATGGTTCCTTTATTTATATAAGTACTCTGTGCTTTATTAATAAATAATTTGTATGTTGAAAAATTTATTTTATTATTCAAGGCAGTTTAATCTTTATCAGTGTTGCCAACTTCTCTTTCGCGAGTCCACTAGCGGCGATTCTTCACACTACCAAAAATAAACTAGACAACTTTTTACCCGACTGCGGCGAAGTTCAAAAGGAGGGTTATGTATTTGACCTGTATGTAACTATGTATGTATGTATGTCCGTTTCTTTGTTCCCTCGTAACTCCTAAACGAATGAACGGATTTGGATAAATTATACGTCTTTAGATTTGCCTTGGTGGCGCGAGTGTCACTGGCTACATTAACATCAAAAATAAAGTAAAATGGCGGATTTGAGATGACATATTGTGGAGTTCGAAATTTTTTTGTCTTCTTTATTCGATTTGTCACTTCGAATTACTTTTAAACATTATAAGTTGTATATATTTTTGTAATCACCTTTTAAAACCCTTCATTTTGATATCCAGTGGGATATCACATAACTCCTAAACGAATGAACAGATTTGGATAAATTATAATTATTATCACAAAACCACCGTCCACTAAAAGCAAAATTACTCCGCCAGTAGGGATGGCGAAACCCCCCCGTTTCAGTGGAGATTCCAATAAGTTGACAACACTGCTTTTCTATGATTTTTTCATTGACCACAGATAACAAAAACGTGAAAAGAAAAACGTTTCGTTACTTATTTCAAATATGGTAGTTTTTGGTAGAAAGTGTTTTAAAAATTGGTTTTTAATTTTTCGGCAATCATTGAACGTTTTCATTTATCTGCATTAGTAGACCATCAGTTGTAATTAAAACAAAAATAGATTTAAGCACAATAATTCGAAAACAAATAATTCCTATATGATGAAACTAAACGCTTCATCGAAACAGATTTTGAGCAATTGGTTAGTACATCTCTATAAAATTCCTATCGGTCGGGTAATTTTTTATGTCACAATTCCAAATATAATAGTCAAAAACGACAGGGGTTTGTTTAAATTTGGAATCTATTTCAGAAACAAACTGTGTTACGCAATTAGGGTGCCTGTTTTAAAAAAAAGCCACCAAAATTGTAACCAGGCATAAAAAAAATCCTTAAAAATATGGGTTTTATGTTACAATTAAATTAATACCACTAATTTATACGTAACCCAAATCACTACCGTAGCGTAACGTGTAGCTTACTATTAAAACACTTCAACAGCAAATCGATCTACCAAAAATTTTACAATTCTTGTCCCCCGTGTGCCACCCAAGATGATACTTACGTTTTTGGCGGGAAATCACATTATATACAGAGTGGGAGTTTTAGAGGCAACGGAAAAAATATACAGAATGAGTATTTTAGGGTCATGTGGGAAAATTATACAGAGTGAGTTTATAGGGTCATTTGGGAAAATTATACAGGATGAGTGTTTTCGGGTCATTGGATAAAATAGACAGGAAAGAACCTGTAGGAAATAGAAGAATAGTCAAACTTTAAAGCAACCAAATGTCATTTAAATTTCTGAGGAAATCGAACATACTAAGAGTATAAATTTAGTTGCTTAGTTATTTGAATGGAAGACTTCTAAAATAATTGAGACTACTTACTTGTCCTCAACATCACTCCGTGGTTCTGTCTTCACGTCTGAACAATTTGGGTCAGTTTGAGCTTGCTCCCTGAAAACACAAAATAAAAATCTTAGGTAACTTCTTTCATTCACTGACAGACAACCCGTGCGTTGTCTGTCAGTGAATGAAAGAAGTTAAGAAAGAAATTAAAAAAAATCTGCTGTGCCCTACATTTTGACGAATTATGCGAACATAACAGGTAAATGTACTGAACAGCAGATTTTTTTTCGCAATTTCAGGTTTGGTCCCATAGTAAAAGTTATTTATAATGATGAGTACAGTGCCCCCTTTTAAAAGATTGCCACTGTTTACACCTACACCGAGTATACCTACAGAAATCTCGATGTTTTACCAAGTCGTAAAAACCGTGCGATGGAGGGGCGTGTCTATAAAATATCAAGCCGTGCGTGTAGTCCAGAACCAAAGTAGAACCAAATCGCTGGTAAAACTAATTTCATTGTATTTCGCTTCTTGGTTTTTATTTGTGTAAAGACTGGGAGGATTTTTCTCACTAAGGGGATTTAAAACAGTTTCGACTCACACAATGTTGAAACAAAATGAAGACAAGTCATTTTGTTTGTTCAAGTTCATTTTTCACCACAGAATTTATACTAACACGTTCTATGTGTTGTTTTATTTGGAAGGGTAAGAAATGAACTATCGATTAACACTAAACTCATACGGTTTGTTTTTGTTTATGAAGTAAAATGCCAAGATTGTTTCAACTCCCCTCGGTCTCCTATACGTAGGTAGGTACTAAGAAAATTAAATCTTTTTTAACCCGTAAGAAACAAAGTTATGTTTATGACTTACTTGTTGAGTTCAACATCGCTGGGTTCTACCTTCACAGCTGCCGGAACGTAAATTTCAGGTTCTTCACTGGAATTGAAATAAACGTTATTAAAATAGTATGTAAGTACCTAAGGGAAATAAACTTTTAATACAAATGATGACAAATCTTAAATACAATCAAGCTTACAGTAAAATATAAATTACCTATACTAGAAACCCTGCTTCGCATGGTTTTTACGACAAAACGTGAATGTTTCTATATTATAAATAAGTTAAACATTAATGGAGTCTCCTAACACGGGCGTTATTATGCTTAAAAGGAGGCTCCAATCACATAAACTAATCTAAACTACTTAGTACAACCCAGTTACTGGGTAACACGATACCCATTGGTAAGACTGGTTGTCAGACTTTTGGGCTTCTAATCTGACTACCCGTAGGTAACGACTGTCAAAGATCTACTAATGACAGCCGGACCAACGGCTTAACGTGCTTTCCGAGGCACGGAGTGGTCTCGGTATGTAAAAGATGGTCACCGATACACGAACCGACCGCGGCAAGCGTAGCTTAACCTGCGATCGACCCGTGCGGCTGTACTTAGCCATGAGCCCCTCCCAATGCAGCTGAATACCTGTAAGTAATTTAAAACAAAAGGAAAACATGATGATTATAATTACTTACTTGTAATATTCAGGAGGTTCTATCTTCACTACCAAAGTCTGCGCCCTGAAAACAGTAAAACAGCAGTTTATGAAGCCTGTCATTTCACGTGTGGGTCATTTAGGGTATCGTATCGGCCATTTCACGTGTGGGTCATTTAGTGTATCACGTCGGTCATTTCACGTGTGGGTCATTTAATTATCGGATCGGTCATCTCGCGTGTGGGTCATAATTTAGAGTATCGGATCGGTCATTTCACGTGTCGGTCATTTAATGTATCGGATCGGTCATTTCACGTGTGGGTCATTTAATGTATCGGATCGGTCATTCCACGTGTGGGTCATTTAGTGTATTGGATCGGTCATTTCACGTGTGGGTCATTTAATGTATCGGATCGGTCATTTCACGTGTGGGTCATTTAATGTATCGGATCGGTCATTTCGCGTGTGGGTCATTTAGTGTATCGGATCGGTCATTTCACGCATTTATGCCGGCAACCATCATTGGTCACACAATGCGTATTAGTCAATGTGCGTCGTAACGCACCGTGCGGCGCGGCTATTCTGTCCTTTTTGGGCTGTTACTCCGCTCGGCCATGACCTTGCCGCTACGAGCGGAAGCTTGACGCGGGGCGGCGATTGGTGTGAAGCACGAGGCACCCCGCAAGCAGCGGCTTCATACATTTATTCCTTGTAGCTCGACGCCCCAGCTGCCACTGGTAACAACAAGGTCGTGGCCGAGTTTTGAGCTTAGCAACACATTTAGCCATTAATTTTTATTAAACAGATGAAACTCACTCATAGATGTAACTTGATTCCTCGTTATTGTCGGCATTATCATCCGAACTGTCTTCTGCACTTGAACTGAAACAAAAATACAATATCTAAATATTAAAAAAACCTACATCATTGCTTAAAGTTGTAAATGACGCCAATCAATCTGCCTGCCTTTTCCAAAACATGTTGGGGTCAGCTTCCAGTCTATCCGGATGCAGCTGAATACCAGTATTTTAACATGGAGAGACTACCTATCTGACCTCCACAATCCAGTTACTGGGTAATACGATACCCCTTGGCAAGACCGGTTGTCAGACTTTTGGGATTCTGACCAAGTACCCGTAAAGACTGTCAAAGATCTACGAATGACAGCCGGGACCAACTACTTAACGTGGTTTAAGAGGCACAGATTTGGTATGTTATGGATGGTCACCCATCCACGGACCGTCCTCGCCCTCGAAGCCTTTAACTTTGAAGATCGACCCGTGCGGCTGTTAAGGGGATACATCAACAGACATCAACTTCACTCACCGATTTACTTAGAGGTACCTATATTGTGACATAGATGGCGTTACTGTGTACTGCAGGTAATACAGTGTTAACACATACCTGTCCGTCCGTCTAGACCTCTTGCGAGCTCTGCGTCGTTTCTCAGGCGGTTCCTGTCCCTTGTCTGCATTCCGTCCCTCTTCCTCCTTCAGTGTCTGAAGTACTATCGTCTCACTCACTCCGGTGGCCAGCGCAGTCCGTTGGCGGAACTTCGACAGAGGAGTCAGGTCCAGGTCTGCATAGATTGTCTTTAACTCTTCATACTCTTGCTCAAAGTAATGGTACACTTTTGCAATGAGTATTTTTGTTTGATCCTGAGGAGTTGCAGGCCATGGTTAAATCGTGAGGATCTCGAAGCATAAATAATGAATATGAAAGTGCAAAAAGAGTAGGGGAAAGTCAAATAAACGGTGAATGGACTGTGTGATTGATGTAAGTAACCGATTTTGATTTAAAAGAGTGTCCGTGGATTTTCTTGGCCGTTCTTCTCCATAGGAACCTACTATGCTTCGGAATGGGCAACTAGCTACATCTTTCTGACTGACCGACCCCTAGACAGTTCAAAAGTTTCTTTAACTATTGGTTTAATGGGCAGAAGGAACAGGCAAAGCTAATTGTAGATGACGCCATTATCGCTGGTAACCGTCAGCTGCCTATCTGTTGAAGGTTTTCAAGGATATTAAAAAGTAAACCCCTAAAAAAATATAAATAATAAATAAATAAATATCCTTGGACATTTCACACAACGCCATCTAGTCCCAAGCTAAGCAACCTAATGCTTGTGTTATGGTAACGAGATGGCTGATAGACTACTTATATACTTACATTTTTTTTTTGTAAATACATAGGTACTTACTTACATATTATAGATAGAAAAACACCCAGACTCGGAACAAATACTTGTAGGTCGTACAAATATTTGTTCCGTGCGGGAATCGAACACGCGACATGCTGCGAGTGCGCAGCAGTCAATCGCTCAACCACTGCGCCAACCGTGTCGTCATAATATGGTGTATGATAGGTAAAAAATACCAGCGACGATGCGACTCCTAGCGGGATAAATATTGGCAGTGTCTCTCCCCATTGAAACATGTAAATGCTATGAGTTTGTGTCATAAGACATCGCTAGAAAATAATTTATTGATTCGCGGTTGACTGTAGATACCTACCTCTTGTATTCCTTCTGCGGTGTGCGATACTTCCGTGTTACATTTCGGGCAAAACACTTTAATTTCTTTCTCACACTGCGAGGTTTCTTCCTGTAAAAAGGAAAATTTCAATCGTTAGTCAAACTCTTATTCATAATTTTCTACACTTAATAACAGACTACACTATTATATTATACACTTAGATTAAGTATAGAATGTCCAGATTCAGTGTTCAATACAAAACATAACATAAAACGTGAAGCCAATTTTTATACGTGTGTGAGTGAGCGCCACGCCTGGCGAGTGGACTAAATAACGCATTTGCGTATGTGTAAAACACGGGAGTAATACCAGCGCATGATAGAGATTACCTACCCTAAAAATGTGGGAAATTTTAAATATAAAAGGATCATTGAAAGAGAACTTGTAAGGAATAAAAGAAGACTAAGAAAAAATTGTGAATTTGGTCAAAATTAAAATTCAAGATGGCGGCTGCGAATTTTTTTTTCTTTTTAATCATAAGTGTCTTTTTCATGGTTTTCAAGGATGCTAAAGCCGATAGTGAGGTCAAATTAATGTAAATCCAAAATGGCGGCTGCGAGAATTTTAAAATGTTTTCGTCATGGGTGTCGTTTTCAAGCTTTTCTAGTGTGTTAAAGCCGATAGTGACGTTAAAATGTAAATCGAAGATGGCGGCTGCGAAAATTTTAATTTTTTTTATCATGGGTATCGATTTCTTGATTTCCGAGGGTGCTAAAGCCGATAATGAAGGTAAAATAAAAATCCAAGATGGTGGCTACGAAAATGTTCAAATGTTTCATCATGCGTGTCGTTTTCATGGTTTTCGAGGTTGACAGTGAGCTGATAGTGATGTCAAAATGTTGTTATTGTTTTAAATCGTAGGTCAGTCAGCAAAAAAAGTCGATTAACAGAGTTTTTTAAATCTTAATTATTGAGAAAAATACTTCATTAAAATCGGAACAGATGTAAATTTAAAAGAAAATTAACTGTTATCTAACAAATGAAATGCTAAAAGCAGTTTATCGTATCATTTTGTGTTAATTTAGATAATGACAAAAAGTAGCAGTGCTAACTGACTTCTGCTGCTGACCATACATAAGAAGGAACTTCGTTCCTGACGGGGGTCTCCCGACCGCACACGTTTTACTACATAGAGCAGTGGCCATAGTACGTGTTACACTTACTCGATCGCTTTCACGTTAAGAATGATGCGCCAGGGTAGCCCGCGAAATTCAAAATTTCTTACGTTTTTTGCAATTTGTAGGTCAGTGTGAGCTTGTATGTTGATTAAAATATGATTCGTGGCCGTAGCTAATATGGCTTTACAGAATTATAATCATTAGAATCAGCAATACAACTCCATAAGTTAGCATTTACCTCAAATCTAGCGATTTCATGAAATCATGAGGTTTGAGGTAAATGCTAACTTATGGAGTTGTAATGCTGATTCTAATGATTATAATTCTGTAAAGCCATATTAGCTACGGCCGCGAATCATATTTTAATCAACATACAAGCTCACACTGCCCTACAAATTGCAAAAAACGTAAGAAATTTTGAATTTCGCGGGCTAGCCTGGCGCTTTCGCCTTAACGTTAACTTACGTCAATTTGTATGGAATAATCGTGTTTCCCATTATAGTCACCAGACGCGCTTATTCAATTTCAGTACCTACAAATTGAAGTTTACGTTAACGTGATTGAGTACTTATGTATAAAAACCCGCACTAAAGCATCAGAAGTAACAAATTAATATTGCGTTTTTTTGTGTTCGCTACGGTACCGCATCTTTATGTTATGAATTTGTATATTTGTGAATGTTCAGAAAATCCATCATAATTATTTTTTTTTTTTCATTGCACTGCGAAAGTGTTTATAATTTTTGGCTCTCACTTCGCTCGCGCCTTAAAAAAGAAGAAGCCTTAGAAAAAAAATTGACAACCTTATTGTTTAGGATTTTCTTACTCAAGTTAGGTATTTAGACCAGTCCACAAAGACAAAATAATAATAAAGTAATTCTATTGTAGTACTTAGTATAAGTAATTGTATCCAAAATTCTCATTTGTAATGTAGCAGTAGATTTTGCATGCATATATTGGTAGGACAAAGTGAACTGCTCATTCATTAACATTTAGAAATATATGTACCTACAGTGTTCAGCATTATAGATTTGAATTTGAAGAAAAAAAAAATAGTTAAACAAAAGTAATGTTGATCCACTACGTAACAATAGGATTTTAAATTTTTATTCGTTTTAAAATCTTACTATAAACTCAAGTTTTAAAAATTAATAAATATCGCAGTCTAATTTAAAATTATGTCTTTCGCGTAGGTATAGCTCTTGATATTGTGTAGCAATAACCATCTCAACTTACAGGTTCATACAGGTTTTGTTCTAAAAGTTCTTGCTCTTTCATCCTCAAATCTGTAGGAACATTAATATCGTTGTTTAGGTTTTCTATTTCGTCATCATCATAAATTATTGAAGATATATACAAAGCCTGAAAATATAACAAACGTGTTATGTAAACAGTAATTCTAGAATAAATAATAACCAAATTATGTAGATGGTCGATTTCATGCAAGATATTTTTAAGGTACAATTAAATGTTTTTATAAAAACAAAGGTCATTGGGCGTAATCCGATCCGGTCGCGGACAGTAATGAAAATGGCATAAAATGGAAGAGTTTAAGTTCACTTAACATTATATAATATAGTATTGTATATAGTTATTTTATTTGGAATCCATGGGAGAACAAGTTTGAACCAAAACTATGTTTATTCAAAAAATCAAATTCTTACACATGCTGATTACCTGCTGTTTGTTTGGAATTTCTTTAATATGGATAGACGTAATAACTGTGTAGTGTGTAACAGATCTCTGTTACGTTGTGGCGCAGAAAACACATACTTACAGAACTGTTTTTAGAAAGATATCGGATTCACGCAGTGTTATTGTTACAAGAAATAACACCACACGAGGTAAGGTTTGTGTTACCATGCTTTATTAGTTTTTCTATCCCAAATGCAGTGTTTTACTTAAATAAGTACGGACATTGTTTTATTCAACCGCGTGAGACTGTATTGATCATTTAAACTGTCAAGATATTGTCTGTCAGCTCGACACCTAAGAAGCTTATAGATAAAAGTGGAGGCAACACTCTAAATACCTAAGTGAAGACGACTGTGGTCGAACGCTTTCTTTCTAAATACACAGATAAGAACGAGACAGTAATATGTGTTTTCTGTGTAATATATATATATATATATGTCGTCACGAACGATAGTTTAGCTATAGTACGTCACTCAGTTGATTTCTTAGTACAAGTCAAGCTTAGCTCTGATTGGTTGTTCGTTTAGTACGTACGGTGAACGCCATGTGGCGCCAGTATCGTTTGGTCGCCGCACGTGGACGGGGTCGTTGGGAGGTGTGCGAGCATACTCTGTGGAGAGACTGGATCGAGAGCTCGAAGAAGGCACACGCTACCATCGAATCAAGGTCTCGTAGACGACAAACAGTAACTGTTATATTTTAACTTATTTCAGATTCCTTTACAGTATAGTCAGCGTCAATAATATCGGGACGAACAGACTATTCAAAATGATCTAAACAACTCTGAAAATGAAATAATAACTCAATGAGACAAGGAATGTTTCAGAATGAAGACAGTACACGACAACTGTCAATGTGATAAGAACTTAATCGAATTGAGATAAAGTTTAATTTTCTTAGTTGATTAAGATCATTTTGAACAGTCTGTTCGTCCCGATATTTTTGACGCTGACTGTACAAGATCAATATGTCAACTCATTTTTCCTAGCAAATATTTAATTGCTCTGTGCACAATCAGCTTGCACAAGGGCAGCCACATGACATGATCAAGTTGATTAAGGAAAAGCAGTCGAGAGTCAAGGTTTACTTACTATTCCTGTATATTTACGAGTATCGAATACTGCACTTCGCTGCATATTTCAAAACTGCAGGAAAATTGTCACACAAGGTGTGCCATTATATGCCAGATTTTATCTATTACATAATGACAATTTATAAGTAGGTACCCAATCTAGCAGGAGCCTGCCAGCCTCATGTAATGACAAATGATTGAGACATGCTTGCGAATGGTCAGATAACACATGAAAAGTGTAATAGTGCACACGTGGTAGACCTAATAAGTGTGTACAAATCGGGATAAGAGCGTTGAAACCAAATATGAAATCACATGAATGAAATCACAGTAGACATTGATCACGCCCAATAAATAATGTGAAATATGAAAAGTTTTTTTTTTTTCAAAATTCCCACAACCCACAAGAAAGCGACCCTTACCATGTTAAACTAGAGACATCATCATCATGATCATGAGATCTATCATGTCCTCACAATTTCATTTCTGTCCGCCGTGGGATTTTCTCCCATACTATTTGCCCATTGACCTTTTCATCATTCATTTGAAGCAATCATGTCAAAGGGTAAACAAGAAGGCTATATTATTTGTCTAATTATCACTATATCCACATCTAATTTTAGTTTTTTTTTATGTGTTCCATTAATTGCCAGTTTTCTAGCGAGAAATATGTCTTCTATTAAATAAGAAATTATTTACACAGCTTCTTATAATGTACAAGTACTAATAAACTCATATAAGTTCTATTTTGCAAAAGCAATCTTGTAAATTATGAAAAATGCACACGCAAACCTTTCTAGGCACAGCCCCTGATTTAATTATTCGACGACCACTTTTCGTTCGGTAAGTGTCCTTGACATGGAAGTGGGCTGAACATATGGACGTTTTTGGTTTAGGTTTCCACCAACTTTCATTTCTAGTCCGTCTTATTATTTCAGTCCAACGATTGGCAGCTACGGGATCGGCTGGAAACCTATTAAGTACATAAAGATAATATATTTTAGAAAAAAGAAAATGTGGCTCGTATTTGTGTCGGAATCGGGAGCATAACTCCCGATTCCGACACAAATACGAGCCATGTCGCAAAAAAAGTGTGCGGTCAGGAGACCCCCGTCAGAACGGAGTTCGGCTTTAACACTCTAGAAAAAAAGTAAAATAAAAAAAAATGTAAAATAAAATAAATAAATAAAACCATGAAAACGACACAAAAAATTGAAAATTTTCACAGCCGCCATCTTGGATTTACATTTTGACCTCACTATCGGTTATAATAGAGATCGGATAATCGGATGCATATTAACCTAAAGTTGAGGTGTTGGCTAAGTATGGAGTGGGCTTTTGGATTGAAAAATCCCAGAATTCCGGTATCGGCCAATTTTGACTTCTGATTATAAAATCGAATGTATAATATACTTAAGTTCAGATGTTAGTTAATATGGATTGCACTTTAAAAAAAATAAAAACCCGGGATTACGGTACGAAAATTTTTAAGTTCTGATTTTGGAATCGAATGTTTTAGTTAGGTACTTGCTTTCAGGTGTTGGCTAATATGGATTGCACTTTTGTATCAAAAAAATCCCGGGATTCCGGAATTCACAAATTTATAGTTCTGATTATAGAATCGAATGTATATTTACTTACGTTTAGGTTTAGGCGAATATGGAATGCACTTTTGTATCGATCGTCAAAATGTCGCGATTCCAGAATTGATAATTTAAGTATTTTTTGAAAGGGTAACTTTTTTATTACTAAATTTTCATAGGGTGTTCTGCTCATGAGCAACTTTCACTGTGGGATCAAATATATAGATAAATCACGAAATATAAGTCAGCTGTTTCATACATTTTGGTCGAGTAGGTATTAAACTTTTGTATCAAACATCGTAATTTTTTTTGTGATTCCAGAGTTGGTCCCATAGTCGCTGAACATGTAAATCCAAGATGGCGGATGCAAATATTTTTTTATTTATCGTCATGGGTGTCGTTTTCATGGTTTTCGGGGGTATTAAAGCTGATAGTGACATTAAAATGTAAATATAAGATGGCGGCTGCGAAAATTTTAAAATTTTTCGTCATGGGTGTCGTTTTATTGGTTTTCGAGGGTGTTAAAGCTGATAGTGACATTAAAATGTAAATCCAAGATGGCGGCTGCGAAAATTTTTTAATTTTTCGTCATGGTTGTCGTTTTATTGGTTTTCGAGGGTGTTAAAGCCGATAGTGACACTAAAATGTAAATCCAAGATGGCAGCTGCAAACATTTTTAAATTTTTCGTCATCGGTGTCGTTTTATTGGTTTTCGAGGGTGTTAAAGCTGATAGTGACATTAAAATGTAAATCCAAGATGGCGACTGCGAACATTTTCTAATTTTTCGTTATGGGTGTCGTTTTCATGGTTTTCGAGGGTTGTAAAACTGATAGTGGCGTTAAAATGTAAATCCAAGATGGCGGCTGCAAAATTTTCTAAGTTTTCGTCATAGGTGTCGTTTTCATGGTTTTTGAGAGTTTTAAAGCCGATAGTGGCGTTAAAATGTAAATCCAAGATGGCGGCTGCGAAAATTTTCTAATTTTTCATCATGGGTGTCGTTTTATTGGTTTTCGAGGGTGTTAAAGCTGATAGTGACACTAAAATGTAAATCCAAGATGGCGGATGCGAATATTATTTAATTTTTCGTCATGGGTGTCGTTTTATTGGTTTTCGAGGGTGTTAAAGCTGATAGTGACATTAAAATGTAAATCCAAGATGGCGACTGCGAACATTTTTAAATTTTTCGTCATGGGTGTCGTTTTATTAGTTTTCGAGGATGTTAAAGCTGATAGTGACATTAAAATGTAAATCCAAGATTGCGACTGCAAACATTTTCTAATTTTCGTCATGGGTGTCGTTTTATTGGTTTTCGAGGGTGTTAAAGCCGATAGTGACACTAAAATGTAAATCCAAGATGGCGGATGCAATTATTTTTTATTTTTCGTCATGCGTGTCGTTTTATTGGTTTTCGAGGGTCTTAAAACTGATAGTAACATTAAAATGTTAATGCAAAATAGCGCCTTCTTTAAAACTGGTTTTTTAATTACTATCACACGTGTTTTCAGGTTAAAACGCGATACGCGCGTTAGTTAACTAAGCATCTGCCAAGCGTCACGCATTTTCACTCCACTATGGGCTTTAGCACACTCCAAAACCCATGACAAAAAAAAATAAAAATTTTCGCAGTCGCCATCTTGAATTTACATTTTAACGCCACTATCGGCTTTAAAACCCTGGGAAACCATGAAAACGACACCCATGACAAAAATTTTGAAAAGTTTTGCAGCCGCCACTATGGATTTACATTTACGTCACTATCGGCTTATACACCATTAAAAACCATGAAAACGACACCCATGACGAAAAATTAAAAAATTTTGCAGCCGCCATCTTGGATTTATATTTTAACGCCACTATTGACTTTAAAACTCTCGAAAACCATGAAAATGACACCCATGACGAAAAGTCACAAAATTTTGCAGCCGCCACCTTGGATTAACATTTTAACGCCACTATCGGTTTTATCGGGTTTTTTTTTTGTATAAAATAAAGATTTTTATTTATTTATTATTTATTTTACAAGCCTCAAAAACCATGAAAATGACATCCATGACGACAAATTCAAAAATGCTCGCAGCCGCCATCTTGAATTTACATTTTAATGTCACTATCAGCTTTAATACCCCCAAAACCATGAAAACGATACCCATCACAATTTTTTTTTTAATTTTTGCAGCCGTCATCTTGGATTTACATTTTAATGTCACTATCAGCTTTAACACCCCCGAAAACCATGAAAATGACACCCATGACGAAAAATAAAAAAAAATTGCATCCGCCATCTTGGATTTACATTTTAGTGTCAAGCACTATCGGCTTTAACACCCTTGAAAACCAATAAAACGACACCCATGACGAAAAATTAGAAAATTTTCGCAGCTGCTATCTTGGATTTACATTTTAACGCCACTATCGGCTTTAAAACTCTCAAAAACCATGAAAACGACACCCATGATGAAAAATTAAAAAATATTCGCATCTGCCATCTTGGATTTACATTTTAGTGTCACTATCAGCTTTAACACCCTCGAAAACCAATAAAACGACACCCATGATGAAAAATTAGAAAATTTTCGCAGCCGCCATCTTGGATTTACATTTTAACGCCACTATCGGCTTTAAAACTCAAAAACCATGAAAACGACACCCATGATGAAAAATTAAAAAATATTCGCATCTGCCATCTTGGATTACCATTTTAGTGTCACTATCAGTTTTACAACCCTCGAAAACCATGAAAACGACACCCATAACGAAAAATTAGATAAATGTTCGCAGCCGTCATCTTGGATTTACATTTTAACGCCACTATCGACTTTAACATTCTCGAAACCCATGAAAACAACCCCACCGATATAGTGACGTTACCTTCCAGGGACAACCATTTTAATTCAGCAGCTTTGTATTTCTCGCGGGGATCACGTGTAACAAACGGAATATTTATGTAATCCCGATTTCCCGGTACTTCCAAATAAATAAAACCACATTATTTATGAAGTCGTTTCCATACCCTGTAACCGATTAGTTGTGCATTCCCACATTTTCTGGAATCCCGGTATTTATATTAAGAAAAAAAATGCTAAGAAGCCGCTTCCATAGTTTGTTAGCCAAATATTAACTTTAGGTTAATATGCATCCGATTATCCGATCTCTAGTTATAACACCCTCGAAAACTATGAAAACGACACCCATGGTGAAAAATTTAAAAATTTTTCGCAGCCGTCTTCAAATAATGGGATATTTTCGGCTACAACCGCAGAAAATATTTGACCCCATTATGAAATCCTTCACTGTGCGTGGTCTGACATACACTTGGCCGATGGCCAGATTTTTAAATTTCGTTAGGAGACTACCACAAAAAAAAACCGGCCAAGTGCGTGTCGGACCACGCACAATGAAGGGTTCCGTAATTGAAAAGAATTTATCCCAACAACAAAAATTAACATTATAATCCAAAAAAAAAATGTGATAAAATTACGAATTACCAATTTTTGGACTTTTTCCTTTAATTGTGCTGTGAGACCTTACTTCTTGCCAATGATTCTAGGTCAACGGGAAGTACTCTACTTATAGGTTTTGACTTACAAGTTGCGAGTATCAAAATATGTCGCATAAATTATACCGCCGTATTTTTTATTGCGTTGACTTAGAAGCTTGATTTTTTTAGGACTTTTAGCGACTGTACTATCTATGCAATAAATACATTGCTTCATAGCGACTGTACTATCTATGCAATAAATACATTGCTTCATAGCCACTACCTAAGTATATCGCTAAGTGTCTGGACGAGCAATGTAAAAATCACAAAACGATACTCTTATTAGGGTTCCGTACCAAAATGGTAAAAAAGGAAACCCTATGGTGTGACTCAGTCTGTTAGAGCTGGATATCTCAAGAACTACTAATGCTATCAACTTGAAATTTGGAACAGTTTTAGATGACATTTACCCAACTATTTTGGAAATAAGTAGTTACATCAGCTACTACAAAATTCCACCCGAAGTCCCTTCGAAGCCCTAAATTTAAATTATGATACGTATAACCGTAGGTCGGAATAGGTGTACCGTTGGCTGCGAAGAGTTGGTAGTTGGTGCTGGTGCGTCGTTCACGTAGCATCGTCCGAGGAAAAACGCAAAGGTCGCTACCGGTATCGACCAGGAACTGTACCTTAGTCCTTTTGTCGGTAACAAACAGGCGACCAGAGCTAGGGCAGTCGTCAGTCGCCATTAGCGACGGCCCGTCAAGTTTTCCGCTTTATAATCGCATGGAAGAACGCATGCCTTTGCCTTGCTGCCAAACTTGTAATGGTACCAGCATACCGGGAACTTCCTGTAGTTTGAGTCTGAACGTTTGGTTGATGAACGAGTGTGCCTTGTTCCTCTCTCCCTGGAGCGTGACTGACGGTGTCCAATAGCGAGCGCATTCACCTCTTTCCGAAGCTCCACAAGTTCTTTAGCTAACACCTCTAGTACTTGAGGGTTCGCAGTAGTTGAAGCGACTTGAGCTGAGGGGGTAGTTATGTCCTTGATTCTGTCTGCTATGTCCGCTAAAGCTTCCAGCGATATGGAGGTCTGTGCCGCCATGACTGTCTGTATGTTTGCCGGCAGGCGGTTGGTCCAGATTGATTTAATAAAGTCCTCTGGGACATTAGTTCCTGCTAAACTCTGAAGGTGCCTTAGAAATTGCGAAGGCTTGCGGTCGCCAAGCTCTTCGTGCATCAAAAGTTGGTTTACCTTCTTTTCATTAGATGAACTGAGTCGTTTTATAAGTTCGCATTTTAGCTTCTGATATTTGTCACTCGCTGGTGGTTTCACTATTATGTCCTTTACCTCCTTAGCGTACTGTGGTTCCAACTGTCCGATGACGTAATGAAACTTCGTCGTGTCCGTAGTAATATTCGCAATTGCAAATTGTCCCTCCACCTGTGCGAACCATATTTCGGGCTCATCAGGCCAGAATGGCGGTATGCGAACAGCAACTCTGCAAATTTCTGTCGACACGTCCGATGCGTCAGTGGAAACACGCATTTCGGTACGGTCGGTAGGTAACTTGCTACTTGTGGACTGTGAACCTTCCGCCATGTTTTTTTTTAAATTATATTCGCTGTGTTTGCGATCTGCAGTAGGTGCTGCTAGACTTGCGGTTACTTATGCGGGGTCACCAATGTAGGAATAATATGGTTAAATCCTACCTTCTCGCTGTTGAAAGTTCCTTCCTTATAAGCAGGTGTGATTCGGGGCGATGGAATGAAAGCCTTCAGGTAGGTATTAAATCTAGCTTGTAATACTTTCCAAAGCAGTACACAGGAATGATTAAGTACACGAAGAACAGAAGATTAAGAAGCACAGATAGGTCACAAGAATAGTCACTAAGTTTACAAGCACAGGTGTTGAAAGCGAACAAACATCAGATTAGGATAGCACGGATAACATTAAACACTATTTAGTGAAAACGCAGAATTACTTTTAACATAAACTATAAGCGGGTATAAGCAGAACAGTAAGCGGGTGAGCAGCGTGCGCTCCGCGTCGAGAATAGGTCAAGACTGGTGTCGGAGGCGCGCACGCCTGCGGCCGGGAGGTAGAATGAAATAGGTATAGCTATAGCGCTATATAGCATGGCGCCTCTCCACTGACCCACGACGGTCGATGTTCCGACATGAAATGTGATTGTGTAAATAATGTGTAACTAATAAATTATATGTTGAAATGTAATGTAAATACTATGCATAATTGTGTATATGTATGTAAATTATATGTATATGTGTATATGCCGCTACAAAAGTAATAAAAATATTTATATTTTTTTTGCAACAGGAACTGAAAGGGGGTCTTAAAAATTTAAAGTGGAGGTACTAGGGCATGTGGGGTATCATATGAAAGAGCGCTGTTTGCACATTCCCAAACATGTTTTTTTCTTTTTTTTTAGGCCGCATAGTTTTTGAGTTTTGATGAAAAATGTAAAAAAATACCGTCCCCCGTCCCCCCCCCCCCTATATCCGAAGTTTGCAAAGAGAAAAATATCAAATTATTCTATGTGATAGAAGTTTATATAAAGATTACAGGAAAATGTCTCTAAATAGCACACTTTTTCAGAAATCGAAACGGAACCCGCGGTGCGCGCGTTCGACTCGCTCTGGACCGGTTTTTTATTATGAAATTGTCCAGATTCAGTGTTCAATACAAAACGTAACATAAAACGTGAAGCCAATTTTTATAATATATTATGCGAGTGAGCGCCGTGTGCCGTGTACTACATAACGCATTGCGTATGTGTGCAATACGCGAGTAATACCAGCGCATAGAGATTACCCTTAAAATGGGGGAAAATTTAAATATAAAAGGAACATTGAAAAGGAACTGAAGACAAAGAAAAAGTGTCAATTTCAATGATTTCAAAAGTAAGGATACGCCCGTCTGAACATTTCACGAAAAGAGAGAGGGTGAAGTTAATTAAGTACCTATTACTATTACGGCAAGCACACACATATTAAATTATTTCTAATAATTTATTTACTATAAAATAAAACAGTTCTTATATTGTCAAAGTATGTATTTTATTATAGTATTATTATATATGATGCGCAGTGGTAGCCCGCAAAATTAATTTTTTTTTGAGTTTTTTGCAATTTGCAGGACTGTGTCAGGTTGTATCTTGATCAAAGTATGATACGCGGCAATAAAACATCTGTATTTATATTATTTTAACCATAAAAATCATCGATACATCTCTCTAAGTTAGATTTCGTGCAGATTCGTTAGATTTCGTTCGTTTGAGGATTCTGCACGAAATCTGACTTATAGAGATGTATTGATGATTTTTATGGTTAAAATTATGTAAATACATACGTTTTATTGCTGCGTATTATACTTTGATCAAGATACAACCTGACACGGAAATTGCAAAAAACCCAAAAAAAATTGAATTTCGCGGGCTACACAGCGCAATCACTTTAAACCTTCTTCATACAAGCAAAAAGTAGCGCCATCTGTGACATCTGTCATCTCATACGAATTACTCAGTACCGCGTGCGACGACGTAACCTTGTACGTACGTACATGATTGTTTTATCCATTTTATCGGAAATAATTCAGTTGGATGCCGATATATAAATGCATAGTTTAATTTTATTTTTTACTTACAATTTAGAATGACCAGTGATCACTATCACAATGACTAAATTAATCAAATACAGTTACAATCCAAATTACCGAGAAATGTACTCCCAGAAGGAAGGAGAAGGTAATTACGTTGACTTTCAATCCGATTGCTACAAAGTCCAGCTTTTGAAATATTAATCTCTGTCACAGAAATGAGCAGAGCATACTCGCGTATTTTTATGAGGCTTGAAGTAGGGCTCTTTTCTTTGTTTACGAATAATGCGACTCCAAATCTCTTTCCGCGTTGAATCATTTGAAAATCTGTAATTTATAAAGCATTTGAAACGTAATTCGTCATCGCATATTTGTATAAACATTGTTTAAGTCTCCTCCTATGCATTTTAACCAGAAGCTTACTGACAGCAGCAGCTCCGCTCAGTTTGCGTGAAGAAAAGAAAACAGCATTTTAAAATATTTTATGAATCCGATTTTCAGTTTCAATTATATTAACACTAGCTGACCCGACAGACGTTGTCCTGTCTTAGCTATGAATATTCTAATGTAAACGCGCAAAGTTCCTGAAGGCGCAAGCTGAGCACATTTTGAATTGTTTAGGAAAACTTAATTTATATTAGGTCTTTACCTATGAAATTGCCGTTCTGCAGTACTGGCCATTTCAAATCAAAATAACTTTTGTTTGGCTAAGAATTCTAATTTCAAATTAATTTTATTTTAAAAACATGGATTTTTTTTTCCAAAAGTAGTCATTTGTTTATTGATTAGTGTTACATTTTCATCGCATTTCAATCTTTTTCGTCATCATGGATACGTTAAAAATTCGAGTAATTATGGAATATGAGTACCGTCGTGGCAGCAACGCGGCACAAGCGGCACGCAACATCAACGACGTTTACGGAGCTAACACTACAAACCAACGCACCACCTGTTATTGGTTTGCTCGCTTCCGTTCTGGAAATTTCGACCTGAAAAATGAACCTCGCGGTCGTCTGAAGACTTTGGTCGACAATTACGAATTAAAGGCGATTGTGGAAGCTGATGATACACAATCTACGGCTGAATTAGCAACAGCTTTCGACGTTAGCGTGAAAACAATATTGGTCCATTTGCGTCAAATTGGCAAGGTAAAAAAGCTTGACAAATGGGTGCCCCACGAACTCAATGATCGCCAGCGCGAAGTAGGTACGCGTCGAGACGTGCTTTGCACTGCTCAACAGACACACAAATGAAGGAATTTTGAACCGCATTGTTACCTGCGATGAAAAATGGATTCTGTTTGATAACCGCAGGCGCTCAGCAAGTTGGTTGGATCCTGGTTCAGCACCTAAACAATGCCCTAAACGAAAACTTACCCCTAGAAAAGTGATGGTCACTGTTTGGTGGTCTAGCGCCGGTGTGATTCATCACAGCTTCTTACCAAACGGGGTGAGCATTACTGCAGATGTGTACTGTGAAGAACTGAACACAATGATGGAGAAGCTGGCACATCTCCAACCAGCATTGGTCAATCGCTCGTCTCCGCTGCTCCTGCACGACAACGCGCGACCTCATACTGCACAGCAGACGGTCTCCAAGTTGCAAGAACTGGGGTTGGAAGCTCTCCGTCATCCGCCCTACTCACCAGACCTTGCGCCTACAGACTACTACTTTTTCCAGAATTTGGATAACTTCTTGGCGGGAAAAAAATTCAATACCTACCCGAGAGGCAGTACAAAATGCCTTTGAAGAATTTGTTGCCTCCCGACCAGCTGATCAATAAACTGCCACTGCGTTGGCAAAGATGCATTGATTGCATGGGTGATTACTTCGATTAATACAAATAAAAAATACATGAAAAAAATTCGCTTAAATTTTTTCATACAAAACGGCAATTTCATAGGTAAAGACCTATTATTTTAAGAATGAACCTAAGATTTTTTGCTGAAAAGTAAAATACCGGAATAAATTTATACTTAGTAAAAAGTCAAGAACATGAAAATGATTAATTGGAGCCAATTAATTTGAAAAAAAAATTGTTTTGAGTATGAATGTCAATGGCTATATGAGTAGGGGAAGATCAAGAAACGATGGATGGACTGTGTTAAAGATGATATGGTTATAAAGGGGGTGACTACCGAGATGACGACTAATAGAGAAGTATGGAAGAAAGGGACATGTTGCGCAGACCCAAAATAAATTGGGATAGTAGGTTGTTACCATAGGCCTATAAAAAATCTGAAGTTGTTACTTGTATCAAATCTCCACATATTTAGTACAGTAGTGTTAGTAAATTGACGTTATAACAATAAATTGTGTAGAAGTTTCTTTCATACAAACTTTGTCCTGACAATTACAAATACAACAAAAAAGAATTAGCCAAATACGTGCATCCGTTCTGAAGTGATGCGCGTACCTACATACATTCGGCAATTGATTTTTATTTTAGAATACTACATAAGTAGCTGACCCGCCAGACGACCTGTCAAAAATTCAATAAATCGAACGGCAGCAAAACAAATGAACAACTGATTATAAAATGAATTTGAATTTGGAATTCTAAAAAGAATGAAAGTTTCCCGACAGACATTGCCCTGCCCTTTCATGTATGAGAAAATGAATTTTCTTCATATTTTTTTGTGAATTTTCCTATGTTTTTAATAGTTATTCTGCTATTCGGGACGGAGACAAACACAACAAATCAAAAACCATGAAAATTGGTCCAGTAGTTCTCGAGTTATAAGTGTTCGAACAAACCCGACTTTGTTTTATATATATAGATTTCTAAACTTCCGCTTATTTTTTTACTCTTTTTATTTTATCCTTTTAATGAATATACATAGTTGTTGGAGTGGTCCGTGGATGGGTGACCATCTTTACATACCGAGACTCCTCCGTGCCTCGGAAAGCACGTTAAGCCGTTGGTCCCGGCTGTCATTCGTGGATCTTTGACAGTCGTTACGGGTCGTCAGAAGCCCGAAAGCCTGACAACCAGTCTTACCAAGGGGTATCGTATTACCCAGTAACTGGGTTGTGGAGGTCAGATAGGCAGTCGCTCCATGTAAAATACTGGTATTCAGCTGCATCCGGTTAGACTGGAAGCCGACCACAACACAGTTGGGAAAAGGCTAGGCAGATCGATTTTTATTGAATATACAAAGTATTATGTACCAAAATTCAAAATTACTAACACTAAGCTCATAAGACAAAAATAAAACACAAAAAAAAAATGACGTCCGTACAAGGTTACTTTCTGGGAAACCCCGGCAACTTAATTGTATAGATTTTAGATAATAAACACTTTTTTTTTTTTTTTTTTTTTACTTCGTTAACTGCGTGCGCGATGACAGTAGCGCGCGCATGGCCGCCATTGTGGATTTCAGTAGTAAAATTATCATTTTAAAAATGTGTTTATTTAATAATTTAATTGCAACAAAAGTAATATAAGGTTACCTACTGATGATACGATATCCCATGTTTCTTTTTAATCTTAGTATAGTAATTTTTGCAGCCTTTTACAACGCAGCTTGGCATTTTTTGACAGAGTGACTTTTCTGGGCGCGGACCGCGGTCGACTGAGTCACTTTGGCCCTAAACTTTCATTTTAGTGCCAGAGCGCTGGTGCCATTTCTTCGCGCGGTTGGCCCGGTCCTTACTATATAAGTCAATGGTCAATTTGGTCAAAATGAAAATCCAAGATGGCGGATGCGAAAATTTTCAAATGTCATAGGTGTCGTTTTCATGGTTTTCAAAGATTCTAAAGCCGATAGTGATGTCAAAATATAAATCCAAGATGGCGGCTGCGAAAATTTTCAATCGCATATATGCATCCGATTATCCGATTTCTTATCATCATTAATTCCCAAACGTTAAAAGCCTACCTAAAAAATGTATACTGGGCATTCTGTAGCAAACTATCAGAAAGTACCTATCAGAAATAAAATCCACAATAAGAATATATATAGGGTGACTGGTAATTAGTGACCGATACCTAAACACATGATTGTGCTCATGATAACAAACAACTTTTACTATGGGACCAAACCTGAAATCGCGAAAAAAAAATCAGATGCCCCATACATTCATGTTCGCATAACTCGTCAAAATGTAGGGAGCACCTGATTTTTTTTTCGCGATTTCAGGTTTGGTCCCATAGTAAAAGTTGTTTGTTATCATGAGCACAATCATGTGTTTAGGTATCGGTCACTAATTACCAGTCATCCTATATAACTAGCTTCTGCGACTTCGTCCGCGTGAAATTTCTTGTCACCCCCACCCACCAACCGCATCATCGCATCGCAACGCCTACCCGCGCTATTACTTCGTTTGCGCTTAGCATCCTTTCTGACTATTTTTTCTTTTTGCACGACTCCTAAGGTCCCTAGCGTAGTTAATGTTAAATAGCCTATATCCTTCCGCATTGCCTGCCCGCGCTATTAGGTACTTTGCACTCGACTTCTAAGGGCCCTAGCATGGTGTTAAATAGCCTATATCCTTCCGCATCGCCTGCCCGCGCTATTAGATACTTTGCGCTCGACTTTTAGGGGCCCTAGCGTGATGTTAAATAGCCTATATCCTTCCGCATCGCCTGCCCGCGCTATTGCTTTGAGCTCGACTTCTAAGGGCCCTAGCGTGATGTTAAATAGCCTATATCCTTCCGCATCGCCTGCCCGCGCTATTACTTTGCGCTCGACTTCTAAAGGCCCTAGCGTGATGTTAAATAGCCTATATCCTTCAGCATCGCCTGCCCGCGCTATTACTACGCGCTCAGCTTCTAAGGGCCCTAGCGTGATGTTAAATAGCCTATATCCTTCCGCATCGCCTGCCCGCGCTATTACTTTGCGCTCGACTTCTAAGGGCCCTAGCGTGATGTTAAATAGCCTATATCCTTCAGCATCGTCTGCCCGCGCTATTACTCCGCGCTCAGCTTCTAAGGGCCCTAGCGTGATGTTAAATAGCCTATATCCTTCTGCATCGCCTGCCCGCGCTATTGCTTTGAGCTCGACTTCTAAGGGCCCTAGCGTGATGTTAAATAGCCTATATCCTTCCGCATCGCCTGCCCGCGCTATTACTTTGCGCTCGACTTCTAAGGGCCCTATCGTAATGTTAAATAGCCTATATCCTTCAGCATCGAGCCCGCGCTATTACTCCGCGCTCAGCTTCTAAGGGCCCTAGCGTGATGTTAAATATCCTATATCCTTCCGCATCGCCTGCCCGCGCTATTACTTTGCGCTCGACTTCTAAGGGCCCTAGCGTGATGTTAAATAGCCTATATCCTTCCGCATCGCCTCCCCGCGCTATTACTTCGCGCTCGGCTTCTAAGGGCCCTAGCGTGATGTTAAATAGCCTATATCCTTCAGCATCGCCTGCCCGCGCTATTACTCCGCGCTCGGCTTCTAAGGTCCCTAGCATGATGTTAAATAACTATAGCCCTCCTCAAGAACTGGGTTATAAAATGCAAAAAGAATTTTTCAAATCCGACTGGGGTAGTTCCAGAGATAGCTCGTTCAAACAAACTAACAAAAAACAAACTCTTCCGCTGTATTCCATCGACATTATTGAAATAATCGAGAGGGTCGTCAATCCGCGGAAAATCTCGCAATTCAGAAAAATTACTTATTTGCACAACGCCATCTATGGGTAAATTGATAAAACGTCCGCATTAAACATGTTTGCTCAAGAGCGACCGGTATGAATTAAAGTTATTTTGCGTTTTAGTAATTTTCTATTATCTCCGAAACTGTATGACCAATTGACATACTGTAAAGGCCAAATCTTATCTCCATGATGTCCTTGTGATCATAAAATAACTTATTTTGATAAGGATTAATGTTTTATTGTTTAAATAATCATCCAAACGTAAGTATGTCAAAAATTCTTTTTTAAAACAATAAAAGATGTATAAAAGATAAAATATAAAAGATAGAAATATAGTGTCGCGGACTTTTTTGTAGAATTATTTAAGACGAACCAGACTGCCATACATTGTTCTCAATTTTAAACAACCGTTTAGGCAGCGCATGCAAAAAAGTCTGTTTAAAGAGGTATCTCTTTCCGACTTGTTAGACAAAAATTGTGATAGCTCGGCTAATATGCATGATATAAATATAATTTATAGCCTATAGCACTCAGGAATAATGTAGCTTTCTACCAGTGAAAAAATTTTTAGAATTGGATCATTAGTTCCGGAGATTACCCCCTACATACAAACTTACAAACTTACGTACAAATTTTACCTCTTTATAATATTAGTATAGATTGTCCAATAAATTAAAATAACTTTGAAGAGCGAGCGCATTCCAAATTTAAATTCAATTATAGAAACATTTCAGCGTGAAATTCAATAAATGAGGTACCTGTAGTAATAGGTCCTGTCAGTTGACTTGGTTTCAACATAATATCCTAAAAAGGATTTAAACTTGCAATCGATAATATAATAACAAGGCTTGCAGTAGAAAAGTGTAAATTATTATTTAAAAAAAAAACAATGCTTATAACAATAATTATGCATAAAACAATTTTATTTCCATTTTCAAGTATAAACTGACATAAGTCTTAAACTCGAGCCGACCGAAATTAAAAAAAAAATCGTTTGGCATAATCGCTATCGAACAAATTTGCAATAAAAAAAATATAATATTGGTCAGCGATTTTGAACATATTGAGTACCTAGTGATAATTAATATTACCTACGTATTATATTGGACCTGTGTTTGTATAATACGTTAAGATCTGGGTATTTTCTTGTTGTTTATAATATTTTGAATGATATTTGTCACATTTTGAATCATATTAACTACATACTTGTGTGTGATATTTGTGAAAAGTAAAAATGTAAACCCACACAACTGGCGCCAAACTTCGATTTTGGGTATCAAAAAACTTAACTTACCACTACTTATTTACCTTGAACAATGGATGAATTCGTCAAATTATTAAATAATGATGATGATTCACCGCCTTTATGGTGGAGTTTGGATGTTCGAAATCCTCAATTTTTATGTTTTTTAGCCTCGAACACCACTGCCATCAAAATGGCGATTATCGCATTTACAAACTTGGATTTTATAAAGTTAAATTAATAAACTTGCGGGCTAAGTATAAGAAACAAACTAACTATCACTATTAGCACTATTTGTCGTGAGTTATTAAAAATATGGGTAAATTGATTTCATGCCACAAGCAACACTTCAATAGTTGCTCTGTCACATTGTTACTTTTTCGTTTTCAAATTTAACTAAGAAATACACGGTGAAATTGAATACTTACTTATGAAATGAGATGTTGGTGCATTTATCTTTTTTGCTAGGGTAATTTTTGCACGATTTCACAGCACAGACTGTCATTTTTTAAAAATTAAAACACCCGCACCCTAATTGCGTAACACAGTTTGTTTCTGAAATAGATTCCAAATTTAAACAAACCCCTGTCGTTTTTGACTATTATATTTGGAATTGTGACATAAAAAATTACCCGACCGATAGGAATTTTATAGAGATGTACTAACCAATTGCTCAAAATCTGTTTCGATGAAGCGTTTAGTTTCATCATATAGGAATTATTTGTTTTCGAATTATTGTGCTTAAATCTATTTTTGTTTTAATTACAACTGATGGTCTACTAATGCAGATAAATGAAAACGTTCAATGATTGCCGAAAAATTAAAAACCAATTTTTAAAACACTTTCTACCAAAAACTACCATATTTGAAATAAGTAACGAAACGTTTTTCTTTTCACGTTTTTGTTATCTGTGGTCAATGAAAAAATCATAGAAAAGCAGTGTTGTCAACTTATTGGAATCTCCACTGAAACGGGGGGGTTTCGCCATCCCTACTGGCGGAGTAATTTTGCTTTTAGTGGACGGTGGTTTTGTGATAATAATTATAATTTATCCAAATCTGTTCATTCGTTTAGGAGTTATGTGATATCCCACTGGATATCAAAATGAAGGGTTTTAAAAGGTGATTACAAAAATATATACAACTTATAATGTTTAAAAGTAATTCGAAGTGACAAATCGAATAAAGAAGACAAAAAAATTTCGAACTCCACAATATGTCATCTCAAATCCGCCATTTTACTTTATTTTTGATGTTAATGTAGCCAGTGACACTCGCGCCACCAAGGCAAATCTAAAGACGTATAATTTATCCAAATCCGTTCATTCGTTTAGGAGTTACGAGGGAACAAAGAAACGGACATACATACATACATAGTTACATACAGGTCAAATACATAACCCTCCTTTTGAACTTCGCCGCAGTCGGGTAAAAAGTTGTCTAGTTTATTTTTGGTAGTGTGAAGAATCGCCGCTAGTGGACTCGCGAAAGAGAAGTTGGCAACACTGATAAAGATTAAACTGCCTTGAATAATAAAATAAATTTTTCAACATACAAATTATTTATTAATAAAGCACAGAGTACTTATATAAATAAAGGAACCATGGGCCTATGATGAATAAGACGGCCCACTGACCTAGTTCTGGAACATTTGTGGCTTAAAGTGACCACGTTAGGATGTATCTACATATTGTGGAGATTTCTCTGGTCAAGAACTAGCGCTCTGTTGATGATGCAGAGGGCTTTGTAGTGGGTGCACTAAGACTTGAGTCAAGTTGAGTCTGTTTTGCTCAATAGCGAAAACTGCCTATTACTATTTCGATATCGGCACTACCTACAAGTAAGTAAACCAAGAATAACGTTTGTAGAAGTGTACCTTCGTACACATCTCATGCTGTAGGTACATTATTGGTCTGTCCACATACGGACAATCATTCCTTTGTTGCGTAGACACAAGCACCTTACGTGATGTACTTTTCTATATGTCCATGAGTGAGGTTAACTATTTTTTGTGGTTAAAATAATTTATTAGGTACATAAGTCTGTCAACCTCACATAATAGCTACTCAAATAATTGTTAATTGATATTTTTGGACATAAGTAGATGCTATAAATTTACTATAATAACCACTAAGTAATCAAAATAACAATTAACTACAAAACATTGGTCATAATATTTTCACAGACGGTGCTAGCTGAAAATACAAGAATGGAACACTGCCCACCCACATCAATCTAATATAGGAGGGATTTTGAAAGAAGAAGTTGATGGCAAGGCATGAATATTATTGAACATGGATTTTTTATAAAAATCATTGAAGGTACCTATCCAAGCTTTTTGACACATAATCATTGAAACAAGTGTAGCAACTTACTAAGGGAGACAGGACCACTTGATCCCTTGGGTGAACTTTCTACATAGTCACATTACACTATAGTAGGTATGGGCGTTATTTCACGTCACTAGTTACAATAACTGGCTACGGGGCATGTAACCGAATAACTAGTTTCGAGTGAAACGATAAACATGTGATTTTTGTAATTAGTTACATTACAATGCAGTGACCGAATGAATGCGCCGAAATCCCGAGCGGTGACACGAATTAATCCGAACTAGTTATGGGCGTGTAACCGAATAGCTAGTTTCGAGTGCAACTATAAACACGTGATTTTGTAAGTAGTTACATTACAATGCAGTGACCGAGGAAGGAAAGATATCATTGATGGTTTATTTACCTACGTTTAGTTCAAATTAGTTCGCTCATGGTCGAGAATTATTAATTGCCTCATGCATGTTTTTGCAATACTTTGTTAAAACTCGTTAATTTTGTTATTTATGTAATTACATAGCCACAAAAACTAAACTTGTGATAAGTAACGTAAGTAATTACATTAGGTAGGTACAATGTTTTCGTTTCGTAAATAACTGTAAGTAATACTTCGATAGAATAACCATGTTGAATCACTGAACAGAATTTGAAAAATAACTAGTTACTAAAATCACGTGTTTTCAAAACTGGTGACGCCTTCGAAGTCACTAGTTACGTTACGTTTCGCGAAAATCACGTAACGACCCACACCTACACTATAGGTACACCCAACTAATGTTTTAAACTAAAGGATCTGTGGATGGGTGACCATTTTTATATACTTACAAAGATTCCTCCGTGCCTTGGTGAGCATGTTAAGCCGTTGGTCCCGGCTGTCATTTGAAGATTTTAGGCAGTTGTTACAGGTTGTCAGAAGCCTGACAGTCTGTCAACATCTTACCAAGGGGAATCGTATTACCCAGTAACTGGGTTGTGGAAGACTAGGCCGGTGGCTTTTGGTCCAGCCATGGGCTGATAAAGGCATAGTTGATATGCCTAGTTTGCCACATTATAATTATTCAAGCAGAAATAATGTGATTTTGTTTTCAAATTGTAGGAGAGTTCCCGGTGCGTTTCACCTACGATATGAAGGCAGCATAGATGTTGCCCGTTGCTGCTATACATGACATCACTGCACTGCTCCTCTGCAACTACTTCATTTTCAAAGTACAAAGTCCCTTCGGGGGTTATTACTAGAAAAGTGCTATTACAGCGTAGATGAATTCATAAATGATATTTTAGTTGTATATATTGTAATATTCTCAAATTAAATTTTGACATTTGAATTTTGACTTTGTAATTAAGTATAGATTACATTTTGACATTTTAATTAAAATTTAATTCAAATTGACATTGTAATCTCTTTCTTTGTTTTTTTTTTTTGTATTTGTTTGTCTAGTATGACTAATTTTGTACGCCACAAATGGCAAAACATGTAGCTACCTCACATTAATTATAAGAAATTTTACTCATGTTTTACAAAATAAATATATATCTTGTATCTAGAAACTGAAGATTTTTCATAAAACATTGTCATTATTTTAGAAAACTGTTGAAGTCGTTCACAACAGCAATATAAACATATTATTATGATATTGTGTTAATTGATAAGTGTAAACTTTAATTATAAAGTGTTTCATTATGAACTAAAGGTACAAATAAAAATAATTTGATATTTTATGAAGTATTTAAAAATTGAGTACACACGGCTACACATCAAGCTATACATTTCCAGTATACACTGGCATCTCATTGTAAGGAAATCCTATACAATGCGACATTAAGCTTATACTGGAAATGTATAGCTTGATCTGTAGCCGTGCCTACCTAGCAGGTACTTACTAGGTTTTTCAAAATAAAGAAGTGATTATTCTAGTGTTTAGAAAATAGTGGTGTTTAGCTAAATTAACTGTCATTCATTACTTTCATTAAGTATAGATAAATAGGTAGAAATAAAATATGGTAGGTACAAAAAACTGTCTTATTTATTATCAATACAATTACAACCACTGACGAGAGTGTTTAGACATGGGCAAAAAGAATTGGAACAAATATTTGTAGTGTAAGTTGAAATTTGGCATTTTAAGGCCCTGCACGTAGGTACTGGCGCACCGGCGGTGCCTACGGTGATTAAAACGCATGCGTTTTTCTCACCGCAGTGCGCGCACTTCAAAGACATTCCATACTTCACAGATGTAGTTAAGCCTGACACCTGCAATTTATAAAGAAAAGAACATAAGTACTTAAATCCTTATCCCTTAAACAATTCAATGCACTATCTATCAACTTTATAGAACAACAATATTCTGCTACCTATAAACAACGATTATGTGCCTTACAAGTACTGATGGATAGAGCCTTGACTAAAAAGTACACAAACAGAGTTATTTGATGACGGATAAAAGGTGGATGAACCTATGATATAATTATACAGGGTGTACCAGAAAGGGTGGTCAAATTTAAGGGTGTGGTACAGATCATCAAACTGAACAACTTTCTCCAAGGGAACAACAACATAATCGAGAAAAAATTAATAGCTGTCCGATTCAAAACTTCAATACCTACTCGACCCAAATGTATGGGACGGCTGATATTACTTTTTCTCGATTACGATGTTGGTCCTATGGAGAAAGTTGTTCAGTTTTATGGTCTGTACCACATCCTTAAATTTAACCACACCTTTCTGATACACCCTGTATATTGCTAATTATTGTGGTAAGTAGGTACCTTTCAACCAAAACCAATTCAGTGCAAAGGGCTCCATAATAAACTAACAATCATCTTCCTGCCCTTATCCCATGTGACTTGGGGTCGGCGCAATATGTTTAAATAAACTAACAATAAACATTAGAAATAACTCTCAAGTAGGTACCTAAACTACCATAATATTTAGAAAACCACCTTCAAGGCTATTGATTTTGAGGATTCACACAGGACATCCTAAAAGATACACATTTATAGTACACAATAATGACTTGGATACATATATTTAAAAAAAAATTAGATAGCAGGTACCTACTTATGTACTTGGATATTATTCTCAATAAGTACTCAATACTTTTATTGCATACCATAATTATGTAGGTATTCTTATCTATCTGCCTAGCCTTTTCCCAACTATGTTGGGGTCGTCTTCCAGTTTAACCGGATGCAGCTGAATACCAGTATTTTACGTGGAGCGACTGCCTATCTGACCTCCACAACCCAGTTACTGGGTAATACAATACCCCTTGGTAAGACTGGTAGTCAGACTTTCGGGCTTCTGACGACCCGTAACGACTGTCAAAGATCCACGAATAACAGCCGGGACCAACGGCTTAACGTGCTTTCCGAGGCACGGAGGAATTTCGGTATGTAAAGATGGTCACCCATCCATTGAACAACCCCGGCAAGCGTAGCTTAACCTGACGGGTCAACCCGTGCGGCTGTTATTACTTAGCCACGGGCTCCTCCTGTAGGTATACTTATGTGGTAAAGTTATAATTACATCATGTGGAGCCTGTCGGGCACAGCAAAACTACCTTAGCAAACTACTATATTAGGTATAGTAATGATGTGGGTATTTATCTATTGAAAGATATAATAATAATAAATTTCAGTTGCCTACTACTTTCTTTATTTTAGTTTGTTGTTTTAATTTGCTAAGAAATATTCATAAAGGTAGGTTGTAGGTATGTATGTATGTATGGCAACTACATTTATTGGTGCCTTAGGTACCTACTTATATAATTTGTGTTCACCAGTAACAAGAAATATGTGTGTAACATTGTTGCTGTGCCTAACATTTTGAAGCTCAGACTAATTGCAAAACCAGTAAAGCGCTGTCAACAGTGATGTGAGGCCTCACATTTCGAGTATCCTAAACTTGTGCATGTAAGAACACTCTTACATGCACATATTTACACCAATCCAATCCAATCCAATTTTATGTACAGAACAAGGTGTAGTGTTGCACATGCTACACTGTATTGTTTGCAGTGCTATAATGTCTTGATTTTTTATTTAATCTGAGCTTTGCAGACACCACATTTAATGTTCAACAATAGAAATATTGATATTACCTACCTTGAACAGACAATGATGTGGAAATTGATGTATTTAAGTATGGTGGTATGTTTTCTGGATTGCCACAAGAAAAGAGAGGCCTATGCCCAGCAGTGGGTGAAGGCGGGTTGTGGATGACGATGATGATGGTGGTATAATGCGATTTGCATTGTATGTATGTTCATCAGTCCTTACATAATACATTGACATAAAATGCTTCAAACTGTGCTTTTTTGTTGTTCCTATAAATATTTATTGCTTTTTTCAATGAAGCCCTGAAATAAAATGTTATTTCTTTAAGCACATTTTTTGAAGACACTTAGGTACCATGTTTATAGTTCGTTGTTTGCTTGGACTTTTTTGCTTTGTAATAATTTGATTTTAACAGTGTTCATGGAGTTTCATAACCATAATTTCTTCATTGTGATATACTTAGGTAAGTTTTGGAATGGGCAAGTATCTTCACTTTCTGAGCTGACCAACTCCGTGCCCGTTAATGGTTTAATAAAATTCAAATAATGCTTTGAATTAGCCAAAGAAAATACTTCCTCACAAAGCCATAAGAGTTGAGGCACTTCTCAAAAGTCTGCGGCTTATAATAAGCTCATCTTTGAGGCGTTGCTCTTCCGAGCTAAGCAACAAAAACCTCGGTATTTAAAATACCCTATATATTGATTTAGCGTTGCAGGCAATCGCGGTTCTACACAAAAACACATTCACTATTTATCAAGAAGATGTTCACTTACATAATTTCGTAACAATTATGGAGATTTTATGAGAAAATCGCAAACAAATTGCTAAGAAAAATGATTGCGGGCACGACGTTGCCTTCTGTTTCAAAAACGACTGCTCGTAAATTTCAAACAAACTTCCAGCTGTCAAAATAGTTTTACAATTCGAATATAAGCCCTTTTAGTAGCTTATCGTTCACTCTTTACTGTCTTCAAACTCCAAACCACGATTGGAGTTGGTTACACACGTTAACGTAGTTTCGCAATTCGAAAGACATAAATTAAAATAAACTGCGGTAGAAGCCAAACCAACTAGTCTGAATAGGATGACGAAAATGTGTTTCGCAATTAGGTAGCCGGCCACCTTATAAGTATGTACTGTATGTGTATTCCTTCCCCTTCTTCTTAAAACCTTGTACAGTCGAGTTCATTAATATATGGCCCTTTCAGGCTTCATAAATAGGTATATCAACGTCTAAAAAGTTCATAATATTGTGACAACTATAAGCATCATTAAACTGTGGTCAAGATTTAAATTCATTAATATGTGACTGCTTTTTCTCAGTAACATGTATACAGCCATGGCAAAAGTCGAAACAGCAGTCACATATTAATGAATCTAAATCTTGGCCACAATTTAATGATTAGTTGTCACAATATTACGAACTTTTTGACGTTCATATAGGTATTTTTGAAGCTTGAGTGGGCCAATATATTAATGAACTCGAGTGTACCTAGTATAGCCAGTTTTTTACGTAGCAAGACAGTTTGATTATCAAACAAATAAATAAATAAATATCCTTGGACATTTCACACAACGCCATCTAGTCCCAAGCCAAGCAACTTAATGCTTGTGTTATGGTAACGAGATGGCTGTTAAACTACTTATATATATATATTTTTTTTTTTTGTAAATGCATACATATTATAGATAGAAAAATACCCAGACTGGGAACAAATACTTGTAGGTCGTACAAATATTTGCTCCGTGCGGAAATCGAACCCGCGACATGCTGCGCAGCAGTCAATCGCTCAACCACTGCGCCAACCATGTCGTCAAAATGTTACGTACTTGGCAGTAAGCAAGACCTATTAAGGGTAGCATACTAATGATCAAGTTTATTATTCATATATTTTTATTTTGTTGCTTTTTAGAATGCCAAAACAGACCAGCCAAGAGAGGCTGCTTAAAAAGAGAATGGCAGAAAGAAGAAGAGCAAGAATAAAGAGCAGTCACGAAGAGGCTGAAATACTACTAAAAAGACAAAGGGAGAGACACCAAAAAAGGCGAGAAGGTAAACTTGTTTCACAGCAATAAAAGTCACAACGGGAGCGTCGAGCTTCAAAGAAAAATAAAATAAGTAGTACTTATAATTCACAAAAAGGCTCGCAAGAGAAGCCGAATCAAATGCGTCAGCCCAACATGTAAGTACTTTGTGACAGCAATTCTCAACAAGATATCTTACCTAATTGTAGAGTTGTTGATGCGTACGACCTGAGCGTACGACCCTCTTGCAAGCAGCACGACGAGTTCTTCAAAATTTGATAATGAGACCACGGATCAACATACTTCGGTTAAGGTGATAATATGTAAGAAGCGAACTGTGTGGGAATAAGAAAGTGACAGAGTCAATTACTTCCACATCCAAAAAAAAGAGAGCGCAACAATGCGCTGGAACCGAAATAAAAGCGCCAAATGAAATAAAAATTGTTTAAAAATAAATTAAGCTATCTATCAAAATTCTGTTCAGCCAGAGTTTTCAATTACCTGATACGCACATTTTGAATGAAATTTTGCAATGAAATTACTTAGGATTTTAGAATTACAGAAAAAAACATAAAAAAGTAGAGGTCTTTTCGAAATTAAATTCTATCGAGGTCATAGACTTATAAAAAAAGATGGACTCCGCGCCACGCATATCGAAAGTGAAGCACAGTAAGTATGCCGGACCGATTGTACAAACACGCCTCGCGCACACATTTACATCATAGTATGCCGACCGGCCGCCATTACATGACACGAGCGACGGCGTCTTTGCAGGTACTCAAATCATGCACACATAGATCGGTACGGTGCTTCACTTTCGATATGCGGGCGCGGAGTCCATCTTTTTTTATAAGTCTATGATCGAGGTTTAACTCAATTGTGTTTTCCTTCAGTCAAAGTATTAATCAAAATAAAGTCTCTAATCTCTAATATATCCAAAAATTAAATCCATACATGCTGCAATGTGAAATAAATGGCTACGAAAAATCGTCCAATTTAGGAATTTACGTCCTCGACAGGTTTGTCGTGATTGCAGTAGTCCAGACACTCGCACCAAAAGTACAAAAAATAAACAGAAGAAAAAATATGCAGTGATGTAAGTAATTAAATATGACGATGATGAAAACAGCCGGTAAAAAAGATACCATAACGCGACAAACTAAAAATGATAATAAAAAAAAAGGTTCCGATGAATTGAGAACCTCCTCCTTTTTGAAGTCGGTTAAAAAGATCAGACTCGTGGAAAAGCCTCTACAGGTCATTAACATTTGTGAAAACAGTATGGAACGATTTCTGAGACATTGTGGTAACATCTGGAATCCAGCAGATACAGTAAATAAAATAAAACATAACCTCGGTTATTCAGGTACCTACCTATACATTGAATAAGTAGGTATAGTGAAAACTATTCGACGAAGTAATAAGTTTACAGTTGTATGAAGATTAAAATATTATTCGCGGCCGTAACTAATATGGATTTACAGGATTATAATCATTAGTATCAGCAATACAATTCCATAAGTTAGAATTGACCTAAAATTGACCTAAAATCTAGTGATTTCATGAAATCATGTTAGTTACGGCCGCGAATCATATTTTAGTATACAACCTGACACTGACCTGCAAATTGCAAAAAACGTAACACGGTTGTGATTTTTGCGTGACACTAAACGCCCCCCGACGTTACGCGTGATAAAATTAAAACTTCTGTTTGTGTCTCGTTCAGCGTCCTTCATCCGAAGCTGGTACTTAGTCAATTTGCTTAGAAAATAAGCAAATTGACTAAGTACCACTATGAACTGTTGACTCCCTTTAAAATTAATATCTTCTTTATTTCAGAAGCAGTCTGTTCGGAGACAGAAATAAATGCGGAGGAAATAGAAATTCAAGAAGAAGGAATTAGTCAATTTTAAGATTGTCAAATTCATGAGTTATAAACTTATAAGTTTATAACTTATAATTATAACTTTATAAGTGATCAAAATAAGACATTTTCGCCATATCTACTTATTTTGTCAATTTGTTGATTCTGATGTACACACGGCTACACATCAAGCTATACATTTCCAGTTTACACTGACCTCTCCTTGTAAGGAAATCCTATACAATGCGAGATCAGCTTATACTGGAAATGTATAGCTTGATCTGTAGCCGTGCGTACATTTAGGCTGGCTCGGTGGCCAAAAGAGGAACTAACGACGCCATTTTTAAATTAACCAAAGTAGTAAATAATTAATACTTGTAGTTTTATTTAATTAGTAAATTTTATGTAAATATATTTATGTACAGTCAGCGTCATAAATATCGGGACGAACACACTATTCAAAATGGTCTCAAAAACTAAGAAAATTAAACTCAATTGGATAAAGTTCTTGTCAGAATGACAGTTGTGTACCTACTGTCTTCATTCTGAAACATTCCTTGAGTCATTGAGTTAATATTTCATTTTCATAGTTGTTGTTCAATTAGATCATTTTGGACATTCTGTCCGTACTGATAATAATGACAAACCAAACCAAGTTAGTATTAAGCTCCATTTACACGGCGCCAGTTTATTGCCTGTGGCATACCATAAAATTGAAAGGCAAATATCTGGCATCGTCTAAACAACACGTACAATATTGTTGCACGATACGGGCAACTTTGAAAACTGGTATAAGCATGTACAAGAAAATGGCACAGTACATACAATAATTGCTCGTACAATAAAATCGCATTCAATTCTGGCATTTGTGCTGTCATTGAAGTATGAGTGCGGTAAGTGAGGGTGTGGTAATCGTTGTTGCTATTTTGAGGCAAGAAATCAAATCAAGAACAACTTGAAAAATATCTTGAGAAGCGTTCCATAAAATTTAATTAAATATCATGTCTAGGCAAAACTTGCATGCAATAATCGCCTGTCAATTTTATTGCCTGATGTAAGATGCATGCGATTTTATTGAATGGCAAATCTTGCATTCAATTATTGTATGCCATTTTATGGAATCGCACGCGTGTAAACACTTCATGCAGTTCTTGAATGTCAAAAAAACTTGAACGTGCTTTATGGCATGCAATTATTGCTCTTGAACGTTCCAGAAACTTGCCCCGTGTAAACGGCGCTTTACTTTAATGCTTTGGTTTGATGCGATAACAGCGACTCTCTCACCCGGCCAGATAAGTTTGTGGGACTCTCCCAATAATTATACACTTTAGTTTATGGTTACATACAAAAGTAGTGGTACGCGTCATTTCAGAGCTTAAAGCATTTAACCTAATTATGCTCTAAGTTTCAGAGTGGACAAGCTTTATTCAATGTTTTGTTACTTTATTGTTTTGTTTAGAAGCTAAGATTTATTTTTCTACCTTTTTTATTAATAGGTAGGTATACTTACTTCATAATATGTTCATCGTAATTACAATTTGCATTTTAAAATATTGATTGTTGATTTCACTGAGAATTGATTGATTGGTTCAATTTGACGTAAGTATTAATGTTATATTTTCGTGATAAAAATATAACATTTTGCTCTGGACGATTTCGTTTTATTTTTCTATCCGTGATATATATTTCCCACTAGTTTACCCACGGAACAGTGTTCCGTGAGTTTACCGCTGCTCCACACAGTTTACCGGCACAACACACAGTGGCAGAGAGTTTCTATCTCCTATTTGGAGGCATCTTGTGGAGCGGATGGCCAATGAGAAACTTGTACCTTACTTGGTCATCTCCTGTGCAAAATGCATCAAACACTAAATTCAAAATGATCTCTAACTAGCTTTGTCCCGCGGCTTCGCCCGCGTGGATGTCGGAAAATATCCCAAGGGAACCTGCTACCGGGAATTCCTTATTCCTTGTCTACATGATAAAGGGAACCTCTGTGCAAAATTTCAGCTTTCTAGGTCCAAGGGTTTGGGCGGGGCGTTGATGAGTCAGTCAATCAGTCAGTCAGTCAGGACTTCTCTTTTTATTTATATAGATAACTAGCTTTTGCCCGCGGCTTCACCCGCGTGGATGTCGGAAAATACCCCACGAGAACAAAAATCCTTCCTTATTTCTTATCTACCTTATAAAGGGAACCTCTGTGCAAAATTTCAGCTTTACAGGTCCAAGGGTTTGAGCTGGGCGTTGATGAGTCAGTCAGTCAGTTAGGACTTTTCTTTTTATCCACCCGCATGCCTATAGCCTTCCGCAAAAATAATTATTAAAGTCCGACTGGTAGTTCCAGAGATTAACACGTTCAAACAAACAAAAAAAGTGTGTGTCAGCTCTGACGTACGACTGGAGTTTACTCCTGTTTTTGTGCCCCACTTCACCACTCCGCTAACCTCCCCCTCTCAATACCTCTTCACCGCTTTCCCCTCCCCCTCCACCCTCACCAACTCCTCCCCTCCCCCTCATTCATTCTCCACACTCTCCCTCTCACTGCACCCTTCTATCCCTCTCCAACCTCTCCCCCTCCCCTCTATCATCCACCCCCTCTCCCTCCTCACCACCTGTCCCCTCCCTCTACCTCTCACCACAGCCTCCCCTTCCTCCTTTTTTCCTTACCACCCGTCCCCTTCCCCCTTTCCCTCCTCACCACCACTACTCTTCTCTCCTCGCCTGTACCCTTCCCTCTGGGGGAAAAACTATTACTGACAAAATTACTTGCTTGGGCAAGTATTTGTACCAAGTTTCAAGTTATTAACCAAATGAATAAGATTTTTCATATAAACTATAATCCCTGTTTTCACCCCCACAGGGATGGAATTTCAAAAAATCGTTTGCGATATTACCGTAACTTGACTGAAAGATTATTTACACCACTTTGCGAGTTAATCAAGCACCGCAGTAAAACCTGCCCAGTAAAATTTACTATCCCTTTTCACCCCTTTAGGGGTAGATTTTCGAAAAACCCTGATACACATTATTCTTTATTTTTGGTCTCAAGAATAAATACTGAGTTTCGAGTTAATCGGAACGCACGTTAAAATTCCTCCATACAAACTTTGACACCCCCCAAGCCCTCCTGAGGGGGTAGTTTAGGAAAACTAAAATGACAAACTTTATAATTTACTTAGATAAATATTCCTGCCAAGTTTCAAGTCTATTAACTCAAGGAATAAGATTTTTCATACAAACTTTCATCCCCTATTTATCCCCCTTAGAGATGCAATTTCCAAAAATCCTTCCTTAGTGGATGCCTACACTGTATAAGGTATCTATGTGAAAAATTTCAAGTCTCTAGGTCCAGCGGTCTATGCTGTGCGTTGATATATCAGTCAGTCAGTCAGGACTTTGAATTTTATATATATAGATAATATTATTTACTAACGCTAGCTATAAGATATTACTTAAACTATGGATCGTTTGTTGTCCGATTTGACAAAAATTTTGATTTGATTTGATTTAAGGCACCTGTCCCATCGCCGACGTGAAAGCGACTAGCTATCGACTATTTCCCACTAGTTTACCGCTGCTCCACTAAGGCACCTGTCCCGCTGCCGACGTGGAAGCGACTAGCTACCGACTATTTCCCACTAGTTTACCGCTGCTAAGGCACCTGTCCCACCAGCCGCCGACGCGACGGGGAAGCGACTAGCTATCGACTATTTCCCACTAGTTTACCGCTGCTCCACTAAGGCACCTGTCCCGCTGCCGACGTGGAAGCGACTAGCTATCGACTATTTCCCACTAGTTTACCGCTGCTCCACTAAGGCACCTGTCCCGCTGCCGACGTGGAAGCGACTAGCTACCGACTATTTCCCACTAGTTTACCGCTGCTAAGGCACCTGTCCCACCAGCCGCCGACGCGACGGGGAAGCGACTAGCTATCGACTATTTCCCACTAGTTTACCGCTGCTCCACTAAGGCACCTGTCCCGCTGCCGACGTGGAAGCGACTAGCTATCGACTATTTCCCACTAGTTTACCGCTGCTCCACTAAGGCACCTGTCCCGCTGCCGACGTGGAAGCGACTAGCTACCGACTATTTCCCACTAGTTTACCGCTGCTAAGGCACCTGTCCCACCAGCCGCCGACGCGCCGGGGAAGCGACTAGCTATCGACTATTTCCCACTAGTTTACCGCTGCTCCACTAAGGCACCTGTCCCGCCGCCGACGTGGAAGCGACTAGCTACCGACTATTTCCCACTAGTTTACCGCTGCTAAGGCACCTGTCCCACCAGCCGCCGACGTGACGGGGAAGCGACTAGCTATCGACTATTTCCCACTAGTTTACCGCTGCTCCACTAAGGCACCTGTCCCGCCGCCGACGTGGAAGCGACTAGCTACCGACTATTTCCCACTAGTTTACCGCTGCTAAGGCACCTGTCCCACCAGCCGCCGACGCGACGGGGAAGCGACTAGCTATCGACTATTTCCCACTAGTTTACCGCTGCTCTACTAAGGCACCTGTCCCGCCGCCGACGTGGAAGCGACTAGCTACCGACTATTTCCCACTAGTTTACCGCTGCTAAGGCACCTGTCCCACCAGCCGCCGACGCGACTAGCTATCGACTATTTCCCACTAGTTTACCGCTGCTCCACTAAGGCACCTGTCCTGCCGCCGACGTGGAAGCGACTAGCTATCGACTATTTCCCACTAGCTTACCGCTGCTAAGGCACCTGTCCCACCAGCCGCCGACGCGACGTGGAAGCGACTAGTTATCGACCATTTTCTCGCTCAAGAAACGTACAAAAAATTATTAATAGTTGATCGCTGACTGTTCACACCCCGAACTGTGTCAACCAAGAGAGCGCAGTCTTCAAGTTTATCACTTACCACGTTTGGCAAGAGATAAGTAGGTACCTACTCGTACGTTGGAAAACAAAGTGAACGGCCCTACGAGGAAATCATTCTTAAGACGTAATGTCTCTTTGTACGTAGGAGCTCGTGGCTTAATAATAACAGCACGGGTCGATCGAAGGTTAACTACGCTTACCGAGGTCGGTCCGTGGATGGGTGAGCGCTGGCCACACCGGGAGCGGGCGGTCGAAGCGAGGCGAGTGACACTAAACTATGCGAACTAAGGGAAGCTTTGGCGAGCTAAACTATATATACACACCGAAAACCGGCCAAGTGAGTGTTGGACGGTCCAACAAGCACTTGGCCGGTTTTCGGTCCAACTTGGACCATACACAATGGAGGGTTCCGTAGTTGGGATGAATTTATCCCAAAACCAAACTTAACATTGTACTTAGTTGAAAAACATGTTCTCCCATCCATGGTATACGTCACGGTAAATTCTCAACAGCAAATGTAAGTTTGTACTTAATCACAATAAAAAAAAAAATGTGCATACTTACAAATTTCGAGATTTTTGGACTTTGTCCTTTACTTATGCTGTGAGACCTTGCTTCTTGCCAAATTTCATGATTCGGTCAACGGGAAGTAGTTACCCGTTTATAGGTTTTGGTTTATTTGAGAGTATCACAATTTTGTCATGTCGCATAAATGCCCGTATTTTCTACCGGCCTGCGGCAAAGCCAAATAAGGAGGGTTTAAATGTGTCCGACCTGCATGACATATAATTACCTATCCCTTTGTTCCCTCGTAACTACTAAACAGCTGAACTGATTTTGATGAATGATATGCCGTTAGATTCGTCTCCTTTATTGCCCAAGTGTCACTGTAAAAAATGAAAATGGCCGATTTTTGTGGACACTGGACGTCGTTCGGCTAGAACAATGACAACCTCACAGAGAGCAGGCCTGTGTCGGCTGTGTCCCAGCAGTGACAACGTTACAGGCTGATTATGCATTTGTTGGTCATCGCAGAAAGGAAAATAAAACAAGTGCAGAGCGGCATTATTTTTTATTATAATAAAAATAATAAAAAATCACACAGTAGGTACAGTTTAGGATACCTACTCGAGAAAATATATACAAAAATGAAATGCTGATCCTTGTTAAGAGGACGGCTGGACCGATTTGGTTATTTTTGTTTTCATCGCTTTCTGGTTATTTTTGTTTTCATCGCTTTCTCTGGCCGGATATATTTAGTAGTATGTAGTCACGCAATACTAGGTCCTAAATATACTCCAATTCGGGTATTTAGTAGTTAGAAATGTTGCAAGCCTCATGTCAACTAGGTATACCCGACCATAACCCTATTATGCG
The DNA here is from genome assembly GCA_905163495.3 of Cosmia trapezina. Classification (NCBI taxonomy): domain Eukaryota; kingdom Metazoa; phylum Arthropoda; class Insecta; order Lepidoptera; family Noctuidae; genus Cosmia; species Cosmia trapezina. Next base: position 7,626,419 of record LR991035.1, read on the forward strand.
GAGTTTCCACAAGGTACATTTTGTAAAGACGCGGCATGGCCACCATCAGGGATTTTAACACGTTGAACGCCATGTGAAAAATCGGGTATTTCCATTCAGGCCATGGGGCTCACCGGTGAGCCTTGTCTTACTGAACCATTCGAGCCACGGGGGTCACCCGTGAGCCGCGTGATAGGTACTACGGAAACGCTTCCTACAAGCCACAGATTGCAGCTATCAAACAAAACGCGTATGGAAGTGAGCCGCGTGGCCCTGTAGGCGAACCGGACGGCGTGGTTTTCAAATCCAACATAAACTTGTAGTTTTTATCAGGGTTATTGCAAGATGCTAGGATTATTCAACTCAAAATGTTGAAGATCATACATTTTTGGCGGGAAAAGCGTAAGCGATCCCTCACTTATCGACGCAGCGCGCGATATTGATCGGCCGGAGTATATCACTACTCCCGATTACTCCCGAAGCGCGCGCGCCGGGTGGGCCGTAGCGTGACCCCGTGGCCCCCGCGAACGGAAATGTACACAGTCCTTTGTACGAGGCCACGGGGCCCACCTGTGAGCCTTTTACAATATCTTAAAAACTAGACGGTAGAAGTCGCAAATATTTATTTTCCATACAAATTACGACATTTTATAAACTTTGGAATGAAAATCTCAAGTTGATGAAAATTACCAATTACCTGATTTTGGCTTGGCCCGACCGGAAGACTACGATAGGCCCACCGGTGGGCCACATGGCGTTCAACGTGTTAATTTTGATAACACAAAAAATCTGTCGAAATTTTTCGCCAAATATCAGAATTTCGGTCGGTCACTGGTTCAAAAGTTATAAGGGTTTATAGGTGGCCGATCTGGGGAGCATCTCCCCAGCTTGGCCCAATTTGAATCTCAAAAGCTAGAGCACCTAGCGAATATCTGTTTTCCCCCAAATTTTGTTGTTAACTAGTCGGAATCATTAGAATCTGTCGGTCACTGGTTCAAAAGTTATAAGCGTTTCTAGGTGGCCGACCTGGGGAGAATCTCCCCAGCTTGGCCACATTTATATCTCAAAAACTAGGGCACATAGCGAAGATCTGTTTTCTCCCAAATGTTGTCGCTAATTAGTCGGAATTAGTCGCGAAATATCAGAATCTGTCGGTCACTGGTTCAAAAGTTATAAGCGTTTCTAGGTGGCCGACCTATGGAGAATCTCCCCAGCTTTGCCACATTTATATCTCAAAAACTAGGGCGAAAATCTGTTTTCTCCCAAATTTTATCGCTAATTAGTCGGCAGAAAGGTACGCTACTGCGCCATACCATGTCTTATACACTTGCGAGCAACCAAATCGACTCAACTCCTAATCATGCATTTCGACTCAAATAGCAATTACTCGAAAACAACTACTTAAACCGATTTTAATACTTTGGTACCATCATAAAGCTGAAACGCCCAGCTTTAAAAAAAAGTTAACTTTTGCATAAATGGGACAAGAACTTTTGGAAAAAAAAATTACTTTGTACACACGGATTGTATGGGGTTGAGTCGTTTTGTTTGCTCGTGAGTGTAGTAGGTACAGATGACTGCCACGCGGGCGAGGTCGCAGGCTGAAGCTCGTATTACTATATTATTAAAATAACACAAATTGCTACACGAAATATTGAAACCAGAGTAAAGAATAATTTTGCATCAATTTAGATATAATGTAAAAGTAAGTGCTGACCGAGTTCCGCTGCTGACCGTACTAAGCGTGGAACAAACTAGCATTGATGTCCAGTCACCAGCATACGTCACAGTGACGCAAGATTCAAAAGCGACTTTCTCGTAAAGTATTGATAGATATTTTATGGTGTTACGAACATACCTAGTGTTATCGAAACCATAATATGATGAGTGGAGACCGCGGATCGGCAAACGTGAGGTAGGACGCCCTCAGGCCAGGTGGAGCGAGGAGCCTCGCAGGCTGGCTGGCAGCAGCTGGAGGGAGCTGCCGAGAGCCGAGCTGAATGGCGAGCGATAGGAGAGCCCTGTGTGCAGCAGAGCTCTGCTGCAGCTGATGAGGATGATGATGACTAAATATTATGAAACAGGGCTTTTCTCAAAGATCCAATTTTTATTTCACAAGAAAAACGCTTTCATATTTTGTGTAACTGTAAGGTACCTATTTATGCTCGTGACTCTGACTGCTCATTCTAAACACCAGAATAAAAAAAAATACAGAATGTGGCGAAAATTTCTTATTTTGATCACATTTAACTCTTGAACTTGACAATCTTAAAATTAACCAACTCCTTTTTCATGAATTTCTATTTCCTCCACTTTTATTTCTATGTCTCCGAACAGACCGCTTCTGAAATAAAGAAGATATTAATTTTAAAGCAAGTCATCAAAATATTGTAACGCAATACACTCGCTATAAAAATGTCAATCATAACAATACATCCAGCCGTTTGGATGCTGCGAAGGAATAAACAATCATACATAAAGTCAGAGAAATTATTTTTTAAGCCAGCTAGGCAGTATTCAGCTGCATCTACTAAATACATAATACAAATTGTTTTTTAGAGGAAATCGCTTTTGAATCTTGCGTCAATGTAAGGGTTTCTACTCGTGACTGCACGTAGCATTCAGCATTGCCATGTTCAAGAGTGTAGAGTGAGACACTGTACCTTGTACTGATGTACCTACTTACTCGTCTAATTCGTCCGTGAGCCGCGCGCTACTCGCGGCCGCCGCAGTCGAGCAGTCGCCTCGTGTATGTTGCCTGCACAACATTATACATCATTAAAAATATACATCTACATAGGTACTTAAATACTAAAATCATAATTTTTTTAATTCACTCACTGACAGACAACTCACAGTCTAGCTCTAGAAGCATGGAATTGTGCACAAGAGTTCCTTTTGCAAACGAAGGTGAGCACTAAGGATGCATTTTTGATAATTCATCCCGTAAAGGGGTTAAATGGGGATGAACGTTTGTATGGAAGTTCGTCATTTTCTCCCGATGGGAATGCCATGGGGCGCACGGCTTCTAATGAATTAATCAGCCTGTAATGTTCCCACTGCTGGGACTCAGGCCTCCTCACTGTGAGATCCCTGTGAGGCCGTAGTGCAGCGCGCGGCACAGTGCGGGGTGCTGGATGTCACATGCCAGAATGTTTATGTCTAGGATATGACGGTGTCTTCACGCTTTTTTCTCTCCCCGTTTTTAGACCAGTGATTATGCCTACCTAGGTTTACCTACAGTCAACGTTTAAAAAATACCTCCTCAAATGATCAACATGTACAGTCAGAGAAAATTGTTAAGCAAATTGACAACCTACGTCAATTAGCCGTGGTGTAGCCGTTAGATACAGCTGTCAAAGAATGACAGTTGTTTTTTGAAAACATAAACATACCTACTTAAGCTCACGTCTTTTCCCCATGGGGGTAGGCAGAAACAACTAACAGGACGCCACCTGCGATTATTTCATACTCGTTTTGCTTTGTTTACGTTCATATATCTGGTTGTACGCCCGGCTACAGATCAAGCTATACAATTCCAGTATAAGCTGATCTCGCATTGTATAGGATTTCCTTTCAATGGGGGGTCAGTGTAAACTGGAAATGTATAGCTTGATGTGTAGCCGTGTGTATGCGACCGCCGGTTGCGAGTACCTACCGATTGAACCGACTTGATTAAGTATAGGGACAATATAAGTTGCAAGGCAATTTGCTTAACTTTTAATTTCCCTGATTTTACTTACCCGGTAGATGTGACGTCACTGCTTGGTATTTTTCTTCCTTTACGTTTAGCACCCGCAGGTTCATTTAGTGCTAGTGTCTCGTTTGTACTGCAATCAAAAATACCGTATTTTTTATTGCAGTACAAACGTTCAGCTTGATATCTCCACGCGTTCCTGAGAAAAAGGGTCTTGACAGACTGTCAGACACACAGACGAAACGGACAACGAATAGTGATCCTATAAGGGTTCCGTTTTTTTCCTTTAGAGGTACGGAACCTTAAAAATGCACAGAGTGGGAGTTTTAGAGGCAACAGAAAACATACAACATGTCCCGGAATTAACGCACAATCTCTTAAGGGGTCACTGTACTCATCATTATAAACAACTTTTACTGTGGAGGCCAAACCTAAAATCGCGAAAAAAAAATCAGCTGTTGCGTTTTGGGTCATTTTGACGAGATAAGCGAACATATAATAATGTTGAACAGCTGAATTGTTTTGTCGCGATTTCAGGTTTGGTACTCAAAGTTTTTCATAATGATGAGTAGGTACAGTGGTACCCAACTGATAAGGCGCGTCGTGAATCATCGTTCGCACAGAAAAGAAAGTATGGACCCGAAGATTAACGAAATGTCATGGATATGTTGCTTCAATCATACGATACGGCATCATATTCTGGGGCAACTCTGTAGAAAAAGAACGTGCTTTTAGAGCTCAAAAACGTTGCATTAGATCGATGTGCAACATATGCCAAGTGGATTCATGCAGACCACATTTCACAAATTTAAAAATACTAACTCTACCTAGTGTATACATCTATGAAACTGTAATGTTCATGAAATCAAATCCAAACTTATTTAAATTTTGCACTAGGGCCAGACACACAGACAAGCTGCGCACTGTAGCCAGTAATACCAAGCTTATGGATCAAAGCATTTTTTGTATGGCCCCACGTATCCTCAATAAACTTCCATCATTTTTCCGAACTACAAGCGATATAAATACCATTAAAAAAAAACTACATGATTTTTTAATAAATAAATGTTATTATTCGATAAACGACTTTCTAAATGACAGCACAGTAGGTAAATAATTTTATAACTCTAATTTGTAATTTGACTTATGTACTTAAAAATATTTTACTAATTTAATTTTAATGTTTTGCATGATAATTTGACATAATTATGTATTCTAACTTAACTTATTTATAATTTTATGAATTTTGTATGCCTCAATGGCGGGACATAGCAGACTTACCTGTAATTAATAACATCTTATGAACCTATGATCCACAATAAATGATTTGAATTTGAATTTGAATTTGAAAGAATGCTTAAAACTTACTATCAAACTTAGATCACTACTATAAGGTTCATAATACACTGCAGCTGTTAGTTCCGTCTCACTCGCAAGTATGGCGGCTGACTAACATGTCACGCGGCGCGCGCTAAGATGGCGGCAGCTGCCGATCAATAGCGGTACAGGAAAAAGAAGCGCGGTGCGTGGAGCGTGCCGATTGGTCATAGCATTTCCCGCGCTTTGACAATTCATCCTCTGCGCAGGTACATCGGTAAGCCATATCAGCTGGGTACTACTGTACTTACATGTACCTACCTACGTTAATTCCGGGACATGTTTTATACAGGGTAGTTTTTCAGAGGGAATGGAAGAAATGTAGAGAATATCCGTATGTTAGAGCTAATAGAAAATATAATGAGTAGGTAGGTATTTTATGGTCAGGAAAAATTACACAGGATGAGGTTTTATCGGGTCATTGGATAAAATATACAGGATAAAACCTATTCGAAATATAAGAAGTCAAACTAAAACTGAATGTCGTTTAAAATGTGGAAATCGAACATACTTAATAAAAAGTAAGTAGGTCTAAGCTTACTTGACTTGAAGACTTCTAAAATAATGAAGACTACTTACTTGTCCTCTACATCACTGCGTGGTTCTGTCTTCACCTCTACAGAAATTGGGTCAGCTAGAGCTTGCTCACTGAAAACACAAAATAAAATATCTTAAATTCATTCATTCTTTTACAGACAACGCACAGCCTAAACTGCTGAGTCTAGAAACATGCAATTGTGCACATTCCTTTTGTAACTAAGGTAAGCAGTAAGAAAGGATTCTTTATAAATTAGGTACTTCCTTATGTGTGTTAAAATAATAGGGTATGCAAGTCTGTATAGTTCGACAATTTGCCGATGGGATAACCCATCGGGCGACGGGTTGTTACTTGTTATATAATTAATAAATAATTCACACTTAGTGGCTGGCGGTACTGGGACCATTATCGCCCACCATCCTTTGGACAGGACAACGTCTGTCGGGTCAGCTACTTTTATAATAAACTACTAAGAAGAATGCCAGTGCGTGTGCATTTGCGTGTTGCCAGTGATGACGTATGGCACTGAAACGTGGTCACTCACAATGGGCGTCATTAGAAGGCTGAAAGGACTATGCTTTGAGTTTACCTACGGGATCGAATTAAGAAAAGAAATCGCTCGAAGAAAGAAATTAAGAGATCCGTAGGAGAAATCAAGGTAGCTGACATAGCCCGAGGAATTGCCAAACTTAACTGAGAGTGGGCAGGGCACATTGCTCGCACAACAGATGGCCGATGGGACCGAAAGATTCTGGAGTGGCAACCGGGTACCAGAAGACGTAGCGTTGGAATGCCTCCCACAAGGTAGGCCGATGACCTGGTGAAGGCCGCAGGAGTCCGCCGGATGCGAGAAGCACAGAACCGGTCCAAGTGGCGGTGCTTGTCCGGTCTTTCGGCTGAAATGGTGATGATGACTAAGAAAAATAAAACATTGTTTTAACCCCGTATGGAACTAAGTTATGACTTACTTGTTGAGTTCAATATCGCTGGGTTCTACCTTCACAGTTGCCGGAACGTAAATTTCAGATTCCTCACTGAAATTAAAATAATGTTTATTATTAGAATAGGTCGTGCACTCGTGCGGTCCGAGGTTCCCCTTCGTGCTTGGGCGCCCTCACTCACTGAGAGTCTAGCTAGAGCCTCGGTTACTAGAGGCAGTGGTCGCAGCACTCTTCCCTGCTAAAGAAGCATAATGTGTCGCCGGGGTGGTTTTTAGTCAGTAAGAGTCTAACAGACACCTCCGCCCGCCCCAGAGCGGAGGACATCCATGAGGATTATCCACCCCAGAACAAACAAAAGGCCTATTTCCAACAGTGGACGTCTTTCGGCTGAAATGATGATGATGACTAAGAAAATAAAACATTATTTTAACCCCGTATGGAAAGTACAATGTGACTTACTTGTTGAGTTCAATATCGCTGGGTTCTACCTTCACAGTTGCCGGAATGTAAATCTCAGGTTCCTCACTGAAATTAAAATAATGTTTATTATTAGAATACGTATTCGAAGTTATGTTAAAAGTAGGTACTTAACTGTTTTTATCAAATATTCGTTGAAGTCCGAGTAAGGTTCCTAAGATAAATTGGGAAAATTGCACAGAAAAACTAGTGATGACGTATGGCACTGAAACGTGGCCGCTCCCAATGGGCCTCATTAGAAGGCTGAAATTCACCCAAAGGGCAATGGAGAGGGCTATGCTTGGAGTTTTCCTACGTGATACGTGATCGAATCAGAAATGAAGAGATTCGTAGGAGAACCGAGGTAACTGACATACCAAAGAATTGCCACTTAAGTTATTTACTTTAAGTTATGACTTACTTGTTGAGTTCAATATTTCTGGGTTCTACCTTCACAGTTGCCGGAACGTAAATTTCAGATTCCTCACTGAAATTAAAATAAACATAAGTATTAGAATACATAGGTCGTGCACTCGTGCGGTACGAGGGAACCTTCGTGCTTGGTCGCAGCCCTCTTCCCTGCTAGAGAAGAGCATGTGTCGCCGCCGATGGCTTTGCCCACAGGCGCAGATTCGGAGGATAAGGAGGCTCCCGAGGTGACACAGCCGAAGATAACGGCGGGCGTAACGCGGCGCCGGACCAAAACCCCGGGCCCCGGTGGAGTTCCCGGCCGCGCGCTGATCCTCGCTTTGAAAGAGCTAGAGTCACAGATGAGAGGACTCTACTCAGCTTGCCTTGAACTGGGCCGATTCTCTGCTCAGTAGAAAACAGGTCGTCTCGTGTGCTCAGGAAGGCGGGGCGCCCAGCTGATTCACTGTCCGCATACCGGCCCATCATGGACGGGGTGGGTAAGCTTTTCGAGCGGATAATTGCAGCCCGCTTCGTCGGCCACTTGTACAGAGAGGGACCTGCACCCTAATTGCGTAACACATTATCAATCGGAGTTTGAATCATTTTGAAACAAATTGCAAATCTATTGCTTCATATGTTCGAAAAATTTGTCTGCTCGACAGCTTACATAACGCAATGAATGTTGCTGAACTGTTAAAATGAAACCAACACCGATTGGTAATGTGTTACGCAATTAGGGTGCGGATCTGGACAACAGCCACTTCGGCTTTCGGCATGGGCGCTCCACTGTTCATGCTATAATGATGGTGAGAGTGTTGGCGGAGGAAGCGGTGTCCCGGGGCGGGGTGTTGCTGGCTGTCCTTAGACATAAATGAGAATTTTCCACCCCAGAACAAAAAAAAGGCTTATGTCCAGCGGTGGTTGTCTTTCGGCTGAAATGATGATGATGACTAAGAAAAATAAAACATTGTTTTAGCCGCCTAAAGAAGTAAGTTATGACTTATGACTTACTTGTTGAGTTCAACATCGCTGGGTTCTACCTTCACAGTTGCCGGAACGTAAATTTCAGGTTCCTCACTGAAATCAAAATAAACATTTTTAGAATACGTAGTGATGTAAAGGTTATTAGAGTAAATCTGCCTAACCTTTTCCCAACTATGTTGGGGTCGGCTTCCAGTCTAACCGGATGCAGCTGACTACCATGCAGTATTTAATATGGATCGACTGCCTAACTGACCGTGACAACCCAGTAAATGGGTAATACCATGGGTGGTATGGGTCCTCTTGGTAAGACTGTTTGTCAGACTTTCTTACTATTATTTATTCTGTGTTTTCGATCTTCTGACGACCCGTAATGACTGTCAAAGATCGACGAATGCCAACGGCTTAGCGTGCATCCAATCCCGAGGCACGGAGAAGTCTCGGTATGAGAAGATGGTCATCCATCTATGGACCAACCCCGGCAAGCGTAGCTTATCCTGATGGAACGACCCGTGCGGCTGTTAATACTTAGTTAGCCACGAGTAAAAATGCTATATTAAATTTAAAAAAATATTCTGCATCACACAACACTTGATTGGAGGGGTTGTGGGTTCAAATCGTGTAAGTACCTACCTACCAATGTGACTTTTTCAATTCAATGGACATTACTGACATTGTTGAAGGAAAACATCGTGCGGAAACCTGGACTTATACTTAATACAAGTCTGAAATCGCCAACCATCGTGGTGATTAATGCTCGTGCCTTCTGTGTGTGAGAAGAGGCCATTGCCCTGCAGTGAGACAGTAATAGGCTGGTATTATCTGCCTAATCGTTTCCCAACTATATTGGGGTCAGCTTCCAATCTAACCGGATGCAGCTGAATACCAATGTTTTAAAACAAAAGGAAAACGGGATGATTACATGACAGTTACTTACTTGTAATATTCGCGAGGTTCTATCTTCACTACTACCATCTGAGCCCTGAAAACATTAAAAAATATTATTTCCTCACTTATCTTGTGTGCTGTAGTCAGGGTTCATGCCCGGTTGATAGCAATAGGCTCGCCCTCTTTCAACAGGGGACTGAAACATCTGGCGAATATTGTTGTTGTTGTTAGGATTGTTACAAAAAAAAAATATATTTTAAGTATGTCTGTAGGGGCTAATCTTCGGAACTACTGACCCGATTAATAAAATTCTTTTGATAATGGGGAGCTACAGTACTGCTGAGTGTCAAAGACAAGAAAACAAAAAAATTCACTCGGATGAAGTCGCAGGTAGAAGCTAGTGGATTATGAATCTGTAATATTTCAGATTCATAATATTTACGATAATTGGTAAAAAAAACAGATGAAACTCACTCATTACTTGATTGCTCGTTAACGTCGTCATTATCATCCGAACTGCCTTTTTCGTTTGAACTGAAAAAAGTTGTAAGTAAGTACTAAAGATGAAATTTTAAAAAAATACAGCGATATACTGTAGGCACTATATAACGATACTAGCGATATAATATACTTTTAGGTATCTATTACATAATAAAATAATAAAAACCTTCCGTGTCTGCACATTAAAGATTTTTGCAAAAAAAAAATTATGGCCATTGTTTTTTAAAGAACAATGGCCATAATTGACCTGACCAAATTCGGATGAGATCCGTAACGAGTTATACGTCACTTAAATGAGCATTATTTACAAGACGTATTCAATTATTTATTAAAAGTATGAATGTCGATGGCTATAAGTAGGGGAATACCAAAGAAATGATGGATGGACTGTGTGAAAGATGACATGGCTAGAATAATAGAGAAGTATGGAAAAAAAGGAAGATACGCCACTTTCAACGACCGATTTCAGCAAATAATGCCTTATTTAATACATTCTTGTTCAAAATTGACCCAAGAAAAGATATAATTTTTTAATGCCATCATATCGTTGAATCAGGAAAAAAATTATAACTCGAAAACTACAAAAAATCGTAGAACTTAGATGGGGGTTAAATCGATAGGTAATGGTACTCCGCTATCAGCTCGCACTGGCTTGACACCTTAAAAGAAGCACCTTGTATAAGCAATGGTCATATCACTGACCTTATAATAAACAAGTAAGCTAGAGTTCATATCGATGTTAAAATGAACTACATTTGATTTGCAGCATTTTGGCGGTGATAGCAACGTGAGCGTCCATGGAACTAATATTAGAGATGGGACACAGCCTTCGATAAAAAAAAATACTTTTAGGGACTTTATCGATCGTGAGCGTAATTATTACGTAAGAAAAAAAAAACAGTCCCAGTAATTTTTATTAAGCTTCATTTTTAAGCAAGTAATAGAATCATTGCTGTAAAGGTAAACTGAAAAATATTTTTATTAAGGCGCGGTAAAATTGCAAGCTATAAACTACTGGATAGCGTGCTAGTAAAGTTATAGCACATGACTGTCAGATCAGTGAGCTTTAAATATGGGGATAGGCTAACAACTTATCCTTAAAACTATTATATTTGAGCAAGAATCTCATCACTCAACTACACTAGTTTTACGAGCTGAGCTGGAGTCTCAATAGTTCGCAATGTGAACTAAAAACTAATGGCTTTAACCTAGTAAATCATGGGAGTTGTATTCTTAGTGAGCTATGTCTACCTACTGAAGGAAAAAAAACAATAACACAATAAAATTATTGTGGCTCTACACTGGCATGGCCACCATGAGGGATTTTAATTGTGATAATACATAAAATTAGTCGCTAATTAGTCGAAATTTGCAGCCAAGTATCAGAATTTTCCGGTCACATGTTTTTAAAGATATAAGGGTTTATAGGTGGCTGATTTGGAGAGCGTCTCCCCAGCTTGACCTACTTTGAATCTCAAAACACCTAGCGAAGATCTGTTTTCTCACAAATTTAGTCGCTAATTAAATTAGTAGGAATCAGTCGCCACATATCAGAATCTGCGTCAGTCACTGGTTCAAAAGTTATAAGCGTTTCTAGGTGGCCAATCTGGAGAGAGTCTCCCCAGCTTGGCCAATATTAAGCCTTTTGCGAACGAAAATGGACAGTTATAGCAATTGATTTTCAAGCGGGGGGTACTTAAAACAAGTCGCTTTTTGAACAGTGTTTTTGAACATTCTTTTAAATAATTCTGGTGATACTGATCTAACATCTGGTGATACTGATCTAAAATCGTGATACTGATCTAACATAATTACACAGTCATGATTAATAAATTTCTTTTTTTTTTATCGGTAATTATAGTTTTTAAAAAAGAAACAGCGTTCTTCAACCTTATAACATGTTGTGATAAAGCTTTCACACGGGCACGTGACATATGGAGAGATTTTTTAACTCGCTGTATCATTTTTTTTGTAGATCTGAGTGAACTTTCATAGCGGTGATCGTGCCTGATATTTTTTATACAAATTTCAGAGACACTTCTAGATAGTATAACTCCGTAATGGTGATCATGATCAATATTTTCATTGACATCGGCGATGGTCCTAGCCTTCTTTTGGGATGATCTCGTGCTCGCCTCTGTAATAGTAAAATATTTTACCGTAGGAACCTTCTCGATCACATTACTTTGTAAGTCTAGCATTGAATATTTACCATCAATGCTGCTCAATTTTCTTTTTACTTCAGCTGTCTCAGATTCACACGGTGTTGGGGTAAACAAGTTGTCACGTACAGAAATTGTATTCACTGCAAATATGCCATTGTTATACAGGGTTATTTCAGGTTTGGTCCCATAGTAAAAGTTGTTCATAATGATGAGTACAATGAACCCTTAAGGGGTTGCTGGTGTTGTACCAATAACCCTGTATAATAGATTCTGGCTTACAAAAAATATACAGTAGAGGACTAGTACAGTCAGTGTCAATAATATCAGGATGAACAGACTGTTCAAAATGATCTAAACAACTATGAAAATGAAATATTAACTCAATGATACAAGGAATGTTTCAGAATGAAGACAGTAGATACACGACAACTGACATTCTGATAAGAACTTCATCCAATTGAGATAAAGTTTAATATTCTTAGTTGTTGAGATAATTTTGAACAGTCTAGTCTGTTCGTCCCGATATTTTTGACGCTGACTGTACAACACAGAGTTTTAATATTGGAAATAAATAATTTTCACCTGACCTAGTAATCGCCTAGTAATAAGTACTCACCAAAAAAAATTGTAGGGACACTGCAATTATTTTTTAAAGAGGTACGTGAAGCGTGTTTAATGAGACAGTCCTCAGTGAAATGTTTACTACAAAGATGATTCCAATTTGACTTAGGACTCCAATTTTCCATTTTCATGTTTTTCAGCCATAACTGCTTAGTTGAGTCGGTGGGAAACCTGAAATTTAGTATTTTATTAAAGTAAAAATTACCAAAGTAAACAATATATTGTAGATGGTAAGTTTTATTTCGATGTTAGTTCTTTTCTTCGGAAACAAGTAAAAATTGCACATAAATTTTATCTTTTTAAATTAGAAACTATTATTTGCTATTTTTTTTAGCTAATCAAATTGGATATCTGCAACAGTTTATTTTGTATTTGAAAAAACAATTTAAAATGACTCACTATCGGAAGAAAAATATCAACACATTATCGATATGGAACATTCACAACCCTATTCAATGATTGTATAAAAACCTGAAACTGAGCTCATGAGCTGTAAGTAATTACACTACTTATGTGATGAGATGTGAGTAAAAAAGTTTATTCTATATATAAATTAGTACCTACATAAAAAGGATCACAAAAGCAATCGAAATATGTATTAGTCATGAAATTCACTTACTTGTGGAAGGTTATTCCGCTGCCTTTAACATAGCGAATTTTACAAAATGCGCATACTCTCATGATAAAAATGTTATAAATATTGTACTTAACACTAACTTCACAAAACAAAACAAATTTCACGATTTATACCTAAAACATCGGAGACCAAAACAACATGTCGGCCATTTGCAACAATGTGTCAATTTTAGTTCCTGAGACGCTCGAGCGGGGCGCTTTGAATCGGTTGGCACAAAAATCAACTGTCATTTCATTTCTTTTAGTTGTATAGTTAGTATGTACCAGCGAGCGTGTACCTACTTGTTTAGATTCAGAATTGTTAGGTCAGTGTGTCATTACTTTGGCAGAATCATAATAAGTATTATGAATCATAATTGAAATCGTAAAACGGTCACAAACTCAATTCATAATTTATCTGCGTACGCAATTCATCTGTTTGACAGTTTTGTATGGAGATTCGTAAAATGGTCCAGAAATTATGAATAGCTTTATTGAAGTTTAATGTCAAAAACGTCAAATAGCACAATTGCTGGGAATTCAGGAAATTAATCGTTTTTAGAGGAATTGCTTAAGTAATGTGGCCGTTTTAGGCCCCCTGGTCTTCTGTTTGCGTCGTTTTTTATTTTTTTTTATAATATTGTAACACAACATATTATTATACACACACACACAGAAACACACATAGTTGTTAACACTACAGGGGTGATAAAACGGCCACTTTGGCAGAATCATTATAGGATAATTAATGATTTTATGAATCATATTTGATATCGTAAAACGGAGTGACCGTTTTACGATATCAAATTCGTACAATATCGTTAACTGACAATTCGTAATTTATCTGCGTACAATTCATAACACCACAGATTAAGTAGTATTCAGATGGTGAACTCCCATAGGACAAAAATCGCTATACGAATCTGCAAGCTAGAAAGTGATATTTGTTTTTTTTTTATTTTATCACACATTATTTTGAAACTCGTACTGTTATGAAACAGAGTCTTTTTGATAGGGTTGTCGAGACCAGAATGGTTTGAATACTAGCCTTTTCAGCCATTTAACCGACCTACCCACACACCCACAAGTATTATAATGGGGAGCCACACGCAAAGCTGTTTGTAGATGGCGCTCTGAACGACTGTACATTGTTTTACAAACAAATCCATACAATTTGACAATCGTTCGTTATGTCAAATCAATGAAAAAAGGACAGTCGATCATGTGCCACCTAGCGTGATAAAAAGTTAGTTTTCCTCCCCATTGGAGATTATAATAAATAAAATGCATTCGACTTCATAAATTTACTTTTATTTAGTTTTGAAACAAGTAGTTGACAACCAAGTAAGTAATACATAAATTGAGTAAGATTTCACTGAATTTAAAGTACTTCCACGATTTTACAAATTCACAATACAGTTTAATAGATCTTGGCATAATTTGCTGACAGACTTTGTTCGATTAAAACAACAGGCCTTGTTCAGACTACTTCTTCTTCTTCAGACTTCTGTTCTTGAGACTATTAACTTTTAGACTATTAACACGCAATTCATCTGTTTGACAGTTATGTATGGAGAATACTACTCAATCTGTGGTATGGAGATTCGTAAAATGGTCCAAAAATTATGAATTGCTTTATTGAAGTTTTAATGTAAAATACGTCAAATAGCACAATCATAAATTCATAATAAATTGCTGGGAATTCAGGCCAATCGCTTTTAGAGGAATTGCTCTAGGCCCACTGGGGCAAAGTCTCAAATACCTATGAATGCTTTCAACTTAGATTATGAAGACATTTCATAAAATAAGGCTTTCAAGTTCCAACAGATGGAACGAACCGTATTATGACATATTGACAGCTGTCAAATTGCCAAAGCTGCTCGCTCCGCTCGGCCAGCCTTAGTTAATTATTAATTACATTATCCAGCCTTGAGCCTTGTTCCTCCTGACTTCCTGGTCCATCGTTGGTTGCTCTACTCTCTAGTGGTTTGGTTGCACTTGCTCTTGTAGTCTTGTCATCTTGTGTGTCGTTGCATATGTACTGGGCGATTCCTTGTGTCGTGTTCTGTGTGGTGATAATTGTGGCGTCGCTTTGTGTACGGACTCCGATCAATCCTTATATTACCCGTTGACGACCCTGAGCTATTGAACCCTGTACCATAGACCTATATAATGTGAAATGTCTGAGCCCTGGACACCGTTACCTAACGCTGTGTGGTTGCTCTTGCTCTTGAGTCATGTCATCTTGTGTGTACTGTGTTGTTGCATATGTACTGTGCGATTCCTTGTGTTGTTTCCTGTGTGGTGATAATTGTGGCTTCGCTTTGTTGTGGCTTCGCTTTGTTTACGGACTCCGATCGATCCTTATATTACCTATTGACGACCCGGAGCTATTGAACCCTGGACACCATTAACGCTGTGTGATTTGGATCAGTCAGAGTGCCGAGTATTCTCGGACTTTAACAATGAACCCAATAGAACAGTAAACTCGACGACGCCGACGCAACGTCAAGATACAATAAAATCAAGATATGTGTTGAGATGTGTTTCTGTGTGACCAGTCATCTTGTAAACACTTTTTATTACTCACAATCAACAATGATTCACAACTTAATTTTAAGGAGATGTTCACAGTTCAAAATACAATTCAATACTGTGTATCGTATTACCCAGTAACTATGGGTTGCGGAGGTCAGATATATGTAAATGAAATGAAATGAAATTTTAATTGCAAGAATTGTAGTACATTGTAGTTGAAGACTAGTTGTCAGACTTTCGCTACTGTGTGCTATTAAAAATACAGTGTTAACACATACCTATCCGTCTGTCTAGACCTCTTGCGAGGTCTGCGTCGTTTCTCAGGCAGTTCCTGTTGCTTGTCTGCATTCCGTCTCTCTTCCTCCTTCAGTATCTGAAGTACCGTCGTCTCACTCACTCCGGTGGCCAGCGCAGTCCGTTGGCGGAACTTCGACAGAGGAGTCAGGTCCAAGTCTACATAGATTGTCTTTAACTCTTCATACTCTTGCTCGAAGTAATGGTACACTTTGGCGATGAGCATTTTTGTTTGATCCTGAGGATTGTCAAAGTTACATTGTGAGGAAATTTTTAAGTAGGTATGAATGTAGATAAGAGTAGGGGAAGGCCTAAGAAACGGTGGATGGACAGTGTCGCAAAGGATATGGCTGGAAAGGAACTCCGAGATGATGATTTCCACTCCCCTCCATTAAGAATTAGACTGCCTTATTGGTGTAGTGGTTGAGAGCGCTACTGCTGAGCATTTCCCGGGTCAGCCAGTGTTATTGGGTTTTTTCCATTGATGTATAATGGGTTTTTCCATCTGAAATTTCTCAGTAGCACAACGGAGTCTGGATTTGTGCCCAGTTGATGGCTGGCTTGCCCCCTATTACATGGGACTCAAACATAACCAGCAAAATGTGGGTGTATATATGTACTAAGGTACACCTCTGCTTAACCCTTCGGGGAATTATAGGCTTGATGTTGTTACATTTCTATTATTAAATAATTGACTTGGTATTGGTAAGAGCAATATTTCTATACATTTGTAATCACATTCTCGAAAACGGCTTTAACCATTTCAATGTAAGTTGCATTTTAGAGCGGTTTACAGGGGCGAAAAATCGATCTAGGTATAATAGTTACCTACACTACACTACAGTGCCAATCCAACTAAATAGCTTTTCTAAAATGAATGGACTGGCCGCTATAATATTAAAAACACATGTCATGTGATAAGCAATAAAAAATTAAATTTATTGGGGTGAGACACTGCCAATGTTTCCCGCTAGGAGTCGCTTCGTCGCTGGTGTTGTTTACCTACTTATCAAACACGATATTTTTTTTAGGGTGAGAGCGCGTTTACTTTTTAATATCCTTGAAAACCTTCAACAGATCTCATGATAATAAACAACTTTTACTATGGGAGCAAACCTGAAATCGCTAAAAAAATCAGCTACTCCCTACATTTTGACGAGTTATGCGTTATAACGTTTTTTTTTTCGCGATTTCAGGTTTGGTCACATAGTAAAAGTCTGTTGTTGGCTATAATGAGTAGGTAAGTACCTATAATCGTGTGTTTCAGTATCGATCACTAATTACCAGTCACCCTATCAAATGGGGTCGGCAAGTGAAAGTTGATCTCAGATGGCGCCACATCTATACGAACCCTGTGTAGCCCGCGAAATTCATTTTTTTTTGGGTTTTTTGCAATGTGCAGGTCCGTGTCTGGTTGTATCTTGATCAAAGTATGATACGCGGAAATAAAACATATGTATTTATATAATTTTAACCATAAAAACATCAATACATCTCTCTAAGTTAGATTTCGAGCAGTCGTCAAACGAACGAAATCTAACGAATCTGTAGCTTAGAGAGATGTATTGATGATTTTTATGGTTAAAATTATATAAATACATATGTTTTATTTCCGCGTATCACACTTTGATCAAGATACAACCAGACACGGACCTGCAAATTGCAAAAAACCCAAAAAAAGTGAATTTCGCGGGCTACCACTGCGCATCATCCATAAGTGACATAAACATAATTATGCGCTTCGGATTTCTTATTTGCTTTGATTTCTTGACATTTTTCCGATAAAGAACAGTATGTATTCCACTTGGAAAATAATTATGTGAGTTAAAAGAAGAAAAAGCGCCTCTTTATGTGGATAGAAAGCAGACCTAATTGAATGGAATTTGTTGTTCATAGATTAATTTATATTTTTACAATTTTATGGTCTGCATGTTTGTTTCATGGTATATTGAACGTTTACTTATGATACACTCTAGTGTATGATAACATTGATAACATTGTATCATTTACTTAATTTTCATTAACCTAATCTTGTTACCAATCTTTTCATAGTCACTTTCCTTGAAATGTTTATGACACACTCTCGCCCCGCTTTTATGCTCAAACTTTACTCGCCTTATCGCTTTGAGCCACAATTTTTTAAGTTTCTCATCTCGAGGAAACTAGTGGCCTCTAGTTTCTTTACAATTTGGTACACAATATCTTGGCATTCCCTTAATAATTGTGTCTATTATGAATTCACTACAAATTCCGTACAAAAACTGCTTTGTTATTGGTCTGAGCGCTACTAGTGACACTTTGACAGTTGCCGGCCCCATTGACATCGGTGAAGCCAGTGCCAGTGGTGGAAAAAAGTCGTGAGGAAACCTGGTAAAGTATATTTAATAAAAACCTGAAATCGCCAACCCGTCATGACTTCTTCCTTGAGCAAGCGTGGTAATAAATGCTCGTGCCTTTTCTGAGGTGGATGGGAAATCATCAAATGACTTCTCCCGCTCTGACTAAAACCTACCCGTGTTCCTTCAGTTGCCTGTGCCAGGGCCACGGTCGGTCGGTCGGTACTTATCTGTTTCAAACAACCCGCGACCCCAGCGGCGTCTGAGGAGGCCTGTGCTTGCAGTCATTGCAGTGGGACAACAGTCATTGCAGTGGCAGTGGGGCAATAGGCTGCTATTATATTATTAGGCTTTTTTAGTTTTTTTTTTTTGCAGGTAAGTAGGTACCGATCTTTAAGTTTCTTTTCCTTGGAGAGCTGCAAGAGAGACTCCTTGTGGTTGCAGCATGACAATACTCACTGTATTTTCCGTCTGAGTTGCTTTGACTTTTTTTCGAGAACGTTCTCGAACTGCACTTTGTAATTTTTGTAAGTCCGGCAAATTTAATGATGGGAGAGCATTCTTTTTTAAAACCTTGCGATTTGGTGAAGCTAGTATGTCCTGTATATTAAAATGTTTTTCACAAATCCGGTAGTTTGTGTTAGGTTTGTTTGTTAAATCATCTCGGCACATCAGCCGAAGCCATTCGGACAGTCTGGAATAAACAAAGATATTACTTATCAATTTATTCGTTTAATACTTAACTTATTTAACTTTCTATACAGTTACATAGAAAGGCCTAGAAAAAGCGTTGAGTATCATTTAAAAAGCACTGGGTGGCACAAAAATGGGTGATAAGTATCTACTCTGACGCTTAGAGCATTTAACCTAATGCTCTAAGACTCTGACGTGAATTTTTTCACTTAGCCAAACACAACCATGGGGTGGGGGACACTTGACTAGTTGACTCTAACCAAAAATTAGCACTCTGAATCGAAATTAATACTTACAGTACTTAATACCCTATTAGGGTATTACACCCATTTTTGAAAAGTGTCTCAATTAGATTCTACTTAGTGCTAATAAGCCACTAAAAAAAACACAAAATTTTTATTCAATCGATAAGTGCCATAAAAATGCATTTAAATTTTACATTTAAAATTTCGCGCGAAACCGGACGCAATGGACGCCATATTGCTCTGTGGTCATGACGTCAGTTGGCTGTTTATACCATGGACCTAATATACAAACTGGACTGAGCTCTCGTACCAAAAATGGGTGTAATACCCTAATAGGGTATTACACCCATTTTTGAAAAGTGTCTCAATTAGATTCTACTTAGTGCTAATAAGCCACTAAAAAAAACACAAAATTTTTATTCAATCGATAAGTGCCATAAAAATGCATTTAAATTTTACATTTAAAATTTCGCGCGAAACCGGACGCAATGGACGCCATATTGCTCTGTGGTCATGACGTCAGTTGGCTGTTTATACCATGGACCTAATATACAAACTGGACTGAGCTCTCGTACCAAAAACACGAACAGAGAGAGATATGTCACATTGAGACAGTTATCTCCTTCTAATAGGGTGACCAAACATTTTTATGACGAACAGGAAAATTCGTTTATACAGAGATAATTTGCGTCCGGTTGACCATAAGTGATTTCAAATTATTGTTTGTATTACAAACATATTGTAATTAAATAATATAAAGAAATAGACCTTTTTCGAAAGCTCCTTTATGAAACTGAACATTATTGTGTTCTATGTCGGTGTTGAATCGTGTACCTACCCATGTTTTGAGGCAAGAAGGAAGGACTACAATATTGGTGAGACTCGTCTTGTGGCGAATCATCAAATTTGATCACGTAGGTATACCTGGCTTATGATGAAGTAGGCATGTAGAATGTCGTTCTGGGACCATGGTACTTTCTTGCTCTTTTTTCGTTTACTCTACAGAGCTGGTTTGGGTAAGTATGTAATTGAAGCAAAGGGAAATAAAATGATTCTGGAATTACATCCAACCATATTTGTTGAATTTCTTCTTTGGATGGAAAGCTGTAACCAACATAAAAATAATGCTATTTCAATCATGCGATTTAAAAGTACAAATTGTATTTATTATGCGCCTAATATTAATAGTTTTAATCAGAATTACACTACTTAAAGCTTTTGTAGACAGAATACGCTAAGTCAGTCTACAAAACGTCTAGAGCATGGTTACACTACTTAGACTCAAAATTGTTATTATTTAGTAACAATTTTAAGTCTTTTATCGAGATTTATTTAAATCTTTGTTATTCCTTACAAGTTCCTTACCTGTGAAATTAAATGCCACAACCAGCATAACATTCATTTACATTTCTTGATGCAACACTTTCTCACCATTTTCGCTATCTAAATTGAAAAAAACCGCCATTAAACCATTGATGTCAGATTTTAGTGTTACCAGAGTAATTATAATATGATAGCTACCAAACATTAATCAAAATTATAATATTTTGATTATTTTACTCATGGAGCTTACTTATAAAATTACTGACTATGATATACAGATTGTAAACCTATAAATAAAATTATTTATAACTAATCGAAATGCTAAAAAAAATATACGTAACTTATTTTACCTAATTGTAGTTGGTGAAATTTTTCTACCAACTTTATAATTTTTATCTGTTGGCAATTGAGCAAAAGGGACAAACTACTCATGTCGGGCCCTCTCTCTCGGCTCGTTTTGCCTCAGATAAGATATCCTATCAAAAGTAAACCTAAAGTGCAATACTTAAGGTTAATTTAAGTATGACACGATTTTTGGAGAGCTCAGTCCTGTTTATATAGGTCCATGGTTTATACAAACCTCAGAAGAATAGAGATACAAACACTTTAGATACGCTTATCAGTTGACAGTTGACATTGACACTTTTTAATTTACACAGGCGTATGACGTACTTAATAACATGGCGGCTACTTTCATGGTCTCAGAAAACACATAAAAAAAACTGAAAACTTTGAATTGAATTTTAAAATTTATATTGTTATTATATGAACTAAAAGATATCTAAGTACCTATATCAGAAAGGTTTAGGTGGTGAAATAAAGGTAAACAATCTTGATGTATTATTTTTTTTTTCTTTGTTTTGCCTCTTTAATTTAGTCTGTGCTAAATAAATGTGTTTTTCTTTCTTTTCTTTCTTTTTCTTTTCTTTGATGTAACTTTTTACAAAATGCATAATATTAAACAAATAAAGTGCTGCTTAAATTAATGGTTCAATTGATTTAGTAATCATTATTGTTGTATTTACATTGGTTTCTAGTTGCATTGTATTTTTAAACCGTTTTAAAATAAAATAAGATAAAAGACACATCAAGATTGTTTACCTTTTTTTCACTACCTAAACCTTTCTAGTAGGTATACTTAAATAATATATTTCTAGATTTTTTCTCATCTAGAGTATAATACCGTACCTTACCGTACGTACTGGTTATATTTATATTGTACAGTCAGCTTCAATAATATCGGGACGAACAGACTGTTCAAAATGATCTAATCAACTATGAAAATGAAATACTATCTCAATGACACAAGAAATGTTTCAGAATGAAGACAGTACACGACAACTGTCATTCTGACAAGAACTTTATCCCATTGAGATAAAGTTTAATTTACTTAGTTGTTGAGATCATTTTGAACAGGTTTGTCCCGACATTTTTGACGGTGACTGTACTAACGCACCAGAGAAGCTGTTTCAAACAAAGACGGCACGTAATTTGATGACAGCGGGGCATGCCGGGGTAAGCGGGGGGGTGTTAAGCTCTCATAGATCATCAATGCGCGCAGATGCGACATATTTATACTGAAAATTTTATACTTTAGTTGGCCATGGAAATATGGTCCTATGTTCAATGGAGCCACTAAATTCCGCGACGATTTTTCCGCTTGGTCTGAACTGAACTGACCCTAAATACCCCAATAATGTTTACAATAGTTTCGGCCGAAACGACGCGCTTCGAAACCTCAGTATCTAAAATATATGTACCGTCTACCGTAGGCAACAGTTCGAGCGCGCCGCGGGCAGTTACGCACGGACGGACACGTATTTATCTACCGAGCGGCCGGCCGTAGGTTCTGTAATTAATTCAAGGTCACTGCCCAGATAAACTACTATAGTTCATTCTTAATTCGTTGACTATAGTATTATTATTTATTCTGTGACTGGAGCCAATAATATTTAGTAAAACGACGATGCTATGTTACCTACCCAACATTCGATGTTAAAAAACGGCACAATGTCGAACTATTAGATGATAAGTGGATGATGGTATGTCGTAATTATCGGGAGTGAAAAAGAGACAAGACGACGGAAATTTGGCTAATTATCCAGATTTTGACGTGTGCCACTTTCGGAGCGTGTTTATCCTATTTTACGTAGAATAATAAAGTTAATTGACTGTAGCAAGACTGTAGCTTTATGGAGATGCTCACTTACTAAGTAGGTACTGTCAAGGACGTGCTCGGTACGCATAATTATTGTTATTTTTATAGGCTTACCTTTCCGACTGAATTGGTAATTTAAAAAATGATATTTCTGGTTCCAATCTTGACGAACTCAAACATCCATACACTGAACAATACAGTCGATAGCTTCGTGCCATATTTGGACCCAGTTATGCAGACAAGATCCAACCAACGTTTTGTTACTTTTGAGTAAATACGATTTGAAGTTTAGGAGTGAATATAAAAGTACCAAGCAGAGGAATACAAAAATGGAAAGTTACTAATAGTAATACAGTAAATTAGCATTATTTTAAATGTAATACCACTGGCTAGTTGTACATAGTTTTCTTGATTTTCTTAAAAAACTACCCGTGGATCTTTTATGCAAAAAAGAAATTTGTCAGTAACATTTTTACACGGGGGATCCAAATAAAAAATATATGAAGGTTTAAAAATCTTTTTTAAAGGGAACACAAATTTTTTAGTTACTTTTACTTTATTATGTAGCCCGACGTTTCGTACACTTGCCCCGTGTCAAAAGATCGATAATAGTTTACGAAATTTTGGCTTAAATTGATATTGTGACAGCAAATAAAATGCGATAGTATCCGTAGCTTTTAATTTTAATTGAAATCTTGAAAGGCTACATACAACTAATCAAGTTCTAATCCACAATCGATCTAATAGGATCGCAATCTTCTTCCACTTCAAGCTCAAAATGCGTCTACATCATCTTGTATATTACTGTCACCAGTCATTTTTTTGTAGAACGGCTGAGCATCGCTCGGAATCAAATGCATTAAGCTTCTGATGTTGTTCAACTTAGCTTCTGATATCATCTTACCATGAGGCCAAAGCATTTGCAAAAGATTTTTTGATATCAAGCATGGTCTACTGCGGATTTTTTTTTTTTTGATAGAGAAAAAATATTTTGCAGAAAGGATCCAAGCAACCTGTTTGGGCTTAAAAAAATAATACATTTCATTTTTTTTGAGATCCAAGAGTCATGGATCTTTTTTGCTTTTCTTTTAAAACGTTAAATATGTTTTGGTACATGTAGTGTCATAGAGGTTTGTTTGGTGAAAGTGATGAGACTGCTTGGATCTTTTTTGCATATATAAAGTTCGATGTGTAGATTCTAACTATATACGAGGGGCGGCTGAAAAGTTCTGAGCCTAAGTACCTTTAAGTGTCACTAACGACTCGCGCAGCATATCACAAATTGCGGGTATCCTAAGAAATATAAATGTCAAGTTTCATGTCATTAGCTTCATTACGCTTTAAGTAATTGAACCATAAACGTCACCATGTCCGAGTCATCCGCACTTTTTACGAAATTGGAGTATAGAGCTGTCATAAAATTCCTTACAAAGAGGAACAAAACGCCGACGGAAATTTTTGAAGAAATGTCAGCAGTTTATGGGGAGTCTGCGCCTTCATTTGCGACCATAAAACGTTGGAGCCGATATTTCAAACATGGCAGGGAGTCGCTCGAAGATGATCCCAGGTCGGGACGCCCAAACACCGCTGTTACCGAAGAAAATATTGAAAAAGTGAAAAAACTTGTTCTAGAAGATCGGTGAATCAAGTTGTGGCAGATAGCTGAAGCCATTGGCATTAGCAAGGAACGAATCAGCGACATTTTGCATACTCATTTGGATATGAAAAAGGTGTGCGCGCGTTGGGTGCCGAAAATGATCACGCTACTGGACAAGCAGCGTCGAGTCACAACTTCGCAGGAGTTTTTGGACATCTGTGGCGATAATCCTTATGATGTTTTTTCTCGTCTTGTCACTGTTGATGAAACATGGATTAGACAGTACGATCCGGAGTCAAAACAGGAGTCAATGCAGTGGATAGAAAAGGGAGAAAAGCCTCCACGGAAGTTCAAAGTGGAAAAATCAGCATCCATGCTCATGGCCACTGTTTTTTGGGATTGTGAAGGAATTTTGTTCATCGACTACCTTCCCAAAAATACTACAGTGAACGGAGATTATTACGCCGCATTGTTGACCAAACTGCGTCAAGTGATTGTCGAGAAAAGGAGAGGCAAACTGGCAAAAGGAGTCCTGTTTTTGCAAGACAATGCGCCCGTCCACACTGCGCGAGTTGCAAGGCGTGCCCTCGCTGAGACTGGATTTGAAGAAATCAACCACCCACCTTACAGTGCAGACCTGGCCTCTAGCGATTATTTCCTCTTTTCAAATTTGAAAAAAGACCTCCGAGGACGAAGATTTTCCAGTGATGAAGAAATTAAGACGGCCGTAAACGAACATTTTGAAGACAAAAACGGCGAATATTTTTTCACAGGGTTAAAAGCTCTTTTTAATAAATGTAAGAAGTGCATTGAAATAAAGGGAGATTAGATTGAAAAATATTTTTTTTATACATATCTATCAGCATTTTTAATACATTAGGCTCAAAACTTTTCAGCCGCCCCTCGTATATAACTCGATTTTCAACTAATTGCTGGTTGGATCTTTTCTGCTTAACAGGGTCCATTTTAGGTAAATAAATGTGCGGGAGCGTCTCGCACCGTTCGCGTCCGAGCGTAACTGCGGCGCACTGGAGACTGTCGCGTATTACAAAAGGTACTGACTGGTATACACTGAGACTCAGACAAAATAAAAAACCCATATAAACTTATTTGATTGATCATCATCATCTGCTCGAAATTATCATGCTTATGTTTACTTCGTAGCTTGTGTATTCCAGCCAATGAGGTATTATATTAATAACATCATTGATTCCAGCCTTGACGTAATTTAAGTATAAGTACCTACTTACATTATTATCGACTCATTGATGATAAACTAGACATCGGATTTTATCACAGAAATCTAAATAATAAGGAACACACAGAATTCTATTATTTAGATTTCTGTGGATTTTATGCATTTGCATATTTGGGTATATGCATTACAATGCGTTTCAAATAAGAATAGGAACGTCAATGACCTCTATCTGTCAAATGTTGATTGAAAAGTACGGTTTGCAAAGAAAACATATTTGCGTATAAATAACGTTTTTTTTTTGTTTAACCGAGTCTTAGTTAAATCAAAGTGAAAAAAGACATCAAAAAATTTTTGATAATAAATAGTGTCCGACCGAAAGTTCGGTTTCGGTTTCGGTCGAGTTTCGGCAAAAAAACGTTAGCGTCAGAATGGCTGGTTGCCTATGGCAAACGCCTCTGAAAGTATATTCAAGAATTGCTACATAATTGCTTATATTTGCTACATTTCTTCAATAATTGCTACATACGATGGATTCAGAGAAAAATGAATATTTTTTTGACCAGCCATTCTGACGTCAGGATGGCTGGTCGCCTCCGTGTTCAGCATGAAGGACGCAGAATTTCTAAAAGTTTGTTATGTCAATAATTGCTACCTAATTGCTTCATTCACGAATTTAAGTTTGAGCTTCATACATACATTAGGTAAAAAGATATAGCTTTTATTAATTTTTTTACGAAGAAGTGCCTACTAATTTGGAAAGGCAACAGATTTTTTTACTACAGCGCGCGTCTTGTTTAAATCTTGCAGGCGTGCGCTTAGAGTGATGTTGTATAATGAATAGCTTTTAAAACGTACCTACCCTCAAAAACACAATACATTTACTAGTATCAGTATGTAAAATAGCTGGGACAGATAATACTTTGAAAACTGTTTTAACTTATCGCCGGGTTAGTGCAAATACCAACTAACCCAGGGAATTGTAGTTTTGAGTTATTGCGTTTTGAAAGTTAGTGTTTGCTAATTATGTATTTAACAGAAGATTTGTTCTAGTTATTAAACATGTGTTGATTACCTGTTTAATTAGGTTTATAATAATGTATATTGCAGGCATAAAAAGCAATTGTAATTTACAAAAAAAGCAAGTTTTTCTTACAGACCCCCTCATTTAGTCGGTTTTAGCTGTATATTGACAGAATTGCCATAACTCATGAAGTAAAGAATAACGGTAGGTACGGGTAAGCTCAAAATGATTTATTTAATTGTGAATTCGTGTCATTCAGTCATTGGTATTTATAGGCCTTCCAGTTTTTGAGAAAAAAGGGAAAAACCATAAAACTAGTTGCTTTTACCTCTCAAGTTATATGAAAAATAATACAAAAGTAACATTTAGAAGTTTAAAATCAATTGAAAACACATAATTACAGCTATTTTAGAGGAAAATAACGATTAGATAGGTTACGATCAATGTTACGATAGTAAAACAACAGTTAGGGTAGGAGAGCCTGCCACTATTAATATTTTTGTTTGTAAAGTTTTTAGGACAATTTCGTTTTATATTTACGACTTGAACGGGCTCTTCTGAATACGTTAAGCCATTCAGCCATTGAATAGATCGCTGTGTGCTTTTTAGCTGACTCGATACTACTGTACATGCTGTCGACTTCCATATAAGTATGCCCGACTCTTAACGATTTGTGTTCTATAATTTGCAAATTATGGATGTTGTTCACAGCCCATAGCAAAAGTGAAGCGATAATTTTAGCCTCCACAGGTATCGGTAAAAGAGTGCCCCTTCTTTCACATGTGCAGGAATACAGTTCGAAAGATAGTGCAAAAGAATTGACCCTATTTCCGCACTGCCTTTCTTGCCATTCACCTCCGACCATGCAAAGCAGTATTCCTCATCCGGCAATGCATTTTCGTAAACCGTCAAATTGTAAACAGTTAGTTTACGACAGTAGTATAGTAGACCGGCTTCGTCATTGGGAATTTGTAAAATAGCTTGAAGATCAAATGTGGCTGAAACAAACTCCTTTTTTTACCTGCCCTTTCTTTATCATCTTTTTTTTTCTATGTTACAAACTTCCTTTCTGGCAATATGGTTACTATATTCTTGTTCTAAGTCTGCTTTCTTCTCAGGACTTGCGCGTTCGTATCTGGTGGTAATAATTAATATAATAATGGTAATAATAACCCCACCGCAGTATCTCTACGTTGACGTCGTGGTGGGGCTTGCACGCTCCGAATTCTAGGTCTACGCCGGTAGAGTTTACTTTGCCGGAACAGGTCTAGGATCAGGAGCCAGACCAAGAGAGATACAGAAACCCGCAGGGTAGCATGTGGCGAGCTGTTGGGCAGTAGCGACCCCACGGATTCTATCTCCCGGAAGAGGTCTTGTTCTCCACCTCTGGCTTGCCTTTATTGGCCGGTTGGAGTGAATAATGACGAGGAACAGTGCTCCCACCTCTTTCTTGCCTTTATTGGCTGGTTTGAGCGGAGATTCGTAAGAGCAAACGTGCTCGGAGGAAGGAAGTATTCCAGTAAGTGTTTGGAAGGATCTTGACTATCTTCCAGGCTCTGGGATTGTTCTGAGAACCGTGGGATACCTCTCCTCTCCTCACAAGCACCTCAGGACATGTTGCCCTCTTACCGCTACGACACTATGTGCTAGCGACCGTTTTCGGGGGCCCATTATTAAGTGTGCAAGTCACCCCCTGCCATTTTATCTGTGTATCATACAAAACATTAGTCAGGCAGGGGCCATAGTGTTTCCATAATTCTAGGTAACCAGTCCACAACCACCCAAATTCATAGCCCAATATGTTTTGTTTCCATGTTCTGCAATAGTCCTGCACCAACCGGGGGTTGTCCTTGGATGCACTTGCATAGTGCATACAGAGATAATTGTCGGTTGGTGCCTCCTCATAATTTAAAATTGTCTAAGGGGCCTCTGCAAGTTGGCTTCGGCCCCTCGTATGACTTCCAAAGGTCCGAGACCCCTGGGTCCCCAGATATGTAAACATATAAAAAGTAATAATAATATGTTTTGTTTCCATGTTCTGCAATAGTGTTGCACCAACTGGGGGTTGTCCTTGGGTGCACCTGCATAGTGCATACAGGTATAATCGTCGGCTGGTCCCTTCTCGCCTTTTCAAACTGTCTAAGGGGCCTCTGCGAGTTGGCTTCGGGTCCTCGTATGCCTTCCAAAAGCCCGGGACCCCAGGGTCCCGAGATATGTCACAGACAAGAAAAATTATAATAATTAATATTTTTACGTCCGTGCTAACGTCGGCTAAAAGCGCGAGCGCCATGCAACTAACACGCATGCGAGACTTTAAAACCCTTACCACTAGCAACTACACCCGGATAGTTGCTTTTACCTCTAGATTTTTTAACCTACTAAACCTATTTATTGACAATTATTTCTTGATTTTGTGTCAAGTAATAATAAATAATCAGCAGGTAATAGCTATTATCTTTTAGTAACTGCTATTATCATTGAACGTTAACGCTATTTCCTGTTGTTTCTAAGTACTAAATCATATAATTGGATGTGATCGTTTTTCTTTCCCAAAATTCCGTATAATTTTGGAGGTATTTTTTAATTTGAAAACTGATTAAATTTAAGTATCTTGTTTGACTTCGACACAAAACATAATTTTTCCGATTAACAAGGAATATTTGTTTCGCATATAAACGGTATGGTTAGATAGTTGGTTTCACCATTCAGTATCTCCGAAATAAAGCATCGCACGGCTTAGTATGTTTTACCAGTAGAAAGAGAATAAAAGATTGAGTCGGTGGGTATATTTAACTCAATTTCCCAAAATCACCGAGTTAGTTGGTTTTTGAATTAACCCGGCGTTATTTGATAAGTACATCAAAAGCAAAATATTGCACTAAGTAGTGAAAGAACAAAGGCGAAATCGTAGCTGAATTTAATTTGAGCGACTAAAAGTGACTTATATATACGAAGGCAGCTCTATTATTTTTCTACGTTTTTTTTAAAATATCACCTTAACTAGTTAAAAATACTAGTTTAAATGAAAAGTTATTTGTGTGAAAAGTGTTTAGTGTTGCCATTTTGTATTTATTCTTCCAAGTGACAGTAAGTACAGCATTATTGTATTATAATCCAAATTTTTCGTCATGGGCGTCATTTTCGTGTTATTTTAGGTCGCTGAAAACGATAGTGGGGTCAAAATGAAAATCCAAGATGGCGGCTGCGAAAATTTCCTAATTTTTCGTCATGGGTGTCATTTTCATGATATTTTAGGTCACTGAAAGCGATAGTGGGTTCAAAATGAATAACTATCGTTTTCAGCGACCTAAAATATCATGAAAATGACACCCATGACGAAAAGTTAGGAAATTTTCGCAGCCGCCATCTTGGATTTTCATTTTGAACCCACTATCGCTTTCAGTGACCTAAAATATCACGAAAATGACACCCATGACGAAAAATTAGGAAATTTTCGCAGCCGCCATCTTCGATTTTCATTTTGACCCCACTATCGTTTTCAGCGACCTCAAATATCACGAAAATGACACCCATGACCGAAAATTAGGAAATTTTCGCAGCCGCCATCTTGGATTTTCATTTTGACCCCACTATCGTTTTCAGCGACCTAAAATAACACTAAAATGACACCCATGACGAAAAATTTGGATTATAATACAATAATGCTGTACTTACTGTCACTTGGAAGAATAAATACAAAATGGCAACACTAAACACTTTTCACACAAATAACTTTTCATTTAAACTAGTATTTTTAACTAGTTAAGGTGATATTTTGAAAAAACGTAGAAAAATAA
Source organism: Cosmia trapezina (assembly GCA_905163495.3). Taxonomy (NCBI): domain Eukaryota; kingdom Metazoa; phylum Arthropoda; class Insecta; order Lepidoptera; family Noctuidae; genus Cosmia; species Cosmia trapezina. Next base: position 7,656,789 of record LR991035.1, read on the forward strand.
TAGAGCTGCCTTCGTATATAAGTCACTTTTAGTCGCTCAAATTAAATTCAGCTACGATTTCGCCTTTGTTCTTTCACTACTTATTGCAATATTTTTCTTTTGATGTACTTATCAAATAAGTTAAAAGTTTTCAACGTATTATGTGACCCAGCTATTTTACATACTGATACTAGTACCTAAATGTATTGTGATATTGAGGGTAGGTACGTTTTAAAAGCTATTCATTAAACAACATCACTCTAAGCGAACGCCTGCAAGATTTAAACAAGACGCGCGCTGCGTTGTAGTAAAAAAATCTGTTGCCTTTCCAAATTATTAGGCACTTCTTCGTAAAAAAATTAATAAAAGCTATATCTTTTTACCTAATGTATGTATGAAGCTCAAACTTAAATTCGTGAATGAAGCAATTAGGTAGCAATTATTGACATAACAAACTTTTAGAAATTCTGCGTCCTTCATGCTGAACACGGAGGCGACCAGCCATCCTGACGTCAGAATGGCTGGTCAAAAAAATATTCATTTTTCTCTGAATCCATCGTATGTAGCAATTATTGAAGAAATGTAGCAAATATAAGCAATTATGTAGCAATTCTTGAATATACTTTCAGAGGCGTTTGCCATAGGCAACCAGCCATTCTGACGCTAACAAAAAAACGGGTTTCGGTTTAGTTTCGGTTTCGGTGGCAAACCTGCCGAAACTACGAACGAAACCGAAACTGCATTCGGGAATTCTCGCGCTGTGCTCGGTTATGTTCGGCGCCGTAAATGCCATCCAAGTGACGAAGACATTTTGCCGCGTCCACGTGCCTAATCATTTCGTGACTGGCTTGTTGTTTGCAGTTCGTTTTGTTTGTTGTGAGCTATGTGATTTAAAGATAAAAAAAGTGGGCAAGTGCGTGTCGGACCACGCACTACGAAGGGTTCTGTAGTTAGGATGAATTTATACCAAGAAAAAACTTAACATTGTAGTTGAAAAACATTTTCTCCCATACATTCACAGTTGGAATGTATGGGAGAAAATGTTTTTCAACTGGAAGTTTGTACTCACCACATTGAGAGATTTACCATTTTATTTTAAGACCACAGACTTCTTATAGGGTTTCCTGTAATCTACAGATAAAGAACTATTTTCTGTATTTTTTTCAAAATTTTAGGCTCAGTAGTTTCGCAGATAAGGATAAGATAAGAATTATTTTTTAAATTTTATTTAAAAAATATATTTGAGGCCCTTACAGTAAGCCCTTTCATTTAATATGTCACACGGTACTTGCAAAACTTTTTTTTTTATTTTCTTATTTGTCCCCCAAAAGTGATCCCTATAATCAAAATTCATTTATTTTCTTTAACCGTCAGTATTCGGGTCACAAAAGTTTATGTGTATATTAAATTTAAACTTAATCGGCCCAATAGATTCGGAGCAAATTGGCTGTGACAGACGGACAGACAGACGGACAGACACTCCAGTGATCCTATAAGTGTTCAGTTTTTTCGTTTTGAGGTACGGAACCCTAAAAATAAAACTGACCGATTATAATTACGTTTTTTTATTTTTCCCTCAAAACAAGATTCTTTTAGGAAGTTTCGGTTTCGGTTTCGGCCGAACCTAAGACCGTTGCCGAAATTCGGTTTCGGTTTCGGTTTCGGTCGTAAAACCAGTTTCGGTCGGACACTAATAATAAATTAGTTGTATATAAATTATACTTCTTTCTTTCATGTTTTCATTGTTGGCAACACTTTTTTTATTTTTTTTCAAATTTTTCGTTCATGATTTCATGAATCATGATTCGTAAATAAATGTTATTTAAAAAATATCTTGTTTTGCTCACCCTACACAATTTATCTGGGGGCACGGGAGTGCCCCCGCCAAGACGAGCCAAGCGAAGCGCAAGGGCACTACCTACCTTTTCTCGAAGCACTTCGTCGTATTTTTGAACCTACTTAACTTGGGTTTGGATTATACCAGATAAACAAAATTTTCGGGATATGATGTCAGTGGTTGACTTATAAAGTTTCAATTGCACATTTTATAGTTAGGGAGGCGAGGTAGCTAAATGGCGTAATTCAACGGCGCCGTCGAGACCTATCAAAATCGAAAGATAAAATAATTTCGAAAAGAAAAGCTCGTATGGTAAAAACCATTTTAGCGGTGGGTTTGGCGTGTACGGTTTTTCAAAAATGTTAAAAAAAACAGTTACTTGGGCATTCTCGAGCGCGTCAGATATTCATACTACGTATGCCCCAAGTGCCTCTGATAACAACGGTATACTAATCTGCCGGTTTGCGTGGTGGGGGTAGGCATATAAAGTAGTCAAAAATGCAAAAAAAAAAAATTTACTCGAGCGCGTCAGATTTTCGGAAGGGGTGTTAAGTAGGCCCCAAGGAAGCTCCCTTTAAAAAAACTGACGATTTCGGCGTGACGATAAGTTACGATGAATTTTTGAAAATGCAAAAAAAAAAAGTTTTTTTGAAATACTCGAGCGCGTCAGATTTTCATAGGGGAGGTTTATCTAGGTATCCTGAAAGCATATTTTCTTAATCTGACAAAAATGTTGGTGGGTTCTCTTAATCTGACCGAAAAAGGTTTTTTGGTTTCTTTTTTTTCTTTTTTAGTTTTAACTTTGGACAAAAATGTAAAGAGACCTTTTTTGTGTAAAATAAAATTACCTTTTTTGTTTATTTAAACTTTTTTTTTGTAAAATGTATCGTTCGCGACTTATATGCCGCAACGCGTTTTTCGGAAGACGAAATGCCTCCTCCACACTTCGGGTCATGCGGAAACTGGCAGATTTTGTATTTTTAGTAAGTTTTAGATTATATTCTTCAAAATAAAAAATAAAAAAATCGCGCTCGAGAATGCCGGATTAACGTTTTTTTTTTACAAGTTCGCGACCCTATAACTCGGCGGCGTCAAGGACTTATCGTCAGATTAGTTAAATTTAGTCTTAAAACACTAAAATCAACCCCCAATATCTTAATCTGACGCGCTCGAGTATTTCAGACTATCGATTTTTTTTTACTAATCTGATCGTCTATCCTAGGCGCGCGTCACTACATATAGAGCTAAATACTTTACAAGGTTGTTATATTAGGTCTAAGGTATCTCTCATATTTTAAACTGCCACGCTCGAGTATTACCGAAATTCCCTTACTCGCCTCCCTAACTATTATTGATATCTAAAATACCCCGATTTCGTCACTGACTCACTGATGATCATAAAAATTCTTAGGGTACTTCCTGAAGTCCTAGAAAGCTGAAATTTGGTATGTAAGCTAGTATTAGTACACAAACAACAAAAAAATTCTAAAACTTGGAACTTTTACCCCCCAACCCCTTAAACTAGGGGATGGAAATTTGTATGAGACTTCCGCAAATAATAAGTAGGTACTTATACTTACGAATAATATTAATACACTTGTGTATACTTCGATAAGTGTTTATTAATCTCCTACCTATCAACCTATACATAAGCAACTTACAAAAAGAAATGAAATCCCACCAAAAACATTTTCATGTAAAATGTTGCCAAGACGAGACCACGTAGAGCTCGCACTGACAAAAAGCTATCAGATCTCATGTAGAGCCAAGCTTCTAACTCTACACGCCCTAACTCTCCAAGCCCTAACTTCACAAACTCAAACCTTACCTTTACCTTTTTCTTACCTTTTGACCTTAGTCAAAATATGTGGCTTGGCCGTTTTGCTACCATCACATGCGCAAGGTGAAAAATGTATTCACTGTTCATTACTTTTCTGTTAATAATAGTTCTTGTAGTAACGAAACGGCCAAGCCTCATATTTTGACTAAGGTGTAGAGTTTGTGAAGTTAGGGCTTGGAGAGTTAGGGCGTGTAGAGTTAGAAGCTTGGCTCTACATGAGATCTGATAGCTTTTTGTCAGTGCGAGCTATATGTGGTCTCGTCTTGGCAACATTTTACATGAAAATGTTTTTGGTGGGATTCGATTTGACAGCTATGACGTCACAACATGGAGCTAAGTCGATCCTATTCTTATTTGAAACCAGGGTTGCCAGATGCCGAATTTTTTATCTCGTAATATGGTTGTCAAATATCTCGTACTTTCAATACAAAATCTCGTAAAAATGTATACATTTTAAAAATCTCACACCTTAATTTAGGTACTAGGTACTATAACTAGCTAGCCTGGGGTAGGAATATTCCTTATGTTTGGGACCGCCAAATGAAAAAAACATTACTCTATACTCCATTTACAATAAGATTAGACAAAAAAAAACAACGTTTTTTACAGCCCTTTCAACCGATTTTGACTTCTATTGCGTTGGTAGCATGACAAATGGCGGCTGCAGTAAACAGTTGGTATTCTAATCACGTTTTTGCTTTTAATGCCATCCTTATGCCTACGGAATAGAAGTCAAAATCGGTTGAACGGACTATAAAAACTTTTGTTTAAATTTCTAATCTTATTTTAAATGGTGATTCATATTTTTTTAATAATTTTACCAAAAACTTCAAAAAATAAAACAATTTATTAACATAAGTAATAAATTTTGTAGGTACTTGCTACTAGTACAGTTTTATTTGTTAGTGATAATTATGTAATGTTAGGCGTAGGTATTGGTAAAATCATCTTCGTTTTTATCGTTTTTATTGTATAGTTTTTCAGCTGTCATTCTGGAATACATTTTCTGAGATGGTTCGAAATTGATACAATTTCCTTTGCGATCTGGGCCTTTTGCACTTTCTGCAGCTAAAAGTGTACCATTTAGTTAATCTTCGGGGCCATACTTTCTTTTCTGTGCGAACGAAGATTCACGACGCGCCTTATTACTTGGGTACTACGCACGGCTACAGATCAAGCTATACATTACATTTCCAGTATAAGCTGATCTCGCATTGTACCTATATGATTTCCGTACAATGAGAGGTCAGTATAAACTGGAAATGTATAGCTTGATGTGTACGTGGTACATACGTAGGTAACAACATGTTTTTCAACTACAATGTTAATTTAGTTGTAGTTTGGTGTACTTACATTGTGCCGTTGATTATCGCGATGATGGACGTAGGCCGTAGTAGGTGTAGCTACAACTTATCGCGATAACAGCTATTGAGAGTTTATACTTCAGAAACCGGGCGATATATTCTGTCCATTGCGCGCGAATTTGTCAGAAAAAGACAGATACTTAGATGCTTTACTTTTAATTGTTCGGTGATTTGTTTTTAGGATTCCGTACCCGAAGGGTGCCAAACGGAAGCCTATTATTAGCCTCCGTTGTCAGTCCGTCCGTCTGTCTGTCAATGGTATTTTCATATATCTATGGTCAGTGGGTTCTATCTCGTGAACCGTAATAAGGAGACATTTTTTTTTTTTATAGATTGTACATTTATATTGACGCTCTTTATCAACAAGTACTTAATAAAAATAAAAATATAAAGTTAACAACTAAAGGGGTTCGTACACACGGCTACACATCAAGCTATACGTTTCCAGTTTACACTGACCTCTCATTGTAAGGAAATCCTATACAATGCGAGATCAGCTTACACTGGAAATGTATAGCTTGATCTGTAGCCGTGCGTACAAGTACCTAAAGGAATAAGCCCGAACCGTTCCGTATAGAGATGAAACGGATAGCAGTTTGGCCGGATACCGGATACCGGATATTCGGCCGACCAAGTGGCCGGATAGCCGAATATCCGGCCGCCGAATATCCGGCGAAACTTAGCCGTTTGCGTAGGCGTCGCGCGAACGATCGGGTGGACTCGGTTCGATTCGGGTCTTTTCGTTGATGAGTGAAGTTAACAATTGTATCATCCATTTTATTATTGTGTCGATTGCATGCAGTGCAGACACGTGGGTGATCGTTTTTAGGTTATAATTTTATTTTGGGACTGCTTTGATGAAGTAGCAAATGAAAACAACACTGACCAAGTGCAACGTGAAGAAAGAAATGCGATAACCTGTGCGCTGGATTTTTATCTCAAGTCAGTGCGAATTGATCGCACTTGCGACCCTTATTCTTGGTGGGCAGCTAATGCCAAAAAATACCCAAATTTAACAAAGTTTGTCAAAATCTACCTTTCTGCTCCTTGCAGCAGTGTGTATAGCGAAAGACTTTTTTCTGAAGCTGGTCTTATTTATGAAGAGAAACGCAACCGCCTGCTACCTCTTAATGCAGAGAAATTAGTATTTAGTCACCATAATTTGCCCTTAGTTCAGTATGAGTACTAAATGTACCAATTCATTTTCCTTGTATTACATTAACTTACTATTGTGTAATTAAAAATTTAATACTTAAACTAATTATATTTAAGTAATGTGATTCTTACTAAATAAAGCAAATAACTCAAAAATATGTTTCTTTTATCCAGCTTTTTTTTTAATCGGCCGGATGTCTATCCGGCCGAATGGTAGCTATCCGGTATTCGGCCGGATAGTATTATGGCGGCCGGATAGGCCGGATACCGGATAGTTACCGGATATCCGTTTCATCTCTAGTTCCGTAGTTGGAACATTCTTGATGATACTGACACTGACGATTTAAGGGAGAACATATTTTTCAACTAAAATGTTAAGTTTGTTTTTGGTATAAATTTAACCCAACTACGGAACTGTTCATTGTGCGTGGTCCGTGGTCCAACACGCATGTGCCGATTTTTTTTTTCAAAAATCGACATGGGTGTAGTTTTCGGGGTTATTGGTAATGCAGTGAATATGACATCCATTTTAAATTCCAAGATGGTGGCCTTCTTTTTAGGGGCCCCGAAGCGTACCTACCAAACGGAACCCTATTACTAAGCCTCCGCTGTCCATCCGTCCGTCCGTCTGTCTGTGTAATTCTATTATAACAACAAATACCCACTTAATAAAAATACAAAAGTTAAATTAAAGGGGGTCCCCACTCCCCATACAATAAACTTTAAATTCATTTTGAAAAAAAAAATCTTCTTTCAGCCGGGACCAACGGCTTAACGTGCTTTCCGAGGCACGGAGGAGTCTCGGTGTATGTAAAGATGGTCACCCATCCACTGACCAACACCGGCAAGCGTAGCTTAACCTGATGGAGCGGCCCGTGCGGCTGTTATTATTTAGCCACAAGCTCCTCCGTTTAGACTTTATCTTCGATGATATCGATTATTAAATTAGAAAATGGGCTGACAAGACAGAAAGGTTTGGAAGGAAATAGTGTAGGCCTTTGTCCAGCAGTGGGATACAAACTCTAGCTAGCAAAAAAAATAATACACACACATATGAACACATTTTTCGTGAATTTTGTTCTAGTCCATTTAGTAGTCCCGCAATGTTAATACAGCCATAGAGAATCTACGAGCAATTAGGGCTTAGAGTAGGGTGCCGTCTTCAGTCAGTCGTGCAGTGAATACAGACCAAAAAGTACGAGAGAGACAAAGTGAATGCGCGGCCAGTAGTTGTCTCTTTCTAGAATTCCGATTGATTGGGTCACTGGCGGTCAGGGCCCTCAGGGGTGTATCATTTGCGCTGCTCTTGAGTACAACTGTATGTAAGCCCAGTGCTTATGCAGCGTGGTGTCAAGAGTGTTTAGGTACCTACTGTTTGTAACGTTATATTTCTGATTGATACTAATTTGAAGTACTGTTCATTAAAAGTAGGTACATATTACATAACTTTTTATCAAAAATTATCTGTCAAAAATGGTTTATACATGTTTTTCGTGCAAGTGGAGAAGTGATAAACTCCCTCGACGATCCTATCACAGGTATGATTACAAATAATATTATAATTGGTAATATTTTGCTAAACTAGTTCAGTTACTCAATAAAAAAAATAATTGTAAGTACCTAATAAGTAATAATTACATACTTAAGGCGGGGTGAAAGCAAGCGCCGTAGGTATTAAATGCTTACCGCAGCCCCCGCAAGGAGTAGCGATACGTAATAAATTACGATGCGAGGGAAACGCGCGCCAAGCGCACCGCTCATGAGTTCATGAACTCGAGTAGGTACTATGTTGCGTCACAGAATAGAGCAATGCAGTAGATAAACTTGAACTGATTAGTATACAAGTTTATTTTGTTTTATTTTTCTAGTAAGTATTTTTTAAAGTTTTAGACAGATTAGGTATGCATTGTAAACTTGAACAGTTAAAATAAATAAAAATAACTACTTATACATATTTATTTTCCTGAATAAGGTGGATTTAAAATCTGACTGACACGAAGACCTTTACCCGTACGATTCAAAACTACGCGCCGCGCACCATTTTACTTTACGAAGGTGTCGCATGGCGTGGGGAATAGTAGTTTCTGTCATTCCCCACGATACCACACCAGTGGTATCGTTTTCAGTGGTGTCGCTGTCGTGGGGAATGACAGAAACTACTATTCCCCACGCCATGCGACACCACCGACTGTATTGTGCTGTTAGTGATGTCCAGCTACATAACAATGATGTGTTACATCACAATTTAGACCTTATTGACATTCATGTTTTTTTGTTAAATTTAGCTTCCAGACCATTTACCAAGTATCTTGGACCAAAAAAACAAATGGTTTGTAAAATGTCTATAAGGTCGAAATTAGCTTGACACCCTAGAAATGATGTGCATAATAATCTAGACACTTTCTGAGGTGTCAAGCGAATTTAGACCTTATTGACATTCATGTTTTTTTGTTAAATTCAGCTTCCAGATCATTTACCAAGTATCTTGGGCCAAAAAAACAAAGGGTTTGTAAAATATCAATAAGGTCGAAATTAGCTTGACACCCTAAAAATGATGTGCATAATAATCTAGACACTTTCTGAAGTGTCAAGCGAATTTAGACCTTATTGACATTCATGTTTTTTTGTTAAATTCAGCTTCCAGATCATTTACCGAGTATTCTGGACCAAAAAAAGAAAGGGTTTGTAAAATGTCAATAAGGTCGAAATTAGCTTGAGACCTTTATCGTTTTCAGCGAACTTAAATACCACGAAATGATCGTTCATTCCCCACGACACCACTGGTGGTGTCGTCGGGAATGACAGAAACTAGTATTCCCCACGACACCAATGACTGCATTGTGAGTGATGTCCAGCTAATTTTTAAACGTAACAATTAACAATGATGTGTTATTTTTAAACGACTTCAAAAACGGAGGAGAATATCAATTCAGTTGTATTTTTTTTTTTTTTATGTTTGTTACTGCAGTACTCCGTCATTTAGAAGCCGATTTGGAAAGTTCTTTTTTTATTTTATTCGTTATGTCAACACAAAAAAAAAAAACGGAGGGCATAACTTCTTACGCTCTAGTTTTTTTTTTCTTGAGAGGATGTGATTACGGTCAAAATGAAAATCCAAGATGGCGGCTGCAAAAATTTTCGAATTTTTCGACATGGGCGTCAATTTCGTGATATTTGAGGTCGCTGAAAACGATAATGGGGTCAAAATGAAAATCCACGATGGCGGCTGCGAAAATTTTCTAATTTTTCGTCATGGGTGTCATTTTCGTGATATTTGAGGTCGCTGAAAACGATAGTGGGGTCAAAATGAAAATCCAAGATGGCGTCTGCGAAAATTTTTAAATTTTTCAACATGGGTGTCATTTTCGTGATATTTGAGGTCGCTGAAAACGATAGTGGGGCCAATATGAAAATCCAAGATGGCGGCTGCGAAAATTTCCTAATTTTCGGTCATGGGTATCATTTCGTGATATTTGAGGTCGCTGAAAACGATAGTGGGGTCAAAATGAGAATCCAAGATGGCGGCTGCGAAAATTTCCTAATTTTTCGTCATGGGTGTCATTTTCGTGATATTTTAGGTCACTGAAAGCGATAGTGGGGTCAAAATGAAAATCCAAGATGGCGGCTGCGAAAATTTCGTAATTTTTCGTCATGGGTGTCATTTTCGTGATATTTGAGGTCGCTGAAAACGATAGTGGGGTCAAAATGAAAATCCAAGATGGCGGCTGCGAAAATTTTCAAATTTTTCGACATGGGTGTCATTTTCGTGATATTTGAGGTCGCTGCAAACGATAGTGGGGTCAAAATGAATGACGTTTTCAGCGACCTAAAATATCACGAAAATGACACCCATGACGAAAAATTAGGAAATTTTCGCAGCCGCCATCTTGGATTTTCATTTTGACCCCGCTATCGTTTTCAGCGACCTTAAATATCACGAAAATGACACCCATGACGAAAAATTTGGAAATTTTCACAGCCGCCATCTTGGATTTTCATTTTGACCCCGCTATCGTTTTCAGCGACCTAAAATATCACGAAAATGACACCCATGACGAAAAATTACGAAATTTTCGCAACCGCCATCTTGGATTTTCATTTTGACCCCACTATCGGTTTCAGCGACCTCAAATACCACGAAAATGAGACCTGTGTCGAAAAATTTGATAATTTTCGCAGCCGCCATCTTGGATTTTCATTTTGACCCCACTATCGTTTTCAGCGACCTAAAATAACACGAAAATGACACCCATGACGAAAAGTTAGGAAATTTTCGCAGCCGCCATCTTGGATTTTCATTTTGACCCCGCTATCGTTTTCAGCGACCTTAAAATGACGCTTTTAACTCATTTTATGATACATTTAGGATGTTTTACGATTTGTGTTTCCCAATACTTAAAATTAAAAATACAACAACAGTTCGATCAAAATGGATGTCACGCGGCATTAAGAAATGTAGTAAACGTAAACGTTCTCTTCTTTGGAAGTATAGATTATCAAAAAACAGCTTAGATAAATCGAACTTTAAAAAATATTCTTTGAGATATGCCAAAATTATTAAACTAACTCAAAAATCTCAGAATAATTATTACATTCTAAATTCTAAAAATAAATCGAAAGCCACCTGGAACATAATTAATGGCAGAAAACAGAATTTTCCCCCAGAGACTATAACTGAATTGGTAATGGATAAACATAAAACTACAGACCCTCAAAGAATCGCTGAATTATTTAATGACTACTATGCAGATATAGTTAAACCCCGGACTAGTACAACAGGTAATAATGTCCCAATAACCTCTACATGCACGTATAATTCACCGAAATCCTTTTTTATGAGTCCTACTATTCCTTTGGATATCTATACTATTATAACAAAATTAAAAAATACTAAGAGCACTGGTTTTGATGACATATGTGTATTAGTAATAAAATTTGTATCTCACATAATTGCACCTATACTGAGCTATGTTATAAATATGTGTTTTGAACAGGGAATCTTTCCATCTGTATTAAAAACCACTATAATTAAACCTCTCCATAAAAAGGATGTTAAATCAGATATAAAAAATTACAGGCCTATAGCTCTAACTTCAACATTTTCGAAAATAATTGAAAAAGCCATATATAATAACTTGTATGACTACTTTGAAAGGAATAATATTTTTACGCCGGATCAGAAAGGCTTTCGTAAAAATATGTCCACAAATTTAGCTATATATGATTTCTTAAGTTTAATATATCCTAGAGTTGATAGAAGACAGCCTGTCTATGCTTTGTATATGGATATGTCAAAGGCCTTTGACTACGTGGATCATAATATACTACTGAGTAAGCTGGAAACGTACGGTGTTAGGGGCAACACTTTAGACTTACTAAAATCTTACATCAGTAACAGAACTCAGATTACGAGTATTGACAAAATTTGTCCTAATACGAAGCATGAAATAAATTATAGGTCCAGCAGTAGAAAAATGAAGTTTGGTGTTCCACAAGGTAGTATTTTGGGCCCACCGCTTTTTATTATCTATGTCAATGACCTACCAAAATCTACTACAGATCGTATGGTACTATTTGCTGATGACTGCACTGTTGTATACAATGATGAAAATATTATAAATAATAGTTTAAATTCAATAATTCAATGGTTACAAAATAATAATTTATTAATTAATATCGATAAAACTAAATTAATGCAATTTAAACAAAAAACAAAAAACACTTTACATTCTCCAATAGAATTTAACGGTGAAACAGTTGAATTGACGACTACAACAAAATTTCTTGGCAAGTCATATAGAGTTTGTTTGCAAAAAAGTATCACAGTCATCTTATGGTCTATATATGCTAGCTAAAAAGGTCAATCTTAACACTTTACTCGTAGCGTATCATAGTAATGTTGCTTCTAGACTCAGATATGCAATCATTTTCTGGGGAAATACTACTAACTGGGATAAAGTTTTCAGATGTCAAAAAAGGTGCGTGCGAGCTATGTGTGGTCTCAATAGAGCTGACAGCTGCAAAGAATACTTCAAAAAATTAAAAATACTTACCCTGCCATCTCTATATATTTTTGAAATTGTTTTGTTTATTAGACATCATCCATCACTATTTACATTAGAAGTTAAATCTCGCAATAGAAGTTACCTGTATAATAATGTTACCCGTCAGTATAAAACTGCCCTCTTTGGGAAAAGTGTGTTTGCTATGGCCACAAAGATCTATAATAAGATTCCAAATGACATAAAAGAATGTGGCAATTTTAATGTCTTTAAAAATAAATTGTTCCAATTTCTTATTGAAAATTGTTATTACTCTGTTGCTGAATTTTTATTGACTTGAATTTGTTAAATGTTTCATGTATCTTGACGAAAGTTTATTGTTTGTTGTCTTGTGTCTGTTGTGATTAATAGTAATAATAGAATTTATATCAAATTATTAGAATTTTATAATTATATTCTCATTTATAATTTATTTATTCATTTGTATGCCCAAGTTGCTGATCATGGCGTGAACATTATTAAGTATATAATTATGTAATGAACACCTGTATGTAACCCATGCATCACAAATAAACGATTTGATTTGATTTGATTTGATTTGATTAAATATCACGAAAATGACACCCATGACGAAAAATTTGGAAATTTTCACAGCCGCCATCTTGGATTTTCATTTTGACCCCGCTATCGTTTTCAGCGACCTAAAATATCACGAAAACGACACCCATGACGAAAAATTAGGAAATTTTCGCAGCCGCCATCTTGGATTTTCATTTTGATCCCACTATCGCTTTCAGTGACCTAAAATATCACGAAAATGACACCCATGACAAAAAATTACGAAATTTTCGCAGCCACCATCTTGGATTCTCATTTTGACCCCACTATCGTTTTCAGCGACCTCAAATATCACGAAAATGATACCCATGACCGAAAATTAGGAAATTTTCGCAGCCGCCATCTTGGATTTTCATTTTGGCCCCACTATCGTTTTCAGCGACCTCAAATATCACGAAAATGACACCCATGTCGAAAAATTTTAAAATTTTCGCAGCCGCCATCTTGGATTTTCATTTTGACCCCACTATCGTTTTCAGCGACCTCAAATATCACGAAAATGACAGTGCCTCCAGTAAAAAAGGGAACAACTCAAATTCGTCACTTTTCAGGAGAGCCAAAAAACAACACTTTTGATGTTTTTTAGTACTTCGCAATTAAAATCAAAACTTCTTTCAAACTTACATTGTAGGTAAAAAATAGCCCTTTCATTTAATGGGAATCATTTCCACATTCAGTAACTCCTACTATATTTTTTTTTAGTTTTTCTTCAGTTGTTCCCATATTAACGAAGTAATAATGAAATAACTTTATTTATACTAGTCAGTATGGTCGTATTTAAAGTAGTATTACGAGTTATTCCCTTATTATATAAATGCTTAGGACAAATATAACGACTTATTTCCTTCTGCTATCGATGTCGAGGATTTAAATAACAAACAAAAAATGTCTAATTATAATTATACCTCGTTTTCTCTCCACGCTTATAAGTATCTTAGATGACACTCAATGAAATGCTATTTCTGGCTCTTCCCTGTAGTACCTAGTGGTATAGCAAACACAGTAAGGTATAATAGGCGTCTATAAAATGCATTGACCTATTTGTAGAATAAATCCATGTATTTAACTCATACCAATAACGTTAACAAAGTTCAAAAAGTGGGGAGGTACCTACTACTACTAATCTAAGTTTGATTTCTATTCCTAGGTCGATAGAATATGAATGCTCATAAGTAGCTATATGCTTAGGTCACAGTTTAAATCAAAGTAATTCCATAAAATACTTACAATTTCAGATAGTTTTAACACTAACTCAGTCATTTTTCTGCCGCGTTTCGTTTTGTTTTTCCGCTATGAACAAACACTACGCTCTGACCATACAACGGAAAGTTCGAATAAATAGTGTCAAAAATCAGATACATGTCTTACTAAGATCGGTTTAATTGAATACTAGCTTATAATGAAATGATGTGATATCAGTATTTTAATTATAACTTTTAAAAGTTTGTCTAGAAAACTTTTAATAGGTAGGTACGCATAACATAAAATTATCTCAATAAATAAACCGAAATGAAAATTTTTACTTCAGTTCATTTATTGAGAAACTGGACCTATCTAAAATTATATTTATAGTTCAGAATCGTACCTTGCACATCGACCTACAATTTTATTATTCGTAGAAAAAACATTTTATGAAGATAATGCATTTTATTTAATAAACATACTTTAGTTTTAAAAAGTAATTGTTTGGCCACCCACTACTACCCTGCTTAGTGGAGAAATACCTACTGCTTGACACTGCCTGAAGAAAAATGCAGTTGTTCCCTTTCAAACATGCTTACCAAATGGATTATCTGCATTTATGTCTTACTGTATTTAAAGAACTATGGCACTACATGGGTTGTGTCTTTTTGTAATTAAATTAACTGTGTTCATGCCTTTGCGCTCGATTGTGTTTTGGGATTTCTTGTAGATGTGTCTATTATGCACTGAAATTTACTTGATATCGATGGATGTGCCTTTACAAGCAGTCGAGTTATGCCTTTGATGTAATAGAAAAAACAAGTTAGGATTGAGCTAGAGTTATGTCCTTTTGATATGTTATGTAACAGAACACGTAGATTACAATGGTGCTATAAAAACAAAAGGGCATAACTCGACTTATTCCGTTTTTGACTGGAGGCACTGATGACACCCATGACGAAAAATTTGGAAATTTTCACAGCCGCCATCTTGGATTTTCATTTTGACCCCGCTATCGTTTTCAGCGACCTAAAATATCACGAAAACGACACCCATGACGAAAAATTAGGAAATTTTTGCAGCCGCCATCTTGGATTTTCATTTTGACCCCACTATCGTTTTCAGCGACCTAAAATATCACGAAAATGACACCCATGACGAAAAATTTGGAAATTTTCGCAGCCGCCATCTTGGATTTTCATTTTGACCCCACTATCGGTTTCAGCGACCTCAAATATCACGAAAATGACACCCATGTCGAAAAATTTGAAAATTTTCGCAGCCGCCATCTTGGATTTTCATTTTGACCCCACTATCGTTTTCAGCGACCTAAAATATTACGAAAATGACACCCATGACGAAAAATTAGGAAATTTTCGCAGCCGCCATCTTGGATTTTCATTTTGACCCCACTATCGTTTTCAGCGACCTTAAATATCACGAAAACGACACCCATGACGAAAAATTAGGAAATTTTTGCCGCCGCCATCTTGGATTTTCATTTTGACCCCACTATCGTTTTTAGCGACCTAAAATATCACGAAAATGACACCCATGACGAAAAATTAGGAAATTTTCGCAGCCGCCATCTTGGATTTTCATTTTGACCCCACTATCGTTTTCAGCGACCTAAAATATCACGAAAATGACACCCATGACGAAAAATTAGGAAATTTTCGCAGCCGCCATCTTGGATTTTCATTTTGACCCCACTATCGTTTTCAGCGACCTAAAATATCACGAAAACGACACCCATGACGAAAAATTAGGAAATTTTTGCAGCCGCCATCTTGGATTTTCATTTTGACCCCACTATCGTTTTCAGCGACCTAAAATATCACGAAAATGACACCCATGACGAAAAATTAGGAAATTTTCGCAGCCGCCATCTTGGATTTTCATTTTGACCCCACTATCATTTTCAGCGACCTAAAATATCACGAAAACGACACCCATGACGAAAAATTGGAAATTTTTGCAGCCGCCATCTTGGATTTTCATTTTGACCTTGAAATACAAAAAAAAATAAGAAGATACCTAATTAGAAAAAAAACTTAATTTAAAAAAAAAATCTTATTTATGTAGGTATACAGAAAAATACATTTGAGGGCCTACTTATTTTCTGAACATCCCTGCCCAACCCTTTGAAAGAATTCAGGCGTGATGTTATGAAGAAATCTCATTTCCTATCCGATATTCATTATAAAACCACCCGTACTAACTTTATTCTGTGGCACCTACCTATTTGAGATTTGAAAATAGTGAACCAAAAATTTGCGCGTCAGGCGGCTTTATAAGCTCCAGTGTAGGGTTCAAATTCAACTGTTTTACACACTTGATGCGATTGGTAAACATAGGCCGTGATAAAAATAAATACCAATAAAGCTTTTGCGCGCGTGACGTCTTTATTTACATAGTCATAGCGTTCAAATTCAACTGTTTTCAACACATGCTAATTTGTGCCGGTCGCAGCCGGTGACAGAAGTTAGCGGGGGTGGCGGGTTCGAAAAATTGGCACACGTCCGACCTCCGTCACGTTCCGCTCGGGACTAAACGGCTCAGGGCGAGCGTTTGCGAAGCTGAAAACACTTGACATTGGAATTAGTGATATAAATATTTTGATATTTCAAATTATGATAGCCGTTATAAATTACATTTTTTACGACCTTTATTATGGCATAAGTTTTATTGTTCAAAGCCTAATATAAATCAAATGAAATAAGATATAGATCATAATTTAGACTTGTCTTTGCGATTTAATTGGATGCAGTAAAGTGCAAGTAATCGTGTATCGGACGGCCGAAATTTCTAGATCGAAGTCTGAACTAAGTAATATATTTTTTTCAAAATTTAAATACGTGTTATCTACGAATAAAACACTAAACAAAACGACGTTTTTACGGCTCTCACCGCCTTAACATAACAAAGCATCACGCCTGTATTTCCCCGAAGGGTTAGTCAGAGTCAGAGGTGTACCTATAGCGATTATATTATTATAGTAAACGGTATGGAACCGACACCATGTATGCAATAAATTAAACTACAAGTAATAAAGCACCACAGAAGTATAGCAATTTTAAATACACACATCAACACTGTCTAGGGACATTTTTAAAAAAGCGAATTACTATCAATGTGTTAATTATTTATAAGACATGTATATATTTAAAAGATACGTTATTTAATATTCTACCATTTTTTAGTAATGGTTAAGGTATCAGATTAAAATTTCAGGATTTTATGAAAAAAAAAATGAAGCATAGACGGAAACCGTATATGAATTAACTTTTAATTTGGGAGTAAAAAGTGAAAAAAATAGAAAAATCATTTAATTTGTGTTTATAAACTTGAAGTTAGTAGTCTGAGAAAGCGCCCATGATGTTCATAACACATCAGCAACGATTCGGCATGCTCAGAACAAGGTTGTCAATGTCTTGCTGCGGAATATTGTCCCATGTCCTTCTGAGGTGCGCAAAAAGTTGATCTTCTGTAGCCAGATTTTCAGGAACTTCCTTCAGAGCTCTTCTTTGCAGCATATCCCACGCATCCTCAATGGGATTTAGATCTGGCGATTGAGCAGGCCAGTCTAAGGCCCTAACATTGTGTGTATGTAACCAAGCTGCTACCGTTCTCGCCGTGTGTGCCCGGGCATTGTCGTGCATGAGCAGGAAATCTTGCCCCATTTGTGTTCTGTGGGGCAAGATTACGGGCCCCAGCACCTGTTGGACGTATCGTTCTGCCGTCATATTGCCCCGCACCCAAACGAGATCCGTGCGTCCTCCAAGACGAATTCCTGCCCAAATCATAATTGTTCCTCCTTGGTATGGGTGAACTTCCTAAGGGTTCTGAAGACGGCTCCATCGTCCAGAAACTCGCCAAACACGCGTCCTTCGTGAATCTGGATGGAAGCCGAACCTGGATTCATCCGTGAACAGCACATTGGACCATTGCTCACGGCCCCAGTCCACGTGATTCTGAACCCATTCTAATCGTCGTCCACGATTGCCTCTCCGTAAAGGTGGGACCCGGAGTGGTCTACGAGAGCGTAGATTGCTTTCATGCAGTCGCCTTCTTACAGTTTGGGCACTCACAAGCACTTGGTGTTCCACTCGCAGCCTTTGGACCAATTGAGTCGCCGTTGCATTTGGTTGAGCTCGCGCAGTAATTTGCAAAAATCGGTCTTGTCTGGGGGTAGTGATGCGACTTGGCCCCCGGTGCCTCTCCGCTACTTCACCTGTGGCACGATAGCGTGTCCACAATCTTGAAATTACATTTTGGTGGGTCCCTATGGCCTCAGCAACATTACGCTGAACAGACCCAGCTTCCAGCATTCCCACAGCTCGTAACATCTCCGCCCTCGTCAAATGTTGGCGTTGCATGGCTACAATACCTCAATTTTAACTTTATCTTTCGTTTAAAAATGAAAAAAAACTGTAACTAAACGTAATTCGTATTGTTTTCTAAATTTCGCACAAATGAAACTTCCCTCTCCTACACATCAAGACATTTTTATGCCACCGAAACAAAAGAATTTTCAAAAATTTGAATTTGGAATTAGTCTGAGATAAATTACAAACAAATCGGTGTATAAAAGATTCCAATGCGGCCAGTACTTTTCGAGTTATTTAATTGAGTATGAAATATCCCTAGACCGTGTTGATGTGTGTAATTAAGTGAATTAAAAACCGTAAATTAAAAAAGTTATTTTTTCAAACAAAATAAATATAAAAAAAATTTAGTAAAAGTAATCACTCTGTTAAGACAACCGAGCTGGCCACCTGCGGTGCACCATAGTGCCCAATCCATTGTTCGCCGAACTAAAACTCTACTTTTTGACCTTACCTACTGGACCGATTTCGTTAATTTTTGGTATATCATCACTAATCGTCAGCAAAGGCGATAACAAGTATGTGGTTGGATTTATTGCATAGATGTGAGTTCCATGCCGTATTCTTAAGCTTCGGCCACACCTTAGCGACTGCGAAGCGAAAGTGTCAGTCGCGCGGCGGACACTGCCCGTGTTACCCTTATTTTATGATGGCACCTTGCACACCTGCGCGACCTTGTGACCAGTCGGACGCACGCGTCACAGAGTACTTTGAAACGCGTCCGTGTGGTTAGACGTGTGGAGAGCTTGTCTACACTGATCAAAGCGAGAATTTTATGAATAGTGATTATCATTTGTACCATTTACGAGTATGATGTTAATAGCGCTTTATAATGTCAACGCTCAAATTAATATCCCACAATTTTCGTGATTAAAATATCCGTCTTTGCAAAAATAACTACCACTGATACTGATTTTATATTTTTTCGAATACGGACTCAATGGATCGCGTACGCGCGACGCGATTTATTGAGTCTGTATTGAAGTATTTGGCGAAGTACGCTCATAGCGTACGGCTATCGAGTAGGTATCGTGTATCTGTCTATTCCAGGCTATTCATATCATCTATCATGTCAAAAATAAACCTAATTTAATGCACGTAAAATGTCAATTTAAATCAAAGATTGTCTTGGATTTAAGTACTAAGTTGTTTAGTTCACAAAATCTTAGGTGTGTGTAGAGTCTTTGTACTACAAAAACTAAAGTTAATTTATAAGAAGGTATAGTTCGATTGAAACTTAACGGTGGCTCGGAAGTTAGCTGCGAGTGCAGGTATCTTGCGATTCAAACTTAATGGACCTAAATCTTAAAACTTAAATAAAAAAAAACTTACCTAATAGATCTTAACTAATGAGAGCCTAACATTGACTTATATTACTTTTTATATCAATGGAGCCTAAATATTATTGTCGAATTGACTGTACCTGCAAGTACTGCACTCGCAGCTAACTTCGAGTCGCCATTATGATGTTAGAGACTTCATGTCTCTCAAGACAACAACAACAATTTAGTTGTTAAAACCAACGAATAAAGAATGTTAAAACTAAGCTATAGACGTGCGGTTTCAGTGACTTTTCACTAAAAATGAGGTTCGCGGTTCGCGCAGGTGTGCATGTAAAGGACCCCACACATTACACAGTTGGCCTGCAGTCTCTGGTCCTATCAGGCGGCCTGCCGTCCAAGGCCTGCATAGACCACACACTGCAGCGTTTATTGCCTGCCGGCAACGGTCGATGCCGGCTCTGGGTTCACACACTTAGTCCGGGCGTTTGCGTTGCAAATACAAAAGTCATAAAAAGCCGGCTCATGTTGACATGGTTAGTTGATCTTGTATGACTGATAAGTGA
Source organism: Cosmia trapezina (assembly GCA_905163495.3). Taxonomy (NCBI): domain Eukaryota; kingdom Metazoa; phylum Arthropoda; class Insecta; order Lepidoptera; family Noctuidae; genus Cosmia; species Cosmia trapezina. Next base: position 7,677,000 of record LR991035.1, read on the forward strand.
ACCGACCGTCAGCTGCTCAAGTAGCGGTGGGTTTGGGTGTGGGAGGTTGCGAAAGTTGTAAAAAAAAAAAAAAAAAAAGTCATAGTACGCCGGCTGAAACCTTTTCACATAAATAGTTGACATCATACTGAGCTGAAAAAAAATAGTCAGCTGCACTGTGGAAGGGGGAATATGCGTCAGCTGCTCACATGAACTTGTAAAAAAACACGTAAATACAAAAGTCATAGTAAGCCGGCTGATGTTGACATGGATAGTTGATCTTGTATGATTAATAAGTAAACCGACCGTCAGCTGCTCAAGTAGCGGTGGGTTTGGGAGTGGGAGGATGCGAAAGTTGTAAAAAAAAAAAAAAAAAAAAGTCATAGTACGCCGGCTGAAACCTTTTCACATAAATAGTTGACATCATACTGAGCTGAAAAAAAATAGTCAGCTGCACTGTGGAAGGGGGAATATGCGTCAGCTGCTCACATGAACTTGTAAAAAACACGTAAATACAAAAGTCATAGTAAGCCGGATGATGTTGACATGGATAGTTGATCTTGTATGACTAATAAGTAAACCGACCGTCAGCTGCTCAAGTAGCGGTGGGTTTGGGTGTAAGAGGATGCGAAAGTTGTAAAAAAAAAAAAAGTCATAGTACGCCGGCTGAAACCTTTTTACATAAATAGTTGACATCATACTGAGCTGAAAAAAAATAGTCAGCTGCACTGTGGAAGGGGGAATATGCGTCAGCTGCTCACATGAACTTGTAAAAAACACGTAAATACAAAAGTCATAGTAAGCCAGCTGATGTTGACATGGATAGTTGATCTTGTATGACTAATAAGTAAACCGACCGTCAGCTGCTCAAGTAGCGGTGGGTTTGGGTGTGGGAGGTTGCGAAAGTTGTAAAAAAAAAAAGTCATAGTAAGCCGGCTGATGTTGACATGGATAGTTGATCTTGTATGACTAATAAGTAAACCGACCGTCAGCTGCTCAAGTAGCGGTGGGTTTGGGTGTAAGAGGATGCGAAAGTTGTAAAAAAAAAAGTCATAGTACGCCGGCTGAAACCTTTTTACATAAATAGTTGACATCATACTGAGCTGAAAAAAAATAGTCAGCTGCACTGTGGAAGGGGGAATATGCGTCAGCTGCTCACATGAACTTGTAAAACAACACGTAAATACAAAAGTCATAGTAAGCCGGCTGATGTTGACATGGATAGTTGATCTTGTATGACTAATAAGTAAACCGACCGTCAGCTGCTCAAGTAGCGGTGGGTTAGGGTGTGGGAGTTTGCGAAAGTTGTAAAAAAAAAAAGTCATAGTAAGCCGGCTGATGTTGACATGGATAGTTGACTTGTATGACTAATAAGTAAACCGGCCGTCAGCTGCTCAAGTAGCGGTGGATTTGGGAGTGGGAGGTTGCGAAAGTTGTAAAAAAAAAAAAGAAGTAATAGTACGCCGGCTGAAACTTTTTTGCATAAATAGTTTACATCATACTGAACTGAAAAAAAATCGTCAGCTGCACTGTGGAGGGGGGAATATGCGTCAGCTGCTCACATGAACTTGTAAAAAAACACGTAAAATAAAGTTATAGTACGCCAGATGAAATTTAACTAGGTGATTGTTTAAATAATATTATGACTATGAAAAATCATATCGACGCGCGGGGCAATCTTCCCCCGTGTAAATCCGAGCTACGTCAGCATTTACTGCGCACGTCGTACATAGCGCACCTTTGGAGCCATGCTGACCTTGAAGACCCTTCTCAATTGTCGCCCACTGACTGGGGAAGGGAAGGAAAAGAAGAGAAATATATCTTCAAATGGTTCGAAGCAGATCAAGTACCCCCATCAGTCACGAGAATAACGGATGATAGCAGCGAAAATATTGCTGGTATGGATTTTTTGTCGGTGACACTTTCTTTAAGCGAGTATATTTTTGGTAGCCCAATTTTAATTATCAAAATGTTCATTACAAGATAATGGTGAAGAGGATCGAGCTCAAGAAGTTGAACAACATGAAGAGTACGTTTTAACAGAGGAGAGTTCTGATGATGATTTATCAGAGAACGATTATGATTGCGATACCAGTCATAAAGAATAATTTCTGCAGTCATTAATTTTTATATTTGTATTCCTATTTCTATTTCTTTACATTAAATAATTATATTTCCTTTTTACAGTCAATATTATTTTATATCATGCATTTCGTTTAAATATCCTAATCCTAACTAATATTAAAAATGCGAAAGTAAGTTTGTTTGTTTGTTACACTTTCACGCTAAAACGGCAGAATGGATTTGGATGAAATATGGTACACGGATAGACCATGACCTGGAATAGGAGATAGAGTCTGTGCGGAAAGAAAAGCGGCGTGGCGTAAAATGGAACTTACATTATGTATGACTACTAAAAATTTCATCAAAACAATTATTAACACAGAATCTAAAAACATTATAATATTCTAACACAGCCTTATAATAATCTAGACGTTATATAATGTCGCACTATAATGTCGTAACAGTGTTGACAACATCACAAATACGGTAATTAAGCACAGCTGCGCCACCAAATCTTAAGCCGCTTCTCTTTCCGCACTGACTCTAGGACATTTCCCGTGGGATAATTTCCGAAATGCACGCGGGCGAAGCCGCTGGCAAAAGCTAGTATAAAATAAAACAAAAAAAAAACAAAATGTTTTCTTACGATATAGTTTTACACATGTCCCGACATTAGCATTTAATTACCACTATGCCGGTTGAAATTTGACAATATGATAGTTTAATAGTTACGTTTACAAAAACTATCAGTCAGCTGGGTGCGGGCAGGGGAGTTCTGTCAGCTGGACCCTGAAAGGTACTGTGCATTGCTCGAATAATCTGTATCTTTACTGCGCCAGCTGACGGTCTTTCCACCGCTACGCACGCAGCTGATTGTTGTTTTCGTACTTTAAATTATATAAACAATCGCCTAGTTAAATTTCATCCGGCGTACTTTATTTTACGTGTTTTTTTACAAGTTCATGTGAGCAGCTGACGCATATTCCCCCCTCCACAGTGCAGCTGACGATTTTTTTTCAGTTCAGTATGATGTCAACTATTTATGTAAGAAGGTTTCAGCCGGCGTAATATTACTTTTTTTATTTTTTTTATTTACAACTTTCGCAACCTCCCACTCCCAAACCCACCGCTACTTGAGCAGCTGACGGTCGGTTTACTTATTAGTCATACAAGATCAACTATCCATGTCAATATCAGACGGCTTACTAAGACTTTTTTTTATTTTATTTTTTACAACTTTCGCAACCTCCTACACCCAAACCCACCGCTACTTGAGCAGCTGACGGTCGGTTTACTTATTAGTCATACAAGATCAACTATCCATGTCAACACCAGGCGGCTTACTATGACTTTTGTATTTACGTGTTTTCTTACAAGTTCATGTGAGCAGCTGACGTATATTCCCCCTTCCACAGTGCAGCTGACTATTTTTTTTCAGCTCAGTATGATGTCAACTATTTATGTAAAAAGGTTTCAGCCGGCGTACTATGACTTTTTTTTTTTTTTTACAACTTTCGCAACCTCCCACACCCAAACCCACCGCGGGTGCGTCAGCTGACGCTTGGTTTACTTATTAGTGATTTGAGAACTACTGAAAAAATAGGCAATCGATCGGCGTAAAATGGGTACCTGAAATGCAACGGTACCTCCCGGACTAACTAGCAGGCGGCAGCCGGCAGTCTCACACCTCAACATCGCCTTCCGGCAATGGCCTGCATAGCGGCTTAATGTCAGTTCACGAAGTGATAATGTTACGTAAAAAACGATGTGCTACTTTTTATTTTCACTGGTTAGGATAACATCGTAGTGAATATTATATTTTTAAAATGATAACCAAATTATTTTCTAATTTGGTTATCATTTTCAAAACGACCTTGAGATCACGGACTGTCCGGCTGTTGACGCAGGCCTGCGCCGGCAACACGCCACACATTCTGGTATCACATTGGCTGGCATTGGTCATCAATACAAAACCTTAAAAAGAACTGCGAGTCTGTGATCTATAGCGATTAACTGACAGGCTGATATCTGCCGGCGGACTGTAAATGTTCGCGTTGTAGACGTTCCCGGTTTGAGTCCCGCGTCCCGCTACTTGACGCGCAGGTCTGGCCGTAGCAATCAATCAATACACCCACATTTCGCCAGTTAAGTATGTTTAAGTATATAATAGGTGAGCCTATTGCTTAATGCTACTGAGAAATTTTATTTTAATTATTATTGCTCATTATTTGATATTAATTATTATTCTCCATGATAGACGTCCTTACAAAAGATGTATTTTAGGTAATTAGACTTGACTGATATTAATTTATTGGAACAATTTTACAGATTCCCTTCTAATAATCAATTGAAGCAGAAGTGGTTAAATATTCTGAGAAAGAGCAATGTCTCTATAGGAACTCGCACATCTTTGTGTTCCTTGCATTTTGACGAGAACTGCTTCCGCTATGGATTAGTCAATGGGAGAAAAATATTGAAGGATGGTAGCTTGCCAACGTTACATCTAACGCAAGGCGACACAGAAAGTCAGACCATTCATTTGGTGGACAAGATTGTACTCCCATCATCTTCAACAAGCAGGCTCATTTTGGTAGGTATAGGAGGTATTTTGGTGTGTGTAGGTACTTTAATCGATGAGTGCTAGACAATGATAAAAAACATTTTTTTTTTTTTCAAAATCTAACGTTTTCAAAATCTGAAGTTTATTTTATTTTTACTATTTGTTGTTATAGCAACAATAGAAATACACGATCTGTGAACATTTCTAAAAACCTAAGCTATCTAATAGCTCCGTTTACACGTGTGCAAGTTTCTGGAAGGTTCAAGAGCAATAATTGCATGCCTTATAGCACGTTAAAGTTTTTTGACATTCTCTTTTTTACTGAATGAAAATAAACAAACAAACAACATTTTCATTATTGTGAAAAACCATTTTATAACCCATTTTCTCGTAAAGGGTCTCTTATTTCACGAATTTCAATATCGTAATGTATGTCATTACGTACTTGTGCGTAATTGTAATGTAAAACGCACGGGTTTTTTTAATAAGGTAAAACGTAAGGTTTATCAAGATGCTCCGTCTAAAACGAACGGTACTTTTTAAATCTTAGCAAAGAGTTTTTATGTCAGAAAAGTGGTCAACATTTTATGAATAAAATTAACTTTGGGAGATAAAATATAATAAATAAACATTAATCAAATTAAAGAATTAATTCTTTAATTTAATTTATTTTGACAATAAATTGCAACAACAACAAACAAAAACCAAAAAAATATTAATTTACTTTATTAGTAATACTGGCTGTTTTTGTGCCTTTGCTTTAAAAAAAAAAGCGCTGATGCGCGCGCATCGCTTATTTGTGAACAAGTAAAAATTATTCCGCGCGCTTTTTCTTTTCGCTGTATTGTTTTTATTTGAAAATGTCGTCAAGTAATGATGAATTTATTAATTCGACACCGCCAGAAGTCTCAGAGGCAGCGAAACAGGCTACTCTAAGCCTCTTGCCTGAAAAATCGACCGATAGATACTTACAAGCGTATCAAAATTTCATCATATGGAAAACAAGCAAAGATCCAAATTAATTTTCAGGAAGTGTGTTTTTAAAGATTTATTCGTTTAAGAAAGTCCGAGTTTTATTTATTTCCTCGCAAATATGTTATAAAACGTCGTATGACATACGTGCGCTTTGATAATAACAACCTCTGCTTTCTTGTAGCCCTTTTTTTTTTTTTTTTTTTTTTTGAGGGTGGGAAATCATCAAATAACTTCTCCCGCTCTGGGTGGAGCGGGAGGGCGTGTCAGACTTTTACTGACTAAAACCCACCCGTGTTCCTTCATTTGCCTATGCCAGGGCCGCGGTAACCCCTTCAGACAACCCGCGACCCCAGCGGCCAACCCGCGACCCCCTACGGCTCGGGCTAGCAATATCGCCTCGGTTGTAATTTTCAACTTACCGCACTTATATCATAATGTACTATTAAAGTTACAAATAAGATAATTTAGGTTCAAAAACTTAACCAACCTTTTTAGATTGCTCTCTGATAAACGACCGTGTAAATGGAGCTTTACGGTGCATGAGATGAAATACAGCCCGCTGACAGACGGACTGACGGACGGACAGCGGAGGCTTAGTAGGGTTCCGCCCGGCACCCTTCGGTTACGGAAACTTAAAAAGTAAGTAAGTTACTAAAATTGTATACCTTTGATACAAGTATTTTCTGTTTACATACGTTTATTGTACCTAAATGGTATGTGATTCGAGTGTTTACTATTTACATACATTACAGAGAGAAAATAGTGAAATCATACATAATATGCTCAGCGTCAAAAAGACTACTTATCGGAAGAGAAAAAAAATCGAAAAACAACAAGAACGGTGCGAAAAAAATACCAATAACAAACGCTCAATGCCAACAATAATTCCGGCAGAACCAAAAAAGATAAGTACCTTGAACAAAGTGAAACGTTGAATCAAAGATATGATGTCTAGACAAAGGTCTAGCTTGACCATCTTATATTTTATCTATGGTCTAGAACTCTAGACAGACAGTCAAAGCTGGGAACCACTGACCTCTATTGTACAAGTACGCTGGACTAAAGATACTATAGGAAATGACAGTTGATTTTTGTGCCGATTTGAAGCGCTACCTCGAGGGTCTCAGGAACTAAAATTGACATGTACCCATCGATGACGCATGTACCCTGTTAACCCTTTAGTGCATGAATTATCTAGGAAAGCAGAAAAATAATATTTTGTTGTTTTATTGTGTTTTATTTGGGGTAATAGAAAATACAAAGTGCAAAAAAATATATACTTTGATTACTTTGGAAAATAATTTTCGAAAAAATGGCTTAGTAGGTACCTATGCATTAACGACTGTATGCAAATACCATTTGCGGATGCAAATGTAATAATTTTACGAAATCATAACATTTGAGGAGGTGGAAAGCGATAAACGCAACGAGAGAGATGGATGCTCGATAGTTTCCTCTGTCTCTGTCTCGCTGAGCTGCGATTGGCTCTCGTGGGCTGGGTATGGTTTTAATCGTGATACAGGCGGGAGATTAGAAATCATGCAAAGGATTACCGATTACGGTATACGATTAACGATTACGATTAGTATGTAATTGAAGGTTCCAAACTTCATAACTCAAAAAGTTCTTAAATCGCAATCATTTGGAAACCTGGTAAATTACGTAAAGTTATGTTAGAATCAATGGAAGGAATGAACAATAATAAATTAATAAGGTTAAGAATAATAATCTAACTTACGTGCATAAATGTGTAAAAAAAGGAGGACTCCGCGCCACGCATATCGAAAGTGAAGCACAGTAAGTATGGACCGTTTGTACAAACACGCCTCACGCACACATTTACATCATTGTATGCCGATCGGCCGCCATTACGTGACACGAGTGACGGCGTCTTTGCAGGTACTCAAATCACGCACATAAATCGGTACGGTGCTTCACTTTCGATATGCGTGGCGCGGAGTCCTCCTTTTTTATACGTCTATGATTTTTCATTTAGAATAAACTTTTTTACTTAAACATCACATACTTAGTGTAATTATAAATTACAGCTCAGTTTTTATTATCTCTTTAAAATGTTGATTGCACACCATATTATGTGCGGATAACAATAAAAATCTAATGTGTCTAGTAATTTGCGTGCGACGGGTTAGTAACAAAATACAATCGTATGAATAGGGCTGCGAATGTTCCATTATCGATAGTGTCGATTGATATTTTTCTTCCAATATTGAGTCATTTTAAATTGACGTCATTCAAATAAAAATTAACTGTTGTCAGATATGCAATTTCAGTAGCTAAAACAAATTAGCAAATAAGTTTCAAATATAAAAAGATAAAATTTATGTGTAATTTAACTAATAATTAAATAATTTTAACGACCGTAGGCGTTCTAAGCATTGTTTTAAGAAGATACCGCGGCCCTGGCATAGGCAACTGAAGGAACACGGGTGGGTTTTAGTCAGTAAAAGTCTGACACGCCCTTCCGCTCGACCCAGAGCGGGAGAAGTTATTTGATGATTTCCCACCCTCAAAAAAAAAAAAAAAAAAAGGCGTTCTAAGCATGACTTGGCTGAAATTTTTTCGTTAACGCAGTCCGATAATATATTTTGTATCTGCTTATCAATCAAAATTTGCTTTGGCCGAAGTCTTGTTTCCTCACAGTGATACTTAGAGACTTGTATTTATTTTGATTCCTTTTTAGTATTCCGTATCTCAAAAGGATAAAACGGAACCCTTAAAGGATCACTCGTGTGTCTGTCTGTCTGTCTGTCCGTCTGTGACAGCCAATTTGCTCTGAATCTAATGGACCGATTAAGTTGAAATTTGGTACATATATATGTATTTCTGAGACCCAAACACGTACGGTTACAGTAAATAAATTAATTTTGAATATGGGGTCCCTTTTAGGGGCAAATAAGAAAGTTGCAAACTGTACCATGTGACATATCAAACAAAAGGGCTTATTAAGAGTCTCAAATATATATTTTTTATAATTTAAAAATAAATCATTTTACAGTTATTTAAGAGAATAGATGAAAATTGACCATCACCTCCTTATCTTCAAAACTACTGAGCCTAAAATTTTGAAAAATACAAAAAATAGTTCTATACCTGTAGATTACAGAAAAACCTCTAAGAAGTTTGTGGTCTTAAAATAACATGTTAAATCTCTCAATATTGTGAGTACAAACTTACATTTACTGTTGGAATGTATGGAAGAACATGTTTTTCAACTATAATCTAATTTTATTCTTGGGATATTTAATTTAATACCAATGGAATGTATGGAAGAACATGTTTATTTAATACCAACTACGGAACCCTTCATTGTGCGTAGTCCGACACGCACTTGACCGGTTTTTTAATAACTGTAGAAACAAAAAAAGGGATGGTTATTTTGGCATCAATATTTCCTTTTCACAACACAATAAGTTCCTACAAAGCGAACAATCCTTCAATATATTATTAAGTAACTATAGAATTCGTTTTATTAGTATTTGATAGTCTATACTCTATACCAATTTCAGATCAAATAAAAAAAACTGTAACTCACGGTCGATAAAGTCCATAAAAGTATTTTTTTATCTCAGCTGTGTCCCATCTCTAATATTAGTTCCATGGGCCCTCACATTGCTTTCAGCGCCAAAATGGCGAAAATCAAATGTCTTCATTTTGTCATCGCTAATATGAAGTCCAGCGTACTTGTACAATAGAGGTCAGTGCTGGGAACTCTTCGGCAAAAATAGCGTCGAACTGTTCGCCGCTATAAATCCCTTCCCCGCGCTCAGTGTCAGTCGCGCTGTCACTGGATACGCTCGAGTTGCTCTGCAAAATTATACTTTTTGTTTACAATGTCGGTTTGTGCAATAAAAGTGTGCAGAAATTACAAAGGTCGATCTAAAACAACGAAAAAAGTCAGCTATCATCGGTAAGTAACATTATTTCGTATTATTTCCAGCAAACTATGATAATAAAATATTTCAAAAATATTACTTATTTTTCTTTTCGCCATTTTGTGGTTCACGTGCGTGTTGCCAGTTTATGAAATCAAAACTCCCATATAAAAATGTAGCCTGGTATGTAATATAATTATACTTGCTGATATTCGAAAAAAATGGCTTTCAATAATGCGACCATATTATAATCATTAAAGAAAAAACCGGCCAAGTGCGTGTCTGACCACGCACCATGAAGGGTTCCGTAGTTGAAAAGAATATGTCCCAAAAACAAACTTAGCATTGTAATCCCACAAAAATATATTTTTTAATGTGATAAAATTACAAATCAACAATTTTCGGATTTTTCTTTTACTTGTGCGGAGAGATTTTAAATTCCAAGATGGCAGAACTGTATTTTTTGTTTCAAAAAGTCGACATGGGTTATGCATGGTTCGTTTTCGGGGTTATTGGTAATGCAGTGCTTGTTTGTAATTACGAATATAATGACATCCACTTTAAATTCAAAATTCTTTTTTGAAAAAGTTAACATGCTTTTTCGGGTTTTTTTTTTGACGATAAGTAATAATTAATAACGTACATTTAGGTATGCCATCCATTTTTAAGATAGCGAACTATTGTCTTTTGGAGTCGACATGGGTGTCGTTTTTGGGGTTTTTGACTATGCTAATTAAAATATGACCACCATTTTAAATTAAGTACTAGGTATGCGATTTAATTTGTTTTTTTTAGTAGAAAATTAGTAGGTACCTAAGTACTTATCTACCTATTTTTTCAGAATACCAAGCGATCCAATATTGAGTAGCCGATGGATAGACATCATACGAAAAAGTCGGGGTGAGGAACTCTGGAAACCAACAAAAAATTCTGTTGTTTGCTCTGACCATTTCCATAGAAAAGACATACATTTTGTCAATAAGTCAGACTCAGGACGCATAAGATTACAAAAGGGAACGCACGGTACCACGTAAGGCAAGTTTTTAAAATTTGTATTTTTTGTTTTCAAAAATGTTAAAAAATATGGTCAAACAGAAGCCGTGCTTGACCACATCTCACTGATGTTAAAATGATGCAATGTGATGTTGCAATGATGCAGTCGAATATGGTGCACGCGACACGCTTGCTTATAAGTTTAGGCCACTTCACTCATGCTTTGAAGACTCCCGTAGTCCCGTTATATCTATCGGGAAATACAGACCCGCCTAGCCCGCGCCGACGACGCGGACCCCGCCGCCGCGTCCGCCGGCGAGGTTCTGAATCAGAGTGTTCTGAGTTCTGACACAAACAAAATTGTGGGTGATTAATTGATTATGTATAAAAAATTTATAATGTTTTCAGGCTTTATTTTTATCCTCATTGCAATCTGATGGAAGTGATATTATCTCGGATGAGGAAGCAGATGGTTGTGAAGATGAAAAAAATACTTTCAAAGAGACAGTAAGTGAATCTGTCTTCTATCGTTTAAGTCAATGAGGTAATATAATACTAGAGGCGCAGCGTCCTACTAAAAATTTCAGAAAAACGTACCCACTTACCGAGTTTAAAGACGTAGCTTTGAAACGGATACTTAAAATGTCAATCTGTCAAAATAATCTATGTTTGTCTCACTTCTTCTACCGTCAAACTAATTGCGTTGGAATAAGACAAGACATTTACCAGAAAAACGGCCAGAGTTGCCAATGATCAACATAATTTCCCCAGAATTTAATGAAGGTTTTTATTGAATCAATTATTACGAAAGGTTGTATTATTAAGCGCCATTTACACGGGGCAAGTTTCTGGAACGTTCAAGAGCAATAATTGCATGCCATAAAGCACGTTCAAGTTTTTTGACATTCAAGAACTGCGTGAAGTGTTTACACGCGTGCGATTCCATAAAATGGCATGTACAATAATTGAATGCAAGTTTTGCCATTCAATAAAATCGCATGCGACTTACACCAGGCAATAAAATTGACAGGCGATTATTGCATGCAAGTTTTGCCTAGACATGATATTTCATTAAATTTTATTGAACGCTTCTCAAGATATTTTTCAAGTTGTTCTTGATTTGATTTCTTGCCTCAAAATAGCAACAACAATTACCACACCCTCACTTACCGCACTCATATTTCAATGACAGCACAAATGTCAGATCATGCCAGAATTGAATGCGATTTTATTGTACGAGCAATTATTGTATGTACTGTGCGATTTTCTTGTACATGCTTATACCAGTTTTCAAAGTTGCCCGTATCGTGCAACAATATTGTACGTGTTGTTTAGACGCTGCCAGATATTTGCCTTTCAATTTTATGGTATGCCACAGGCAATAAACTGGCGCCGTGTAAATGGAGCTTAAAAGGAACTTTCAATAGATTAACCCGACGCACGCCAATTAGCAGCCACAATAGATTTTTTAATGTTATCTGCACGCCTAGGTGTCAATCGACGTTTAAAGAGTTAAAGATATAAAGAAATTGACAAGGATTATAGGTAAGTACATATAAGAAGAAAAAAAATGCGTAGTCGGTTTCTTTACGTAATTCTTATATTTTTTATCCACTCCTCCATGCGCTTCTGATTTTTAGGTAGGTACCCTGGAAAACAAATAAAAGATCACTCTGTCTAGTACCTACCTACTGCACTTGACGTTTTTATGATGAAAATGTACATTGCGATGAAATAACGTTAAATTACTATAATTTGTTTCGATCCATTTTAATAATAATAAAAACCGGCCAAGCGCGTGTCGGACCACGCACAATGAAGGGTTCCGTAATTGAAAAGACTGTATCCCAAAAACTTAACATTTGTAAAATGTGCGCTAAAATGACAAAATAACGATTTTCGGACTTTTTCCTTTACTTCTACCACAGTATTTTTAGACTGTGCTTCTACTGTGAGACTTTGCTTCTCATGATTCTAGATCAACAGTAAGTACCCCATAGATAGGTTTTGATTTACTTGCGAGTATCAAAATATGCTGCATAAATGGCCGTATGATTTTACTGCGTAACTTAGAAGCTTGACTTTTTTATAACTCCAAAAGGGATCATAGACTTACGTCTTTGATATTAATTTCAACTTGATACCTCCACGCGTTCTTGAGAAAAAAGGTCTTGACAGACTGACAGACAGACAGAGGGACAACGAAGTGATCCTATAAAAGTTCCGTTTTTCCTTTTGAGGTAGGTACGGAACCCTAAAAAAGTACGACATTCATTAATAGAAATTACGACGAATGTTCTGGCTTCTGGGTTTCAATACTGAGTTATCTAAGTTATAATATTATAAAGGTGAAAGTTTGTGTGTGTGTGTTTGTATGTTTGTTACTTCTTCACGCTCAAACGGCTGGACCGATTTGAATGAAATTTGGTAAGTAGATAACTTATAGGTTTGCTTCTCTAGTTATCTAACTCAATGAGATCTAGAGATAAACTACGATAACATGGCGCGCCCCTCCAAATTACTGTTTCAATGTGTGTAGTGACGTGACTAGTCGAGCAACAAATCCGTGGATTTGTTTTTGTTTGACGGCCGTCTCATTACGCACACATGCGTTGTGAATCTTGGTGGTGCATTGTAAATACTTTCACAAATACTTTCAAACGTTTTGAATTTTGGAGGGGCGCGCCATGTTATTGTAGTTTATCTCTACTATACCACAAGCCATCCGACCAAGCGTGGCCGGCGCCAGCCGGCGCGGCGCCGTCAACCGTGAAGTTTGTGCATAGCACAAAGCCGTGCGCAAACTTCACGGTTGACGACCCGTGCGTGACGCCGGACCGGACGTCACGCGCTACTACTTCAGTTTGTGTTCGTTCGCGCCAGTGGCGAGTTGTGTCGTCACTCGTCCAGGATATAAACATGCCAAATTGTGCCATTATAAACTGTAAAAACTCTTCTAGGGTAGTAAATCGAGTCAATGGAAGCATTACCTACCATCGGTAAGTAATTTTGTTGCTCAAATAGCTGTAATTAATTTTAAAATCATATAATGTGATGTTCAAGTAACACTACTATGATAAATTCCTACTTCGCACTACTTGTTCATTTCACATTGCTGGCATTGCTTTGAGGGACCATCATTGGGCGCTTTGTCTAAACGCAATGTAATGCAAAAGACAGTAGCAGTGTAAGTTTCGTGGTACAGGCGCTTTTATCATTTTTCTGTCAAATGGTGATACTAGTGAGTTACTTTAAAATCGATTTGATTAATCGAAAATCGATATTGATAAATTGACAAAGTATTTCGTTTTGGACTTTTGCAATACTTAAATAATGCGATTTTGGAAAATAAGTATTTTGAATTTGAAATTCATGTTTCAGTTTTCCGCGTGATCCCGTTTATAAAGAAAAATGGATTTTAGCGACTGGTAAAATAGACTGGTTTCCTTCAAAATATAGTACAATTTGCTCTACACATTTTAAAAATGATGATTTTGTAACAGGCAAAAAGTGCAGACGATTACGTGAAACAGCATATCCGACAATTCTTGTTCTAAGTATGACAACTAATGGAGAAGTAAGTGAATAAGTTTTCTAAGATGATGACATTGTATTATCTACTAATTTTAAAGTAATTCTGAGATTATAAGAGAATGAGAATAAATTAATAATTTTCTCCGTGTGATTATCCTACTAGATTCCTATCCTGTGTTTGTGTCATAGACTTATAAAAAAAGATGGACTCCGCGCTGCGCATATCGAAAGTGAAGCACAGTAGGTATGCCGGGACCGTTTGTACAAACACGCCTCGCGCACACATTTACATCATAGTATGCCGACCGGCCGCCATTACGTGACACGAGCGACGGCGTCTTTGCAGGTACTCAAATCACGCACACATAGATCGGTAGGGTGCTTCACTTTCCATATGCGTGGCGCGGAGTCCATCTTTTTTTATAAGTCTATGGTTTGTGTATTTAGATATTGTTTCCACTGTCGTCGTTTGGATAGGCCTCAAGTCTGCTATTACAATAGTGTCAGCAGAATAGTCTATCATTGATTTCATAATTGTTGATTTTGACAAGTTTGGTAATCTACTAATATAATGGCGTCATTATGACTTTCCAATGGTCAACCACTGACACTGGTAATCTACTAATATAATGGCGTCATAATGGCGTCTGTAGGAAATGTAGGTTCTAACACTTTAATAAAACGAGTTATTACAGAATCGACTAAAGATTGATTTTTGTAAATAATTAAATCAATTAAATCAACAGCGTCATTATGACTTTCCAATGGTCAACCACTGACACTCCATTGCTGTACTGTGGTACAAATTAGAGATGGTTCGGTACGCGAATTCGTAATACTGAAACTATTTACTGGTGTGTTTACCCATACCAGGTTTAGAAACTATTTATTTTAATAACTATGTATTGATGATACTGAGCTCGGGTTCAATATTTGAACGCTTGGTCGGTATCACTATCACTACATAGTATAAAACAAAGTCGCTTCCCGCTGTCTGTCTGTCCCTATGTATGCTTAAATCTTTAAAACTACGCAACGGATTTTGATGCGGTTTTTTTTAATAGATAGAGTGATTCAAGTGGAAGGTTTATATATATAATAAACGCGGGCGAAGCCGCGGGCATAAGCTAGTTAAAAATAATTTAGTCTCGTTCTAATGCACGCCGGTCATCTCGAGTTCCACTTCGTATTATTCCGCCTGCGGCCGGACCGTATCGGGCATCAATGATCAATCAGGGGTTGTCTCTAGTACTCGGTAATTCGTTTTCCCGCGTATCAAGACAGTACCTAAATAGTTTCCGCAATACATAGTTACTGTGGAAGCCAATACCATATTTAAATATTTGGCAATACATTATTGAAACTATTTATGGTTTATTACCACCCATCACTAATGTTCATCATCACCCACAATGATGTTATATAGTACTGCCTCGTGGTCTCGTGGACGTCCGAGAAAAAATAAAAATTCAATTTCCAAAATTCAAAACCTACAAATTAAAATTTTCCTGTTTTGCAGAAAGACTCCTCGTTGAGTGAGAACGAAATTAAAATATTTTGCCCGAAATGTGACACGGAAGTATCGCACACAGCAGAAGGAATACAAGAGGTGGGTATTACAGGCAACCGCGCATCTGTGGTAACATTAGCACAACGAATATTGCCCCTAAGCAATGACATTAAACATCTAGACGTTGCCATGATTACAGTGTGAAGTGTGGAAGTGAGACACATATATACGAAATAATTGGGAAAATTGAGACAAAGCATCGTATCTTCTGTCCCTTACGGCGTGCCGTATTTTTGCTTTAAAAATGTTACCAAACAAAGTAGTTTGCATGGCAAAATTTAAAAATGTTGCCAAACAAAGTACTTTCACTGTTAATATTGCTGTCTCATGACCGGCCACGCGGTGGCTCGATCTAGATGTATATTATCTAAGTCCCTAAGCTGTTGCTTTGACTGGCGCTGTCAATGTCTTTTTACCATTGCACAGTGGTCACTTAGTAGGTCATAGGCCTCCGATTGCAATGATTGAGATAAGCCACTAATCTGGTTCAGTTACCCACTAGTCGTTATACTACCTCAGGATCTAAAAGGTTTTGCAATCCATTGTTCGCAACAACTGACCGATGTTTACAAGTCCCCACTTGCTCAGTAGTCAGTAGCGCCCTAAGCCTAGGTTCGAGTCCCACTAATGGGACGCCCTTAGCTGTGCTACTTAAATTATAATTTTGCAAGGCGAAGGGCCCCTCTGGCCCCGCCGACGCCCGGTTATGCAATGAAGGTTCCCGGAAACAGTTGCGAAAAGGTCAAAAAAAAAAAAAAAAAAAAATTCGCAACATTCCTTTTTCGGCATCGGAAGTGAACACATAATTATAATATAATCAACGCAATCTAAGAAGTCCGTTTTCAATTTTTTTTATAGAAATGTAAATATTTAAGTTTATTAGTTATTAAGTTCCAATTCGTTTCTTTTTTTTTTGTCAAGTTAAGTCAAGTAGGTATGTATATTAAATGCATTATTTTTTCGAATAAAATAAGTTTTTTTAACATTAATTCGTTTTTTTTCATTTTATTTTAACGTAAAGTAAGTATTACAAAAAAGCATAATAATAATAATTAGTAAGGATAACGACAGTCATTACCTTCGCGAAACCATATGACCGCCTCTCTTAGGGCGCGGAACCACTGTGCATTGGACTGAACATTCAACTAAAACTATGTGTTTGATTAGGAAAAACCCAATAACATTGCCCGACCCGGGAATGCGCAGCAGTAGTTATAGTAGCACTCGCGTTATCTCAGAGTTCAAACCTTTTCTAGCCCTAAATACTTTGCCACACAGTTCATCCACCGTTTTTTTGGCGAAGGCCAACTCAGCCCTACTCATAAATGAAATGAAATGAAATGAAAATGAAATGAAATCTTTTTATTTCCAGATAAAAATCCATATTAATTTAAAAATTAAATAAACAAACACACACAGAAACACACACAACATCATACATAGCTATGACCTATTACACACACGCGCGCGCGCGCGCGCGCGAATTAGGTTATCGGCGTGTGGTAGGACTGCCACCTATTATGTAGGGGGCTGTGGTTCCACTCGCGTACTGCGGCCACCAATGAATTCGCCGATCGATATTTATGGCGGTGCGTGCGGCGGCCGACCGGCTCCTCAGCAGCGCCTGCCAGCAGGGCGCGCGGCCCGCGGCGAACATGGCGCTTGCGCTGCACCACCGAGGCAGTCGAAACATCGCGCACCACGCGTCGTTGTACTGCACTCGCATGTCGTTCAGAGCCGCCTTGGTGTAGTTTGTTCACAACTCGACTGTGTAAACGCTTGTGCAGTAACTGGTAAACAGCTGGGCCTTCACAACGTCGCTACAGCGGCTAAAACGCCTCGCTAGCATATTGCCTCGCACAGATATGGCTCGTCGCTGTCTTTCTATATCGGCGTGGTCGGAGAGGTCGGCTGTTATTACGTGACCTAAGTATTTGACCACGTCGACTCTCTCAAGCGCAGTGCCGCAGAGTTGAAGTGGCGGCAGATCCGACCATCTGTTCGGGCTATCAAACACCATGTACAGTGATTTGTCCGGGTTGTACACCATATTGTGGTCTTTGGCGTAATTTTCACACACAGCCAATAGTTTGCGCATCGCTGATATCGACGGAGCTAGCAGAAACATATCATCTGCATATGAAATATGATTTATTAGGGTCCCGTTAATCGAACACCCTACACCTGTTTGGTTTAGTTTGTCCGATAGCCCGTCCATGTAGACGTTAAATAGTGCCGGGGACATGCTTCCACCTTGTCTCACAGCGCACTTAAGGCGAGATGGCGTCGATAGCACATTTTTCCATCGGACACGGTTTTCCTGCTGCTGGTACCAGTTTTTCAGTACCCGCACCACTTCGCTGGGAACTTCACGGTCGGATAGCTTTTGCCAGAGTAGATCATGGTCAACGCGGTCGAACGCCTTGCTGAGGTCTAGATAACAGGCTATTACAGAGGTATTTCTACTCTTGTAATATCCCACAACCTGTTTGAGTACGTAGATAGCAGTACTGGTTGATACTTGGCTTTTGAAGCCGTATTGGCAGTCCGAAGATATTATAAAAGGTGCAGCTTGTTTATGTAAAATCTTCTCCAACAGTCTGGCTACAATATTAGCAAGTGCAATGGGGCGATAGTTACTAGCGCTGGAGATGTTCTTTCTTCGATTTTTGCATATAGGAACAATAACTGTGTCTGTGAGGGCCTTAGGCACATATCCCGATTTTAAAATAGCAGAAAACAGAATCGACAGAACATGGTACATCCCCAGACCTCCATAGCGTATGTGTTCAATTGTTAGGCCATCTAACCCTGGCGATTTACCGCCGGCTGTTTGCCTCACAGCGTCCGCTATGTCCTGTACAGATATTATTGTACAGCTTTCGTCATGAGTTTCTTTTGTTGTAAAATGATGTTGCTTCGTAGGTGCAGGTTGGCAGAATAAATTGTTAAACATATTTGCTATTTTCTTATCGTCTGTTATACCATCGATGTGTGATGGATATTGCGTCGACGGCTTGATAATTTTATTAATACTTTGCCAGAATTTGGCAAAGTTTTTGTGTTTCATGTCCAACGCGATCTTGCCCATAATTATCTATCTATAAAGCCATCCACATTCATACTTAAAAATTTCCTCACAATGTAACTTGACAATCCTCAGGATCAAACAAAAATACTCATCGCCAAAGTGTACCATTACTTCGAGCAAGAGTATGAGCAGTTAAAGACAATCTATGTAGACTTGGACCTGACACCTCTGTCGAAGTTCCGCCAACGGACTGCGCTGGCCACCGGAGTGAGTGAGACAACAGTACTTCAGATACTGAAGGAGGAAGAGGGACGGAATGCAGACAAACGACAGGAACCACCTGAGAAACGACGCAGAGCTCGCAAGAGGTCTAGACAGACGGACAGGTATGCATTGTATTACCGTATTTTTAACAGCACACAGTAGTGACATCTATGTCACAACATAGGTACGTCTAAGTGAAATGGCGAGTGAAGTTGTCGTCACTGACTGATCACAATCCACCTATATTGTTCCCACTGCTGGGATACAGGTAGTAGGGTTGCCAACTATATTCTAAAATAGAGTATGTTTTGTACTCTTTTTAACCGTAAAAAAGGAGGAGGTTCTCAATTTTCATCACGTAGGTATATATTTTTTTTTATTTATGTGACCGATTTTGAAAATTCTTTTTCTGAAAGGGTATGCTCTCAAGGTGGTCCATTGTCACCAAGTCAGAATCAGATAAGGGGATCCCATGGAAATCGAGGGAAACCCTCAAATTTCATAGGCACACGGCGGCACACCTATAGCGATTTGGGTACCTATTTTTTAAAGTAACTGATGGTGCATTTGCTCTCAGAAAGCACCATTTGGTGAAGTGGAACTGATGATGAAGACCACAGGTATTTGATTATTACCTAAGCAATTTATGCTCATCACAATGCATAATTATAGCGAAGTGGAGCTGATGGTGCTTTCACCATCAGCTCCAGTTCTCCTGGTTCTTAATAGGAGAACTCCTCAACAATTACCGTCCCTGCATCGGGAAAAGCATGAGCAGTTGACGTTATGATATTGTAACATAGACCTACTAGAAAGGTTTAGGTAGTTAAATAAAAGTAAACAATCTTGATGTGTCTTTTATCTTTTTTATTTTAAAACCTCAGTTTAAAAATAAAATGCAACTAAAAACCAATGTAAATACAACAATAATGATTAATAAATCAGTTGAAGCAGTAGTTTATTTGTTTATTATGTTTGTGTAAAAAGTCACATCAAGATTGTTTACCTTTATTTAACTACCTAAACCTTTCTAGTATCAATCCCTCACAGTCAGTCAGTTCAGGTCAGTTCTTTCTAGTGTCAGTAGTAGTGTCAGTTTGGTTTCTAGTACCTATCTAGTAAGAGTAGTTAGGTTCATTACAAACTGACCCACGAAAAAGTGAAATCCGACTTCCAAAAAAATACTACTAAGTAAGTGAAAAATAATTTTAATTTCGGAAGTTGGTGGCAAAATACTAAAATAGCAGATCCCATAGACTTCCGAAGTTAGTCTTTTTTGTTCACTTAGTAGGTAGTATTTTTTTGGAAGCCGTTTGTTTTTTTTTTTTTTTGGAAAAAGTTGTTCTTGTAGGTGTACTATATAATATTTAACACTAATAGAGTACCTCCGCTAAAAGACTTTTTTGCATATTTTTTTTTTGTTTTCTTTTATTATTTACAAGTTCCTTTTACCAAAGTTCCTTTTACATTTAAATTTTCCCACATTTTTAGGGTAATCTCTATGCGCTGGTATTACTCGCGTGTTGCACACATACGGAAATGAGTTATGGTACACGGCGCTCACTCGCACATGTATAAAAATTGGCTTCACGTTTTATGTTATGTTTTGTAGGTACCTACTGAACACGGAATCTGGACGACTGGACATAATATAAGTTTTGAGGTTTAAAAAGTGTTAATTCTCCGCCTAGTTTGAATAAGTGACTTGATTTAGATTTTTGATTACAAAATATTACTTCTTTTGTCGTATTTTCCAACATTTACGAAAAAATAAAACAGTTTCAATAAATGTAAGTATTGTAGGTACTTACTTAATCTATTTTTGTTTCAGTCCAAGCGAAGAAGACAGCTCGGATGATAATGACGACGATAACGAGCAATCAAGTAACGTCCATGAGTGAGTTTCATCTGTTTTTAGAAAATGAAAATGATTAAATTAATTAGTTATGTCGGTACTTACCTAATAATTGTTTAGTAAACATAAACCAATGTTATTGTTTACCGTTTAGGCTAGTATGTACCTAACTGTTTAAAAAAATTACAATTTCAGGTAAAAAACACAAACAACGAAAAGTCACTAAAAAGGAAAAAAAAAACTTTTTTTTCTGTTTTTTTAATATCCCCTCCTCTTTTAGCTTTTTTATTGTTTTACGTTTTCATCTGGAATCTCTTCCCAGGCAATTTTCAAAGCATCAATCACTCGCTGCTGGTTGCTGACCTCTTGCTCACTCTCTCTAAACCTCCGTTTCAATTGGTCCCACATGTGCTCGACTACCCGTGCATGCATGCATGTGCATGTGTTAGTCCGGACTGTTTGCTGGCCACGGAAAAACTTGAATGAGAGAGTCTCCACACCATAGACGTATAAAAAACGAGGACTCCGCGCCACGCATATCGAAAGTGAAGCACGGTGCTTCACCGATCTATGTGTGCGTGATTTGAGTATCTGCAAAGACGCCGTCGCTCGTGTCACGTAATGGCGGCCGGTCGGCATACTATGATGTAAATGTGGAGGACTCCGCGCCACGCATGTCGAAAGTGAAGCACCGTACCGATCTATGTGTGCGTGATTTGAGTACCTACCTACCTGCAAAAACGCCGTCGCTCCTGTCACGTAATGGCGGCCGGTCTATATATGATGTAAATGTGTGCGTGAGGCGTGTTTGTACAAACGGTCCCGGTATACTTACTGTGCTTCACTTTCGATATGCGTGGCGCGGATTCCTATGCTCCACACCTAAAAAATGTTACTTATTGTGCAGCCTTCTGCGCAAAGTTCGTCCCGGACATGTTTCATCGGCCATATTGTACTTATGTTTGATACACATGTAGACAGAGGTCCAGCATGTTGCCACTTTGCCACCAACTGGGAAGCAATCCTGACTACAGCACAATTAGTGAGGAATAGTATATTATGCAATTAGTGAATAAAGGACGGATTTAAAGCGAGGGCCATAGATGAATCACGAGCTAGTGAAGGATTCTAATGATTGAATCACGACCGTAGGGAGTGATTCATGACGATTGAATCACGAGCGTAGCGAGTGATTCAAGTGTTAGAATCCTGAGCGACGCGAGTGATTCATGGCCCTCGATATAAATACGTTTTATTCAAGAGTTGCATAGGTACTATACTTTATACCATGACTACGAGAAAAAGAAAGATTTAAGTGAAAATAGGCATTTAATGAAGAAAAAGGAAAGTTAAATTGGCTTTGATGTAAACCAGCCGTGAATTTTTGGGTACCTAGCAAGTTTTCCACTATATCGGGCGCCCTCTCTTTCATAAACTCAGGTGTTAACACATCTTCATCACTAGAATGCATTTTAAATCGATTAGAACAACACTAAACAAACACAAAAACTTTCGTGTTCGTACAACTTACAGTATTCAAAATAGCGCCAATTTACTAAGGACAGCAAAGAACACAAAACAGTTTTTATTCTAATGCTATAAATATACTCCTTGTTGAAAATGTCGACCAATCAAATTGAATTTAGAACACATCAATATAGGTCGAATACAAAGATTGCACTTACACTAGATACGGCAAGCCACGACCAAGCGTGCCCTGCGTGTTAGACTGTTCGTACTAAAAAAAGTCCGTTAGCTCAGTGACGCTTAGCGATTGAAACAATTCTGTTTACGTTGAGCATCACTAAATGGCTGGGGTGAATTTATCATAGGTATAAAATATAAAAAAGATGACACGTTCGGTTTTCATACTATCTAATAACATGCCGTATCTAGCCTAGGTACTCTAAATCTGTGGTCGAATACATTGGTGTGTTCCATTTTCAAACATCAAAACAGTGAGTAAAAGTGCTTTTTATTCACTGTTTTCAGTGAATAAAATAAGCTTTTTAGAGGGGGAATGGTATAATAGTATATTATGCAATTGTGAATAAAGGACGGATTCTAACGATTGAATCACGACCGTACG
Organism: Cosmia trapezina; assembly: GCA_905163495.3. Taxonomy (NCBI): domain Eukaryota; kingdom Metazoa; phylum Arthropoda; class Insecta; order Lepidoptera; family Noctuidae; genus Cosmia; species Cosmia trapezina. The sequence goes on from LR991035.1 coordinate 7,699,807, forward strand.
CAGTGATTCATGATGATTGAATCACGAGCGTAGCGAGTGATTCAAGTGTTAGAATCCTGAGCGACGTGAGTGTTTCATGGCCCTCGATATAAATCCGTTTTATTCAAGAGTTGCATACTATACTTTATACCATGACTACGAGAAAAAGAAAGATTTAAGTGAAATAGACATATATGAAGAAAAAGGAAAGTTAAATTGGCTTTAATGTAAACCAGCCGTGATTTTTTGGGTAGCAAGTTTTCCACTATATCGGCCGCCCTCTCTTTCATAAACTCAGGTGTTAACACATCTTCATCACTAGAATGCATTTTTAATCGATTAGAACAACACTAAACAAACACAAAATTAAATATTAAAGTAACACTAAACTTTGTGTTCGTACAACTTACAGTATTCAAAATAGCGCCAATTTACTAAGGACAGCACAGAACATAAAACAGTTTTTATTCTAATGCTAAACTCCTTGTCGAAAATGTCGACCAATCAAATTGAATTTAGAATACATCAATATAGGTCGAATACAAAGATTACACTTACACTAGATACGACAAGCCACGACCAAGCGTGCCCTGCATGTTCGACTGTTCGTACTAAAAAAGGCCGGTAGGCTCATTGACGCTTAGAGGTTGAAACAATTCTGTTTAATTTGCACATCACTAAATGGCTGTGGTGAAGTTATCGTAGGTATAAAAAAGATGACACGTTCGGTTTTCATACTATCATAACATGCCGTATCTAGCCTAGGTACTCTAAATCTGTGGTCGAATAAATTGGTGTGTTCCATTTTCAAACATCAAAACAGTGAGTAAAAGTGCTTTTTATTCACTGTTTTCAGTGAATAAAATAAGCTTTTTAGAGGGGGAATGGTATAAATAATATTTTTTTATGTTTTCAGGGCGCAGACGGTAATAGTGAAGATAGAAGCTTCTGAATATTACAAGTAAGTAACTATAATCAACATGTTTTCCTTTTATTTTAAAACATTGGTATTCAGCTGCATCCGGTTAGATTGGAAGCTGACTCCGACATAGTTGGGAAACGATTAGGCAGATAATACCAGCCTATTACTGTCCCACAGCAGGGCAAAGGCTTCTTCTCACACAGAGAAGGCACGAGCATTAATCACCACGCTTGCTCAAGACGGGTTGGCGATTACGGACTTATATTAACTACTAGCTTCATCCTGCGACTTCCTCCGCGTGAAATTTCTTGTTCCCTCGACCCACCCCGTCGCCTCGCATCGCCTGCCCACGCTATTACTTCGTTTTCGCTTAGCTTTCTTTCTGACTTTTTTATCGTATTGCTCGGCTGCAAAGAGTCCTAGCGTGATGATAAATCCTATCCTTCAGCTTGAAAAAATATTTTTGCATTTGGTTAGCGCGTTCAAACAAACAAATCTCTTGAGCTATATTATTAGTATAGTAGGTATATACCTATAGATAAGTCCAGGTTTCATCACGATGTTTTCCTTCACTGATCAGATGTCAGTAATGTCCAATGTCCACATTGGTAGGTACTTGCCCGATTTGAACCCGTAACCTCGTGCACTGAGCCATCACGACATTTAGCGGCAGATGGTTGAAGCAGAAATATTTTTAAAATTCGATGTGGCATTTTTATTGATTTTACTCTAATAACCTAAACTTTACATCATTAAACGTACCACCTACGTATTATAATAATGTTTATTTCAATTTCAGTGAGGAATCTGAACTTTACGTTCCGGCAACTGTGAAGGTGGAACCCAGCGATGTTGAACTCAACAAGTAAGTCATAACTTACTTTCCTATGGTGCTTTATTTTTCTTAGTCATCATTTCAGCATAAAGACGTGTCCACCGCTGGACATAGGCCTCCCCCAAGCACCGCCACTTCGACCGATTCTGTGCTTCTCGCATCCGGCGGACTCCTGCGGCCCTCACCAGGTCATCGGTCCACCTTGTGGGAGCCCTTCCAGCGCTACGTCTTCCGCCGTACGCGGTCGCCACTCCGGAACCTTTTGGTCCCATCGGTTATCTGTTCTGCGAGCAATGTGCTCTGCCCACTGCCCAATTCTTCGGGCTATGTCGGTTACCTTGGTTCTCCTGCGGATCTCTTCATTGCTGATTCGATCACGTAAGGAAACTCCAAACATAGCCCTCTCCATTGCGCTTTGGGTGACTTTCAGCCTTCTAATGAGGCCCATTGTGAGCGACCACGTTTCAGTGCCATACGTCATCACTGGCAACACGCAAATGCACACGCACTGAAAGAAAAGAAAGAAAAAGTATTATGGTATTAAGAAAAAGTATTATAAACCTTACGTTGGCGAAAATGCCTTTTTGTAAAATGAGAAAGATTTTTAATCTCGACTGTACTTACTTATATTAAAATTCTTAAACTTTCGCGATTTGTACAAATTATAAAACACTACACACACTACACACACACACACACACACACACACACACACACAACCACGCGCTACACTAGTACTTATATTGTATTATTTTATATTTTACTTAGCACAATAATTGAAAAAAAAAACATACATAATTTGTAATACATTGCTTGACTAGAAGAACAACTGCCGACAAACTGATAAGCAGTTTTTTTTTTTTTTTTTTTTTTTTTTTATTAAAACTTTATGCACAAGTAAAAAAAATACTGTACAAAGGCGGACTTAATGCCTGAGGCATTTTCTACCAGTCAACCTTAGGGTGATGCAGAGACAAAACATGGTAGGTGCAATATAAGGGACAGATAACTCGAAAAAGAGTAAATACTAATAAATACATACATAAATACATACATATAAACAAAATAAACTTTGTCAGGAGAAATAACGAAAGGTAGAGGAGAAAAAGAATCCAGCAAATCAGCACTGCGATGATTTTGCCAACTTTTCACGAATATGTTCACGTGCCTTCACTTTGAAAAATAACGGACTGGTTGCCATCCTGATGTTCAGAGGGAGCGCATTCCAAAGAAATACCGCCTGGACAAAGAAAGAAGAATGAATAAAACCAGAGCGGTGAGAAGGACATCGTAGCAGAAGATTGTTGGTTGAACGAAGATTTCTACTATGGGCAGAGCATAAGTATTGAACATGGGCAGTCAGATAAGAAGGAGAAGTGGGCTTGTTTAATATGGAATATAACATAGACAGAGCCCTCAGCTCTCTGCGCTGTCGAATGGGTAACCATTTTAAAACCAATCGGTGCGCAGACACATGATCATACTTACGAAGATTGAAGACGAATCGAATGCAGTTATTTAGAAGGCGATCAAGTTTGTTGAGGAGATCTGCATTCAGGTCATAATAACACACATCACCATAGTCTATTATGGGGAAGATAAGGGACTGTACAAGCATTGCCTTTATGTGTGATGGAAGAAGGTTTTTCAACCGATAGAGCGACCTCAACGTTCCGGTGACTTTCTTACTTACAGTCATGACCTGCTTTCGCCAGTCAAGACAAGCGTCGACATGCAGACCAAGATCCTTAACATTGGAGCTAAACGGAATGACTGCATTGTCAAACATTACAGGTGGCACAGTTAAGTCATTCAACTTTCTCATACTGTGAGGGCTCCCTACAATAATAGCCTGACACTTGGCAGGGTTAACCGCCACCCCAAATCGGTCAGACCAGTCCTTGATCACACCCAAATCATGGTTCAGCTCCTCAATCACATCGGAAATGTTATCAACACTTGCTTGGCTGTAAAGCTGCAAGTCGTCGGCATAAAGATGATACGCAGTCCGAAGCACGGTAGTAATGAGATTAATAAAAATGGAGAACAAAAGAGGAGATAATATACCGCCTTGAGGGACGCCAGCTGCAAGATCACGCCAACTAGACGAAGAGCCTCCAGCACGAACAGATTGCTGACGCCCCTGAAGATAAGAAGCAAACCATTCCAGTACCTCCGGAGAGACCATGAGATAGGAAAGGATGGATAAGAGGACTTCGTGACTGACGGTATTGAAAGCATTAGAGAAGTCAATTAACACCAAGACTGTAACTTTAGTGTCTTCCATTCCCCGCCTAATATCGTCAGTCACTTTAAGGAGAGCTGAAACGGTACTGTGCCCGGGCCTGAAACCGGATTGAAATGGACTGATAAGGGAGTTGCGGTGAATAAAGTGGGAGAATTGTTTATGAACACTGGCCTCGAGCACTTTAGACAGAAAGGGAAGGATGGAAATTGGGCGAAAGTGACTAGGAAGAGAGGGATTGGGTATCTTAGGCAGGGGCCGAACAAGGGCTTTACGCCACAGGGAAGGGAAAACACCGGTGTAAAGGGAGAAGTTTATGATGTGGGATATTGCAGGGAGAAGTTGATCAAGAGCCGCCACAATCATATGGCGGCTGATATCATCACAGCCCACTGCTTTGGATTTAATGGAAAGGATAATCTTTTTGATCTCTCCCGGGTCGACTGGGGTGAAGACAAAGGGGTTAATATTTGGACGCGACAGACCAGCAAGGTAGTCAAGGGTATGACATTTAGTTAGACTATCTAGAGTGGGAACAGTGGAGAAATGCCGATTTAGATCGTCCAAACCAATTGTGTTAGGAAGGTCTGAATGTCGCGATTTACCGATGCCTAAAGTTCCAAGGAACTTCCAAATATCGGCAGGAGAAGAAGAAGTGATATTATTTAGGATGTGACGGCGTTTAGCGTTGCGTATCATCTGATTACACCGATTCCTAGCAGCCTTAAAGAAGGCCCAATTGTCCTCCGAGCGATCCTTTCTAAATTTCCGAAACGCGCGGTCCCTCCGTCGCATTGCCATCCGAACTCCCCTGTTCATCCAAGGCGCAGGTGGACGCTTGAACTTGATTTTCTTGACAGGGGCATGGGCGTCGTATAGCTTGACCACGGCATCGTTGAACAGTCTGACTTTTTCGTCAACTGAAGCAGCTGCTTCCAAGGGTGACCAGTCAATATTGGACGCATCTTGTTGAAGCCTCTCGCTATTCATCCGCGCAAAGGCACGCCTATACTGGAACGTTGGTTTAGGTTTAGGGGGTTTAAGGACATAGGATAAGAAAATAAGATCATGATGGGAAAAGCCAGGAGCATCGAGTTGACCATGAGAGGAGACTAGGGAAGGATTAGAGGTGAGAATCAGGTCAAGCCAAGTGTCATCACTGACAACATTATGATGAGTAGGTTGGAGAGGCAAAACATGCAGACTGGCAGACTCGATTAGATGCAGAAGTTTACGGGACCGAGGGGAGTTGAGGGCAAGGAGGTTGGTATTAAAATCTCCCATAACAATGTGATGTGTATACTCCGAACCCAAAGATTCAAGTACTGATTCGAATTCAGTGAAGTAATCAATGGAAGGGGGACAATAGACAACGCCAAGGACGGTTTTGGCTCCTTTGACACAAACCTCAAGGAAAAGAAACTCTGCGGATTCATTGGAAGAAGAAGAAGAAGCTAGAATTTTAAAAGGGAAATCATCACGCAGGTAGATGGCTACACCACCCCCCCTCTTCCCGATCCGGTCATATAAGCAGTTTTACAACTTTATGTTTGTTTTGTCAGTACAGATTTTGAGTAAATAAATAAATAAGTGCACAAGTCAGTGGTTTAGGCTGTGCGTTACCAGTCAGTAAATAAATGAATTTAAGATATTTTATTTTGTGTTTTCAGGGAGCAAGCTCTAACTGACCCAATTTCTTTAAACGTGAAGACAGAACCACGGACTGATGTAGTGGACAAGTAAGTAGTCTTCAGTATTTTAGAAGTCTTCAGGTCAAGTAAGCAACTTATACTCTTAGTATTTATACTATTAGTACATTGGTCAAGTGTTTAGCGAAGTTGATAAGTGCAGTGAGTAAGTACAGTGGTGTAAACCGATCAAATAGTAGCGAGTCAACTTGACTTGCAAGCTGCTTCTTGCCGGTGGGTCACCTAAATGATGAGAATAATGCAAATAAAAAATGTTTGTTGGCCATGGTCCGCCTATAATTAATTCCACGGAAATAAAATCCTCTTCCTGATTGATCCTGTAATTTTACTACGATTAAAAAATGAACGCCGAAACAACAAATGAGAATGGAAAAAACAAATTAATACGGAAAAAGCTTTAATTAATAAAATAGTGATTTATCATTGAGACAATCAACGTAACTTTTCCAAAGCGAGTCCTACAGTTTCTTTGTTTAACAATTCTAATTGTATTTCTAGTAATAGTCATCATCAGTTATATATTTAGTTTTCCTTATATTGGAAGGTGGATTCAAGACTCTTCAGTTCAGTTAGAAGGCGCAAAATGGTGGTACTTACTGGTTTTCTTTACTTTTTTATTCAGTTTTGAATGGAAAGATTCCGTAACATTATTTGTGCGGTGCCTTACACCAAACACAGATAATACAGAGTCAAATTGGTTTGTCATCCAAAATCCATCGGTATTTGAAAAACGGTATCATTTTATCATTATTACTGCCTGAAGAAAACGGATCACCTTAGTCCATCTAGGTGGACCACCGTCAAGAAAAAGTGCCCGTGGTCCAACCCAGGTGAACTAAGCAGGTGGACCACGACCGTATCCCGAAAAAATCATTTGTTCCCTACATTTATATTCGCATAACTCGTCAAAATGTAGGGAACAGCTGTTTTTTTTTTCGATTTCAGGTTTAGTCTCATAATAAAAGTTATTCATTTATTATGATTGCAATGACCCCTTAAGAGGTTGTGCGTTAATTCCGGGACATAAGTATATTATGTTATCCGTTGCCTCTAAAACTCCCACTCCGTATATTTTTTCCATTGGCTTTTTAAATAAAAACATCCCATCCTGTATTGTACCCTAAAAAACCTCTTTCTGTAGGTAGGTCTTATATTTTTCCGTTTCTTATGATTTCTTCCGATCTTATTCCGATAATAATGCACTTATAATCTTATCCTCTATTATTTTTGATTGCAGTACAAACAAGACACTCGCACTAAATGAACCTGCGGGAGCTAAACGTAAAGCAAGAATAATACCAAGAAGTGACGTCACACCCACACGGTAAGTAAAGTCAGGGAAATTAGAAGTTAAACAAGTTGACTAGCAACTTATATTGTCCCTAAACTTATTCAAATCGGTTCAAGTGGTACAGTCGAATTCATTAATATATTGGCCCTTTCAGGCTTCAAAAATATATGAACGTCAAAAAAGTTCATAATATTGTGACAACTTTATGCATCATTAAATTGTGGTCAAGATTTAGATTTTCTCAAAAGAAAAAAAAATGTAATTTAAAAAATCACAGAACTCGACTGCGTAAAAATTAAAAAAGTTGGAAACAAAAACTATTTCTGTTTCAAAAATAATCAAAATCGAGTGACAAACACAGAATTTTACTGCTTTGGAAAATAATTTTAACGACCGTCGACCGTTACTTAAAGCGTTACTAATAGGTATGTAAGTACAGTGAGAGAAAAAAAATGATCGTAACTAAAAAGTGTAAAATAACAAAAAAAAGTAAAATATCAAAAAGCCGACGAAGAAGGTTTTTATTTTATTTTAAAAAATCTTAATATTTTGTTTTATATTATGCCATAATTCCCTTATTAAGTAAACCATCCTTTCATGCATATTTTCTATACAAAATAATTTCGATGATTCACATCTGTCAGGCGTCGACGGCTCAATTTTTTTGAATGATGTATATTTTTGTGCAGGCAACATACACGAGGCGACTGCTCGACTGCGGCGGCCGCGAGTAGCGCGCGGCTCACGGACGAATTAGACGAGTAAGTACATCAGTACTGCACAAGGTACTTACAATGTCTCACTCTCCACTCTTGAACACAGAAGTGCTGAATGCTACGTACTGTCACAGACAGAAACCCTTACATTGAGGTAAGATTCAAAAGCGATTTCCTCCAAGTAAAAAAAAATATCTGCCTGCCTTTTCCCAACTTTGTTGGGGTCGGCTTCCAGTCTGACCGGATGCAGCTGAATAACAGTATTTTACATGGAGCCTATCTGACCCCTAATCCCTGTAGGATTATTTTTTAAGACAAAAAGCCTATGTCCTTTCCCAGGATGCTATATAAAGCCTTGCCAATTTTTATTGAAATCCGTGAAGTTTTGTAAATTTTAAAATCAACCCCTATTTTACACCCTTAGGGGATGATTTTTCAAAAACGCTGAACCGCATATTTCTCAATTTTCTACCAATAGCATAAATTTGTTATCCCTAACTTAAGAAATACTGGGTTTCCCTTACAAACTTTCATCCCCTATATCACCCCTTGTAAAAAATGTCCTTCCCCAGGATGCTATATAAAGCCTTGCCAAATTTTGTCGAAATCCATGCAGTTTTGTAAATTTTAAAATCAACCCCTATTTTACCCCCTTAGGGGATGATTTTTCAAAAACGCTGAACCGCATATTTCTTTATTTCCTATCAAAAGCATACATTTCAATTTTCACATCCCTAACTTAAGAAATACTGAGTTTCCCATAGAAACTTTCATCCCCTATATCACCCCCTGTAGGATTATTTTTGAAAAAAAAAAGTAGCCTATGTCCGTCCCCAGGATACCATCTATAGCCTTGCCAAATTTTATCGAAATCCGTTCAGTGGTTTAGGCGTGAAAAGGTAACAGACAGACAGACAGACAGACAGAGTTACTTTCGAATTTATAATATTAGTATGGATTGATAACATGGGTGTAGATAAAGTCTTGTATGCAACTGTACATAATTAGGTATTAAAACACTCATGTGATACTATTATCACATACTCACTCACACATACTCGGCTTCGCCTCGTGTGATAAACCCACATTCGTGTTTTATGACCCCTTATTATACGTCAGTTGCATAAGAACACAAATAAATGTTAATTTATTCATAAACGTTTTTTTTTATTGTAATAATCATGGTTTTTGATAATATTCTATATAGAAACATTATTTAAATATTCAAAAATATTAACGCCTTAAAGACGCATATCTCTTTGCCGAGATTTAAAAAAAACATTCATCTCCGAATAGAGAGTTGTGAATAGGAATTTGGACTAAGTATAGGTATAAGTTATCTGTGGCAATTTTTATTCCCGCACACGTGTGGGAAAATGAAAAATCGCACGTGTGCGAAATACATTGCATAGTGAACCTAATCGTAGTGCGATATGAACCAGTTTTCGAGGAAGTGTATTGAAAATTAATACATCTTCTTTATTTCAGAAGCGGTCTGCTCGGTGACACAGAAATAAAAGCGGAGGAAATAGAAATTCATGAAGAAGGACCTAGTTAATTTTAAGATTGTCAAGTTCATGCTGATACCAACCCATTATATGTGATCAAAATAAGGAATTTTCGCCACATTTTGTGAACTTGTTGGTTCCGATGTTTAGAATGAGCAGTCACAGTCACGAGCTTAAATACTTTTGAACATGATTTTTCTCGCGAAAATAAAAATAGCAACTTTGAGAAAAGCCCTGTTTCATAATATTTAGTCATCATCATCATCCTCATCAGCTACAGCAGAGCTCTGCTGCACACAGGCCTCTCCTTTCGCTCGCCATTCAGCTCGGCTCTCGGCAACTCCCTCCAGCTGCTGCCAGGCAGCCTGCGAGGTTGCTCGCTCCTCCTGGCCTGAGGGCGTCCTACCTTACGTTTGCCGATCCGCGGACTCCACTCATCATAGTATGGTTTCGATAACACTAGGTATGTTCGTTACACAATAAAATATCTATCAATACTTTACGAGAAAGTCGCTTTTGAATCTTGCGTCACTGTGACGTATGCTGGTGACTGGACATATGCTGGACATCATGCTAGTTTGTTTCACGCTTAGTACGGTCAGCACTTACTTTTACATTATATCTAAATTGATGCAAAATAATTCTTTACTCTGGTTTTAGTAAGTATTTCGTGTACTTAGAGTAGAATTTGTGCTATTAGAGGAGCTCGTGCCTAAGTAATAACAGCCGCACCCACACGGGTCGATCCATCAGGTTAAGCTAAGCTTGCCGGTGTTGGTCCGTGGATGGGTAATCATCTTTACATACCGAGACTCCTCCGTGCCTCGGAAAGCACGTTAAGCCGTTGGTCCCGGCTGTCATTCATGGATTTAACAGTCGTTACGGGTCGTCAGAAGCCCGAAAGTCTGACAACCAGTGGTGTATCGTATTACCCAGTAACTGGGTTATGGAGGTTATATACGCAGTCGCTCAAATGTTTATCGCTAAACTTATTTATGTACTGGTCTCTCGAGCAAGCGGGCCTGAATGTTCTTTCCAATATACCGTAACATATGTACATACCTATGAATAAAGATACAATACAATAATCGTTTATTTTTTCCTCAAACATCTTATCAAGGTATTTTGTCATGAACATTCAGGCCCGCTTGCTCGAGAGACCAGTACATAAATAAGTTTAGCACTTATTTATGTAGGTACTGGTCTCTCGAGCAAGCGGGCCTGAATGTTCTTTCCAATATACCGTAACATATGTACATACCTATGAATAAAGATACAATACAATAATCGTTTATTTTTTCCTCAAACATCTTATCAAGGTATTTTGTCAGAGAAAGATCTTCTCGACATCGTCATTAGTGTTCACGAGTTTAGTCAACCGCGTCATCAGCATGAATTGCGACCACAGAACGAGGTATTCATGTTCAGTAGGTACCTAAGATTTAATGAGAATTTTATTTTTAAGATTACCTACACAAACACTAGGTACCTAATTTAAAACATAAAATCAGACAATTATACAGGGTGAAATTGAATAGATGCGACAAAATTTAAGGGGGTGTTCTACGCATCAATATGAACAACTTTTACTATGGGACCAAACCTGAAATCGCGAAAAAAAAATCAGCTGTTCAGTACATTTAATGTTCGCATAATTCGTCAAAATGTACTGAACAGCAGATTTTTTTTTGGATGGTATTTAAAAGTACTTCAATTTATTCTCATTTCATTTACCTAATTTTGCCTGTGTTCCACTGAATGTGCACCAAAATATGTTCACTAAAATATGTCATAACGAGCATCTATTGGATATGGCGCTCGGCGGCCGCTGCCGCGGCACCGCTCGCTACGCTCGCTCGCCGTCGCGCGTTAAGGGTCACTGTTAACCTAACCTAACCTAACCCAAATGATTCTAACCCAAATGATTCACCAATGTGAAGTTTCGGACGCGCGGGTGTTTTGTGTAACATTCAGGAATATTTGGTGCACGATCAGTATTTTGATGTACCTTTAGATTTTTAGTGAACACAAAAAAGATTTTTGGTGAACACAAAAATATTATCCATTTTTTTTTCGCGATTTCAGGTTTGGTCCCATAGTAAAAGTTGTTCATATTGATGCGTAGAACACCCCCTTAAATTTTGTCGCATATATTCAATTTCACCCTGTATCTGAGCAGCGGGTCTATTGAATGGCGCCTCGAACCCGCTCGAGACGACCCTCTGCTCTAACTGGACGAAAAACAATACTATGATTTTACTTGGATTTTACACAGTATACAACGTGCAACTACAATTGCGACATTAATTCAATACGCATGTACGGTTCCGCGTTATCGATTTATAAAGATATTTTTATTTAATTAAACGTTATTTATTAATTTATTTACAATTTTCTAAAATAGCATCTTAGAGCAACCTGTAGCGCAGAGATGAAACTGAAACAAACGAGAGAAAAAAAAGCCATGCCACTTGAGTTTTTTTTTCCATGAAGCTACTTAACAGCTGGGTCAGAACAATAGACAATCGATCAACAAAAAAAAAGGTGTAGGGTCAACGACCTTTTACCACCTGGCATAGAACAATAGGTAGCTTGCATAGAGTGATCCTAATTTTGGTTATTATTTTATTATTAAGTTGGTTTGGTTTTTTTTTCAATTTAAGTACGAGTTATTTTATCTTATTATAATTGTTATGATTACTGGCCACTAGCCCAACCCACGTGTTGAAGTAATGTCGTCATTGCGGTGGCACGTTGTATAGAAACAATGTTTAATTTATTGTAATATGTCACAAATTTTAAATACTATATATACAAAATGGTGAAATTTGAATCGAACTTATACCGAAACTAAATTGTCTTATCGTTATCCCTAAAGAGTTGTCTTCAGGGATAACTCTTCAGGCTTCACCTGAAGACTTAGGGCCTATGCACACAGTGCGTTGTGGCGGCGTCGCGGCGCTGCACATTGGTCTGAAAATGTAGCTCCATAGGTACTCAGAAACTTTTTAAAGGAAATTTAAAAAAAAATGTAATTGCTCTGGTATACCTCACTTTTCGCAATGTTAACGTATGGATGGTATATGTCACTCCACGTTGTTTTGTATGGGAGAAAACGCAGTACATTTTTTTGAAACTGAATGGAACTGATTGGCTGGTGCTCACACGAGCTATTGTACCATACACGGCAATCAGGATGACATACAATTCATGCACCTTTGCGAGCCGCTTTGCGATTTGCAATTTTTTTTTAATTTTGAATTTTCCATGCTAAGGCCATTTGAGGTAGTATAGGCTCTTAAAACAGACAAAATGATTTCTTTGTTTACAGCATTGAACCCTCGACGTGCACGTCCACGTGTTCGGTTACACCTCGCTGGCGCTCGGCTTTAAATCGAATTGTTTAGGTGGAAGAGCAGACTGATACTCGAAACCAGGAGAAATGAGCTGCTCAGAGAGATAAAGGATGCAATTGTGGAACTATGTACCTTAGACCTTAGTACGAGAGCATGTTGCTAGAAATACATAGTAACATTTCCAACTTTAATTCATGGAAGTCATGGGGAGAGCCTTTGCCTAGCAGTAGGATAACCCAGGCAAGAGCCCCGCAGACTACAGACTTTCTATCGGCCGATAGTATGGTCGGTTTCTTAATCAGTATGAAGATATATGCAAGAGCGCACATTATAAAGATCGAACTTTCATACGTCTTCATATTGAATATAAGAAACTTACCAAACTATAGGCCTATAATTGCAACTTTGTTCATAATGTTGCAACCTTTATTTCCCGAGCTCCTAATTTCTTTTGTCGCTTGCGAGTCTCTGGTCTTCCAATTGAAGGTTAGTCTAGAATAAAAGGAAATCTGTTTTGATTGTTGTAATATATTGCAGTGTTTCGTTTTACTCAAATTATTAGGTATTTGAGACTGAAGGGCAAGTAAGAGAAACTAAGTTCCTAGCAATAATTTAAAATTACAATAGATAAATAAAAGGAAATTGTTTTGAATGTTAATTTTATAAAAAATATTAGGTATTTGAGACTGAAGTAGACAAGTAAGAGAAACTACGTTCCTAGCAACAATTTAAGACTACAATACAATACTACTTAATCTGTGGTACCTAATCTATGTTTTGATTATTATAGGGGTATTGAGTGTTAATTTTATTCAGATTTGCTTGGTGCTAATTAAAATAAAAAACATTTTGTCAGTCATTTATTTAAATAGGCACAAAATTTATATGATAATGATGATGATAATCGTACTTATGTATAAACTATTTTATAGTTTATACATAAGTACGATTATCATCATCTGCTCAGCGTTTTCCTAACTACGTTGGGGTCGTCTTCCAGTCTAACCGGAGCGACTGCTTATCTGACCTCCACAACCCGGGTACTGGATCATACGATACCCCTTGGTAGGACTGGTTGTCAGACTTTCGGGTTTCTGACGACCCGTAATGACTGTCGAAAGATCTACAAACGTGCTCTTCGAGGCACGGAGGTTGTCCTAAACTCCCGATATGTAATGAATGGTCACTAATCCACGAATCGACAGCGACAAGCGTACCTTAAGTCAAAGTCAAATCATTTATAACAGGCACATAAAAGGCACTTTTAAACGTCAAAACATACATATGGGGAGAATAGGCAAGAAACTCCACCGTTTCGTGGACATCTTTTCTTTATAATTCACAATCTTCCACCAATCTATCTATCTATCTTCTCCAATTGTTGTCCTGTAAGCAAAATAAAAAAGTTTATAAATACAATTACCCTATGCATTTATTGACATGTTTTAATTGGAAAGTTTTCTTGTGAGACTGCATAAGTACCTATTTCTTTCCAGCAATTGCACTAATCTATCTCTCGCTCTTTGGCCTTGCTGAAGAGCTTGATGAGCGGATATGCTTGTAGACGTAGACTCATCTCCTTGTCTACTGCGCTCTAATTGCAGGTCTTCCTCGCCGAGGGAAGGCGCTTCTAAACCCGCCCGATTACACATATTGTGTAAAACACAGCAGGCAATAACAATTTTGCCTGAAAAAAACAAAATGTGCTCTGAAATTTATGAAAAAAATACTGTTCACAGTTACTTCACTGCGTTATAAGAAAAACAGCTATAGTATAAATTTTGACAAATACCTGCTGTGTACGGTGCATAATGCAGTTCTCTTGCTGCTGAGAGGCATCTCCATCGGCCTTTTAAAATCTCAAATGTACGCTCTATACTGGAGCGAGCACGTTTTTGGTCATAATTATATCTCTCTTCTGGAGAATCTTCGACAGCATTGTCTATTGGGGTCATCATGAATTCCCGAAGTGGGTACCCAGAATCCCCTGTAACAAACATTGTTGGTAAACAATTGCTGCATAATAAATCTGCCTCAGGTAACACTTTGTATTCTTATTATACTGTTATACAACGTGCCGCCGCAACGGCGACATTAATTAAAGACACATGGCTAGGGGCCAGTAATCAGAAAAATTATAATAACATAAAAATTATTCATAAATTAAAAAAAAAAAAATTCACACAAACCAAATAATATCTAAAATTAGGATCACTATATGCAAGGGACTCATTCATAAAGCTATTGTTCTATGCCAGCTGGGTAAAGTCGTTGACCGACACTTTTTTTTGTTCTATGCCCGCTGGGTAAGTAGCTTCATGAATGGATTTTTTTGAAAAACCCCCAGAAATAAACTCCCGAGTGGCGTGGCCTTTTTTACTCGATCGTTTTAATTTCATCTCTGCAGTACAGATTGCTCGAAGATGCTATTTTAGAAAATTGTAAATAAGTAAATCAATAAATAATAATGTTTAATGAAAATAAAATATCTGTATAAAACGAAAACGTGGAACCGTATACGCGTGTCAAATTAATGTCGTCATTGCAGCGGCTTGATGTTAATAGAAAATATTTTTAACTTTGGTACAAAAACCAATTGCAGACAGCAGACAAAAAAATTCAATAGGTAGGAAGTATTATAGGTTCAACTACATACCCAATAGGCATACTGTCTCCTGTTGTAGACTCTCCAGATGAAGTTTGATTTCATGTTGCGACCAAATAAAAGATTTGTGGTTTGCTCCACCATAGGATGCATCAACATTTAAAATTGTGCATTCTGCATCACATATCTGTAAGACATACCAATAAAATTAAATATTTTGAGAACTTAGACTTAACAAGCACTCAAATAAATTAATAACATGACCTATTATCATGCACAACAAGTGAATTCACAAGGCTAATAGGTACTTTATTATCCTAACTAATATTATAAACGCAAAAGTGAGTTTGTTTGGTTGTTATGCTTTCACACTCAGCTGAACAGATTTGAATGTTTGGCACATGGGTACTTACAACTTGAACATTTAAGGAGTGAAAATGTTTCTTGGTAAAGAAACGCTCCTCATATTCCCTCGGTTTCATCAATGCCACATGCGTGCAGTCAATGCAGCCAACTACATCTGGCAGGCCATATTTGTCATAAAATCTGTAAACATACAGCATATTAAAGTAATGATACTACTTCATTCCATCCATTTTGGTGCACACTCTATAAGTATAGGCATAAACGCTTTTAAAGTAGGTATTTTACTACTTAACAATATTTGTTTATGAAAAATGGTAAGTACAAGTACAAGCTTTACACATACTGTCTTTTTAAAAGGTTCCTCTCAGCACAATTTTGTGGAAATCTTATATATTTTTGTAAAATTGAGGGGCTGTTGAGTGCATCTGTGACATGCCGCAGACAGCGTGACACTGTCTGTTGTGCCATTGGCACATCACTGCTAAGGCCCACTGCACCTTGGTAGCTCCCGCGGGCATAAAAATTAAGAGCAGCGAGGATCTAAAAGTAAACAAAAACAACAGTAGGTAAATGGGTGGGATGGATTGGTAACAGCTCAAGTTGCAGAATCATTAATATATTAACCTTCATTCTTGGATCAACACCACTTCGTCGTATATGTTGAGGCAAAAGAGGTATTAAATCCTCACACAGGTCCTCGAATAATTCTCGAGTGAACCTATAGTTCCCCAAGAACTCGACGTCGGGAATACTCGCCAACCTAAAGCTTTGGCGTAAACATCGTCGACGTTGCCTCCGCTCTTCCTGTAGCGATTCTTCGATCATTAAAAAAGCAGCCATAGTTTGGAATTAGGTTTACCGGTTAAAATTTTCGACGATCCAGCACGATAATAATTCTGACGATAACTATTTTGAACAATATTTTGAATTTTTGATGTCGTATCAACCAATACTACTTAATCTGTGGTATCAACTGACATAATGCGAATTACGTTACGATCCGCCAAAACAAGGGTGCGTTCCGAGTTACGCTGTAATAGTTTTGAGCACGGAACACTGTTTTTATTGTTCCGTGGTTTTGAGCGACCCGTTCCGGAGCGCGATAACTAACTTGGTCAGGCAAACGTCGAAACATCGGGGTTTGACCAGTCAGAATGTCTTAGTTCCTTAGATTAGGTGTGTACCTACACACCTAATCATAATAATAAAACTTTTTTTTAAATTGTAATGTTTATTGTTTATATTGTACGCACGGCCACAGATCAAGCTATACCGGAAATGTACCTATAGCTTGATCTGTAGCCGTGCGCAGCTTTTTTTTTTATCGTGGAGACATGCTCATACATACTGCACTACCACGGGTAGATAATGCAGTTATGTGGGACTCTTAACCCACTAAAACTCCACGGTGTCCTCCTCTGCCTGCCGCTTACGGCGGGAACACGGGCACGCGTTAGCACTCATCCGTGAACCCGCCGCGCCTGTCCGTTACCGGACCCTCTTCTGGAGAGTACTCCCCATCACCGGCGCACAAGAACACATGGCACGCCGTGACCACCCCAGGGACCAAACCAGCACATGGGCGCCAGACGACCCCGTGTCTTGGCACCCTTGGTCCCCGTGCACACCACAGGTCAGGTCATTGGCCCCGCCGCCAGCCAATTTTCGACCGCAGACGCAGAGGATAGGGAGAGCGGCCAACATCATACCGATACATCCTCCTCCTCTGCGGCCCCACCGCGTCCGCCATCCAACGGCGGCAAGGGCGGATCCAGGATTTTTTTCTGGGAGCATAAGGGGCAGACGAGCAAATAATCAACAATAACTGTTAGAAATAAAATTGAAGTATCATACTTCAAGTTTATTTCTATAAGTTCAAGTATATAAAGGAAGGTTTATGAAATTGTCAAAATTTTATTTTATGTTTCCTGCTAAAGATGTCCAGCACTTCATTAGCGTCCATTTTTGCCGCAACGTCGTGATGGATATGCATTAAAGCCAATCAATTCAACGCTCTTCTGTCATCCTGTATGACTTTAATTGGTGTAAGGCATTGCCGAGCGATCTTTCGCCACCTTACGCCGATCGTGGTGGAGAAAGATCGCTCGGCAGTGCTAGCAGTCACTGGAAACGTGCACAGCAATTGACAGAGTTCTAATATTTGGCAGCACCGTTACTCTTTTGTAGTCATCTGCTGGAGATACTAGGATATGTTCTCTCATTTGTTGGCAAATTTTTAGCTCTCCCTTCAAAGATAACAAACAAGTAAGGTCTTCTTTATATTAGGTCTTTACCTATGAAATTGCCGTTCTGCAGTACCTACTGGCCATTTCAAATCAAAATAATTTTTGTTTGGCTAAGAATTCTAATTTCAAATTAATTTTATTTTAAAATATGGATTTTTTTTCCAAAAGTAGTCATTTGTTTATTGATTAGTGTTACATTTTCATCGCATTTCCATCTTTTTCGTCATCATGGATACGTTAAAAATTCGAGTAATTATGGAATATGAGTACCGTCGTGGCAGCAACGCGGCACAAGCGGCACGCAACATCAACGACGTTTACGGAGCTAACACTACAAACCAACGCACCACCTGTTATTGGTTTGCTCGCTTCCGTTCTGGAAATTTCGACCTGAAAAATGAACCTCGCGGTCGTCCGAAGACTTTGGTCGACAATTACGAATTAAAGGCGATTGTGGAAGCTGATGATACACAATCTACGGCTGAATTAGCAGCAGCTTTCGACGTTAGCGTCAAAACAATATTGGTCCATTTGCGTCAAATTGGCAAGGTAAAAAAGCTTGACAAATGGGTGCCCCACGAACTCAATGATCGCCACCGCGAAGTACGCGTCGAGACGTGCCTTGCACTGCTCAACAGACACACAAATGAAGGAATTTTGAACCGCATTGTTACCTGCGATGAAAAATGGATTCTGTTTGATAACCGCAAGCGCTCAGCAAGTTGGTTGGATCCTGGTTCAGCACCTAAACAATGCCCTAAATGAAAACTTACCCCTAGAAAAGTGATGGTCACTGTTTGGTGGTCTACCGCCGGTGTGATTCATCACAGCTTCTTACCAAACGGGGTGAGCATTACTGCAGATGTGTACTGTGAAGAACTGAACACAATGATGGAGAAGCTGGCACATCTCCAACCAGCATTGGTCAATCGCTCGTCTCCGCTGCTCCTGCACGACAGCGCGCGACCTCATACTGCACAGCAGACGGTCTCCAAGTTGCAAGAACTGGGGTTGGAAGCTCTCCGTCATCAGCCCTACTCACCAGACCTTGCGCCTACAGACTACTACTTTTTCCAGAATTTGGATAACTTCTTGGCGGGAAAAAAATTCAATACCCGAGAGGCAGTACAAAATGCCTTTGAAGAATTTGTTGCCTCCCGACCAGCTGATTTCTTTAAGAAGGGCATCAATAAACTGCCACTGCGTTGGCAAAGATGCATTGATTGCATGGGTGATTACTTCGATTAATACAAATAAAAAATACATGAAAAAAATTCGTTTAAATTTTTTCATACAAAACGGCAATTTCATAGGTAAAGACCTATTATACTTCAGCGCCTAGCAAAACATCCTCTACATTTTCGTCCCTGAAGTTATGGGACAGCAAATAATATACAACAAAAATACCGTCTGGGGCACGTGCCCCCGTGCCCCCCCTTAAATCCGCTCTTGGACGGTGGCGACGCGACCCCGTCAAGGCCGCGGAGGGTAGGGAGAGCGGTGCACCGCAATATCGGCACTCCTCTCCCGCCGCGAACTCCAATCCTCAGCCGCGATGTCGTATGGGAGACATCCATATGACATCACGGCCCGCCTCAGTTGCGATGTCACCCAAGCGCCACCGCAACTTGTTTGGCCGCTACGTCGTCGGCTTATCGGCAAAAGCCCTGACGAGCGGCCCCTCCTCGGGTTCCTCTTCGCTTCATCGTGGCTTACAAAGCCACGGCTACTGAGCCCCCCGCCTCGACAGTACGGGTGCGGTATGTGGGACTCCCCGGTAGAACCGGTATACATACTAAACGACCCAGCGGCACTCCCGCATCGTCTGTGTGGAGGAGGACTGGGAATCCGGCAGAGCCTTTCCATCCAGTCTCCCGCCGACGACCGCCCGCCTTTACAGCGGGACCGGCACGCCCCTCCCGTCGGGGCAGGAATGACTGACGTGGGTGGTGAACAGTGCAATGCAGGAGATGGCGCCCCCGCGCCTGTTTCCCGCTGTTCACCACCAGGAGGCAGAAGACGACGATCGTACGGCGACTGCCTTCTCATGCCCCGTCTTCGCCTGTGGAGCGGCGCGGCGCCGCGAGATGGTCGTCCTCCCGCGCGGGCTCCGCCGCCTCCTTCTATGACATTACTTCCTCGCAGAAGGAGGCGACCGCTGCCCAGGCCTCGCTTTCCAGCATCGAGTTGACGACGCTGGGAGGCGAGAGGTCCCGCCGACCGCTGCAATCAAGGTATGGCACAGCTCGGACCAGGCCGGGCACACCTCCAGGGTTTGCTGTGCCGCGTCCTCCGCCGCGCCACAGTCGTGGCACGACGGGGTCTCCTCCCTTCGATTCCGGTGCAGGTGCGATCCGAAGCAACCATGGCCGGACAACACCTGCACCAGACGGAAATCCTTCAGGACTGGCCCGAGCGCGTCCAGGGTTCGGCGGCCAAAAGCGGCAGTGGCGAGGTCCTCCGTCCAATGATGGACAATTGCATCCCTCAACTCTTGCCGCACGGCTTCCCGCTCTTCTGCGGCGGGGAGCTCCCCGAACGCCTTACGCCGGTCCGTCCATTCGTACACTCTGATCAGCACCCATGCCTCGAGTTTCCAAGGAGTAGTGCCAGAGCGCACGCCACCGGCCGTGCGTACCTAACGTAACCTCAAAACACCAAGGTTAGGATTGGGTTAGGGTTTACGTCAGCAGGCTCTTTTTTTTGTCTGCAGGGTTTAAAGGACCCTAACCAACCGAACCTTGGGGTGCCCCTGATGTTGACCGTCTAGGGTTAGGGTTACAAGTACCTACATTCGACGTTTGACTCGGTTTGACCGAGTTTGCCAGTGGTTTCTCGTGCTCGGCTCGTGCCGCTGTTGTTACGCGAATTAGTTTTTTTAGTTTTCCTTCCTAATTTTGTTTTACAACCTGTTTTACCTTCCAAATATACTCTTTTGTCATATTGATAACTGTCTAAGGTACAGACGCCAGCACATCAAGCTACTGCAAACAATCTGTCAATAGATTTTCATCTTTATCGCTTAAGCATTAGGTTCAAGGTTGATTGGGAAAATTTGAGTTTCGGGTGGGTTGACCTGCTGGCGTCTGTACAAATAATATAACTGATAAGAAAGGTGACCTCATGAAAAGGATTTCAATACTCAGTCAGATCTACACAAATTCATCACTCAGAAGTTGTTAGCACACGGCATGCCAGCTACTTGCATACATTTGTGCAAGTTAAAGGCACTTGCATGCCTGTAGCTGGTACAAAACTATGAAAGTAGCTGGCATACCGTGTGCCATAACAACTTCTGATTGGTAAATGGCATGCCAGCTACTATGCGTATTTTCGCCCAGGGTGAGAATACACACATTCTATATGTGTTGCTGTTACATCATGTGTGGCCATGAAAACAGTGGAACAACCAATGGCGGGTGAAGTTTCGCAAGAGAAGGAACAGCATTTGCCATCAACAGAGGATGAGATGAACAGCAAGGCAGATAGTAATGAAGGGTGGAATGTAGTCCGTAAGAATAAAAGGAAAATCCAGAGTAAAGAAGTAAAAAGAGGGCAAAACTCGAACCTTATGGAAATTCAAGCAATGGAGCGTAAGAAACATCTTCACGTTTGGCGCCTTCATCCGGAAACTACTGTCGAAAACTTAACCACTCATGTAATGTGTGGATCTGAAGTGAATGTTAAAATTGAGAAAATTAAGCATAAGACAGAGAGAGACTACTCTTCTTTTATTGTTGGAATCTCGGAGGGATTATACCAAAAATTATGTCAACCAGATGTATGGCCTCTGAATGCAGAATTTTCGGAATGGATTTGGTTTCGGAGACCAACAAATAAGCCAAATGACGGAAAATAGAAATATTGAACTTTTTTATCAAAACGTAAGAGGTCTACGTACAAAGTTGGGTGTGTTTTGCAATAATGTAGAAACTGTAGGAGCTGATTTAATTGCAATAACAGAAACTGGCTGCAATGAGTCAATAAAAGATGCCGAAATTATACCGCAAGGGTATCAAATCTTACGATGCGACCGAACGGACGGACGAAAACAAGGAGGCGCGTTTCTCGTGGCCACACACGGGTTCGAGCTACGTAAAGTGACAGTACCCGGTGACGTAAATGTAGGTAGCTGTGCTTTTGAACTGATTTGTGCTACCGTACATAGTCGTAATAGATATTTGTTTTTGTGCTGTGTGGTTTATATTCCTCCAAGTAGTTGCGAAAATGATTATATGATTTTGTTTAGAATTATTGAGCAGTTAAGTGTTAAATATAAGGACGTTGTTGTTTTAGGAGATTTTAATTTGTATTCTTGTAATAATAATGTGATAAATTGTTATGAATATTTTCTTTCGTTTTGTGAATTCATACAGACAAATCACGTACCTAATTGCAGTAGCCGTCAGTTGGATTTAGTTTTGTGTTCATTGGGTGTGGGTGAGGTGCGCGTGAGTGCTGCGGACGAAGCGCTAGTGCCAGTGGACCCCTACCATCCGCCGCTCGTAATAAGCGTGCCCAGAGGTAAGTGCGAGCGTTCGGACAGTAAATCGACTGAACACACGCCTGCAGACCATGCAGTGACAGAATCGAGTGAATTGTGGCCACAGTGGAGTTTTGCCAAAGCGGATTACGATTCATTATACTCATCGCTATTATCAAACGATTGGGGTCCGATGTATGATATACATGACCCAGAGGCGGCGGTTCAATATTTTTATACCACCGTAAATAACAAAATTAATAATTGCGTTCCAAGGAAGAGGAAAGTATGTGTAAATTCTAGGTTTAGGTACCCGGAGTGGTATACTGGTGAAATTATTCATTATATTAGAAAAAAGGCGATATTACATAAGAGGTTTAAAGAAAGTGGGGTAAGCAGTGACTACGAAATGTTTGCTCGGTGTAGGGCGGTGGTAAAGACGATGATAGTGCGTGCCCATAATCAGCACCAGGAGTGGGTTCAGCAACATTTTGCAAAAGATCCTAGATCTTTTTGGGACTATGTGAGGTCTAAAAAAGCAACAGGGAACCCTAAAAATATCATAAAGGACGGCAAGATTTTATCTGATTCGGAGTGTGCTAAAGAGTTCGCGCAGTATTTTTATTCTGTCTACAACAGTCAGCAGCCGCGTCTCGACGTAAATGCAGCGGTAGCTTCAAGCGGCGGTAATAGCTCGCGTGTTCACATAGGTCGCCTAGCATTGAGTCAAGTAACGGATGCACTTACTCGACTTAAACCAAAACGGTCAGCGGGGCCGGACGGAATTCCAGCTTTTGTTATTAGGGATTGCCGCGCTGTATTAGCGAAGCCACTCTTGCACCTTTATAATCTGTGCTTGGAGACCTCGTATTTTCCTGAGTGTTGGAAAATCACGCGCGTGATTCCAATACCTAAGGGTGGAATGGATTCAGACGTGAGTGGATATAGGCCGGTGGCAATTCTGTCAGCTCCAGCAAAAGTTTTTGAGTCGACCATACACAAGTGCATGTTAGACCAAGTGTCCAGTTTGCTATCGGACGCCCAGCACGGTTTTCGACCGGCGTGTAGCACAACCAGCAATTTACTGAACTTTATGACGTACGTGGTTCCAAATGTTGATGCTGGAGTGCAAGTCGACGCTGCCTACTTTGACTTTAAAAAAGCATTCGATTTGGTTGATAATGACATATTATTAGAAAAGCTGGCAGCAGTCGGATGTACTCCTGCATTGCTTCAGTTATTTGCTAATTACATGAGAGGTCGACGGCAGTTCGTAGAGTATGCCGGTTGTAGATCTGAGCCTTATTATACAAGATCAGGGGTAAACCAGGGCAGTAATGTGGGTCCGCTAAGCTTTATTATTATGATAAATGACCTGCCTGAAGCTGTCAGGGTTGCCACTTGTCTATTATTCGCGGATGATCTTAAATTGCTCATGGCCATTAAAGAAAAAAGTGACTGTGCACGATTGCAGCAAGATATAGACTCTGTAGCCGAGTGGAGTAGAAAAAATAAACTGCAGTTTAACTTAAAAAAGTGCTCAGTCATAACTTTTAGCAGAATGAGAGAACCACGTCATCACGAGTACAAGATTGAGGGTACATCAATTGAGCGGGTAGAAAAGGTACGCGACCTGGGTGTGCACCTGAGCACTGAGTTAACATTTCGTGACCACATTGTGAATGTTTGTAAGAAATCATACAGAAGTCTGGGTTTCGTTCTACGGCGGGCATCGGGTTATACAAATATAAAAGCAGTTGCGGCATTGTATAATGCCCTTATTAGAACTCAGCTAGAGTATAATGCTGTCATATGGGCTCCGCATGAGACTAAATATAGTCTCATGTTGGAGCGCATACAAAACAAATTTACCAGATTTCTGTACATGAAGCTATACGGTGTCTATCCCTTCTATCCGTTGATGTACCCAACCTTATTCGTTATCGGTATGGTCGGGTACAACAAACTCGAGACAAGAAGGGACTTAGCTATCACCACATATTTATTTAAACTGTTACGTGGTAAGCTCTATAATTCCGGTGTTTTGAAGGAGATTTGTCTGAGTGTGCCTGACAATTACGTGTCGCGGCGCCGGAAGCCACGGTTACTAGCAGTGCCACATGCACGAACCAACTTGCTCAGCAAAGCGCCACTGACGCGCGCCTTGCACGCACTGAATGACACGGCTGACAGGGTCGATTTGTTTTCATGTTCTGTGAATGAATTCACAAAAGTCATGTACTCATGTTGTATGTGTTATGTTATTTAAGATAGTTATATAAGATAGTTTAATTAAGGACCACGCTACCGCATTAGGAATTTCCTGTAATGGTAGCAGTGTTTGTGATAAATAAATAAATAAATAAATAAATAAATATATGAAACAGGGCTTTGCTCAAAGATCAAATTTTTATTTCACAAGAAAAACGCTCTTCTATTTTGTGTAACTGTAAGGTATTTATTATAAATCTCTTATTTTGATCACATATAATCATGAATTTGATAATCTTAAAATTAACTAAGTAAGTAATTCCTCCTTCATGAATTTCTGTATCCTCCGCTTTCTGCGTCTCCGATTTTCATTTCTGCTTCTGAAACAAAAAAGATAAGAATTAATTTTAAAGGAAGTCATCAATATGTTGTAACTGCAATAAACAGGCTGTAAAAATATCGATCATTACGGGTATTCATCGATAATTTTGTGTTTTTAAAATTCCTATAAAAACAAATGTATACTTAAGGTTAAATCATTTGGATTTTCCATGTGTTATTTGATTCTATGTATTGCCTACTGCTGTACTAATACCGAAACATGATTCGTACTTATTTTTTTCGATGTCTATTTTCCATTCTATACGATTATACATACAATTCCTTAATGTGCAGTAAAATTTGTTTCAAATTTGTTAAGAACTTACTTAGCTAAAAATTTATTTAAGTATAGCATTTTGTCATAAATCGACATTTAAACGAAGCGCGGTTAAATTCCGGTACGCGTGAGAGTCCTCTTATCTCTCGCGTCAAACTAGACGGAAATAACGCCATTTCACTTACACAGCGAGCTAAACCACGCTTCGATATATCCTCTTAAAATACATCCAGCTGCCTGCAAGTGAATAAAAGCCAGCCAAGTGCGACTCGTACACAGAGGGTTCCGTACTTCAGTTGTTTTAGTTCAAATAAATAAAAATACTAAACGAAGTATATTTTTCATCTTAAATATATTATAGTCTAAACCTGTCAACTTTTACGGCCTGCTAATTTTTTCATTTTTAAAGATATTTTTTTTTAAATTATATTTGTACACTACTGACACCCCAGGGTAAAAAAAATGTAAGGGTAAAGGTTTGTCCGGGGATACCGCACGGTCTCCCGGGAGGCGGCGAGCCTCCTTGCCGGATTGCCGCCGTGGGATCTGGAGGCAAAGGTCCTCGCGCACGTGTGGGAGTGGCGCGAGGAGGCGAAGCGCCGGGGCGTAACTCCGCTGCCGCGAGAAATCACGGTACAGCGGACAGAGCTCCGGCGGGATCTCATGGCGGCATGGAGAGCGCGACTGTCGCAACCCAGCGCTGGGCACGCCACAATTGCGGCGATAAGTCCCCTCTTTGAGGAGTGGTTAGAGAGGCGCCACGGCGTCCTCACCTTCCGCCTGACGCAGGTCCTCACCGGACACGGTTGTTTCGGGAGGTTCCTGTTTCGCATAAGGCGGGAGGAAACGCCCGGGTGTTACCATTGTGCGGATCGCCCGGAGGACACGGTGGAGCATACAGTGGAGGTCTGCCCGGCTTGGGCAGAGCACCGCCGTGTTCTCACGGAGGCGATCGGCGGCGGCGATCTCTCGCGTCCGAGCCTGGTCCAGGCCATGGTGCGGAGCGAGAGTGCATGGGAGGCCGTCACCTCCTTCTGCGAAGCAGTGATGCTCGCGAAGGAGGAGGCGGAACGCGTGAGGGAGAGGCAGCCTCACGCCCTCAGTCGCCGCAGGAGACGCCCTGGGCGGCGGGAATCGCGGGGCGATTTCCGGCCACCGTAGGTGCGGGCCTGCGGACGGTGAGCAGCGGGTAGCTCGCCGTCCGGTAAGGACCAGGCCCGGGTCGACGGCGCGTTGTGTTCCACGCGCGCCTCAAAGAGATGTCAGCAAGTGACGGGGTCCAATAGGGCCGAACGCCGCTGGGGTCGCGGATTGTCTGAAGGGGTTACCGCGGCCCTGGCATAGGCAACTGAAGGAACACGGGTGGGTTTTAGTCAGTAAAAGTCTGACACGCCCTTCCGCTCCACCCAGAGCGGGAGAAGTTATTTGATGATTTCCCACCCTCAAAAAAAAAAAAAAAAGTTTGTTGTATAGAATTTATTTCATTTAAGGTGGATGCGCTAAGGTAGCCCGCGAAATTCAAATTTTCTTACGTTTTTTGCAATTTGCAGGTCAGTGTCAGGTTGTAAGTTGATTAAAATATGATTCGCGGCCGTAACTAACATGGCTTTCCAGAATTATAATCATTACAATCTGCAATACAACTCCATAACTTAGAGTTTACCTCAAACCTCATGATTTCATGAAATCGCTACATTTGAGGTCAATTCTAACTTATGGAGTTGTATTGTTGATTCTAATGATTATAATTCTGCAAAGATGTTAGTTACGGCCGCTGTTTACACATTATCAAAAAAAAAAATCTTTTTTTTTGGCCGCACAGTTCGACTTTTGATGAAAAATGTAAAAAAATACCGTTCCCCCTCTATTCTCCGAAGTTTGCATAGAGAAAAATCTGAAATTATTCTATGTACGGTAATAGAAGTTTATGTAAAGATTACATTAAAAATAACTCGATGTCTCTAAATAGCACACTTTTTACCTGACTGCGGCGAAGCCCAAAAGGAGGGTTATGTATTTTTGACCTGTATGTAAGTATGTATGTATGTATGTCCGTTTCTTTGTTCCCTCGTAACTCCTAAACGAATGAACGGATTTGGATAAATTGTCTTTAGATTTGTCTTGGTGGCGCGAGTGTCACTGGCTACATTAACATCAAAAATAAAGTAAAATGGCGGATTTGGGGTGACATATTGTGGAGTTCGAAATTTTCTTGTCTTCTAATACCATCGAGTGGGATATCAAAAATAAAGGGTTTTAAATGCTGATTACAAAAATATATACAACTTATATGTTTAAAAGTAATTCGAAGTGACAAATCGAATTTTGATAAAAAAAAAATAGCTTTGAGCAAAGTTAGGATTAGGACCTCGAAGGCTTGGCTATTTGTGCACTTATCCAAAAAAGTTTTAAAAAACCCACAGGTCCAAAACTCTTTGCAAAAACTAAATCGTCTGCGAAATCAATCTCATTTGTAAACTAAAAAGCTGGAAATAAAAAAACTAAAACTGAAAAGCTAAAAACAAGCCCATTTTAAATTTAAGACTTTGCTGTAAGGTATACTCGTGACTGCACGTACCATTCAGCATTGCCATGTTCAAGAGTGTAGAGTGAGACAGTGTACCTTGTGCAGTACTGATGTACTTACTCGTCTAATTCGTCCGTGAGCCGCGCGCTACTCGCGGCCGCCGCAGTCGAGCAGTCGCCTCGTGTATGTTGCCTGCACAACAGTATACATAACAATAACATCACACATGTATTTCCCCGAACGGTTAGGCAGAGATTAATAAATAATAACAGTCGCACAGGTCGATCGAAGGTTAAGCTACGCTTGGCGCGGTCGGTTCGTGGATGGATAACGATCCATTACATATCGAGACCCCTCCGTCTCCGTGCCTCCGAAAGCACGTCAAAGATCTCTCCACTCACTCACTCACTCTGGTGGTCTTTGACAGTTCTTACGGGTAGTCAAAAGCCCAAGTCTAACAACCAGTCTTACCAAGGCGTTTCGTGTTACTCAGTAACTGGGTTGTGGAGGTCAGATTAGTTGCTCCATGTAAAATCCATACTAATATTATAAATTCGAAAGTAACTCTGTCTGTCTGTCTGTCTGTTACCTTTTCACGCCTAAACCACTGAACGGATTTTGATAAAATTTGGCAAGGCTATAGATGGTATCCTAGGGACGGACATAGGCTACTTTTTTTTTCAAAAATAATCCTACGGGGGGTGATATAGGGGATGAAAGTTTGTATGGGAAACTCAGTATTTCTTAAGTTAGGGATGTGAAAATTGCCGACCTCCCTAGCGGCGTCAGCGTAGTATGTTACGCTGACGACACGCTGGTCCTGGCGCAAGGGAGGTCGCACCAGGCGGCGGCTGACTTAGCGACACGCGGGGTTGCGATAGTCGTGGAGAGGATCCGGCAGTTGGGACTCGAGGTGGCCTTGCACAAGTCCGAGGCCATGTGTTTTCATGGTCCTCGGAATGCGCCACCGTCGGGTTCCGAAATAACGGTGGGAGGGGTTCACATCGGAGTCGGGTCGACGATGAAGTACCTGGGACTCGTCCTCGACAGCCGGTGGAACTTCGTGGAGCACTTCCGACGTTTGGCTCCCAGACTGGCACGGGCTGGGGCTGCCTTGAGGCGGCTCCTGCCCAATCTGGGGGGTCCAAACGCCTCCTGCCGGAGGCTCTACGCGGGGGTCGTGCGGTCCATGGCCCTTTACGGAGCACCGGTGTGGGCGCGTTCCCTAAGGCTGGGACCAGCCGGCAGGTTGAACGCGTCCCAGAGGGTCATGGCCATCCGGCTAGTCCGGGGATACCGCACGGTCTCCCGGGAGGCGGCGAGCCTCCTTGCCGGATTGCCGCCGTGGGATCTGGAGGCAAAGGTCCTCGCGCACGTGTGGGAGTGGCGCGAGGAGGCGAAGCGCCGGGGCGTAACTCCGCTGCCGCGAGAAATCACGGTACAGCGGACAGAGCTCCGGCGGGATCTCATGGCGGTATGGAGAGCGCGACTGTCGCAACCCAGCGCTGGGCACGCCACAATTGCGGCGATAAGTCCCCTCTTTGAGGAGTGGTTAGAGAGGCGCCACGGCGTCCTCACCTTCCGCCTGACGCAGGTCCTCACCGGACACGGTTGTTTCGGGAGGTTCCTGTTTCGCATAAGGCGGGAGGAAACGCCCGGGTGTTACCATTGTGCGGATCGCCCGGAGGACACGGTGGAGCATACAGTGGAGGTCTGCCCGGCTTGGGCAGAGCACCGCCGTGTTCTCACGGAGGCGATCGGCGGCGGCGATCTCTCGCGTCCGAGCCTGGTCCAGGCCATGGTGCGGAGCGAGAGTGCATGGGAGGCCGTCACCTCCTTCTGCGAAGCAGTGATGCTCGCGAAGGAGGAGGCGGAACGCGTGAGGGAGAGGCAGCCTCACGCCCTCAGTCGCCGCAGGAGACGCCCTGGGCGGCGGGAATCGCGGGGCGATTTCCGGCCACCGTAGGCGCGGGCCTGCGGACGGTGAGCAGCGGGTAGCTCGCCGTCCGGTAAGGACCAGGCCCGAGTCGACGGCGCGTTGTGTTCCACGCGCGCCTCAAAGAGATGTCAGCAAGTGACGGGGTCCAATAGGGCCGACGCCGCTGGGGTCGCGGATTGTCCGAAGGGGTTACCGCGACCCTGGCATAGGCAACTGAAGGAACACGGGTGGGTTTTAGTCAGTAAAAGTCTGACACGCCCTTCCGCTCCACCCAGAGCGGGAGAAGTTATTTGATGATTTCCCACCTTCAAAAAAAAAAAAAAAAAAAAAAAAAGGGATGTGAAAATTAAAATGTATGCTTTTGATAGGAAATAAAGAAATATGCGGTTCAACGTTTTTGAAAAATCATCCCCTAAGGGGGTAAAATAGGGGTTGATTTTAAAATTTACAAAACTGCACAGATTTCGACAAAATTTGGCAAGGCTTTATATAGCATCCTGGGAAAAGACATAGGCTACTTTTTGTCTTAAAAAATAATCCTACAGGGGGTGATATAGGGGATGAAAGTTTGTATGGGAAACCCAGAACCACTAAACGGATATCGATAAAATTTGGCAAGGCTATAGATGGTATCCTGGGGACGAACAAAGGCTACTTTTTTTTCAAAAATAATTCTACAGGGGTTGATATAGGGGATGAAAGTTTCTAAGGGAAACCTAGTATTTCTTAAGTTAGGGCTAACAAATTTATGCTATTGGTAGGAAATTAAGAAATATGCGGTTCAGCGTTTTTGAAAAATCATCCCCTAAGGGGGTAAAATAGGGGTTGATTTTATAATTTACAAAACTGCACGGATGTCGATAAAATTTGGCAAGGCTTTACATAGCATCCTTGGGAAGGACATAGGCTACTTTTTGTCTTAAAAAATAATCCTACGCGGGGTGATATAGGGGATGAAAGTTTGTATGGGAAACTCAGTATTTCTTAAGTTAGGGATATGAAAATTTAAATTTATGCTTTTGGTAGGAAATAAAGAAATATATGGTACAGCGTTTTTGAGGGGCTACAATAGGGGTTGACAAATGTTTGTGTACCTACCTCTTTTTAAGAGATTTAAGGGATTGGAAATGTAGTCATAGTTCGAATCTCGAGGTAACATTTAGTCTTTATTTCATTCGACGTTTTTACGAGGAAATTATTTGAACGAGTGGACACTCGGACAAAAGTTATTTGTTATTAGAGCGTGACTGGCATAATAAATTTTAAGTAATTAACAAAGTCCCCCGCCGCGTAAGTCTGTCTGTTTGAATGCGATAGTGTCAAAAAGTACCGAACGGATTTTCATACGGTTTTCTCCAATGAACGGAGTAATTCAGTGTAATTCATTATGGTTTTGTGTAAATTGGCTGAAATATGACGACGACTGTTGAAGATGTCGGAAAAATCATGCCGGCTGGCAGCTTTATGCCTACTATACACGTTAACGATATATATCGTAGCGATTTGAGTTTGCACAGTTATATCGGATGGCCCTATGTTTTCCACATCCACGCGGGCGAAGCCGCGGGCAAAAGCTAGTACTGGTATAAAATACAGCAGCGCTGCGACACTTATTTTAAATGTCGCAGCATCATGCTGAGATAGGGACCTTTTGGCCTCGTACAGGACTTTCTGCTGTTTTTTTATATTTTTTTTATATAATTTTATTTCTTTATGTTTGTTAACTTTTATCATTGTGTCTTTAGTTTTAGTTGGTGATCTTCCTGTGCGAGTTACAATAAATACTTTTTCTTTATTTCTTTCTTTCTGGTATTCAGGTGCATCCGGTTAGACTGGAAGACGATCCCAACATAGCTGGGAAAAGGGTAGGCAGATTGATTTTGGTTAGGCAGACATGTACCTGTCTAGGAAGTAGGTACACACACATTTCGCCAGTTATGTTTGAGTCCCGGCGAGCCTATTGCCATCAACCAGCCAAAATTCCCGACTCCGGACTGCTAAAGAGAAATTCCAGATGAAAAACCTAAGTCACTTTGCCCGACCCCATAACCTCATACTTAGCAGTAGCGCTCGCGATCATTAGTTCAACGAGGCTTTTTCTCAGTAAATCTAAACGTCACTGAGATTGATACTATTATAACTGTCACATAGACAAATAGACCAGGGGCCTTACTATGAGATCTTAAAGCAGGGTCCCGCGTAGCCCTCTCACAGTACATTTCAAATACCTCACGCTACACTAGCGCCTCTAGTGGCGAATTCATACGCGATATCCCTAATTATTTTGACATCATACAACGAGCTGGGGGCTTACTATGAGCTCTATAGCATGGCAGAACAGAAGTTGAACGTTTCCAGTGAGAGAGAGAGAGACGGTGCTATAGATCAAGTATATCTCCGTCTCTCTCTCTCTCTCTCTCTCACTGGAAACGTTCAACTTCTACGAGCGTTCTTCTTCTGTGTTTCAATTACGAGCTCGACTATACCTCCTCAAATGACAAAATGTACTCACCGTGTGGGTGTGACGTCACTTCTTGGTATTATTCTTGCTTTACGTTTAGTTCCAGCTGCTTCATTTAGTGCGACTGTCTTGTTTGTACTGCAATCAAAAATATTAGAGCATCAATTATTAGAGTAGTTAAAAAACCGGCCAAGTGCATGTCGGACCACGCATAAAGAAGGGTTCCGTAGTTTAAAAGAATTTATCCCAAAAAGAAACTAATATTTATATTCCAAAAAAAAAATTATGTGATAAAATTATAAATTAACAATTTTCGGACTTTTTCCTTTACTTATGCTGTGAGACCTCGCTTCTTGACAAATTTCATGTTTCTAGGTTAACGGAAAGTACCCTTTAGGTTTAGATTTACTTGCGAGTGTCAAAATGTGTCGCATAAATGGCAGTTTGTTTTTACTGCGTTGACATAGAAGCTTGATTTTTCAGAGTTCTGAAAAAATCAAGCAATCAATATGATAAAACAAAGCAATTTGATATTAATTTCAACATGATACCTTCTCGCGTTCCTGAGAAAAAGGGTCATGACAGACTGACAGACAGACAGACGGACAACGAAATGATCCTACATGGGTTCCGTTTTTAGAGTTCCGTACCAAAATGGTAAAAAAGGAACCCTTATGGTGTGACTCAGACTGTCTGTCTGTCACAGCTGGATATCTCAAGAACTACTAATGCTATTGGAACAGTTTTAGATGACGTTCACCCAACTATTTTGCAAATAAGAAAGAAATAAAAATATTTTTTTTTTTTTTGCAACAGGGCCTGAAAGGCGGTCTTAAAAATTCAAAGTGGGGCTACTAGGGCATGTGGGGTATCATATGAAAGAGCGCTGTTTGCACATTCTTAAACCTTTTTTTAGGCCGCATAGTTTTCAAGTTTTGATGAAAAATGTAAAAAAAATTACCCCCCCCCCCCCTTCCCCGAAGTTTGCAAAGAGAAAAATCTGAAATTATTCTATGTGATAGAAGTTTATGTAAAGATTACAGGAAAAATACAACGATGTCTCTAAACAGCACACTCTTTCAGAAATCGGAACGGAACCCTCAGTGCGCGACTCCGACTCGCTCTTGACCGGTTTTTTTTCGTTTTGAGGTACGAAACCCTAAAAATACTCTTATGCGTACAATACGTATATTTTTTTTGTTATGTATTTTTGTGGTGTACAATAAAGTATACTACTTAAATACAGTTTCGATTTTTTTTGATGAGAAGTGTATATACGCATGAGGAACAGGGTGTAAGTAGTTTTCTTCCTCCATAGAAAAGGGAGGATCCTCCGACCAGACGGGTGTTGTGTCTGGTGAGCAACGATTGATGTCGGAACGTTGTTTGTATGGTAGTCGCGCGGTAAACTGTGCGTGCGCGATGCAGGGTTTTTGCGTGACGTCAGTATGATGCGTAGTTCGCATGAGGCGATGTAGATGCCGCCACACATTGCTAATTGTAAGTTGCTTGCGAATGGAAGTCTTCTATAATAATTAAGATTACTTACTTGTCCTCTACATCACTCTGTGGTTCTGACTTCACGTCTAAACAAATTGGGTCAGTTTGAGCTTGCTCCCTGAAAACAAAATAAAATATCTACTTAATAAAAATCTTATTATTCATTCACTAACTGCCGGAAGATGATGATGATTCATTCACTCACTCACTGACAGACAACGCACAGTCTACGCGCCCTGATAAGTAGTCTATACTAGAAAGGTTTAGGTGGTAAAATATAGGTAAACCATCTTGAAGCAACTTTTTACACAAACACTTATTAAACAAATAAACTACTGCTTAAACTAATGGTTCAATTGATTTAGTAATCATTATTGTTGTATTTAAATTGGTTTTTAGTTGCATTTTATTTTTAAACTGAGGTTTTAAAATAAAAAAGATAAAAGACACCAAGATTGTTTACTTTTTTTCACTACCTAAACCAATATAATATAGAAACATTAAATTTTGCACAAGTTCTTTTTATAACGAAGGTTAGCACTATGAGTATTTTATAATAAACTAGCTGTTGCCCGTGACTTCGTCTGCGATCCAGAATGAAAGGTAGCCTATGTAATGTCTGGATCGGGTTGTGGCCAATTGTTATCACTAGTTTCTGGCTCTGCAGCTCTAGTGCAGATGAATCTGTTATAAGATTCATCTGCACTAGAGCTGCAGTCTGTAGCTTCATAACTAATTTTTGTTGTTCCACACGCGAATATGTTTTTATTTATATATGACTAGCTTTTGCCCGCGGCTTCGCCCGCGTGGATGTCGGAAAATATCCCATGGGAACGTCCATGTGGAAAACATAGGGCATATCCCTAACTTAAAAAATGCTGGATTTCCCATACAAACTTTCATCCCTTTTATCACCCCTTCAAGACAAAAAGTAGCCCATGTACTTTCCCAGGATGCTATCTAGCCTTGCCAAATTTTATCGAAATCCGTGCAGTTTTGTAAATTTTAAAATCAACCCGTATTTTACCCACTTAGGGGATGATTTTTAAAAAAACGCTGACCCGCATATTTCTTAACTTCTTACCAATAGCATAAATTTGTTATCCCTAACTTAAGAAATACTGGGTTTCCCTTACAAACTTTCATCCCCTATATCACCCCCTGTAGTATTATTTTTGAAAAAAATAGTATCCTATGTCCTTTCCCAGGATAAAGCCTTGCCAAATTTTGTCGAAATCCTTGCAGTTTTGTAAATTTTAAAATCAACCCCGATTTTACCCCCTTGGGGGATGATTTTTCAAAAACGCTGAACCGCTTATTTCTTTATTTCCTATCAAAAGCATACATTTTAATTTTCACATCCCTAACTTAAGAAATACTGAGTTTCCCATACAAACTTTCATCCCCTATATCACCCCCTGTAAGATTATTTTTTAAGACCAAAAGTAGCCTGTGTCCTTCCTCAGGATGTTATATAAAGCCTTGCCAAATTTTATCGAAATCTGTGCAGTTTTGTAAATTTTAAAATCAACCCCTTAGGGGATGATTTTTCAAAAATGCTGAATCGCATATTTCTTAATTTCCTACCAATAGCATAAATTCTTTATCCCTAACTTAAGAAATACTGGGTTTCCCTTACAAACTTTCATCCCCTATATCACCCCCTGTAGTATTGTTTTTGAAAGTATCCTATGTCCTTTCCCAGGATGCTATATAAAGCCTTGCCAAATTTTGTCGAAATCCATGCAGTTTTGTAAATTTTAAAATCAACCCCTATTTTACCCCCTTAGGGGATGATTTTTCAAAAACGCTGAACCGCATATTTCTTTATTTCCTATCAAAAGCATACATTTTAATTTTCACATCCCTAACTTAAGAAATACTGAGTTTCCCATACAAACTTTCATCCCCTGTAGGATTATTTTTGAAAAAAAAAAGTAGCCTATGTCCGTCCCCAGGATACCATCTATAGCCTTGCCAAATTTTATCGAAATCCGTTCAGTGGTTTAGGCGTGAAAAGGTAACAGACAGACAGACAGACAGACAGAGTTACTTTCGAATTTATAATATTAGTATGGATAATCCAGGGTATAAGCTATCTACATACCAAATTTCATCCAAATCGGTCCAGCCGTTTGAGCGTGAAGAACTAATAAACTTACAAACACACACACACTCACAAACTTTCGCCTGTATAATATTAGTGTGTTAAAAACAGTATTGAGAGAACAATCACAAAGTTAGAAAAAAGATTGACAGGTACCTACCTATCCCTACCACGGCAGCCAGAAGTTTGTTCCAGTTCATTCTGTCCCATCTTCAGGTTCTCTTTACGCCATGCCGACCGGCTGCAATCCAATATTAAAATTTTTATTTAAAAAAATGGCAGCACACCAAGACAGTTAAAATAAAAACAAAACTAATGAATTAATTAGGTAATAATTATGGCGAGCCAACTCTTTAGGGCCTATTTCACTACCTACGACTAAGTTCCTACCAACTTATAACCTGGCTCGAAAACAAAATTGTATCTAAATACTTTGTTTTGTCACGTTTAAAGCATCGTAAAGTAGTATGTTATAAGAAACTACTTAGCGCAAATTAAATGTTGATATTCAAAAAACTAAAATGAAATTCAAAAATGTTTTACACTCAGTTCTTTAAACGTAATTCATTCGAGCCAGGTGCCATGTTAACGCGCACGGGCTGTACTTGGCAGATAATTTCATACAAATTATGTTCCATTTTTTATTTGGTGAGTAGTGGTTATTCGGACATCGTGAAATAGGCCCTAAACGTTTTATCTTATTAAAGTCTGATTATCTCACAGTTTATTTCCACGTTTTAGACCAGCTTGTACTTTTTTCACTGATTTCCGTGGCCCAGAATACTGATGTCGCTTATACGCTAACTTGTTCGTCCGCACAGACATATTTTTGTATTGAACATGCAATCTGAAATCAAAAATATAAATAAAACAAAGAAAAAATGTATAAGTAATGTGTGTAATAATTTAATAAAGTAATAATATCTTGTTCGCCTCTAAACGCCTATTAAATATTTCCTCCTATTTTATGTTCCATTTCTTTTTTACAGAATGTTTTAAGACTTTTACTAAATCGTTAGGTAGAAAAAGAATGGTTTCAATGATTAAATTCGGTAATATTAACTAAAATATTTACCTTTGTTTGTGTGGACTGAGGGACCACAGTTTAGTTGTTATATTTTTTTTTACCTTTAATGCTCTGGGGTCTGTAATTTAATAAAATAATATCTTTACAAATTCTTTACTAAATGTCTGTAATCACAAAACCTTCATTTTTAAAGTACTCTCCGAGATCTGGCTGATGTTGTGTGAGCAGTGTGAGGACTGAGGGACCACACTTTTTGAGCAGTAGTTTTTAATATTATATTTAAACGACACGGTTGGCGCAGTGGTTGAGCGATTGACTGCTGCGCAGCATGTCGCGGGTTCGATTCCCGCACGGAACAAATATTTGTACGACCTACAAGTATTTGTTCCGAGTCTGGGTGTTTTTCTATCTATAATATGTATGTATTTACAAAAAAAAATGTATATAAGTAGTTTATCAGCCATCTCGTTACCATAACACAAGCATTAGGTTGCTTAGCTTGGGACTAGATGGCGTTGTGTGAAATGTCCAAGGATATTTATTTTTATTTATTTATTTATTTGTTTACAAATTCCCAGATTCTACTAAATCCTAGGATTCAAATTTTGCGGATTCCAGTCTGGTCCCTCAGTTCACACAAACGTGGATATTTTTAGGAAAAGCAAGCAATAATTTTTACAATTTTTAGGAGATATCAATGATACTTACTTACTCTTAGTGACAATGCAAATTTCACATAGCTGTCACCGAACCACATTAGTTACCCTTTCTATTTATTTAAAATTTAAAGTATCACCGAAATTCACATTTTTCACAATGATATTGTTATTGATTTATGTCATTATTATGTAGAAAAAAGTTGTGTTAGTATTTGTTGTGGTTGTGCGTAGTGACCACAGACTACATAGAGCGCGGAGCCCACAGATTAGAGGATTAACTATATAAAGTCAGAGAGAAATGTTCTCGGTGCTCTAGGCTCTCTAGAGCACCGAGAACATTTCATTGTACTGAAAGTGAGTAGAGTTAAACTTAATCATTAAAATCATAAGGTTTAAAATCATTTGGAGAAATTTGACAGTTTGGTGATGTGGATGATGCGCCAGGGTAGCCCGCGAAATTCAAAATTTCTTAAGTTTTTTGCAATTTGTAGGTCAGTGTGAGCTTGTATGTTGATTAAAATGTGATTCGCGGGCGTAGCTAATAGGGCTTTACAGAATTATAATCATTAGAATCAGCAATACAACTCCATAAGTTAGCATTTACCTTAAATCTAGCGATTTCATGATATCATGAGGTTTGAGGTAAATGCTAACTTTGTGCTGTTCACTGTATTTTGTTTTGAGTTTTGTCGCTCGTAGTGTGCATCCACACGTGTTATGAAACCGATTCTTTTTGCTGAGGTTTGTCGAATTGTTTCAATACTAGCCTTTTAGGCAACTTAACTGTGGAAGATATTCAAGATCCATGTGCGTCTATCTGACAGGCCCCAACGAGATTCATCAACAGGTGATAGCATTGACTTAGAATTCTAGGTGATAGCTTGTCTTATAGACATTATTTTGTACCTAAAGAAAATAAATCCATACTTCCATATCCATACTAATATTATAAATTCGAAAGTAACTCTGTCTGTCTGTTACCTTTTCACGCCTAAACCACAGAACGGATTTCGATAAAATTTGGCAAGGCTATAGATGGTATCCTGGGGATGGACATAGGCTACTTTTTTTTCAAAAATAATCCTACAGGGGCTGATATAGGGGATGAAAGTTTGTATGGGAAACTCAGTATTTCTTAAGTTAGGGATGTGAAAATTTAAATGTATGCTTTTGATAGGAAATAAAGAAATATGCGGTTCAGCGTTTTTGAAAAATCATCCTCTAAGGGGGTAAAATAGGGGTTGATTTTAAAATTTACAAAACTACATGGATTTCGACAAAATTTGGCAAGGCTTTATATAGCAGAAAGTCGAAATTTTGGATTTGTAAGGTACATAATAGTATCAAGCTCCTAACACTATTGTATGATATAAAATAGTAGTATTTAAAAAGGGGCCCGCTGGCTGGACGCTTGTTTAAATAACGAATATCGTCTGAAGTGTAGCTCACAGAAAGTCGAGATTTTGGATTTGTAAGGTACATAATAGTATCAAGCTCCTAACACTATTGTGCGATCTGTAAGTATAATAACAATAAAAATAACCATAAAGGGCCCGCTAGCAAGACACTTCATAAAAACGTCATTTAATCCAAAACTGTCGAGGTACAAAATATATCTTATTTATTTTCTTTAGGTACAAAATAATGTCTTTATGAAAAGCTATCACCCATTGATGAATCTCCTTGGGGCCTGTCAGATAGACGCACACGATCCTGCTGGGGTAACGTTTACGTGTTTGCTTACGCAGTAATCTACAACCTAAAAGTCAATGTGTTAGCTGGATTTCCGCATTTTTATAATTTTCCTAGTGCCGGCTGCACTAGGAAAATTTTTTAACTAAGAAAATTGCGGTAAGTACCTATACACGGCTACACATCAAGCTGTAAATTTCCAGTATAAGCTGACCTCTCATTGTACAGAAATCCTATACAATCCGAGATCAGCTTATACTGGAAAAGTATAGCTTGATATGTAGCCGTGTATACCGCTTTCTGTTTGTTCAATTCCAAGCGCGGCATGCGATTTTATCCCGCCGCGATATTTTTACGTCCGTGCGAACATGGACTAAGGTAGGACTGCTATGTAGAGCGACAATCCTCGCAGGCTGGCTGGCAGCAGCTGGAGGGAGCTGCCGAGAGCCGAGCTGAATGGCGTGCGATAGGAGAGCCCTGTGTGCAGCAGAGCTCTGCTGTAGCTGATGAGAATGATGATGACTAAATATTATGAAACAGGGCTTTTGTCAAAGATCCAATTTTTATTTCACAAGAAAAACGCTCTTCTATTTTGCGTAACTGTGTGCGGTGTTTATTATGCTCGTGACTGTGACTGCCATTCCAAACACCAGAATCAAACATTTCACAAGATAAGGAATTTGACAATCTTAAAATTAACTAACTCCTTCATGAATTTCTCTATCCTCCGCTTTAATTTCTGTGTCTCCGAACAGACTGCTTCTGAAATAAATAAATTTTATAGGAAGTCATCAAAATCTATCAAAATATTGTAACTGTAATACACTGGCTATAAAAATGTCAATCATTAAAATACATCCAGCCTTAGAGTAATTAATTCTATGCATCCAGCTGTTTGGATGCTGCGTGAAAATATTAAACAATCTTAGAAAATAAACAAAATCCAAATCGAGCCATTAGCATCGGAGATACTTATGGCAAAACATGTAAAGCAAAGGTCATAAACGCCGCTACCCAAAACTAAAAAATTGAGTAACATGAAAAACAAAGTTGATTTTCGATAATTTTTCATGCATATTCAGAAAAATAGGGGCGGTCAGCACATGCCCCTGGGCGGCATTGTAGGGTACAGGGTGTAAGTGTAAACAGTGGCCTTGTAAGGTGTCATTGTACTCATCATTATGAACAACTTTTACTATGGGACCAAACCTGAAATCGCAAAAAAAAAATCAGCTGTTCAGTACATTTATGTTCGTATAATTTGTCAAAATGTAGGGAACAGCAGATTTTTTTTTCGCGATTTCACGTATGGTCCCATAGTAAGAGTTGTTCATAATTATGAGTACAATGACGCCTTACCTACAAGATTGCCACTGTTTACACTTACAGGGTAAGTGTTTAGTTAATTTATACAAAACTAGCTTTTGCCCGCGGCTTCGCCCGCGTGGATGTCGGAAAATATCCCACGGGAACGTACGCACGGCTGCAGATCAAGCTATACATTTCCAGTATAAGCTGATCTCGCATTGTGTAGGATTTCCTTAGAATGAGAGGTCAGTGTAAACTGGAAATGATACATTTCCGGTTATCCTAGCTTGTGTGTGTAGCCGTGTGTACTACCGGGATAAAAAGTACCCTAAATGTTACTCCAAGTAAGCCGACGTTCGCACGGACGTAAAAATATTGCGGCGGGATGTCATCGCGCACTGGATTTTCAACTCTTGGTTAATTGGTTTTGAGCCTAGATCCGAGAATCCAACCTAACAACAACAGAGTGCATACCAGCGCGACGAAAAAACACACTGTTGGATTTTTAACTCTCGGGGCTAAGCAGAGCGTTGAAAATGCAATGCGCGAAAAAAAATCACCGCGATATTTTTACGCCCGTGGGAACGTCGGCTAGACAATATCTTCTCGCACTGCTTTTAAAGTACTCGAGGAGCGGTGCGCAGATTGATTTAAGATTGCTGGAGGATAATAAATCTTAAAACCAAACAATATCCTCGTATCCTCGTAACCGACGTGACCCTCACAGGCTTGTACTTGATATCCTTCCGAGACTAGCTAAATTTAATAAAAGTTGTATATCTATGTGTGTACGTATATATAATAATATACCAAATAATCTCAAGACCTTAAATATGAGATTATTTAAAATTAAATTGCATGAATGGTTGTGTAGTCATAGTTTTTATAGTGTCAAAGACTTCTTTGACAGTATATATTAAAATATGTTTGTAAAAATTTGTATGCTTATCGCTGTTAAGCAAAAACATGTATGCTCTTGTGTTTTTTGTATTTTACCATCTTTTTATACCATGTTTTTAAACAAATAAATATTATTCTATTCTATTCTAAAAAAAAATAGTAAACGGAAAATTACCAACTTGCATGCCTTTGAAAGCAACTTTAAAGCGAAAGTATAAATCCTCTTTATTCCCTATCCCGTGGGAATTTAAAAAAATCGCGGCGGGATTGAACGTGGGCTTAGTCTTAAACTAAGCCCACGTTCAATACCGCCGCGATTTTTTTACGTCCGTGGGAACGTCGGCTAAATGTTACTTTAAGATAC
Organism: Cosmia trapezina; assembly: GCA_905163495.3. Taxonomy (NCBI): domain Eukaryota; kingdom Metazoa; phylum Arthropoda; class Insecta; order Lepidoptera; family Noctuidae; genus Cosmia; species Cosmia trapezina. The sequence goes on from LR991035.1 coordinate 7,741,421, forward strand.
AAACTACCCAATCCCTTAAATCTCTTAAAAAGAGGTACTTACACAAACATTTTAACAGTATTTGTGAATTTTAAAATCAACCCCTTAGGGGATGATTTTTCATAAATCAAAACCATTTTGTGAATTTTAAAATCAACCCCTTAGGGGATGATTTTTTCATAAATCATATCCCTAACTTAAGAAATGCTGGGATTCTCATAAAACTTTCACCCCCTGTAGGATTATTTTTTAAGACAAAAAATAGGTTATGTCCTTCCCCAGCCCGGCGAGCACGGCCTACTGTGCCATGGCTTGAGTCACACATTTTATTTTATCATAGTTTGGGCGATAAAACTGTTTTGTCTTAAATGCTAGCACGGCGGCGTGAGATAATTTCTTGAATGTGACATAACTTCTTGACGTTTAGTTGGGACTCATTATGTCTTATTTGCTAATATGGGCGCACCAATTATATCACAAATGTCACATTTTGACGGTGACTAAGAAAAATTTTATCACGTTCGTTCGGAGGTGGTGATAAAGATTTGAAAATTGAAAAAAATAATGTTTTCCTGCTAATTACTCTGCACCAAATGGCAATAAATTATTTTCTTGCATTGGTGGTGGTTTATTTGTGCGTGATAAGGATAACCAAAAAAAAAATTGTAATAAATAAATAAATAATTTACTATTTTTTTTATATTTTTAAACGGTTTTTTTTTAATTTTTAAAAATACATATTTAGACATGTAAATAATGCGCCTTAAAACCAACAAAAAAAATTAAAATAAATAAATAATTTAAGTAAATACAGAGGTACTTAAATACTACTATTTTTTTTGTTACCTACATGTTAAGAATAATCGGTTTATGGATTTCATAAAGGGGGGCCAAATTTTCATTATTTTTGCGATAGGACACACCGTTTTCGAGTTATAAGCAAAAGAAAAGAAAAAAAAAAGATTTTATTTGGCCGCATATTCAGATAGTCTTAAACATTTTAATTTTTTCAATTTACTATGTCACGCTATGAATTTAGCAACAAGAAAGGCATGTCGCGGCTCTAGATTATGTCACATGGTTGACCCGTGCTAGCATTTAAGACAAATTCTAAGACATGACATAATTTATCATGTCTTGTCACTAACGTCTTGGGTACTGTAACAAATCTACTAGCCTACAGAAATAAAAGGGGGCTAAAGTAAGACTTGAAACATATATATATTGAAAACTAAAAGATAAAAAATACAGACCAGTTTTTTAAAAAACACATCCTACCTAACACACACAGTTATTTAACGCGAAGGTAGAGGATAGCTTGAAGTAGTAATTTGAGTAAGTCCAGGTTAGGCAAACACGCACGGATAGTTTGGAAGAGAAGATTTTGAATTGATTCGCTCCGATAAATTAATGGTTATTTTCTATAACCCTCCTTCAGGGATCGACCGCAGTCGGGTAAGTTTTAGTCACTGAGTTAGTTTTCCCGGTCGAAGAATACTTTTAGGAGATGTTTCGTTTATAGCTTCCGGAGCAGAACTGAATAGTCTCCGAGTCTTCCACCCATCGATTCATCAGCGTTTTTTTCGAAATCGTCTTCCAATTTCAGATCCTTTCCACATTTGAAGCTTTCCGTCATCAGAATGCCAAACGCCACAGTCAATGCTTGAATCTGCCAGTAATATACGTTGAAAAACCTCTAACCTCTTCGATGAATTTCGAGTGTGTGTGTGGATTAATTTTATAAAAGTAATTTAAGATACAGCCATTCAATAATAAATCAAAATTATCTATAAAATACAATATTGACCTAACATATTGATAAAAAGAATTTAGATTACATAAATCAAAAGAAACGTTCATAGTCTATGCCATTATGAAACTCTATGAAAGATAGATAGAAGAAAAAGTAATGACAGCTTGACAGCCTGACGTAAGTGTCATAACAATGAAAAATATCTATTGGTGTTTTTATTTCAGATTTAAAAGAAACGAATTGTTTTAGACCAATTCGCAATATAAGAATATAAATCTTTATAAAAGATAATAAAAATGGATGAAAAGTAAGTAAAGGTTATGTATGTAGTATGTATGTATGTAGTAGAAGTATGTAGATACTATATTTCCCCATCGACCCCGAGAAAATTTTCAACTCAATTGAAAATTTTGAAGGTTAAAAATATTACAGCATTCACAAAACGTACATACTTCATTCAATCACACCGACATCTTACGAAGTTAGGTCAGGTAGGATTCACATTCAATGATCACTACTCAACCTGATAAATCAATAACAGTAGGCTTATTTTCGGAGTTGTAATCCGCTCACGTCTAAAACCATTAATAAAATATATTTAACAAGGGCTTATTTTTATGGAGTTGTTAGCCGCTCCAAAAGATTCAAGGTTTAAGAAAAACCTCAAGTTTAAGAAAACTTAAGTTTAAGAGAGAAAACTCAAGTTAGTTTGAGTTTAAGAAAAACTTAGTTTAAGAGAGAGAACTCGTTAGTTAGAGTTCAAGTTTAAGAAAGGCTCAAGGGAGACTTGAGTTTAAGAATTAGAGGATATAAGAATACCTCTAAGGATAGATAATGCATTAGGGGCTTGTTTAATGAGTTGCTACCGCTCAGAAAGAAAATAAAAAATGCATTAGGGGCTTATTTAGGGAGTTGCTACCGCTCAGAAAATAATGCATTAGAGGCTTATTTAGAGAGTTGCTACCGCTCCAAAAAGAAAAAAAAAATGCATTAGAGGCTTATTTAGGGAGTTGCTACCGCTCAAAAAGAAAAAGGTGGAATAAGTTTTTACCGAATAGTTTTAAATGAGAGAGGGAGTATTTTAATGTTGAAGGGTGAAATAATAAGTTTAAAAAAAAAAAAAAATATTCAAGTAATAAATTAAAGAAAATATCTCAAAAGAGAAAAGATTTCTAAAAAGTCCTGGGAAGTTGTTTAAAAGTTCAAAGAAAATAATTCTATCTTCGAATATAAATAGGATTAAAATATTTTAAAGGGAGGTAAGTAAGGGTTAATGAGTGCAAAAGACGACTCAAAGAGAGTGAGTGCTAAAGACGACTCAAGAGAGTTTAAGAGGGTCCCTTAGCATTTAAGAGGTCCTTATTATAGAAGAGGTCCCTTAGTATAGAAGAGGTCCCTTAGTATAGAAGAGGTCCCTTAGTATAGAGGAGGTCCCTTAGTATAGAGGAGGTCCCTTAGTATAGAGGAGGTCCTTTAGTATAGAGGACGTCCCTTAGTATAGAGGAGGTCCCTTAGTATAGAGGAGGTCCCTTAGTATATAAGAGGGTTCCTAGAGGGTCTAAGAGGTCTCCTAGAGGGTTTAAGAGGACTACCAGAGGGTTTAAGAGGTCTACCAGAGGGTTTAAGAGGACTCCTAGAGGGTTAAGAGGTCTCCTAGAGGGTTTAAGAGGTCTCCCAAAGGGTTAAGAGGTCTCCCAAAGGGTTAAAAGGACTCCTAGAGGGTTAAGAGGACTACCAGAGGGTTTAAGAGGTCTACCAGAGGGTTTAAGAGGACTCCTAGAGGGTTAAGAGGTCTCCTAGAGGGTTTAAGAGGTCTCCCAAAGGGTTAAGAGGTCTCCCAAAGGGTTAAAAGGACTCCTAGAGGGTTAAGAGAACCCCTAGAGGGTTTAAGAGGACTCCTAGAGGGTTAAGATGTCCCCTAAAGCGTTAAGAGGACTCCTAGAGGGTTAAGAGGTCTCCCAGAGGGTTTAAGAGGACTGTAGAGGATTAGGAGGACTCTAGAGGATCCTAATTAATGATGCGACTTTAAAAAATAACCACAAACAAAAAGAAAGGCACAGAGGCACATCGAAAGTTGTATGTGTGTAAGAGTGTAGAATAGTTTAGTATTTGTAATAGGTGTTTTATAGATATTAGTTTTGTATAAACGACTACAGGATATTCTCCTATAGTACGTCGAAGAGTAAACCAAACCCCAACTTGTAAGTGACCACGGATGGTTTTAAGAACACTCACAAGCGAAGAATGGGTACGATTACCAGTGGGTAAACGTAGTGGTGTGCAAGTGTGTGGGGTGCAGAATAATGATGTAGAAGTAGAGAGTTATGTGTAGGTGATAACGATTATAGGATATTCTCCTATAATACGTTGTAGAGTAAGCCAAACTCAACTTGAAAGTGACCACGAATGGTTTTAAGAACACTCGCAAGCAAAGAATGGATGCCAATTACCAGTGGGTAAAGGAATGTGTGTGGGGGTGTAGTATAAGTTTGTTAAGTATGTGCTGAAGAGGAAAGTAAGTTAGTATTAGACCTACCTAGAACCATATACATGTAACAAAAAAAAGACTAAGCCAAATAAGAGTCCGAAAAGAAATAGTACTGGAGATAGTTTATTTTAGAATTTTGAAAAAGATTTGTAAGGGCTAGCTTTGATTTTATATTGGGCGCCAGACTGTAACAAATCTACTAGCCTACAGAAATAAAAGGGGGCTAAAGTAAGACTTGAAACATATATATATTGAAAACTAAAAGATAAAAAATACAGACCAGTTTTTTAAAAAACACATCCTACCTAACACACACAGTTATTTAACGCGAAGGTAGAGGATAGCTTGAAGTAGTAATTTGAGTAAGTCCAGGTTAGGCAAACACGCACGGATAGTTTGGAAGAGAAGATTTTGAATTGATTCGCTCCGATAAATTAATGGTTATTTTCTATAACCCTCCTTCAGGGATCGACCGCAGTCGGGTAAGTTTTAGTCACTGAGTTAGTTTTCCCGGTCGAAGAATACTTTTAGGAGATGTTTCGTTTATAGCTTCCGGAGCAGAACTGAATAGTCTCCGAGTCTTCCACCCATCGATTCATCAGCGTTTTTTTCGAAATCGTCTTCCAATTTCAGATCCTTTCCACATTTGAAGCTTTCCGTCATCAGAATGCCAAACGCCACAGTCAATGCTTGAATCTGCCAGTAATATACGTTGAAAAACCTCTAACCTCTTCGATGAATTTCGAGTGTGTGTGTGGATTAATTTTATAAAAGTAATTTAAGATACAGCCATTCAATAATAAATCAAAATTATCTATAAAATACAATATTGACCTAACATATTGATAAAAAGAATTTAGATTACATAAATCAAAAGAAACGTTCATAGTCTATGCCATTATGAAACTCTATGAAAGATAGATAGAAGAAAAAGTAATGACAGCTTGACAGCCTGACGTAAGTGTCATAACAATGAAAAATATCTATTGGTGTTTTTATTTCAGATTTAAAAGAAACGAATTGTTTTAGACCAATTCGCAATATAAGAATATAAATCTTTATAAAAGATAATAAAAATGGATGAAAAGTAAGTAAAGGTTATGTATGTAGTATGTATGTATGTAGTAGAAGTATGTAGATACTATAGTACGCCCGTGCTCGCCCCGCAGGATGCCATCTATAGTCTTGCCAAATTTTAGCGATACCCGTGCAGTTTTGTGAATTTTAAAATCATCCCCTTCTTTACCCCCTTAGGGGATGATTTTTCAAAATCGCTGGACCACACATTTCTTTATTTTCTACCAAAAGCATAAAGTATTATCATAGCCCTAACTCAAGAAATGCTAGGTTTACAAACTATCGGCCCCCATATCACCTCCTGTAGGATAATTGTTTAAGATAAAAAAAATAGGCTGTGTCCCTCCGCAGGATGCCATTCTGTAGCCTTGCCGTGCAGTTTTGTAGATTTTTAAATAACCCGTATTTTACCCCCTTGATGATGATGATGATGATGATGATGATGATGATGATGATGATGATGATGATGATGATGATCTGGATGATCTTCCAAAAACGCTGAACCACTTATTTCATTATTTCCTACCAAAAGCATAAATTTTAATTTTCATATCCCTAACCTTAACAAATGCTGGGTTTCCCATACAAACTTTCATCCCTTAGCAGTAGCGTAAGTCCTTCCCTAGGACCCCCTGATAGCCTTGCCAAATTTTATCAAAATCTGTTCGGTGGTTTAGGCTTGAAAAGGTTATAGACAGACAGAGTTACTTTCGAATTTATAATATTAGTATGGATAATTGTTATTTTCCTCGCTAGAGAGCTCCGATAAACGCGTGAGATCGCTGTTTTAATCATAAAGCTATAGGGCGAAGCGCGGCCTTCGACGCGCTATTTATGTACCACCGCCCGCTATGTCCCTGCATTTTAAATCTCTAATATCTTCGAAAATATTCATTTAAATTACATGCTGTAAAGGGCCCTAATGATCTATAGTAAATGCACAATTTATTTAAGGTACTTAATTGGATAAGGATTAATGCTATATTGCTTAAAATCGCTTCGTAAATAAGCCATTATTTCTCGTAAAAAGTAAAGGAAAAAAAACCGCATCTTAGTCCATTGCGTAGTTTTAAAGATCTAAGCATACATAGGGACAGAATATGTAGTGATACTGAACTAAGTACTTAAGCAGTTTTTGGCCATTTTTCTCCATTCGATAATATTTACCTAATTATTTACCTTTTGGAAGGGACAACTAGAATAAATTACATTTTCTGTATTTTCTTGTTTTGTCATTCTAGTGTCTTATAATAACCTACTTGAAATAATACTCGTGACTGCACGTAGCATTCAGCATTGCCATGTTCAAGAGTGAAGAGTGAGACAGTGTACCTTGTGCAGTACTGATGTACTTACTCGTCTAATTCTTCCGTGAGCCGCGCGCTACTCGCGGCCGCCGCTGTCGGGCAGTCGCCTCGTGTATGTTGCCTGCACAACATATACATAACATAACGTGACGCATGTATTTCCCCGAAGGGTTAGGCAGAGGTGTAGGTACCTACAGAACAACCACATCTCGCCACTTATGTTTAAGTCTCATGTTGAAAGTGGGCGAGCCTATTGCCATCAACCGGGCACAAATCCAGACTCCGGGCTGCAACTGAGAAATTCCCGAAGGAAAACCAAATGTATCAGAGATACCTACTCTTTAGATACTTACCGTGTGGATGTGACGTCACTTCTTGGTATTTTTCTTCCTTTACGATTAGTTCCCGCAGGTTCATTTAGTGCGAGTGTCTCGTCTGTACTGCAATAAAAAATAATAGAGGATAAGCAACGAATATTCGTTGGGGATAAGTTTACTAGAGCCTCAGTCTGTCAGAGGCAACGAATTAAGAAGGACAGAACGAGACGTCATAGAAGTGTTATTGTTGTCACACCTGTGGGCGGATAGTGTGACAATGCGTACAGTGCCTGCGACAACAGATACAGTGGAGTTTTTTAGAACGAGACGTCATAGAAGTGTTATTGTTGTCACACCTGTGGGCGGATAGTGTGCGACAATGCGTACAGTGCATGCGACAACACATGAACACATACAGTGGAGTTTTTTAGTACAGAGTGGGATTTTAAATCCAATGGAAAAAATATACAGAGTGGGAGTTTTGAGGCAAGGGAAAACATCTACAGGGTAAGTTTTTAAGAGGATGTGGAAAAATATATTATATGTAGAACATCACTCTAATTGCGTAACACATTATCAATCGAAGTTTGAATCATTTTGAAACAAATTGTTAATCCATTGCTTCATATGTTCGAAAAATTTGTCTGCTCGGCAACGTAAATAACGCAATGAATGTTGTTGAACTGTCAAAATGAAATCAACTCCGATTGATAATGTGTTACGCAATTAGGGTACAGGAGTATTTTAGAGCCAATAGAAAATATACAGTTTATGTATATATTTTATGGTCAGTGGAAAAATATACAGGGTGAGTGTTTTTTTTTTATTAGTATGTTCGATTTACTTACTCTTAACAAAAAATACTTGACTTGAAGACTTCTAAAATAATTAAGATATTAGGTACTTACTTGTCCACTACATCACTCCGTGGTTCCGTCTTCACGTCTACAGAAATTGGGTCAGCTAGAGCTTGCTCACTGAAAACACAAAAACAAAATATCTATTTACTTAATTAAAATCTTACATTCATTAATTCACTGACAGACAACCCACAACCTAAACCGCTAGAGTCTAGAAGCATGGAATTGTGTACAAGAGTTCCTTTTGTAGCAGGTAGAAGGTGAGCAGTAAGAGAGGATTTTTTAAAATTCGACCCCTAAATGTGTTAAACAGGGGTGTAAGCAGTGTGACCGTTTTTGGTATTTTTCGTACTAAATAGGTATATCTGAGGCTCCGAAGAATGACGATAGAACATTTTTAGTAGACTAAACATCGGTATAATATTGGTACAATTTCAACTGTCATGGGTATTTTCATTTACTTTAGTAGGTTTTCATTTAATTACACTTCTACTGTCATTTCACTATCAAATGGGAACATTTTTTAACGAAATGACATTTAAGAAGTGTCATTTTACTGCAGCTAGTTATAAGTCCGAGTATAGTGTAAATAGTGTGAACTTGTTTATTTTATTTAATTATATTAGAAAATAAAGTTATGACTTACTTGTTGAGTTCATCATCGCTGGGTTCTACCTTCACAGCTGCCGAAACGTAAATTTCAGGTTCCTCACTGGAATAGAATACTTACGTAAGGGGGATTATGACAAATCTTAAATCTAATAGATAGATAGGTACTAATAATAAAGCTGAAGAGTTTGTTCTTTTGTTTTTTGAACGCGCTAATCTCTGGAACCACCAGTCGGATTTGAAAAAATATTTTTGCATTTGATAGCCCATGCAGTTCTTGAGGAAGGGTGTAGGCTATTTAATATCTGAGTAAGACCTTTAGGAGCCGAGCAAAAAGAAAAAAAGTCAGAAAAAACGACAAGCGAAAACGAAGTATAGCGCGGGCAGGTGATGCGATGCGACGGGGTGGGTCGGGGGGACAAGAAATTATACGCGGATGAAGTCGCGGGCAGAAGCCTTATGAGCTCTTAAAGCAGGGCAGAAGTTGAACGTTTCCAGTGAGAGAGAGTGACGGTGCTATATGTCGTATATAGCTCCATCTCTCTTTCTCACTGGAAACGTTCAACTTCTGCCCTGCTATAAGAGCTCATATTTATACGATAGTATTTAGATAGCTTAGGCAAGAAGCAGTCGGAAAATGTTAGCTTTAGTTCGCAAAATAACAATATAAATTTTAAAATTAAATTCAAAGTTTTCTGTTTTCTAACACCATGAAAGTAGCCGCCACGTCGTCAAGTATCAATGTCAACTGTCAACTGATCAGCGTAGGTATAAAAAGTGTTTATCTACACCCATGCTATAAATTCTCTATAAAAGTTTCTGAAACAGTTAGCTTATTGCCAACATTAAAACAGCCAGTGTCATAGTAACCATGGTAACCTTAATAGCATCCAAACGGGTGCTGAATTTCATAATGCAACTCGTTTTCAAAAAAAGAACATTGTAATGCACGCGCGTTTCACTACAACACAACAGCGCCGTAACTTAAAAAAGAACTTATTCGAATTCACGTCGTATACTATGACGCCGGCCGCCATGTTCGATACGAGTATTAGTGTTGCAAAAAACTGTTTCAGAACCTTTTATAGAGGATTGATAACATGGATGTAGATAAAGTCTTGTATGCAACTGTACATAATTAGGTATTAAAACACTCATGTGATACTATTATCACACTCGGCTTTTAATACCCCTTATTATACGTCAGTTGTATAAATAAGTATTGAAGTCTACTATTTCCATGAAATAATATATTATTTCTGCAGGAAACAAACTTTTAGAAAAAAAAGCAATTTTTTTAAGTTTAAAATTCGCTCCAAAACGACCGCCGGTGTAATACTACTTAATCTGTGGCCGGTGTCATGGCGTCTGCTTGAGACGTCACGAGTATGTAAATAGACCGTAAACACTAGAGAGCCAAAGCAACAAATCAGTTCAGTTATTTTTCGTGTTAAATATGAATTCTAAAGTGTATAAGTGGTGTGCGATCCCTCAGTGCCATAATACGTCAATAAAAACTCCTAACAAATTATTTGTTAATGTTCCACGCAACAAAACAATGCGAACTAAGTGGCTTAACCTTGCACGGCGAGATCCAACAGCTATATGTCTAGAATCTCCAATTTATTTCTGTGAAGATCATTTTGACGTAAGTTTTTACTTTATTTAACTAAATATAATAATAAACATCCATTTCGTCGACTCTTAACGTCACACCCTTAGATTATGAAATGTCTATTCATAATTTTTTCTCCATTCTCCATTTAACTTTGCGTGGACCTTGTGTTCTGGACAGATTTTATTTATTTATTTATTGCACAATGTACACACAGTTACAGGCTTTGCTTACAACTAATGAGTAGGTAAAAATAACCCCGTTGGGTCGCAGCAAGATAACTTAAAACTAACACTATCAATTATAACATTAGTAGGTATTACATTAAAAAGTCAAGAATTGTATTTTATTATTAAACATTTATTTTAAATTCATCATTCATTCATTATAATCATTCATTCAACATTCAACAATCATTATAATCTTTTAGCTTTTATTATGCACAGATTTCCATCCCGTTTAAGGCGAAAGCGCCAGGCTAGCCCGCGAAATTCAAAATTTCTTACGTTTTTTGCAATTTGTAGGTTAATGTGAGCTTGTATGTTGATTAAAATATGATTCGCGGCCGTAGCTAATATGGCTTTACAGAATTATAATCATTAGAATCAGCAATACAACTTCATAAGTTAGCATTTACCTCAAACTTCATGATTTCATGAAATCGCTAGATTTGAGATAAATGCTCATATCATTCATCTAAGGTGCAGAGATCGTCGAAGTTCGTAGGTATGAAACAAAGTGACGTTTACACACAGACAGAGTTTTGTGTTTACATACTCGTGACGTAATTCACTCTGATTGGTGTTCAACTTGTCATAGCGGACTGCTGTATTTTGTAGTTTCATTTTATTAAAAAAAACAATCTCGCCCTAAATATGAAAATAAATACATTTTTCAAAATCTTTTAACCCTATCTCATTCTCATTAGATAAACACATTATTTTAGTGATTCTTGGTTACTGTCATCATGCCTATTGAGACACTGTTCAAAAATGCTTGTAATACCCTATTGGAAAAACAGATGAAACTCACTCATGGATATTACTTGATTGCTTCATGTCGGCATTATCATCCGAGCTGTCTTCTTCGCTCGAGCTGAAACAAAAAAAAAACCGGTCAAGAGCGAGTCGGACTCGCGCACCGAGGGTTCTGTTCCGATTTCTGAAAAAGTATTTAGACACATCGTTTTATTTTTCCTGTAATATTTACATAAACTTCTATCACATAGAGTATTTCAGATTTTCTTCTATGCAAACTTCGGAGATAAGGCGGGGAACGGTATTTTTTTAACATTTTTCATTAAAAGTCGAAGTAAGCTGCCTAAAAAAAAAAAAAATGTTTGAGAATGTGCAAACAGCGCTCTTTCATATGATACCCCACATGCCCTAGTATCAGGATTGCCAAAATATCGGGAACTCCAACATAACAGTAAACATGGTAAATATCCCGTTTGTGTTAATAATAATGTTAGTGACCATTTTAAAAACTTATATGCAGGTACTTATGAAATATCTAGTAAAAAAACACATTTAAAACCATAAAACCACAAAAACGTTCAGAATTAACTGTTAATTTCTCTACGTAAAAATAATACCAGAATATACGTTAGTTCAAAAGAGTTTATCATAACTACTATAAACAAAAATAAATAACATAAAAGACTCAAAATAAACATAATTACAACTGCCAAATTGCTACATAACGTCGCTTCGTAACGTCGCCATGCTTCAACTTCAGTAAGTACCTAACTACTATGCGTGCCCAATAAGAATAGCATCGCGCTTGCTGCCAACTTCACACGATAGCTGTCAAATTAGTACCCATTGGTAATGAAGTTCGCGAGTATGGCGAAACAAAATGGCGTCTTGACAGTACTATTCTTATTTGGCACGCATAGTAGGTATATCTAAACTGTCAAAACACAATTTTGTGGTACGTAAGCCTCGCGTCTTTTTACATCCGATATTTGTAATGTCTGCAGATTCTAGTTCTTGGTCGGAAGTGTTTATTTATGATGATGGAGATTGAATGATGTATAAAACACGTAGGCCGTACAGAAATCAGTGGTGGCCCAGTGGTAACGGTCCAGACTTACGAGTTGTAGCTCATGTATTCGAACCCAGGCACTTTAGTTAATGTAAATTATTTCATCACCACTGCTCTCAAAACGGTGAAGGAAAACATCGTGAAGAAACCGGCAAGTCCCAGAACCAAAAGTTCGAAGACATGTGACCAATCATGTGACATCCACCAACCCTCTCTGGGCCCGGCCCGCGTGGTGGGATTACGGCCCACAACCTCTCTTATAGAGGAGGCTTGTGTTATAGCAGTGGGTACAATATAGGCTGATAGTGATCTGTCACTGTCAGTGCCGACAACTTTACTCGCCGTTTCACGTATGGTCGGACTTTTAGCTGCAGTAAAATGACACTTCTAATGTCATTTTACTGTCATTTCTCTATCAAATGGGAACATTTTTTAACGAAATAAAGCAAATAAAAATAAATAAGCTAATTAGAAGTGACATGTTGAAAAAAAAATCACGGAGGTTAAAAATACAGTAATACAGGGGCCGTACTATGACGTGGAAAAGATCATGGATCCATCATGGTTCCACTGTGAGAGAGACACGGAGACGGGACGGGTCGGACGGCTATATACGACCCATAGCACCATCCTTTTTCCTCAACGGATCATGATGGATCCATGATGTTTTTTCACGTCATAGTACGGCCCTAGTGCTAACTCATACTTGTCCGTCTGCCTAGACCTCTTGCGAGCTCTGCGTCGTTTCTCAGGCGCTTCCTGTCGCTTGTCTGCATTCCGTCCCTCTTCCTCCTTCAGTATCTGAAGTACTGTCATCTCACTGACTCCGGTGGCCAGCGCAGTCCGTTGGCGGAACTTCGACAGAGGTGTCAGGTCCAAGTCTCCATAGATTGTCTTTAACTGTTCATACTCTCGCTCGAAGTAATGGTACACTTTGGCGATGAGTATTTTTGTTTGTTCCTGAGGATTGTCAAAGTTAAATCTTGAGGAAATTTTGAAATATGACTGTGAATGGCTTAAGAGTAGAGGAAAGTCTAAGAAACGGTGGATATCATAGATATAAGAAAGAAGGTGGATGGATTATGTGGCAAAAGATATGGCTAAAAAGGGTTTGAACTCTCAGATGGCGATTTCCATTCCCCTCTATCAAGAATTAGACTATACTGTGTGTGTGGCAAAGGGTATATCTAGAAAGAAAGGGTTAGAACTGTTTGATTTCAATTCCGTTTTTTTTTGGTACGGACCTCTTAACTGTTGGCTCCGGAAAGCCTGGACTGCTCAACTGGGCATTGGCGGGGCCAGTTGGGCCTGTCGCCGTGTGTGTTAACAAGCTAAGGGCGTCCCATAGTGGGACTCGAACCTAGGCTTAGGGCGCTACTGGTTAGTGAGCAAGTGAGGACTTGTAGCATCGGCGGATTGTTACTATTATTAGGGACCAAGGGTCGGGGGTTTCGATTCCGCGTTATCAAGAATTAGACTGCTTCGTTGGTCTGTGGTTGGTCTAGTGATCGCAAGCGCTAATTCTGAGCACGAGGTTCCGAGTTCAAATCCCGGGTCGGGCAAAATTTTATTGGTTTTTCCATCTGTTACTCAGTAGCACACCGGTGTCTAGCTTTGTGCCCGGTTGATGGCAATAGGCTCGCCCCCTATGACATGGGACTTAAACATAACTGGCGAATAGTGGGTGTACAAACTAAGGTACATACTAACCTAACCTAACTCTTTGGGGATTACAGGCGTGATGTTAAAACAGTTGAAAGTACAGACGCCAGCACATCAAGCTACTACAATCTGTCAAATTTCTTTACTAGATTTTCATCTTTAATACTAAAGCATTAGGTTCTAGGTTGATTGGGATAATTTGACAGTTTCGGGTGGCTTGACTTGCTGGTGTCTGTACAGTCAGCGAGTCAACGGCACATCAGTGGTAACAATTTGACAATGACAGCGCCTTACGTCTGAGCAGTAAGGGCGATGTTCGTAGTGCCAATATTACCACTGATGCGCAGTTGACTGTACTGTAGATACCTACCTCTTGTATTCCTTCTGCGGTGTGCGACACTTCCGTGTCACATTTCGGGCAAAACACTTTAATTTCGTTCTCACTCTGCGAGGAATCTTCCTGTAAAAAGAATCATGGTGAGATCCTTCATTAATACAAATGAAAAAAAAACTGGTCAAGAGCGAGTCGCACTCGCGCACCCAGGGCGAGGGTTCTCTAAATAGCACACTTTTTCAGAAATTGGAATTCTGAAAAAGTGTGCTATTTAGAGACATCGTTTTATTTTTCCTGTAATCTTTATATACATCTATCACATAAAATAATTTCTGATATCTTTAAAAGGGGGGGGGGGGGGGGTTGGGTATTTTTTTTTACATTTTCATCAAAAGTCAAAAACTTTGCGACCTAAAAAAAATAATATAATGTTTGAGAATGGGCCTACAGCGTCCTTTCATATGATACCCCACATGCCCTAGTAGCACCACTTACATTTGATTTAAGATCCCCTTTCAGTCCCTGTTGCAAAAAAAAAATAATTCTATCTTAATTGCAAAATAGTTAGGTAAACATTATATATGTTGTGTAAATCATTATAATAAATAAATAATAATAATAAAACTGCTCCAAATTTCAAGTAGTAGTTCTTGAGACAGACTGACAGACTGAGTCGCACGATATGGGTTCCTTTTTATTATCATTTTGATACGGAACCCTAAAAAGTACTAAGTACCTACCTACTTAATTTACAAAAATTAAATCAACTTCATAAAGAAATTACTTATCTCAAAATTATGAAATAAATAATTTTGGAAGACGGTGTCTTGGGATCCGTTAGTTTTTTGCCACCACCTTGTTGATTTATTTTTTTAAATTTTGTTTTTATTTCGTAATTTTTAGTTTTAAGTAAAAACTGGAACATTTGTTTGTATTATGAAGTTAATAGTTTTGTTGTAAATATTGCACTAGTTTTTTTACCAAGGTTTTGAGATGTTTTCCCTTTGATACCACACCCCTAGCTCTTTATCAATAAGCTAGGCCATCACACACGTATTAGTCCGTATCTTGAAAACTACTGAACCGATTTTGATGAAACTACACTGTTCCTCTGTACACTGATCCTCAAGTTTAAGTAAGTAAATGTAAGCCAATGAAAAAAAATGGTCACAATCCGATGAACAGTTTCGGAGAAATGCGTGGACAAACAAACACACTAACATACATACATACGTACACTTATAAAACATTGTACATTTGTTTGGAATAGATTATCATAATATGCATATGATTTTAAATGATTATTGCAGTTCCAATAATATTACATACATCATGTCGAAAACCTCCTTTTTTTAAAGTCGGTTAAAAAAGAGCTCATTTAGAGATTTTAGATGGTTCAAAATATTTTTCAATGTTGAGAATACATTACCACGAGTAGATTGATAAACTTATCATATTTTTCAAACCCCACATAATTAAAATATTTCGAAATGTAAATATCAGTTTTTCGTTTCATCTATTTTCATCATTCTATAAAAAACTGGCCAACTGTGTGTCGGACCACGCACAATGAAGGGTTCCGTAGTTGGATATTAGGTATAGGATATAGGTATAGGCTATAGGTTTTGATTTACTTGCGAGTATCAAAATATGTCGCATAAATGGCCCTATTTTTTTATTGCGTTGACTTAGAAGCTTGATTTTTTTAGGACACCAAGGGACCATAGACTTACGTATTTGATATTAATTTCAACTTGATACCTCTACGCGTTCCTGACAAACAGGGTCTTGACAGACAGACAGACAGACGGACAACGAAGTGATCCTATAAGGGTTCCGTTTTTCCTTTTGAGGTTCAAAACCCTAAAAAACGAAGTGACAGGTGACAATAACGGATCTATCAAACTGACAGACAAGTGATGTGAATCGTTGTTTAGTGGCGCTAAGAGTTGAAAAGGTACATTGATTAACGATGGTGGAGAACTGCGCTGTGATGACAACTCCTGATCAGAAATTAAGTGCAGTGCAGGTACTACAACTGTATCTTCTTGCGGTTGCTGCTCTGGCTCTGCTCTGCTCAGGATCTGGGTCTGATGCGGCATTCGGGCAACAGTACATCCAGCTGCTCTGTAGCAATTGTGGCACAAGCGATCCATGGAATTCACCTGAAAATAATTCAAAACTAAAGACCAACATTACTTTAAATTATAGTTTGCCGCTATAGTTTACTAATATTATAAATATGTAAATAGGTACTTACATCAGTATACTGTAACACATATAGGTACCATGCATAAACTCACGCCTTTTGCATGATGGTAAGCTTGAACTACAGAATCAACACTACTACTATTTATAATTAAAATAAATTATAGAACTAACCTGACGAGGTGCAATATTGTTTGAGATCAATAGTTGTATTTGTTGTTGCCTTGCGGTAGGGTTTGTACGCACTATAAGTTCACTTGGTCTGTTTAAAACAGAGCGCCCGCATGTAATGCAGACTCTTGAGTGTCCCATAACTCTTTGAGGCTGGTTTACATTGCTAGAGCTAGCTTCAGGTGGATGACTGTCACTAGCAGTTTCCATAACATTCAATGATTCATTGATAGCCCTCCCAGCTGCTTCCCAGCACTCAACACATAAGCAGTCCGTTTCAGTTACCTGCAACATTACAACATAATTGTAACAAGCCTATTAATATCCCACTGGAGGGCAAACGCCTGTTCTCAAACAGAGAACGCATGAGCATTAATCACCACGCTTGCTCAAGGTGGGTTGACGATTTCAGACTTACCTACATTCATTACTAGCTTTTGTCAGCGGCTTCGCCCGCGTGGATGTCGGAAAATATCCCACGGGAACGTACTACCGGGAATTCTTTGTCTACATTATAAAGGGAACCTCTGTACAAAATTTCAGTTTTCTAGGTCCAAGGGTTTGGGCTGGGTGTTGATGAGTCAGTTAGTCAGTCAGTCAGTCAGGACTTCTCTTTTTATTTAGTTCAGGTTTCGCCACGATTTTTTACTTCAATGATGTCAGTGATGTCAAGATAATCAAAGAAAGTACATAATACGAATTGAAAAAGTCACATTTATACTTGCCCGGATTCGAAACCACAACCTCGTGCACGAGAGACGAGCCTTAACCACTGGACCATCACAACATATGACTATAATAACTATGTGACTATAATAATGAAAATAGGCTTACTTACTATGACAGGAGCAATCCATTCTGCTATCATTGAGATTGTTCTTATGTCTAATTCTTTTAAAACATGTTTACGCCGGGAATAGTGAAGATTGAGGCCACAGTTGATGCACCTCATTGTCCAATTCAAATTCGTATATCAAAATTCAGTGTCGAGAATACAAGCACAAAGTCAAAGATAAGCGTGAGATTCAAAAGTCCGTGGTAGAAGCTGAGTTTTCAGAGTAAAGCAGAAATCAAATGTCCAAGAGAGTAGCAAAAGTCCGATAAAGAAAGCGAAAAATAAAACCGAAGCAAGCAAGAATTCACGCAACACAGGCAGCCGAGAGCCGACGATCGAAAGATACGTCTTATACTCAGAACAATAACAAAGCATAGAAGGAAGGTTAAAAACAGAATTCTGTAACTACCTTTAGTCCCGTTCTATTATTAGGTACGATAAAGGTACGATAAAGGAT
The DNA here is from genome assembly GCA_905163495.3 of Cosmia trapezina. NCBI lineage: Eukaryota > Metazoa > Arthropoda > Insecta > Lepidoptera > Noctuidae > Cosmia > Cosmia trapezina. The sequence goes on from LR991035.1 coordinate 7,759,139, forward strand.
GTGGGAAAGAGATAAATGTTTTACTCTTTGTTTTACTTTCTTGGCATGGTCACAAGATCAATTGTCATTTGGTTAAAAAAGTTATAGTATGACGCGGCCAAATTTGATAGTACTTTGTTTCAATGCCTGACAGTTCGTTCATTGAACTACCTGACTTATTCGCGTGTTCATTGTTTACGTGTTTGTCGTAATCTTCCATGGTTTTGCGATGTTTTAATAATATTTCTACTGTTAGATTGCATGAATTCTTTGTTTAACTACAAATAGTGAGTGTGTGGACGCTGTGGAGCAATTTCTTGTGTGGTTGGGGGCTGCAAGTCCCATTCATAGCGAAAATAAAATGAACAATAAATATTGACCTTCCATCGGTAAGTTTTTGCTCAATTTCTTGTTGCATATGATCTGATAAACGAATATAAATACATAACAAATATTGCTGTGTCACTATATAGTTGAAACCAGTCGTAATATTTATTCCAATAGAAGTTATTAGCGAATATTCGGAAATTGTTTTGGGGTTATCTTGATCAGCCATAGTGACGTAAATAATGTTGTCGATACTTTTCTTTTACAGATTTCCTAGACGATGTGAAAAAAAATGGATAAATTGTATTGGTAGACGAAATTGGACTCCAAAAAGCACAGCCACATAATATGCTCCAAGCATTTTACTTTGTATTCATTTGGTAATGAACCTATGAAATGGATGTAGCATGTTCTTTAAGTCGTCACATTATTTGTTATGGATAGAACAGATGAAATGGTCTGATATACAGGATGAATTTTTTATCATGCACCAAATTGAAATGGGAGATTGTACTCATCATTATGAACAACTTTTACTATGGGACCAAACCTGAAATCGCGAAAAAAAAATCAGCTGTTCAGTACATTTTGACGAGTTTGATGTAGATAACTGTACTGAACAGCTGATTTTTTTTCGCGATTTCAGGTTTGTTCCCATAGTAAAAGTTGTTCATAATGATGAGTACAATCTCTCATTTCGATTTGGTGCATGATAAAAAATTCATCCAGTATTATGATATAATTAAGGTATTTTATTGGCAATAAATAGTATCCCGTTCAAATTAAAACTTGATTTATTACATTACAGGAAATACTTATGGAAGTCTGCGAAGAAGGACATAGCGCAGTACTGCAAATTAAAAGAACCGCTCACCATCAACAGCAATCTAACATGAAGACAGGTATAACATTTCAGAAATATGTTCACTTGATATATGCGATACAATGATATTATATTAAAAATATCATTGATGCGATATCATTCTTCTAATTATCCCAGTCGGAAATATAATCGTGTGCAAATTTATTTATTTATTTTTAATAAAAAATACGTAATTGTAGGATCCCGTAGCAATGGAAGTTGAAACAGGACATAGTACATCGATACAGATTAATGAATCGCCACTGATCTTGACATCTCGTGAAATCATCTCACATCAGTCAGGTAAGACATACAAATAAAACTTAGTTTAAAGATTTAAGATTTTTTATCAACATTTTTATTTAGGTAAATACCTAAATAAAAATGTTGATAAAAAATCTTACATAAATTTTATTTAGAACTGTTTGGTTTAGGAATCCTTGACACAGATGACAATAACAAATTCAGAAATAATTGGATTCCATCCCGATTCAAGAAGACTGCGCTTTTGGCGAGTTCCTGGTCGCCAGAGCCGACTCCAGAATCCTCAGGAAGTTCATTCGTACCAGGGCGGAATGATTATGGTGTGGGCTGGAATTCGCCTAACAGATTATTAAAGTTGCTAGGGATTTTATTTTTTTATTTAAAATATTATCTGGTCGTTATTTATTTTTTTATGTACAAAAATTTGAATTTTCATAATAAATTTTATTTTTTCACTAACAACCATTTTATTTAATCAAATAATTCAAATCTCTATTAAATTACGCTTCTACCGATTTAAAATAATGTGTTACATAAAAAGTATTAAAATAAAAATTATTAGGTACTTTGGATACCCTTGTTCCCTAGACTTTGTTGAGTAGTCTATGATGTAATCTAAAATTCTAATAAATATGAGAAAAGTAAGTTGCTAAAAGCATTTGCAAAACCGAATGTCTCCCACTTGTTTTCAATAAACTCATCAGTTATTATGGCAATTAAATACATTCTGGTTTAGCCGGGTCAGATTTAATACATGAAGAGCTGTCGGGAACCAAGGAAGACTTTGGTGATGATGATGACGAACTATTTAGTTCATACTTAAAGTATTGTTTCATTTTGAACGAATGTATTAAGTATTGGGATCATAAGGATGCTTAGTCAATTCAAAATTTTAGGTACGCACGGCTACAGATCAAGCTATACATTTCCAGTATAAGCTGATCTCGCATTGTATAAGATTTCCTTACAATGAGCGGTCAGTGTAAACTGGAAATGTATAGTTCGATGTGTAGCCGGGTGTACCTACGGTTATTATTCTTGGCAGTATAAGAAAGAATGTCATTGTAAATTCTATCGACGTTGAAATTTAGTGGGTACATCACTAGTCAGAATAAAATGAATGACAACCTACAAAATTTCGAAACGTCTTCTGTATATGTGTCCTTCTTTTACATCATAGCGGCTCCATAAGTCAAAATGAAACAAATATATTGAGTTCAGTTGCTATTTAAACACTACTTCTATGCTTGTTGTTCTTCTGAGGTCTTATAACTTTCTAGTTTTTCGTTCACTGCTTTCTTTCCTTTAGGCGCGATTGGTCCAATTCGCGATTAGTCCAATGTTCAAAAAAATAATCATAATCTATGGTCTTGCGGGTCCAATGACTAAAGAACAGATTGAGGGGCGGGTCTTACACTGACAGCCGTCGTTCTGAAATAATGAGCTCTTCGTTAGTTAAACTTTTAACATTATATTTTTATAGCGGGGTTATAAAAATGTTGTAAATGCCTGAAAATACTCTGTAGGCACCCAAGAGTATAAGAATTAGAATACCAACTTCTCTAAACATCTTTGTTTTTTTGTACAAATCCTGCCCTCAGCTCAGACTACTTTTTATTTAGTCTGAGATCCTGCCATGATTCTTTCAGTCGTTAGCTATTGTTTTTCTAGACTACCTACTAACAATATTACTATAGGCAATTTAAACACGGTTGGAGCCTTAGAATAATAACTAGTCTGCTTCATAAAATTCCAGAGTGTTACACAATAACACACACAACAAACTGGAACAAACACACTCGAAAATTCTAACCTCAACAACAAATACCTGTCACAAATTAAAGTGCGATTTCTGTAGTAAAATTTTACTTACTCTATTCATTGACTGTATATATTTCGAATTAGGAACCTAGTCAATCATATATTTTACTTACCGCGTAGAATTCACAAAAATATGCGCACTAAAATGAGTTTACAAATTGTACAATTTACTAACTGTTGCGGCCACAAGTCCACAAAGCACAGACCAAGCCACAAAGTAAAAAAAATTGTTTGACAGTTGCGCTAAGGTGTTGCCACATCAAAACGATCTAAATAACGTTGCCTAGCGAATCACAATAGTGTTATTCTGATTCGCTATGAGGGAGGTTATAGTACATTTTTTTTATTATTATGTACAATAATGAACATATTACGTACATTTTATTCTTATCAACCCGATTCAAAATGCGACTGTGGCGCGGCCAGAAAGTACCACGAAAATCTGTCACAGCTGGATATCTCAAGAACTACTAATGCTATAAACTTGAAATTTGGAACAGTTTTAGATGACGTTTACACAACTATTTTTAAAATAAGCAAGAAATAAAAATATTTTTATTTTTTTTGCAACAGGTACTGTACTGAAAGGGGGTCTTAAAAATTCAAAGTGGGGCTACTAGGGCATGTAGGGTATCATATGAACTACATACAGTTTTTGATGAAAAATGTAAAAAAAATACCGTTCCCCCCCCCCCCCCCCCCCCCGTATCTCCGAAGTTTGCAAAGAGAAAAATCTGAAATTATTCTACGTGATAGAAGTTTATGTAAATATTACAGGAAAAATAAAACGATGTCCTTAAATAGCACACTTTTTCTGAAATCGGAACGGAACCCTCGGTGCGCGAGTCCGAGTACTCGCTCTTGACCGGTTTTTCATTGATGCTCCGCTCATATTAGTCGTAGCGTGATGTTATATTATAGCCTATACTCCTATAGCTTTTCTAGATAATGGTCTATCCAACACTAAAATATTTATTCTATTCGAACCAGTAGTTCCTGAGACTAGCGCGTTCAACCAAACAAACAATCAAACTCTTCAGTTTTATAGATTAGTATAGATAGTATAGATGCTTGTGACTTAGGATCAAACAATATTTATCCAATTTTTTTTTTTATATACAGGGTACAGAAAAGACGGAGGGTTTAACAAAACTAATTTTTCATATAAAAAACTCAATTCATTTTTATAGTCAAACTCAAAACTGGGCACACTGTAGTGGTCATCATTGTCAAATCAGTGTTTTGCAGTCACTGTCACTGAAACGTAGTAAGTAAACGTCAAAAACGTAAACAACTAAACACAGTAGACAGTAGCATAAATATTATTATTTGTCGAACCAAGCCAAAAAGCCACAAAAGTCTGAAAAAGCACATCAAATAGAGTCAAACGTTGCACAGCGGACGCTGTATCTCTGTATTTCCAATTTTCATTATAATTTAAAGTACCTACTCTAGTGCCTGTACTTTGTATTTTGTAAAGTGTTTATAAATTACTTGTATTAAAATGAACATCAAATTTTATAAGTACTGCATAGTGCCTCAATGCAAAAATACAACAAATAATGCACCGGAAAAGTTGTTTATTTACGTGCCAGAAAATAAAGCAATACGAATTAAGTGGTTATCACTTGCAAGACGACTGGAACCACAATATATGCAAATGACTTCTGGAATGTATTTTTGTGAAGACCATTTTGATGTAAGTATTTCATAAACACTTAATGCACAAAGCGACGCAAGTCTTGCAACAATAGATCAATATTCGTGTCTCATTAGTTTACGGTTCAGTAAGTTGTTTTGACTTTGTTATTTTTACAGCAATGTGTGGTACAGTACCTACAAATTTAGTCTTGTTACAGTTGCCAAACGATATGGAGAATTACATGCAGTATCATATTATGGGATCAGTGTCACAGATACGGATGAAACCAGGTCGTGTCCCAAGTAAATTTGAATGCCAGCCAGATAGAACAAAATGGACATGTGGTAGCATAGAACAAGCAATTCACAATGAACAACAACCCAAATTCATAGAAAAAAAAAGAAAAAAAAAAAAGAGAGAGTACTTGGATAATTCAACAGAGAGCAGTACAGAAAGTTTAGTCCTAGAAGAAACTTTTGAAGAAAGTTCAGGTAGCCTATGCATCTATAAGATGGCTACTTAAGGTGATTGCGCTGAGGTAGACTGCGAAATTCAAATTTTCTTGCATTTTTTACAATTTACAGGTCAGTGTAAGGTTGTATCTTAATCAAAATATGATTGGCGACAATAAGAACTATTTATTTACATAATTTCAACCATAAAAATAATCAATAATCTCTAAGTTACATTTCCTGCGGATTGTTCTGATTTCGGAATTCAGATGAATCCGGTGGAAATCTAACTTGGAAAGATGTATTGATGATTTTTATGGTTAAAATTTAAATACATATCCGTCACTGTCGCGAATCATGTTTTGATTAAGATACAACCTGACACTGACCTGCAAATTGCAAAAAAAGTAAGAATGTTTGAATTTTCCCGGCTACCACCGCGGATACCCTTTAATTGAAAAGTTTCAAGATACAAGCAGTGTTTTTTTTGTTTCAAACTTCTAAAAATTCTTACATTACTTCTATTTTTTAGATTTGCAAATAGATAAAGAAGATTCATTAGAAGATTGTAAAGTAGCACATAAATCTATTCAAGTATTAATCACCCACAAATACAGAAGTAAAGCAGTTCAAGTCAAGAAGAAGTTAATTGATCGGGCAGTATCACCAATCAAGCCATTAGTAGGTATTGTCTTCTTCAACATCTCCATTTAAAGTGGAATATTGTTTTAAACCAATACCATCTGCGTCTCATGGTCTGTCTGGGGCAAGCAAAATGACGACAGAAAATTTAAAGTCATGAATAATGTAATAAGAATTATAAAACACTATCGAAAACGGGTCTTATCGCGATATTCTCGTTAAAAAGAATATAGCGATAAGACCCGTTTTCGATAGTGTTTTATAATGTGTACAAATCGCGAAAGTTTAAAAAGTAATAAGAATTAATAATAAAGTCATTTTTTCTGTGACAGATGCCTCTCATTTCGGCACAAAAGCAAAAATGATTCCACAAAAACTACAAAGAGAAATCCCTAAGAAATATGCACAGCTGAATTATAGAAAAAAAACTAGTCAATATACAGAACAACAACAGGAAGAGAAACTGCAAAAATGGCGAGATGAAAGGAAAACCCTAAAACATGTTCAGCATGATAAAGTAAGAACTGAACTCAGTAATGATGGTAAAAATGTTGAAAAAGTTCACAAAGTATTATGGTTATAAACATAATCCTTTTTGAACTACCATGTCATTATTTGGGTAAATTGCCCTTTCCGAATGCAGGGTGTCATGGAGACACTAAAATTTTATAAGGAACGAGAATGCGGTATTTTTTAATTCGTGGATCTTTGATAGTTGTTACAGGTCGTCAGAAGCCCGAAAGTCTGACAACCAGTCTTACCAAGGGGTATCGTATTACCTAGTTACTGGGTTGTGGAGGTCAGATAGGCAGTCGCTCCATGTAAAATACTGGTATTCAGCTGCATCCGGTTAGACTAGAAGCCGACCCCAACATAGTTGAGAAAAGACTAGGCAAATTGATAATGACATGAAATTAATGTAGGTATCACTTATTGTAGATAAATATTTATTATTTTAAACATTAGTGGTAATTATAAGTTTATGTTACAAATTGCCACAAATTTTTTGTTACATTGACACAAAGTTGGGGACATAATCAATTCTATGAGACCGGCAAAGTTAAGACTCCTTCAAACAGGCGCGACACGCGTTATAATCGCGCGCGGCATAAAGGCACCGCGTGTCGCGTTTGTAGGAGTCTTTACTCGGCCTTACCTACAGTATATCCCACAAATCCCGAATTTTCAAAAATACACTAAAAAGGGTATTGCTATCAAATTCTATCTACCTTAAATAAAAATATGTAAGTAGCGTTATGGTTTTAAATTTATAGTAAATTATTATACAATGCTAGTGACCGAAATAACCTTCTTGAGTTAGTCTTCAAAAGTTTTCCAATGTGTTATTCTGATTCGTTGTGAGGTAGATCAGTTTTGTTAACAACACTGTTAGATAATTTTTATGTGGGTTGCCACATAAAAACCTTAGCGCAACTGTCAAACATCACTTTTGACATGTATTTTTTTCCTTTGTGGACGTGACAGCCACCAAATAGCAATTGGACAAAAGTTTTCCAATGCGTTATTGATGGAAAAAGGGGGCTTGGCAGCAGCACAATGAATGGCTCAAAATAATAAACTATAGTAATAAAGATATAACTAAATGATATATTTCGGTAGAAGAAAATCAGCCATAGAAAAATGTTCTAACAACATAGTTGCTTAGTTACAGATCATAGACCATGAAACTACATACATAATAAAAACTATTTTCAACAGTTATTCTGATTCGTTATGAGGTAGATTAGTTTTGTTAACAACAGTATTAGATAATTTTGATGTGGCAACACCTTAGCGCAACTGTCAAACATCCCTTTTGACATATTTTTTTCCTTTGTGGTCGCGATTTTTCATTTTAGTGCGCATAAACTGAAGTGTATTTATTGTTAGTGCGCACATTTCGTTCGAGCAGTAATCTGTGAATTCTACGCGGTAAGTACAAAGATATGATTGAGAAGGTTCCTAATTCTAAATTTATACAGTCAATGAACAGAGTAAGTCGAGTTTTAATATAGAAATCGCACTTTAATTGACCAGTACTTATTCGTTTTTGAGGTTAGAATTTTCGAGTGTGTTTGTTCCAGTTCGTTATATGTGTTATAGTGTATGGAATACTACACCACTCTGTAATTTTATAAAGACTGTCCACACAACTTAACCGATTGCGGCAAAAACAAACAGAGGGTAATGTTATTTTGACGTACCTAAATGTGAGTGGGGCGTGAGTGTTTGATGACACAGTTGGCGCAGTTGTTAAGCGATTGGCTTTCTGCGCTACGTGGCTGGCGCAGGTTCGATCCCCGCACGGAACAAACATTTATACAGGGTGAAATTGAATAGATGCGACAAAATTTAAGGGGGTGTTCTACGCATCAATATGAACAACTTTTACTATGGGACCAAACCTGAAATCGCGAAAAAAAAATCAGCTGTTCAGTACATTTAATGTTCGCATAATTCGTCAAAATGTACTGAACAGCTGATTTTTTTTTCGCGATTTCAGGTTTGGTCCCATAGTAAAAGTTGTTCATATTGATGCGTAGAACACCCCCTTAAATTTTGTCGCATCTATTCAATTTCACCCTGTATGGCCTACAGCTACTCGTTTCGGGTCTGGGTGTGTGTGCATGTGATATGTATGTTTGTAAACTGTACCCACGCACGATACAGGACAAATCCTAGTGTGGGGCAATATCAGTAAATAAACACTGTTCAGATTTTTAGATTAACAATATACCTAACATATCTTAATAATCTATAGACTTTAAATATTGTGCTGTTTAATTGTAGAGCTTGTTGTTCTTATATGCATAATAATCTAGTGAGAAAATTACTACTTATATTATTATTCTACTGTATAATAATCTACTTAAGAGGGTAATTAAAAATAATGGGTGCAATCTGTGAAAAGTGAAGTGCTACCTACTAACAAAGCCTTTTAACAAAATTTTGACCATAAAAATGTGTATATTTTTTATTGCCTGTGTCGCCTGAAATAAATGGTATTATATTATTATTATAATTTACAAAAAAAAATACGATTAACCAGTTATTTATTAGGTGAGTCAAGCTTATGTGACTGCAGTTTGTAAATGTCATTTGTTTTGTAGATATGCTATTTATACCTGTAAAGTAAATGATGTTTACATTTACAAATTATATATTTATTATTTCGGTACCTAACTGTGTTTTATTCTTTTTATTTATTACAGATGCCAAGTCAGTCTGAAAGGCAAAAACAATATAGAGAACGGTTAAAACGACAAAACCCTGAAAAATATGAAGCGTTTAAAAAGAAAAATGCAGAAAGGACAAACAGAAATAGAAAAAGGATCAAAGATTGTCAATCCGTAAAAGAACAACAAGAAATGCGGAAAAAATGGAGAGAGGATAAAAAAAATGAAAAAGACAAAAAGTCTATTAATATTGTAGATGAAAGCAAAAATGCGCAAAAAAAAATTAATAGAGTCAATTATAGGTTAAAAAAGGAAAATATGGAATTAAATGCTAAAGCAGTAGGTATCAATGACTAAGGAAATTAAAAAATATCGGAAAAATATCAACAGATTGCAGCAGAGAAACCAAGAATTGAAACAATTAAAAAATGAAATTTTGTTAATGTTTTAATTCAATAATATTATTTATTTTGGTATTTAGTTTTGCAAACACGAAACCTGCAAGCTGTTGTGATGGACGTGTTCTAGGATTCGTATTTTTATTTTTGACTTCATTAAAATAAATAATTCATATTTTAAAATAGATTTTTCTTAAACTATATCAAAGTGAACACTCACCTTTACATGCGTTATTGTGTGTTATATCTTCCATTGCGTTATATTATATGTTTTTACTATCTTACCCTACTGGGTAACACTACCCCTTGGTAGGACTGGTTGTCAGACTTTTGGGCTTCTGACCCGTTACAACTGTCAAAGATCTATGAATGAAACCGGGACCAACTGCTTTACGTGCTTTTTTCCGAGGCACGGCTCCACCTGTGTTTATAATAATATTTTTAGTAGTCTAGAAAATTGTGAAAAAAAGCTTTGATAATTTAACGACTGAAATTTCCCTTTTTACAGCAAGATTCCTCGCAGAGTGAGAACAAAATTAAAGTGTTTTGCCCGAAATGTGACACGGAAGTGTCGCACACCGCAGAAGGAATACAAGAGGTAGGTATCTACAGTACAGTCAACTGCGCATCAGTGGTAATATTGGCACTACGAACATCGCCCTTACTGCTCAGACGTAAGGCGCTGTCAATGTCAAATTGCTACCAATGATGTGTCGTTGACAGTACATTCAACTATTTTAAAATGTGCCATAACATAACCTCACGCCTGTAATTCCCTTCTAATCCTTCGAGGAATGTAAACATCTAAACCCCTTGTCGAAATGTGGGTGTAATACTTTTAGATGGAAAAACCCAATAACACTTTGTCCGACCCGGGAATCGAATCCAGAACCTCATGCTCAGCAGTAGCTCTTGCGGCCACTACACCAACGAAGCAGTCTAATTCTTGATCGAGGAGAATGGAAATCGTCATCTCAGAGCCATATCTTTTGCTACTTATTCCATCTACCTTCTTTCTTTTATCTATGACTAGCTGCGCCCCGCTTTTTCACTCGCGTAGACAGGGATAGAAAGTAGCCTATGTGTTAATCCAGAGTGTCAGCTACCTCCATACAAAATTGTATCAAAATTGGTCCAGCTATTGAGCGTGAATAAGTAACAAACATACAAACACACACACTCACAAACTTTCGGCTTTGTAATATTAGTGTGATATCCACAGTTTCTTAGACCTTCCCCATTAGCCACAGCATTAGCTATAGCCATTCACATTCATATTTCATATTTCAAAATTTCCTCACGATTTAACTTTGACAATCCTCAGGATCAAACAAAAATACTCATCGCCAAAGTGTACCATTACTTCGAGCGAGAGTATGAAGAGTTAAAGACAATCTATGCAGACCTGGACCTGACTCCTCTGTCGAAGTTCCGCCAACGGACTGCGCTGGCCACCGGAGTGAGTGAGACGACAGTACTCCAGATACTGAAGGAGGAAGAGGGACGGAATGCAGACAAGCGACAGGAACCGCCTGAGAAACGACGCAGAGCTCGCAAGAGGTCTAGACAGACGGACAGGTATGTGTTAACACTGTAACTGTATTTTTAAAAGCACACAGTAGCGAAAGTCTGACAGCCAGTCGTACCAAGGGGTATCGTATTACTCACTAACTGGGTTGTAGGTCAGATAGGCAGTCGCTCCATATAAAATAATGGTATCCAACTGCGTTCGGTTAGACTGGAAGCCAACCCCATCATGTTTGAGAAATGACAGGAGATTGTCGTCATTTAAAACTTTTAGCAAAAAAACAATTTTACTATGTGGGATTTTATTTTTGTTTCAGTTCAAGCGAAGAAGACAGTTCGGATGATAATGACGACGTTAACGAGCAATCAAGTAATGAGTGAGTTTCATCGGTTTTTTTACCAAGTATCGTAAATATTAAGCCTCCACTACACTACTCGCGAAGTTGCTTCAACGAAGTACTCGTCGAAGTTGATCGAAGTCCGAAGTACGTGTCTACACACACGTGCAACTTCGCGAGGAGCTCAGTCGCCCGGTGGCACCCGCGCGCTTTACACCACAGACTAAGTAGTATTCTTTGCACCATGGATAATGTTGAAGTGGCAGCTGCCGTTGCAATGTGCACTCTCGCATATTATAATTACGTGTGAATTTATCACGCGACAATTTGAAGTGAGTCGAGTAGTGTAGTCAGACGCTTCGTCGGAGCACTTCGGCCCCTTTGACTCGGGCGCAAAAACCGACAACGATCGGAAGTCGCGCGAGGCGAGCCGAGGTTGCACGAAGTGAAGCGAAGTGGCCGTCCACACTATCGTATTCGCCTAACTTCGACCAACTTCGCGAGTAGTGTAGAGGAGGCTTTAGGTCTTTACCTATGAAATTGCCGTTCTGCAGTACTGGCCATTTCAAATCAAAATAATTTTTGTTTGGCTAAGAATTCTAATTTCAAATTAATTTTATTTTAAAAACATGGATTTTTTTTTTCCAAAAGTAGTCATTTATTTATTGATTAGTGTTACATTTTCATCGCATTTCAATCTTTCTCGTCATCATGGATACGTTAAAAATTCGAGTAATTATGGAATATGAGTACCGTCGTGGCAGCAACGCGGCACAAGCGGCACGCAACGTCAACGACGTTTACGGAGCTAACACTACAAACCAACGCACCACCTGTTATTGGTTTGCTCGCTTCCGTTCTGGAAATTTCGACCTGAAAAATGAACCTCGCGGTCGTCCGAAGACTTTGGTCGACAATTACGAATTAAAGGCGATTGTGGATGCTGATGATACACAATCTACGGCTGAATTAGCAGCAGCTTTCGACGTTAGCGTCAAAACAATATTGGTCCATTTGCGTCAAATTGGCAAGGTAAAAAAGCTTGACAAATGGGTGCCCCACGAACTCAATGATCGCCAGCGCGAAGTACGCGTCGAGACGTGCCTTGCACTGCTCAACAGACACACAAATGAAGGAATTTTGAACCGCATTGTTACCTTCGATGAAAAATGGATTCTGTTTGATAACCGCAAGCGCTCAGCAAGTTGGCTGGATCCTGGTTCAGCACCTAAACAATGCCCTAAACGAAAACTTACCCCTAGAAAAGTGATGGTCACTGTTTGGTGGTCTAGCGCCGGTGTGATTCATCACAGCTTCTTACCAAACGGGGTGAGCATTACTGCAGATGTGTACTGTGAAGAACTGAACACAATGATGGAGAAGCTGGCACATCTCCAACCAGCATTGGTCAATCGCTCGTCTCCGCTGCTCTTGCACGACAACGCGCGACCTCATACTGCACAGCAGACGGTCTCCAAGTTGCAAGAACTGGGGTTGGAAGCTCTCCGTCATCCGCCCTACTCACCAGACCTAGTGCCTACAGACTACTACTTTTTCCAGAATTTGGATAACTTCTTGGCGGGAAAAAAATTCAATACCCGAGAAGCAGTACAAAATGCCTTTGAAGAATTTGTTGCCTCCCGACCAGCTGATTTCTTTAAGAAGGACATCAATAAACTGCCACTGCGTTGGCAAAGATGCATTGATTGCATGGGTGATTACTTCGATTAATACAAATAAAAAATACATGAAAAAAGTTCGTTTAAATTTTTTCATACAAAACGGCAATTTCATAGGTAAAGACCTATTATTATGAATCTGAAGTATTAAGTATTACAGATTCATAATTCACTAGCTTCTGCCTGCGACTTCGTCCGCGTGTAGTTTCTTGTTTTCTTGTCTATGACACTCGGCAGTACTGTATTTACTTCCCATTATTGAAAGAATTTTCATAATCGGATCAGTAGTTCTGGAGATTACCCCCTACATACATACAAATTTTACAGATCAGGTTTTCCAAGTTTTTTTATGCACGCAACAGAAAAAAGCCTAAAATAATCATTTTGTTTGTGTAACAATCCTAAAAAACCACATAAGATGGACTCGCCGCCGCGCCGGCAGCGTTTAGAGTCTGCATAACATACCATCACACCTGTGTACCGCGCAGGGTTAGGCAGAAGTGTACGTACAGCACACCACATGTCGCCAGTTATGTTTAGAGACGGCATAACATGCCATCACACCTGTGTACCGCGCAGGGTTAGGCAGAAGTGTACCTACAGCACACCCACATGTCGCCAGTTATGTTTAGAGACGGCATAACATGCCATCACACATGTGTACCGCGCAGGGTTAGGCAGAAGTGTACCTACAGCACACCACATGTCGCAGTTATGTTTAGAGACGGCATAACATGCCATCACACCTGTGTACCGCGCAGGGTTAGGCAGAAGTGTACCTACAGCACACCCACATGTCGCAGTTATGTTTCAGTCCCCTGTTGAAAGAGGGCGAGCCTGTTGCCATCAACCGGGCATAAACCCTGACTGCAGCACACAAGATAAATGAGGAAATAACATTTTTTTATGTTTTCAGGGCGCAGACGGTAGTAGTGAAGATAGAACCTCTTGAATGTTACAAGTAAGTAATTATATAATTCATCATGTTTTCCTTTTGTTTTAAAACATTGGTATTATCTGCATCCGTTTAGACTGGAAGCCGACCCCAACTTAGTTGGGAAAAGGCAGGCAGATTGATTTTTACTATTTTTAGACTTTATCATTACGAATTCTAATAATGTTTATTTTAATTTCAGTGAGGAACCTGAAATTTACTTTCCGGCAACTGTGAAGGTAGAACCCAGCGATGTTGAACTCAACAAGTAAGTCTATAACTTACTTCCATACTACGGGGTTAAAACAATGTTTTATTTCTGTTAGTCATCATCATCATTTCAGCCTAAAGACGTGTCCTCCGCTGGACATAGGCCTCACCAAGCACCGCCACTTCCACCGGTTCTGTGCTTCTCGCGTCCGGCGGATTCCTGCGGCCCTCACCAGGTCATCGGTCCACCTTGTGGGAGGCATTCCAGCGCTACGTGTTCCGTACGCGGTCGCCACTCAAGAACCTTTCGGCCATCTGTTCTGGGAGCAACTTTGCTCCCAGAACAGATGGCCGATGACAGATGGAACGAATTGCCAAACTTAGGTGGCATTGGGCACATGCCCAATGCCACCTAAGTTTGGCAATTCTTCGGGCTATGTCAGTTACAATAGTACTCAACTAATTTTTTTTTTTTTTTTTTTTTCCTTTATTTTTGGACTTTTATACTACATGTATATGTCAGCCCGATTAATCATAACCAATAATTCAATACATCACTAGTTTAACTTAACCTGATAATAGTTTAAACAAAAGACAAGCTCCATCACTGTTAGGGTTTGAGAGTATTGAATTCATAATTCCAACCTGCAATTTGTCCAGTTCTAATTTGTCTAATAATTCCTCTCTCTCAGCTTGAAATTGAACACATTCCATCAACAAATGGTAAACATCATCTATTACTCCACAAGTGTCACATTTAGGGGAAGAAATCTTTCCCATTAGAAAGTCAAAATTGTTTGATGGAATATGTCCGGTTCTTATTCTGTACGCTACAATAATCAATTTTCTACTTAACGGACTATATGTACACCAAGGTATACGCGGAGGTTGACATTGGATAGTTTTATACCATATGCCCTTTTGTAATGATCTCTGATCGAAATATTCTTTCCACAAATCATAACACTGTACTTTATATTTCGTTAATATTTCTGAATAATATGGTTTCACATAAATTTCTTGTCCTTCTGTACTTCCAATTTTCGCCAACCTATCCGCTTCTTCATTACCACGTATCCCAATGTGCGAAGGAACCCACTGCAACCTCAGATCCACTCCATTCTCCGCTAATTCCTCTATTTTAGAGAGTATCTCATATGCTATCGGTGTACCTCTGCGACCAGAGGCGCATCGAGCTATATGATATAAGGCACTCTTACTGTCTGAACATATAACTGCTTTAGTGCTATCAATTGTTTTGATATATGATAGTGCTTCTGAGATCGCAATAAGCTCCAACGACATGATACACACATTTCCAATTATTTTAAAACATCCACTAGCGTTTTCTTGCGAGTGAACATAAAATGAAGCTCCCCTACCTTTCTTACTCATAGATCCATCTGTGTATATTACTAACCAATCAGCATATTTCTCTATTAATTCTTTCATTACAGCGTGTTTCAACACATTGAATTCGTAAGAAACTTTAGCTCGAAGCATGCTCTCTAAGCCAACTGAAATTATATTATTCGCATTAATGCACGTGACCCATGTTGTTAAGGTATACATCTCTAATGGAGAGGACGAGGCAACCTGAACATCTTCAATTTCATTTATAACAGTAGCAAGTAATGGAATCTTTTTTCGTGTCCAATAACTGTTGGTAATAAATGTATTTAGTTCTTTTAACAATGTAATTGTTACATTGTTCGTCCAAGATAGGGATTTTAAACAATATTTGTAGGCTAGGAATCTTCTTCTTATCTGTAATGGCGGAATACATAGCTCACTCTCCATGGTGTGAATCGGCGTAGACTTTATAAAACCACCTATAATTCTCAGTGCTTGATTCTGTATTTTCTGCAATTTATATATATGTGAATTCGCACTATTATCGTAAATAAAACAACTGTAGTCTATACGACTTCTGACTATCGCTATATATATTCTGCGTAAATGTTTGGGATGTATACCCCAAGAAGTACCTGCCAGAACTTTGAGTATATTTAAGTATTTCTGTGACTTTTTGACTACCTCATTAATATGACGTCCCCATCGTAGCGACCTGTCTAGCCATAACCCCAAATACTTGTAACTATCCACTAATTCCAAGGCATGATTGTTTATTTTCAATGTAATATTTTGTCTCCTAAATCCCCTGCTAAAAATACATAATTTTGATTTTTTATTCGACAAACACAATCCTAATTCACTTAGACAGGACGAAAATGTATCTAATGCTTGTTGTAATTTAGTTGTACTATCTGAAGGATTTTTATCTGTACTATACAAGACAAAATCATCAGCGTACTGACACATATGTACATTGTTGATTTTTGAGAATAATTTAAACGTTACCACGTTAAATAATATTGGTGAAATAGGGTCACCCTGGGCCAATCCCAAACTTGTATATCTAATCATAGTGTCATTTTCATTAAATTCGTCAATAATTTTAAGATGTCTTTCATTCAAAAATGTCCATAAATATGAACATAATTTATTACCGATCCCGATTTCATTTAATATCGATAACATTTTATTGACTAATACCTTGTTGTAGGCATTTTCAACATCTACAAAGCACGCAACAGTTGTATAACCTTTCGTGAAACCTAACTGAATTTGTGTAGTCAATCTCGTTAAACAGTCCTGACATGATTGTCCTCTTCTGAAACCCGACGTATATGGAGACAAAATATTGTTTTTCTCTATGAACCACTCAATGCGTTTTGTCAGTATGGAGTGAAGAATCTTACATAAGCATGATATTAAGCATATAGGTCGTAATTTTGGATTGCTATCTGAAGGTGTAGCTGGTTTAGGAATAGGCATCAATACTATATTACGCCACTGCACAGGTACCACACTAGTATTTAAAATATCATTATACAAATTTACTAGAAATATTTTTCCAATGGTTGGTAAATTAAATATCATTGAATAGGAAACTCCGTCCTCACCAGGTGATGTATCCTTAGTTTTTAGCGAATTACACTAATAAGGTTCGAATTACACTAATTAGGTAGTTCAAGAGCTAGATTGAAGAGTTTACGATAAAATCTTTGATCTAGCTCTTGGTCTATACTTAAAAATTGAACTCATTATACCTTCTAAACTAAGACCCGACTAAATCTGTGACTTGGCGACTAATTTCGACTAATTAGCGACTAAATCTGGGAGAAAACAGATCTTCGCTAGGTGCCCTAGTTTTTGAGATATAAAGGTGGCCAAGCTGGGGAGACTCTCTCCAGATCGGCCACCAATGACCCCTTATAACTTTTGAACCAGTGACCGACAAATTCTGATATTTGGCGACAAATTTCGACTAATTAACGACTAAATCTTTGTGTTATCAAAAGTAAAATCCCTGATGGTGGCCAAGCCAGTGTCAGCCACACAAGGAACTCTTGTGCACAAATTGCATGTTTATAGACTCAGCGGTTTAGGCTGTACGTTGTCTGTCAGTGAGTGAATGAATTTAAGATTTTAATTAAGTACTTAGACATTTTATTTTGTGTTTTCAGTGAGCAAGCTCTAGCTGACCCAATTTGTGTAGACGTGAAGACAGAACCACGGAGTGATGTAGTGGACAAGTAAGTAGTCTTCATTATTTTAGAAGGCTTCAAGTCTAGTAAGCAACAATATACTTAGGCTCGTATTTATAATCTAAGTAATTTCATACCTGAGGGTAGAATTCTTAAGTAAAGAAAATGGTGACTATTACTTGGCTAAGAATTCTAAGCTTTGACAGTTCTAACTTCAAGCAATTACTAAACTATAGAAAGAAAATCATTGCTTGAGCAATTACTTTTACTTAAGTAATTACTTGACTATAAACATGAGTGTTACTCTTAGTAAGTAGGGATGTTCGATTTCCTCATAAATTTAAATGACATTCAGTTTATAGTTTGACTTCTTCTAATCTTTTTATCGAATGACTGGATAAAACTCATCCTGTATAATTTTTACTATTACTCTAAAATACTCTGCATATTTTCTATTGGCTCTAAAATACGGATATTTTCTACATTTCTTCCACTGCCTCTTAAAAACATACCATGTCCATGACCCGGAATTAACGCACCACCTCTTATTAAGTGTTCATTGTACTCATCTTTATGAAAAACTTTTACTAGGGGACCAAACCTAAAATAGCGAAAAATATCAGCTGTTCCTTATATTTATGTTCGTATAACTCGGCAAAATGTAGGGAACAGGTGAATTTTTTTCGCGACTTCAGGTTTGGTCCCATAGTAAAAGTTGTTCACAATGATGAGTTCAATGACCCTTTGCTGATTCCGAGATATGTTGTAATGCTTTCTATTAACTCCCACTCTGTATATTTTTCCCATTGGCTTTAAACATCCCACCCTATATTGTATAATTTTTCCTAGTACTTACCCTAAAAATTTCATTCTGTATATTTTTCCGTTTCTTCTAAAAACTCGCCTCGGATATTTTTTACTGATAAGTGATAATAACTGATAAATAATGCACTTATAATCTCATCCTCTACTATTTTTGATTGCAGTACAAACAAGACACTCGCACTAAATGAACCTGCAGGAGCTAAGCGTAAAGCAAGAAAAATACCAAGAAGTGACGTCACACCCTCACTGTAAGTAAAGTCAGGGAAATTAAAAGTTAAGCAAATTGACTCGCAACTTATATTGTCAGTATACTTATTCAAGTCGGTACAATCGACGCAGCCGGCGGGCGTGTACAACCAGATATATGAACGTAAACGAAGCAAAACGGAAAGAAAATATAATTGAAAGGATCGCAGGTGGCGTCCTGTTAGATGTTTCTGCCTACCCCCATGGGGAAAACACGTCAGCGTAGGTAGGTACATATGTTTTCAAAAATCACAATTGTCTTTCTTTGACAGCTGTATCTAACGGCTACAACACGGCTAATTGTCGCAGGTTTTCAATTTGCTTAACAATTAATTTCTCTGACTGTACATTTTGCTCATTTGAGGAGGTATTTTTTAAATGTTGATTCTCGTTAAACCCAGGCAGGCATAATCACTGGTCTAAAAACGGGGAAAGAAAAAAGCGTGAAGACACCGTCATATCCTATAGACCTAAACATTCAAAGACATGTGACATCCAGCACACCGCACTGTGCCGCGCGCTGCACTACGGCCCACTCCCTCTCACAGAGAGGAGGCCTGAGTCCCAGCAGTGGGAACATTATAAGCTGATTCATTAATTACAACCCGTGCGCCCGATGGCATTCCCATCGGCAGAAAATTACGAACTTTCATACAAATGTTCATCCCTATTTAACCCCTTTAAAAATGTTTACTTAGTGCTCATCACCTTCGTTATATAACACTTTGCCCGACCTGGGAATCGAAATCCCCATTAACTCTTTTATCTACACCCATGCTATAAATTCTCTATAAAAGTTTCTGAAACAGTTAGCTTATTGCCAACATTAAAACAGCCAGTGTCATAGTAACCATGGTAACCATAATAGCATCCAAACGGGTGCTTTAATGTTGTACTGAATTTCATAATGCAACTCGTTTTAAAAAAAAGAACATTGTAATGCACGCGCGTTTCACTACAACAGCGCTGTAATTTAAAAAAAGAACTTATTCGAATTCACGTCGTATACTATGACGCCGGCCGCCATGTTCGATACGAGTATTAGTATTGCAAAAAACTGTTTCAGATCCTTTTATAGAGGATTCATAACATGGACGTAGATAAAGTCTTGTATGCAACTGTACATAATTAGGTATTAAAACACTCATGTGATACTATTATCACACTCGGCGAATACTCCTTATGACTTATAGTCAGTTGCATAAATAACTATAAACGTAGATTGCACACCCAGGTATTCAGATAACAATAGAAAATCTATTGTGTCTGCTAACTGGCGTGCGACGGGATAGCTCTTAACATGTCGATTGCACACCATGTGTGCGGATAACAATAACATTTCTATTGTGTCTGCTAATTGGCGCGCGACTGGATAAGGAACTCTTGTGCATGTCATGCTTGTAGCTAGACTCAGCGGCTTAGCCGACGTTCGCACGGACGTAATAATATCGCTACGATTTTTTTTCGCGCACCGGGTTTTAACGCTCTGCTTAGCGCCAAGAGTTGAAAATCCAACAGTGTGTTTTTTCAACGCGCTGGGCTGGGATGCACTCTGTTGTTGTTCGGTTGGATTTTCGAAGCTCGGCTCAACACAGAGAGTTGAAAATCCCGTGCGTGATAAAATCCCGCCGCGACATTTTTTTGCGAACCTCGGCTTAGGGTATGCGTTGTCTGTCAGTCAGTGAATGAATGAAATAATTGATTTTAATTTTTAATAATGTATATGTTGAGCAGGCAACATACACGAGGCGACTGCTCGACTGCGGCGGCCGCGAGTAGCGCGCGGCTCACGGAAGAATTAGACGAGTAAGTACATCAGTACTGCACAAGGTACAATGTCTCACTCTACACTCTTGAACACGGCAATGCTGAATGCTGCGTGCATTCACGAGTAGAAACCCTTACATTGACGCAAGATTCAAAAGCGATGTCCTCCGAGGTAAGAAAAAAAACAATATGCTTGCCTTTTCCAAACTATGGAGCGACTGCCTATCTGACTTCCATAACTCGGTTACTGGGTAAGACTGGTTGTCATACATTGGCCTCTGACTACCCGTAACGACTGTCAGAAATCTACGAATGACAGCCGGGGTGCTTTCCGAGGCACGGACTTGTCTCGATATGTAATGGTTATTCACCCATCAACGAATCGACCGTAGTAAGCAT
Source organism: Cosmia trapezina (assembly GCA_905163495.3). Taxonomy (NCBI): domain Eukaryota; kingdom Metazoa; phylum Arthropoda; class Insecta; order Lepidoptera; family Noctuidae; genus Cosmia; species Cosmia trapezina. The sequence continues at coordinate 7,780,178 of LR991035.1, forward strand.
ACCTTCGATTTATTTAGCCACTAAAGCCGTATACATCCCGACACATCCGTATACATCAGTATACATCCCGACTACAGAACAGTATTTTTTTTTTTTTTTGAAAAAATCTGTGGGACTCTGTTTCTTGTTTTAACTTAAATGTTATCCTACACCTGTGACCCGTTAAGTCGTTTTCGCTTAGCGTTCTTTCCGACTTTTTCGTTTTTTTTTTATCGGCTCCTAAAGGTAGGCTAGCGTGATATTAAATAAATAAAATAAAATAAATATCCTTGGACATTTCACACAACGCCATCTAGTCCCCAGCTAAGCAACTTAATGCTTTTGTTATGGTAACGAGATGGCTGATAAAGTACTTGTATACATTTTTTTTTGTAAATACATACATATTATAGATAGAAAAACACCCAGACTCGGAACAAATACCTACTTGTAGGTCGTACAAATATCTGTTCCGTGCGGGAATCGAACCCGCGACATGCTGTGCGCAGCAGTCAATCGCTCAACCACTGCGCCAACCGTGAATAAAAAATAAAAAAAATATATAAAAAAAATTAAATTATTATTTATATTAAATAATTCAAAATAGTTTATTGCACATGTGAAATGTCAGAAGAGGTGCACGGTTCCAATTGGTTCTTTCCTATCGTGAAGAGCCGGAAATAAACTCCGTGGTTATTCATATTTTCAAATAACAGCGTTATTTAATTATGTATGGGAGGACTGTGTACTTGGGACGACTGAGGAGCTCGTGGCTAAGTAATAACAGCCGCACGGGTCGATCCGTCAGGTTAAGCTACGCTTGCCGGGGTTGGTCAGTGGATGGGTGACCATCTTTACATATCGAGATTCCTCCGTGCCTCGGAAAGCACGTTAAGCCGTTGGTCCGGCTGTTATTCGTGGATCTTTGACAGTCGTTACGGGTCGTCAGAAGCCCGAAAGTCTGACAACCAGTCTTACCAAGGGGTATCGTATTACCCAGTTACTGGGTTGTGGAGGTCAGATAGGCAGTCGCTCCATGTAAAATACTGGTATTCAGCTGCATCCGGTTAGACTGGAAGCCGACCCCAACATAGTTGGGAAAAGGCTAGGCAGATTGATTGAGGACTGTGTACTTGTGTAGGCCTCAAACAACAAATACCAGGTATTTAACAAAATGGTCAACAAAAGTCTACTAGGCCTACAAAGTGCTCACATTCACAAAATAGAAATTAATCTATGTAACAGAAAAATAAAAGAATAAAAAACCGGCCAACAGCGAGTCGGACTCGCGCACCGAGGCGCGAGGGTTCCGTTCCGATTTCTGAAAAAGTGTGCTATTTGGAGACATCGTTTTATTTTTCCTGTAATCTTTACATAAACTTCTACCACATAGAATAATTTCAGATTTTTCTCTATGTAAACTCTTTGAAATCCGACGAAAAAAACAAACTCTTTTAAGCTTTAATTTAGTAATAGTTTTTTTTATACTCTCGCAGCATCCAAACGCCTGGATGTATTGTAATGATTGACATTTTTAAAGCAAGTGTATTTGTTTTTTTCTTTATTTCAGAAGCGGTCTGTTCGGAGACACAGAAATAAAAGTGGAGGAAATAGAAATACATGAAGAAGGAGTTAGTTAATTTTATTATTGTCAAATTCATGAGTTTTATCTTATTACTTATTCTTAGGTTTTATGTGATAAAAATAAGACATTTTTGTTATATTTTCTGAAATGTTTGATCCCGATGTTTAGAATGAGCAGTCACAGAAACGAGCATAACCTTACAGTTACGCAACATAGAAAAGCGTTTTTCTTGTGAAATAAAAATTAGATGTTTGAGCAAAGCCCTGTTTCATAATATTTAGGCATCATCATCATCCTCATCAGCTACAGCAGAGCTCTGCTGCACACAGGGCTCTCCTATCGCACGTCATTCAGCTCGGCTCTCGGCAGCTCCCTCCAGCTGCTGCCAGCCAGCCTGCCAGGATCCTCGCTCCACCTAGCCGGAGGGCGTCCTACCTTACGTTTGTCGATCCGCGGTCTCCACTCTCATAGTATGGTTTCGATAACACTAGGTATGTTCGTCACACCATAAAATATCTATCAATACTTTACGAGAAAGTCGCTTTTGAATCTTGCGTAACTGTAAGGTATCTATGCTGGTGACGGGACATTAATGCTAGTTTCAACGCTTAGTAGGGTCAGCAGCGGACATTATATCTAAATTGATGCAAAATTCTTTACTCAGGATTCAGTATTTGGTGTAGTGTAGAATTTGTGTTATTTTAATAATATAGTATACTGCTTCTGCCCGCGACTTCGCCCGCGTGGTAGTTAACTATACTATAAAATAAAACATGGCGTGGCACTCGGCAATAGTGTAGTCTACCAGTGAAAGAATTTTATACCTTCAATCAGTACTTCCAGAGATTACCTCCTACATCTAAACTTACCAACTTTACCTATTAATAGTATTAGTGTATATTTTTTAGTAATTCGTGTTCAGAACGAACACGAATTAGCGGATGGTTGTCCCTTACACCCTGTATTTGAGTTTAATATGAATGCATGATAAACTCTGGAAATCTGGATGTTTTATTAATTAATTCATTTATAAACCTTGCGAAGCAGGGGCGGGTCTTGCCTTTTCCCAACTATGCTGGGGTCGGCTTCCAGTCTAACCCGATGCAGCTGAATACCAGTATTTTACACGGGGCGACTGCCTCCACAACCCAGTTACTGGTTAATACGATACCCCATAGTAAGACTGGTCGCTAGTTATTATTTAAAAAATCTGAAATATTTCATCGTCTTCGTTACCGACTGTTGGTACACACGGCTACAGATCAAGCTGTACATTTCCAGTATAAGCTGATCACGCATTGTATAGGATTTCCTTACAATGAGGGGTCAGTGTAAACTGGATTTGTATAGCTTGATGTGTAGCTGTGCGTGCTATCCTAATTTTGATCGCTTATTATTATTTTTTTGTTTAATTAATAATTGAAGACATGAGTGGATGAAGGTGATATGTCGCAAAATTCTAATTTCGAGAAAATTGAGTTCAAAGTTTCGCATAAACATTTTAGGATATTTCAAAACGCCTTATTCAATAAGGGCGCCAACCGTTTAGTATTTTTAAAATAGGGGAGAAATTAAAGAATTGAATTCATTCCACATTCTTCCAATATTTATTAAAAATAATAGTGTACATGACACCTTCATCAAATAGTGAATTTCTAAAACAGCCACAAACGTGGTTGTTTTAAGGTTTAAAATGTTTGTATGTACATAACACCATCATCCATGCATAGAACAGCGAAAATCTAAAAATGCGACATATCACCTTCATCCACTCATGTCTTCAATTTGCTTTACGTGCGTAGCTTGGCCTAAAACGAGTGACTGTTAGGTCTAAAGACAACTCCATTCCTATGGAAATGGATGATTACGTTTTCTACTTTAAATAGTCATTAAGTTTTAATTTTGCTGTGAACATGTCAATATTTCTGTATTTCCTAATTACTTCTTAGCCTTTTCCCAACTATGTTGCGATCGGCGTTTAGTCTAACCGGATGCAGCTGATTACCAGTATTTTACATGGAGCGACTGCATATCTGACCTCCACAACCCAATGACAGGGTAAAACGATGCCTTTGACAATACTGGTTGTCAGACTTTCGGGCTTCTGACTACTCGTAACGACTTGTAAGATTAATTTCTTTTTTTTTATGTTTTCTCGAGAATCCTAAACCGTATCTAGGGGTAAACGATATACTAATTGGCATTCTAATGCTCGGTTTCTGAGGTATTTAAACGGAGTTTATACATTCGTTAGTCATTATTGGTTCGATATCGTGTTTCTGAACAATACGCTAAGGAAGAATTTAACTTAAAAGTCGAGTGATCGAGGTTATATCTGAGGGCCTCAAAAACCGAGCATAAGGAAATAGATAATTTTGTCGAATTACTAGCTATTGAGAGTTTTAACTCCTTTTAAGAATTCTTCAGCAACCGACTTCTACTAGTACCTAATTGGTCAATTGTTGTAAATAAATGTTGGTATCTAATATTTTTAATTATTTGTCGGGTTCTAGTTTTTAGAGGCATTAATAAAATGACGCATTAAGTTTAAAAATAAATGTTTAATTAACTTAAAAGCTAACTTTACTTATTTCTACGGAATGTTACAATCATTGGTACTTAAGCATAAATGGCACTACAAATTATGTATAATAATTGGCACTATTGGTAGTTATATAAAGTACCAAATACCCAGACTATGTATTTTTATGTAATGGCCTTCTAATATTTTTAGTAGATCTTCATCTGAAAGAGGTAAGGCCCTCCCCTTACCTCTTTCAGATGAAGATCTACTAAAAAGGGGGGTTGGATGAGGTAGTTGGTTTCTTTCTTTCTTCACATACATTTTTGATGTCTTTTTTAGTGAAACCTTTCTTGTTTTCTTGATATTTCACTGTAAATTCTTCGTTTTTAGTGAAATCTTTCCTATTCTCGATATTTTATGGATAAAGGCTGCCGTGTATATTCGTCCTATTCCGCAATTGTTGGTTGTATTGGTATAAAGGCACTTTTTCTGTTTCGGTAATTCCTTATTTTTTTCTGAATTTGTTGTATTTGCAGGTTTTAATAAAACATTTGAGAGTATTATTAAGTTTGACAAATTAATATAAACCTGCTAAAGAGGTTTCAGACTAGAGTTATTTGCTTTATTCGGTTGTCTATTAGCGTTCTTCTTGTTTTGGCTGTCAATTTATTTCTTAGCTTTGGCGATTTTTATTCAAAAAGAGATTGACACTTTTTATGACATGCTTAGATTATGTTTGTCGTGAAAATCCTATTCTACATTCTACTAGATTCGATGATACATTTAACTAGCTGGCTCTCTTCATGACTAGATAAAACGGTGTCAGGACAGGACTAGGTCGACTTTTCACAAAATCTTTAGAAAGACGGAACTGCAAAGTTGCACGTGGAATGTTAAGAGCGTTGTTGCATTTTTCATACGTAAATCGAGAACTTGGGAGATTTTGAAGTGATTTTGGTCACATAATTTATTTTTTTAGCTTCTTTTGACTTCAATCATCGTAATTATCATATATTTTTATTTAAAGTCTATTAACAAAAACTTGTTCAAATTGAATTATTGACTACGAAAACAGTAGATTTCGAAGGCGCGATTTCCAGATGACGCGCGAAGGCTCAACTTTGAAGTAATCTTACACCAATTATTACTACTAATTAAGAAAGTAAAGTGGTATTCATTCGAAGAGGCATATCCTGAAATTTAAAATGCATTGAGAAAAGTTTGATTTTTAATTCAGTAACTTGTATTTTAATCACGTCTAAGATAATCAAAAATCGAGAAATCGACTACAAAAAAACACGTCATTTCTCAGAATCTAAAAGTCATTTGGCAACACAAATCATTTTATATGTAAGAAGAAAGATTGTACTATTATATGTGTAAAAAATAAAACATATATGTCTTCAATCATTTACGAAAATAATTTTTTAAAGTGAGTATAAAATCGGGTGCATCGAACGGCCTAAGTCAGTCGCGCTCTGGCGCTCGTCGACGCAGGGCCTATGTCGGTTGACCTCCCGCCGCCGCGCATGCGCCTCGCGTGATATATAGTAAATTGTAGTGCGACTAAATATTTTTAATCCTTTCATTTAAGTAATATTTTAAGAAGCTAAAGTGGTAGGTACACTTACTTTAGGAGAATTATGTTACAATTCTTGAATTATGTTGTATTACTTGTAATATTGATATTGTAATTACAGTATCAATAATACAATATAATTTGGTCAAAATGTAAATCCAAGATGGTGGCTGCGAAAATTTTTAAATTTTTCGTCATGGGGATCGTTCCCATTGTTCTCGAGGATGCTAAAGCCGATAGTGACGTTAAAATGTAAATCGAAGATAGCGGCTGCGAACATTTTCAAATTTTTCGTCATGGGTATCGTTTTCGTGGTTCTTGTGGGTGCTAACGTCGATAGTGTAGTCAAAATGTAAATCCAAGATGGCTACAAGAATTTTGGAGGATAAATATGGCGAAAAAATTTAAATCACATTTTTATTTGAAATCTCTACTGCCACAATCTCTATTGTGGATCCGTGACAAAGGAGACGGAAACCATGTCATATAAACTTGGGCCTGGGCCTGGGTTGTAAAAAGATGAAATTGGTGTCAATTTATAGCTACTATATTATCAAACCATCACTGAACATTTTGCGGATTTTCGCGGTCTGAGTTCCGAGTTAAAAGAGATGTAATAAAAGTGAGGTTACATAACGATCTACATGTAGGTACTTAACAGCTGATTTTTGAAGTTCTTCAGCTCGACGACCACGTAAACTACAGCCTCTAGTCACTTTGCCACAATTTACACAACGATCCATGGTGCCAATATGAAATCGGTAGGCTGGTCGTAATATACAAAATAACAAGTTCAAGTCCAACGTTTATGCGGGGTTCTCCGTACCGTGTCCGGTGTGGTAGCAAGGTTTGTACAAGAAGCAAGATTAGAAGTCCGCAGAAAGAAAACAGGGGTCGAGGAAAACATCAATAAAACTATTGGAAATACACTCAAATCGCGACCGCACTAAACGATACGAAACGAGTGAGGCATAGATAAAGGCGCTATATAAAGGTGTGTCCAAATATAGAGCGGCATTTGAGCGCGGCTGCCATGCGCGGCTAGCCGCGCTCTGATCGGACAAGGGCCGTGCGCGGCGGTGTTGAGCGTAATATATCTTCTCGTCTCACATCAGTGATGACCTCTGGCACTGAAACGTGCTCGGTCACAACATAATGGGTCTCAATAATAATCAGCCTATAATGTTCCCACTGCTGGGACACAGGGCTCTTCTCGGTGAGAGGGAGTGGGCCGTAATACACCACGAGGACCCAGTGCGGGTTGGTAGATGTCACATGTCTTCGAATTTTTGGTTCTAGGCGGTTTCCTCACGATATTGTCCTTCACTGTTTTGAGAGTAGTGGTGATGAAATTATTTACACAAAGTGCCTGCCTGAGTTCGAAACCATGACCTATTCATAAGTCGGGATCGTTACCATTGGGCCACCATTGCATTGCTCTCATGGGCCGCATGGAGCAGTCAATCATCCCTTCTAGGATGATTGACTTCACTATCGGCTTCATCCTCGAGAACTATGAAAACGACACCCATGACGAAAAATTTGAAAATGTTCGCAGCCACCATCTCGGATTTACATTTTAACGCCAATGTCGGCTTTAGCACACTCAAGAACTATGAGGGCGACATCCATGACGAAAAGTTTTAAAGTTTTCGCAGCCGCCATCTTGGATTTTAATTTTGACTTCACTTTTGGCTATAGTCGAAATCGAAAACTATGAAAACGATACCTATACAAATCCTTATCACTTACTACTGACGTGCGACGTGTGGTCGACTATATACATTAGGTCGACTGGGCACGTACAATACCTGCCTAGGCTAATAAACATTATAAAACCTAACCCACACGAACGCAGCAGTACTATTATTTATTCTGTGGCAGCGGGGTGACCTACCTATTTGAAATTTGAAAACAGTAAACCAAACATTTGCGCATGAGGCGGCTTTATGTATTTATGTATTATTGTTGGTTCAAATTCAACTGTTTTATGAACTTGATGCGGTTGCTAAACCTATAATGCCGCAAGAAAAATAAATAATTATAGCTAGCGCGTGGCGTCTTTATCTACATTGAAATAGGGCTTAAATTGAACTGTTTTACACAAAAAACGATGATTTTGGACAAAAGATGGCTCCACTGTTAACAAAATTTTATTCTGATTGTGTTCTCCCAGAAATTATAGATCCAAGGAAAAGTCGATCAATCCCCTTAGACAAATAAATAAAATAAATAATAAATAAATATCCTTGGACATTTCACACAACGCCATCTAGTCCCAAGCTAAGCAACCTAATGCTTGTGTCATGGTAACGAGATGGCTGATAAACTACTTATATACATTTTTTTTGTAAATACATACATATTATAGATAGAAAAACACCCAGACTCGGAAACAAATACTTGTAGGTCGTACAAATATTTGTTCCGTGCGGGAATCGAACCCACGACATGCTGCGCAGCAGTCAATTGCTCAGCCACTGCGCCAACCTTGTCGTCAAATACAAATACTTTTATAAAACTTCAATTACTTATAAGTATACAAATACTTAAGCAAATAAGTAAAATGAGTTTAGTTTTTATAAGTACTAATAATGCATTGTGGACAGTCTTTTTATTTTCTCCGTAAACCTCTAGCTTTTACTTCAAAAAAATATAGGTACGCCATAGCTACAGATCAAGATCGTTTAGTCGTCGCAGCATCGCAACTGTGTGCCGTACATGAGGAAAAACGCACACACGCGCACTCGCTACGCGGCGTGGAGCGTCAGATGTTTAAAATCCGAGCGCGAAAATAGGGAACCACAGTCTTAAATGTTCGCGCGGCTGTTTTTTTTTTCCATAAGTGCCATTTTTATAGCTTCCAAAGCTTTTTCCCGGTCTGCATCCGAATATGTTTTCGAATATTTCCTACCACTCTGAACTTTCGGCATTCTTCATTAATCTAAAATATAAAATACTAGCGGCCCCGACAGACGTTGTCCTGTCTGAACGATCCTAGAACCCGACTGCAGCGCCACCTACCAGGTTCAATTGTGTTTTCAAACCATCCAGGAACCCATTCAAATATACACACAAAATTTCATCTAAATCGGTGTACCCGTTGATAAACCACGTTTTATCAGATTTTTTTAAGGATCCTATGTCCGTCTCCTAGTTCTAAGCTACCTACCCACCAATTTTCAGCCAAATCGGTTCAGCCGTTCTTGAGTTAAAAATAGTGTAATAATAATAATCATTATAAAGGAAGTGACTAATGAGATGACGGCTAATAGAGATGTAATAGAAGAAGAAGACATAATATTTGGACCCCAAATAATTAAAGCTAGGTTGGTACAGTAAGCCACACGTCAGCAGTCATACCTTTATGTTGAGCTGGCTTAGCTTAATACAGAGGTAAATAAAATAGAATATGAAGCCAGATAATGCTGGTTTTGTTACAACTTACCTGCCCTACCGTTCTATGTAAGTATAGTACGATAGGCTGTATGTGTCAACGTTCAAAGGGATATTGCTTTCGTTAGCTCGTCGTCCCTGGAGACTACAATTAAAATCGCAAAAACTCAACGTTTCAGGAAAAAATAAGAACCGATTTTTTGTATAGCCAAAAGTAAAAGTGAGAGAGCAGATTTTATAATTTAAGTATTGTTTTAGTATTAAAAAAACATTAATTTACTTTAAAATTCAGTTAAAAAATATTATATCCTAAACTAACTAAAACTATTAAAAAACTAAAATATGGCGTCGAAAAATTCCTCAGCATCGCTATCGACTGGTAAAGTACACACGTTATATGGCAATTAATGCTAATTCTCTGGCCAAGGTAAAAGTCAGCCCTTGGGTCACGGGAAGTGTCAATAATTAATTAGATTTACTAATTAGAAGATGTTAAAAAATTATGATACCAAGGAACGCACGCATAAATATTTGAGGAACTTCTATTCAAATCTGCTTAATACACTTTTCAACCTTTTTAATTCTTTAAAAAAAATACAGACAAAAGTTTAGTCACCCTTTTTAAATAGTTTACACAAAATACATTTCTGAACGCATGCATAAATGTCAATCACAGTATTTGACAGGATGACAGGAGGAAAACAAATGTTTGACAGGTACGAAACAAAGGAACATAATTAAATGGAAAATGATTCATTTTCATAATTATTTATTTTTAAGTTTTCATTGTTTTTAAAATGTATTCTGCTATTCAGGGCGGAGACAAATCCAACGAAACAAAAACCATGAAAATTGATCCAGCCGATCTCGAGTTATAAGTGTTGTAACAAACCCGTCTTTGTTTTATATATATAGATTTATAGTTTGGCCTTGGAATCATTAAAAGATATACTAATGATTGGCAGTGATAAAAATTGATGTTTGACAAAAGAAATCTTGAATTACCAAAAGATAAAGTTTTAAATCGATTTAAATATTGGATTACCTAAGAATTTGACACGAAACGTCCCTTTTTTTTTTGTGGATGGGAAATCATCAAATGACTTCTCCCGCTCTGGGCGGAGCGGAAGGGTGTGTCAGACTTTTACTGACTAAAACCCACCCGTGTTCCTTCAGTTGCCTGTGTCAGGGCAACGGTATCTCTTTCGAATAAACCGCGACCCCGGCGGCATCGGTCCTATCGGACCCCATCACTGCTGACATCTCTTTGTGGCACGCGTGGAACACGACGCGCCGTCGACCTGGGCCTGGTCCTGACTGGACGGCGAGCTACGCTGGCTGAGAATCGGCTACTGATTCCCGCCGCTCAGGGCGTCTCCTGCGGCGACTAGGGGCGTGAGGACGCGACAGTTGCCTCTCCCTCACGCGTTCCGCCTAACACCGCGCGTGTGAGTGCGTGGACAGGAAACCTCCCCGAGTGCCCGAGGCTGGAGTTCCCTTACGGATACGTCCGGGCGGAAGGCCAATAGTCTCCGGGACGGTGGACCCTGGGGTTCGCGCAATGAGCCCGTATGGGAATATCCTGTCGGAGGTACGCTCCAACGTGTGTCCCTCTGTTTTAAGCAGAGACGCACAGCGGCGGAGTAAGAGCAGGCTCCGTATGCACTAACCCTGCCGCCGGTCAGGCAGGAGGAAGTCATTAGTCTCGTAGCCCCGAAGATTGTCAAGGTCATGTGACTTTTGACTGGCTGCTCTGACTTTTGACGGGGGGTCGAGGGTCTTTGCTTAACCGCCCAGGCCGCGAGGAAGAAAACCTCTATAAACAATCACCCCAAACCTCCAAGCGGCGGCGCACCATGAGAGAGGTTAGAGTAGCTTGATTAATGGGTAGCTAAATTAGCCTCTAGTGCGAACAGTTTTTGAGCCAGCTTTATCACTGGTTCAAAACTGGCGCGATGGGCGCGAAGGGTCCATTTAAAAGCTCGGAGTGCATAGTGTGTACTGCTGGGAAGAACCAAAAGTTCTTCCTAAAGTGGCCCAAAAATTCGGGGGATGGCCAGAGGTCCTCCTCGGCCCGCAGAAAACTTGCGCCGGCCGAGAGGATCGCCATGGAATCATCTGGCGGTGAGTCGGGCGCCACTGGCGGTACAATTGGAGCGAGCGGCCAGGTTCGAGGAGGTCGTAGTCGCTGCAATTAAGGGTGTGGCCTTGACCAGGAATCAGTCCTCTAAACACAAGACCATACCCGCAGTCACGGCATCCATTATGGCGGCAGCGGAGACAATGCTTCAAGGGCCTCCGTCGGACGAAATGTCCGAGATGCGGACGGAGGTCGCCCGCTTGACAGCCGCCATGCAGCTTCTCCGAAAGGAGAACGAGGAGCTCCGAGCGGACCTGGCCGAGCTCCGAGGAGCCGGCCCCCGGGAACTATCGCAGTGGGGGCGCAGCAAGGGCAGGGCGGGCCACCCTTGCTGCGCCCCTCATGCGATACTGCCCTTGAGGACCGGGTACTGGTCCTGGTGCGGAAGGAGCTGGCTGCCTTCAACAGGCGGTTCTCCGTCCTGGAGGGCATTGTCCTGCGGCCCGACCGCTGACGCTCTGGCCGAGGTAAAGAAAAATGGTTGAGGTTTGAATCATTAAGTGTTACCAGTGTAAGAAATTGTATATTTTAGAGTCTGGGCGGAAAAAGAATAGGCATAAGATTTGAGGGCGCAGCTGTGTATTACCGTATTTGTGATGTTATCAATTGATACTGTTACGTCATTCTTGTGCGACTGCAATATCTTGATTATTTTGAGGCTGTGTAGAATATTATGTTTTCAGATTCTGTCTTAATAATTCTTTTAATCATAATGTTAGTTCTATTTTACGCCACGCCTATTCTCTTTTAAATCTTTTAAATGCTCTAACCTTTCCGCATAGACTACCAATAATTGTGTTGATATAACATAAAAAGAAAACGTTCTTAGCACTTAGAATAAATTAGTAACGTGCCTGGGGGCTGCCAACATTAGTACTGTCACAGATTAATTTTATTTTTTTTAATTAATCTGTGGTACTGTTTACCGGTAGAATAACAATTTCCAATGTAAAACAATTATACTAGGTACCTATAATAACCAATGTAAAATAATTATACTAGGTACCTATAAATTTCATTATTGATTGATTGTTCAAACTTTATTTAAACACTCGTGATGATTTTTACAATAAAAAAAAATACCGCTCAGTACTTGTTTTATTTTCTTTTCTGCAATGACTAAGCGGTGTGACTGACACTGTCATGGCCACCATCAGGATTTTAGTTTTGATACCACAAAAAAATTGTCAAAAATTGCCGCCAAATATCAGAATTTGTCGGTCACTGGTTCAAAAGTTATAAGGGGTCATTGGTGGCCGATCTGGAGAGAGTCTCCCCAGCTTGGCCACCTTTATATCTCAAAAACTAGGGCACCTAGCGAAGATCTGTTTTCTCCCAGATTTAGTCGCTAATTAGTCGAAATTAATCGCCAAGTCACAGATTTAGTCGGGTCTTAGTTTAGAAGATATAATGAGTTCAATTTTTAAGTATAGTTCAAGAGCTAGATTGAAGAGTTTACGATAAAATCTTAAATCCAGCTCTTGGTCTATACTTTGGGAATGTTCACTAAATCCTAAGCACATTTTCAGAGTTTAAACAAAGTGGCCCTCACACCACACGCAAATAGACACCCTGTATCACATTTGAAAGGTTTTTCGCCAGTGTGTATTCGGGTATGTTGTGATAAATGACCCTTTTGAATAAAACTACGCTGACATACATCACACTTGTAAGATTTTTCACCAATTTGTGTACACACGGCTATAGTTACATACATTTCCAGTTTACACTGACCTCTCATTGTAAGGAAATCCTATATAATGCGAGATCAGCTTATACTGGAAATGTATAGCTTGATCTGTAGCCGTGCGTACGAGATGTTGTATCATTTTTGTTACTCGAGTAAAAGTACGCTGATCACAGTAAGGCTCTTTGAGTAAAAGTAAGAGTATTATACCTATTGGTATGGACGTACGTTTTTGAGTAGTCCGGATCGTGTGCGTTACCGCAGCCAGAAAATGTCGAAAATCGTCATTTGAATTTTATAGATAATCAGTGCCTCGGCTTCTGTAATTGTACCATCGATTTTTAAATTTGTACCTCTAATAGTTTTTTAGTTATTTGACAAAAACAGTTCTGGCTGGCGTAACGTTACCGTAGCCAGAAGTTTTGTTTATTAATGGGTATATTGAAATAAATTGTAGCCAAATATTTAGTGCCTCAGACGAGGTAAATGTACCAACTTAATTTGTATTTGTATCTGTTATGGTTGCGAAGATATTCAAGATCCTGCTGCGGTAACGTTTACATGTTTGCTGGATCTCTGAAACGGATAAGCCCCCTTTTATAGTATTTTGCACACGACTTCTTATGAGTTAGCTTGAATTTGTTCCTCAATAATAAAACAAAAAAATTGCACCGTTAAGGAGTTATTTAGGTAAATAGAAATATGCTTTAATCGATCCTAGCACTTCGAATAGGAGCTCTAAAGACTTACTTGCAACGTTATGTTATAGCTTATAACTGCCTTCAAATGTACCTGAAGTTTAATTTATTATCCTGTAAGCAATTAATAAATTATGATGAAATTTAAATTTACTTCGGGACATGATGCGCAGCGGTTTTTTAAACCACCGTTTAACCGAGATTCTTTAGGATTTATGAAGTGAAAGTTATATCAATAATCAGTGCTTTTATTCAATTTTATGTCTGTACATTTGCAACGTAATCCACTCAATAATTAACGAGATAATCGAAAAATAGTCACTAAGATGTGTGTGACCACGGTAACCCGGCCAAGTTTAGATGGTTACAGAAAAGCGGACCTTTAATACATTACGCTAACCTTCTGAAAATTACAGTATAATAGTCTTATAATTTTGGTACAGACGCGTACATTATGTTTTGAGTGAAAAATATAACCTTCTACCTAATAAATAATAATGAACTTTTAAATTCAATAGTTTTATTTACTTATGTAGGTACCTATATAAGCACGTAAGTACAGACTAGTCTTTATGAATCTATACTATAATATTATAAATTCGAAAGTAACTCTTATCTGTCTGTCTGTCTGTTACCTTTTCACGCCTAAACCACTGAACGGATCTTGAAAAAATTTGGCAAGGCTGACATGGCATCCTGGCGAAGGCTACTTTTTGCCTCAAAAATAATCCTGCGGGGGGTGACATAGGGGATGAAAGTTTGTATGGGAAACCCAGCATTATTAGTGATACCTAAGTATGAAAATTGAAATTTATGCTTTTGGAAAAGGAAATAAAATTAGAAAAATAGGGGTTGATTTTAAAATACACAAAAATGCACGGATTTCGTTAGAAATTATTAATTTATTACCTACAAGAAATAACTTTTGAACAAGTGGATACTCGGTCTAAAGTTTTTTTTTTATTAGAACGTGACCGGCATAGTAAATATCTAAACAAAGTCCCCCCCACGCCGCGTCTGTCTGTCTGTTTGAATGAGATAAACTCAAAAACTATTGAACGTGTTTTTATACGGTTTTCACGTTTTCAGCAATGGATAGAGTGATTCAGTGTATATTCATTAAGTTTTTGTCTAAATTGGCTGAAATATGACGATGATTGTTGAAGAGTCGTGAAAAATCATGCCGACTGGAAGCTTTAAGGCCACCATACACGGCAACGATATATCGTAAGGATTTGAGTTTGCACAGTTATATCGGACGGCTTTATGTTCTCCACATGTAAGTACGCTGAACGTATACATGTAGAGAGCATAGGGCCGTCCGAACGTACTACGTTCCCATGGAATACTTTCCATCATCCACGCGGGCGAAGCCGCGGGCAAAAGCTAGTACTTACAATAAGCCTCTTATCTTACCCGGAACCCTTAACGGAAACGCACCGCAGTGCGCGCTCGCACGGCGCCCGCCCTAAGGGCGAGCGTTTTTCTACCGCATAATCTGTGAAGTATGGAATGTCTTTGAAGTGCGCGCACTGCGGTCATGCGTTTTGTTACTGTAGGCCCCGCCCAGTGCGGCAGAACTACCGGAAACGCACCGCAGTGCGCGCTCGCTCTTAATACGGGTTTTTACCAGCGACAGTTCATATATTCTTTGCTTGCACGACGTAATTTTACGCCAGTAGTCTGAAAATGGGTTTATATGTACCTAGGTACCTCACTACGGGTAAGATAAGAGGCTTATTGTAAGTACTAGCTTTTGCCCGCGGCTTCGCCCGCGTGGATGATGGAAAGTATTCCATGGGAACGTAGTACGTTCGGACGGCCCTATGCTCTCTACATGTATACGTTCAGCGTACTTACATGTGGAGAACATAACGCCGTCCGATAAACTGTGCAAACTCAAATCCTTACGATATATCGTTGCCGTGTATGGTGGCCTTAAAGCTTCCAGTCGGCATGATTTTTCACGACTCTTCAACAATCATCGTCATATTTCAGCCGATTTAGACAAAAACTTAATGAATATACACTGAATCACTCTATCCATTGCTGAAAACGTGAAAACCGTATAAAAACACGTTCAATAGTTTTTGAGTTTATCTCATTCAAACAGACAGACTGACGCGGCGTGGGGGGGACTTTGTTTAGATATTTACTATGCCAGTCACGTTCTAATAAAAAAAAAAACTTTAGACCGAGTATCCACTTGTTCAAAAGTTATTTCTTGTAGGTAATAAATTAATAATTTCTAACGAAATCCGTGCATTTTTGTGTATTTTAAAATCAACCCCTATTTTTCTAATTTTATTTCCTACCAAAAGCATAAATTTCAATTTTCATACTTAGGTATCACTAATAATGCTGGGTTTCCTATACAAACTTTCATCCCCTATGTCACCCCCCGTAGGATTATTTTTGAGGCAAAAAGTAGCCTTCGCCAGGATGCCATGTCAGCCTTGCCAAATTTTTTCAAGATCCGTTCAGTGGTTTAGGCGTGAAAAGGTAACAGACAGACAGACAGATAAGAGTTACTTTCGAATTTATAATATTATAGTATAGATTCATAAAGACTAGTCTGTACTTACGTGCTTATATAGGTACCTACATAAGTAAATAAAACTATTGAATTTAAAAGTTTTAAAACTTCTATCACTAGCTATGTAGTACAAACCATGTTAAAGAAAATAAACTATTTGTATATTTGTATTTGTATTTGAAAAGTTCATTATTATTTATTAGGTACAAGGTTATATTTTTCACTCAAAACATAATGTACGCGTCTGTACCAAAATTATAAGACTATTATACTGTAATTTTCAGAAGGTTAGCGTAATGTATTAAAGGTCCGCTTTTCTGTAACCATCTAAACTTGGCCGGGTTACCGTGGTCACACACATCATAGTGACTATTTTTCGATTATCTCGTTAATTATTGAGTGGATTACATTGCAAATGTACAGGCATAAAATTGAATAAAAGCACTAATTATTGATATAACTTTCACTTCATAAATCCTAAAGAATCTCGATTAAACGGTGGTTTAAAAAACCGCTGCGCATCATGTCCCGAAGTAAATTTAAATTTCATCATAATTTATTAATTGCTTACACGATAATAAATTAAACTTCAGATACATTTGAAGGCAGTTATAAGCTATAACATAACGTTGCAAGTAAGTCTTTAGAGCTCCTATTCGAAGTGCTAGGATCGATTAAAGCATATTTCTATTTACCTAAATAACTCCTTAACGGTGCAATTTTTTTGTTTTATTATTGAGGAACAAATTCAAGCTAACTCATAAGAAGTCGTGTGCAAAATACTATAAAAGGGGGCTTATCCGTTTCAGAGATCCAGCAAACATGTAAACGTTACCGCAGCAGGATCTTGAATATCTTCGCAACCATAACAGATACAAATACAAATTAAGTTGGTACATTTACCTCGTCTGAGGCACTAAATATTTGGCTACAATTTATTTCAATATACCCATTAATAAACAAAACTTCTGGCTGCGGTAACGTTACGCCAGCCAGAACTGTTTTTGTCAAATAACTAAAAAACTATTAGAGGTACAAATTTAAAAATCGATGGTACAATTACAGAAGCCGAGGCACTGATTATCTATAAAATTCAAATGACGATTTTCGACATTTTCTGGCTGCGGTAACGCACACGTCCGGATCCGGTCGAGTCGGATTTGCCTTTATTCGTTTGCTCGGCTATTGCATATTCTTGTTTTGTGTCCAGTTTTGGTTTATTCCCTGTGATTATAAATCTGGTAGTTTGGAGGCCTGTGTCCCAGCAGTGGGAACTACAGACTGATTACGCTTTTGTTGGTCATCGCAGAAAAGTAAAACAAGAACAAAGCGACATTATTTTTTTATTATAAAAATCATGAAGAGTCAGTCAAGTTGAAATAATCAACAATAAAATTTAAAGTAGTATAAAAATTATTTTAACTAGCAAATTGTAATTCTTCAATAGATTCTACAGATTAGGATACTCGAGAAAAACTATGTGAACAAAAATGAAATGCTGATCGTTGGTAAGCGCATCACTATAAAACGGCTGGACCGATTTAGCTATTTGTTCGTTTTAAAATGTTTGTAATAGTCCGAATTACGTTCTATGGAAATAAAAATTGGAAAAGTTGCCCAGAGAAAGGAAAATTCGGGAAAAACTTAGTGCTTTTTTTCTACAAGCTGTGCTAGTACAATAATAAAGAAATTAAAATTAAGTAATTACGAAATACAGAAATATTGACTGACCTATTCACAACCAAATTAAAACATACGACTATTTAAGTAGAAAACGTAATCATCCATTTCCATAGGAATAAAATCGACTAACTTTATAATAGTCAGAAAAAATATACACTATACAACAACGTGTACACGTTGTATAAAAATAATATGCGATCAAAATTAAAATAATACAGTCGACAACCAAGACGGTGAACACTTCTGATTTATAAATAACTAGCTTTTGCCCGCGGCTTCGCCCGCGTGGATGTCGGAAAATATCCCATGGGAACGTTCATGTGGAAAACATAGGGCATATCCCTAAATTAAGAAATGCTGGGTTTCCCATACAAACTTTCATCCCTTTTATCACCCCTTGTAGGATTTTGTAAGACAAAAAGTAGCCCATGTCCTTTCCCAGGATGCTATCTATAGCTTTGCCAAATTTTATCGAAATCCGTGCAGTTTTGTAAATTTTAAAATCAACCCCTATTTTACCAACTTAGGGGATGATTTTTAAAAAAACGCTGACCCGCATATTTCTTAACTTCTTAGGTACCAATAGCATAAATTTGTTATCCCTAAGTTAAGAAATACTGGGTTTCCCTTACAAACTTTCATCCCCTATATTATTCCCCTATACTATTTTTGAAAAAAATAGTATCCTATGTCCTTTTCCAGGATGCTATATAAAGCCTTGCCAAATTATGTCGAAATCCTTGCAGTTTTGTAAATTTTAAAATCAACCCCGATTTTGCCCCCTTAGGGGATGATTTTTCAAAAACGCTGAGCCGCATATTTCTTTATTACCTATCAAAAGCATACATTTTAATTTTCACATCCCTAACTTAAGAAATACTGAGTTTCCCATACAAACTTTAATCCACTATATCACCCCCTGTAAGATTATTTTTTAAGACCAAAAGTAGCCTGTGTCCTTCCCCAGGATGTTATATAAAGCCTTGCCAAATTTTATCGAAATCCGTGCAGTTTTGTAAATTTTAAAATCAACCCCTATTTTACCCCTTAGGGGATGATTTTTCAAAAATGCTGAATCGCATATTTCTTAATTTCCTACCAATAGCATAAATTTTTTCATCCCTAACTTAAGAAATACTGGGTTTCCTTACAAACTTTCATCCCCTATATCACCCCCTGTAGTATTGTTTTTAAAAGTATCCTATGTCCTTTCCCAGGATGCTATAGAAAGCCTTGCCAAATTTTGTCGAAATCCGTGCAGTTTTGTAAATTTTAAAATCAACCCCGATTTTAGCCCCTTCGGGGATGATTTTTCAAAAACGCTGAACCGCATATTTCTTTATTTCCTATCAAAAGCATACATTTTAATTTTCACATCCCTAACTTAAGAAATACTGAGTTTCGCATACAAACTTTCATCCCCTATATCACCCCCTGTAGGATTATTTTTAAGACCAAAAGTAGCCTGTGTCCTTCCCCAGGATGCTATATAAAGCCTTGCCAAATTTTATCGAAATCCGTGCAGTTTTGTAAATTTTAAAATCAACCCCTATTTTACCCCCTTAGGGGATGATTTTTCAAAAACGCTGAACCGCATATTTCTTAATTTCCTACCAATAGCATAAATTTGTTATCCCTTTTTTTTTTTTTTTTTTTTGAGGGTGGGAAATCATCAAATAACTTCTCCCGCTCTGGGTGGAGCGGGAGGGCGTGTCAGACTTTTACTGACTAAAACCCACCCGTGTTCCTTCAGTTGCCTATGCCAAGGCCGCGGTAACCCCTTCGGACAACCCGCGACCCCAGCGGCGTCGGCCCTATTGGGCCCCGTCACTTGCTGACATCTCTTTGAGGCGCGCGTGGAACACAACGCGCCGTCGACTCGGGCCTGGTCCTTACCGGACGGCGAGCTACCCGCTGCTCACCGTCCGCAGGCCCGCGCCTACGGTGGCCGGAAATCGCCCCGCGATTCCCGCCGCCCGGGACGTCTCCTGCGGCGACTGAGGGCGTGAGGCTGCCTCTCCCTCACGCGAATTTGTTATCCCTAACATAAGAAATACTGGGTTTCCCTTACAAACTTTCATCCCCTATATCACCCCCTGTAGTATTATTTTTGAAAAAAATAGTATCCTATGGCCTTACCCTGGATGTTTTATAAAGCATTGCCAAATTTTGTCGAAATCCATGCAGTTTTGTAAATTTTAAAATCAACCCCTATTTTACCCCCTTAGGGGATGATTTTTCAAAAACGCTGAACCGCATATTTCTTTATTTCCTATCAAAAGCATATATTTTAATTTTCACATCCCTAACTTAAGAAATACTGAGTTTCCCATACAAACTTTCATCCCCTATATCACCCCCTGTAGGATTATTTTTAAGACCAAAAGTAGCCTGTGTCCTTCCCCAGGATGCTATATAAAGCCTTGCCAAATTTTATCGAAATCCGTGCAGTTTTGTAAATTTTAAAATCAACCCCTATTTTACCCCCTTAGGGGATGATTTTTCAAAAACGCTGAACCGCATATTTCTTAATTTCCTACCAATAGCATAAATTTATTATCCCTAACTTAAGAAATACTGGGTTTCCCTTACAAACTTTCATCCCCTATATCACCCCCTGTAGTATTATTTTTGATAAAAATAGTATCCTATGGCCTTCCCCTGGATGCTTTATAAAGCATTGCCAAATTTTGTCGAAATCCATGCAGTTTTGTAAATTTTAAAATCAACCCCTATTTTACCCCCTTAGGGGATGATTTTTCAAAAACGCTGAACCGCATATTTCTTCATTTCCTATCAAAAGCATACATTTTAATTTTCACATCCCTAACTTAAGAAATATTGAGTTTCCCATACAAACTTTCATCCCCTATATCACCCCCTGTAGGATTATTTTTGAAAAAAAAAGTAGCCTATGTCCGTCCCCAGGATACCATCTATAGCCTTGCCAAATTTTATCGAAATCCGTTCAGTGGTTTAGGCGTGAAAAGGTAACAGACAGACAGACAGACAGACAGACAGACAGACAGACAGACAGACAGACAGAGTTACTTTCGAATTTATAATATTAGTATGGACTAGCTTTTGCCGTCGGAATTTGATGTCGGAAAATATCCCACGGGAACGTACTACCGGGAATTCCTTCCTTATTCCTTGTCTACATTATAAAGGGAACCTCTGTGGAAAATTTCAGCTTTCTAGGTCCAAGGGCTTGGGCTGGGCGTTGATGAGTCAGTCAATCAGTCAGAACTTCTCTTTATATTTATATAGATTAGATAGATAGATAACTAGCGACCCGCCCCTGCTTCGCACGGATTATACGACTTGATAAAACATCGAGATCATATTTGAGTTTAATATGAATGAGCTGTCTAAGTTAAATATGAATGCATGATATACATAAACCTTCTGGAACAAATTCTCTAGATTATAGCGTAAACAGTGTTCTATTATGTAGTTTAGAAGAACTAAGTGGCGGCGGCACGATAGGTGACTGTTTTATACTATGTTTAGATAGATAGATACTGAACCAGAAATACGAAAAAAAAACTAAAAATGGAATAATGTACACTAAGATTATTATGAGGTAAAGTTGGTAAGTTTGGATATAGGAGGTAATCTCTGGAAGTACTGATCCATGCTATGGCAACTAGGAGTAAAACCAAAATTCCATTTTTTTATTTATTTTTACAGCGCCATCTATCAAATCATTAAGGGAAGTAAAATTGAGGTGTTGCTATGTTTAAATATAGTAAAGTTAGTTTTCTTTGCTAGTAAAAAAACAATTCAAGAAATAAAATTATAATCAAATGTTTCATATAGTTATTAAAGAAAAATAACAGAATACATTAATTCGAGCATAATGAGGTTATAAGAGTTACATTCTGGTATTTATAACGTGCAAAATGTTGTTTTTGTATGGGCACACTTGAATTGCTAATGGCCACAGGCTGGATGCGTGAGAGTGTATCTGTTCGTGCGCATTTATTTTCGTTTTGCATTAAAGTCAATAGTGTTCTGTGATTAAAGTTCTCGTTATTTCGCAAGTGCTAATCCACGTCACGTTGAGCTTCCGTTCCTTCGTATTGATGTGCCGCGTTTGTTCGTACGTTCGTGTTAAGTTGTGTAGCCTCATCAGTGTGACACCGACCCAGAACTTCTGTAGACTCTCATTCTACGCATAGGCAATTAGGCACTCTTTTGAGTTTGGACCTGTAATTGCCAATAAGTAGTGAACAGTGAACTTCAACCATATCACAAAATTCTTGCTGTGTACCTGGATGTGCTGTGGTTATGAAAGACTGCGAAATGTGGCTGTACGAGGGTACCTACACCACTGCCCAACCCTTCGGGGAAACAAAGCGTGATGTTATGTTATGTATTTTTTTATAATAAATAAGCACTAAAATTATGTACTTAGTTGTTTTTTTTCTTTCCGAATTCCTTTAAAATTCTTCCCAAAAGGCCACTTGACATGTAGATACCTACGTACGCACGGCTACAGATCAAGCTATACATTTCCAGTATAAGCTGATCTCGCATTGTATAGGATTTCCTTACAATGAGAGGTCAGTGTGTACCTAAAGTACCCGTCACGAGAAGCTATAAATTATGTAAACAATCATCTTTTACTAAGTAAACAATTTATACTGCGAGATAATAATAAATTGACCATATTCAATCGACATGAAATATAGACGGGTTATATGAAAGTAACAACCTATTTAATTTAGTCGGATCATATTTTAACGACGCAAAGCGCTATCGTTTGTGTTTCTTGGTACCGGAACGCGTCCGTCGCAGGGATTGTAAACTATCGGGACGCCATTTTGAAATAAACGCGTCATTCGAGTTTCGAATGCTTCGTGATACATGTCACTGATTCTGACACAGAAATGGAAACATCTGAATCTGACGAATAATTATTCTTAAATAATATATGTTAATTAATATTTGTTACTTAATAATTTATTAAATCTTAAACAAATTCATTTTTTTTGTTGGTCCAAATGTTGTGAACTCTTGAACACTTGTTTACATAATTTATAGCTTCTCGTGACGGGTACTTTATATGTAGCTATACTACAATACTACAGCGATTTACGTACCAATCTATACGTATATATTAACATTAGTTCCTCTAACGAAAAACCAGATGGCGCTGCGTTTGACCACTTCTTAATATTACAAAAAGGTTAGAGTTGCCTGTCTATAACCAGTATACTATAGTAGTCTTTGTAGTGATCCGAGTTCGAAAATAGTTACACTGGCAGAAAGCTACGCTATTGCCGAGTGCCACGCCATGTTTTGTACCACGCGGGCGAGGTCGCGGGCACAAGCTAGTATACTATATTATTAAAATAACACAAATTCTACACTACACGAAATACCCGGTCCGGGGGGTGAGTAAAGAATAATTTTACATCAATGTAAAAGTGCTGACCGAGTTCCGCTGCTGATTGTACTAAGCGTGGAACAAACTAACATTGATGCCCAGTCACGAGCATAGATACCTTGAAAGTTACGCAAGATTCAAAAGCGACTTTTTCGTAAAGTATTGATAGATATTTTTCAATACACTTCCTCGAAAACTGGTTCATATCGCACTAGGATTAGGTTCACAATGCAATGTATGTCGCACGCGTGCGATTTTTCATTTTCCCACCCGTGTGCGGGAATAAAAATTGCCACAGATAACTTATACTTAAACTTAGACCAAATTGGTTCAATGCCTTTATTCACAACTGTCTATTCGGAGGTGAATGTTTTTTTTTAATCTCGGCAAAGAGGTGTGCGTCTTTACGGCGTTAATATTTTTTGTATACAGGGTGTCCCGTAAATAATGGATAATCTCTTAAGGGGTCATTGTACTCATCATTATGAACAACTTTTACTATGGGACCAAACCTGAAATCGCGAAAAAAAATCAGCTGACCAGTACATTTATCTACATCAAACTCGTCAAAATGTAGGGAGCAGCTGATTTTTTTTTCGCGATTCCAGGTTTGGTCCCATAGTAAAAGATGTTCATAATGATGAGTACGATGACCCCTTAAGAGATTATCCATTATTTACGGGACACCCTGTATTTAAATAATGTTTATAAATAGAATATCATCAAAAACTATGATTATTACAATAAAAAAACGTTTATGAACAAATTAACATTTATTTGTGTTCTAAACTCGAAAATATTTGAATTTTCAATTTTTCATATTAGGCTGTTTATCGGCTTTATACCTTTGCTTCTCCTTCAACCTGGCGAAAGCAAAGCGAAAGAAACCTCCTAATAATTCATGACAAAAATATTGTTCGTTATTTTATTTTAATTCTTCAAAAGTGTATTGAAAAACGTCGTTTGATACTCGTGGACATTTCTTATTGCAGTTCTCGGCTCAAAAACAACCTCGCCTACGGCTCGGGTGTTATTTCCGCCTCGAATGCAATAATAAACGTTCTCCACTTGTATCAAAATGTACTATTGTGTCTTACATTTGAAATAAATGGCTGTAGTAAAAAAAAACAAGCTATAACCTATGTTTTATGTTTTAAAATGCATGGTGTGAATACAAAAAAAAAAAAAATACAAAAATACATTGCATTGCATATGCATTGATATTTAGTATTTACAAGCCTCTGAAGTTGTTGAGACAATACACTGGACCCGTAGGCAATTTTAGCGCCCGGATTATTTTTTTTCCTATAAAAGTATATCTGAAACCATACTATGAGAGTGGAGACCGCGGATCGGCAAACGTAAGGTAGGACGCCCTCAGGCTAGGTGGAGCGAGGATCCTGGCAGGCTGGCTGGCAGCAGCTGGAGGGAGCTGCCGAGAGCCGAGCTGAATGACGTGCGATAGGAGAGCCCTGTGTGCAGCAGAGCTCTGCTGTAGCTGATGAGGATGATGAGGATGACTAAATATTATGAAACAGGGCTTTTGTCAAAGATCTAATTTTTATTTCACAAGGAAAACGCTTTTCTGTGTTGCGTAACTGTAAGGTTATGCTCGTGACTGTGACTGCTCATTATAAACACCAGAATCAAACATTTCACAAAATATAACAAAAATGTCTTTATTTTGATCACATAAAACTCATGAACTTGACAATCTTAAAATTAACCAACTCCTTCTTCATGAATTTCTATTTCCTCCACTTTTATTTCTACGTCTCCGAACAGACCGCTTCTGAAATAAAGAAGATATTAATTTTAAAGCAAGTCATCAAAATATTGTTTTTCCACATAATAGTATATTATTTTTGCATAGCATCAGATCTTATTTCCAAAAGGGTTTATAGTGTCCAAGTAGCAGTAGAACACTGACTCCTAAGTCACAGGTATTCCTAGTTGGACGCTGATAAGCAATACAATGTCAAGCCACACGGACTTCATTTTGAGAAAATGGCGTCTAAAGATTTCATACCAATTCTTAATACATTTGTTCGAAAAAATATGTATTTAACGGTTCTTTTCTATATTTGGTAAAAGGAATAATAGATTGAAAGTAGATTAGTATCATAAAACGAGAAAAAGCTAGTAAGTTTTTCCAATAAATGAGATTATTGTATATTGCAAAATATGGAACACGCTATAATATTTGAAACAGGAAATTAAGGAACTTAACACAATTTTGCTAAATTCTGATTCCGAGATTTAATGACAGTAAAATTATGTTAAGGAACTTAAATGACTATTGATAAAAGTATTTTGTCACATAGGGTATGTAAAAAAAGTTTTAAATAAAAGTAGTAAATATTAATTATTATTTTTTATTAATGTGAAAATATGAGAAAGTTAACTTGTTTTTTTAAACAAGACGTCTATCTAATTTAAGAAACAAAAAAAAAATAAGTACTTAGCTTCTTTCATGAAAATTAAATTTTTGATTTCTCAGACTCGTCGTTTCTTAACAAAATATTATAATATTAGGTACCTACCTAAATAAATGTTATCAAAAATCAGTCTTATTTTATTAGTAATAACTTTCTTAAAGTTACGTTCGTTAAATAAGTAAATATCACTTTAACTTAAATAACTAATAAATTTTAACATCACACAAGTCAGGATTATAATAAAGAGATTTTTGTATTTTGAGATCTTTAGGAACATTTTTAAGTAAGTGAACAAGAAAGTGTTTAATCTTCCATCAAATTTTCTTCTATATCGAAATCAATAGAATTACCCAAGCCATCAGCATCATCGATAAAATCACCCGACGTAACGTTCCTCAAGAAACTATAAAAGCCTTTTGCATCTGTTGGAATGAGCTTTAACAATTCTTTTAGATCTTGTATTTTTGCAGCTGATAGTTCACGCCCATGCGGGTATAGGATAGGAAGATCAAGTGCAATCGGCTTTTGTTTCCGACTCTTTCCACCTTTTGTTATGTCAATCACCTGAGGTTGTTCCTCGAGTTTTGATTTCATAAAAAGTTTGAATGGTTCATTACGACGTAATTCTATTTCAAATGTTGAAAGCCAAGATATTTTTTGTTTATCTACATCAGATTTTCGATTTGTGATACAATTTTGTAAAGGTGTTACAGATTTAAAATCTTCTTTTTGAAGCCTAGTGACTACAAATTTGTTCTTGCGGCGGCAGTTTTCCATCACAGAAATATAATCTTCTGGAGTATATAAACGAATTTGTGATTTTAAGGCACATTCAACATCCCCGAACTCCGAGTCATTCGGAAGGTAAGTATGTCCCGGCTGAAGGAATCTGATAGTTATTTTTTGTAGCGTTGCATGACTGTGTAAAATGTGAAGAAGCATCAGCATCATTTTGATACTTCTGTTTTGTCCGCCACACGAATCAGCCCAAAGTATCAGCTGAGTTACGTCAGGTTTTAAATGCGCGCTAATAAACTTTTTTAAACAAGATCCTACCTCTTGGGTACCACGGCCAGCTTCGTGCTCTAGCCAAATATAGAAATATCCTTTTGCAGTAGTACCACAATGTATGCCTAAGTTATGAAGGTTCAGTTGGCGCTTATAATAAACAATACTTGTCGGTAATCTCGGTAAACAGTGCGTCTTTTCTAGATCAAAGGTCAGCGTTTCTATTGAAGCATTGGTTTTAGCAGCAGCCAAGTCCTTTTTCATTTGATCTCTTAATTTGTAGGATCCAAATGATCTTTGTGTTCTTTTTCTAATGAAGCTAATTGTTCACCAGTGGCGACAGTTTTGTTTGCTTTGTACAAGTCACAGCGTAAGCACGTATCTTTTTGTGGCTTTTTAAATCTGAGATTAAAGTCTTTGTAGAAAGAAAGCCTGAATCTAGAAAAACTTACATGATTCTCGTATTTTTCTTTATAAAGGTCATAAATGATGGTTAAGTTCAAATTTGGAGCCAAAAATATTGCTGATGTGCTATCTCTGCAATAATGAGAAGAATACTTAGGCAAACTATCTATGAATTGCTTTATTTGCAGCAATTGTTCGCCATCAATTGCGTTTCTGCCCCCAGATTTAACACCCCTTTTGTCACTAATAGAAGCTTGCTCTCTAAATTTGTTCAGAGCCACGTCAATCCTAGACTGACTAATGCCAAATGTAATCAAAAAAGCTTTTTTACAGACTGGAGTATTACACAAATTGTATTTTCTACTAAAAGCTCGCTTAGAATTTACGGAATAGCTTCTTTTCTTTTTGGCTTCAATAACGCTACCCTGTAATATCGCACACCTTGCTTCATAAGAACCAGAACTCCAAAATTTTTCAAATTCTTTTTTACGCTTATCAATAGACAATTTTTCTGTACATTTTAAAGGGCATCTACAATCGCTACTATTAAACTCCTTCGCACAAACTTTTTTTCCTTTCGCACTGAAGTAATCCTGATTGGTGTTAGCTTTTTTCTTTCTTATGTTGCTGTTCTGGTCTACGTATTTCCTCTTGCGTCCTTTTTTAGGTCTACCATTGTATTTTGATGACGGGTCACCAGAATCATCGTCATTCGTTTCGGGCATATAATCAGGGTCTTCAATGTTGTTTTGGTCCTGATTCACAGTCAGACAGTAGTTTTCTTCAACAGGACTAGAATTAATATTCTCATTCGAATGCTTCTTTTGATCAATTGTGTTTGAACTATTTTCGTCATTGCCATTAGTTAATATATCAATTGGTTGATTTTTATCGTCCTCAATAGCGGTGGAATCAATGTCTTCATTAAAATTTGTAACTGTCTCCGTTTGTTGGTCTTTATTTGGTTCATCAAACTTTTCATCAATGTACGGGAATAAAATGTTAATTGTATCTAAAGAGCTTGAGGGAATTATCTCCACATCATTAGGCTCTGTTACAATATTTAGGTCTGAATAATCGATTAACTCAAATATTGGTGAAATACTATCTAATGTAATATTATCTGGTAATGTATAATTAGTAAGACCACTGCATCTGGAGTTTTGTAATTCGATAGAATAATGTAAATCTCGATCAGTTCTTGCATTAGGTACAGGGATATCTTGAGGTTTATTTAAGTTGACAGGTTCAGTAAATTTATTGTTTTTTTTTTTTTTATTGGAGTACGCAAGATTGACCAGTAATTGACCCCTTGATTTCGGCGGTGACATCTTTCTACAACAAAATAAGGAAAAAAATTAGTAGTGGTGGTGGTCTATGAAAATAATATCTAAATGACACTTTTTTGTATGGGGATTATCAGATCCTTGAATAATAGCAATTTTTCCAATATAATTTCAAGGTACTTACAATAAAAAAAAATGTCACGTAAAAACTACCTTACATTCAGCAATAATATGTTAAGCGCCTTAAACTGCGCTAAAGTTTTACACAAAAGTCTTTATCTATTTAGCAATAATGTACTAAGCTTCATAGTACGACATACAGTATTGTTTTGTATTTAGCAATAATCAATCAAGTAGTTATAGCTATTTTGTTACAAAAGTTACAATAAGTCAATCTGATAGAATCAAATTACATTAGTTTAGTTGTTTGTAAAACTAATCCAAATGATTACAATGAGCTTAGCAGTTATTTTTTATTTTTTTACGTGAGTGCGTTGTTTAGCGCTGCTCCTAAGAACTGAATGACATTTCGCAACACAGTGTTAAGTCTCCTAACTTCTTTATTGTGGCAACAGATGACACTACTTTAAATGTCGACCGTGTTAAGGAGCTTGACGGCGTATTGACAAATGTTGTATACGTGATTTCGCATTTGTTTTATGTTAAAAAGGTTTTTTTTCCGTACTTATTTGATGTAAATGACTTGAAACACTTTTGAATAATATTAAATACGGGACGTATTTTCAGAATACATCTGCATCTCCGAATTTGACTTTTTGTGGGTTGACACATTATTGCTTATCAGCATCCAGTTTAGGAGCCAGGGTTTCAACTTTTGTGCGCCTTTAATTATTGTAATCTTTAGCTAGATATTAAGCATATTGTAAGGATTTATATCAATAAAGTAATTATTATATTATATTATATTATTATTATTGTAACTGCAATACATTTGCTACAAAAAATGTCAATGATTAAAATACATCCAGCTGTTTGGATGCTGCAAGGGAATAAACAATCATACATACAGTCAGAGAAATTTTATTTTAGTCAGATAGGCAGTCTTCATGTTAAATACTGGTATTCAGCAGCATCTGGTTAGCCCTAACATAGGTGGGAAAACGCAGGGCAGATCGTTTTTGTTGAGGAAATAGCTTTGGAATCTTGCATCAATGTAAGAATTAAGTAGCATTCAGATTGCTGTGTTCAAAAGTGGAGAGTGAGACAGTGTAACTTGTGGAGTACTTATGTACTTACTCGTCTAATTCTTCCTTGAATCGAACGCTACTCGCGGCCGCCGAGGTCGAGGGTTCGCCTTGTGTATGTTGCCTGCATAACAGTATACATCATTAAAAAATAAACATGAATTCTTTCTTTCATTCATTTATTCGTTCACTCACTCACTCACTGACAACGCACAGCCCAAGGCTGGCCGCATACGCAAGGTTTTTTTCCAGGGGGCCTAGACAAAATCCCTTTTCTGTAAGCGTTAACGCCAACGGAAAGATCAAATTGTATGTAGTTGACATTAGCTTCAGAGATGTCACGTGACTGCTGCTGTCAACTACATGCAATTTGATCTTTCCGTTGGCGTAACACTTACAGAAAAGGGATTTTGTCTCGACAGATCAGAAACTCAGGGTTCGGTTTCCTGATTAAGAATTCAGAATCGGAGACCCGAATGTACTGAATTCCGTTCGGAAAATATAAGAACGTTTGCGCCATGTAGACAATTTCGTATTAAATGCGTGCACTGTATGTATGCGGCCAGCCTTAACCGCTGAGTCTAGAAGCATGAAATTTTGCACAAGAGTTCCTTTTGTAACGCAGGTGAGCACTAAGGACGCATTTTTGAAAATTCTTCCCCCGAAGGGATTAAATAGGGGATGAACATGTATGGAAGTTCGTCATTTTCTCCCGATGGCAACTCCATCGGGCGCACGGCACGGCTTATAATAAACTAGCTTTTGCCAGCGGCTTCGCCCGCGAGGATGTCGGGAAATATCCCACAGGAACACACTACCGGGAATTCCTTCCTTATTCCTTGTCTACATTATAAAGGGAACCTCTGTGCAAAATTTCAGCTTTCTAGGTCCAAGGGTTTGGGCTGGGCGTTGATGAGTCAGTCAATCAGTCAGTCAGGACTTCTCTTTTTATTTATACGTATAGAAGATTAATCAGCCCTCCTCAGGGACTCAGGCCTCCTCTCTGTGAGAGGGAGTGGGCCGTAGTGCAGCGCGCGGGCACAGCGGGGTGATGGATGTCACATGTCTTCGAATGTTTGTCTTTTTCTTTCTCGACAATCATCGGGCTGGGTTTAGCGACAATCAACGTTTAAAAAATACCTCCTCAAACGATCAAAATGTACAGTACAGTCAGAGAAATTAATTTTTAAGCAAATTGACAACCTACGTCAATTTGCCGTGTTGTAGCCGTTAGATACAGCTGTCAAAAAATGACAGTTGTGACTTTTGAAAACAAACATACATAAACCTATATCTATAACATCTTTTCCCCATGGGGGTAGGCAGAAACATCTAACAGAACGCCACCAGCGATCCTTTCATACTCCTTTGGCTTTGTTTACGTTCGTTTGTTTGTTTTTTTGGTTGTAAACGCCCGCCGGTTGCGAGTACCGTTTGAAACGATTCGAATAAGTATACGGACAATATAAGTTGCTAGTCAATTTGCTTAACTTTTAATTTCCCTGACTTTACTTACCGTGTGGGTGTGACGTCACTTCTTCTTTGTATTTTTCTTCCTTTACGTTTCGTTCCAGCAGGTACATTCAATGCGAGTGTCTTGTTTGTACTGCAATTAGAAATAATAAGAGGATGAGCATAATTTAATTATCAGTTAAAAATGCTGCTTTTTAATTGGCTAGGGAGCTGCCACGATAGCGTTGTACTCATCATTATGAACAACTTTTACAATGGGACCAAACCTGCAATCGCGAAAAAAAACATTTTGACGAGTTATGCGAACATAAATGCTGATTTTTTTTTTCGTGATTTCACGTTTGGTCCCATAGTAATAGTTTTTCTTAATGATGAGTATAATGTGCGTTAATTCCAGAACATTTTTTAAACAGGGTAAGTTTTTAAGAGACATTGGAAGAAATTTTACATTTCTAGAATCTCGAATATCCGTATTTTAGAGCCAATAGAAAATATACAGATTATTAAGTCATAGTAATAATTACACAGAATGAGTTTTATTGGGTCATAGAACCCATCGGAAATGGAAGAAGTCAAACTATAAAATAACTGAATGTCATTTAATATGAGGAAATCGAACATACTAAAGTTGCTTACTAGACTTGAAGACTTCTAAAATAATGAAGACTACTTACTTGTCCACTACATCACTCCGTGGTTCTGTCTTCACGTCTACACAAATTGGGTCAGCTAGAGCTTGCTCACTGAAAACACAAAATAAAATATCTACATAATTAAAATCTTAAATTCATTAATTCACTGACAGACAACGCACAACCTAAACCGCTGAGTCTAGAAGCATGCAATTGTGCACAAGAGTTCCTTTTGTAACGAAGGTGAGCAGTAAGAGAGGATTTTTAAAAATTCTTCCCCTAAATAGGGCATGAAAGTATGTACCGGGCGACTCATTAGAAGGCTAAAAGTCACCAAAGGAGGGGGCTATGTTGAGTTTCCCTACGTGATCGAATCAGAAATGAAGAGATCCGTAGGAGAACCAAGGTAACTGACATAGCCCGAAGAATTGCCAAACTTAGGTGGCATTGGGCACATTGCTCGCAGAACAGATGGCCGATGGAGCCGAAAGGAGTGGCGACCGCGTACAGAAGACGTAGCGCTGGAAGGCCTCTCACAAGGTGGACCGATGACCTGGTGAAGGCCGCAGGAATCCGCCGGACGCGAGAAGCACAGAAACGGTGGAAGTGGCGGTGCTTGGGGGAGGCCTATATCCAGCGGTGGACACGTCTTTAGGCTGAAATGATGATGATGACTAAAAAAAATAATACATTGTTTTACCCGTTATGGAAGTAAGTTACGACTTACTTGTTGAGTTCAATATCGCTGGTTTCTACCTTCACAGTTGCCGGAAAGTAAATTTCAGGTTCCTCACTGAAATTAAAATAAACATTATTAGAATACGTAATGGTGTAAAGGTGGTGTAGTCTAAAAATAGTAAAAATCAATCTGCCTGCCTTTTTTCCCAACTATGTTGTGGTTGTCTTCCAGTCTAAACTGATGCAGCTGAATACCAGTATTTTACATGGAACAACTGCTTATCTGACCTCCACAACCCAGTAAATGGGTAATACTACCCCTTGGTAAGATTGGTTATTAGACTTTACTATGCTGACCAAATAAGATGACTGCGGGAGGCCATTAAAAAAAAACCGGCCAAGTGCGAGTCAAACTCGAGCACGAAGGGTTCCATACCATTATCTATAAAAACGCAAAAAATAATCATGTTTGTTGTATGGGAGCCCCCTTAAATATTTATTTTATTCTGTTTTTTAGTATTTGTTGTTATAGCGGCAACAGAAATACATCATCTGTGAAAATTTCAACTGTCTAACTATCACGGTTCATGAGACAGACGGACAGCGGAGCCTTCCTAATAGGGTTCCGTTTTACGCTTTGGGTACGGAACCCTAAAAAGACGCGACAAACTGCGAGCTGGAGTGCTGTTTCACCAAGACAACGCACTTGCGATAGCTGCCATTCAAGAAACGACTGCTCGATCAGCCGCCCTATTCGCCAGATGCAGCTCCCAGTGATTTAAATTAAAATAAATCATTGTTTTAACCCTGTATGGAAGTAAGTTATGAGGAGCTCGTGGCTAAGTAATAACAGCCGTACGGGTCGATCCACCAGGTTAAGCTACGCTTGCCGGGGTTAGTCAGTGGATGGGTGACTATCTTTACATACCGAGACTCCTCCATGCCTCGGAAAGCACATTAAGCCGTTGGTCCAGGCGTCATTCGTGGATGACACACATGACGACACGGTTGGCGCAGAGGTTGAGCGATTGACTGCTGCGCAGCATGTCGCGGGTTCGATTCCCGCACGGAACAAATATTTGTACGACCTACAAGTAGTTGTTTCGAGTCTGGGTGTTTTTCTATCTATAATATGTATGTATTTACAAAAAAAAATGTATATAAGTAGTTTATCAGCCATCTCGTTACCATAACACAAGCATTAGGTTGCTTAGCTTGGGACTAGATGGCGTTGTGTGAAATGTCCAAGGATATTTATTTTATTTATTTATCTTTGTCAGTCGTTACGGGTCGTCAGAAGCCCGAAAGTCTGACAACCAGTCTTACCAAGGGGTATCGTATTACCCAGTTACTGGGTTGTCGAGGTCAGACAGGCAGTCGCTCCATATAAAATACTGGTATTCAGCTGCATTCCCGGTTAAGACTGGAAGCCGACCCCAACATAGTTGGGAAAAGGCTAGGCACATTGATTGATTGGAAGTAAGTTGTGACTTACTTGTCGAGTTCAATATCGCTGGGTTCTACCTTCACAGTTGCCGGAATGTAAATTTCAGGTTCCGCACTGAAATTAAAATAAACATTATTAAAATTCGTATTCGTTAGGAGACTATGTAGAAAATATTTTTTTTAACTATCATTACTTTTGGATCACCCCTCGTAGTTATTAAAAGTCTGAAAATAGCCCCGTCTTTTGAGCAAGCGTGGTGATTAATGCTCGTGCCTTCTGTGTGTGAGAAGAGGTCTTTGCCTTCAGTGGGACAGTAATAGGCTGGTATTATCTGCCTAACCTTTTCCCAACTATGATTGGGGTCAGCTTCCAATCTAACCGGAAGCAGCTGAATACCTATGTTTTAAATAAAACAAAAGCAAAACATGATGATGAAGTAATTATTACTTACTTGTCATATTCAGGAGGTTCTTCTACCTTTACTAACAATGTCTCCACCCTGAAAAAATTAAAAAAATATTATTTCCTCACTTATCTTGTGTGCTGTAGTCAGGGTTCATGCCCGGTTGATGGCAATAGGCTCGCCCTCTTTCAACAGGGGACTGAAACATAACTGCGACATGTGGTGTGCTGTAGGTACACTTCTGCCTAACCCTGCGCGGTACACAGGTGTGATGGCATGTTATGCCGTCTCTAAACATAACTGCGACATGTGGTGTGCTGTAGGTACACTTCTGCCTAACCCTGCGCGGTACACAGGTGTGATGGCATGTTATGCCGTCTCTAAACATAACTGCGACATGTGGTGTGCTGTAGTACACTTCTGCCTAACCCTGCGCGGTACACAGGTGTGATGGCATGTTATGCCGTCTCTAAACATAACTGCGACATGTGGTGTGCTGTAGGTACACTTCTGCCTAACCCTGCGCGGTACACAGGTGTGATGGTATGTTATGCCGTCTCTAAACATAACTGCGACATGTGGTGTGCTGTAGGTACACTTCTGCCTAACCCTGCGCGGTACACAGGTGTGATGGTATGTTATGCCGTCTCTAAACATAACTGCGACATGTGGTGTGCTGTAGGTACACTTCTGCCTAACCCTGCGCGGTACACAGGTGTGATGGCATGTTATGCCGTCTCTAAACATAACTGCGACATGTGGTGTGCTGTAGGTACACTTCTGCCTAACCCTGCGCGGTACACAGGTGTGATGGCATGTTATGCCGTCTCTAAACATAACTG
The DNA here is from genome assembly GCA_905163495.3 of Cosmia trapezina. Classification (NCBI taxonomy): domain Eukaryota; kingdom Metazoa; phylum Arthropoda; class Insecta; order Lepidoptera; family Noctuidae; genus Cosmia; species Cosmia trapezina. The sequence goes on from LR991035.1 coordinate 7,815,197, forward strand.
CGACATGTGGTGTGCTGTAGTACACTTCTGCCTAACCCTGCGCGGTACACAGGTGTGATGGTATGTTATGCCGTCTCTAAACATAACTGCGACATGTGGTGTGCTGTAGGTACACTTCTGCCTAACCCTGCGCGGTACACAGGTGTGATGGCATGTTATGCCGTCTCTAAACATAACTGCGACATGTGGTGTGCTGTAGTACACTTCTGCCTAACCCTGCTCGGTACACAGGTGTGATGGTATGTTATGCCGTCTCTAAACATAACTGCGACATGTGGTGTGCTGTAGGTACACTTCTGCCTAACCCTGCGCGGTACACGTGTGTGATGGCATGTTATGCCGTCTCTAAACATAACTGCGACCTGTGGTGTGCTGTAGGTACACTTCTGCCTAACCCTGCGCGGTACACAGGTGTGATGGCATGTTATGCCGTCTCTAAACATAACTGCGACATGTGGTGTGCTGTAGGTACACTTCTGCCTAACCCTGCGCGGTACACGTGTGTGATGGCATGTTATGCCGTCTCTAAACATAACTGCGACATGTGGTGTGCTGTAGGTACACTTCTGCCTAACCCTGCGCGGTACACGTGTGTGATGGCATGTTATGCCGTCTCTAAACATAACTGCGACCTGTGGTGTGCTGTAGGTACACTTCTGCCTAACCCTGCGCGGTACACAGGTGTGATGGTATGTTATGCCGTCTCTAAACATAACTGCGACATGTGGTGTGCTGTAGGTACACTTCTGCCTAACCCTGCGCGGTACACGTGTGTGATGGCATGTTATGCCGTCTCTAAACATAACTGCGACATGTGGTGTGCTGTAGGTACACTTCTGCCTAACCCTGCGCGGTACACAGGTGTGATGGCATGTTATGCCGTCTCTAAACATAACTGCGACATGTGGTGTGCTGTAGGTACACTTCTGCCTAACCCTGCGCGGTACACAGGTGTGATGGCATGTTATGCCGTCTCTAAACATAACTGCGACATGTGGTGTGCTGTAGGTACACTTCTGCCTAACCCTGCGCGGTACACAGGTGTGATGGCATGTTATGCCGTCTCTAAACATAACTGCGACATGTGGTGTGCTGTAGGTACACTTCTGCCTAACCCTGCGCGGTACACAGGTGTGATGGTATGTTATGCCGTCTCTAAACATAACTGCGACATGTGGTGTGCTGTAGGTACACTTCTGCCTAACCGTGCGCGGTACACAGGTGTGATGGCATGTTATGCCGTCTCTAAACATAACTGCGACATGTGGTGTGCTGTAGGTACACTTCTGCCTAACCCTGCGCGGTACACAGGTGTGATGGTATGTTATGCCGTCTCTAAACGCTGCCGGCGCGGCGGCGAGTCCATCCTCTGTGGGTTGTTAGGATTGTTGCACAAATAAAATGATTATTTTAGGCATATTTCTGTTGCGGTCGTTATAGATCTGTAAAATTTGTAAATATGTATGTAGGGGGTAATCTTCGGAACTACTGATCCGATTACGAAAATTCTTTCAATAATGGGAAGCTACAGTACTGCCGAGTGTCATAGACAAGAAATTTCACTCGGACGAAGTCGCAGGCAGAAGCTAGTGAATTATGAATCTGTAATACTTCAGATTCATAATATTTACGATAATTTGTAAAAGAAACACATGAAACTCACTGATTACTTGATTGCTTGTTAACGTCGTCATTATCATCCGAACTGTCTTCTTCGCTTGAACTAAAACAAAAATACAATACCCACGTATTAAAATTGTTTTATTCCTAAAAATTGAAAATGACAACAATCAATCTGCTTGATTTTTTTCAAACATGATGGGGTCGGCTTCCAGTCTAACCGGACGCAGCTGGATACGTCTTTTACATGGAGCGAATGCCTATCTGACCTCCACAACCCAGTTACTGGGTAATACGATACCCCTTGGCAACAGCGAAAAACAAAGCAAAAGTCTGTCAACTAGTTTTACTGGTTGACAGACTTTCGCTGCTGTGTACTGTTAAAAATACAGTTACAGTGTTAACACATACCTGTCCGTCTGTCTAGACCTCTTGCGAGCTCTGCGTCGTCTCACAGGCGGTTTCTGTCGCTTGTCTGCATTCCGTCCCTCTTCCTTCTTCAGTATCTGAAGTACTGTCGCCTCACTTACTCCGGTGGCCAGTGCAGTCCGTTCGCGGAACTTCGACAGAGGTGTCAGGTCCAGGTCTCCATAGATTGTCTTTAACTGCTCATACTCTCGCTCAAAGTAATGGTACACTTTGGCGATGAGTATTTTTGTTTGATCCTGAGGATTGTTAAAGTTAAAGCGTGAGGAAATGGATTATGTGACAAATGATATGGCTACAAAGGGGAGGTGATAGTGTTGTAAGAAACTCGAGTCTTGGAGTCTTATTCAATAAAACTTGAGCTCAAGTCCTTCAGAATTTGGAGTATTTTGTAAAAAGACTTGAGTCCTGCCAAAAAGAACTCGAAGACTGAGTCTTCTTTTGATTAGGTTATTTGCGTTTAATGTTATTTTATTGTTACAAATTTTTATTGTGCGATTTATTTTCAATCAGTACTTAAATAAATATGGATGACGATATAAAATCACCTAGTGTTACCTATTATAATACACCAACTCAAGTTCATGACTCAGTCGAGCTCAAAGAACTTTAAAAGACTCAGAAGACTCAAAGTACTTGGACTCATGTCACTAACAAGTCCTAGTCTTGAAACTCTTCAAGTCTCGAAATGAAGACTCAAAAGACTCGAGTTTCTTACAACACTAGGAGGTGAACTCTGTTATAACGATTTCCATTCTCCTCTGTCAAGAGTTAGACTGCTTCGTTGATGACCGGTTGATGGCAATAGGCCCCTGTTACATGGGATTTAAACATAACCAGCAAAATGTGGCTGTACAAACTAAGGTACACTCTGCCTAACCCTTTGTGGAATTACAGGCGTGGTTTTGTTTTATTTTTATTATTAATTAGTTCAATGTCAATGACACATCAGTGGTAACAAATTGACATTGACAGCGCCTTATGTCTGCTCAGACTATTTGTTTCCTTCAACCTTGACATTGCCAGAATCATCGTTATAACGATGGAGCCACTAATATAAAATTGGAATTGGACATGTTACATGTCTATAATGATGTAAGGGCGCGATGTTCGTAGTGCTAATGTTACCACTGATGCGCGGCTGACCGTAGCTAGTCTACCTCTTGTATTCCTACTGCGGTGTGCGACACTTCCGTGTCACATTTCGGGCAAAATACTTTAATTTTTTCTTCCTGTAAAAAAGGAAAATTTCAATTGTTAGTACTTATAGCAAGTCTTTTTTTCATCATTTTCTAGAATACTAAAAATATTACATGGTTGGAGGTGTCATTCGTAGGTCTTTGACAGTTGTTACGGGAAGTCAGACGCCCAAAAGTCTGATAACCATTCTTAACAAGGGTATGGGATGGGTATGGGTTGGGGTAGCCAGTAACTGGGTTGCAAGGATCAAAATCAAAATCTAGTCAATATGATTGTATTGTATTGATGATTCTTATGGTTACAATACGGTATTTTACTCTATATGAGAAAAATAAATACATGCCAGTTCATGAAGGCAGGTTCATCCTGACTATTGTGAAAGATGAAATATTCTATCATTGCATAATACGTTGCAACTTTGCACGGATTTTGACGTTTTTCTTCGACAAATCTTTAATCGTTAAGAAAGTCGTATGTTTTTTCAATTACTGTCCAATATTGGACTTTAAGCTATAGGAATACATTTGCTACTAGTAAAAAAAACGCCTATAAAGCACCAAAAAATTGCTTTGAAAACGTAGGCAAAGTTGAGGTAAAAACTACAACATTTCCTGTCATAATATCTTTTTAAATGAACATAGACTTATAAAAAAAGATGGACTCCGCGCCACGCATATCGAAAGTGAAGCACCGTACCGATCTATGTGTGCATGATTTGAGTAGCTGCAAAGACGCCGTCGCTCGTGTCACGTAATGGCGGCCGGTCGGCATACTATGATGTAAATGTGTGCGCGAGGCGTGTTTGTACAATCGGTCCGGCATACTTACTGTGCTTCACTTTCGATATGCGTGGCGCGGAGTCCATCTTTTTTTATAAGTCTATGTAAATGAATAGGTATTTTGGTAACGGATTTGACACCCATATTGCCATGAAGTTCTTTTCCACGTCAGACTTCACTGAATCTTGAATAGCACAAGAAATTTTTTTTTACAATGCTAGGCAAAGTTGTGCAGGTTTCTCTAAAACTCCCATACAAAAGTGAGTTCGGTGTAGGGCTGCCCCAAAGGAAATGCAACAATTTTTCTTAATATTAAAATTTTTAAGAAATCAAATTGTTGTACTTAAATTCTAATAACATTTTTTCATAGGAAAACAAACATGTAGGTAGGTAATAACATTTAAAAAATAATAATGTTGGTACCTATTACGTATAATAATAAATGATGATAAATTAACAACCTCAGCTATATGCTTTTCTTCTTCTGCAGATAATTTTGTAGGATGGCCCACAGATTTTACATGAAGATTCTTACATTTGTTAAGAATAGTACGCCTAGGAATACCGAATTGCTTCTCCGCCTCGTATGAAGATATTTTCTTACATGTGACTAAATCTACCGCCACATTCAGCATCTCCTGCGAATAATCGGAGTACTGTCTAGCCCCTGGTTTTCTTCTACTCTTGGGTGGGTTGCTCATGTTTAAAATCTGTCGAACAATATGATAACATAGGTTTTATAAATGACTTAAAGAAAATTACATTCGACATCCTTAATTTCTGATGATGATAAATAAAGAAACAATAGTTCTAGCTTCTATAAAACGTTCTTAGATCAATTACAAAAAAAACAATTACACAAACAAAACCACGGTCGATTAAGAGTTTGTTGAAAAAATTAAAAGTGGCAGCCCTAACCCTAGATAATGTTGAGTAAAAAGTTGCGAAAATCTGACACAACTTTGCCGACCATGATTTAACGGTTTAAATTAAGATATAATACAGAAAAAACAGTTTAAATACATAAAAGAGCATATTTTCTTTGCTATATAACATATTACGGTAGAAAATAAAGCATAAATACTCACAAAATGAAATTTTCCTGAGAGCCGGTAAAAAGCGAGTATCCGCACTGACAATGAAACTGACAGTTTGTTAACTAAAATTTGGAGTGACGTATGATCGAATGTTGCCATACAGATTGCCGACTTGCTTTTAGTAATACCATAGACAATAAAAAACATTTCGCAGCGGGAATAATTTAACTTTTTTGAATTTAGGCACATGGACCTAAAAAAAAAGGCGGACGCCGTCTCCTTTAACAATAACTGAAGCACCCATAGTAAGTCAGTGCGCTAATGTCTACAAGCCAGCACGCACACATTCACACCATAGTAAGTCTACCGGCCGCCATTACGTTACACGAGCGACGGCGTCTTTGCAGGTACTCAAATCACGCACACATAGATCGGTAGGGTGCTTCACTTTCGATATGCGTGGTGCGGAGTCCATCTTTTTTTATAAGTCTATGTTTAGGCAATGTTGAGCTACAAAGGCAATGTTACAGCATTTTACCATGAAAACAGTGATAAAAATTGTGGCAGATTTCATGAAAATCTCAAAACAGTTCAATTTTGCTAATATAAAAACGCAGAAAGAGACACTCAAGCTCAACATAAGAGTGGCTTAGAGCATGAACTTCGATATGGAAGGATACCAGTTTCCAAATGTTATGAAGTTAGTTGTTGCAAAACCATTGATGGAACTTTGGTTGCTGTCATTCTTGGTGCAAGGATTCCAGAAACATCAACCATAATTAGTGGTAGAAAATTACAAGCTCATGTGAGGAAGACGCGCCCCACAGTCACTGGCATAAACGCCATCTAGCGGTGAATAGTCAAACTTTAATAGATACTATAAGCGTGATCGAACATATACTTAGCTCGGCGAATAACGCTAGTCTCAGCAGAGCAAATCCTTTTTGAGACAATGATTCCAGGTGCTCAAAGCCCCTATCAGCTAAAATACATGAACCAGATCGTAAGCATTCCAGTTGTCAGTAACGTCAAGACTCTGCTGGCCTTCTTTGAGGAGCTGGGGTGGATCAAATAACCGATTGTCCCACCCATACGCAAAATATACGCGCTGTTGTGGAGTTGCAGATACCAGCCCGTATTACCTAAGCATTACAAAAACCTGCTATGTTCTAACAAGTTCACGTCGCTGATCCTTCCTGCATAACCATTAGACACAAAGTTAACAAGTCCATCAGGCGTAGGTACATGAAATAAGATATTTTATGGTATTTGTTTTTTTATTTATTTATTCTTCGGAAAGCTTACAGTCTAATATCTATAAAGGTAAGTAATGTACAATATCGCTTAAAATTGCCAATTAAAAGCTTCCATAAATTAAAAACTATGTAGGTACTTACCTAAAATACAAAAAAGAACATACAAAAATTTAAATTAAAATCTTAAATGTAACTCAAAAAAATCTTCTAAACAAAACAAAACATATACTTACTTCTTTAAAACAAAAACATAAACCCTCTTACAAATAAACACAGAATAAAGTTATTCCAAATTTAAATCTATGAAAATGTATGGTTATTCATTTGTTATCCCTGATATAACTTTATTCCGTGTTTTATTTGTAAGAGGGAAAGGATATTTATTTATTATTATCGGATAATTGTGACAGTTTATTGTGCTAAAACATATTAGGGACATCTTAATTACAGCGTCCATTGTCCAGTGGTAGAAATTTAGAAAATAGTAAACCCTGTGTGTGTATTGCTTATGACCTGTTTTTAATGTAGGATGAAAACCATCGATATAGGTCGCCGTGAATTCCAGCTATGAGAAGTTTACGTAAAAGTACCCTATGTTCAATGCGGTCGAAATACACTCATGGACAAATTTAGAGGAACGCAAAAAAAAAGTGTGTTTAAAACACCATGAACACCAAATATAATGGATATTTGTGACAATTAAGTTTATTAATTTGGATATTGCTTATTAGTCGTTAATTAAAAATTGCAAACGTCGAAAAACAAATTACCAAATGACAAAAATTAACCAAATTAAGAAAAAAAGAAAATTTTACATGAAAGTAACATTTTTGTAACTCATTATTTTTATTATTTTTTTCATAAGGGCTTAGGAAAGGCTATAACGTAGGCTATAATCAGTACTTAGTGTTGCCCCTTCTAACTCTTCGAACTGCTCCCAGTGGCCTTGGCATACTCCTAATCAAGTTATCAATAAAACCTTTAGAGGTTGCGTAACATTCTTCCTGTAATGCGTTTTTAAGAGCTCTCTAATTAGCGGGGGCAGGATGTCTTTTCTTAATTTGTCTTCCAAGCTTATCCCATGCATGGGGTTAAGTCGGGCGAGCGCGTTGGCCACTTGAAAACATTGATTTCAACGTCTCGAAGGTACCTATTCGACAACTACGGGCGCAATATAGGGGAGTGCATTACCATGCATAAAAACAAGTCTATCTCCTTTATAAGGGGCAAATGGCATTGCAATTTCTTCCAAAGTCTCAGTTACATATCGTGCCGCTATTAGTGACCCATTTTCAATGACGCGGAGTTCCGTACGTGGCCCCTTACAAATACCCCCCTATACCATAGCTGACCCTCCACCATACGGCTCTTTTCCAATGATGTTGCACTGAGTGTACCTTACTCCCGCGCGTCTCCACACTTTAATCCTTCCAACATCTGGCTTCAGACAAAATCTGAACTCATCTGTGAATAGAACTTGACTCCAAGCTTCGTTATTCCAATTTTCGTAAATGCGAGCAAAATTAGCTCGAACTACTCGATGGTATGTGGCAAACAGGGAGTCACTGGCAGGCAAGTGTGAACTTATTCCGGACGATTTTAGTCTTCTTCTCACAGGTTTTGTGCTTATTGTAACCCCTCGAACTTCTTGGAGCTTCGTTCTTACCTCAGAAGAAGTTAAGGTCCGGTTTCTAAGCACGCTGCTAACGATGAACCGGTCATCTCTGGTCCCAGTTTTCCGTTTAAGTCCCTGTCCTGCGAGTCTCGTATACTGTCTGGTCTGCCGATACCTCTTGACAACTCTGTGTACCACAGATTTTGATACTTGTAATGTTTGGGCCACATGTTTTTAGGTTTGCCCATTCCCAATTAAAGTAACAGCACTAGCAACTTGAGTGGCGTTTAGATCTGGCATTCTCAGTTTATTTGCAGTAACAATTCACGCTTAACATGATAGACAAGGCAGTCAAGGCAAACATTTAAACAAGACCTAAAATTAAACTCAAATTCAAAAGTTGGCAAAAATTTTCGCAGTATGAAAGAAAGCATTACGCAATAATTACATAAAAACAAATGAAATTCGAAAAAAAAAAAACATTCCAAAACTTTATTTTTTTTAATACCATTTACTAATGTTAGTGACAAGTACGCAGGATAACTACAACAGGAAAAACTTAACCTTTTTTTTGCGTTCCTCTAAATTTGTCCATGAGTGTATTTACTGTAATCTGTATAAATTACATCAACTTGTGCACGTTGCCATACATTTAGAGATAAATTCATTGGAAAGAATTAAGGTTAGTGGCAGTGGATCGCTTACGAAGAAAACCATGCTGTTCATCACCAGTCACATTTTAAGGCTAGAGATGGGTTAATGCCCTGGCATATTGGGCGCTTTGAATAAACGCCGGATAAATGCCCATAAACGCCCAATAAATGCCTTTTGCCTGGGCAAAAACTTTAACAGAACTTTAATTAAATTTTTCATTCAAATAGCTATATTTGAGTGTGCGGAAAAGGTAAATTCACAAAAACATATTGGATTATAGCTAATATATTGCAATAAACCAGAAATTGATATAATAAGGTTAAGATGCTTTACCAGTTAAGGATGATGCGCAGTGGTAGCCCGCGAAATTCATTTTTTTTTCGGTTTTTTGCAATTTTGCAGGTCCGTATCTTGATCAATGTATGAGTCGTTAGATTTCGTTCGTTTGACGACTCTGCACTGCACGAAATCTAACTTAGAGAGATGTACCTATTGATGATTTTTATGGTTAAAATTATATAAATACATATGTTTTATTTCCGCGTATCATACTTTGATCAAGATACAACCTGACACGGACCTGCAAATTGCAAAAAACCAAAAAAAAAACGAATTTCGCGGGCTACACAGAGCAAATTCATTCACAGTGCTAAACGAAATCGCCTTACTACAGAAAGAGCAGCTCAAATCACATCTTTGGCATACAATTGGAATTTAAGGCCCTGGTTCCAAGCTTGGTTTAGCTCGGTGTGTAAGTGAAATGGCTTTATGGCTGTCTAGTTTGACGCACGAGATAGAAGATTCTCACGCGCACCGGAATTATGTCGTAAAAGTGCAAATAAAATCGTATAAAATTAGAAATTAACTATTTAGTAAAAAGTAATCCATGACTGGATGCAGTTTGGAATTTGACATTTCATGGTATATTTTTAATTATAATTGCTAATGAAGGGATAAACAGCTTTTAAAGATTATTAGGAGGTATGTTTAAAGATTTTTTTGGTGCATTAAAGTATGTTTAATTATGTTTTGGCTTCCATCACTGTATGCGAAAAGGACTTGAAAATATCATATTTTTTTTACATGTCAAAATTATTTACGGTTTATGAGATAGAGTCTGTCAAGCGAGTCGTGTCCACGACCATTTTGCTGATTTCTTATAGTGGCAATACTATTATCTGTCAAACGGATTGTCACAGCTTCTGTTCTACTAAGCTACAGCATTTTGATACTTTTAGCTCAATTAGGTATCTAATTTGTGTTAATGGACATATTAAGAAGAATGGAAAAGAAATATATTTAATGGAAAAATGCACAGATCACACTATTAATGTAGAAAACAAATATAAAGTAGGGACAGGATAACCGACACGGAGTTGGAACCCTTCAGTGATTTCTCTTATGAAGGCATTGAATTTCTAGATTCTGATTATAGTTCTAATTCTGACTATTATACAGTGTTATTGGTAAAACACCAGCAACCTCTTAAGGGGTCATTGTAGTCATCATTATGAACAACTTTTACTAAAAAAATCAGCTGTTTAGTACATTTATCTACATCAAACTCGTCAAAATGTAGGGAGCAGCTGATTTTTATTTCGCGATTTCAGGTTTGGTAGTTGTTCATAATGATGAGTACAATGACCCCTTAAGAGGTTGCTGGTGTTTTACCAATAATCCTGTATATATACCTACATTGAAATGCACTTTTTTAATTTATCCCAAAGAATTTTTTTATCTACAAAAATTCAAGTATCAAACATGTTTTCAGCGTACTATATCAGTGTTGACACCTGTAAGATTTTTGAATTTGCCGCCTTTTTCATGGGACACGACTCGCTTGACAGACTCTACACAGCTTTAAAAAAACACCTTTTTGATCATTTCAGGAAATCAGGACAATAATGATCCATCTAAAAGTATCCAAGGACTGAAGCTATCTACATTGTATTGAGCGATTTCATTATTAGTTTACGTAATAGGCATCAAAATCAAGGCAAAATTATAATTAGGACCACGATGATGATAAAAATTGACAAACATTTATTTTATTTTATTCGGAAGTCTTACAGCTTACGAACATAGGTACATACTATATTACTTATGATTATTGTAGTATCAAAGCCAATTACAAAACTTCACTTCATTTTTCATTTTACGAGAGTTAAAATTATATTTTCTATAATTACGTATTCGAATTTTCAACTGTGATTTTTTTAACAAGACTGATTATCCTATGACTGAATATTTCATTAAAATTTTAATTTACAAAATACCTACTGACATTAAGTTTCATTTTAAGTTAAGTTCCTGCTTTATTTTTTACAAAACAAAGTTATTCATTTTTATGCCCAGTGATCGGGCATTTATTTGGGCGTAAACTCATTTATGCCCAATATGCCAAGTTTATGCCCATTTTGTCCATATTTGTTTTTGCCCTCGACCCATCTCTATTTAAGGCAGAATAAACTGCAGAGTAAACAACGCGCTCAAGCACTTTGGAGAACAGGCATAGCTTCGAAATAGGACGATAGCTACGTAGTTATCTACGAGGGACTTGTCACCTTTTTAAAAACTGGCGTAACGAATGCAGATTTCCACATTTTAGGAACAATGCCTTCTGTTAAAGACCACTTGATTATAATACAGATAGGTTTGGCTAGACTTTTCACACAGTTTACTAGAAATATAAGTGGTATTAAATCCGGACCACCTGATTTAGAGAGATTGAGCATTTGAAGTAGCTTTATTAGGTACTTTTTCGTGGCATACCTCTATGGAGCTGATGCTTGCTGTGCTGGTGGATGATGTTGTGGCTTGATCCTGGTCGTCTATGTCTGGTTCTTGAAATGTTGACTGAAAGTATGTAGCGAACAGGTTACTGATTTCTTCTCCAATGTCTGCTGTTGTATCTTGATATTTCAGTATATTAGGAAAGTTACTGTTACTTCTCTTGCTTTTAATATAGGACCAAAAAATTTAGGGTTTTTGATAATTGATGACTCGACTTTATCCATATACATAAGGTAACAAGATTTCTCTACTTCTGCAGCTCTATGACGCAAGAAAGAAAAGGTTTAGTAATCTGATATATTTCCATAAGTTTTATATTTCCGGTGATATTTATATTTTTATTTTAGGATCATAATTAGTGCAGATGTATACCAGAGAGGGTGTGATGAATTTTTAACAGACTTTTTTGGAATATACTTATCTCTGATTTAATAGAGTTTGTTATAAAAAAGACTAACGGCATTGTCTAGTGGCTCAGCACTCAGCAACTCATCCCAGTGAACGTCATCAAGAGCGGACATTATAACACCGTAATCTCCTTTATAGTAAGTACTAATATTTAATGTTAGTTTTTTCTGATAGTGAGTGTATTTGAACTATGTCCAGGGGCCCATTAGAAAATGCGAAGTCTAACAGCCTGCAATTCGCGTTCTGTACATTATTATACTCTGACTAACGCTTGATGTATAGCTTTTGTAGATTTTTGAATTTCAATTTCCAAGCAATCAATAATACATGTTACCTAGTTATGTAATGATATGTGTCTACAAGCTATAGGTAGATTTTTTTTATTGATACTTTTGAAAATTGTTTTATATATTATGGTGAAAGGACTTTTACAATCCCAGGCATGTTATTGAAAAATATATTGCTGGCTTGAGTCACTGACAAGTTAAAATCGTCAGCTAATTGAGTGAAAGTTCTGTTTAATTTGATTTTCATTAAACATAATAAAATATTCTGCTTTGAGAAATTTGTGTTTTTTTATTAAATCAATGAGAGATAGGTTTTTAGATAAGCCAATAATATAGTTTTGGCTTATTGTTTATTTTGGATAAAGTACTTCACAGATTTATCTTTTCAAGCATTTTATTATTAGCTTGTAAGCTAATGTCTTAGAAAGACTTGCCTCAGATGGAGAATAATTTTGATCAACCATTGACTCTACTAAAGATGGTGGTGTACATGATGTATCACTATAACAGTTTTCTTCAATGAAACATAATTTTTGTGATACAGTTGATTAAAACGTAGATGGTTTTGTGGCATTTTTCATAGATGTTTTTAAGGGTGATGTAGCAGTAGATACAAAGAACTTTATTGGTGAAGTTATTTCTGTTCAGGGTCAAAATGTCCAACTCCCAAAATGTCCAGTCTTTGAAAATGTGGTAAATTTGTTCAATAACTCATCAAAGTGCTTTTTTAAAACTTATGACAAACAATAAATATAAAATACTGAAAGAATCAAAATATGTTTTACTTATAAGTAGACCAGAGAAGACCACAACATACCCGAAGTCACTATTTTTATTATAGAGAACGGGCAAGGCGGTTGAATCGTCAGGAAACAAGTAGGTACCTGTTTACCTCGTGAAAAGGAATATCGCGATAAGACCCGTTCTCGATAATATTTTATAGTGTGTACAAATCGCGAAAGTTTAAAAAGTTTAATCACTATTTTTTTAAAAATACAATAATCAACATCATAATTTTTATAATTTTAAAATGAAACAAACAAGAAACATAGGTGTATATAACCAATATTGGACATTTTTGCCCTTGGACATTTTGGTATTTGGACATTTTGACACCATTGGACATTTTGACCCTGAACTGTTATTTCTTCATGTTTATTTTTTACACCAGTCCAACCTGTTTACTTCTGTATTCTGCCTTTCGACAAGCCTGAATTTCTTCATATTTCTGGCTCAGAACTACTTGTGTTGCTATATGTTCCTGAATGACTTGAACAGGTTTGTCACATTTATTTTCCATGGAAGGAACATCCAGTGCTGTCTGTGAATCTGTAAGTGAATAATAAGTAATCAATCATAGACTTATAAAAAAAGATGGACTCCGCGCCACGCATATCGAAAGTGAAGCACAGTAAGTATGCCGGACCGTTTGTACAAACACGCCTCGCGCACACATTTGCATCATAGTATGCCGACCGGCCGCCATTACGTGACACGGGCGACGCCGTCTTTGCAGGTACTCAAATCATGCACACATAGATCGGTACGGTGCTTCACTTTCGATATTCGTGGCGCGGAGTCCATCTTTTTTTATAAGTCTATGTAATCAATATGCTTGTATTAGAATTAAGATTAAGATTAATTTATTTGCTCAAACATGTGTACACATACAAGAATAAAAACGTGCATGCAGGATAACAATAAAAAAAAACTGGTTAAGAGCGAGTCGGACTCGCACCGAGGGTTCCGTTCCAATTTCTGAAAAGGTGTGCTATTTAGAGACATGTTTTATTTTCCTGTAATATTTACATAAACTTCTATCACATAGAATAATTTCCGATTTTTCTCTTTGCAAACTTCAGAGATAAGGGGGGAACGGTATTTTTTTTTACATTTTTCATCAAAAGTCAAAAAACTATGCGGCCTAAAAAAAATAAAAAAATGTTTGAGAATGTGCAAACAAACAACGCTCTATGATATGATACCCCACATGCCCTAGTCGCCCAACTTTGAATTTTTAATACCCCCTTTCGGTCCCTATTGCAAAAAAAAAATATATTTTTATTTTTTATTGTTTGCAAAATAGTTGGGTAAACGTCATTTAAAACTGTTCTAAATTTCAAGTTGATAGCATTAGTAGTTCTTGAGATATCCAGCTGTGACAGACAGACAGACCAACAGACAGACTGAGTGACACCATAAGGGTTCCTTTTTTACCATTTTGGTATGGAACCCTAACAATAGGTTCAGACATGTTTGCCACTTAATATGGCGTGCAAATATGAATAATTATGTTTGTTAATAATTTAAGTAATAGAGTCAATATCATTAATTTACCTTGAATTTAGCATACAGTAATGAAATTATATCATAAATTTCAACAGTAAATAAAAATAATTAATAAAATCTATGTCAAAATAAATGGTTTTGTCAAAAATCCCTTAATATTATTGCGGCCTTGGTGATTTGATACAAGGCCGCTGTTATTTTTATTTACTTTTAACTTTATTAAGCTACACTTATTAAGTTTACATGTTAAAAATGTAAAATTACCTTCAATACAGGATGATGATCTGACATTATATTCTTTGAGATAATCTTGGACAGAATCTCCAGATAATATTCTTAGCCTTTTAGCTTCAGCAAGATGAGATTCATTTGAAGCAGACTTGTGTTTCCTATTCCAACCAAATCTGGAGGGTATGCAATGCGGTTTCAATCGAATTCTTTTTACTGAACCCATTATTTTATACTGTATATAATTTTCCATGTCGTGTTCTAACTGAAACATAAGATATAAATTTAGCAACATAATTTAGTAGCTTCTATAACCTCCAATGAACTAAGAACAACAACAATGAACTAAGTATATTCCAATTTTTTTTTTTTTTCTTAAAACCTCTAGAAAGGTACCTATTATAATAAAGGTAATGCATAAAAGTATTTACATCAAAGTGATCTTCACAAAAGTACAAACGAGTTTGCCCAGATAATAGTTTGGGACCCCTTCTCGCAACTTTGAACCAAGTTTTTCTCAGATTTATATCAGTTGGCACTTGAATCCACAATTTGTCCGGTGTTTTTACACTAGTATTCTTGCATTCAGGAACAGCACACAAACGATACGTAGAATAATAACTCATTTTAAATTCTTTCTAATCAATTATCAATAGGTACAAAATATCAGCGCATTTGTTTGTTTACACAGCCTGAACTGACGTCATGACCATTTGACCAATAGGAATAGAATAAAAAAAGACGGCATGACCACACAGAGCAATATGGCGTCCGTCCAGCGTTTTCGTCCAATTACGCGCGAAAAATCTTTTTCATGTAACCTACCTATCTGTGAAAGATATTTTATGTAGGTAATGCTTAAAGGTATTTACATCAAAGTGATCTTCACAAAAGTACATACGAGTTTTTTCAGATAATAGTTCGGGATCCCTTCTCGCAACTTTGAACCAAGTTTTTCTCATAGCTAAATCAGTTGGCACTTGCATCCACAATTTGTCCGGTGTTTTTACACTACTATTCTTGCATTCAGGAACAGCACACCAACGATACGTCGAATAATAACTCATTTTTAAATTCTAATCAATTATCAATACAAAATATCAGCGCATTTGTTTGTTTACACTGCTTAAAGTCTTAAACTGACGGCATGCATGACATGAGTGCAGTGTTGCCATATATACAGATTTCTCCGTATTTATACAGATTTTCGATTTGCGATACAGATTAGCATTGGATACAGATTTTTATACAGAATTTTCACATTCTACACAAATTGCCGTAATCTGCGTTTTTGTTATGCGCAGTGGTAGCCCGTGAAATTCAATTTTTTTTTTGAGTTTTTTGCAATTTGCAGGTCCGTTTCAGGTTGTATCTTGATCAATGTAGCAGATTGACATGACATGCAGATTCCTCAAACGAACGAAATCTAACGAATCTGCACGAAATCTAACTTAGAGAAATGTATTGATGATTTTTATGGTTAAATTTATATACAGTGCGATTCAAATAAGAATAGGAACGTCAATGACCTCGAACTGTCAACTGAAACTTGAAATATACGGCTAGCAAAGTTTTGTAGTGTTATCCATAAACATTTCAGTTTTGTTTTTGGAATTTGTTTTTGTTAAAATATGTCACTGACTTTGCAAATGTGTAAATGAGGTGCTGTTTTGCTAAATCTTCACAATATGGCGCAAGGTCATTCCTATTCTTAGTTGAAACGCATTGTAAATACATATGTTTTATTGCCGCGTATCATACTTTGATCAAGATACAACCTGACACAGCCCTGCAAATTGAAAAAAACCCAAAAATAATTGAATTTCGCGGGGTACACAGCGAAATCACCTTAACAAAAATATGTGTGACTGATTAATGGAAATTAGGTATAAAGTAATTATTTGTTCGGTCGTTATAAGTTTAATTTTTGATTTGATAATTTGTTTTTTGTTTTAATTATCTTTTTAGTACATATATGAATTTTATTAATTTGTGTCAATTTTTATTTAATCCTACCTTGATCCTCCTTTTGATTTTCACAGATTTTATAAAGATTTCATGATAAAAAGGCATACAGATTTAATAATTTAATTTAATTTACACTGCCGACAAACTGTCCTGCAGTTTGGCAAAAGATTTGTAAAATACTCTTGTGTAACTTTTGTTGAAATAATTAATAAAAAAATACAGATTTTAGCAGTTTCCACTACAGATAAAAGGTTCAATGCATCTGGCAACACTGCATGAGTGCATGACCACACAGAGCAATATGGCGTCCGTCCGTCCAGCGTTTTCGTCAAATTACAATACGCGCGAAATCTTTTTCATGTAACCTACTGTGAAAGATGTTATATAAGTAATGCATATAGGTATTTACATCAAAGTGATCTTCACAAAAGTACATACGAGATTTTTTAGATATTAGTTCGGGATCCCTTCTCGCGACTTTGAACAGTTTTTCTCATAATTATATCAGTTGGCACTCGAATCCACAATTTGTCCGGTGTTTTTACACTAGTATTCTTGCATACAGGAACAGCACACCAACGATACGTAGAATAATAACTCATTTTTTAAAATTTAAACAAATATAATACAAACAGCAGGACATTTGTCTGACTTGTGTTTGTCTAATTGTCTCTTGTCTTTGTTTGTTTGTTTGTTTTCACTGACGTCATTCATGACCACAGAGCAATAAGGGCTGCATTCCGATTCAGAATTAGACCATAATGCATAATTTCACAGCGCTCACCGATTATAACAGCCGAGAGCTATGAACAATTCGGAACGCTCCTGAACGCGCTCACTCACAGTGCTCGCTCAACGTCAATACTTCTAATCATGGTTGGATTACAGTATTTCTTTGTGTATATGTTAGTCAAACCTCGAAGCTCCGACGCTCCTAGGTTTGACTAGTCAATCCTCCAGTTAAAGCCCAAACAAATGAAGTTTTTCGGCTTCTGACTAAAGAATTTTAGTCAAACCTAGGAGACACTCTAGGCAAACGTCGAAACTCAATGAATGAAATCGGGGTTTGAGTTTTGACCAGTCAAACTAACTAACCTCAAAACATCTAGGTTAGGCTTGGGTTAGGGTTTTCGTCAGAAGGTCGTCGGAGACCCGCCGCGCGGGGCCCCTATTTCTGTCTGCAGGGTTTAAAGGAACCTAACAAAACCGAACCTCGAGGTGCCCCTGACGTCGACGTTTGACCGAGTCTGCCAGTCGTTTATAGGATCGACTAGGCAAAGCTGAGTGGCGACTGTAGCCAGAAGTACAATTTCGAAAATGCCACGTTAGTATATAGATATGATGCGATCATGCGACTCCAAACAAAACAGCACAACTGTAATTTTTGACAGCGCTCACGGTGATATTATTAATTTAGGGCATGGTCAGCGTTATCGCAAGATGACGCATTTCATGACGTCATCTGTGACGATTCACGGGACATTGTTATCGCGCTCACACTATAGATAGTGCAATCCACGAAGACGCACCCCACTACTCCTCCTAACCGTTTAAAGTATACGTGTGCAATGGTCAGGACGAGTAGTGGGGCGCGTCTTCGTGGATTGCACTATCTATAACTCGGTAAGGGCACGCTCAAATCGATTACAGTGCAATTCGGAACGCACCCTCTGTCTACCATGTATAGTGTTGCCAGAAATAAATAATTATTTGTTAATCAATTTTCAATATCGATTATATATTTATATGTATTTTCAAAACAACATTACTCTCTGTTGAAGCTCTGGAGTAGCTTGTGGCTAAGTAATAACAGCCGTATGGGTCGATCCATCAGGTTAAGCTACGCTTGCCAGGGTTGGTCCGTGGATGGGATATCATCTTTACATACTGAGCTTCCTCCGTACCTCAGAAAGCAAATTAAGGCGTTGGTCATGGCTGTCATTCGTAGATCTTTGACAGCCATTACGGGTCGTCAGAAGCCCGAAAGTCTGACAACCAGTCTTACCAACGGGTATTGTATTAGGTACCCAGTTACTGGTCAGTCAGTCAGTCACTCCATATAAAATACTGGTATTCAGCTGCATCCGGTTAGACTGGAAGCCGACCCCAACATAGTTGGGAAAAGGCTAGACAGATTGATCTCTGTTGAAGCTTCATTGATATTTTTGGTAATTCAGTTGTTCTAAAATTATTATTATGACAGATGCATGTTGATGCATAGACCATTCTTATTATTTTGTACAGAAAAGGTTAGCTTTTAACTTTTAATATAGTTATTTTTGTAATTTCTTTTGAATAAGTGGGCCTAGCAATAGCAAAACGCTACCAAAAATACAGATAAGTCACGATTAGATGTAACATGTAAACTATACTAACTAAAATGTTGTGTCTTTTGTGCTTGCGTTGGTGAGGGGGAGATTGCAGGTGACCTTTTGTGTTGTACTCTTTTAGTCTTTTGTACACAGTAGCCCGAGATATGCCTATAAATAAGAAAACATAATTATGTTTTATTTTTATCACAGTGCATGTTACCTACTTTGAAATATTTTTATAGTAGGTACTTAATAGTTATGTGACTCAACCTTACCGGCAACTTCTGCGGTTTTCTTTATCAACTCAGTTTTATAACAAAGAGTATCTGCAGGCCAGGACTCCTTAACTTGCTTCAAAATATTAATCACCATCACAGTTTGCTTTTCTGCAGCACGAAGTGGAGTTTGCTTCTTTCTATTTTTCTTGGGTGACATTATTAAGCCGTTCGAGCCACGTTTTTTTTGCCCTTGGCTTTGGTCAGACTCAGAACTTACAAGTTTTAAGCCACTCGGGCACAGCACCCGGATCACCCATAGTTCGTACAAACAACGAAATAACAACAGCTAAGTATAAGCAAACAATAACAAAGGAAATACAGTAACAAATTACAACTAATAAAAATCACGAAAATTCGGCAATAAACAAAACAAGGCGTCGCATTCACATCACAACACAACACAACAACACAATTCACATTCACAATGTTCACAAGTGAATGGAATGACATTGACAATGACAATTGACAATCACTGAATCACAGAAAAGTCACAGAACTTTATCGTCAATTTAACAGGTAAAATTAGAAAAAGTCGGCTGTCACAACTGCAAAGATTAGGTAAAGGCTCAGGTAGAATTATAGTGAAATTAAAACGTTCCCCAGTATTGTTCATCCACTGTTCATCTCAGCTTCTTTTAGGTTTTTAGCATTGAGAGTTGACACATTGACACAAAAATGTATTCTGTGACTGTAATTTTCGATTGGAATGAAATATTATAAATAAATGAAAGTCACATAATTTCATAAGATAAAATTGTTAAAATGGTTACAATTAAGTGTGACATCTGCTGTAAAAATAGATTATAATAAATTCGGCGTCTATCGATTCGTAATTGTAACATGTTTAATGCTAAAAAGTGTTCATTAAAAATAACCTTTTTCAACTTCTGTCTTAGGGGGCCGCTAATTTAATATTGTAAAATGTAAAATGAGTATAGACTCCGGAATTAAGTATCGATATTAATCGATCGATTACGATTTTTATTAAAATATCGTATGACATCTGGCAATAATTAAAATATGTTTCGTTAGCGCTTACGGAGCTTATATGCGCTTAGTAGCACCGAAATTCAAATTTTCTTACGTTTTTCGCAATTTGCAGGTCCAGGTTGTATGTTGATCTGAATATGATTAGCGACCGTACCGTAAATCTTTTAAGGTTGATGCGCTAAGGTAGCCCACGAAATTCAAATTTTCTTACGTTTTTTGCAATTTGCAGGTCAGTGTCAGGTTGTATGTTGATTAAATGGAATCGCTAGATTTGAGGTCAATTCTGACTTATGGAGTTGTATTGTTGATTCTAATGATTATAATTCTGTAAAGCCATGTTAGTTACAGCCGCGAATCACATTTTAATCAACATACAACCTGACACTGATCTGCAAATTGCAAAAAACGGAAGAAAATTTGAATTTCGCGGGCTACCCTGGCGCTTTCGCCTTAACTACTTAATTGAGGAGTTAGGTACACACGGCTACAGATCAAGCTATACATTTCCAGCTTACACAGACCTCTCATTGTAAGGAAATCCTATACAATGCGAGATCAGCATACTGGAAATGTATAGCTTGGTCTGTACCCGTGCGTACGTACTATTGTATTTTGTAAAACAAGATTGTAAGGTGCTAGTATTATCGCCGCTGGGGTCGCGGCTAGTTTTAAGAAGATACCGCGGCCCTGGCATAGGCAACTGAAGGGACACGGGTGGGTTTTAGTCAGTAAAAGTCTGACGCGCCCATCCGCTCCACCCAGAGCGGGAGAAGTTATTTGATGATTTCCCACCCTCAAAAAAAAAAAAAGGTGCTAGTATTATCACACGTGGTGGAAGTTGAAAGTGTCTAGAAGATTAGACCATCATCGACCTTGTTCGATAAAATTTTCGTTGATATTGCTAACTGAGCCAACCAATAGCCTAGTGGTATATGGCACGGTATAGATCAGGGATCTCCTTAGGGCCATAAATGCCATGCAGTATGTTCCAAGGGCCAAAACAGTTTTAATTTTTCTGCCCTTTACTATATTTCTAGACTAAGTATATAGTCGCAAAGTGCGCGACCTAAGCAAACATACGCTTTTTTTTTGCATTTCAGTTACTATTGTGTATTGTTACACACTTCAACTTATCACAGCAATAGTAACAACAACAAGACATTGGCTGTCGCGGGCCAGATTTATGACACTAGTCGGCGCGGGCGGGCCGGATTTGGCCCACGGGCCGTAGTTTGGAGATCCCTGGTCTAGATGATCGGCTGGCGCCTGGTGATGCTGATGATGATAGGTTCGTCTCCTCAACCGCACGCAATTATTCTAAGGTTCGGCCAGAAGCCGAAAAAATACCATATAAGTAGGTACTTATTAAAATCATGCAAATAATATTTGAGTGGGATCGGTGGATGCTCGGGCAAAGATGGGTGCGGCGGCGGGGGAGGGAGCTGCTCGGGGTCAGAGTCACGTGACACGCCCGCGGTCGCCGCCGTCGCTCGGTCTAAAATCTAAGTCTTGGGGGGGTTCCTTTTCTCTGACGCTGACTGTACATCATTTAGCGTTTCACTTAAATTAATATAAAATTGCTCTGTTTATTCTAATCCTTTCTCACCTACCTTTTTTATATTTCGAGTCATTGTGATGGTCAATTTTGAACGATGTCTGTTTAAAAATCCCTCCACCCACGTATCATTGGGTAATTTGCCATCGAACAAATCAGTTCGTGAATTTTTTTCTAAATATTTATAGATTAACATTTTTACATCCATTTTCGTCATGGGGCTGCCGTAATCTGCTGAAGTTAAGAACACGTTTGCCAGTTTTCCTTCCTCTTCGTCAGTGAGTTTCTTTTGTCCTCCAGCTGGTTTCAAGTGATTTTTTTTAACTTTGTTCAATATCGTCCGTCGAGGAATCCCGAACCTATTTTCTGCCTCCCGACTTGACATCCTGTTATTTTTTACCATGTCAACCGCTAACTCTAACATTTCATCTGAATAATTTCTGTATTCTCTCGATCCTAATATTCTTCTATTTTTTTTTGTGTTATTCATCCTGAAATAAATGAGATAACAAATAATGACCTCGGCAAAATTAACAAATACGCTTAACCAAAATAAAGCCCCTAAACCAATAAGTATATAAGTAACTATGTGTGTGTGAGAAAAAAAAAAATTTGCTTTAATAACATCAATAATAAATACAGGTAGAGTTAAACCATTCTAAAAATGAATGCCCCTCCACAGCGGTTACGCTCACATGCAAAGAAGGTGTATGTGTATATTGTGTATAGACGAAATACACTTACCTAATTAATAAAATACCTAATTGGTCTTGTCATTGGTTGCTCAGTCACCGGCGAGTACGGTCAACAACTAAACTAAATAATCAAAGTAACTAAAACATTTAGTTGTTGTTTGATAATAAAGTAAAATAATCAAAATCAAAGGGCAAGTAGTAGTAGTAATTCAAGCAATTCAATATTATTATTATAAATTATTAGATTAGATGTATTTAATTGGGTGTATAATTAATATGGCCGGAATTTTAATTAGTAGCCGTAAAATTATACTTCTACTGTAATTTTGCTATCAAATGGGAACATTTTGTAACGAAATGACAGTTAAGAAGTGTCATTTTACTGGAGCTAATTAAAAGTCCGAGTGTAGGTAATACCTGGGCGAAAGTAAAAGTTGAAAGCAGAGAAGACGAATTTTCTCAAAAATGAGACAGGCTATTTTGATTACTTAATGTAAAAAAAAATAATAATAAAAATACTAGTTAAATAACTTTAAAAAAAAATTGAACTTATAGGTTGTGAATTTTGGAACTTGAAACTTTTATTTTTTCTCGGACGTCCACAAGACAATAGACGCTAAAATACTTGTAACTATGTGTGTGAGAAAAAAAATCAATTTTTGTTTTAATAGCATCATTAATAAATACAGGCAGAGTTAAACCATTCTAAAAATGAACGCCCCTCCACAGCGGTTACGCTCACATGCAAAGAAGGTGTATGTGTATAGACGGAATACACTTACCTATTGAACAAGAGAATCGGCACACCACCTTAATTTCGAATTTGAGAGATTTCGCGTTGGATATTCGATCATTCATGTATATTTGTTACAAACTATTTAACAGTGGTAAAAAACTTAGGTAAGTACTTACCTGCTGTAATTACAAATCGAGTTTCACAAAAAGTTTTTCACATTACTTTTGACCGGTTGACCCGCAAAATACACCAGTTACACCGACGCACAGTGCACCTTCAATTCAACACAGTTTGACAGCCGACTGATCACTGAAGTGACAAAGTGACATTAGGAAAAGTCATTTACGTAGTGCTGCCAGAGACATTCTTTCTTCCATAGATTATAATGCAACTAAAAAATGTTGCCGGTTTTTTATTAAACATTTGTAAAAAGTACCTTGCTGGGCCAAGTTAGATTAGTTGGGCAATCTTGTAAGGTTTTACGGTATGTTTGTGTGTAGGTACATATGTTCATCTGTTCCCTCAGAACTTCTAAACTACTTATCATAATTTGCCAATTAATTGTAAAGTGGCTCTGCAAATTGTTTAACACGAAATTATAACCCCAAAATAATTTAAATAAAAAGTATCTAAGTTCAAAAACTAAAACTCGACTACTGAAAAATCACGCTCTAAAAAGTATGAAGTATGAACAAGAAAATATTCTCATCTGAAATTAGAAAAAGACAGACAAATTAAAAATCCCGAGACCTATCCGATTACATGATGTGTATCATGTAATCGGATAGGTAGATTACGTGTGACTCCGGATGTCTGTCTTTTTTTTTCACTAATCGAAACGATGCCGGTCACTCATGCCGGGGCCACATCAACGGGTTAAGCCGTTGATTATCGCGATGAAGGACATAGGCCGTAGGTGTAGCTCCGTGGTGCAGATAGCCACAACTTGTCGCGATAATTTGACCGAATTTAACTACCTACCGCGATGTTTAAAATGGCGATTATGGGCATTGACGTTGACGTTGGTGTGGCCCGGGCATGAGCGTGCGGGTGCGTTGATTGTACTGTATGAACCTAACTACCTATCTACCATTTTTGTCGTACCGCCCATGATTGGTGATTGCGTGGAACAAGTTTTGAGCGGAATTCGATTTCTATAAAACAGCTATTCTACAAATGTCGATTGTATAACAATAAAAAATCGTTTGTGATTTCATTTCATTTCATTGTGTCTGTTAACGCCAATTAGCAGACACAATAGATTTTCTATTGTTATCTGAACACCTGGGTGTGCAATCGACGTTTAAAGAGTTATTTGGCGCGGACGGGTTAATTCGTTAGTTAAAGAGTTATTAATAGGTACCGGTCAAGAGCGAGTCGGACTCGCGCACCGAGGGTTCCGTTCCGATTTCTGAAAAAGTGTGCTACTTAGATACATCGTTTTATTTTTCCTGTAATCTTTACATAAACGTCTATCACATAGAATAATTTCAGATTTTTCTCTTTGCAAACTTCGGAGATAAGGGGGGCAGGGGGGGAACGGTATTTATTTTTACATTTTTCATCAAAAGTTAAAAACTATGCGGCCTAAAAAAAAATTAATAAATGTTTGAGAATGTGCAAACAGCGCTCTTTCATATGATACCCCACATGCCCTAGTAGCCCCACTTTAATTTTTTATGACCCCCTTTCAGCCCCTGTTGCAAAAAAAATATAAATATTTTTACTTATTTATTTCTTATTAGCAAAATAGTTGATTAAACGTCATCTAAAACTACTCCAAATTTCAAGTTGATAGCATCAGTAGTTCCTGAGATATCCAGCTGTGACAGACAGAGTCACACCATAAGGGTTCCTTTTTTACCATTTTGGTACGGAACCCTAAAAAACGAGCGAGCTTTACAGTAGTCGCATTTGATGTGTAACATCTAACATCTCACCTTGGATCGTAAAGTTGCATGACTGACAACCAGATTTGTTAAAGCAGTAGTTGGATCGGCCGTTGATGTCTGTGAGAGAGTTAAGTTCGCTGCACGTGCCCGAAAATCCCTGCTACGCTGAGTCGAATTACGCGCAATTTTTTTTGGCTCTATCCTTCCAGTTTTTAAGTTTTCCTCACGTTTTTTCTGCCGGTAATCTCGCATATATTCTGCTCTGGATTTACCCATCTCTGCAACTCACGAAATCATTAGAATTAAATTAGAATTATAAATGTTTAAGAAATTATTAATATCAAAGAAATTATCCGTGTAATTACTTAATTAATTTGTTTTATCAATTTTATTGAGCAACGACGGAAATTAACCTCAAAATTCAAAAATCGAAATAAGTAGGTAGGTAAGTACCTACTGAAATATTTATTCGAATAAATTATTCATTATTAATTTACCTATTACTCACGGGCATTTTTTATCAATGATCTGCACTTTTTCGGACACTTATTATCAACAGTAAATACATTTATTAAGTACGTAATATAGTTTACACCTACATTTTAGTTTATAATAACAGCAACTTTATACACAACACAGGGCACAGGCTGACAGTACCAAACTCGGAAATGTGTTGGTACCTCAGAACAATAACAAAGCATAGAAGGAAGGCTAAAAACAGAATTCTGTAACTACCTTTATTCCCGTTCTATTATTAGGTACGATAAAGGTACCTACGATAAAGGATGTGGGAAAGAGATGAATGTTTTACTCTTTGTTTTACTTTCTTGGCATGGTCACAAGATCAATTGTCATTTGGTTAAAAAAGTTATAGTATGACGCTGCCAAATTTGATAGTACTTTGTTTCAATGTCTGACAGTTCGTTCATTGAACTACCTGACTTATTCGCGTGTTCATTGTTTACGTGTTTGTCGTAATCTTCCCTGGTTTTGCGATGTTTTAATAATATTTCTACTGTTAGATTGCATGAATTCTTTGTTTAACTACAAGCAGTGAGTGTGTGGACGCTGTGGAGCAATTTCTTGTGTGATTGGGGGCTGCCAGTCGCATTCATAGCGAAAATAAAATGAACAATAAATATTGACCTTCCATCGGTAAGTTTTTGCTCAATTTCTTGTTGCATATGATCAGATAAACGAATATAAATACATAACAAATATTGCTGTGTCACTAATAGCTGAAACCAGTCGTAATATTTATTCCAATAGAAGTTATTAGCGAATATTCGGAAATTGTTTTGGGGTTATCTTGATCAGCCATAGTGACGTAAATAATGTTGTCGATACTTTTCTTTTACAGATTTCCTAGACGATGTGAAAAAAAAATGGATAAATTGTATTGGTAGACGAAATTGGACTCAGCCACATAATATGCTCCAAGCATTTTACTTTGTATTCATTTGGTAATGAACCTATGAAATGGATGTAGCATGTTCTTTAAGTCGTCACTTAGAGAACATGCTGTCCCTACATTATTTGTTATGGATAGAACAGATGAAATAGTCTGATATACAGGATGAATTTTTTATCATGCACCAAATTGAAATGGGAGATTTTACTCATCATTATGAACAACTTTTACTATGGGACCAAACCTGAAATCGCGAAAAAAAAATCAGCTGTTCAGTACATTTTGACGAGTTTGATGTAGATAAATGTACTGAGCAGCTGATTTTTTTTTCGCGATTTCAGGTTTGTTTCCATAGTAAAAGTTGTTCATAATGATGAGTACAATCTCCCATTTCGATTTGGTGCATGATAAAAAAATCATCCAGTATTATGATATAATTAAGGTATTTTATTGGCAATAAATAGTATCCCGTTCAAATTAAAACTTGATTTATTACATTACAGGAAATACTTATGGAAGTCTGCGAAGAAGGACATAGCGCAGTACTGCAAATTAAAAGAACCGCTCACCATCAACAGCACATGAAGATCTAACATGAAGACAGGTATAACATTTCAGAAATATGTTCACTTGATATATGCGATACAATGATATTATATTAAAAATATCATTGATGCGATATTATTCTTCTAATTATCCCAGTCGGAAATATAATCGTGTGCAAATTTATTTATTTATTTTTAATAAAAAATACGTAATTGTAGGATCCCGTAGCAATGGAAGTTGAAACAGGACCTAGTACATCGGTACAGATTAATGAATCGCCACTGATATTGACATCTCGTGAAATCATCTCACATCAGTCAGGTAAGACATACAAATAAAACTATTTACCTAAATAAAAATGACGATAAAAAATCTTACATAAATTTTATTGAGAACTGTTCGTTTTAGGAATCCTTGACACAGATGACAATAACAAATTCAGAAATAATTGGATTCCATCCCGATTCAAGAAGACTGCGCTTTTGGCGAGTTCCTGGTCGCCAGAGCCGACTCCAGAATCCTCAGGAAGTTCATGCGTATTATGGTGTGGGCTGGAATTCGCGTAACAGATTATTAAAGTTGCTAGCCATTTTATTTTTTTATTTAAAATATTATCTGGTCGTTATTTATTTTTTTTATGTACGAAAAGTTTTTGTCGCTTTGGTACCATTTTGAATTTTCATAATAAATTTTATTTTTTCACTAACAACCATTTTATTTAATCAAATAATTCAAATCTCTGTTAAATTACGCTTCTACTGATTTAAAATAATGTGTTACATAAAAAGTATTAAAATAAAAATTATTAGGTACTTTGAATACCCTTATAAATATGAGAAAGTAAGTTGCTAAAAACATTTGCAAAACCGAATGTCTCCCACTTCTTTTCAATAAACTCATCAGTTATTATGGCAATTAAATACATTCTGGTTTAGCCGGGTCAGATTTAATACATGAAGAGCTGTCGGGAACCAAGGAAGACTTTGGTGATGATGATGACGAACTATTTAGTTCATACTTAAAGTATTGTTTCATTTTGAACGAATATATTAAGTATTGGGATCATAAGTATGCTTAGTTACTTCAAAATTTTTGGTACACACGGCTACAGATCAAGCTATACATTTCCAGTATAAGCTGATCTCGCATTGTATAGGATTTCCTTACAATGAGCGGTCAGTGTAAACTGGAAATGTATAGCTTGATGTGTAGCCGTGCGTACCTATGGTTATTATTCTTGGCAGTATAAGAAAGAATGTTATTGTAAATTCTATCGACGTTGAAATTTAGTGGGTACATCACTAGTCGAAATAAAATGAATGACAACCTACAAAATTTCGAAACGTCTTCTGTATACGTGTCCTTCTTTAACATCATAGCGGCTCCATGAGTCAAAATGAAACAAATATATTGAGTTCAGTTGCTATTTAAGCACTACTTCTATGCTTTGTTATTGTTCTGAGGTTGGTACCATCCATCTGACGACCAACTCTAGCACCGTGCGCGCTCATTGGTCAAATCAAATAGCGCGCGCTTCTTGTTACACACTTCCGTCCCTTTTCACGAAATCACTCCCACAGACTGCAGGAAAGCGAGAGGAAAGATGTTACATAACAAAAAAAAACATGTAGAGCTGAGCTAAGCCCATCAAGCAGGACAAGGATAACGTTATGGGTATGTGTATGGGCAACATAAGTGCTTCTCGCTCGCACTCGCATCAGTTCAAGCACTACTACTATGGCGCATGGTAGCGTGGCGTGGCTAGCTAGTGTGGCGACTGGTGGCGACGACGCGATGCCGACGAACCGACGATCGATAGCTCTTGCGATTGCGCTCTGTAACCACAGAATAATAATTCAATGGCATGGCGTAACCTTGCATTGTGGTAATTTTTTTTACAGAATTTATTGTTTAGTTTATCGATATTTTGCACGATATGCTATTATCTATGGGGTAAAGTTATTGAAGTCTTGGTTGTTAAGGCGAAAGCGCCAGGGTAGCCCGCGAAATTCAAAATTTCTTAGGTTTTTTGCAATTTGTAGGTCAGTGTGAGCTTGTATGTTGATTAAAATATGATTCGCGGCCGTAGCTAATATGGCTTTACAGAATTATAATCATAAAAATTAGCAATACAGCTCCATAAGTTAGCATTTACCTCAAACCTCATGATTTCATGAAATCGCTAGATTTGAGGTAAATGCTAACTTATGGAGTTGTATTGCTGATTCTAATGATTATAATTCTGTAAAGCCATATTAGCTACGGCCGCGAATCACATTTTAATCAACATACAAGCTCACACTGACCTACAAATTGCAAAAAACCTAAGAAATTTTGAATTTCGCGGGCTACCCTGGCGCATCAACCTTAAGGTGATGTCATCTCTGTATTTTTTAGACGAAAATATAAGAACGTTTATCTTATTGGACATTATGTATTCTTCGTTATGTCCGTTTATTTGGCAGTTACTTTCTAATACTTCTTGTGTGTAGTTTATTTAAAACGACAGCATTTTTCAGCGCATTCCACTTCAAAAAATAAGTACCTAAGTACTTTAAAAAATTTTGTTACTTACATAATAATATGACAGGTGATCCCGTGGCCTCTGTAGTTTACATGTGCTTTAACTTTTGCAAGAAATTACTGAACAGTTGGGCATTTTGGAGAAAACTTTTCGACCGCGCGCGTTCCACGGATCGAATGTGACTGGCGAGTTATTACGAATTTACGATTGATTATACCCATCATGCCTTCGGAGTTTCGCTAGCTAATTTATTTTGACCCTGTTGACCTATAAAACATACTGTTGCCGCTGCAACAAGGTCGCGGCGTGCGACATGGAACGATGGCGCGCGGCGCACACTAGGTAGAATTTTATTTGTTTTATAATATTAATAGTGTACATACCTACGTAAAGAAAAGTACCTAGGTAAAGTAGTGAAGCCAAATAAAATATTATGGTTTCAAAGTTTCAAACACATAGGTACTTACCGTTCTTTCCTTTTTCCTGTTATCCAAAAGTAAAGCCAGCAAAATGAGTAAATCGTCGTTATCTTCTTCCATCATTAACCTTTGTATAGTTTTGTTATAATAGTCCGACATTCTACGTACGAAGAGCTAACACAACCGTTCGTGATTTTTTACGAGAATACCACAGAGTAATAACTGAATAGTAAAACCGTAAAACCATCTCATCTTTGAAAAACCATCGACGAAAATTGAGGTTATAAAATTGTCTAATGTAGAATTTCAGGCTTAAAATAATCAAACAAAGCTCTCAATTTGTAAGTGGCACTGCAAGTTGGCATCCACAGGTCTCTTTTCTGATTCAGTTGTTTTTGTTTTGATCTATTCTGTAACAATCTCACCGTGACAACTTACTAGCCGAGCCAAATAAGAATAGTACTGTCAAGACGCCATTTTGTTCCGCAATAGGTACTCGCGAACTTCATTACCAAAGCGTACTAATTTGACAGCTATCGTGTGAAGTTGGCAGCAAGCGCGATCATATTCTTAGTTGGCTCGCATAGTAGGTGAAGTGAGTTTGACGTTTCGGAGCTTATTCGGTACAAACAAACAAAAAATCTTTCCTCTTTATAATATAAAAATATAATACACTTATACAGGGTGTCCGGTAAATAATGGATAACCTTGGAATAGCATATTACAGACATGATGGCCGTTCTTAAAAAAATACAAAAAAAAAAAAAAATTAAAAAAAAATATTTTTTGGAGACTCCAAAAAATCATAATGTACGCACGACAACAGATCAAATTTTCAGTATAAGCTGATCTCGCTTTGTTTAGGATTTCCTTACAATGAGAGGTCAGTCTAAACTAGAAATGTATACTTAGCTTGATGTGTAGCCGTGTGTACCTACTAGTGGGGATATTTTTTTTTTTTGTATTTTTTTAAGAACGGCCATCATGTCTGTAATATGCTATTCCAAGGTTATCCATTCTTTACCGGACACCCTGTATACAGGGAGTCCCTGGAAGAATGCATTAAATCGAAGGACGGGACGTGGGCAAGGCCCAAGGTTGGTTATGACCAATGTTTAGGGTTCCGTACCTCAAAAGGAAAAACGGAACCCTTAAAGGATCACTTCGTTGTCCGTCTGTCTGTCTGTCTGTCTGTCCGTCTGTCTGTCTGTCAAGACCCTTTTTCTCAGGCACGCGTGAAGGTATCAAGTTGAAATTAATATCAAATACGTAAGTCTATGGACCCTTAGATTTGTAAAAAAATCAAGCTTCTAAGTCAACGTAGTAAAAAAATACGGCCATTTATGCGACATATTTTGATGCTCGCAAGTGAATTTTGAAATTTGGCAAGAAGCAAGGTTTCAGAGCACAAGTAAAGGAAAAGTCTGAAAATTGATTATTTGTAGTTTTATCACATAAAGAAAATAGTTTTTAATTTTCTTTTTCTGGCAAAATGTGGGTGTACTATTATAGGTACACCTCTGCCCAACCCTTCGGGGAAACAAGGCGTGATGTTAGATTTATGAATAATTTTTTGCGAATACAAACTTAAATATGCAGTTCGAGAATTGTCAGTGACGTATATCAATGTATGGGAGAACATGTTTTTCAACGCAATGTTAAGTTTGTCTTTGGGATAAATTCTTTTCAACTACGGAACCCTTCATTGTGCGTGGTCCGACACGCACTTGGACGGTTTTTTGTTTTTTCCATCACTTTGCATAGAGCTCAAAGAAAAAAACATTTAAAAAAAAGTATCGGGGCTATCAAAAAATTTTTTTTCAGGACTTTGTAGAAGAATGGGCCATTCTTGTAATAATACTTTTACGCAGCTATAAAACATTTGTGTTCAATAAGAAAAAACATTTTATACCATTCCCCCTCTAAAAAGGTAATTTTATTCACTGAAAACAGTGAATAAAAAGCACTTTTACTCACTGTTTTGATGTTTGAATTTGGAACACACCAATGTATTCGACCACAAATTTAGAGTACTTATGCTAGATACAGCATGTTATTAGATAGTATGAAAACCGAGCGTGTCATCTTTTTTATAGGTACCTACGATAACTTCACCCCAGCCATTTAGTGATGTGCTCAACGTAAACAGAATTGGGGATTTGTGGAATAAGCCGTTTCAATCGCTAAGCGTCACTGTGCTAACAGACTTTTTTTAGTACAAACATGCAGGGCACGCTTGGTCGGATAGCATGCCGTATCTAGCCTATCTATCTACTCTAAATCTGTGTATTTGACCTATATACAGATAGCGCGCGAGTTGAATGCAGTTGGGGTCTGAGGTAAAGAGCGGGAGCATCTCCCCCCGCTATCCGCACGCCCCACCTCACGCGCCTGCAGTTTATTGTAATTATAATTAGCTCACAGCACTACCGCATTCCTAAGCTCTGCATTCAACTCGCGCGCTATCTGTAAATTGGTGTGTTCTAAATTCAATTTGATTAGTTGACATTTTCGACAAGGAGTTTAGCATTAGAATAAAAACTGTTTTGTGTTCTTTGCTGTTTGATGTAAGTAAGAACACAAAGTTTAGTCTTACTTAATAATAAATCGATTAAAAATGCATTCAAGTGATGAAGATGTTTGTGTTAACACCTGAGTTTATGAAAGAGAGGGCGGCCGATGTAGTGAAAAACTTGCTACCCAACAAATGACGGCTGGTTTACATAAAAGCCAATTTAACTTTCCTTTTTCTTAATGAAATGTTTATTTTCGCTTAAATCTTTCTTTTTCTCGTAGTCATGGTATAAAGTAAAGTATTATATCGCCGGGTTAATTAAAAAACCAACTAACTCGGTGATTTTGGGAAATTGAGTTAAATATACCCACCGACTCAATTTTTTATTCTCTTTCTACTGGTAAAACATACTAAGCCGTGCGATGCTTTATTTCGGAGATACTGAATGGTGAAACCAACTATCTAACCATACCGTTTATATGCGAAACAAATATTCCTTGTTCATCGGAAAAATTATGTTTTGTGTCGAAGTCAAACAAGATACTTAAATTTAATCAGTTTTCAAATTAAAAAATACCTCCAAAATATACGGAATTTTGGGAAAGAAAAACGATCACATCCAATTATATGATTTAGTACTTAGAAACAACAGGAAATAGCGTTAACGTTCAATGATAATACCAGTTACTAAAAGATAATAGCTATTACCTGCTGATTATTTATTATTACTTGACACAAAATCAAGAAGTAATTGTCAATAAATTGGTTTAGTAGGTTAAAAAATCTAGAGGTAAAAGCAACTATCCGGGTGTAGTTGCTAGTGGTAAGGGTTTTAAAGTCTCGCATGCGTGTTAGTTGCATGGCGCTCGCGCTTTTAGCCGACGTTAGCACGGACGTAAAAATATTAATTATTATAATTTTTCTTGTCTGTGATATATCTCGGGACCCTGGGGTCCCGGGCTTTTGGAAGGCATACGAGGAGCCGAAGCCAACTCGCAGAGGCCCCTTAGACAGTTTGAAAAGGCGAGAAGGCACCAGCCGACGATTATCCCTGTATGCACTATGCAGGTGCACCCAAGGACAACCCCCAGTTGGTGCAACAATATTGCAGAACATGGAAACAAAACATATTATTATTACTTTTTTATGTTTACATATCTGGGGACCCAGGGGTCTCGGACCTTTGGAAGTCATACGAGGGGCCGAAGCCAACTTGCAGAGGCCCCTTAGACAATTTTAAATTATGAGGAGGCACCAACCGACAATTATCTCTGTATGCACTATGCAAGTGCATCCAAGGACAACCCCCCGTTGGTGCAGGACTATTGCAGAAGATGGAAACAAAACATATTGGGCTATGAATTTGGGTGGTTGTGGACTGGTTACCTAGAACTATGGAAACACTATGGCCCCTGCCTGACTAATGTTTTGTATGATACACAGATAAAATGGCAGGGGGTGACTTGCACACTTAATAATGGGCCCCCGAAAACGGTCGCTAGCACATAGTGTCGTAGCGGTAAGAGGGCAACATGTCCTGAGGTGCTTGTGAGGAGAAGAGAGGTATCCCACGGTTCTCAGAACAATCCCAGAGCCTGGAAGATAGTCAAGATCCTTCCAAACACTTACTGGAATACTTCCTTCCTCCGAGCACGTTTGCTCTTACGAATCTCCGCTCAAACCAGCCAATAAAGGCAAGAAAGAGGTGGGAGCACTGTTCCTCGTCATTATTCACTCCAACCGGCCAATAAAGGCAAGCCAGAGGTGGAGAACAAGACTTCTCCCGGGACATAGAATCCGTGGGGTCGCTACTGCCCAACAGCTCGCCACATGCTACCCTGCGGGTTTCTGTATCTCTCTTGGTCTGGCTCCTGATCCTAGACCTGTTCCGGCAAAGTAAACTCTACCGGCGTAGACCTAGAATTCGGAGCGTGCAAGCCCCACCACGACGTCAACGTAGAGATACTGCGGTGGGGTTATTATTACCATTATTATATTAATTATTACCACCAGATACGACCGCGCAAGTCCTGAGAAGAAAGCAGACTTAGAACAAGAATATAGTAACCATATTGCCAGAAAGGAAGTTTGTAGGGTAGGTAAAAAAAGGAGTTTGTTTCAGCCACATTTGATCTTCAAGATATTCTACAAATTCCCAATGACGAAGCCGGTCTACTATACTACTGTCGTAAAGTAACTGTTTACAATTTGACGGTTTACGAAAATGCATTGCCGGATGAGGAATACTGCTTTGCATGGTCGGAGGTGAATGGCAAGAAAGGCAGTGCGGAGGTCAATTCTTTTGCACTATCTTTCGAACTGTATTCCTGCACATGTGAAAGAAGGGGCACTCTTTTCCGATACCTGTGGAGGCTAAAATTATCGCTTCACTTTTGCTATGGGCTGTGAACAACATCCATAATTTGCAAATTATAGAACACAAATCGTTAAGAGTCGGGCATACTTATATGGAAGTCGACGGCATGTACAGTAGTATCGAGTCAGCTAAAAAGCACCCAGCGATCTATTCAATGGCTGAATGGCTTAACGTATTCAGAAGAGCCTTCAAGTAGTAAATATAAAACGAAATTGTCCTAAAAACTTTACAAACAAAAATATTAATAGAGACAGGCTCTCCTACCCTAACTGTTGTTTTACTATCGTAACATTGATCGTAACCTATTTAATCGTTATTTTCCTCCAAAATAGCTGTAATTATGTGTTTTCAATTGATTTTAAACTTCTAAATGTTACTTTTGTATTATTTTTCATATAACTTGAGAGGTAAAAGCAACTAGTTGTATGGTTTTTCCCTTTTTTCTCAAAAACTGGAAGGCCTATAAATACCAATGACTGAATGACACCAATTCACAATTAAATAAATCATTTTGAGCTCACCCGTACCTACCGTTATTCTTTACTTCATGAGTTATGGTAATTCTGTCAATATAAAGCTAAAACCAACTAAATGAGGTCTGTAAGAAAAACTTGCTTTTTTTGTAAATTACAATTGCTTTTTATGCCTGCAATATACATTATTATAAACCTAATTAAACAGGTAATCAACACATGTTTAATGACTAGAACAAATCTTCTGTTAAATACATAATTAGCAAACACTAACTTTCAAAACGCAATAACTCAAAACTACAATTCCCTGGGTTAGTTGGTATTTGCACTAACCCGGCGATATATTATAGTATTATACCATTCCCCCTCTAAAAAGCTTATTTTATTCACTGAAAACAGTGAATAAAAAGCACTTTTACTCACTGTTTTGATGTTTGAAAATGGAACACACCAATGGCAATGTATTCGACCACAGATTTAGAGTACCTAGGTCGTGTTTTACAAGATCGCTCAATTGAAAATTGTCCACTCTGAGTGATCCATATAAACCGTTATAAATCTCAAACGTGGCTTTGAAACGAATCAAAATTTTGTTTAGCAGCTTTCACAAATCCTTCACAATTAATTAAAATGCAAATTATAAACACATAGGCAGTATATTCTTGGATACGTTATGGCTTTTTCTTCAGTTGTCCAGATTGAGAGATCCAGTTAATGAGTTCTAACTTTCTTTGTTTAGGTTTCACAAATTTTATACCTTACCATGAAGTTTTCACAATTATTTCCTAAATCCTCTTACAATTTGGTTGGGATTGGAAGAGTTTTTCGAAAAGATCTCTCAATCCACACGCACATCAATTTAACTTTCCTTTTTCTTCATTATATGTCTATTTTCACTTAAATCTTTCTTTTTCTCGTAGTCATGGTATAATGTATAGTATGCAACTCTCGAATAAAACGGATTTATATCGAGGGCCATGAATCACTCGCGTCGCTCAGGATTCTGACACTTAAATCACTCGCTACGCTCGTGATTCAATCATCGTGACTCACTCCCTACGGTCGTGATTCAATCGTTAGAATCCTTCACTAGCTCGTGATTCACCTATGGCCCTCGCTTTAAATCCGTCCTTTATTCACTAATTGCATAATATACTATACTGCAAAGAGTTCTGTCTGGCAAAAATTTTACTCCATTTTCAAGCGATTTTCAAAAAAAAAATTGCACCGACATTCACAGCGTTAAAAAGTTTGGAAATGACCTTGCCCACGCCCTATTCGATCCATACTTCCAGGGACAGCCTGTATAGTAATAATACTTAATACATACTACTACAATCTGTCATTTTTCATCTTTATCGCTAAAGCATTAGGTTCAAGGTTGATTGGGAAAATTTTACAGTTTCGGGAGACTTGACCTGCTGGTCTGTATTAGCACAGTATAAAAAACATATTTTTAGACTGTGGTATTAGTATAGATTCGACAATATAGTCACTTTACCTTTGACTCGTGCGGATGTGGACTGTGATTCTGAACCAGCCCGCTTGAGCCTTCTTGAGGTTGCTTGTGTAAACGCATCGATGGTAGAGCATTTTGTTTGAGATGTTTAATTATTTTAATTGAAGAATCTTCGAAATGTTCAGAACAAACTAAATGGCTGCTCCTCTTCAAATCTCTTTCTAATAGGTCCTCTCTATCCACTAATGTCAACCATTTCCGGCGCCTGGAATGTGAACATAAAACTTGCAGTAGGTAGAAATGTTTTAAAAATCTTGGTATATGTAGCCCGCGAAAATCAAATTTTCTTACGTTTTTTGCAGGTCAGTGTCAGGTTGTATGTTGATTAAAAGATGATTCGCGGCCGTAACTATATGGCTTTACAGAATTATAATAATTACAATCAGCAATACAACTCCTTAGTGGGCTCAATTCCAACTCCTCAAACCTCATGATTTCATGTCAACTCTAACTTATGGAGTCATGTATTGTTGTATTGATACCTTAACGCATCCCCCATCCCCCTTAAGGGGATAGAACCAAAGAACCGATCTGGCATATCGACCCACTGCCATTTTCATTTTTTTTCGAAATCGCGGCGCACGATGAAAGTGGTAGGTATGTTTATGGGTAGAGGACACATTTACGAACAAAAAATGTTAAGTAATACAGTACCTACCCCAAAGTGTCACGTTACCGAGATATTTAAAGGTAAACATCGACTTAAGAGTACAACGACAATAACTTGACAATAAGTAATTAAAAAAGTAAGTTTAACAACTAAAACCCCACTGCTGAAAAATCACGCTATAAAAAGTACGAAATATTCTCATCTGAAATTAGAAAAAGACAGACAAATTAAAAATCCGGAGTCACACATCATGTCATAAAAATCGAACAGATTACGTGTGACTGCGGATTTTTAATTTGTCTGTCTTTTTCTAATTTCGGATGAGAATATTTTCTTGTTTCACACTTTTTATAGCGTGATTTTTCAGTAGCCGGTTTTAGTTTTTAAACTTACTTTTTTAAACTGCTACTATAATTAATTATGTGCCTCGCATCGCAATGAAACGCGTGTTGGCTTGTTTTTCATACCGCCGCTTTATGAAATGAACAATAGGTGGCAAGTAGTTACCGCTGATCTCGCATTGTATAGGATTTCCTTACAATGAGAAGTCAGTGTAAACTGGAAATGTGTAGCTTGATGTGTAAATATTCTCATCTGAAATAATTAGAAAAAAGTAAGTTTAAAAACTAAAACCCGACTACTGAAAAATCACGCTCTAAAAAGTATGAAACAAGAAAATATTCTCATCTAAAATTAGAAAAAGACAAACAAATTAATAATCCGGAGGCACACGTAATCTGTTCGATTTATGCCCTACGCAACGACCATATAGCCCCTATATATTATGGTCGTTGACCCTACGTGACGTGTGACTCCGGATTTTTAATTTGTCTGTCTTTTTTGTAATTTTAGATGAGAATATTTTCTTGTTTCATACTTTTTAGGGCGTGATTTTTCAGTAGTCGGGTTTTAGTTTAAAGCTGTGAACTAATAATAACTAGCATTAGTAGTATTGAAAAACCTGTATTTTGTCTTAAAATAAAATGTTTTGAAAAATAAAAATAAATGTTCCTACTTGTTTGTTTTCTTTTTTTATTACCGAAGTTCATTTGCAATGCTATTCGAAGGTCATGTGGTGCATGAGATCTGTGATTTTTTTTTAATTTTTTTTAGGCCGCATAGTTTTCGACTTTTGATAAAAAATGTAAAAAAAAAATACCGTTACCCCCCCCCCCCCCCAACTCCGAAGTTTGCAAAGAGAAAAATCTGAAATTATTCTATTATATATTACCGCGCCCCCCGGTCTACTCCTTGATATACAAAATACAAAAAGTTTATTTGGCAAAGAAAAGGTGATGAAACAGACTTACATAAACACAAAATTTCAACTTTGTACATCACAAAAAAAATGGTTTGACCGTTGGTATACAATGGTCTCTGTTGCACCATGTCACATGAGGCAACAGGGGCAGTGTGAATCTTTGGGTTCATTCGAGAAATCGAGTCTGGTTAAGGCGAAAGCGCCAGTGTAGCCCGCGAAATTCAAAATTTCTTAGGTTTTTTGCAATTTGTAGGTCAGTGTGAGCTTGTATGTTGATTAAAATATGATTCGCGGCCGTAGCTATTATGGCTTTACAGAATTATAATCATTAGAATCAGCAATACAACTCCATAAGTTAGCATTTATCTCAAATCTAGCGATTTCATGAAATCCTGAGGTTTGAGGTAAATGCTAACTTATGGAGTTGTATTGCTGATTCTAATGATTATAATTCTGTAAAGTCATATTAGCTACGGCCGCGAATCATATTTTAATCAACATACAAGCTCACACTACCCTACAAATTGCAAAAAACGTAAGAAATTTTGAATTTCGCGGGCTACCCTGGCGCATCAACCTTAAACCACGCTGGGATTGGTGCATTTCATTCATTCATTCATATATGTGATAGAAGTTTATGTAAAGATCACAGGAAAAATAAAACGATGTCTCTAAATAGCACACTTTTTCAGAAATCGGAACGGAACCCTCGGTGTGCGAGTCCGACTAGCTCTTGACTGGTTTTTTTTATTATTGATTGTCGTACTCATGACATGGGTCAGGCCGTAGATTTTGCCACAAGTAGCGCAAAGTTGACGCAAAATCTTCTTTAAGTCGGTCGCGCAAAGTGACGTAAAATAGTAACGCAAAATAGTTAAGGTGTGCGCACACCTGATGTGTATGTGTAGCCTACACAGTGTAGGTAAGTAATTTCATTGCAAAAAATATTTTAAACATTTATGAAGTTTAGGACACTAACTAGGTAATAAGCCCTAGGAATTGCGTCATAATTTGGTAGATACTAATAATAACCGGTTTTTCGTATGTAAGTATATTACTCTTATCTCTATTAATCTTTCTATAAGAGTAATATTAACTCATAATGATAATCGAAGAAAACAAAATACAGGGTGTAAGGGACAGCCCTCCACAAATTAACAGGGTGCATTCAGCTCCTTATTGTGAATCATATTCCACCGGAAATTTTCTCAGGAAAAGTTTCATTTTTTTTTAACGTTTTTTTGGCTAATATTCCTTTATTTCAATGTAAAATTACATTCTCTGTTTGCAGCACTCCATTTATGTAAATAAAACAGCTAAAATCCAAAAAACAGCAATGTATGTCGAAATACTCTAACGTACTACGCGCGAAATCAGCTGTTCACTTTCTGCATAGCTTCAGAGTTCATCAAACTCACCGCATACTACTAGCATACAATACAATAGAGACAAGCGAGACGCTCCGATTTACCGAGTCGCAACAGTATTGCCAACTTAATAAACCTCAATTTGTGAACGAAAATGTTAGATCAAACTTGGTTCACATAAGAACTCCTCTAATGTTAAATGCAAATCTTTTAGTGCACTTAATTTCTAAAGGAAAAACGCACATAATGTGCCCTTGAGTATTCGTGGTAGGTACATACCTAATTACTTAATTAATTCTACTTTTCAAGCGATCACTGGATCCAGTTTCCAAGCCACCCAAGGGCCTTTTCATGGCTTTACGGCAGCTACCGACTGGTAGTCGAGTCGCGAATCGAACGTAAGCCCTCTGCAATGGAAGCCCAGTCTTCTATCACGCTGGGCTATCACTACTATTAATTTGCTTAACATAAACTTTGAATTAAATTGACAAATTAATCGTTTCATTTCTCCAAAAAAAATAACAGCTCTAACATTTAGTCAAGCTTAAAAATAGTGGTATTTTTGTACAACATTTTTGCAAGAAACATGCAAAATTTTTTGAGTAGTTGACAACACTGTTTTTGTGTGTGATTTTTCGTGTAGTCATTAGTACAGTTTAGTTGTCCTGCGACTGTGTCCTGCGCAGTATCGCTCGCTGTTGTTCGCGCAGTCGCGTCGTGAAGTTTACGTACTTACCCATTTGTGTTGTTGTCTGTGAGAAATGGCTACACGAGCACTAAGCTCGTGAATATGGCGAAATGATAATGTGCTACGGGGAAGCTCGGGGAAATGCCAGGGAAGCGCTCAGAAATTACATCGATAGGTATCCTGACCGTCGGCATCCATCAGACTCCCGGATAATTACCAATGTCTATCAACGAGTGCTAGATAACCAGCCCATAGTTCCCAATCAAGAAGGCGCCGGAAGACCACTTCGCGGTGCAACTGTAGAAAGAGTTTTAGACCTGGTCCGTCAAAATCCACGCCTAGGCACACGCACTGCAGCTCGACTATTGCGCCGGAATCATGGAGCCCGCGTCTCACACTTTTAGACTTCTTTTTGTGGGGCTACGTAAAGGAAAAAGTGTTTGTTAGTGCATGTGCGAGTGAGGAAGAAATGCGAGATTGAATCACAGACACATTCCAGCAGCTGCGCTACAGCTGCAACGAAGATCCCAACTTGCTGACCCGCTTGCACGGGGAGACCCTGCGCCGTGCCAATGTGTGTGAAGGTCTCGGTGGAGGTCATTTCGAGCCGTATCTCATACGACCGGAGCGATTCTAAGGTAGGATTAATTTTTGATACCTATTGAAATAAGACTGATTGATTTACATTATTTTTCTATGTAATAAGCATTGTACTTATGGTAAAAACACATAACGCTCCTTTTTTAACTTGCCGCAGTCGGGTAAAAAAACGAAAACCACTTCAACGTTAGTTGTAGCTATTGTTTGGCACAAAATTAACTCTAGTGCTTATTATTTTGTTATCTTTACTCGCTTTACCAAAGCGGAATTCCCGCTGTGTGAAAGGGCAGCTAATGAGAAGCCTGAATGCATGTTTGCAAGTACTTAGTATTTTTTTATTTTTATTGACTGTTTGTTTCATCTGCTTATTTTCGTTAAGTTTTAGACTGTTGTTGGTTGAGCGGAAAATACTTTTGTATTAATTTGTTTAAAAATGCCTCGCAGACGATACAACGTTTTACGTAGGCAAGCCAGAAAAGATAAAGGTTTTTGAGGGAATACAGCCATCATCGTAAATACAAAATAAAAACATTATTCCTTATTTCATAAAACCTACTTATTTTATTTTTCATTGAACCCTACCCGTACTTGACAAACTGACCAATAAGTAGGTACCATACACCACTTTAAACATCTTTCAGTTATAAAAATAATTAAATGAAGGCTAAATTATTGTCGCTTTTACTGTACCTGCGCGTAAGTATCTACCTACTCAACTAACTTGTGCACTACGCTGTCGCTAGTTTAAGCCAAGTGGCGCGAGAATTGACCCCGTGGCGGGTGGGGCAGCCGAACACTCACTGCGCTACCGTTCGCTACGTGCGTTTTGCCACGGAAGCAATACATTGCGTGCGAGGTAATAAAACAAATCAGGTTTATTGGATTCCCATAACGTTCCTGAAATAATTTCATGTACCGGTCATCTTAGTATGATGTACTGAATTCACCCTATCAATCTGCGGAGGGCTGTCCCTTACACCCTGTATAGTATTCATCAAGAAACTCTTTTAAACAGGACAGACAAATAGGTATCTAAACTTTGGTTTATTGAACATATATGTAGTATATATACCTATTACTGGTTTTTGTCTGTCGCAATTTTAACCTGTGCTCTTCTTCTTGTGCATCATTCAAAGTATTTTTTTTATTTTGGTAAGCTTTGATTGCTCTTGCTTTATTTTTCTTTTTCATATCTGAATATTTTTCGGGATTCGTTCTTTTTAACTTTTCCCTGTATCTCTTTGATTTCTCTGCCTGAGTCAGAGGCATCTGAAATAGAATATTGAAATTATAGCTAACAGTAACGTCATAATATATATATATATAGGGTGACTGGTAATTAGTGACCGATACCTAAACACATGATTGTGCTCATGATAACAAACCACTT
The DNA here is from genome assembly GCA_905163495.3 of Cosmia trapezina. Classification (NCBI taxonomy): domain Eukaryota; kingdom Metazoa; phylum Arthropoda; class Insecta; order Lepidoptera; family Noctuidae; genus Cosmia; species Cosmia trapezina. The sequence continues at coordinate 7,857,915 of LR991035.1, forward strand.
TTACTATGGCCACTATGGGACCAAATCTGAAATCGCGAAAAAAAAACCACCTGCCCCATACATTCATGTTCGCATAACTCGTCAAAATGTAGGGAGCAGCTGATTTTTTTTTTCGCGATTTCAGGTTTGGTCCCATAGTAAAAGTGGTTTGTTATCAGAAGCTTTTATTTAAATGCTCTAAAAAGTAGAAAAAAGAGCATTTAAATGAATGCTTTTAAAAAGAGTAGAAGCTAAAAATGCACTCAGCATAGCCAAGTGATCTGAAAGTCAAGGCAAGCCAAGCCAGCAAGCAAGCCAGCCAAGTGGTCTGAGTGGCTTGAATTATGACTAGCAACCTACAAGAACCTCGCAGTTACTCAAAAAAATATATGAAATGAATAAATAAAAACAAAATGAAAAATCATCATAATCAATATCAAGTAATCTCTAATGTGCATGCACCATTATTCGATAGCGTACAAAAGTGGCGCAAATTCTACGCCACTCTGGTATCGCAAAGTGACATAATGTAGTTTCTGCGTAACCATGGCGCAAATAAAATCTATAATAACTCGATAAATAGCTATTTTCTCAGGTTAATTTAGCCTTTAAAACATCACACACAGCCTATTAAATCATGCGCAGTAACAATAATATATATAAATTGTAAACTTACTTTGAAATCTAAAAAAATGCACTCCTCGAAAAATGTGACACTTTTTACATGGAACGAAGTTGACATCGGACTGAAGAAAATATGGCCGCCAACGCCGTATTGACCATAGAGAAAGTTACTTCAGTGTTGCCACTACTCAGATACAAATCCTGCTAATGTCTTAACACCACAAAATGGGCAGATAATAGGTGCGCAATAGAAGTAGCGCAAAGAATTGACTTTCTTTAGTTTTTTAAAAATGTGTGAAAATGAATGTACTTTCTTAGGAAACACCACCCCATATTAAAAACACGGCTAGCTAACTATTATTTTATAACATTAAATCAAACAGATTACCAAAAAGTATTAAAATTTATATTTTGCTAATGGCGTAAGTGCACCCCTACCAAAGCGGATTCACGTTTTTAAGGCCCAGGTTCCAAGATTGGTTTAGCTCGGTGTGTAAGTGAAATGGCGTTATGGCTGTCTAGTTTGACGCACGAGATAGAAGATTCTCACGCGCACCGGAATTATGTCGTAAAAATGCAAATAAAATCGTATAAAATTAGAAATTAACTATTTAATAAAAAGTAATCCATCACTGGATGCAGTTTGGAATTTGACATTTCATGGTATATTTTTAATTATAATTATAATTGTTAATGAAGGGATAAACTGCTTTTAAAGATTATTAGGAGGTATGTTTAAAGATTTTTTTGGTGCATTAAAATATGTATAATTATGTTTTGGCTTCCATCACTGTATGCGAAAAAGACTTGAAAATATCATATTTTTTTTACATGTCAAAATTATTTACGGTTTATGAGATACACTGCTTTAAAAAACCACCTTTTTGATCGTTTTCAGGAAATCTGGGCCTTAATGAAAATTTCGTCACTTTTTGTAGAATTTTTCTACAAAAAATGACGAAATTTCGTCATATAATTTTCTAAGTTTATGAACATAATCAAATATGTTTAGTGGCCGCGGCTCACCACTTCATATGAAATACGATGCTGTGATTGACAAACGTATAAGTCTTATACTTTTTTTTTTAATGTAGCGGAGAGCTACATCTAATGTGGCAAAATCTACTGCCTGACCCACATAAGTATGTATTATGTCGATGTTTAGGTACCTGTCGATGTTTACCTTTTTTATACAACGTGCCACTCAAAGTGCCGCTGCTATAGCGACATTAGCTGAAGACTCAGGTAGTGCTAGTGCCCAGTAATCATAAAAAATATAATTAGATAAAATAATTAAAACTGAAAAAAAAAAATTCAAACAAACTAAGTAAATAATAAAATAATAACCAAAACTAGGATCACTCTATGCAAAGGACTGATTGATGAAGCTATTGTTCTATGTCAGCTGGTAAGGTCTTTGACTTGGACCCTTTTTTTTGTTCGTCGTTTGTCTATTGTTCTGACCCAGCTGTGAGTAGCTTCATGAATGATTTTTTTTTGCACAACCCCTAGAAAAAAACTCGAGTGGCGTGACCAATTCTTTTTTTATTTGTTCGAATTTCGTCTCTGCGCTACAGGTTGCTCCAAGATGCTATTTTAGAAAATTGTAAATAAATAAAAAATAATAACGTTTAATGAAATTAGAATATCTTTACAAAACGAAAACGCGGAACTGCACGCATGTCAAGTTAATGTCGTCAAAGCAGCGCCATAAATAAATTAACAAATGTAAACATTTAGTAGGTAGGTGTAGGTACCTACCTAATTACTAATTACATAGGTAGACGTGCATTTCTTTACCTTTCGGTATCCTTTGGAAGTGAAAAAAACGCGAGGTTCGGATCCTTATTATTATTTATGCAGCCAAATGCGGTGCAATAATGATTAGCCTTCATTTTTAATCATAATTACGTTTTAAATATCTTGCGACGAACGGACGACGCGACGCGACGCGTAAGTATTTAATAGACGTGCGACCCGGTGGGGCGCGGCAGTCCTACTGAATTAGCCCCGCGGAAGGGGCCCGCCGTGTACTTGTAGCTTCATACTCATACCTAAATTGCGGAGTGTTGAAGAGTAATTCAAGGTCATTGCCCAGATAAACTAGGTACTTAGGTAGGTACGCACGGCTACAGATCAAGCTTTAGGTTTCCAGTATAAGCTGATCTCGCATTGTGTAGGATTTCCTTACAATGACAGGTCAGTGTAAACTGGAAATGTGTAGCTTGATATGTAGCCGTGTGTACCTACTGTAGTTTTATATCAATCATATTAATGACTGTAGCACAAGACTGTAGTCTGTAGGTAGCTTTATCATTCTGTGATAAACGACCTTGTAATCAGAAATTTTAAGTAGGTACTTACATATTATAACTGTTCTAAGTAAGTGCCTACTAATTAATATTCTAACGTTCTACGTAAATTACCTACGGATGATACAAATAAGAATATCAGTATGTAGGTACCTAACTTAGATATTTACTTAGTTACACAATGTACAAATATGGAAGTTATGTAGGTACATAGTGACTAACTACTTATCTTACTTAAGTACCTACTTAGTTAGACTTGCATTTCTTTACCTTTCGATGTCCTTTGGAAGTGTGAAAAACGTGAGGTGCGGATTCTTGTTATTATTTAAGCAGCTGAATGCGATGCAATATGCGTTTGCCTTCATTTTAGCGAAGCACGGACAACGCGATGCGGCGCGTGATTGAGTACCCTAACTACCTAGGTACCTATCGGCCCGGCTGCTAGGTGACGCGACGCGGGCGGCCGGCGCGCGGCATCCAACTGAACTGAATTAGCCCGACAAGTCGAGCCGCCGCGTAGGTACGTATACTTAGGAGTGCGCCTGGCCTGGTTTGGCTCGCATTCGTTGCATGGCATGGCAACAAAAATAATCGTAATCGACCGCCCCGTTGCCAGACCGCAGTGCGAAGCCACGCATGCTGGATAGCGTCGGCGTTGTCGCACCAAGAGAAACACACAACGCGGCGTTGCCAGCCGGCAGTTAGCCACCTCGCTGACGCTGGAATGCGTTGGGATCTCCCGCTTTCGCACGCGGGTCCCCACGTGCCCATTTTGCGTTCAGGTAGCGATAGCATATTATTATGTGATACAATTACAAGTTAACAATCTTCGGACTTTTTACTTTACTTGTGTTCTGAGACCTTGCTTCTTGCCAAAGTTTCATGATTCTAGGACAGCGGGAAGTACCCTATAGGTTTTGATTTACTTGCGAGTATCAAAAAATCTCGCATAAATGCATTGACTTATATATTACTACTTTTTATATCAATGCATAAATGGCCGTATTTTTTTATTGCGTTGACTTAGAAGCTTGATCTTTTTAGAACTCCAAGGGACCTAATAGAGACCCACGTATTTGATATTAATTTCGACATTTTCAACTTGATACCTTCACGCGTTCCTGAGAAAAAGGTCTTGACAGACAGACGGACAATCAAGTGGTCCTACGAGTATAAGGGTTCTGTTTTTCCTTTTGAGGTAGGTACGGAACCCTAAAAATATAGGTATGGCAGAACCCTAAAAATATAGGTATGACGAAGTAGGTAGGTACTTATCTAAATTTTATAAAGTTAGGAGCCGAGCTGTGGCGCACTTTATGGATAACAAGCAGGAGGACTTTGGAACTTTGAGAGATTACAGAAAGTCCTGCTTGTTATCCATGAATTCCATTTCCAGGTATATACACATACATACACCTACCTAATGTTTCGTGTAGGTAGTCATGTAGTGTGTAGGTAAAAACATGTGCGGTGCGGGGGACCTATAAAAAATTTCTGATTTGCCTGCCTCGTGGGCCAAAAGCTGGGTACGCCCATCCCCATGGTGATAGCCGATATCTCGCTGAAAAAGCATCGCAGTAGAGTTTTTGTAAAACCCAGATAAACTTCAAGGCGTCCGTGGTGCGTGTACCGAACTGTTACCTGCCCCTCGTCATGGAAGAAGACTTCTGGCCGCAGGACGGCAGGACATGGTGCTCCGTCGCTTCCGCGGACAAGGGCAGCACTTAAATCAAGCTAGTGCAAAGAGTAGGACTGCTGCTGTGCTACTTACATAGTTTTAAGCCTATTTTATTTAACACAAGTTTTGTTTTTATTCGATTATGTATGTACCTATGTTTAGGCAAAGACTTAAATATCATTGTGTCTAGGTCATGTTTATGTTATGGTACTTACTTATTTATTTAAGGGCCTGTGTCGCCTGAAATAAATTGTTTATTTATTAAAATAAATAAGTACAAGTTACATCAATTTTAGGTAAATAGGTAGGTACTTATTATGACGTTGTTAATATCAGGAGCCATTTAAAAATATAACTATACGAGTACCTACCTACTTACCTACTGATATAACTAAATGATAGTATCTGTATCTGATTAAAAATGACCCTCAATGTGACTGCAATGTTACCTGACTTGACCTAAGGCGAAAGCTCCAGGGTAGCCCGCGAAATTCAAAATTTCTTAAGTTTTTTGCAATTTGTAGGTCAGTGTGAGCTTGTATGTTGATTAAAATATGATTCGCGGCCGTAGCTAATATGGCTTTACAGAATTTTAATCATTAGAATCAGCAATACAACTCCATAAGTTAGCATTTACCTCAAATCTAGCGATTTCATGAAATCATGAGGTTTGAGATAAATGCTAACTTATGGAGTTGTATTGCTGATTCTAATGATTATAATTCTGTAAAGCCATATTAGCTACGGCCGCGAATCATATTTTAATCAACATACAAGCTCACACTGACCTACAAATTGCAAAAAACGTAAGAAATTTTGAATTTCGCGGGCTACCCTGGCGCATCAACCTATTATTTATTCTGTGCTACTATGTTCACATAAGTACAAGTTTATATGCAAGCTGAAGATGCCGCCCGTGATTAGGAAGATAATGATGGCTGTAGCATTCTATTGAGATGAACACCCTATCGGTGAGTCAACCAACATCAACTACCCTAACATGCATTTGTAGGTTAGGTATCGCGGAGTTAGTTCCGCACGCGACCGCTAGATGTCAGTGTGCTGATGACGCGAATTTCTGAAACGCGGTGTTATGATTCTCCGCGATTGACTTAGGCTCCCCGACTTCCGATTTTCTGGTATCGCTTCTCGGCCTTTTGGCTAAGATCAAAGTGTAGTATCTGTTCTTTTCAGCTTAATATCTGAAAGTTCCCTCACTGAGGGACCAGTATATTAAACTGATTTTTGTAAGCAGACGGGATGTTCGGGGCTCGCTCCACTCCCGTCGCGGGTCGGCCCGGCATTGCAGTGCCGCCGGGATCGGCCCACATATACCCTGTATGACCGTGTATTGCATGGAGAAAACCAAAGATTGGCCTCTTTAGCTCAATTAGCAGCGAGTGCAGCGACCATGTTATGTAACAGCGCGCAGGTACTTTATAATATAGTTTAAACCTATTTACGGAGCAGCAAAGCAAGGGTAATCCCAAATATAGTAATATTATAGTATTACTATGTAGCGATCAGGCTCAGAATGTCCCTTTGGTTTCAAAACGTCCCTTTCCCGAAATGTCGTTCCCATTAGACATGGGTCGTACTTGCAAAATCGAGTACCAGGGCTTCCAAGTACGGCCACCTTTAGACACCAGCGCCAAAAACCAGGGCTCGAAATACTTTCAAGTATTTTCTTTCAGCACCGAAAATTGATCCTTAAGTTCATTATAATAAGGAGTACAATCGCGTATGCAAAACAAAATACTTCCAACTTCCAAGACTTGTAGAAACAAAACTTGGATGAAAAATACTTGCATAGAACATTGATCCGTATTACAAAATGAATAAAGAGCACAATCGCTTTTACAAAACAAATACTTCCAAACCGTTAAAATAAAAATACTTGCATAGGAAATTGTTCCGTGCGATTAATATAAATATGGAGCAGAATCGCGTTTATAAAAAAAAATACTTCCAACATTTAAAGTAAAAATACTTGCATAGAACTTTGATCCGTAATTGTAACATAAATAAGGAGCAGAATCGCGTCGAGCGTCGATGCAGCGAGAATAGTAAAATACTTTAAAGTCTTTGCGAGTATTTTGGGTCAGCACTTGGTTGGCGTACTTGCAAGTAAATACCTGGTGTAAAAACCTGGTCGCGTAAATACGCACCGTCCCTAGTTCCCATAATCGTTCAGGATCAAAATGTCCAATATTTGCGAATGTGGTAAATGTGTTCAATAACTCATGAAAGCGCTTTTTTACGACTTATGAATGACAAACAATAAATATTGTATTTTTATTAGGGTACCGTACCCAAATGCTAAAACGGAACGCTATTAGGTACTAAGACTCCGCTGTCCATCCGTCTGTCACCATCTGCACCCTAATTGCGTAACACATTATCAATCGGAGTTGGTTTCATTTTGACAGTTCAACAACATTCATTGCGTTATTTACGTTGCCGAGCAGACAAATTTTTCGAACTTACGAAGCAACAGATCAGCAATTTGTTTCAAAATGATTCAAACTCCGATCGATAATGTGTTACGCAAATAGGGTGCTGGTCTGTATCTCATGAACCGCGATAATTAGACAGTTAAAATTTTCATAGATGATGTATTTCTGTTGCCGCTATAACAACAAATACTAAAAAACGGAATAATATAAATAAGTATTTAGGGGAGCTCCCATACAGCAAACGTGATTTTTTTTGCCGTTTTTATACCCATCGTGCGCGAGTCCAACTCGCACCTGGCCGGTTTTTTAATTAGGGCAGTCTCAAAAACATTTTTTTTTTAAATTGTGTGTGATGTTTTGTTTGTAGGAAGGTAAATCTTTTAAGACTAAACAACTAAACTCATTTAAAAAAATACTTGGTCATATTTCCCTTATCTCATGGCACTGACCTACAACTAATTAGATAATTAACTCACAGATATATAAAGGAGTTACCGTTAACTTTCAACTTAAGGATAACAAGATGTATTCGAAGAGGACGTTTTACCTTTTATTTGTGATGGTATCTCTAAATATAAGTGTTTCTGGTATATTTTTGAAGCCATCGTCCAGTGCTAGCGGTATAGATGCTGTTAAAAAAGCTCCTAGAGGTAAGCAAACTTGACAAGGTTATACCATCTTCCTCCAAAAGTTATAAGACTGATTGGACAATGGTCATAGATGTCTTTACCTATCTCTCATTTGTGTCCATAGCTGTTTGTATTGTAACAAACCTCACGTTTGCGAAAATGCCCAAATTTAGTCGGGGAGTGTATGTCATTAGTGCGAGAAACAATATGTGCGACAGGTCGTTTGTGCGACAGAACGTTAGTTCGACAAGCAATGTACGTTTAACAAATATGACTTAAACATAGTGTTTTTTTTTATTTCCCATAACTCTAGGGTATTAATGAGACCATTATTATGAACAACTTTTACTATGGGACCGAACCCAAAATCGCGAAAAAAAAATCAGCTGCCCCCTACATTTATGGTCTTAGTTCAGAAGATCATAGTATATTCCAATGATTTTATCGTCAACTCTTCGATATAGCTCTTGGACTATAACTACTTAAAAATTTAACTCATCACTACATATTATAAAACAAAGTCGCTCCGCTGTCTGTCTGTCCCTATGTATGCTTAGATCTTTAAAACCACGCAACGGATTTTGATGCGGTTTTTTGTAATAGATAGAGTGATTCAAGAGGAAGGTTTTTAGGTATAATAAATGCGGGCGAAGCCGCGGGCAACAGCTAGTATCTTCTAAACTAAGACCCGACTAAATAGCGACTTATATTTACAGCGAAAAATTCCGACTAATTAGAGACTAAATTTGGGAGAAAGAAAACAGATCTTCACTAGGTGGCCTAGTTTTTGAGATAAAAATGTGGCAAAGCTGGGGAGATGCTCTCCAGATCGGCCACCTATAAAACCTTATAAATTTTTAACCAGTGACCGACAAATTCTGACATTTGGCGAAAAATTTCGACTACTTTTTTCTGTAGGTACTTAAAATTAAAATCTTTCGATGGTAGCCATGCCAGTGTCAGTCACAACTTTTTCAAATGTCCTTTTGATTACATACACTTAGGTCTAGGTATTTTAAATATCTCAAGTCTAATATTACGTTATTAATTTTATGAATGTTCTCTTGGCAGTGAATTTGCCGTGGTTATGGATCGGCATGTGGTGCAACGGTTGTCCACCGAAGAGCTGCGAAGAAGACGAAGCTATCATCCATGGATACTGTTGTGGCTGCGCTTACACATTAGGTGCAGTATTTGATACATACTTAAAAATAGTTAAGTATTGCATGTTTAACACAGAAGGGTGTATCAGTGAAGATTGAAATTATAACAATGAAAGTATTCGTATGGATGAATGGATACAATATAAATGTATAGTTCAAGTTCACTGGACGTTCAGAAGCGGCACTTGCGAATTCTACACTTTTGTCAAAGTATGATTCTCTAGCAGAAATGTTAATATGAAAATTGTGCTGGAACTCCGAAAGCCGAGTGTTAAGGGTCCCCGAGTGGTAAAGGAGGAAACGACCAATAACAAATGTCAACTTTTTTACGTGATTGGTACAGATTGATGCGCAAATTGCAGTGATTGATCGTTTCGATTTTGAGTAGTAGGTAGTCCTAAACTGTACACTCAGTCAAACTTTATATACCTACAGGTAGGATCATTTGAGTAGTTTGACCACGGGGAAAGATCCATGGACAAATTTCCTTACTGTGGTCAAATCAGTTAGACAAAATAGTTTGACTACGGGAAAGGACCGCCTAATTGGACTAATATTCTTTCAATTTGTTCGCAGATCAACTGCCAGTGCTGTGTCCCGAGTTCCTGCAGTGTCCCCTGAACCTGCACGGATTGTGCCACGACTACGAGTACATGATGCGGTGCTGTTGTTGACACCAGTGATCTCATAGGCTTTATTTAGACAAAAACATTCCTTAACGTTTTCTTGTGGAAGGTAATGTGTTAAGGATAATAAAAATAAAACATCTTTAATATAGCATACTGTTTTAATTTCTAAGAAACCCTCAATACAGAATTATAGGGGGTTAGCGGTCTTGATTTAAGTAAGTAAACTAAACTCGTGACATAATAGTACAAAAATAACGACGAACGAAGTTAGTTATAGATCGAGAATCAAATAATTTATAGCATTTAATTTTATAGTCAAATGTTTCATAAATTAGTATTAAAATTCATATCACCTTTCACCTAATCCTCTTAACAATTTAAGTGAAAAACAGTATCCTCCTTTTAGAGCAGTCGGGTAAAAATAGGACGAAATAACCTTACGAGTGGGTATATTTTTATTCTAATAAGTGAAACATCGGACTTCTTTAAAATTTAAAGTTATCACATTATTGCTGTGACTGTGATAATGAATATGTCTTTTAATTAATACTATGATCCCGCTTCGATGGCTACAAGTTTACTATATTGTCTAAGGCCAATATGCTATATCTACAATTTGTGTTAGAATTCGCGATCCAATTAAATATATCAACACAGAATGTTCAATATAGCGCAACCCCAGTGCGCTTTATTATAAATACAATGTGGTCTATATGCTGGTATTGTATGGGAGATTGATAACGTTAAAACGTAATAATAATCGCCAAACTCAATAAAAACTTTGCTGTAATTGCACATTAAGTAGTAAAGGCAAAGTTGATATCGACAAATGCATGAAATACTGCGGTCATCGCAATAACAAAATGGTCCCCATTAGAATTAGTGTGTCATCCCTGGCGCGTGAAACGAGATGCAAAACAACATGGGCGTTGATGACAATAAAATTCATTGAACTATCCCATACAATACCAGCTATACGCTATACAAAATGAATAATATAAACACCCAGTGCATATAATTAGGTTTTTTTATTAGTACCTCAAGTGTGAGAAATTAAAATTTTAACACAAGCTGGAATAATAACGGAAATTAGCCTACACTTGGTAATGGACAGCTTGAGAGATAAAACTATGTACGGTCGGTCACTACGCCACGCAACTCGCAAGCTCACACATCACATAGCAAGCCTCCTGTACCGGCAACACTCGGACGCACCAACACCGCACGTTAACATTACAGCTACAATCTCACGTCAACCTTAACTTACGCCTTACGCTAGGTGACACTAAGGGCCTATTTCACGATGTCCGAATAGCGACTACTTACCGAATAAATTCAAAAATGGAACAGAATTTGTAAGAAATTATCTGCCACGAAGTTAACAAGAACTTAATCGTAGGTGGTGAAACAGGCCCTAATAACAAGCAATCAATCGTCGGTTAACAACTTATAGTGCCACCGACCGCGGTGACGTAGTGCGCGAGCGACGCCACGACGAACTTACGACAATAGATACACAAAGCTTTAAAATAAAAGTTTATATTATAATAACCATATAAATCTTGTGAATTTTCCTCTCATACAATTTACAGTGGCGCTCAGTTATTTAAACCTGCATCAAAATTCTTATTCTGGAAACAGCACAAAATTAACCTACAATATTCATTATATATAAACATGTATAAACATACAGCTTTCCATTTCACCTGTTTGTAACTAACAAGATATCGGACAATAGCAACTTAACAGAAAGTTAGCTTAGGACGCGCGGCGACGGTCGCCCGCGGCGCGTCTCTATATAGTATTTATTTATTTATAATTATAATGATGCGATCATGAAACGTTTTGTGGTAATTGCATTTCTTGTGTAGGCGGCCGGCGCCCGCGACTGCCGCTTCCCGTACGTCTCGCCGCCAGCCTGGGAACACAATACAGTACATTACACCCCATCACTGGAATTCTACTCTCAGAGAAAAAATACAGTACCTATATGATTTATGATGTTTTTTTTTATGATTTTAATTTAATTAATTATATTTTACATATACAGGGTGTAATTTTAATCACCGTTATCCTCTTAAGGGGTCTTTGTACTCATCATTATGAACAACTTTTACTATTGGACCAAACCTGAAATCGCGAAAAAAAAATCAGCTGTTCAGTACATTTATGTTCGCATAATTCGTCAAAATGTACTGAACAGCTGATTTTTTTTCGCGATTTCAGGTTTGGTCCCATAGTAAAAGTTGTTTATAATGATGAGTACAATGACCCCTTAAGAGGATAACGGTGATTAAAATTACACCCAGTATTTATTGTGATTAAAATTTTAATAACTTAAGATCTTACAAAAATGGAGTGCAAAGTTTGGCTTTCATATATATATAATTCTATAAAGCAAATTCGGTTATAATGACATGCCGCTTATTATGACCTATTTGTAAGAAATAGGTATAAGCGACTTTCACACTAAGATAAAAAAAATGTAATACAATTTTTATTCTGTTTTTAATGTGTTTGTTTCGTGTCGGTTCATGTTACTTTTATTTATTAACGAGTCGAATGCCGTAATTACAGTTACAATTAGAGCGAGCGCGCACTGCGGTGCGTTTCCGTTAGTTCTGCCGCACTGGGCGGGGCCTACAGTAACAAAACGCATGACCGCAGTGCGCGCACTTCAAACACATTCCATACTTCACAGATTATGCTGTAGAAAAACGCACCGCAATGCGCGCTCGCCCTTATAAAAAGCCATTGTGTCTCGCGTGGTTCCACGTTACGGGTTAAACTAAATTTTACACTTCACAAAAAAGTTGTTTGTTTTCTTAGACTATGCTTTGTATAACGTCCAAATCCTAAGGTCCGAAAGTTATTAAATCAGTCAGGACCAAATAAAGCTGTTGTGACTTGTGAAGCATCGAAAATGGTGGGCGTTGCTTCTATTAGTGACGATGTAGATTATTGAACACACTATAGTATAGTTAAAATCTCGCTGCAGACTTGGTCATAAATCATAATCGGAGTAGGGATGTGCGCTAGTCGCGCGCGCTCAAGGCCATTATCGATAACAGATGATGACGATGACTCAGAATTTTAATTTTCTATTTTTAGTTTTATATATACGTTCTTTTGTTTATATATTTAATATGCTTTGTAGTAAAGTTGGTAATAAAATAAAAAAAAATGTGTATTTATTTCTATCACCCATGTATAAATATATAAAACTATCGATATCACTCATCGACTGCAGTAATGCACAGGACTACGTGTGGGCGTGGCCTGCCCATAAGGCCCGTGAGTGGGAAAGAGAGCGAAACACTCGAATGATTTATGACCGAGTCTGCAGCGAGATTTTAACTATACTATAATATTTTATACCACAAACCGGAACTAATACATAATAATGCAGGCTTGTTATACGAGAAATTCAGTATGCTCTCTTCATTTCAATTGAATCACATTGATTTATTCCGCGATAATAAACCTTAGCTTTAATAGTATACAGGGTGACTTTGAAAACATGCGAGAAAATTTAAGGGGGTGTTCTACGCATCAATATGAACAACTTTTACTATGTGAACAATTTCGAATTCGCAAAAAAAAATCCGACCTTCTTTTACAAAAGGGTTCTTTTACAAAAAAAAATTACCTTCCCATATTATAGTTAAAGGTATTGGACCTTTAACTATAATATGGGAAGGTAATTTTTTTTTTGCGAATTCGATGTTGGTCCCTTAGTAAAAGTTGTTCATATTGATGCGTAGAACACACCCTTAAATTTTGTCGCATGTTTTCAAAGTCACCCTGTATTAATTAGCTTGTGTTGTAGTAGTTAAGCATGTGGAACCATCGACATGACGAAGACGTGTTCGTAATGTCGCAAAAATTAATTAGCTTGTGTTGTAGTAGTTAAGCATGTGGAACCATCGACATGACGAAGACGTGTTCGTCATGTCGCAAAAATTAATTAGCTTGTGTTGTAGTAGTTAAGCATGTGGAACCATCGACATGACGAAGACGTGTTCGTCATGTCGCAAAAATTAATTAGCTTGTGTTGTAGTAGTTAAGCATGTGGAACCATCGACATGACGAAGACGTGTTCGTCATGTCGCAAAAATTAATTAGCTTGTGTTGTAGTAGTTAAGCATGTGGAACCATCGACATGACGAAGACGTGTTCGTCATGTCGCAAAAATTAATTAGCTTGTGTTGTAGTAGTTAAGCATGTGGAACCATCGACATGACGAAGACGTGTTCGTCATGTCGCAAAAATTAATTAGCTTGTGTTGTAGTAGTTAAGCATGTGGAACCATCGACATGACGAAGACGTGTTCGTCATGTCGCAAAAATTAATTAGCTTGTGTTGTAGTAGTTAAGCATGTGGAACCATCGACATGACGAAGACGTGTTCGTCATATCGCAAAAATTAATTAGCTTGTGTTGTAGTAGTTAAGCATGTGGAACCATCGACATGACGAAGACGTGTTCGTCATGTCGCAAAAATTAATTAGCTTGTGTTGTAGTAGTTAAGCATGTGGAACCATCGACATGACGAAGACGTGTTCGTCATGTCGCAAAAATTAATTAGCTTGTGTTGTAGTAGTTAAGCATGTGGAACCATCGACATGACGAAGACGTGTTCGTCATGTCGCAAAAATTAATTAGCTTGTGTTGTAGTAGTTAAGCATGTGGAACCATCGACATGACGAAGACGTGTTCGTCATGTCGCAAAAATTAATTAGCTTGTGTTGTAGTAGTTAAGCATGTGGAACCATCGACATGACGAAGACGTGTTCGTCATGTCGCAAAAATTAATTAGCTTGTGTTGTAGTAGTTAAGCATGTGGAACCATCGACATGACGAAGACGTGTTCGTCATGTCGCAAAAATTAATTAGCTTGTGTTGTAGTAGTTAAGCATGTGGAACCATCGACATGACGAAGACGTGTTCGTCATGTCGCAAAAATTAATTAGCTTGTGTTGTAGTAGTTAAGCATGTGGAACCATCGACATGACGAAGACGTGTTCGTCATGTCGCAAAAATTAATTAGCTTGTGTTGTAGTAGTTAAGCATGTGGAACCATCGACATGACGAAGACGTGTTCGTCATGTCGCAAAAATTAATTAGCTTGTGTTGTAGTAGTTAAGCATGTGGAACCATCGACATGACGAAGACGTGTTCGTCATGTCGCAAAAAATTGCTGTAGCAATTTTTGTTCTTGCATTGGAATAATCTACATCAATCAATCTGCCTAGCCTTTTCCCAACTATGTTGTGGTCGGCTTCCAGTCTAACCGGATGCAGCTGAATACCAGTATTTTACATGGAGCGACTGCCTATCTGACCTCCACAACCCAGTAACTGGGAAATACTATACTCCTTGATAAGACTGGTTGTCAGACTTTCGGGCTTCTGACGACCCGTAACGACTGTCAAAGATACTAATCTATATCTATACTAATAATAAAACTGAAGAGTTTGTTTGTTTGTTAGAACGCGCTATCTCTGGAACTAGCAATCGGATTTGAAAAAATATTTCTGAATTGTTAGCCCAATTCTTGAAGAAGGATAAATACAGGGTGATTTTTTAATGACCAGCCAAATTTTCACAGGTTGTTCTACCCATGAATATGAACAACTTTCACTATGGGACCAACTTTGAAATCGCAAAAAAAATATCAGCTGTTTCATACATTTTGATCGAGTAGGTATTGAACTTTTGTAGGAAACCGCTGGTTTTTTTTCGTGATTTCAAAGTTGGTCCCATAGTGAAAGTTGTTCATATTCATGGGTAGAACACCCTGTGAACATTTGGCTGGTCATTAAAAAATCACTAGGATCCTTAGGAGCCGAGCAAAAATAAACAAAATCAGAAAGAACGCTAAGCGAAAACGAAGTAGTAGCGCGGGCAGGTAATGCGATACGACGGGGTGGGTCGGGGAACAAGAAATTTTACTCGGATGAAGTCGCGGACTGAAGCTATATGAAGAGACACAGGACCATTATACCTCCATCCCTTTTTCGCAATGAAACAACCCAGGGTACATCATCATCTGCCTAGCGTTTCCCCAACTATGTTGGGATTGGCATCCAGTCTAAGCGGATGCTGCTGAAAGCCAGTACTTATTGCATGTCTGACCTCCAGAACCCAGTTACTGGGTAACAGGATAGCCCTTGGTAAGACTGATTCTCAGTTGGCTTGGCAGACTGGACCAACGTGCTTTCCGAGGCACGGACAGGTCTCGGTATGTAAAGTAGGTCACCCATCTACGGACCCACCTAGGCTTAACTAACATTTTTTTTTTGTAAGTACATGGGAAATCATCAAATGACTTTTCCCGCTCTGAGACTTTTACTGACTAAAAGCCACCCGCGTTCCTTCAGTTGCCTGTGCCAGGGCAACGGTATCTTTTTCGAACAACCCGCGACCCCGCTGACCTGGTCTGTTATTGCTTAGCCACGAGCCCCACAACACTCTATAATAAACCAACTCACCGTAGGCGGCGTATTCAGCAGCAAGAAGACTTGCCGGTATCGATGGGGTGTCCCTGGTCGATCTTGACCTGCCCGCCCACCGGCGCAGCGCCCGTGGAAGGCGGCCCCACGCGAGTCTTGATCTCCGCGGCCATCGTCATGAACGCCTGCTCCACGTTCGTCGAGTTCTTCGCTGAGGTCTCCAAGAACGGGATGCCCAGCTGTTCCGCGTATTGCTGTGGAGGAATGGTAGGTTAGGTTAGATAGGGTACTTCTGAATTGTCAAGAAATTGGTCGTAAAATTTGTGTGTTACCAGTTCCTAAGAAACTCCATGGTTGGTAAATAAACAGTACAATGGTTCATTCAATGGAAAGTGGTTAACGATTCCAACAGTTACAGGAAGTCAAGCTTAAAAATGTTAGGTCAATCGGTTGTTATATACTTTAAACCAGAATAGCGGTACCTCTGTTTAGCGGCAGTAATAGCAATCGTTATTAATTTATCGAATAGAATCGATAAACGTACACAAGAAATATTTGTATAGTCAAAGCTGCACACAGCAACTTCTTTTCGAAACATTTGTAATTGTTTTGATACTTGAATGTGCAGCAACACGTGTCTCAGTGGTCTATTTCAGTGGTCTCCATTTACAATAATATTAGACATTTAAACACACCTTTTTACAATCTGTTCAACCGATTTTGACTTCAATTCCATAGGCTTAAGGTTCCATAGGCATTAAAGGCAAAAAAGTGATTTGTCATGCCACCAACGCAATATAAGTCAAAATCGGTTGAACGGTCTGTAAAAAAGGTTTGTTTAAATGTCTAATCTTATTGTAAATGGAGTATAGCTAGTAATAATAATAATAGTAAGACCGACGGTTGTCCTCGGGTGCACTTGCATAGTGCAAACAGGGATAATCGTCTGTGAGTGCCTCATTCCATTTGAAATTACATAAGGGCGTACTAGAGGCCGAATCCAACTCGCAGAGGCCTGCGAGTTGGATTCGGCCTCGAGTACGCCTTCCAAAGGACCCAGGACACCAAGGTCCCGAGATATGTCAGACATAAAAAATAATAATAGTAGGTATCTAATTATTATCAGCAACTTGCAACATAAGACATGTTTCGTGTCTAAAACACGATTTGAAAACAATCATTAAGCGCATCAAGTCGTTAGTAAAAACTGTTGATGACAGGGGAAAAATTTAATAACACCAACTGCATCCAAATTAAATGCAGTTTTTCTCTCACAAGAATCAGTAAAGCGTTACAGAACAATAAATCTATTTTTATCACTTCGCTAATAAAACTTGTGTTACCTAATTAACCGAGTTGTTAACAACATATTTCATGAATATAAGGAAGGATATAAATTATTGTTAATGATAATGTATCCAGAGTCCAGATAATATACAGGGTTATTGGTAACACGACCACTTCCTTGCAGGACGTCATAGTAGGGTTTAAATGCAACAAATGAAGCCACCAAATGTTCTACCGAAATTCAGTTTTTTTTTTCGTAATTTTTATTTTTTTCAGATTAAAATTACGAAAAATCGAAAAATAAAATGTTTAATTTGTGATTGACCGTTTAATTATTAGCAAAGGTCGGCTACGGCATCAGCTTTATTACTAACTTAAATTCCAGTATAGTCGCGCCGTAAATAATTTTTAAATTGGGTTTTTCACATAAAAACTAAGTAACTAAAAGCTCCTGAATTTCGGTAGAACATTTTGGTGGCTTAATTTGTTGCATTTTAATCTTACAAGGAACGTCCTGCAAGGAAGTGGTCGAGTTAATAATTATTTTAATTACATTTGACATTTTTTGTAATTCTGTGACCTTTATAATGTCATGCAATTAAAATAAACGAATTAATAGGTACAAAGTATAGGTACTTACAACTTTGTACCTACTCATTCGTTTATTTTAACTGCATGACATTATTCTATTCTGATTTATTCTGTTGCAGTATTGTAAAATTTTATTTTTATTTTATGTAAGTATGAAGGGTTTTGCCTGATTTTTTTTAACAGTACTCACGTTGGCTGTGGTGTAGTCGACCACCTTCTTGGTGGTGAGGTCACACTTGTTACCGACCAGCAGCTTGTTGACGTTGTCGCACGCGTAGCGGTCGATCTCCTCCAGCCACTGCTTCACGTTGCTGAATGAATCCTGGAAGGAGATGAGGGAAGATTTAAGAGATTTCCTTCACTACATAGTATAAAACAAAGTAGTTTCCCTGTCTGTCTGTCCCTAAGTATGCTTAGATCTTTAAAACTATGCAACGGATTTTGATGCGGTTTTTTAATAGATAGAGTGATTCAAGAGGAAGTTTTATAATATGTATAATACATCCGCGGGCAAAAGCTAGTATTACATAAATAACAAAAGATTGGCCTTCAAAAACCTTACAAAATGATGACTGCTTATTATTGAGAGAGAAAAAAGGAAATGTTATTTTAGGCTTTTCTGAAGTTATTTCTTTAAAATACATTTTTGTAATAAAAAAACCGGTCCAGAGCGAATCGGACTCGCGTACCGAGGGTTCCGTTCTGTTTTCGGAAAAGTGTGCCATTTAGAGACATCATTTTAATTTCCATGTAACTACTCTTTAAATAAACTTCTATCACAATTCACATATAATAATTTCAGATGTTTCTTTACGCAAACTTCGGAAATAAGACCAATTTTAAAAAAAATTGTAAAAAAAATAGCTAATCACATAAAAATTCCTTGAAATAACATAGTTTTTTTATTAAATAAACTAAGAGTTTTAGGTTACTTGGAACAAGAAACCTCAACTAATGAACGCAGTGACATAAAGTGCGAGGATTGCCATAATACGATTAAAAATTTCCCCATTCGACTAAATATGATATCTTACCCATACAATATTATTCCCCAAATTATAGGGAAACAATTTAACAAAATGGCAACAAACACACATAAAAAGGTGGCTTCACTTTTGATGTTCGCGTGCACCATCTTCATCTTTTTTGTTGATTTGAGTATTATAATAGAATTAACTAGAATTCTCTAGAATAATATCTTGAGATAAATAAATACCAGTTCCTTTACTAATAAATCATAATACCTATGTACAGTGGGCTGCATCAATTGGCTACCCTAGTTGTATTAAATTTTTAATACAACTGGGGTAAGTACCCAATTGATGCAGCCCACTGTACATTATTTAATTTAAGCTTGCTTAACCATGAAGTTTACAATTAATAAAAACACTATCGCAAGAAGAACGTGACCAACGCGCTTCGAATGATGTCAATAGATACATTGGAACATTGGACAGGTCATCTGATGAGGATCAAAGTTCATAATTCGTTACACGATAGGATTAGTCATAATTAGTCAGAAGTCTGCATCCTAACTAATCCTACTATCCTACTATAATATAATATATATAATAATATAATATAATAATATTATTTATATTATTTATATTTTTATTATATTATTATCCTACTAATATTATAAATGTGAAAGTTTGTATGTTTGGATGTTTGTTACTCAATCACGCAAAAACGGCTGAAGGGATTTGGATGAAATTTGGTATACAGATAGTTTATAACATGGATTAAGACATAGGATACTTTTCATCCAAATAGAAGGTTCCCGTGGGATAATTTCCGACATACACGCGGGCGAAGCCGCGGCCAACGGCTAGTATTATAAATGCGAAAGTGAGTTTGTTTGTTACGCTTTCACCCTAAAACGGCTGAACGGATATGGATGAAATTTAGCTCATGGGTAGACCATGACCTGGATTAGGACATAGGATACTTTTATCCAGGTTGTTACGTACCCGTGGGATAATTTACCCAAATTCAACACGGGCAAAAGCTAGCAGTTCTTTGTAGTACCTAATAATAAACTACTTTTCAACTTGTTGTACCCTCAAAATGTTTCAGTGCACTTTGTAGTATCGTAGCCTTATTTCGGCACATTGCCAGATCCCGATTTTCCGGTTGACCTAAATGAGTAAAGGAGCTTGCAGCTTGCATTATTAAATACTAGCGGCCCGCCCCTGCTTCACACGGTTTTTACGACTTCACACAACATCGAGATTTCTTTATAATACGTACGTGTAATATTATTGTAAAAAACACATAAACCTACCGGAATAAATGATATATGTGATGGTGAAAAATAAATTTAAAAAATTTAAAAATTGTTTTTTTTGTTGTAAGAACCGTAGGTATATACTTTCATATGCATTTAGATGTTATTCTGACATTACAGACACTCAAAGTTATTTTTCACTTTGTAGTGTTTTTAGGGTTCCGTACCAAAATGGTAAAAAAGGAACCCTTATGGTGTCACTCAGTCTGTCTGTCTGTCTGTCTGTCACAGCTGGATATCTCAAGAACTACTAATGCTATCAACTTGAAATTTGGAACAGTTTTAGATGACGTTTACTTAACTATTTTGCAAATAAGAAAGAAATAAAAATATTTATATTTTTATTCCATCCAAAAAATACCATCCCCCCTTAAACTCCGAAGTTTGCAAAGATAAAAATCTGAAAACTATGTGATAGAAGTTTATGTAAAGATTACAGGAAAAATAAAACGATGTCTCTAAATAGCACACTTTTTCAGAAATCGGAACGGAACCCTCGGTGCGCGAGTCCAACTAGCTCTTGACCGGTTTTTTTTTTAATTTAATTAACCAAAAAACCACGCTGGATGAGAGATAGTAATCAAAGGTCATTAAACTTTCAAGGAAGCTTATTTAAAACCCATGTTCACAAGTGGTTCAAACATTCTTATCAGTTTGTTTATTGTCAATTTTATCTTCAATTCTATCACCCGCAGACAGGCGCGACGCGACTCTAGTAGGCATTTCTATGAAAACTTCATGGAAATTGTTTTACCGACGCGATTCTGCTTCGCACCTTCGTGGCGCGCCTGTCTGCGGAAGCCTTGATCGTTCTACGGGGTTCACACTCACAGGCAAACTGCTGCGAAACCGTAGCAGTTCAATTCAACTGACTCGCATGATGTTCGGAATGCGGAACATCATGCTTTTTCACGGCGGAGGTGTGCTAAGGCTCTCATCTTTACTTTATTAAAAAATGCGCAGCGCAACACATCAAGTTTATTTATAATCTGTTGCAGGTCAAGGTTTTACTCAAGGGACAAGGTCGTCGAAAACATAAAATACTAAATATTTCGTTAATTTATGCTATGTTCAAGCTAAGCCATTGAATGCTATTAAATGCGTAAGTATGAGACAAATAATAAATAAGATCGTAAGATAAAAGGTAAAGTATTTCAAACTGAGAAATTATTTTGTATGCCTTCTGGCGGGATATATTATGGACCAACATTTTACTCTGTGTTCACAAAATGAATAAATAAATAAAATAAATAAATATCCTTGGACATTTCACACAACGCCATCTAGTCCCAAGCTAAGCAACCTAATGCTTGTGTTATGGTAACGAGATGGCTGATAAACTACTTATATACATTTTTTTTTTTTTGTAAATACATGCATATTATAGATAGAAAAACACCCAGACTCGGAACAAATACTTGTAGGTCGTACAAATATTTGTTCCGTGCGGGAATCGAACCCGCGACATGCTGAATATATGAATTATATATTATATTATTATTATTATGAATTTGAAAAAAAAACTTTATTTCAGTCTAGACGACTGTTTACCTAGTTCCAAGAAATAATTTAAAGTATGCGGGTTCTATTTCGTAAGTCATCACCGCACATTTTATATATGATCCCATCTTCGATATTACATACATTCTGGTTACACACACATTTACAGTCGGCCAAAGTCGAGATCATCCGATAGAATTATCATTATAATATTAAGTGACCTAGTATTGAAAGTATTTTATAATCATAACTAGCTTTTGCCCGCGGCTTCGCCCGCGTGGATGTCGGAAAATATCCCATGGGAACGTACATGTGGAAAAGATAGGGCCGTCCGATATAACTGTACAAACTCAAATCGCTACGATATATCGTTACCGTGTTTAGTAGGCATAAAGCTACCAGTCGGCATGATTTTTTCCGACATCTTCAACAGTCGTCGTCATATTTCAGCCAATTTACACAAAACCATAATGAATTACACTGAATCACTCCGTCCATTGGAGAAGATCAAACTGACCGAAGATCTTTGGGGAATGTCCATTAAAGTCTGTACCTCCATAATTGAGACTATAGCGCCTTACTTAGCCTTAATATTTAATTTTTGTGTAGATCAAGGAGTTTTCCCGGATTTAATGAAATACAGTAAGGTAATTCCACTTTTTAAATCCGGAGACAGTAAAGACAAAAATAATTATAGACCAGTATCCGTGTTGCCGGTTTTCAGCAAGGTGTTTGAAAAGGTAATGCTTAATCAAATGCTCAATCATTTTAACACGAATAAAATACTTCACGATCAACAGTTTGGTTTCACCAAAGGACGTTGTACGACCGACGCCGGTGTAACCTTATTAAAACACATTTTTAACGCGTGGGAAGAGGCCCAAGACGCCATAGGCATTTTTTGTGACCTCTCCAAGGCATTTGATTGCGTCGATCATGAAACCTTACTCTTGAAACTTGAGCATTACGGACTTGGAAAACTTGCCCTCAGTTTAGTAAAATCTTATTTAAATGATAGACAACAGCAAGTTCAAATAAATGGTGTCAATTCACTGTGTTTAAAAGTTAAAATGGGTGTTCCACAAGGCTCGATATTGGGTCCTTTCCTCTTTTTAGTGTATATTAATGATTTACTCCATTTATTAAAAAATCAACCACAAATTGTGCTATTTGCTGATGATACTTCATTAATTTTTAAGGTAGATAGACGTGCTACAAATTTTGACGACGTCAATAACGCCCTACTGCAGATCCAAAATTGGTTCACTGCTAATAATTTAGTATTAAATGGGAAAAAAACTAAGTGCATCAGATTTTCTTTACCAAATGTCAAAAGTAGTGATTGTGAGATAGTATTGAATCAAGAGAAACTAGAATTCGTCGATAAAACCGTTTTCCTGGGGATTACGCTCGACTCAAGGCTACAATGGGGTCCTCATTTAATATCACTTGCAGGACGGCTAAGTTCAGCAGCTTATGCTGTCAGAAAAATCCGTCAATTTACTGATGTAGATACCGCGAGGCTAGTCTATTTTAGTTACTTTCACAGTATCATGTCTTACGGTATTTTACTTTGGGGACGGGCTGCAGATATCGAGTCCATTTTTATTCTGCAAAAACGAGCCATCAGAGCCATATATAATCTTCGCAGGCGCGATTCTCTAAGGGAACTGTTTAAGGATATTAACATCATGACGGTACCTTGTCAATATATCTACGAAAACATCATGTACGTAAGAAAAAATTTACATCTTTTTAATAAAAGAGGTGAAAGGCATAATTATAATACTAGAAATAAGGACCTATTAGCTCAACCAGGTTTCAGGCTGGCTAAAGTAGACTCATCGTTCATGGGGTACTGTTTAAAATGTTACAATAAAATACCTCCACACATACTTCAACTAAATGAGACGAAATTTAAAACTTGTATAAAACGCACACTATGCAGGCAGGCATATTATAAGTTGGGGGATTACATAAATGATAAAAATGCTTGGCTCCATGCTGGTCCTGCTCCACAACCTCAACTAATTAATTAACATTTGAAGATACTGTTAAGCAACTGCTGAAGATTGTAAGAATAGCTTTGCATTGTGTAGACTCAATCACCTTTGTATTGTATAATTGCTTAGTACATGTGTGAGTACTATGTACCTACTCTAAAGCTACCATTTACTGGGTACGTCTTTATTTGACTTGGATGTGCCCTGGCGGCTGAGAGTGTGTCATGCTCACTCTAATGCCTCGCTGATGGTGGCGCGTGTGTTGGATCATTTAACGAATCCATACATCAGGTTTGTGAACGGGCGCTGTTGGTGGAGGCTGGTCATACCTTAGCTGCCACGGCTTATTTTAATTTTAATTTTGAATTGTTTTTTTTTAATTTTTTTATTACGGACGCTTTTAACGTTCATCGTTCTCACATGTATAATTTCAACATGAATGATGTAACCAATATTTTGTAACTATATTTTGATTTAAAAGAGTGTCCGTGGAGTTTCTTGCCCGTTCTTCTCCATAGATCTACGTTTTGGAATGGGCAACTAGCTTCAACTTTCTGACTTACCTACTGACCGACTCTTTGACAATTCAAAAGTGCCTGTAATTGGTTTAATTGAAATAAATGCTTTGAGTTTGAGTTTGAGAAAACCGTATGAAAATCCGTTCGGTACTTTTTGACATTATCGCATTCAAACAGACACACTTACGCGGCGGGGGGACTTTGTTAATTACTTAAAATTTATTATGCCAGTCACGCTCTAATAACAAATAACTTTTGTCCGAGTGTCCACTCGTTCAAATAATTTCCTCGTAAAAACTTCGAATGAAATAAAGACTAAATGTTACCTCAAGATTCGAACTATGACTACATTTCCAATCCCTTAAATCTCTTAAAAAGAGATAGTTACACAAACATTTGTCAACCCCTATTGTACCCCCTCAAAAACGCTGTACCACATATTTCTTTATTTCCTACCAAATAAATTTGAATTTTCATATCCCTACCTTAAGAAATGCTGGGTTTCCCATCTTTTATCCCTTATATCACCCCTTGTAGTATTGTTTTTGAAAGTTTCCTGTGTCCTTTCCCAAGATGCTATATAAAGCCTTGCCAAATTTTGTCGAAATCCGTGCAGTTTTGTAAATTTTAAAATCAACCCCTATTTTACCCCCTAAGGGGATGATTTTTCAAAAACGCTGAACCGCATATTTCTTTGTTTCCTATCAAAAGCATACATTTTAATTTTCACATCCCTAACTTAAGAAATACTGAGTTTCCATACAAACTTTCATCCCCTATATCACCCCCTGTAGGATTATTTTTAAGACAAAAAGTAGTTCATGTCCTTCCCCAGGATGCTATATAAAGCCTTGCCAAATTTTATCGACGTCCGTGCAGTTTTGTAAATTTTAAAATCAACCCCTATTTTACCCCCTAAGGGGATGATTTTTCAAAAACGCTGAACCGCATATTTCTTTGTTTCCTATCAAAAGCATACATTTTAATTTTCACATCCCTAACTTAAGAAATACTGAGTTTCCATACAAACTTTCATCCCCTATATCACCCCCTGTAGGATTATTTTTAAGACAAAAAGTAGTTCATGTCCTTCCCCAGGATGCTATATAAAGCCTTGCCAAATTTTATCGCCGTCCGTGCAGTTTTGTAAATTTTAAAATCAACCCCTATTTTACCCCCTTAGGGGATAATATTTCAAAAACGCTGAACCGCATATTTCTTAATTTCCTACCAATAGCATGAATTTATTATCCCTAACTTTAGAAATACTGGGTTTCCCTTACAAACTTTCATCCCCTATATCACCCCCTGTAGTATTGTTTTTGAAAGTATCCTATTTCCTTTCCCAGGATGCTATATAAAGCCTTGCCAAATTTTGTTGAAATACGTGCAGTTTTGTAAATTTTAAAATCAACCCCCATTTTACCCCCTTAGTGGATGATTTTTCAAAAACGCTGAACCCTATATCACCCCCTGTAGTATTGTTTTTGAAAGTATCCTATTTCCTTTCCCAGGATGCTATATAAAGCCTTGCCAAATTTTGTTGAAATCCGTGCAGTTTTGTAAATTTTAAAATCAACCCCTATTTTACCCCCTTAGTGGATGATTTTTCAAAAAAGCTGAACCGCATATTTTTTTTATTTCCTATCAAAAGCATACATTTTAATTTTCACATCCCTAACTTAAGACATACTGATTTTCTCATACAAACTTTCATCCCCTATATCACCCCCCGTAGCATTATTTTTTAAGACAAAAAGTAGCCCATGTCCTTCCCCAAGATGCTATATAAAGCCTTGCCAAATTTTATCGAAATCCGTGCAGTTTTGTAAATTTTAAAATCAACCCCTACTTTAACCCCTTAGGGGATGATTTTTCAAAAACGCTGAACCGCATATTTCTTTATTTCCTACCAAAAGCATACATTTTAACTTTCACATCCCTAACTGAAGAAATACTGAGTTTCCCATACAAACTTTCATCCCCTATATCACCCCCTGTAATATTATTTTTGAAAAAAATAGTATGCTATGTCATTCCCCAGGATGCTATATACAGCCTTGCCAAATTTTGTCGAAATCCGTGCAGTTTTGTAAATTTTAAAATCAACCCCTATTTTACTATATTTTACCCCCTTACGGGATGATTTTTCAAAAACGCTGAACCGCATATTTCTTTATTTCCTATCAAAAGCATACATTTTAATTTTCACATCCCTAACTTAAGAAATACTGAGTTTCCCATACAAACTTTCATCCCCTATATCACCCCCTGTAGGATTATTTTTGAAAAAAAAAGTAGCCTATGTCCGTCCCCAGGATACCATCTATAGCCTTGCCAAATTTTATCGAAATCCGTGCAGTTTTGTAAATTTTAAAATCAACCCCTATTTTACTATATTTTACCCCCTTAGGGGATGATTTTTCAAAAACGCTGAACCGCATATTTCTTTATTTCCTATCAAAAGCATACATTTTAATTTTCACATCCCTAACTTAAGAAATACTGAGTTTCCCATACAAACTTTCATCCCCTATATCACCCCCTGTAGGATTATTTTTGAAAAAAAAAGTAGCCTATGTCCGTCCCCAGGATACCATCTATAGCCTTGCCAAATTTTATCGAAATCCGTTCAGTGGTTTAGGCGTGAAAAGGTAACAGACAGACAGACAGACAGACAGACAGACAGAGTTACTTTCGAATTTATAATATTAGTATGGATGTAATAATTAAGTACCTAGCATGTCTACTTTCAACATAACTGGCCAAATGTGGGTGAAAGTATTAAGAGTATAATATTGAAGCGTGGGTTAGCTCGGTGTGTAACTGAAATGGCGTTATGGCTGTCTTGTTTGACGCGAAAGAGATGGAAGACTCTCACGCGCACCGGAACTAAAAGCGCTTCGTTCGACAAAAAATTTTTAGCTTAGTAAGTTCTTAACATATTTAAATACCTTCGATTTAAAGCAAATTTTACTGCACACTAAGGAACTGTTTACGTATAATCGTATAAAACAGAAAAAAGACGGTGCTACTTAGGATTTTTTTCTATCGAAGAATTTTAATAATCACGTTTCGGTTTTATTACAATAGTACAAATGATTTAACCTTATAGGCACATTTGGTTTTATAAGAATTTTAAATACACAAAATTATCGTTGTATCCCCTTAAGTACTATGTAGTAGACACACCTCTGCCTAACCCTTCGTGGAAAAAGGCGTGATGTTATGGTATGTATTCATAAACTTTTTCGTAACTTGGTATTGTTGCTGACTATAGTTAGGAGCTAAACTAAACTAAAGGTTAGAAGATTTATATAAACTAATAATAAAAATGAAGTTTTGTTTGAACGCGCTAATCTCTGGAAGTAGCAGTCGGATTAGAAAAGTTATTTTTGCATTTGATAGTACAATTCTTGAGGAAGGTTATAGGCTATTTAACATCACGCTACGACCTTTAGAAGCCGAGCAAAGAGAAATAAAAGTCAGAAAGAACGCTAAGCGAAAACGAAGTAATAGCGCGGGCGGTCGAATGGGCCGGTCTGTGGCCGAAGTTTCACGCGGACGAAGCCGCGGGCATAAGCTAGTAATAAATAAAAATAAAGTCTTTATTTTCAGAATACAGCCCACAGATTGAACAATATCACATAACACCCTGCACTTTCGCTTTCCGCCAACGGTTGTATAGACAAAAGCCATTCGCTAACTTTATATAGAGTGAAAGTGGTATTGATCTTGTAAGTGAAGTTCGAGCCAATTAATTTTATTTACCTGTCGCATACTTCATTTATTTATTTTGTGTGGCATACATAACATTGCGCCCTAATAGACCTTTCTAATGTGAGATATCTATTGCATCAAAGAATCAATCTGCCTAGCCTTTTCCCAACTATGTTGGGATCAGCTTCCAGTCTAACCGGATGCAGCTGGATACCAGTATTTTACATGGAGCGACTGCCTATCTGACCTCCACAACCCAGTAACTGGGTAATACGATACCCCTTGGTAAGACTGGTTGTCAGACTATTGCATCAAAGAATGATAAGTACATGAAAAAACTAGGCGAGGTTATATTCTATTAAAACGGTCTGTACGACTTGACAAAACATGAAGGTTTCTATACCTAAGTTAAATATTAATGTAACTTAGAAACCTTCCGGAATAAATTCTCTAAATGATAGTGAAAACCGCATCAAAATCCGTGTCGTAGTGTAGAAGAACAGCGCGGCCACACAGACAGACACGAAAAGCAACTTTATTTTAAAATAAGTATAGATAAAGACTTCTTTAAAAATCTTACTGATAATTACGTAACTTGAGAATTGAACCTAGGACTTTTAGGTATAAAATTAGATGGTTTACTTATTGGGACTATGTTATGCGTGTCAGGTTAAATTGCATTTGGGGCTAATTAGCGCTGATAGAATAGAAATAAATAGCTAATTAGTCAAAAACGAATGAAAACTCATTAGTAATCGTATCATGCCTTCAAAATGAGGCCAGCGACGGAATGTGGAACAGATTTAATCTAAAACTAAAGTAGTGTATGAACTGCAATAGGTCAATAAAAAGTTAGTCTATGTTGACGAGAGCAATTAAACTTTTATTACCTTTTTATAGCATTGGATGAGAGATACTTACTATCCTCAACTTTAATGTTTGTAAATAACTTTACATAACATTGGTCACGTTTCTGTATGTAAATTAAATGGATTTTTACAAAAAAAAAATATACAGGGTGAAATTGAATAGATGCGACAAAATTTAAGGGGGTGTTCTACGCATCAATATGAACAACTTTTACTATGGGACCAAACAAGAAATCGCGAAAAAAAAATCAGCTGTTCAGTACATTTTGACGAATTATGCGAACATTAAATGTACTGAACAGCTGATTTTTTTTTCGCGATTTCAGGTTTGGTCCCTTAGTAAAAGTTGTTTATAATGATGAGTACAATGACCCCTTAAGAGGTTTTGCGCATTTAACGTTACACGTTGTATAACATTGAGAGGAAAACCTTGAACTAACTGAGTGTGGATCTCAATTTAAAGCTGCATTCAGTTGCTTATTTTAGACGTATTTCTTTTATAAAACAGAGATGGAAGGATCTTCCTAGGGTATCAATGGTATGTCAATCTGCCTAGCCTTTTCCCAACTATGTTGGGGTCGGCTTCCAGTCTAACCGGATGCAGCTGAATACCAGTATTTTACATGGAGCGACTGCCTATCTGACCTCCACAACCCAGTAACTGGGTAATACGAAACCCATTGGTAACACTGGTTGTCAGACTTTCGGGGTTCTGACGACCCGTAACGACTGTCAAAGATCCACGAATAACAGCCGGGACCAACGGCTTAACGTGCTTTCCGAGGCACGGAGGAATCTCGCAACGTAAAGATGGTCACCCATCCACTGAACAACCCCGGCAAGCGTAGCTTAACCTGACGGATCGACCCGTGCGGCTGTTATTACTTAGCCACGTGCTCCTCATATCCTCGTATCAATGGTATGTAGGTACCTATATTACAAAGCCTACGCCATCTGTTTGTATTTCTGTCACAGGGCTGCATCTGCATCTAAGCACCGTAATTACAAAACAGATGAAATCATCACAAAATAATATGGCCACTATCATGGCAAATAATAAATAAGGTATATTGTGCGCGCAAGTGATAGTCACCGCCTGAGGTATGTGAGCGGTGAGACGAGGGTGGATGCGATTGACAAGATTGGCAGACTGAGTTGCTTGCTACTGTTGCCTACTGAGTAGCTTGGCCTTTGTCTACCTCCCTCGTCTCACCACTCACATACAATGCGATTCAAATAAGAATAGTAACGTCAATAATCTTTATCTATCAAATGTTGATTGAAAAGTACGGTTTGCAAACAAAACTTATTTGCGTATCAATAATGTTTTTTTTTTGTTTAACTGACGCAGTTTTGTTAAATCAAAGTGAAAAAAAAACATCAAAAAATTTGTCATAATTAGTTTTGAAAAAATTATACTTACTACTTTCTTTCATATTTTCATTGTTGGCAATTTTTTTTATGTTGTTCATGATTCGTAAATAAATGTTATTAAAAAAAATATCTTGTTTTGCTCACCCTACCCAATTTATTCGATTTGACAGCTATGACGATGACGTCACAACATGGCGCTAAGTTGATCTTATTTGAAACGCATCATCAAGTGATGACTAGCACTTGCCCGCACACTAAAATTATTACTCAGTAAATATGAGCACCCGGCGGTGCTTGGGGGAGGCCTATGTCCGCAATGGATGTCTTTCAGCTGAAATGTACACCTGCGGCCCGTCACAGTCTTTTGCTTTTATTGTTTGGTCTTTTTTTGGGTTCCGTACCAAAATGGTAAAAAAACAACCCTTATGGTGCGACTCAGTCTGTCTGTCACAGCTGGATATCTCAAGAACTACTAATGCTATCAACTTGAAATTTGGAACAGTTTTAGATGACGTTTACCCAACTATTTTGCAAATAAGAAAGAAATAAAAATATTTATATTTTTTTTGCAACAGGTGCTGAAAGGGGGTCTTAAAAATTCAAAGAGGAGCTACTAGGGCATGTGGGGTATCATATGAAAGAGCGTTGTTTGCACATTCTCAAGCATTTTTTATTTTTTTTAGGCTGCATTGTTTTCGACTTTTGATGAAAAATGTAAAAAAAATACTGTTCCTCCCCCCTTTTCCCCGAAGTTTGCAAAGAGAAACATCTGAAATTATTCTATGTGATTTATGTAAAGATTACAGGAAAAATAAGACGATGTCTCTAATAGCACACTTTTTTCAGAAATCGGAACGGAACCCTCGGTGCGTGAGTCCGACTCGCTCTTGACCGGTTTTTTTTTAGTTGTGGTAGTAGTAGTAAAAAACCCTACGTGTGCACTTGACCGATTTTTTATTACGGCGCGTGCATCGCCTTCCGTAGCATCTGTCCATCAAATCAACTAAACAAAGCTTATTAGGCCGTTGAATCATTAGCATACTCCGTCATTGTTTACATATTGCAAGAGAGTAGGTATTCGGCAGTTTGGACAGCAGCCAACTTTGTACTCCATAACTCATTTGCACAAACTTAACTATATTGGCCATAAAACATTTTGAACTGTTTATAAATAAACATTACTAACATGTTAGAGAATTTCTCAAAGAAGGGCTCAAAGGTAGAAAATATAATATTATAAAGTCTTGATTTAAATATTGATAAAGAGGAGCTCGTGGCTAAGTAATAACAGCTGCACGGGTCAATCCAGGTTAAGCTACGCTTGCCGGGGTTGGTCAGTGTAAGGGTGACCATCTTTACATACTGAAACTCCTCCGTGCATCGGAAAGCACGCTAAGCCGTTGGTCCCGGCTGTCATTCCTGGATCTTTGACAGTCGTTACGGGTCGTCAGAAGCCCGAAAGTCTAACAACCAGACTTACCACGGAGTATCGTATTACCCAGTTACTGGGTTGTAGAGGTCAGATAGGCAGTCGCTCCATGTAAAATATTGGTATTCAGCTGCATCCGGTTAGACTGGAAGCCGACCCAACTTAGTTGGAAAAAGGCTAGGCAGATTGATTGATTTAAATATTTAGGGTTTTCCCCTGCTAAAAAGGTAGCCAGGACAAACTGTATGCAGAAGGCGAAGCACCAGGTGTTTTTTTATTGATTGACCTGCAATGTGTTGCACATTACAAGTAGGTATTTGTATGTTAACCTCTCGGTCTATGCTAAAATGTTTGTGATAGGAGTAGTCCATAACGTAACAGACGGAGTTCGAACTCGCCGGCCACTCGTATGCAAGCACGACACTAGCCGTTGGGCTATCGTAGAAACGGATATTCGTTTGTTCTAATTCCTATACAAACCTTACAGTTTGCAAAATGGATTTTTATAATATCATGTTCAAATTCATTTAAAACATACATTCCTACACCTTATCTCATTTAGCATGATAAAAGTTTATTACATTAATAACTTCTGTAATCACATCATACTATACATCTAAACCAAATATCCTAACTGACTAATTCTGGGGAGTTTGTTGCGACAGTTCAGCTAAAGCACTAGGAAGTGGTGAAGGGCGGGCGTTTTGGGGGACTGTCTGTAATTTTGACGATCAAAAAGTGCCGATTCTCAGCTTAGTTTGAATAGATAACTTTTGATTTTGAATGCAAGCAATAAATAAACAAGAAATGGAAACCTGTACATCTCTTATTTCTTTTGATCACATTCTTTATTCTTAGTGGAATAGGTGACACATTGTTTTTTATGTTCTGATAATCTTTTAACTAATGCAAAACTTATGCTTAGAATAAAGCCTGTATTCACTAGGCGAAAGATGTTCCGCGACCAGTCCCCTGCAACATTGGAACGTCACTCAACATCTTGGCGATGTTTCTTTTTTTGAGTAGTCAGCAGTGGCGAGTCTTCTAGTTTCTGTACTAGTGTCAGCCTGTCTGTGTCAGAATTTTGGCACTAATTTTTATACATATTGCCTTCTCACACATACCAAAACATCAACCTGTAATCCCCGAAGGGATAGGCAGAGGTGTACATAGTATAGCTCTCTGCAATCCACTGGATATTTCAAAAACGGCGAAGCGTCATCCAGCTAAGTCGTACTATGACACAGGCGACACGAATCGCGAGTCATCTGTCGTGCAGTGCGTACAGGGCCTTACTACACCACATGTACAAATTAGTCACCACTGCAGGGTATTATAGGTCATTTACATACTGTATAGATAATTTAATCAATACATATTAAACCATGGTATAGTTAGCATTGAAAGTAAGTCTTGTATTACTTACTGTTATGTTTTATCAAAGAAAACTTGCAAATTATTATTTAATGTCGACTTAACATTAAATTCAATTTTATTGATATTCTCACAATATGAATTATTGGAGGAGTAATAACTATGTGAAGGTTGCCTGTTGTTTTTAAATAATAGTTCCTGTATGTGAAGTCTAGGCCAATATAATCAACAAGAAACTAACTTCAGTTAAGTGTAGTGTTATGTATCTATACAAACCCACCTAATTAAAAACTAGCATTATAAGTTCAATTAATTGTGAGACATACAAATTGTAATTTAGTTATTGCTTATATTATTTACTAATTAGAAAGACTAATATTGTTATTATGAACAATCTGATCCATAGTTAGTGGAAGTAATAAATTATTAAGACTTTGACAGTCAGCTGTTTGAGGAAAATTATCATGAAGAAATTGCTAATTAATATTACAACAATGAAATTACAATATTTGTGTCCTCTTAAACACAGCTATCCAAATAAAATAAATAATTTTATATCAAACAGACAAAAAAAGAGCACAAGTTGATAGAGGAACCTAGTTATCTTTTCATTTTACTTTTTGATATGATATGTTCACTTTGCCAACTTTCTAGCTTATAGTACAAATTAAAAACATATGCAGCGTCACTTTATTTTCTTATTAGAACAAAAAATCCTAATTTACTTTTGTTAAGTACCATATTTTTTGCAATCAACTTGTTTTTTTCTTGTTTTATACATAGCCTGATTCTATATTTTAATATAATGAATATTGATCAGTACAGTTGTAAGGTTATCTGGTCTTTGTCATGCATTGATTTATTCGCTGTGTTAAGATCAACAAAGAAGGTTGAATACCCTCTCCAGACAGAATATACTTTGTCATAGTCAGGGATGTTTATTATTTGGCGAGAATTTATGCTTAGTTAATAAGTTTGGGGATCTTACCTGGTCTGTGCAATCATAAACAATGATAATTCCGTGCGCTCCTCTGTAGTATGACGAAGTGATTGTTCTAAACCGCTCCTGTCCAGCTGTGTCCCATATTTGTAACTTTATTGTCTTGCCGTCTAAGTCTACAGTCCTAATTTTAAAGTCCACACCAATAGTGCTGATGTAGCTCTCTGTGTAAGTGTCGTCGGCGAACCTCAGCAGCAGACATGACTTTCCAACACCAGAGTCGCCAATCAGGAGTAGTTTAAACAAATAGTCGCTGAAAGAGAACACATTCCGTAGTTTAGTGGAGTTTAGCAGTTCAGATCAAGGACAACACGAGTGATGCGCATCAATAAACGTTCATGATCAATCTAGGGAGGCGTTGCTTTGTTCCCTGTAACAAAGACTTCTCGCTCGCTACGTATCCAGTTCAGAGGAACCAGGAAGTGAAGGACTGGTACAATCATCGCTCACTAATGCGCCATTCATGATCCATACGATTACGTTTTCACAAATACTTCGAAAATACCTACCTACCACGAATACACAATGAGTCACCTCATTTGTAGTAAATTAATTTACTATAGAGACACCACAACTTGTTCGTAAACTATAGGTACAGAGTTCTAAGATATAAATTCCGCACGAAGACAATGAACACGCAAAAAAGATGGGTTTTCTGCACCATCCTTGTTTCTAAATCGCCATGTTACATGTAGCAAAAATACTTACTATTCTGGATTCATTTTTGTACTATAAATGTATTTTTTCCAAAACTATAATAATATAGAATTATGTCGAAAATAGTTTAGTTCTTTGTTTCTAGCACAAAACAGCAAAAAAATTAATAATTATACGTAGAATAATGGCCGCCGTCCGAAACACCCACTGACGTAAGTCAGAAATTCAAACAGGAGTGCCACTTGGCAGAAACTAAATTGCGTTCAGAAACGAAAAATCGACTAAATTTCAAATTGATAATGTATGGACTTAGAGCATTTAGGTTAAATGCTCTAAGGGTCATATTCTTATGGATAATGTGAAAAACAAACTATTGAGATCTTAGAGAAATGCTCTAAGATTGAGATATTCGTCAAACTTATGAAAAAATATGAGAAGGTACCTATTCTAAAGAGCTTGTAGAAAAAGCTACAGGTGTATGTAAGAATGTAAACCCGGGCTTTAGTTTTTGCAAGAAAATACAAGAAGTAAATACCATGGTTTAGAGAGCGATAGTGTTGCTTCTAGAGTTTTTTTTTTACAGTTTCGGAGTCAATTCGTTGCAAACTCCACGCCTTACGGACAGTAGAGCGGCCAAGCCGTTCGGCCCTCATCATTCCCTTGCCCTTATCCCAATTTATTTGGGGTTGGCGCAACTGTCTTTTTGTCTCTATTAGTCGTCTTCATGATAGTCAACCCCTTTCTAGCCATATCATCTTTCAGTCAATTCCATACATCGTTTCTTTGGTATTCCCCTACTCTTATAGCCATCCACATTCATACTTAAAACTCTCCTCACAACATTTTCTTCATTCCTCCGCATCACATGCCTATACCATGACAGCCGATTTTCACACATCTTTTCAGTCACCAGACGGCCTACCGCAACAGCAGCCACGTTGGTCCATAGCCTCCTCCCTCCTCCGTATAACAGTCTGGACCTATTTACATGGGCTATAATCTGACCCTGTAGCACACAACACTGTAGGTTTCTATACTCTAAGCTACTAACACGTGACTTTGACACCATGTGAGTGTTACTATTACTAACAACAATTTTGAAGTTCTAACGTATGTAGATCTTAGATCCGTTAAAAAATTGGCTTTCGTCCATCTTTCGCCATAATATAGTATTTTTATCTCACGAAGCGACACGCGCTTTACTTGAGTTTACCAAATGTACAAACAAGCTGTGAATGTGTGTGTATGCGCAGAGCTTTCGGTACCGTCCGATACAATGACGAAGTCGGAAGAGTGTGTGCGCGTGTGAGTTGTCTTCACGCACACATTCACAGCCTATTTGTACACTTGGTAAACACAAATAAAATGCGTGTCATTTCATGAGATAAAAATACAAGTGTACAAAACGCTGTGAATGTGTGCGTGAAGATGAGTAGCGTCAGCATGTAACAAACACGCACGCACACACACACACACTTCGGACTTCGCCATTGTCTCGGTCGGTACCAAGAGCTCCTGTGTTTACACACACATTCGCAGTGTGTTTGTACACTTGATAACCACAAAGGCCGCGTCACTTCGTGTTAAAAATTACATGACAATAGTTCATCAGAATAATAATTATTATACTTATTACAAAATTACAAATAACAGAAACATTTGAGAAATATCTTCAAAGAATTAAGGAAATTAAACACACGATGTAGTTAAAACTTCTTTTTTTTATTTACACGTTGGCTTAACAAAACAAATCACGGAATATAATCAAATCAACTAAAGGTAAACGTGAGATTTAATCTACAACACCTATGTAGAAATTCATAAAATCATCTCTTGTAATATACTTAATGGTATTTTCCATATGTACAAACTTCTGTCTTTATAGCCAGCGATTATCTGTAACAAATTAAATATTATTATAGTCATTATTTTCTGGAAGCAGGACTCCGTCCAAACTGGAAGGAGGACGCGCGGGCTCGGGAAATATAGAGGCCTTTGCCCAGGAGTAGCACAGGGAGGGGACCTAGATAAAATCCCTTTTCTGTTCAAATTGTATGGAGTTGACATTAGCTTCAGAGATGTCTCGTGACTGCTGCTGTCAACTCCATGCAATTTGATCTTTCCGTTGCTTGGCGTTAACGCATACAGAAAAAGGATTTTGTCTAGGTCCCCAGTGCAGGTAAGAAAAAACGAAATAAGAATTCTTACATCTGAGAACAGAACCCGCAACCTTTTAACGCAATAAATTAGTAACTAGCTACTTATTTCTACTACAACCCCTTCATGAAATCTCGTAGAGTTTTCATTTCACACTTTTGCGGAGTAATTGCTTACAGTACGATACAACTTCGATGTAGCATAAGTCAGAAATTTTGTAAGTATTCACATTTTTTGTATTTCATTTCAATTTTACGAATCATCATCTGCATCTGCCTAGCCTTTTCCCAAATATGTTGGGGTCGGCTTCCAGTCTAACCGGATGCAACTGAATACCAGTATATTTCATGGAGCGACTGCCTATCTGACCGCCACAACCCAGTTACTGGGTAATACGATACCCCTTGGTAAGATTGGTTGTCAGACTTTCGGGCTTCTGACGTCCGTAATGACTGTCAAAGATTCACGAATGACAGCCGAGACCAACGGCTTGACGTGCTTTCCGAGGCACGGAGGCGTCTCGGTATGTAAAGATGGCCACTCATCCACGGACCAACTGCAGCAAGCGTAGCTTAACCTGATCGATTGACCAGTGCGGCTGTTATTATTTAGCCACTAGCCCCTTCAATTTTACGAATGTACTTGGTTATAAATACATAAACTTACTTACAAGTTATTGAGACTATACAAGTTATTGAGTGTGTGTATAGATCATTTCCACATAATGCAGTAAGCCGACGTTCGCACGGACGTAAAAATATCGCGGCGGGATTTTATCACGCACTGGATTTTCAACTCTCGGTGTTGAGCCGAGCTTCGAGAGTCCAACCTAACAACAACATAGTGCATTCTAAAAAACACACTGTTGGATTTTTAACTCTCGGCGCTAAGCAGAGCGTTGAAAATCCATTGCGTGAAACAAAATCGCCGCGATATTTTTACGTCCGTGCGAACGTCGACTTAGAAAGATTTTGAAGGCGCATTTATAGTGGATTTTGTAGGCGCATTTATAGTGGATTTTGTTACCAAGCATAAGGTTGGAGGCTCAATTTAGTACTTTTATAGAGGGATTTGCTAGGAAATGAGTCTGTCATTTAGTACACAATTGAGAAAAATATTCGATTTCAAGGAAACTTCGTTTTAGCCGAATCAATAAGAATTTTTCTTTTTGTTTTACAAGTTTATAAAATAAGTTAGATTATGAGATAAACGGCAAGTCGTCATCTCTCTCTACTATCTTTCTGTTGCTGTGCCCGACAGGGCCACGATTGTTCTTTAGATAATGTTTACCACCTAAGCATATACATTGTGGAATGCAATAAAAAATTGAGAATTTGGCGTGTTTTGAAATTAGACGAACTGTCAAAGGTGTTTTTCTCTGAAACGAATTATTATGTATCTCGGGTGATGGTATCTCACCTTGCTGCCCACAACGGCGAGAGACAGTAGCATAAGGCTGGGTCCCCGCAGCTGCGCGAGCGGCCTGGTCTCGCCCTCGCGGTACACGTACACGCAGCCGTCGTAACAGCCCGCGAACAGAAGCCCGCCCGTCGCGCGCAGGCAGACGGCGCCCTTACCGCCTTCGTGGCAACCCGTGTGGCTTCCACTCTGGAATTAAAAATAACAGAAATATTAAACTTTTTAAAACGTCGGGAAACAAGTAGGTACCTGTTTACCTCGTTAAAAAGAATATCACGATAAGACCCGTTTTCGATAGTGTTTTATAACAGAAATATTAGTACCGATTTTAGACAATTTATAAAAAATCAAGGCTATTTGCTAGAATAGTACTCATGTTAGGGCCCGATCACTCGTACCACAACCACAGATTGATACAGATGGGTTACTCCGCAAAATCATTTAAATAAAAAAACGACTCTTGCTACGACACAATAAAGTGCAATTCAGGTCGCACAACGCTTATTACCTACAGTTATATTCACCTACAAGTAGCATCTCTTTCTATCGCGTAACTCTTATGCCTGCTGACTCGTTAGGGTTGTCTTCTTTTACGACGCGGCGCGTGAGTATCGAACTAACGCGCGAGCCGGCCGGTGCGCGGCAGCCCACACTGAATTGACCCAGTGAAATGAGCCCGCCGCGTACTTGTAGCTTCATACCTAAACTGCGGAGTGTCCCATCTGTATTAATCTGTGCCACAACGACAACACGTGGACGGGCGCTAATTTGAATGAAAATAGTTTATTCACACATTTGGCCGTCAAAATCAATACCGACTACATCAAGGCCACGACGCAGCCATAACGCAACCACCAGCGCACTAGCGGCCGGCCACATCGCAAACACAACGATCTGTCTGTCTGCAAACAGTAGCCACAACTTAACCACATCGCAACTACTAACGACAACGCAACCACAACGAAATTTTGAAGTTACCACAAGGCAACTACAAGAAGCTGCACCAACACTATTCACACTTAACCACTACTTGTCCACATTTTGTCACTGCCATACATATTTCAAAATGGACTAAAGAGATATTATTACATAGTTTTCATTTCATTTTCATAAGTAGTTCAATCCACGACCTCAAAAAAATGCTGTTGCGCATTTTATGAAAAACTTGCTTCGGTGTTTTAGCTTTAAGTATATAAATAGTTAAGAAAAAAATTGCGAAAAGCAAGTCCGCTAAGAACTATACTAATATACTCTCCACCGCTAAATAAGTCAAAGTTTTCGAAGTCTTTCAGTTTTCCAGAAAAAGAACGCCAAAGTTAGCCATTTAATACAAAAATCACGGTCGAAATGTAATAGGGCCCTTAAGTTGTCTGTTTAACAGTTATTTCTAAAAAAAATTAACTTATATACTTACAGCATATTCAAAAACATGTATCTGATGGCTGCTAGTTCCGCAGAACACCTTGCCATCTTCAAACAGGAGCGTATACACTGTCATCTTAGGCCCAGAGAGTGTTCGGAGCAACAGCCCAGTCTGCGCGTCCTTTATCGTCACGTTTTCAGATCGGGCGGCGACTAGCAACACTTTGCGAGGACCCTCCTTCATAGCGCGGAGAGCCAGGATGGATTGCTCAGAGAACTTCACAGTGCTCACTGGTATCAGCATGTTGTTCTGTAATGGATGATTAACAGGCTCAATCACATTCAATACTTTTATTTTCACATAAAACAATATAACATCACGCCTGGTTTCCTCGAAGGGTTAGGCAGAGGTGTACAATGCGATTCAACTAAGAGTAGGAACGTCAATGACCTCTAGCTGTCAACTGAAACTAGAAATATACGGCTTGCAAAGTTTTGTAGTGTTATCCTTAACTATTTTAGTTCTGTTTTTGGAATTTGTTTTTGTTAAAATATGTCATAGACTTTGCAAATGTGTAAACGAGGTGCTATTTTGCTAAATCTTCACAATATGGCGCAAGGTCATTCCTATTCTTAGTTGAAACGCATTGTACCTACAGTACGCCCACGTTTCAACATGTTTATGTCCCATGCAATAGGGGGCGAGCCTATTGTCTAGTTGAAACGCATTGTACCTACAGTACGCCCACGTTTCAACATGTTTATGTCCCATGAAATAGGGGGCGAGCCTATTGTCTAGTTGAAACGCATTGTACCTACAGTACGCCCACGTTTCAACATGTTTATGTCCCATGAAATAGGGGGCGAGCCTATTGTCTAGTTGAAACGCATTGTACCTACAGTACGCCCACGTTTCAACATGTTTATGTCCCATGCAATAGGGGGCGAGCCTATTGTCTAGTTGAAACGCATTGTACCTACAGTACGCCCACGTTTCAACATGTTTATGTCCCATGCAATAGGGGGCGAGCCTATTGTCTAGTTGAAACGCATTGTACCTACAGTACGCCCACGTTTCAACATGTTTATGTCCCATGAAATAGGGGGCGAGCCTATTGTCTAGTTGAAACGCATTGTACCTACAGTACGCCCACGTTTCAACATGTTTTGGTCCCATGAAATAGGGGGCGAGCCTATTGTCTAGTTGAAACGCATTGTACCTACAGTACGCCCACGTTTCAACATGTTTATGTCCCATGCAATAGGGGGCGAGCCTATTGTCTAGTTGAAACGCATTGTACCTACAGTACGCCCACGTTTCAACATGTTTATGTCCCATGCAATAGGGGGCGAGCCTATTGTCTAGTTTCACATAAGTATATCTATACAACGTGTCCTTTTGCATCCTCGTCAAACTTAAGGGTGTGGTATATCCATCAAACCGAACAACTTTTTCCATGGCACCAACATCGTGATCGTGAAAAAATAATCAGCCGTCCCATACATTTGCGTCGAGTAGCTATTGAAGTTTTCTATGGGACAGTTGAATATTTTTTCGCGAATACGATGTTGGTGCCGTGGAGAAAGTTATTCGGTTTGATGTTCTGTACCACACCCTGAAATTTGACGAGGATGCCAAACGACACGTTGTATATACATGGACTTTTAATCGTTTTAATCGTATTCAATAACTTGACAGTTCAAAGCAAAATAATTTTCATTTTTAAATTACATACCGTTTATATTATGGTATATACGAATATACGTGTTTCAATTAAAACTATAAGCACATCAATGTAGTTTCGCTAATTCTTTTTTTCACCTCCTTTTTATTGTCAGGAACTTATCCCTTTACGATTAAAAGTCAGGCACCGTTATCCTCTTAAGGGGTCATTGTACTCATCATTATGAACAACTTTTACTATGAGACCAAACCTGAAATCGCAAAAAAAATCTGCTTTAAGTATTTATCTCTTCTCAAAATATAGGGAACAGCAGATTTTTTCACGATTTCAGGTTTGGTCTCATAGTAAAAGTTGTTCATAAGGATGAGTACAATGACCCGTTAAGAGGATAACGGTGATTAAAATTACACCTTGTACAGATAGATTATGAAGGTGCATGGTTACAATTTGTCATTTCCTATTCCGATGGAGAAGAATCAACAAGAAATTCAATAGTTAGGTTTTTAATTATAAATGTACTTATTAACGTAAAAACAAAAAGCTCATAGGAGAGTGAGGTATCTTTTAGGAAAATCAATTATTTTGTGCTTGTAAGTTGTAACAGACTCCGCGTTATGGGGATACGTCGATAATAATTTTGTGTTTTTAAAATTCCTATAAAACCAAATGTATATGATTAAATCATTTGTATTTTCCTTATGTGTTATTTGACTATATTGTCTACTGCTGTACTACAACCGAAATATGATTACTTGAAATGTTTTTGATAGAAAAACAGTTCCATATTGTACAGTAAAATTTGATTTAAATCGAAGGTATTTAAATATGTTAAGAACTTACTAAGCTAAAAATTGATTTCAGTATAGCATTTGTCATAAATCTACATTTAAACGAAGCGCGTTTAAATTCGGGTGCGCGTGAGTCTTCTATCTCGCGCGTCAAACTAGACAGCCATAACGGTATTTCACTTACACACCGAGCTAAACCACGCTTCGATTATATCATCTTAATAAATAGCATTGTAAAAAGTCCACTTGGTGACATGAATACCTAAGCAGCATTTGAAATTGGATCAATGCACTTTACTAATGTTATTACGAGTATTTTGTCAGTAATATGACCTAACAGAATGTTAATGAAACTAGACACTTGTTTTATTTAACATCATGACTCTGTTCATACTAAGTACATAATATTATTTCATACTTGTCATTTAGTCTGGAAGTAGAATTCGACAGGAAATGGTTTTTTTTTTGGGAAGAAAACGATAACGAAATTTGGCCTAATTTGCTTTTTCGGCCGAGAACCAAAAACGAAAAAGTTTTTTGCTTTTCACTAAGTATGTTAGTTTTTTTTTTGGTAAAAGTAAAATAAATGCAGTGACAATCTTTTAATCATTACTTACAATAAAGTGTGGTGTACAATAAAGTATATATAAATAAATACAATTTAACCGTTTAACTTTAAACTTAAATCTCTTAAAAACTTTTAACTATTCATAACTAGCTATTGCCCGCGGCTTCGCCCGCGCATGTATTATACATATAAACCTTCCTCTTGAATCACTCATTCTTTAAAAAAAAACCGCATCAAAATCCGTTGCGTAGTTTTAAAGATCTAAGCATACATAGGGACAGACAGACAGCGAAGCGACTTTGTTTAATACTATGTAGTGATAGTGATAAAACAATCTGATTTATTATATTCGAAAAAAAAGCAATCTAGTTGTTGTGACTATAGAAATTATCTGGTATTATATTGGGCCGCAGCCGAGACATCATAATAGGTAATAGGTAATACGGGTTGCTATCCGCAACTCCACGAGAATGCGCGTATTTTGCATAGACATCATATTTTTTTTCCGGCGTAAAACAAAATTCGGGCCGAGGGGCGACGGCTCTACCTGGACCATGCATTTTATGCTAGCCTGTTAATTTCTAGGCCATTAAACTTTATATCAGGTTATTTTTCCTAAGCTTACCTTGCATTCAAACTGCAGCACGAAACCAGTCCTGGTGCCAACGAAGACGGTGTCCCAAGCACGGTCCATTG
Organism: Cosmia trapezina; assembly: GCA_905163495.3. Lineage (NCBI taxonomy): Eukaryota > Metazoa > Arthropoda > Insecta > Lepidoptera > Noctuidae > Cosmia > Cosmia trapezina. The sequence goes on from LR991035.1 coordinate 7,901,123, forward strand.
TCTGTATCGGACTGAGAACATTGCACTCTGGACCCTTCTCCAGACCCGTCTGGAATGTAACGTACAGATACGAGTGAATAAGTAGAAATGTTGTTTTGGGCTAGGTGGAGCGAGGATCCTCGCAGGGTAGCAGCTGGATGGGAGTTGCCGAGAGCCGAGCTGAATGGCGTGCAATTGGAGAGGCCTATGTTCAGCAGAGCTCTGATCTAGGCTGATGAATCATAATATGATGATGACATTTAGCAACAAAACTTGCAGAAATTGTCTTTCGCAAGCAATTCTTACCATGTAAACAATCGCGGCAAGGCAAGCTCACTTTCGTAAGATTTCTAAGTAAAAATTGTAACCTTTGCAAGTTTTGTTGCTACGCCATATAGGTTGAAATTTGCAACACTGTGTAGTGTGTATCTAGAACCAAATGGTTAAATTGTTGTATCAAGAGTATTTCATGATCTTTCACATTCACTGTCTTCGGGCGTCTTCGCGACGCGCAGCAAAAACGGAAAGAACGATCGTGCTGCTTCCAGAATTAGCCGACGGTCGCACGGACGTAAAAATATCGCGGCGATTTTTTTTCGCGCACTGGATTTTCAACGCTCTGCTTAGCGCCGATAGTTGAAAATCCAAGTGTGTTTTTTCGTCGCGCTGGGATGCACTCTGTTGTTGTTAAGTTGGATTCTCGAAGCTCGGCTCAACACCGAGAGTTGAAAATCCAATGCGCGATAAAATCCCGCCGGCTTAAGCCTGGAAGTAGCCTGTTGCTAAAATGATATAAAAAAATAGTCTAAACTACATTATGTGAAACAATCTTACCTCCAAATCATAATATCGTATCCTAGAATCCAGTGATCCTGTATACACAGTTGTCCCATACTTCTCCTTGACAATGGTCAGGCATGTGACAGCCAAGTTTGACCCGCGCAGTGTGTTCAGTAGTTGCCCATCACCACTGAAGTGGTACACATTGCCATCCAAGCAAGCTGCTATGAAGTCAGTCTCTATGCACTGGAATTTAAAGTTTATTTGTATTAATATTATCATGTTACAACTAGGCGGAAATTTGAGGAATTTGATGTAGTCTTCTCAAATTACTAGTTTGAGCATTATGTGGTATGTAATTTGAAGTTTAGGTAACTAAGTATACCTACTTACATTGAACAAAATAATGCATTAGAATGCATGAGTACAGTTTTTCAATGGCAGTACAGAATAATAAAATTATTAATACAGAGTAATAAAATTAAAATAGAAAATTATGGATAACATTTTTCTGGTACTTAATGTAATACAAGTACATTTAAGGATGATGCGCAGTGGTAGCCCGCGAAATTCATTATTTTTTTTGGTATATATAATTTTAACTACCTATAAAAATCCTCAATACATCTGTCTAAGTTAGATTTCGTGCAGATTCGTTAGATTTCGTTCGTTTGACGAATCTGCACGAAATCTAACTTAAGACAGATGTATTGATGATTTTTATGGTTAAAATTATGTAAAGACTTATGTTTTATTGCCGCGTATCATATTTTGATCAAGATACAATCTGACACGGAGCTGCAAATTGCAAAAAAAAAACCAATAAAAATTGAATTTCGCGGGCTACACAGCGCAATCACCTTAATAATGAATAATTAAAACCTCACCTCTATCGCAAGTACAGCATCAGCATTTCCGGTCACAGTGATCGAATCTCGGCGTAACTTCTCATCAGTCGAGTAATCGTACATCTTGCACTCATTCTCCGCCTGCCCGCTTTCTGCCGTGGAGGCGTCATCTGCAGACGACTGGCTGTTATCCAATATTATTTCCTCACTTATCACCTCCGTACCATGCATGTCTTTATCATTACATTTTATCTCACTCTCCTCTCCTATAACTATATCTTCTGACACATCTAACATATCAAACTGAAGATCATTGACCACAGTCTCTTCTTCCTCTTGCTGCGGGGTAGGCGCGAGTTTTGCTTCCGGCTCCAAAGGAACAACTTCCTCTATGCCAGTATTTGTAGGTTCAACATTCTCCACAAGCACAGATGTTTCATCAGTCTCTATGGATTCTTCCTTTATAAACTTTCTTACATCAGTCTGAATAAGAACTACTGAGCAGTCCTTTAATTCAAATGAACTTGTATTAGCATTTTTCTGAGGTTTCGTTCTTTTAATGTGTTTTTTCTTTGGTCGAGATCGAGGTTTCTTCTTGGTTTTAGCCTGTGGCTCCTCTAGGTCGTCTAGTGATATGATATCTTCTAGGGGTCTATCATCTGTAATTATTTGCTCTATAAGAGATATATTAGGCGGTTTCGCTTTTTTATTACGTTTTTTACTCGACGTTGGGCTCTCAGAACTCTTTCGTTCTCGTTGCAGTACTTTTTGTCGTAAAGTTCTTTTTTCAACTTTAGTAGAATCACTGCTATCTTCTTGAACACTTTCTAAAGCTATTTGCTCTAGTTCTTCCACAGGTATGTTGGTAAAATCGTCTACAATTTCATCTGCATTAATTATATTTTCCTGCAATGAATGAGTGTCATCTTCACCTTCATCTTTACTTTCGTCAATAGGTTTTACATTCAGAACAGTCATACCCAGAGTAGGCATACTGCTTGGACACGTGTCTTTGGATTCTAAGGAACTGTACAGTTTAAATTTTTCTTGTAATAAAACTTGTATTTCCATGTCTATTTCTTTCATTCTTTCGAAAGCGTCAGCTGACCTGGGTTTTGAGCTTTCTAAAGACATAGCAAATGTTTGAACACATTTGGAGACAAACTTCTTCCTTTCTGTTTGACTAAACCTGGTACTGGTCATTTTACTTTGAAATGTCTGTGTTTCTTTTGTAATAAGTCTTCTTATGACTTGAGTTCCCACATGTTTAGTATGCACTGTCTTATTGCGCGCAGGAGTAGGTGTTGGCAGTTGTTTCAATGTGTTTTCCTCTACACTGGATTTTGTAGGGCTTGTAGATATAGCAGTGTTCCTGTGTGCATGGCGGTGAGATGATGACTTCTTGGGCTGCTCTACAAACATATCAAAAGTCTTTAGTTTAGTTTTAGGATCTGATTTTGTAGGTGTTTGACTGCTTGTATTATTACTATCTTTTGGACTTAGAATGGTTAGACTGGATGTGCTAGTATGTCTTTTTCTGCCTGATTCACTCTCTTTTTCTTTTGGCTTTTTTGAGGTTTCTTTCCTTTTGACATATTTGTCTGAATAACTTTTATCTGTTGAGTCAACTTTTTTACTATCCTTAGTTTCTTTCGTACTTTCATCTTTAACTAAAAATATATTATAATAGGGCTTTGGGGCATCATTGCACTTTTCTGTTGACTTAATGGAACCCGGAATGGCCGGGACATTTTTATCTGAGGTTGGTTTTGCTGAATCGGACTGGCTAGATTCGCTTTTCTTTCGTTTTTCTTTACGATGAGATGGTCTTTGATCAATAGATCTTTTTCGTGAGTTTGATGGAGCAGTTTTAATAATATTCGAGCTACCTGCTGATTCAGTATCTTTCTCAGTATCTTTAGGTTGAGGCACTTGTTCTTGCTTTACTTTAATTTGTTTCACTTTGTGAACACCATTGTCACAAGTTTTAGATGTATTTTCGTTAGTAGTATTTTCAGTTTGAAAATCTAGAGATGTCACTTCTTGCTTGATTTGCTTGGCAATATCCCTGAGGTGCTCCCTACTGGTCACAGGAAATAAATCCAAAGGTGTCTGGGCAATGGTTTGCAATTGATCGTCGATTTTGTTTACAATGTGAGGTGCATGTTGAACAGGTTGGGGTTCGCTTGAGAGATCATCAATTTCAATAAAGTTGTGGTCAACAGCTACATGATATTGCCTGTCTAGTTCAGCAAATGTATCCTCATCTTCAGACAGCTGATCAGTATTGCCATCAAATAGTGGCAGTGGTTCTTCTTTACCTTGAAACGGCTCTTCAATAGAGGTTTCCAAGCTTTTTCTCTGGCTCTTCCTCTGGCTTTCTATAGTAAGTTTTCTTTCTTGAACAGGATCACTTCTTTTTGATTGACGCCTCTCAAATAGAGGCTTGACTTCTTCATATGGTGCTTCATGATTATAATTTAAGGTCTTATTAGAATTATCTGCTAGATCTAATCTGTTTGAATTTTCATAATTTATCGATGGTGGTTGTTCTTGCTCATAACATTGGTCCTGTGAGAATTCATCATAATTGTATGAGTCAAAATAGGGATAGTTGGGCTGTCCACCCGCAGAATGATGGCCGCTGTGTTCATCAGACACATCAAACCTTTGTTCAAATTCAGCCAACTGTAGAACTTTACTAAGTTCTGCCATGACAATGGGCTTTATATCTTCTAGTAATACAGTGTCTTGTGGATCTAAGAGACACTGCATCTGCTTCATAAAAGTATCCTCATAGATTGTGTTATTGTCATTATGAATAAAGTCTGAACTATACAACGATTTCTCTGCTACAGATCTTAAATGGCGGTTCAAACTATTTTGTGACTCTGTTATTAAACTGCTAATGGCAAACTCAAACTTTGATGAAGAACCCGGATCATCCATTAGTTTATGCATCTTATCTTTGTCCATCTTAAACAGTTGATGGACTATATTTGATTTCATTTTATCACAATTAGACTTAACATTTTGTCTCTGCCTTGGTGTTCTCTTCTTAGCTGGTTGTTCTGCCTGAATGTGCTGATTAGCATTCTCACTTCCTTCCTGCTCAGTGATACTCTGATGGACGGCGGCATCTTGTGATAACCTCTCTGGATCATTGCGATTCATTAACCTTTTCCTGATAATATCTACAGTGTCATCTACAGATCTACTAAACGATGTGTCATTATTATTGGTAGTTGATCCCGAGGTCCCACCGTAATGGTCTGATGCAGGTGGTCTATGACCAGTATAATCTACAGCAGGTGTTACATTTCTTTCTGCAATATCATGATGTCTAAAAGAATTTTGACTTCTGTTGTCATAATCATGTTTTTTAAAGCCTGGAGGTGGATTGGCCCAAGGAGATATATGTTGCTGTCTATAAGACTCTGGTGGATGAGGTAAGAGAGGAAACTGTCGCTGATCTATATCTCCCATACTGTTAACATGAAATGGCTCAGGTACAACATCCTCATAAAAATTTTGTGTGTCTTGGTATGAGCTGCACTGATTATCTTTTGATCTCATATCAAGTTGGTCATATTGGTATATTTGCCTGGAATGTGGATGATGCACTCTCTCTGGCATTCTCTGATCAATTTGGCGATGGCCATCTCGATATTCTCTGTGTCTGTCATGGTGATCTTGTCGACCATGGTCGTCTGGATGTCCTCCGTGAGCATTGAAAGGTGGTAGGCCTCTTTGACTTAGTCGAGGGCTAGGTGGCGGGAATCTGAAATAGATTAATATAACAACTAAGAAAAAACAAAAAACAAACATTTCAATTGTTTATTAAATTCACTTTTTAATGTGTGTGTAAAAAAAATTGGAGTTTTATCGACGTATTGTCTTAAACATACACGATTTTTTTTACGTTTCAAGGTGTACGAAATATTGGCGCGTCAGTGATGCAATGCAAATATTGGAAATTATATTGGTACTAGTGTCTTACCTGGTGTTTTCAAGTAATGGATAGATCCTCGGATGTCTAAATCGAGGAGGCCCATTACCTCTAGGCCTGAAATGCCTTTGATTTTCACTTCGCCATCCTCCGATGCCTGGATGACCTCGCCTCATTATTTCACAACTAACACATATTAAGCCACTATACACAGAAAGGAGCGTTTCACTTAATTTTGGTATTTGAAGTATGTATTTTGATACATGAAAAAAGGTGGTAATCACAAGAAAAACAAGTTTGATCAATTGTCGCGCCGAATAAAAATACATACACGGACATGGAATCCATTTGACATTTCTTTAGACATCATTGCCAGCTATCAAAATTTACATTTACAACAGGATGCGTTCAGAATAAAGGAGATTTTTAATTTTCGGTCATGGTGAGGCCGTGAAGAACCCGTCGAAATGTCTTAGAGCATAGTTAAATGCTCTAAGCGAAATGTACACAAGTAGAAGCTTCTTGAGCTACAAAACATAGTAGGTAATCAAAACAACACAGAGGAAAAGGGAACGTTCATGAATAGGAACTCACAATTGGCAGGCTTGCTCCCAAGTTTCACCACTACCTAGTAGCGCTAGCAGCACAAACAATAAGTATCTCAATCAATCTGTGATCTCGATAACGCGGTGTCCCACCTTTGTGTCCCACAGACTACTTAGGGATACTACGTATCGGTGTCCTGCGTGAGCGACGAATACGACGCGGCGACGCGACGTAATACAACGCGATGCTACACGCGACAAATGTCCTACGTGATTTTGGTCATTACTTCTCGAATCATGGAGAAGTACAGTACAATTTTGCTGGAAAGTTCATAAATAAAATACAGACTTAAAAAAAAATATCGTAAAATATCATTTATGTTTTTTGTAGTACAACAATTTTTACTCAAGCACTGCGGCGATCAACGCTTCTGAATCAACCATTTCGTAGTTCGTGGTGTCAAACAAGTACGCGTTACGTCGCGTCTCGCCGCAGACTGCCACATAGGCCGCAAGCAGGGTAAGCCGTTGAGTTGATCGCGTTCGTCGCGTTCGCAGCGTCGCGTCGTCGCGTCGTATTCGTCGCTCACGCAGGGTACCCCGTAAGATTTATGATTGATCGATGTGTAATACTTTGTTCAGACAGAGGCAGACAACTGTCCGCTACCGCCTTCACCTCTGTCTGAACCAATGACATTAAACATCATTATCTAAGGTCTGAACCATGGAACTTTATATAGGTAATAGTAATTCCATGGTTTATACACAGCCACAGAACTATCCACACAACCAACTTACTGATCAACTGACGTCATGAACTCATGACCACAGAGCAATATGGGCTGCATTCCGAATTAGACCATAATCGTTAACAGCGCTCACATTAATCATTTGTGTTCCCTTTTTAGGGTTCCGTAGTCAATAAGGAACCCTTATAAGTCCGTCCATCTGTTCGTCTGTCCTGTGTGTGCCTGTACCTACTGTCATAAGTGTTTTTGCAGAACGACATAGGGCCAACAATGTGGTTGAGGGATGGCATTCCAAATCAATAATTATGTAATTTTACGATGAAATTTTAACAGTTAGAGGTGTACCTACCTATATCTCTCCATTCTGTAGATGGAGTTAATTTTTCGGCCATAATAATATAACTGTAGGTCATGCTTTGGAAAAATGCTGAAAGAGATTCTCATATCACAAAATTATTTTTTAATATGGACAAGGCTTTATCATCAATTATCTATAGCCCAGTTGGTCTTTGGACGATAGAAACATGTAATTTTCCCCTTATACCAACTGGTCATATTTCAATTGGTTCATGGAACACCGACGCCCTAATTCTTCATTTGGTTCCTAAAAAAATATTGCTGCACAGCCTTCTGCGCGAAGTTCGGACTCGGCAAGATGTATGTGATGTATGTTAAGCCGTGTGTTCTGCGCGTGTTTTTTTCGAAACATTACACAAACACGTCGAAACAAATAGGTGTGGCCTTAAGCCGTGTCTCCTGCACGCCTTTTTGCGAAACATTACACAACAAATCTTACACATACTTAAGCATTTATTTTAAACAAAAAAAAATCGCATTAGCTTACACGAATCTGTAAGGCCACGCCTCTTTGTTTCGACGTTTTTGTGTAATGTTTCGAAAAAACACGCGCAGGAGACATTTTTTTTTTTTTTGAGGGTAGGAAATCATCAAATAACTTCTCCCGCTCTGGGTGAAGCGGAAGGGTGTGTCAGACTTTTACTGACTAAAACCCACCCGTGTTCCTTCAGTTGCCTATGCCAGGGCCACGGTATCTTCTTAAAACAACCCGCGACCCCAGCGGCGTCGGCCCTATTGGACCCCATCACTTGCTGACATCTCTTTGAGGCGCGCGTAGAACACAACGCGCCGTCGACTCGGGCCTGGTCCTTACCGGACGGCGAGCTACCCGCTACTCACCGTCCGCAGGCCCGCGCCTACGGTGGCCGGAAATCGCCACGCAATTCCCGCCACCCGGGGCGTCTCCTGCGGCGACTGAGGGCGTGAGGCTGCCTCTCCCTCACGCGTTCCGCCTCCTCCTTCGCGAGCATCACTGCTTCGCAGAAGGAGGTGACGGCACATGGACTCTCGCTCCGCACCATGGCCTGAACCAGGCTCGGACGCGAGAGATCGCCGCCGCCGATCGCCTCCGTGAGAACACGGCGGTGCTCTGCCCAAGCCGGGCAAACCTCCACTGTATGCTCCACCGTGTCCTCCGGGCGATTCCACCGTGTCCTACGGGCGCGCAGGAGACATGGCTTTACAAATTTGTGTTTGCAAACGCGATGTTTTTGTTTTCCAAGCTGCGTGGGAAATATTCCCCACGCGGGGGAAGAGGGGAAGGGTTTGTTTCATTTTTAACTACCGCGCGGAGCGCGCACATCACTTGTCGAACTGATAACACGTCTTCCTCTATTCTATTCTATTTCTTAATATGGCAAGCAAAGCCGATGTCGACTATTCTGCCAATGTCAAAAGTGATAAGGAAAGCAAGTCGGAACTCATTACGACATCTACACAAAATGTCATCTACTGACATCTACACAAAATATGTAACTAAAAATATTTGATTAAGTACGCAGGGGACAGCTTGTGTATAAAAATAAATGCTTATCTGTAAGGTTTTTTATGTAGGTAATGTTTTGCAAAAAGGCGCGCAGGAGACACGGCTTTAGTTTAGCTTCGCGCATGTAGCTACCACTTTTTCACACTTCAGAGCAGTGAAACGGCAGTAGTTCCGCCATAACCTGTCCGTTGTACGATAAGTAAAACTGCTTGTTCTTAAACTGCTTGTTCTTAAAAGCCGCTGATAGACTTGAGCATTCATTAGTAATGAGAGGTAATGAGCATTCTAGCGAATATTATAACTGGAACGTTCTAGCGAGCATTCTAGAGAAACAATAGTAATTTGCTTTTGAAATATTTGCTCGTGAAAATATTCGTACCGATGTTTGGCTCTATAATACTACTTAGTCTGTGGGCTCTATGCTTGGCTCTGGTGTTCGTTGTTTATTCCAACAAATATAAAAACAGCGAATGCTCGATGTTCTATTACAAGTGAATGCTCAAGTCTATCAGCACCTTAACGTACAGATTTGATTATGATCTCTTTCCCGCGTGATTTCACCTAGATCTGCTCAGAAGCCGGTTACACCGGTTCGTCATTTTGTTGCGGTGCCGCGGTTTGTTTCGCTCGTATCTGTGGCAGTAGCAGTCAACAAGTTTATACAAAAAAAAAGTAATTAAACAAATTAAAAAACCCGACTGCGGTAAAAAACTTAAGTTAAAAAAACATTGAAAGCTAAAAACAAGCCCATTTTAAATTAAATAAATATTGGAAGCAGGAGGGACCTCTACCTACCATTTTTATTTTATTTTTAAATGGGTCATCCCGCCTGCTTCCAACATTTATTTATTAATTTAAAATGGGCTTGTTTTTAGCTTTTCAGTTTTTTTAACTTAAATTTTTTACTGCAGTCGGGTTTTTTAATTTTTTTAATTACTTTTTTATTTTTTAGTTTTATTATTTAATGAGTTTGGTCACTTCGAATTACTTTTAACCATATAAGTTGCGTATATTTTTGTAATCACCTTTTAAAACCCTTTATTTTGATACCCCACTCAACAGGTTTTGAGAAAAAAAAAAAATAAGACAATTTGGCGCCAAAAATCCGCCATTTTGTTTTTTTTTATTTTGCTATACCCAGTGTCACTCTATAGTATCTACATACTTCTACTACATACATACATACATACATACTACATACATAACCTTTACTTACACTTCATCCATTTTTATTTATCTTTTATAAAGATTTATATTCATATATTGCGAATTGGTCTAAAACAATTCGTTTTCTATAAATTTTTCATTGTTATGACACTTACGTCAGGTTGTCAAGCTGTCATTATTTTTTTCTTCTATCTAACTATCTTTCATAGAGTTTCATAATGGCATAGACTATGAACGTTTCTTTTGATTTATGTAATCTAAATTCTTTTTATCAATATGTTAGGTCAAATATTGTATTTTATAGATAATTTTGATTTATTATTGAATAGCTGTATCTTAAATTACTTTTATAAAATTAATCCACACACACTCGAAATTCATCGAAGAGGTTAGAGGTTTTTCAACGTATATTACTGGCAGACTCAAGCATTGACTGTGGCGTTTGGCATTCTGATGACGGAAAGCTTCAAATGTGGAAAGGATCTGAAATTGGAAGACGTTTTTGAAAAACGCTGATGAATCGATGGGTGGAAGACTCGGAGACTAGCAGTTCTGCTCCGGAAGCTATAAACGAAACATCTCCTAAAAGTATTCTTCGACCGGGAAAACTAACTCAGTGACTAAAACTTACCCGACTGCGGTCGATCCCTGAAGGAGGGTTATAGAAAATAACCATTAATTTATCGGAGCGATTCAATTCAAAATCTTCCTATTCCAAACTATCCGTGCGTGTTTGCCTAACCTGGACTTACTCAAATTACTACTTCAAGCTATCCTCTACCTTCCTAAATAGCTGTGTGTGTTAGGTAGGACGTGTTTTTTAAAAAACCGGTCTGTATTTTTTATCTTTTAATATTTAATATATTGTTTCAAGTCTTACTTTAGCCCCTTTTATTTCTGTAGGCTAGTAGATTTGCTACAGTCTGGCGCCCAATATAAAATCAAAGCTAGCCCTTTCAAATCTTTTTCAAAATTCTAAAATATACTATTTCTAGTACTATTTCTTTTCGGACTCTTATTTGGCTTAGTCTTTTTTTTTTTTATATTACATGTATTAGGTTCTAGGTAGGTCTAATACTAACTTACTTTCCTCTTCAGCACATACTTAACAAACTTATACTACACCCCCACACACATTCCTTTACCCACTGGTAATTGGCATCCATTCTCCGCTTGTGAGTGTTCTTAAAACCATTCGTGGTCACTTACAAGTTGGGTTTGGCTTACTCTACGACGTATTATAGGAGAATATCCTATAATCGTTACCACCTACACATAACTCTCTACTTCTACATCATTATTCTGCACCCCACACACTTGCACACCACTACGGTTACCCACTGGTAATCGTACCCATTCTTCGCTTGTGAGTGTTCTTAAAACCATCCGTGGTCACTTACAAGTTGGGGTTTGGTTTACTCTTCGACGTACTATAGGAGAATATCCTGTAGTCGTTTATACAAACCTAATATCTATATTACACCTATTACAAATACTTCACTATTCTACACTCTTACACACATACAACTTTCGATGTGCCTCTGTGCTTTTCTTTTTGTTAGTGGTTATTTTATAGTCGCATCATTAATTCGGATCTTCTAGGAGTCCTCTTAAACCCTCTAGGAGACCTCTTAAACCCTCTGGGAGACCTCTTAAAGCCTCTGGGAGACCTCTTAAACCCTCTAGGAGACCTCTTAGACCTCTTATATATTAAGGGACCTCTTCTTTACTAAGGGACCTCCTCTATACTAAGGGACCTCCTCTATACTAAGGGACCTCCTCTATACTAAGGGACCTCCTCTATACTAAGGGACCTCCTCTATACTAAGGGACCTCCTCTATATTATGGGACCTCTTCTATACTAAGGGACCGACCTCTTAAATATTAAGAGACCTCTTAAACTCTCTTGAGTCGTCTTTAGCACTCACTCCCTTCGAGTCGTCTTTTGCACTCATTAACCCTTACTTACCTCCCTTTTAAATATTTTAATCCTATTTAACATTAATCTTTAACCATGGATAGAATTATTTTCTTTGAACTTTTAAACAACTTCCCAGGACTTTTTAGAAATCTTTTCTCTTTTGAGATATTTTCTTTAATTTATTACTTGAATATTTTTTTTTAAACTTATTATTTCACCTTCAACATTAAAATACTCCCTCTCTTATTTAAAACTATTCGGTAAAAACTTATTCCACCTTTTTCTTTTTGAGCGGTAGCAACTCCCTAAATAAGCCTCTAATGCATTTTTTTTTTCTTTTTGGAGCGGTAGCAACTCTCTAAATAAGCCTCTAATGCATTATTTTCTGAGCGGTAGCAACTCCCTAAATAAGCCCCTAATGCATTTTTTATTTTCTTTCTGAGCGGTAGCAACTCATTAAACAAGCCCCTAATGCATTCTCTATCCTTAGAGGTATTCTTATATCCTCAAATTCTTAAACTCAAGTCTCCCTTGAGCCTTTCTTAAACTTGAACTCTAACTAACGAGTTCTCTCTCTTAAACTAAGTTTTTCTTAAACTTGGGTTATTCTTGAACTCAAACTAACTTGAGTTTTCTCTCTTAAACTTAAGTTTTCTTAAACTTGAGGTTTTTCTTAAACCTTGAATCTTTTGGAGCGGCTAACAACTCCATAAAAATAAGCCCTTGTTAAATATATTTTATTAATGGTTTTAGACGTGAGCGGATTACAACTCCGAAAATAAGCCTACTGTTACTGATTTATCAGGTTGAGTAGTGATCATTGAATGTGAATCCTACCTGACCTAACTACGTAAGATGTCGGTGTGATTGAATGAAGTATGTACGTTTTGTGAATGCTGTAATATTTTTAACCTTCAAAATTTTCAATTGAGTTGAAAATTTTCTCGGGGTCGATGGGGAAATATAGTATCTACATACTTCTACTACATACATACATACATACATACTACATACATAACCTTTACTTACACTTCATCCATTTTTATTTATCTTTTATAAAGATTTATATTCATATATTGCGAATTGGTCTAAAACAATTCGTTTTCTATAAATTTTTCATTGTTATGACACTTACGTCAGGTTGTCAAGCTGTCATTATTTTTTTCTTCTATCTAACTATCTTTCATAGAGTTTCATAATGGCATAGACTATGAACGTTTCTTTTGATTTATGTAATCTAAATTCTTTTTATCAATATGTTAGGTCAAATATTGTATTTTATAGATAATTTTGATTTATTATTGAATAGCTGTATCTTAAATTACTTTTATAAAATTAATCCACACACACTCGAAATTCATCGAAGAGGTTAGAGGTTTTTCAACGTATATTACTGGCAGACTCAAGCATTGACTGTGGCGTTTGGCATTCTGATGACGGAAAGCTTCAAATGTGGAAAGGATCTGAAATTGGAAGACGTTTTTGAAAAACGCTGATGAATCGATGGGTGGAAGACTCGGAGACTAGCAGTTCTGCTCCGGAAGCTATAAACGAAACATCTCCTAAAAGTATTCTTCGACCGGGAAAACTAACTCAGTGACTAAAACTTACCCGACTGCGGTCGATCCCTGAAGGAGGGTTATAGAAAATAACCATTAATTTATCGGAGCGATTCAATTCAAAATCTTCCTATTCCAAACTATCCGTGCGTGTTTGCCTAACCTGGACTTACTCAAATTACTACTTCAAGCTATCCTCTACCTTCCTAAATAGCTGTGTGTGTTAGGTAGGACGTGTTTTTTAAAAAACCGGTCTGTATTTTTTATCTTTTAATATTTAATATATTGTTTCAAGTCTTACTTTAGCCCCTTTTATTTCTGTAGGCTAGTAGATTTGCTACAACTCTCACAGTAATTACGAATCTAACGACATCTCTCAAGCTAAAATCCATCGAACCGTTCAGGCCGCAGAGTGTGACAAATAATTAAACATACATACTCTCGAAAAACATAACCCTCCTACTGGCGCAGTCGGGTAATAAGGAAACATTTTTTTTTTTGTAAAATGGCTGATTTTACGGAAAAAATAAATGTCCGTAAGGATTGAGTCGCCACATTTCGTATCTTAATGAAATTTAATACTTATTTAGTAGTAAGTTTAAAAATTTTGTAGGTTCGATCCTCGATTTTGTAGGTATAATACTTCAAAAGATATATGAACATAAAGGTGGCACCTCAATCTAAATATTTGGATTGAGTCGCCTCGTCAGAACTAGGTACATGATGGATGAATGTTTATCATTATTTGGTATGATTTAGTAGTAGTTGTGTATAGTACCTACTAAAAATCTGAGTCCTGTACTGTTGATATTGAAGAATATACAATACTTTTAATGTGGCTCCTCAATCCATCAATCAATCAATCATAAGAACGTGAATTTCCATGAAAGTAATTAGTCAATTTATATTCCACTCCAAAGAACATTTAGTAGTAAGTGTGTTCGAATTTGTAGTATATAGAGAAAGTAGTAAAACTGAGTGAATTTAGTAAATAAACGCATTTTATTTGGCTCCTCAGTCCTGACGTTCTGCAAATAAATAATTGATTGTATCTACCTGAGATCACAACGGAATCAATAACCAGAGACACTAACATTTTGTATAAATGTCTACAAAATACTTATGTACAAATCAACATTGTATATATTCGGTATCTGAAAAAAAAAAATACTTTTCGATATTCATTAAGAATTCGCTATTGAGGGTGACCATGTTGTGTGTGTACCTGGGACAAACGGTCAAACTAGGTAAGTCCAGGTTCGTTAAGTTAGGGAAGCTACGGAAGATCTTCTTGTCCAAAATATCGCAGTGTCTCGAAACAAAAGTCTTTGACCAGTGTGTGTTGCCAGTTATGATTTACGGCCCTAAGACGTAGCGTTTTACAATGGGCCTCATAAGAAAGCTCAAGGTCACCCAAAAGCCAAAGAAGAGGGTTATGCTCGGTGTTTTTCTGCGAGATCGAGTTAAGAATGAGGTCCCTTTTGGGGGGAGCAGTGGACGTCTTTCGGCTGAAATGATGATGATGATGATGTTAAATGAAACCAGGATGACTAGTTTTTGAAATTTATTTTTTTAATAAAATCCCTACTTATTTCTAACAGAATTGTATTATTCACTTCGTAAAGGAGAAAAATAATAAAGTGTTCTTCCTATACGTTCTAAATAATTGCCATTTAAATACTAAGTTACCTAATAAATAAACACATTAATACTAATTGTAAAAAACTATTCAAACTGCCCATTGATACCTCTGATGTTATGGTAAGCGTTTATAACTACGATTTTGTATCGAAGCGCTTTTGTGTTTTAAAACAAATCACAATTGAAATCAAGATGTGCCAACAAAGATAATTATGCAAATTACATATAATAACAATGTTACAAAACCGGTCAAGAGCGAGTCGGACTCGCGCACCGAGGGTTCCGTTCCGATTTCTGAAAAAGTGTGCTATTTAGAGACATCGTTTTATTTTTCCTGTAATCTTTACATAAACTTCTATCATACAGAATATTTGCAGATTTTTCGCTTTGCAAACTTCGGAGATAAGGGGGGGAACGGTATTTTTTTTTACATTTTTCATCAAAAGTCGAAAACTATGCGGCCTATAAAAAAGAAAAAAAATGTTTGAGAATGTGCAAATAGCGTTCTTTTATATCATACCCCATATGCCATAGTAAACCCACTTTGAATTTTTAAGACCCCCTTTCAATCAATGTTGCAAAAAAAGTATAAATATTTCTATTTCTTTCTTATTTGCAAAATAGTTGGGTAAACATCATCTAAAACTGTTCCATATTTCAAGTTGATAGCATTAGTAGTTCTTGAGATATCCAGCTGTGACAGACAGACAGACAGACAGACTGAGTCACACCATAAGGGTTCCTTTTTTACCATTTTGGTACGGAACCCTAAAAAGGAACTATCCCTATACTATATGTTTTAAAAAACAGCACATAATAAGTGGCAGGTCCACTAATCGAATCGCAACCCGCGAAATACAATAATTGAGTAGTCCCGATGCCCATCTGTGGTCTCCGAGAGCAAATGCGCGAGTTAGAGTCAGCTCACACCGAGACGCGACGCGACGCGATGTTGCGCGCACATTTTAAAAGAGCGACTCAAAATATAACTTTATTTTCTACACGAAAATATACACATTTCATTGTGAGAATTTAGAATACGTTGCACCATGCAGCGCTGCGCCTCGTGATGCCTCGCAGCGTATAGCGATGCATCGCGACGCAGCGGTGCTTCGCCGGTACGCGCGTTGTGCAAGAGCGGTGCTGCACCTCACGAAGCCGCGCGACTACTCTACTACAGTCTCTACTATTTCCGTCCAGACTTCGTGTAGAATTGATGCAGTTTGGTCGAGTGCTCGAGTGAAATTATAATGATAGACTGGGATCTTGTTATAATCGGACTTCTTGCAGAAGAGGAAGAGGAAGAAGAATACAAAAATAAAATTAAAAACACGCAGTGCGGGGCGGGAGCACGTGGCGAATGTAGACACGTTCCGCTGCGCCGCGCGGCGTCGGCTTGAAATGGCGGCTGCGAAAATTTTTGCAGCCGTCATCTTGGATATCCATTTTGACCTCATGAACGTTTTAGGTGTTTAATCCAAAAAAAATAGGCTTGGTAGTGTCGTTAATTGGAAACGACACTACTGGTAGTGCGGCTGGTAGTGTCGTTGCCAATAAACGAAAATTCTCAAGGATCTCTTCATCAGATTCTGACTTGGTGACAATGGGTGGTCCCATTGTTCCCTCGAGAGCATAACCTTTCAAACAAAAAAATAATTGTGCAAATCCGACTATACAGGCTGACTTTGAAAACATGCGACAAAATAGATTTTGTTTCTATAAGCCACGAAACGTACATTTTCTTTTTAAATCACGTATTCATGGTCACCCCACAAAAAAATTTCATAAGAAATTAAAGAATAGCTAATAACTTTGTAAATATGTACTTTTTTTTTTATTTTTTTATACGTGCATTTAGTAGAAATTTATACAAAATATTGGCGTTTTTTGTTCCAAATTTCGTCACATGATTATGTAGATTAGAGGCAAATCTATTTACCGAAGCATCTGAATTGAGGAGCCACATTAAATATGCTATATCTCCCATTTCTTTCTTTTGTGATTGCCGACTCTTATCCTACAAATCTAATATTTTTACTACTAAATGATGTTGAAATTGCACATTAATTGAACTACTGCTTCTTTGAAAAATGACCAGTCGTATGTGTATGGTCTGAGGAGCCACACATAATGTATTGTAACTTTTTTAATTTTAACACTACCGAGCTCAGATTTTGTCTACTAAATACTCTCAAATACTACTAAATCATACCAAATTATGATAAACATTCATCCATGATGTTCTTAGTTCTGACGTGGCGACTCAATCCAAATATTTAGATTGAGGTGCCACCTTTATGTTCATATATCTTTTGAAGTATTATACCTACAAAATCGAGGATCGAACCTACAAAATTTTTAAACTTACTACTAAATAAGTATTAAATTTCATTAAGATACGAAATTTGGCGACTCAATCCTTACGGACATAAAAATAATACAAGAGGTCCGAAGTTTGCCTATTTGCTCGGATCATGATGTTCCGCTACTTGAATCGCGACTTATTGTAGTAATATTTTGCAGCGAATTGCATAATTATTTTTGCGTCGGAAAGCTAAGCTTCGTTATATTATCTGTGGTTTCGCTTCGTTCTCAGTGTGGCCTGCGCTTTAGTCAGTTTTGATAATATTAGGTCTTTACCATGAAATTGCCGTTCTGCAGTACTGGCCATTTCAAATCAAAATAATTTTTGTTTGGCTAAGAATTCTAATTTCAAATTAATTTTATTTTAAAAACATGGATTTTTTTTTCCAAAAGTAGTCATTTGTTTATTGATTAGTGTTACATTTTCATCGCATTTCAATCTTTTTCGTCATCATGGATACGTTAAAAATTCGAGTAATTATGGAATAAGAGTACCGTCGTGGCAGCAACGCGGCACACGCGGCACGCAACATCAACGACGTTTACGGAGCTAACACTACAAACCAACGCACCACCTGTTATTGGTTTGCTCGCTTCCGTTCTGGAAATTTCGACCTGAAAAATGAACCTCGCGGTCGTCCGAAGACTTTGGTCGACACTTAGATTATGAAATGTCCAGATTCCTAGTAGGCTACCGTAAATTGATTCCAAATTTTAGTAACCAACATTGGTGACTAGTTCGATCCCCGCGCCAGACGTCAAGGAACGTTCGCCCCGCAAACGTCACGAGCCGGGTGTTTTAATTTTTAAAAAAATGTCAGTCTGTGCTGTGAAATCGTGCAAAAATTACACTACAATAAAAGAAAAGGGCACTAACATCTCATTTCATACGTAAGTATTCAATTTCACCGTGTATTTCATAATTAAATTCGAAAACGAAAAAATAAGAATGTGACATTGAATTTGACACAATAACTGTTAAGTGTTGCCTAGGGCATGAAAAAAATTACCCAAATTTTCAACACCTCACGAAAAAAACGAGGTATGTATGACTAAGGAGTTTCATTAACATGGACGATGATTTTTTTTGTGAGTGTTAGTTTGTTTCTTCAACCGTATGGTTCGGAAGCGCTCCCAATTGGACCCAAACACACGAACCTCCGTCAGCTCATTAGTGGAGTCGACTTAAGACACCCTAAATTGATTATGAAAAATTTATTATGCTACCCATCAAATCTTTTTAACGTGGGTTAATTAAGAGAGTTGCATAAAAACTCATTTCTTAACTGCATTGAATCTGTCTTTAGCACACAAGTTTATTAATTTACCTCTATAAAATCCAAGTCTGTAAATGCGATAATAGTGTGTTTTAACATTTTTACTTTTTACAAATATCACACACATGTGAGTACGATTTAAAATGTGAAAAGTATTATTTAAAATATTATAAATAAACCACAAGAAAATACCCTAATCTTAACTCGAGTCCATCGAAACACGATGGACTCGAGTAATTAATATGACGAATGTCAGAAATCGATACTTGGAAATTGAAATAAAATTGTTTTATCCTATAAAATGTAATAAACATTGTTTTTTTTAAATACACTTTTTTATTTATTTATTGCAAGTTTAACCTTTTTAGTATATTATATTAAAACCAAGTCAAATGACAGGACCTATTTATTACCACTGCACTGGTACCTCATTTATTGAATTTCACGCTGAGTTGTTTCTATAATTGAATTTAAATTTGGAATGCGCTCGCTCTTCAAAATTATTTTAATTTATTGTACAATTATTTATTGTGGATTTTATTTTTGATAGGTACTTTCTGATAGTTTGCTACAGAATGCCCAGGATACATTTTTAGGTAGGCTTTTAGTGTTTGGGAATTGGATGAAATGGGAGTAAGTCGGACCAAAACGGAGTATCTGTTTTGTGATTTTGGCGGCCTCTCGGGTCCTGTGCCCATGTCTCTTGCCGGAACGCCCTTACCGATCTGCTCCGATTTTCGGTACCTCGGGTCGCTTGTCCAAGGGGATGGCGAAGTAGACCGAGACGTAACGCACAGAATCAACTCAGGATGGATGAAATGGCGACAGGTTACAGGAACAACTTGCGACCCACGGATCCCCTCAAGTTAAAGGAAAAATTTTACAAGTCCGTGATAAGGCCTGTCGCACTTTATGGATCGGAATGCTGGGCAGTGAAGAAGACGGATGAAAAAAGATTGCATGCAGCTGAGATGAGAATGTTGAGATGGATGTGTGGAATGGATAAAGTAAGAAATGAGTAGGTATATAAGAGGAAGTTTGAAAGTGGCGCCAGTGACAGAAAAGTTAAAAGGAAATCGTTTGGGTTGGTATGGGCATGTGTTGAGGAGAGACGAAACGCATGTGACTAAAAGAGTGATGAATATATATGTTGATGGATGGAGAGGCAGAGGAAGGCCAAATAAAAGATGGGTGGATTGTGTGAGGAATGATATGAAAGAGAAGGGAGTGAATGATAACGTGACGGTTGACAAGGGAGAATGAAAGAAGAAAACGTATTGCGCTGACCCCGAGTGACATGGGATAAGGGCAGGAAGATGATGATGATTAGTGTTTGGGAATTGATGATGATTAGAGATCGGATAACCGGATGCATATATACCTTAAGTTAATATTTGGCTAACAAACTGTGGAAGCGGCTTCTAAGTATTTTTTTTCTTAATATAAATCCCGGGATTCCAGAAAATGCGGGAATGCACAATTAATCAGATACATGGTATGGAAACAACTTCTTATATTATGTGGTTTTATTAATTTTGATCCGTGGATGGTTGAACATCTTTACACACTGGGTCTTCTCCGTGCCTCGGACGTTAAGCCCCCGGACATGGTTAAGTATATCGGTGGGGTTGTTTTCATGGGTTTCGAGGGTGTTAAAGCCGATAGTGACGTTAAAATGTTAATCCCAGATGGCGGTTGCAATCATTTTCAAATTTTTCGTTATCGTCAGCTTTCACACCCTAGAAAAGCATAAAAACGACACCCATGACGAAAAATTTGAAAATTTTCGTAGCCGGATTTTAATTTTGACCAAATTCACACTTTTTTCTTTTATTTTTTAAGTTCCTTTTATATTTAAATTTTCCCACTATTTTAGGGTAATCTCTATGCGCTGGTATTACTCGCGTGTTGCACACATACGCAAATGCGTTATGTAGTACACAGCGCTCACTCACACACGTATGAAAATTGGCTTCACGTTTTATGTTACGTTTTGTACTGAACACGGAATCTGGACATTTCATAATCTAAGGGTCGACAATAACGAATTAAAGGCGATTGTGGAAGCTGATGATACACAATCTACGGCTGAATTAGCAGCAGCTTTCGACGTTAGCGTCAAAACAATATTGGTCCATTTGCGTCAAATTGGCAAGGTAAAAAAGCTTGACAAATGGGTGCCCCACGAACTCAATGATCGCCAGCGCGAAGTACGCGTCGAGACGTGCCTTGCACTGCTCAACAGACACACGAATTTTGAACCGCATTGTTACCTGCGATGAAAAATGGATTCTGTTTGATAACCGCAAGCGCTCAGCAAGTTGGTTGGATCCTGGTTCAGCACCTAAACGATGCCCTAAACAAAAACTTACCCCTAGAAAAGTGATGGTCACTGTTTGGTGGTCTAGCGCCGGTGTGATTCATCACAGCTTCTTAGCAAACGGGGTGAGCATTACTGCAGATGTGTACTGTGAAGAACTGAACACAATGATGGAGAAGCTGGCACATCTCCAACCAGCATTGGTCAATCGCTCGTCTGCGCTGCTCCTGCACGACAACGCGCGACCTCATACTGCACAGCAGACGGTCTCCAAGTTGCAAGAACTGGGGTTGGAAGCTCTCCGTCATCCGCCCTACTCACCAGACCTTGCGCCTACAGACTACTACTTTTTCCAGAATTTGGATAACTTCTTGGCGGGAAAAAAATTCAATACCCGAGAGGCCGTACAAAATGCCTTTGAAGAATTTGTTGCCTCCCGACCAGCTGATTTCTTTAAGAAGGGCATCAATAAACTGCCACTGCGTTGGCAAAGATGCATTGATTGCATGGGTGATTACTTCGATTAATACAAATAAAAAATACATGAAAAAAATTCGTTTAAATTTTTTCATACAAAACGGCAATTTCATAGGTACAGACCTATTATTATGTAGAAAGAAAACATCATTGTATGTACATTTTTTTATTATAAAAAGAACATAATTTTAGTATGTCCCACCCCAAGACAAGACAAGTAAGTAAACAATATTTACATCCTACATATTATTTAATTTCACAGATAAATACATTTTTGCAATCTCAAATAACTTATGTAAGTAGCTACTCTGCTCATTTTATGATGATTGTTTAACACCTTTCTACAAAAACATTACACTCCTTTTTGGGGCAGTTGTGTAAAAAACGAATTTTACGCTTTTTTTTGTGTTACTACAGTGTACCCGGGCATGGTTTGTACCAGTAGTCGCTTGATAAATCAACAGAACCAACTTTAAAATAGATTAGAATAGAATAATTTATTTTTAAAACATAATTATGTAACATAGGTAGGTAGGTAGGTGGGTAGGTAGGTTTATTTGTAACTTACAATTAATTTTGCGTATCATTCAACTCATAATTTGTGGCCGTGGAAGAGTCAACACAACTTCGTACATACTAGGTACCACAGATTATATAAACACAGATGATCTGTGCTAGGTACTATACAGCTCTAGGGGGGATACCGCATGGTAGCCCGCGAAATACAAATTTTCTTACGTTTTTTGCAATTTGCAGGTCAGTGTCAGGTTGTATGTTGATTAAAATATGATTCGCGGCAGTAACTAATATGGCTTTACAGAATTATAATCATTAGGCAATACAACTCCACAAGTTAGAATTGGCCTCAAATGTCATGATTTCATGAAATAGTAATTCAATAGGGTACTTATTAGGAACTTAGAGAGTTGTATATTTCATAAGGCCGTGAATCATTATTTAGATCAACATACAACCTAATACTGACTTACAAATTGCAAAAAACGTAAGAAATTTTGAATTTCGCGGGCTACCCTAGCACATGAGTGTCAATATTAATCACTAGCTTTTGCCCGCGGCTTCGCCCGCGTGTATGTCGGAAAATATCCCAAGGGAACCTACTGCCGGGAATTTCTACCTTATTCCTTTTCTACATTATAAAGGGAACCTCTGTGCAAAATTTCAGCTTTCTAGGCCCAAGGGTTTGTGCTGGGCGTTGATGAGTCAGTCAATCAGTCAGTCAGTCAGTCAGGACTTCTCTTTTTATAGAATAGAATAGAATAGAATAGAATAGAATAGAATATAATATTTATTCAGTATTAATAATTGGTAAAATATTAACATAAAATCTTAGAAATAATTTACAAAGGTAAAGGTAAGGTAGGTTTATATAGATTAAGGTGATTGCGCTGTGTAGCCCGCGAAATTCATTTTTTTGGGTTTTTTGCAATTTGCAGGTCCGATGTCAAGTTAGATTTAGTGCAAATTCGTTGGATTTCGTTCGTTTGACGAATCTGTACGAAATCTAACTTAGAGAGATGTATTGATGATTTTTATGGTTAAAATTATATAAATACATTTGTTTTACTGCCGGGTACCATACTTTGATCAAGATACAACCTGACACAGACCTGTAAATTGCAAAAAACCCAAAAAAAAAATTAATTTCGCGGGCTACCACTGCGTTTAAAATCTGGACTATAATCTTACCAACCTATATTAGCTATATATGCTTTTGACATAAGCACACCTATGAAGTTTTTTATTTATTGACAGGCAAATAATCGATTTTAGTCGATTGTCATAAGGAATCGAATCGGTAACACATCACTAATTGATTAGTAGTCGAGCAGCCAAAAGTAAAATAATTAATGGAAAGATTATAATCTCTGCTTACCGTTCTTGTAGGTAGTCATGGGCACAATTCATGAAAAATACGCCCAACTGGTACAAGGATATTCTGTTTCGTGGCGAAAATTAGAACTAATGTCGTAACCGTTGGTTTTTCAATACAATTTTACGTTTAATGTTTACCAACACCCTGTCAACGTCATTCAAGCGCCAAAGATCCTTGTAGCACTGTACTAAGAATACAAGCGAATCGAGAGCGACCAGCAACACGATACAGGCTCAGCAACATGCAACAAGACAGGCTCGGCAACATGCAACACCTACACTGGCCGCATTGAGTCCTTTCACAGTTATTTTTACCTCTGATTTTGCATCACAGTCAAAATCACAGTGATCTTCATTATCATTGCAATACGGGTGCTGTTGCGTTGCTGCTTAAGTTGCTATCAGATGTAAAATAGTTTGAAAGGACGGTAGGGTGAGAGCGGAGCATTGGTCAAGCTGTGGTTATGCGATACCAAGACTTAATCCATAGAGTTAAATACCAGCAAGTATAGAAGTAGGGTCTTCAACACCTGACTTAACTTTTCGTAGAAATAGTACTGCTTCGCGGCCGTCAATCAACCTGTGATCATACGTCAGAGCGAGGTACATCATAGGCCTGATTTCTACCTGTAAAAAAATAAGGAAGTTTGAAAGTGGAGCCGATAACCGACAAAAAAAATTGGCAGTCATGGGGACTATCGTCAGAAGTGAAAACTTACAAGTTTTGAATAACTGTGTCAGTTTTTTGTGAATTTTCAATTTAGTAATAACTAGCTTTTGCCCGCCGCTTCGCCCGCGTTTATTACACATATAAACCTTCCTCTCGAATCACTCTATCTATTAAAAAAAAACCGCATCAAAATCCGTTTCGTAGTTTTAAAGAGCATACATAGGAACAGACAGACAGCGGAAAGCGACTTTGTTTGTATATGTAAATTGAATGAATTAATAAAAAAAAATATGAATAGGTACCTAAGTAAAATTTCATAATTTGTAGATTGAAAAAATAAAATTTCAAACAAACCAAATATAAAATACTTAACAAAAATAGGATCACTGCAAAAAAACTAATTCACGAAGATATTTGTTCTATGCCAGCTGGGTAAAAGGCCGTTGACCAATACCTTTTTTTGGTTCACTGTTTATTATTCTACACAAAAACGCACGACCATCTACAAAAAATGACATTATTGATTTTAAATGCAAAATAATAACAACGTTCATGAGTTGTAATAAGATTTAATTAAAACCATGCTTATCATTGGCGGTGTTGCGGTGACGCGAACCCGTAAGATTTCCTTCTATCAAAAATCGTTTTGACTTAAAATCGCTCAACGCGTTTTAACTTCAAAAACAAATGGGCATATCAGAAAAAAATCATACGATTATTCATGGTTACTCTTTGGAAGAAAGAAAACAAAAGTAGGCTAAGGCAAGAGAAACGATGGATAGATTTGATAGGGCTTGAAAGGCTATTCATGCTGAGATGGCTGTTAAAGACGATAAAATTGTATGAAAGAAGAAATGCAGCGCCGTCTTCAGAATACACAAGTAACAATTTACACAATAGGTACTGGGAAAAGGTTAAGTGCAGAAGGATGATAATTGATAATACATAATATACTTAAGTAAATGAATAGACTCGTAAGTAATACCTTGCCATTCACTGCGACTGGTCTCTGGATTATAGCATGCATTCCCAATATGGCTGACTGAGGTAGGTTGATGATCGGCATAGACAAGAGCGATCCAAACACTCCTCCATTGCTTAACGTGAAGGTACCGCCTTGCATGTCTGCTGGCGCCAATTTACCTGAATTTACCGGAATGATATGGATCAGCAGTGATATAGACACTTCTGTTGGTAGGAAGATAGTGAGTGAGCTAAGGCGGCCTCTACACCAAGAACCGTCAAATGGGGTTGCTTGATACTACCTACGGGTTTACTTTATAAACCCGTAGTATCAAGCAACAACTTTCAACATAAATCCTCCATCAAACGCCGATTACTCAGCTGACTAAATACTATGCGTGAAAAATAAGAATAGGATCAGCTGTTCCCTACATTTTGACGAATTATGTGAACTTAAATGTACTGAACAGCTGATTTCAGGTTTGGTCCCATAGTAAAAGTTGTTCATAATGATAAGTTCAATGACCCCTTAAAAGATTGCCACTGTTTACAATTACACCATATAAAAACATTTTCGATACGTTGAAAAATTACTGAATAAACAAGATTTATTATGAAAGAGAATGTGTTTTTTGAAAAAATTAAATATCTCGAAGGTGGTTCATTTTTGACCCGTGTAGGTACCCATATGAGTGATTTGATACTTATTGACCTCTACTATCACCCCTTAAAGGGATCGTGACATGTTTCCAGTAACCCTGTATATTTGTTTTAATTATCTAATAGAGTTAATTTATATCACGAAGGCGAGCCTTGAAGCCTATGTGTTGTTAATCATAAGGTACAAATTGCAATAACTAACCCGCTTTCGTGAAATAAATTAACTATAGTTCATTAGTTTATTACCATCCCTGGCTTTAGAACTCATAGCGTTCATCTCGAGCTCCAGGCGCGGGTAGTCCATGGAGTCAACGTTACGCAGAACAGGCACGACAAGCCCTCGAGGAGTCGCCACTGCGATTGATATGTCCACATAGTCCCTGTCAAATTAAACGTATTCCATCGTGAAAATAGGGCGTGATAAAATTATAATACTAGCCTATTACTGTCCCGCCGCCGGGGTCGCGGGTTGTTCGAAAGAGATAGGTACCGTGGCCCTGGCATAGGCAACTGAAAGAACACGGGTGGGTTTTAGTCAGTAAAAGTCTGACACGCCCTCCTGCTCCGCCCGGAGCGGTAGAAGTCATTTGATGATTTCCCATTCACAAAAAAAAAACCTATTACTGTCCCACTCACTGCAGGGCAAAGGCCATACAGAGGAGGCACGAGAATTGATCACCACTCTTGCTCAAGACGGGTTGGCGATTTCAGACTTGTCTTAACTAAGTCTAGGTTACCCATACTATTCGTTTCACCTGGTGTAGATCTCCCACCTGGACACGCCTTGGCTAACCTGGAAGTCTTTAAACAGACTCCAGACCCAGATTGGCCGAAGCAAGGAAAACCTGTTCAGGTGAAGATTCATAGACGAATCCGTGCTGTTCCACAAGCTATGGGACACTTAATACCGTGTCCTGCGTGTCCTGTCAGCTGCTCGTTACAGGAACTGATGGACGCTAGTGATGGTGCCAAACATGTAGCCGAATTGTGGGCCGAGGCTATTTAGATTGCCATCGACACGCTAAGAGCAGAGAGTCCAGGTTTCCTCACGATCTTATCCCTTCTTCACCGATGTCAGTAATGTCCATGATAAACTTGAAGGGTGATAAATGCCCTCTAAATATTTAGGTGTTAAGAAAGCAAGGAAATCCTCCCGAGGAAACCGCAATTTCGAAAACATCCGATGCTACGTGCACCAACCCGCGCTGGGGCTCGCGTGGTGAATTATTATGGCCATTTCGCTCTCACAGCGAGGATTCCCGATTCCCACCAGAGGGAATTTTGAACTGAATAATTGATTACGCGAGATAGTGTATGTAGGCCTTTAAAATCCAGGGGTCAGAAAACGAATTTTGGTGTTAGCGTCATTCAAAATCTTTTTCTCTTTACCTGTAAATGATGTCAGATCCAATGATAACCCCATTGACGACAGGCTGGTCTATCAGCGCGTTGGCAGCAGCCTTCAGGAACGGAGACATGAAGGACAGTTTCACCCCGTACTTCTTGACAAATGCCGGCAAGTTCGTCTTCCGGAACGCCATCAGCTTGCTGTGGATAATATTATACCAACATGGAAATTGAGTTTTAGATAAAGTCAGAATTATAGAGTCGTCTCTGTCACTAAAATTGTATGACTGTTCTATAAGGTCAAATTAAATTAGCTAGAGATACTCTGAAAACTGATGGGTCACACGCTAGTTTTATATTATCTGTGGTTATCATCATCAGCCTATAACAGTCCACTGTTGGACTCAATACCTCTCCTATTGCACGTTATTCAGCTCGATTTCCGGCAACTCCCATCCAGCTGCTACCAGCCACCCTGCGAGGATCCTCGCTCCACCCCTAGCCTGAGGGCGTCCTACCTTACGTTTGCCGATTCGCAGTCTCCACTCAAGAACTCGTCTACCCTAACGGTCATCGGTTCTACGGCTAATACGGCGGGCCCATTGCTTCAGCTTGCTTATTCTGTGAGCTATGTCGACCGCTTTTGTTTTCTGCCGGATCACCTCGTTGCGGATTCGATCCCTACTGAGAGACTCCAAGCATAGACGCTTAGCTCGCTGGGCAACATTGAATTGATAGGCTAGCCGTACCGTCCACGTTTTGGCTCCGAAAGTCATAATAGCCCGAGAGCTGATGAAGAATTTTGGGTAGGTTCAAGGCACTGAGAAATTTTTGTAATTATTCTTGAAGGACCCCTGAATATTAAAGTGGAGGTCTGGCTGGAACGTAGCGGCCCTTTATGAGGGTATAAAGAATCCCACATACAAACATACAAAGATACAGTAGGTACGTGTGAAAAATATAACGTCTTAGCTGTCGGGTAAAAAAACTGAACATGTTAGTATTACCTCATATCACATTCATTAAAAGTGGTCAGCATGGCGGTCGTGTTCTGTGCGTCTTTTAGTCGCTCGGCTATGCGCAGGCGCATCTTGTTCATGCGTACTGGGTGCTCGGTGCGAGTGCCCGAAATTGTCTTTGTTGGGTCGGCAATTTTCATGGCTGCCAACTATCGAAACAATGTTTTTATTTTTAATTTCGTTAGGGATAATCGAGGCCGACGATGGCGGCGACGTAAACGTAATGTTAATTAGAACGCTTCTTTTATCGAACGTACAAATATCTTAAAGAATAATTGGTTTAATAGTAGTAGGTATACCTGGTCGGCTTCCTTACAAAATGTACCTTGTGGGGACGCCAGTGACGTCACGGACCTGAGCGACTTCGGGTATAGTTAGGAGATGGCATTTTGGAGTGACCACCGCTAAATGTACCTTACCAAGACACCGCCAAAAGTTTAAAATAAATTACTACAATAGGCATACCCTATTTCGACACTAAACACTTAGGATGCAAGAGTGAGCGAAGCGAGCTCGGGACTTTGGGGACCCCGACTCGGACAGATTAGGTTCGAAGGGCGGATGGTGGGGTCTAGTGAGCGAGAGTAGCGAGCGAACATAGACCCCACCGTGTTTTTTTTCACAACTTAGTACCCAACGAGTCCGAAATTGATATCGAAAAATGTGAGCAAGGGTTAAAAAGAAGTCAGACTTTGACCAAATACACATAAAAATAAAATAGTGACATCTAATTTATCGTTGAGTTGCACAAAACCAACATTAGTTTAACGGAGACTTAAATTCATGCCATATTGTATTGGTGACAACATCAATTTAAAGTCTCCGTTAAACTAATGTTAGTTTCGTGCAACGCACCGTAAGTCATCATCAGATTATTAAAGTACTCTTTTCATTGTTTGCTCGACGTTCAGTGGAGTCGAAGAAAATGACGTTAACGCCGTGTATGAAATTCGGTCAGAAGGATATTCATCATCATCTTCCTGCCCTTATCCCATGTTACTTGGGGTCGGCGCAACACGTTTTCTTCTTCCATTCTCCCCTGTCAACCGTCACGCTATCATTCACTCACTATATTACTTATGATATTAATATAAAGTATTAAAGCAAAATTACAGTAGGCGCAGCTTTGCCTTTAATGAAAGCGGGGGGTACTGCCCTTGCGGGAGCAGCTCTTGCAACTGCAACGGCTGCTGGCGCGGCTGCTGGTGCGGCTGCCGGCGGCGCCCGCGCAACTGCAGCTGCAGGTACAGCTCCCGGCGGAGCTACCCCAGTTATGTTAATCTGTAAAGTTTCATGAATTAGAATAAAGTTCGCAACTTTTCAGTGAATGTTTATTGAATAGGGGAAAGGAAGGTACAGTACGACAGGACTCAGCGGTTCCATCGTTTAATTTCGGAAAAACCGAACTTTGCCGAATTAAGTCCAATATGGGAGTGTCGGCATTAGTAGGTACGTAAATGTGACTGGTCCAATAACGGAGTGACGGACTTACGAATTAGTAGGTACGTCAATGTATAATAATTTATGTGGGAATTTAGATAAATTTTTATTGGTCGATAATCACATTTCATTCGATATATTTCGGTTTTTCCGAAGATTAACGGAACCTCTGAGTCCTGTCGTAAGACCTTACCCTTACCTTACCCTGCAGGTAAGACGGTCTTAATAATTTTGAAAGGAATAATGTCATCTCTGAATGAGCAGTTTCATGAGGAAGCTCTTCATGCTCCCTCTCCTGGTCAGTGTACTCAGCGCCGTCGTCCACGTTAGCACTGTTTTAGCAAGGAAAGTTTGTTTTTCCATGTTCTGATGTAAAATTGACGATTTTGAATTGACCTACAGTTTACTTTGGCTTGATAATTATTTCTGGTAGTCTATGATGCATGAAAAGTGAATTATGATTGAACTACCTAATATCAAACTGTGTGGACAAGGAGAAATATGACGAGATTAAAAGTAAAAAAAAACAGTTTATCAGGGCCATGGCCAGCTGACAATTCGACATAAGTCGGACATTTGTTAAAAAAGTCCAGACATTAATCTTTTTAATTTCTTTTTCAGTAGTGGCCGGACGGCGGACTTAAAAGCAGGATATGTCCGGACAAATCCGGTCGGATGGTAACCTTAATTTACAACACACAGCCTACACCTCTGGAGAAAGAGAAATGAATTTCACCCGGGCAACGCCGGGCGTCGACAGCTAGTATACGATACCTGAAAGAGTGGTTGCCCCGACTTGACCGACTGGCCATTCTTGACGAGAAACTTGGTAATAACGCCATGTCCGGGGCACATGACGGGCAAGGCCGTCTTGTCCGTCTCTACCTCCATGACAACTTCGTCCATTGCCACTGCATCGCCTTCTTTCTTGATCAACCTGGAAAGTAATACGCACGGGGGCCGTACTTATGACGTGAAAAAAGATCATGAAAAAAGGATGGTGCTATAGGTCGTATATAGCTCTGTCTCTCTCTCACACTGGAACCGTTCAACTTCTGCCCTGCTATAAGAGATCATAATAAGCCCCCAGATCAGAATTTTCTATGTCTATCCATAGATAGCCTAGTTGGTTTAATGTTCGCAAGCGCTTTTCCTGAGCATAAGTTCAATTCCCAGGTCAGGCAAAGTGAAAGTTTACCCCATTTATACGGTGCAAGTTTATTGCCTGTGGCATACCTACCATAAAGTTGAGACAGCAATTAACTAGCACCGTCTTAGAAACAACACGTAGGTACAATTGTTGCACGATACGGGCAGCTTAGTTGCCGTTCAATGCGGGTCGTAGGTGTAAACAGCAGGAAAATCGCATGTAGGTACAATAAAATTGCACGTGCAATAAAATCACATTCATTTCTGGCATGAAAATGTTTTATCATTCAAACAAATTAAAAAAAAAATCTTAAGAAGACAAACGAAGTTCAATTATATACCTAATGAAATATCTGGCAGCGCAAATACGGGCAATACTTGAATCAATTGTACAAGGACGACTCTTTGTTTAAACTAGGCGCCGCCGCCGGGGTCGCGGGTTGTTCGAAAGAGATACCGTGGCCCTGGCATAGGCAACTGAAGGAACACGGGTGGGTTTTAGTCAGTAAAAGTCTGACACGCCCTTCCGCTCCACCCAGAGCGGGAGAAGTCATTTGATAGATTTCCCATCCACAAAAAAAAAAAACTAGGCAAAAATTGCATGCAATAAAATTGCCTTGGTATAAGTCGCATGCAATTTTATTGAACGGGGCAAAACTTGCTTTCAATTATTGTATACCATTTTATGGAAATCGCATGCGTGTAAATACTTGCCTGCAATTCTTGAATGGCAATAATTGAACGTGCTATTATTTCTCTAGAACGTTCCAGAAA
Source organism: Cosmia trapezina (assembly GCA_905163495.3). Lineage (NCBI taxonomy): Eukaryota > Metazoa > Arthropoda > Insecta > Lepidoptera > Noctuidae > Cosmia > Cosmia trapezina. The sequence continues at coordinate 7,932,458 of LR991035.1, forward strand.
CTTGCACCGTGTAAATGGGGCTTTATTGATTTCTCCACCAGGATTTTCTTTTAGAAGCAGCCCAGATTTGTGAGAGTTGTCTGGATTTGTGCCCAGTTAATGGCAATAGGCACGCCCTCCGTTACATAGGACTTCAACGTGACTGGCGAAATAACCACTCGGACCTCAAGGACCGAGGGTATTATTAACTAAACTTACTTGGCATCGCCGGAGGTGACTGAATCGGGGAAGGTAGGTGCGTTTACAGTCTCTTCCTTGCGCATTGCAGACGTGGTGTGCACTTTCCGGATCAACTGCTGCTGCGTTATTATTGTCGACATATTCTTCGTTTTGCAGCTGAAAATAAAAATTCATAGTTTTTACCCAAGCATTTGCTTATTCGCCGATTACTTGTTTAATTCGCTGATTAAGCTATCGCGCCCACCATTTTTTTTTTGTGGATGGGCAATCATCAAATGACTTCTCCCGCTCTGGGCGCAGCTGTCAGACTTTTACTGACTACTGGCATTGCGCCCACCACTTGACAAGTCACTTTCATCAACATTCTCCTGCCCTTATCCCAATCTATTTGGGGTCGGCGCAACATGGCCCTTTTTTCCTTCTACTTTTTTACTTCTCTATTAAGCGCCGTTTACACGGGGCAAGTTTCTGGAACGTTCAAGAGCAATAATTGCATGCCATAAAGCACGTTCAAGTTTTTTGACATTCAAGAACTGCATGAAGTGTTTACACGCGTGCGATTCCATAAAATGGCATGTACAATAATTGAATACAAGTTTTGCCATTCAATGAAATCGCATGCGTCTTACATCAGGCAATATAATTGACAGGCGATTATTGCATGCAAGTTTTGCCTAGACATGATATTTCATTAAATTTTATTGAACGCTTCTCAAGATATTTTTCAAGTTGTTCTTGATTTGATTTCTTGCCTGAAAATAGCAACAACGATTACCACACCCTCACTTACCGCACTCATATTTCAATGACAGCACAAATGTCAGATCATGCCAGAATTGAATGCGATTTTATTGTACGAGCAATTATTGTATGTACTGTGCGATTTTCTTGTACATGCTTATACCAGTTTTCAAAGTTGCCCGTATCGTGCAACAATATTGTACGTGTTGTTTAGACGATGCCAGATATTTGCTTTTCAATTTTATGGTATGCCACAGGCAATAAACTTGCGCCGTGTAAATGGAGCTTTAGTCGTCATCTCGGTAGTCACCCTTTCTAGCCATGTCATCTTTCACACAGTCCATCCATCTATCGCTTCTTTGGTCTTCCCCTACTCTGATAGCCATCGACATTCATACTCAAAACTTTCCTCACGACATTTTCCTCATTCCATCAAGAACAGGATCCAAACTACCGGCGGTCAGGACTCCAGAGAGAGGAACCTCCTAACTCGTAACAATGCGAGCCGGGTCCAGAAGTACCGCTTTCTGAATCTGGCCCTTAATACAGCTGCCCAAGAGAGCCTCCTTAAGTGTTGGTCAAGGCTCTTGGCAAGTAAGCCATTGGCAGATACGACTATCGGTACAATGATCACTGAGTTATTATTAAAATTATTAGGTACTTTAACAAAATATTTCTGTTGCATAATTTCTGTATTATTTTTACTAGCTTTTATTTAACTTGCAATGTTCGTATGAAAGTTGTCTTTTTGCAAGTTAAAGACCCACTTCCCGGTGTTCGATTGAGCTGATATTTGGCATACATATGTAAAATCGGTGACAATGCAATATTTTGGTATCATCGAGCTGATCTGATGATGGAGCCGGAAGGTGGCCACAGGAACTCGGTAATAAAACGACGCAACCCTATCGCGTTTTGTCTCGTTTGATTCGTCATAACAAGGACTCTGGTCCTAGATGATATCCAGAATAATAAAAGATTGTTTTACAAAAAAAAAAGAAAAAAAATTTAATAAACTTATTACATTTGTGAACTTACGTTGCATATTGAAACTGATTAGCTTGAGGATATCGTCTACACGATGAGGTCTTACTTAGGGGTGTGCTAAATGGGTACTTCTTTACATCAAGGACCTGAAAATGGCATTTTATCACATTACCTACACGCGTAGCATGACGAAGTTTTGTCGACGGAAGAATAGACAAAACTACTTACACATTGCCATGCTTAGACGCGTAGAATGCGTAATTTTATCCATTCTTCCGTCGACAAAACCCATTTCTATGGCGGTTATGCTAAGTAGCTCAGGTAGACTTGCTTCAGTGTTGCAGTGTTGTAATCTTAATACCACAGAACAGATTTATCTGTTGTGTACTACCTACTTAGTTTCGCGAATCATTGTTAAGGTCTGGCCACAACACAATACAAGAATGAACATAGCTTCTGATCATTGAGGTTCAATTAAGGCTAGAGCAGACACTGTGAACATAATTGCTGCGCAACCTTTTGCTGTCCCAAACTAAAGATATGTACCGCGGATGTCAAATGTGATATAACCGATGTATATGGACGTTTGCTGTCCCGGGCGCGTAAATACAAAGGCGGATGCGACACAGACAGTAGCTGTTGCTGTAACGCAGCCACGTCTGTATGAATAAAGTATTACAAACACGATTACACCACAGACATTTGAAAACTGTCTACAACGTGATTGGCTCCGAAAGACAATGAACAAAAACGACTGCAATACAGCTTATAAGTACCTACTCGCTCTGTCTACACTGCAGATCGCTAGGTAAGGCTAGCTTGTGTCTGTAATATGATCGTGTACGGAATAGTAACGTCACACGAATGCAGCGGCTTTCTTTTCCAAAACATTACATTATTTTGTGCCTTAACGGACTCTGGCACTCGCCGGCCGCTGCTGCAGCACCGCTCACTTCGGTCGCTCTGCTCGTGCATTGTGTGGTCACAGTTCTAACATAACCTACCTTTCAACTTATACCAACGTAAATTCATTTACGTTGCGAAAATCTTACGAGCCAGTGCTCCAAAACATATAGGTGTACAGGTGTACATCTCTCTTTGCCAATCTGTCCTGCAATACTGCGTTAGTGTCTGGGGCAGCGCTGCCAAGACGTACATGCTGGAGCTGGAACGGGCCCAGCGGGCTGTCCTCAAGGTGCTTCTGGGAAGACCGCGGCGTTTTCCTATAGACGAACTTTATAAGGAAACTGGGGTTTTGCGTGTACGTCAACTGTTCATCCTAAGGTCACTACTAAACATTTTAAGAGTCAACAGTGATCGTTCTAACTTCAGTAGGGGGGGGGGGGGGGGGTAGGAAAATTGCTGAAAGAATCCCATTTCCAAAAACAAAAACCCTCTTCGCGACCCGGTTTTCGTCTTCTTTACACATTCAAGTGTTTAATGCAATAAGTAAAACTTTTACTATACCGAAAATGTACTCCGAGGTCCGAGGCTAAAACTAAACTTAAAGAATGGCTATGAGGAAACAGAAAGTTTACTATGCAGCTTACGTTAATACCCACCACACTCGTTAAAATACTCAACTACACACACACACACACACACACCCCAAATTAATTCAACTTAAATGTTTTTGTGTGATTATTACGTACATGTAAATTAACTTCTTTTTATTACTCACATTTTTGTAAATCTTTGTATTTTATTTTATTATTTTAGTTTATATTATGAAATTATCAATGTCATCTTGCACTAGCAGAATGCTTTAAATTATTAATTTTGAGTAGTGTTTGGGTCACGAAGATACAGGCTGCATGTGCATAGTTTGGGACCCGCTGTTAATTTTTTTTAATGTAGAATTTCTGTTGGTAGGACTTCATGCATGTTAATTTATTGTATGTTTGTGAACTATGTGTAAGGATAATAAATGAATTTGAATTTGAATACCTAACCAACTTTAACCAACCGCTGGACATTACACGAATAGGACATTCTGCACCAAAAGGAATTATACTACTCTAAAGAATACTGTATTGAAGCAGTATTTGGACGAACTAATAATGTTTTAAGTGATTCACAACATAACACATCATAGACTATGGTTGTCTGCGTTGAATCCGCCTTTTCATTGCCTTATAAAAACAAAAGCGGCTGCACTACAAAGCGCTGTGTTGCAGCTGGGTTCGGACGGACTATTACATTTTTAAGCCATTTGCAAGATAATGCAGCACAGACTATGGGTGTCTGTGTTGCATCCGCCTTTGTATTTACGCGTCTCGGACAACAACTTAGTGCTCAAAAAATTTGTTCGCGGTGTGACGATGTCTGCCCTAGTTTACATTGAACCTCGATGCTTCTGATTCACACATTCTTAGAAGAATCCCCAAAGCGAGTTTGAGAAAACAAATCTCCATAAGTTTGCAAAATGTATTTTAAAAAATCTACCATAATTTACTTACCGTTCGCTTCGAAATCACTTTTCTGGTAAACATTGTTACTAAATAAAAAGTTCGAATAAACTCCGTTCGTCGAAACAATTAAAATTTTAATTAATATTTTGTTGATATTTTGTATTCAAAAGAAAATCTTCTATCAAAGTCATTCTTGAAGTATCTATTATTTTTCTGTTTCTTGTTAATTTGTTTTTCTGTCACAATCCTTTGAGGTGGCTAGTGAAAAGAGTTTCTAATACAACCACTGCTTCTATTATTAAATTACAAGATTTTTGCCCGCGGCTACGCCCGCGTTTATTATACATATAAACCTTCCTCTTGAGTCACTCTATCTATTAAAAAAACAGCATCAAAATCCGTTGCGTAGTTTTAAAGATCTAAGCATACATAGGGACAGACGGACAGCGGGAAGCGACTTTGTTTTATACTATGTAGTGATTAACTAATCTATCTTAGGGTGGGTTGCACCAACTTACTTTAACAATAACTAACTTCGCACCATCAGTGCGTTGTTTGCTATTGTTAAAGTGAGATGGTGCAACCCACGCTTGTTAAAGTACCTGTTAGACCAAAACTTGTTTGTTCCATTTGACAATTTGTTAGGTGACGTCATAAGTTTAATCCGCTTCGCTGGTTAATGTTATTGTTAAATGCCTAACTGTCACTTCTGTCAGACGTGTCGAATATCATGTCCCTGCTGTTACTGTTAAAATTTTTGACGGAAACTATAACCTGCCTGCCTGCTAATCTGATGAAAACCATCGTGACTCCCATTGTGAAGAACAGGACGGGTGATATCTCGGACAAGAGTAACTACCGTCCCATTTCCCTTGCGACAATAATAGCTAAGGTGTTGGACGGTATGCTTGATACTTGCTTAAATGAATATATACATCTTCATGATGCGCAATTCGGGTTTCGCCCCGGACTTTCAACTGAAAGCGCTATTTTGAGTCTCAAGCATACAGTTCAATACTATATAGATCGCAAAACGTCGGTGTACGCCTGTTTCCTTGATCTTTCCAGAGCCTTCGATCTTGTCTCGTATGATGTGCTCTGGGAAAAGATGGTAAACAGGGGTATACCCGCGGAAATATGTGGACTACTGCAACATTGGTACGGTAATCAGATCAATTATGTGAAGTGGGACTGTACGCTTTCTGAACCGTATGGGTTGGAGTGCGGGGTCAGACAAGGAGGTCTGACATCTCCCAGGCTCTTCAACCTCTATGTAAATGACCTCATAGAGGGACTCAGCTGCATGCGTGTCGGATGCAGTGTTGATGGGGTTAGCATTAACAACATTAACTACGCTGATGACATGGTGCTGCTGGGTCCGTCTGCGGGGGCAATCAGAGAGTTGCTTAAGACTTGTGAAGCCTACGCTGCCGCACATGGATTGATATACAATGTGAAGAAATGTAAATACATGGTCTTTGAGGTCGGCGGCAAGTGCCGTGAAGTGGGACCCGAGCTAATTATAGGCGGATCAGTAGTTGAAAGGGTATCCGCTTTTAAGTAATTAGGTCACGTTCTTTCCGACGACCTTAAGGACCATGTAGATATAGAGAGGGAGCGCAGGGCACTCGCAGTCCGGTGTAACATGTTGACCCGTAGATTTGCTCGGTGTACGGACCTAGTAAAGATCACCATTTTCAAGGCTTACTGCCAGAGTTTGTACACGAGTAATCTATGGGTCAGTTACACCAAAAAATCTTTGGATGTCCTGCGCGTCCAGTATAATAATGGGTTCAGGATGCTGTTGGGACTTCCTCGCTACTGCAGCGCGTCAGATATGTTTGCCCAAGCTCGTACCGACGGGTTTCACGCGATTGTGCGGAAAAAAACAGCTTCGCTGCTGAGGAGAGTTAGAGACAGTCGCAACAGCATCTTGAGAACTATAGCGGAGAGCTTCAGTTCTCCAATTATAAAACAGTTTGTGCGGAGGGTGATTGGTACTAACACTAGATAATAGTAAGTTGTTTTAATATTATGTTACTAACACTCTATGGATTACTTGTTCCGAAATAAAAATCATTTAATTTAATTTAATTAATTTAATAACGAAGCCCTTGGCAACCCACTCCAAATGTTGTTAATGCAATATTGGAAAGTTAGGGAAAACTGAAATTATGTGCATTTTCTATGGGATTTTTTTTATAAATAAAAAATAAATAAAATAAAAATGAATATCCTTGGACATTTCACACAACGCCATCTAGTCCCAAGCTAAGCAACCTAATGCTTGTGTTATGGTAACGAGATGGCTGATAAACTACTTAAAATATATACATTTTTTTTTTGTAAATACATACATATTATAGATAGAAAAACACCCAGACTCGAAACAAATACTTGTAGGTCGTACAAATATTTGTTCCGTGCGGGAATCGAACCCGCGACATGCTGCGCAGCAGTTAATCGCTCAACCACTGCGCCAACCGTGTCGTCAAATTATGAATTATTGACATTTTGGACAACTTCTGTCGGGTCAGCTAATAAAAACCGGTCAAGAGCGGATCGGACTCGCGCACCGAGGGTTCCATTCCGATTTCTGAAAAAGTGTGCTATTTATAGACATCGTTTTATTTTTCCAGTAATCTTTACATTTAAACTTCTATCACATAGAATATTTTCAGATTTTTCTCTATGAGAGATAATGCCCCCTTATCTCTAACGGTATTTTTTTACATTTTTCATCAAAAGTCGAAAAGTTTGAGAATGTGCAAAAGGCGCTCTTTCATATTTATGATACTCCACATGCCCTGACTCCACTTCGACTGCTGCAAAAAAAATCTTTCTTATTTGCAAAATAGTTGGGCAAACGTCATATAAAACTGTTCCAAATTTCAAGTTGATAGCATTAGTAGTTCTTGAGATATCCAGCTGTGACAGACAGACAGACAGACAGACAGACCGAGTCGCACCATAAGGGTTCCTTTTTACTATTTTGGTACGGAACCCTAATGAGATATTGTTTGTTGGTAAGCGCATCACTTGAGAATCGCTGGTCCAATTTGGCTGTATTTTGTTTTAAAATGTTTGTAATAGTTCGAACTAGAACTATGGAATAAAAAATTTTCAAATTCGGGAAAAACTGGATGTCCTTGCTTCTAAGGGATTTTTCTATGAATCTATAGAAAAGGACGGGGGGCCTAAAACGGCCACATTAAGCAATTCCTCTAAAAGCGATTCATTTCCTGAATTCCCAGTAATTTATTATGATTGTGCCTGTTTGACATTAAAATTCATGTGGACCATTATACGATTCTCCATACAAAACTGTCAAACAGATGAATTGTGTGTTATGAATTTGTACGCAGATAAATTATGAATTGTCAGTTTGTGACTGTTTTATGATTATACCTATATTCATAGACTTATAAAAAAAGATGGACTCCGCACCACGCATATCGAAAGTGAAGCACCCTACCGATCTATGTGTGCGTGATTTGAGTACCTGCAAAGACGCCGTCGCTCGTGTAAAGGCTCTTACAGACAGAGGCGATATCGCGGTCGCGACGCGATATTTCGATATTATATCCGTAGAAAAATATCGCGTCGCGACGCGATATCGCCTCTGTCTGTAAGAGCCTTTACGTAATGGCGGCCGGTAGACTTACTATGGTGTGAATGTGTGCGTGCTGGCTTGTAGACATTAGCGCACTGACTTACTATGGGTGCTTCAGTTATTGTTAAAGGAGACGGCGTCCGCCTTTTTTTTTAGGTCCATGCCTATATTATCCTATTATGATTCCGCCAAAGTGGCCGTTTTAGCCCCCCCCGACAACGTCTGTTGGGTCAGCTAGTAATAGAGACTAAAAACTAGTTGTCAGGTTTCTGGATTGCTTTGGAGCTGTAAAAGAGTAGTCAAGACATTCGTATCAACATACGAATGTCTTGAGTGAATTTCGTAAGTTAAGAGGGCTGTCGCATTTTGCACCTCTCTCGCTCACACGGGACCTTAAGATTGTTAAATGTGTACCTAAAGATGTTTTTTTTGAAAAATGTAATCAATTAGCGAACTAGTAAATAATATTGTTTTTTTTTTTTTGGGGATGGGAAATCATCAAATGACTTCTCCCGCTCTGGGTGGAGTGGAAGGGCGTGTCAGACTTTTACTGACTAAAACCCACCTGTATTCCTTCAGTTGCCTATGCCAGGGCCGCGGTATCTCTTTCGAACAACCCGCGACCTTGGCGGCAAATAATATTGACTAATAAATAATGTTGATAATTAGGTAAATACCTTTTAAGTCTGTTGCGCAGGAATAGTCAGGCGGAATCGCTAGTATGCGATGCCTTGATTCCACACGACAACAAATGCGCGCTACCTAGAAGCTGACGCTGCAACCCGTGTCGAACGCGACACCGCTTACGCGATCCATCCGTTTTCCTATGGCATTCTTTGGTCAATCGTCGACTAAATGATACAATCTTTACCTATAGTCCAGTAAAAATAGTGTTTGAGATTGCATTAAAGACACTTTAGTAAATTGGTTTTGAAATAATAGTATAGTTATTTACGTATGCATTCGTAGCAATTTTGTGTTCATATGGTCGGAGGAACCTCAGAAATACCTAAAGTTGTGTTTTTACTGTTTAACGTTAAACAAAAAACACACTTTAGGTGAAAAGTAAGATTATCATCTACAGCCAGCCTAAAATTATAGTACATAAGTAATCCCTCGGTTTGGGTACAAAATTCTTAACATTACGAGATTTTTTCTTTCATGGTGTGATAAATGAGACTTAAAAAATCGCACTTTCGGGGATTTTTCTGTTTATACATTCCAAACGTTAGCCTCGAACCTATGTTCAGTTTTCACCTTGGTGACTTCTCAGGAACATAGTTAAAAAGTGTTTTATCATGTTTTGTATATTGTACATAAAAGACACTTGAAATATTTTTTAGGCTGTGCATTAACATTTTCATTCTTCATATGTAAGTGTCATAATCCCCTGATTAAGTGATAAGGATTCTTCGCAAAATGCATAAAACCTAAATTACCTACACAATATAAAATGCCAACCTTGACCGAGCGCCTTGCATCCCCCGCGTCGGTGTGCGAGAGGGACGAAGTTATCGGATGTGAAAAAGATGGAGCTATTGTTTAACTGCTCAAATAATTACTGAAAATTTTCTTCTCATTACGCAATGAGATTGTTTACGATGCGCCCGGATTTTGGTACTTATTTATTATGTCTTGCGTAATATGCGGAAAGTCCTTAGATGGTGATTCTGTCACCGTTGGCAGTAAAGGTTTTAAAACTCTATGTTTTAGTGAGCTTCGGAAAGACAATTTATTTCATTTCTCGGATAATGTGCCAATGATTTTACATACAAATTGCCGAAAACAGTAGTATACAAATCAAAAATGCGACAGGTATAATACCATGCCTACTCTGCAATCTACCCACTCGCGCGACAATTGCACGAAACTGTACCGGAACGAAAAGCCAGGATTGTCCGATACACGAAACTGACGTTGTTGTTGTTACGACAGCAAAGAGAAAAATCTGAAATTATTCTATTGTTAGGATTTTAATAAACTCAGTACACAGTTATACCTATGGGATATAATAAATGCGCTTTATTTATTTATTACATTTGGGAAAACAAACAGTAGTATACTAAGCATAAACAGTGTTGTCTTACAATTAAAACTTTACAAATATACTACCCACAACATTTTCCACAACACACTTTACATCAGGATAAGCGCATTTTTTCTATCAACTACCGCCTTCTGGTTCGAATCATGTAAGGTAAACGCGGGTGAAGTCGACAGTGACCCAGTAGTCGTCTAATTATCTAAAAACATCAATATCTTTTTCTACTAAACACAATGATGTTAATAGTACTAGATCAGTAGTGTACGGCGCCGAAGCGTTACTACATCGTATATGTCCACAGGCATATCCGAGTTCAGTTGTCAGCTTGACGTCAAGTGAGCAATTGCTTAGCGATAAAAATATCAAAATAGTGAAATTTGCTATTAAAATTTGTATGTCACGGTCTGAAAAGATTACTAAGGCAAGTGGTAATACATTTCACAAGTAACTTTGCTGAATTTTGTTCAGATTATCCAAAAATTTATCAAACATTGTTTTTGCCATCAGTGTTCTGATGTTGTGGACTTTTGGGAGTTTAGTGAATGACGAATGTATGTTCCTGTAAGTCTAAATTATTATTGTAGTCTGTTTGGATTAAACATACTGTACAGTACCCAAACACTCACTGAATGGAAAAGTACCCAAACAGTCACTGAATACAAAAGTAACACATGTCACGTGTAAGTATGTCAAAGGTTTTAACCTAATATATCACTACATCGTCCACCAAAATTAATTTTATTAGCAATAAATAATCTTATATGTAATGACTAATGACTATGAGTTTATATTTTTAAATGAAAAATAATAGATTGTTTATGATCACATTGTGTTATATAGTGGTGTGCTGTGCGAAAATAAACCGGTTCATTTTCAATTAAAGTAAACTAGCTGCGCCCTGCGGTTTTACCCGCGTAGACCGGGATAAAAGTAACCTAAGTGTTAATCTGGGGTATAAGCTATCTACTTACCAAAATCCCAAATCGGTCCAACCGTTTGAGCGTGAAGAAGTAACAAACAAACAAACACACGCACTTACAAACTTTCGCCTTTATAATATTAGTGTGATGTGATTACTGTGATTAGTAATCGATTATTAAATCGAATTGTTAAACTACGATCAAATACAAGTTAGTTTATAAATCCAAGATACGTTTCAGAATTTTTAAGATTGACAAACTTATCTAACTCAGTAGTGAAACCCAGAACAGTCGTCGTAATTTCTTTAAAATGACGTACTTTTTTAGGGTTCCGTACCTCAAAAGGAAAAACGGAACCCTTATAGTATCACTTCGTTGTCCGTCTGTCTGTCTGACTGTCTGTCAAGACCTTTTTTATCAGGAACGCGTGGAGGTATCAAGTTAAAATGAATTTCAAATACGTAAGTCGTCTATGATCCTTTGGAGCTCTAAAAAAATCAAGCTTCTAAGTCTACGCCGTAAAAAGATACGGCCATTTATGCAACATATTTTGATACTCGCAAGTAAATCAAAACCTATAGGGTACTTACCGCTGACCTAGAATCATGAAATTTGGCAAGAAGCAAGGTCTTACAGCACAAGTAAAGGAAAAAGTCTGAAAACCGTTATTTTGTCATTTTATCGCATAAACATTTTTTTTTTTGGGATTTCTTGTTTTTCAGCTACAAATGTTAAGTTTGTTTTTGGATACATTATTTTCAATTACGGAGACCTTCATTTTGCGTGGCCCACACGCGCTTGGTCGGTTTTTATTACTATTAAAATGGATCGAAACAGATAAACTATAGTAATTTACGTTATTTAATTTTCATCGCAACGTATGTACATTCATCATAAACGCGTCAATAGGTGCAGTACTAGACAGAGTGATCTCTTATTTGTTTTCCAGGGTACCTAAAGATCAGAAGCACATGGAAATATTCCATATTACAATCTTTCATTATAATTGATTCAATGAAAACCTTCATTAAATTCTTGGGAAATGATGTTGATCGTTGGCAACTCTGGCCGTTTTTCGGGTAACAATGTCTTGTCTCATTTCAACGTAATTAGTTTGACGGTAGAAGAAGTGAGACAAACATAGATTATTTTGACAGATTGACATATTTATGTATCCGTTTCAAAGCTACGTGTTTAAACTCGTACAAGTCGGTAAGTCGGTACGTTTTTCTGAATTATTTTGTAGGACGCTGCGCCTCTAGTATTATAATACCTCATTGACTAAACATTAAACTTGCCGATTTTATGGCAACCTATTCTTGGTAACATATTGCAACGTCTGAAATATTTTACTTGAAAAGTGTGTCCGACAAAAATTTAATTTTTTTGCAAGTTCAGCTGCTAAATGTGAAGTCGGCACGTAGTTTTGTTTTCGATTTGTGAAACTTCAGTTGGGTCTACGCTAAGTCTGATTATTTGATGAATTATTTAAGTTAATTTGCTAACGATAGGAGTAACTTGAAATTTGGAACACTTTAATCACAAAAGTATTTTTTTTCGAACGTGACATCTATTGGTACCTAAAAATTCCTACTTGACCCAGATCTCGTCATTTAATAGTTGCCTCTAAACCCGCCAAATTCTAGGTATTTTAGTGTTTTATGCCACAAAATGCGAATAATAACTATTATTGTGACCGCAACATAGTTGTTAACGCTTTTGTACACACAACATTAATTAAATTTTTAGCTAAATCGGTCTAGACAAATTTCTGCCATTTGCTGCCTCTTATGCTTAAGTCTGATGGAACGCTGGCTCATCCCGCGCAAGAAAGTGCAAACTTATTAGCCTTTATCTTTGCTGAAAATTCACGCCTTGATGCGGCCTCTAACATACCCCACTGTAGTTCTACAATGCCGGAGATGGCAATCTGGTCAAATTCAATGCTCTGAAAACAAAGGCGTCTCTTTTCACTGCCAAAAGGAGTCAGTTTCAGTTATCTCCTACTTTCCGAGGAGCATCTGTACTAGTTACCGACCGCCTAGAGCTTTTGAGCATGGAGTTGACGTCTGATCGGCTCAACCATCGAGTCAAAAGCACAGACTTAATTCCGGACAAAAACTGATTCTGTTATTCTGATCGCACATATTTTTTTGCCAGACGTCTCTTAAAATTTTTAAGCAAAAATATGTTACAATTTAATTAACCTTGCTGTTTTTATTACCTCCTGCTCTGCTACAACCTTTAGTAAATCTTAGCATTCAGTCTTCTACCTACCTTTTGTTTCTTAGACTCCTAACAAACACGTACAGTATGTTCAAGGTCTGAGAGTTCACATTAACACAAAAAATTGAACACGACTGGGTCCTTTTGACGAGTAATAGTACAAATCCGACGACTATTGGTACAAATCGCCCTTTTTTTTAACTATCTAAAGTACTAAAATTACCTATTAGTCTCTTTTTGCATGGAACATTTGTTCCATTCTGTATCTGAGAAGGACGTTGTTAGCTGCGCTACAGTTTATACTTTTGCAGCTATCATCGTTTTACTTGTGTACCTAGGTACTTCTTGTGTTATTGTTCCAAAATATTTTTTTTTAAATTTTGCTGATATTAATATTTTGCCTAGAAGTAGGTACACGCGGCTACACATCAAGCTATACATTTCCAGTTTACACTGACCACTCATTGTTAGGAAATCCTATACAATGCGAGATCAGCATATACTGGAAATGTATAGCTTGATCTGTAGCCGTGCGTACTATTTCATTTTAAAACACCACATCTTTGTTTACTCATGTGGTCTAATTACACGAATCCAAAATAAAATTTATGTAATAGACGCGGCCGCTTGATGCATCGCGACGCCGCCGCCGCCACCCGCCCGCCGCGCGCCGCCCGCTCGCACCCTCTCGCGAGTGTTTCATTTTCATTTAATTATTAGAAATGCTTTAGAGATATTCAGGGGATTTCTTCCAATTTGAGTAGACAAAAATTTTTGGTAGTAAGATTCATAAAAATATCCTGGGTGTCTTTAATGTACAAGGGTTAAATACAAATTTAACTTCACGAAAAAAAAAGTATAATAGTCACATTGGTGATAATTTACCTAGTTATTTGTAGTAACTATTTAAATACTTTGACAAAATTTCACTCTCTAGGTAAGTACTGTTTTGAAGTTATCATTTATTTTATATAAAATAGTCAATATGGTACTTAATATGTTGATTTTGACCGGGGATAATTATTTCCATAATTAAAACTTTTGAAAAGGAGCAGTCATGTACAAAATCACCAGTGGTCCATTTTTTGTTCCCACTTAAATTTAATGTTATTGCTATAATTGCTAATAACTCAATATATATAAAAAAAAAATCGGGGATTACTGTCAATTTATGTATTTCAGCTATTTATATATTTAATTCTGAATTATCACCCAAAGAGCATTTATTGCAATCTACTCCATACAAATCGATCTATTTTTACTGGACTACTATGAAATTGCCGTTCTGCAGTACTGGCCATTTCAAATCAAAATAATTTTTGTTTGGCTAAGAATTCTAATTTCAAATTAATTTTATTTTAAAAACATGGATTTTTTTTCCAAAAGTAGTCATTTGTTTATTGATTAGTGTTACATTTTCATCGCATTTCAATCTTTTTCGTCATCATGGATACCTACGTTAAAAATTCGAGTAATTATGGAATATGAGTACCGTCGTGGCAGCAACGCGGCACAAGCGGCACGCAACATCAACGACCGCGACGTTTACGGAGCTAACACTACAAACCAACGCACCACCTGTTATTGGTTTGCTCGCTTCCGTTCTGGAAATTTCGACCTGAAAAATGAACCTCGCGGTCGTCCGAAGACTTTGGTCGACAATTACGAATTAAAGGCGATTGTGGAAGCTGATGACACACAATCTACGGCTGAATTAGCAGCAGCTTTCGACGTTAGCGTCAAAACAATATTGGTCCATTTGCGTCAAATTGGCAAGGTAAAAAAGCTTGACAAATGGGTGCCCCACGAACTCAATGATCGCCAGCGCGAAGTACGCGTCGAGACGTGCCTTGCACTGCTCAACAGACACACAATTGAAGGAATTTTGAACCGCATTGTTACCTGCGATGAAAAATGGATTCTGTTTGATAACCGCAAGCGCTCAGCAAGTTGGTTGGATCAGCACCTAAACAATGCCCTAAACGAAAACTTACCCCTAGAAAAGTGATGGTCACTGTTTGGTGGTCTAGCGCCGGTGTGATTCATCACAGCTTCTTACCAAACGGGGTGAGCATTACTGCAGATGTGTACTGCGAAGTACTGAACACAATGATGGAGAAGCTGGCACATCTCCAACCAGCATTGGTCAATCGCTCGTCTCCGCTGCTCCTGCACGACAACGCGCGACCTCATACTGCACAGCAGACGGTCTCTTGCAAGAACTCGGGTTGGAAGCTCTCCGTCATCCACCCTACTCACCATACCTTGCGCCTACAGACTACTACTTTTTCCAGAATTTGGATAACTTCTTGGCGGGAAAAAAATTCAATACCCGAGAGGCAGTACAAAATGCCTTTGAAGAATTTGTTGCCTCGGGAGGCAACAAATTCTTCCAGCTGATTTCTTTAAGAAGGGCATCAATAATAAACTGCCACTGCGTTGGCAAAGATGCATTGATTGCATGGGTGACTACTTCGATTAATACAAATAAAAAATACATTTAAAAAATTCGTTTAAATTTTTTCATACAAAACGGCAATTTCATAGGTAAAGACCTATTATTTAGAATTAGAATATAATCGTAATACTTTTGTCTTTTTTACATTAAACTTCATCAAGTAAAATTGGTTTCTTTTGCATCCTCTGCTGCCACCAAACATAATTAGTCAAATAATACCTATCTTCGTACTACAGACTGTACTAAAAAAACACAAGCTCGTACCATTCGACCCAACCTATAGTACTGCGAAACGTCTCTCCGACAGTCTGCAAAATTGTGCCCTGTGGAGTGGCAGTGGCGAGAACCTCCAAGATTTACAATAAAGTAAATGAGAGCATCGACATTTACCGTAGTAATTACTTAAGTTAATATTTTAAGTAGTAATTACTTAAGTTAATATTATTTACTAGTTCGCTATTTGATTACATTTTTCAAAAAAGCATCTTTTACATTTTTCAAGAAAGCAGAGAGGTGACAAAATGCGACAGCCCTCTTAAGCACACAGAGTTAAACGCAAGGAAATAATGTTCCAAGTAACCAGAATGTCAGTCTTCGTAGCCATCCGTAGCTGTAGCGTATTGCTACGAGTCGTAGCACGTCGTAGCCAGTCGTCGTACTACGTAACCTACGACTCGACAAAATAATAATTATGCTATTGGTTAATAGATGTCACTGGTAAGTTTAGTGATGCTTTTTATCACTAGATGGCGAAGCTTACTGCTACTCCTCAATAGATGGCGCTAGTATCTACGTGAGATGCCTCTATTCCCCAGTAGATGTCACATCGGTTTAGTTGAGGACTTTTACTAACTAATTCGCATCTTTGCAAGATAAAAAGTGTTAGCTCGAAAAATGCAATTTTACAGGAAGCGTTAAGTAAACTTTAAAAAAAATGTGACAACTAAATTAACGTGTTTTTAGTTAAATGAATTAAAAATAAACATTAAAAAAATACGCAAAAAGATTCTACAATCGAATATTCAAATACAGAATACTTAATACAAAAAAACCGGTCAAGTGCGTGTCGGACCACGCACAACGAACGGTTCCGTAGTTGAATTTATACCAAAAACAAACATAACATTGTAATCCCAAAAAAAAAATGTAAGTATGTTCTTAATAAAATTACAAATTAACAATTATGGACTTTTTCCTTTACTTGTGCTGTGAGATCTTGCATCTTGCCAAATTTCATGATTCTACGACAGCGGGAAGTACTCTATAGGTTTTGATTTACTTGCGAGTATCAAAAACTGTCGCATAAATGGCCGTATTTTTTTATTGCGCTTAGAAGCTTGATCTTTTTAGAACTCCAAGGGACCATACACCTACGTATTTGATATTAATTTCAACTTGATACCTTCACGCGTTCCTGAGAAAGAGGGGCTTGACAGACAGACGGACAAACAAGTGATCCTATAAGGGTTCCGTTTTTTCCTTTTGAGGTATAGAACCCTAAAAAACACCTTTTCCGAAATGTCACGTTTTTCTCGCAAAGAGGCGATTTTTATTGAACTACATACGGGGTGGAAGGGACATCGACGCACAAACGGTTACCACGTATTCAGTACATCATTCTGAGCGGCCATATACAAATTTTTCGTCGGTTATTAAAACAAAAATCTGCAGTTTCCTACAATAGTGCCAACACGGTGAAATGTATGGAGTAGTAGATGTTTTTTTCATTAGCCGATGAAAAATTTCTATAAAGGGGGGCCCAGAATAATGTACTGAATACGTGGTAAACGTTTGCGCGTCGATGTCCCTTCCATCCTGTATATTTACATAACTATGATCCTATTGTTCATCAAAAATTATAACGATGAAACTAAATTTCTACGTCTACAATAACAATTCTGAAAGCTTACTATAGTAACTTTCCCATATTTTTATGTAGCCACTTCAATCAATCTGCCTGCGTTTTCCCTACTATGTTGGGGTCAGCTTCCAGTCTAACCGGATGCACCTGAATACCAGTATTCTACATGGAGCGACTGCCTATCTGACCTCCAATGTAGTCACTTATCATTTGAAATTAAACTTTTGTGGAAGGAGAATTATCTCTTTATTGTTTTATGCAAAGTAAAAAAAGTTTAGTTATGTGCAAAGCACGTTATAGTAATGTACCTACCATTTACATACTTACTTTTAGTTACATGCAAGAGTTAATGCCTATGATGTTGGCATACCAAGTAAGGCCTGATCGCATGAGTATTTTATTTATACTATTATTGTCAATCAATCAACTTATCCTATCGCAGTCCACTGCTGGACATGGATAGGCCTCCCCCAAGTTGCACCATAAGTCCACAACACCCTGTTCTCCGCCTTCCGCATCCAGTCTGTCCCAGCCAACTTTCGGTCCATCTAGCAGCTGGGGGGCGTCCTACACGTTTGCCGATACGCGGTCTCCACTCCAGGAGTCGTCTGCTCCACCGGCCATCGGTCCTTCGACAAGCATGGCCACCCCGCTGCCACTTCAGTTTGCTTACTCTGCAAGCTATGTCGGTAACTCTGGTTCTTTTGCGGATAAACTTAACGGCGAGAGAATCGCGGCGATAGTCACGCTGTGCCTTCAAATTAACGATGAAATTGCCGTGTGGAGATTTATTCATAGTTTCTATTGAATTTGGTGGCAGGACGTGATTATCGCCGCGATTTTCTCGCCCGTGGAGATGACGCCTAAAGGCTCCAGATAAAGAATCGCACGCGACACAAAGGCGCCGCGTGTCGCTCGACGAGCGGTTTGTCGCATGCGATTCGCGTCGCGTCTCGCGCTAGTTTGTGGGAGCCTTAATAAGTATCTAGGTATTTTTCTAAAGGGTTTTTATAGGTATACGGGTATAGGCCTAGGCGCTGCATTACATTAAGATTGGGAACTTCGTAATAGAATGGGACAAGATAAAAATTAATGAAAAGTCATAAGTAATCTGTGATAATTATCATTATAATCTTACAACAGCCTTAACAACGATTAAGTATCAAATCAATTAAACTAATATTAAACAATTCCCCATCGCCGATCAGTAACAAGTCGTAGTTAAATTAATTAATTACCGCGTAGGGAGGGGACGATATGAATGTATAGTGATGTACCGTCTGAAAGCTCTTTGAGTAACATTAGCGGTGCCGGTGACCACTCAAGACGACGTTATGCCGGACTCCTTGGGTGTTGCAGGGTTGGCACCGTGATGGACCTGAAAAAATATAAATTAATTTAATGAAACACACACATTTGACATGAACATCTTACACAGAAACTTGAGATTTTATAGTACCGGAATATTGGTTTTCCATGCTGTTTAGATATTTTGACAGATTTTTAAAAAGTTTTTAAATAAAATAAAATACTGATTTAGGCAGTGAGTTGTCTAGCAGCCTCTCAATCAATATGTCGCAAATGAAAATAGAAGGGAAGCCTTACCTAAGCAAAATCTTTGCTGAAGATGCTATAGATTACAGAAAAAAGGCCTTTCTTAATGTGGCACTAAAGTATAAATGTAAGTATGCCCATAAAGTTACATAATATGTAACATATAATGGCATTATTGTGTAGCTCTAAATTAGAACTTACACAATATTATTGTTTTAAATTTTAGTTTCACAAAAACAGTTGATGATATAGGTAATATTAGGAATTGCCGATTATTGTTAACGGCTAGTGTGAAGATCTTTCATTCTATTTAGAATTCCAAATTCAAATAAATTTTATAATATAGCGTGACATTTTTTTTTCAAAATCATTGTTCATTTGTTTTCCCGCCGTTCGATTTTTCTTTGATGTCGATGTTTTTGTAACCACGGAAACGAAATTGCGCTCTATTTTCGAATACGAGTTCCGTCGTGCCACCAACGCAGCACAGACAGCACGCAATATTAACGACGTGTATGGAGAAGGTACCGCAAGTGTACGCACGGTGCGTTTTTAGTTTGATCGCTTCCGTTCTGGAAATTTTGATTTCAACAATGAGCCCCGGGGAAAATTTCAAATTCAACGAGGTGGTGAAAAACGCCTTCTTAAAGTGTTCATCGATTTATAAAGGGTGAAATTGAATAGATGCGACAAAATTTAAGGGGGTGTTCTACGCATCAATATGAACAACTTTTACTATGGGACCAAACCTGAAATCGCGAAAAAAAAATCAGCTGTTCAGTACATTTAATGTTCGCATAATTCGTCAAAATGTACTGAACAGCTGATTTTTTTTTCGCGATTTCAGGTTTGGTCCCATAGTAAAAGTTGTTCATATTGATGCGTAGAACACCCCCTTAAATTTTGTTGCATCTATTCAATTTCACCCTGTATATGAGAGGCATCAATGAACTTCCATTAAAATGGCAAACATGCATCGAAAACATTTTGTTTGGTATTGTACCCATGTAAAACGGCAATTTCGTAGATAAAGACCTAAATAAAATGATACAACCTACAAAGTAATACTAACAAACTGTATTCGTAACGTTTTGTGTAGCATTGTAAATTCTAAGAAAAACACAGCTTCGCTTTTTCAGTAGTTATTTTAATTCCTATTAGCTGCCAAAAAGTGCGCAAAATCAATTAAACTTGTATTCTAATTGCGACAGCCCTACCCAGAACAAGGGTGTCTCCCTCACCAATTTGCTAAGATTCGAGCAGCCCGCATCTTTGATTAGGAATCTGCGCGACCCACTCAAACTATCGAATGCCAATTTATCTGCGCATTGTTCATGAATATCTAATACTGATTGCGTATGCTTTGAACGACGTGCTTCAATGGCTTTACATGGTTTTAAATGGAGTCGTATGGGTCTTGTATGAACGGCCCAATGTTGCAAGGATGTAGGATCAGCAGCAGTGGCAGCCAGAAGTCGACTAGCAATCTCACAAAACAATGGCATAGCAATATTAGTTTACTTATGACCTTCTTCGGCGCCGCAGCCCGTATAGGTATAAGCGCCGCAGCCCGTATAGCGCAGGCGATAATGGTCATTGCGGTGTAAGTGGACTTCTGGCGGTTGACTGTACGTACCTACTTCAACGATCCACAACACAATGCAATTATGGAGTTGCATCTATAAAACAATGCCCTATCTCTTGTCTTGTGAAACAACACTTACACTATGAAAGACCTTTGCGAGGCCAGCGCTTTCGACGTGGGTAAGTTCTGGTCGAAACTTATTCTAACTATAATACATAGACTTATAAAAAAAGGAGGACTCCGCGCCACGCATATCGAAAGTGAAGCACAGTAAGTATTCCAAACGTTTGTACAAACACGCCTCACGCACACATTTACATCATAGTATGCCGACTGGCCGCCATTACGTGACACGAGCGACAGCTTCTTTGCAGGTAACTCAAATCACGCATACATAGATCGGTACAGTGCTTCACTTTCGATATGCGTGACGCGGAGTCCTCCTTTTTTTATACGTCTATGCTATAATATTATAAATGCGAAAGTGAATTTGTTTGTTTGCTACGCTTTCACGCTAAAACAGTTGGACTGATTTGGATGAAATTTGGCATATAGGTAGACTATGACCTGCAGAAGGACATGGGCTACTTTTCATTATGTATCACAGATGAAGTCGCGGGCAACAGCTAGTATATTATAGATATGTGGAGTAAGTCATCGATACGAAGAAGAAGACCTACCTACGTGTTACGCGTGACTTACGCGTTCGGAGAAAAATAGGGCTCCTGACGACCCGTAACGACTGTCAACGATCCACGAATGACAGCCGGGACCAACGGCTTAACGCGCGTGCTTTCCGAGGCGCGGAGGGGTCTTGGTATGTTATAGATGGTCACTCATCCAGGGACTGACTTCGGCAAGCGTTGCTTAACTTTGAAGATCGACGCGTGTGGCTGCATGTTATTAGCCACAAGCCCCTCAAATAATTGCTTGATTACTTAAAGGCATCTAAAAAAACTCCTCAATTTATCGCCCAAAATGGCTTTGTACCTACTAGTATCAGCAAAATGTATAATATAATTTAGGTAGAACCTGGTCGAACGAAGGAAAGAGCGCCAGCTGTTAGTTAAGTTGCGAAGTCTTAAGTTATTAATACTTCGATGTATTGTTTAGGAGATAGAGCCGCGCGAGCCAGGCTTACTAAGTGCGACACGGTCGTTAGATAGAGAGAGGTAAGTGAGATTTAGTTCTGTGAAAAGTGGAGCTTTGACAAATTAATTAGATATGATTTTTTACGGGCTATCAATTAAATGAATTTGAGTCTAATTAATATCACTGTAATATCAGAGTACTAGTTTGAATAAACGTGAATCAAAATATTTTTTCATGTCCGAGGAGATACTGCTGTGTATAGGGTACTTCTTTGATATTTAGTCAGTCAGTCAGACTGATGTCGATAATATTTAGTCAGTCAGTCAGACTGATGTCGATAATATCTGAATATCAGTAGGATAGTTCGAGGAGCTCGTGGCTAAGTAATAACAGCTGCACGGGTCGATCTATCAACTGGTTAAGCTACGCTTGCCGGAGTTGGTCCGTGGATGGGTGACCATCTTTACAAACCGAGACTCCTCCGTGCCTCGGAAAGCACGTTATGCCGTTGGTCCCGGCTGTCATTTGTGGATCTGGCTGGCAGTCGCTCTATGTAAAATCCTGGCATCAGCTGCATCCGGTTAGACTGGAAACCAACCCCAACTAGTTGGGAAAAGGCAAGGCAGATTGATTGATGAGTAGGATAGTTCAGTTACTGTGTTCGTATCGAAATTAACAATTACTGGATAACTTGATAAAGAACAGGCTTTTTAAATAAGTTTGTGAAGATATCATAATTCTACTTAGAATTAGGTACTGTTTAGAAATCTAATCGTATCAACATATTTTCAAAAGAAAAACTAAGGTCTCTGCCTCGAATTTCGCGGGCGGCGGCGGAGGCGCGCCTTGCACTGTACCGCCCCGCTCCCGCGCCGCTGTTTTCTAGAACCGGTCCATCATAAGATCCTGCCGCTCCGGCGACGCCGCCACCGCCGCCCCGCTGCCCGCAAGATTCGAGGCAGAGGCCTAACACTGCCGCCTACAGTCCGACTTTCGAGAGAATGCTTTCTTGACAGCGGTCAGTTTCATGTGTTTTGCGAATTTGATCCTTATTACTACTAGAAATTGTACAACTGACAGGTGTCAGAAGCGCATTCTCTCAGTGGTCGGACTGTAGCTATTTTATCTCTCTTCTATAATTGCAATCCTTTTCTGCAATCCAAGTAGAACGACGAACTCTACGAAGCAACTTAAATCTAACAGCAATTTCTTTAAAATATTCATTAGCGCCTCTACGGGAATAGAGCGAGTTCTGTTAGAGCAAGTTGTGCCATCTCAGGTAATAAGTAAGCTACTGTTTCAGCTTAAATGCTCAGACTTGCCTCGCAAACACCGCACCCAATATTTTAGTGATGTGGCGCTGAGGAGCTATGTGGTTGTCGATAAAATTATGAACCTAGGCTTAATACATACATATATTATTTCAACTTTCTAGTTTATACAACTTCTCTGCTAATATGAATTCCATGTATAATTAAGAGTTTAGAAACGATTTTATATGGGAAAATTTTGACAAGGCTCACACTCACATGATGAAGCATTGTGAGGCGTGCAATATTTGTAAATTTTAGACACGTTGATAAAACAATCTTAACATCACGATAACTTGTTTGAGATACATCTTTACACCCTTTGCATGACAAAACGTAGAATTAAAAGTATACGAGAAACACAGTGGAAATGGTATTGTGTAGGTACATACGAGTGATTAAAAACAATCGATAAACAATAAAATAACATCGATATCGATAGTTTCCTCTACCCATCACTTAAAAAACTGGTCAGTAAGCGAGTTGTATATTTTCTTGGTCCGTAAGTCCGGTGTTCGGGAAGTTAGCAACTTGTCGAATTATTGAACACTGCTCACCCCACAGCGCGATAGATTTATAGTTTGTCTTGGACGGACAATGCGCCATTGTCTAAACAAACTGTTTGTACTGATATAAATTACAATTTCAACTATTTGACTTCGATGTTACTTGAAAATTCTGTGCGAATCTATTATTGTATAGGTATTACTTTGGAACTGTAGAAAATAATATAGATAGGAAGTGGATAGCAAGATACAAGCATTTTATAACGTCTGACGGTGAGTTGCACAAAACCTCATTAGTTTAATTTAATTTAATCTTTATTAATTCAGACTACGATGCGGTATACAGTGCTAGTGACAAAATAGCTTAACCTATGTTAGTACTTAATAACTAAAACAGATCGGGTGCAGGGCGGTATCGGTTGCAGGTTAAGGCTGCTCCTTCCTAAAATACGGCGAAACTAAGTAACTTTGTAACCATCTTTTACAGTAACTACAGCATCTTTCTGATAGGAAAAAATACACAGTAATCTACAATACATAAGTGATTTCATGTGTCCTGAAATCTATTTTAGTTTGTAGAACTAACTGAACTAAGGGAAAAAAAACCTAAATCCAGGTCTATTTCGGTCTATTTTTTCGAGTTGTTACCATATTACTCCTACAGTTTTCATTAAAAGTGTTCATAAATTTATACAGTTCTTTACAAGCTAATAAGGAATGATTTCTGTCATTACTTTTTTAGTTTAATCAACAGATTTTTGTAAATCGATAATTACTTCATATTTTGCAAGCGTTGTGTCATCGCGCTTCTCTTTCTTTTCTATGCAGTCCGACAGTGACCGCGCTTTTTGCGACGGATAAGCCTTAAATAGTGTTGGGACTGTCACGCAGCCTGCGAAGTAGCGTGGCTGACTTCTTACGCCTTAGCCCTTAGTGCATCAAAGCCGTCAGTGCGTGCTTCTGCAAACATTGCCGAAGCACTGCAGAAGCGCGACAATCGCAACAATACCCTGAATGCGTTATCATCCATACTAATATTATAAATTCGAAAGTAACTCTGTCTGTCTGTCTGTCTGTCTGTCTGTCTGTCTGTTACCTTTTCACGCCTAAACCACTGAACGGATTTCGATAAAATTTGGCAAGGCTATAGATGGTATCCTGGGGACGGACATAGGCTACTTTTTTTTTCAAAAATAATCCTACAGGGGGTGATATAGGGGATGAAAGTTTGTATGGGAAACTCAGTATTTCTTAAGTTAGGGATGTGAAAATTAAAATGTATGCTTTTGATAAAATATGCGGTTCAGCGTTTTTGAAAAATCATCCCCTAAGGGGGTAAAATAGGGGTTGATTTTAAAATTTACAAAACTGCATGGATTTCGACAAAATTTGGCAAGGCTTTATATAGCATCCTGGGGAAGGCCATAGGATACTATTTTTTTCAAAAATAATACTACAGGGGGTGATATAGGGGATGAAAGTTTGTAAGGGAAACCCAGTATTTCTTAAGTTAGGGATAACAAATTTATGCTATTGGTAGGAAATTAAGAAATATGTGGGTCAGCGTTTTTGAAAAATCATCCCCTAAGGGCGTAAAATAGGGGTTGATTTTAAAATTTACAAAACTGCACGGATTTCGATAAAATTTGGCAAGGCTATAGATGGTGTCCTGGGGACGGACATAGGCTACTTTTTTTTTCAAAAATAATCCTACAGGGGTTCGAAATAAAAATAAATAGGGGATGAAAGTTTGTATGGGAAACTCAGTATTTCTTAAGTTAGGGATGTGAAAATTAAAATGTATGCTTTTGATAGGAAATAAAGAAATATGCGGTTCAGCGTTTTTGTAAAATCGGGGTTGATTTTAAAATTTACAAAACTGCACGGATTTCGACAAAATTTGGCAAGACTTTATTATATAGCATCCTGGAAAAGGACATAGGATTCTTTCAAAAACAATACTACAGGGGGTGATATAGGGGATGAAAGTTTGTAAGAGAAACCCAGTATTTCTTAAGTTGTGGATAGCAAATTTATTTTATTGGTAGGAAATTAAGAAATATGCGATAAAATTTGGCAAGGCTATAGATAGCATCCTGGGAAAGGACATGGGCTACTTTTGTCTTAAAACATAATCCTACAAGGGGTGATAAAAGGGATGAAAGTTTTATGGGAAACCCAGCATTTCTTAAGTTAGGGATATGCCCTATGTTTTCCACATGAACGTTCCCATGGGATATTTTCCGACATCTACGCGGGCGAAGCCGCGGGCAACAGCTAGTATTGCATACGCAGAGCATTGCAAGCCTTTTGGGTATAGGTACGTAAACCACAGAGCTCCCGAGTGCAGTGTAAGACTTTAAATTGATTGCCTTATATTATGCTGTCACTTTCTTTTCGATACATAATCTAAGGGATGGCATGAATTTAAAGTCTCCATTAAACTAATGTGGTTTTGTGCAACTCACCGTATGAGAGATTAGGTAATACGAGTACCTATTACAAATTATAACAAGAATAAAGTTTAAAAAACTGTAAACCAACTACGGAAAAATAATATTGATCTAAAAAGTTCAAAATATTTATTTAATTAAACAATAATGACATAGGTGTATACATATTTGTAATATACTCGTCAAGACCTTTCTATTGATAACAAACATGTCATGATTATCTCAATTTAATTTTTTTTGAGATCAGAAAGAAGAAGGGTCATCTGTGACCCAAGCCCGGCGCAAACCAAACATATCTCATTTTTTTTGTTATTTTATGTATTCAAATATATAGATTTTTTTTTCGATGTTAGTGGCTAAGCTATTTAAATTGCCTTCGTAAGGCAAAATATTATTTTTTAACTAAACCCGCTTAAAATCTTTTTCAAAAATGTAAAATCAATTGAGACGAGTTATTACTTACCAATAACTACAGAATTCAATATAAGTAGCTACATTATACCTATAGCTAAGTTTTGGTTACAATAACAATGGAAAAAACCATTTAATGGTCGTAAAATGATCGGCGATTCTACTTATCTCGCTAGTGTGACTGTGTGACACACAAAAGAACTCGCACATGCTATCTCACTCCTGCACTCCCTTAAAGAGCGAGATGTCTATATTTGGGTTTTTTTACCAGCACTATAGGTAAATCGCGTACGTTATGTACAACCCAGAGATCGAGAGCCGAAACGCTATTCTGGAGTACTATTGTACATGCAATCATGGAAGAGGAACATAATAGCTCATGCCTTGTTCATGCTCATGTCATGTCGTAAGTGTGGTTTATTACTTAAGGTGGGCTAGACATCGAGATGACTTCCAGCATCCCGTACTGGGTATAGACACTATACTTATAGTAATCATGATTTGATTTAAATATGTTAGTATTTATGATTTACAGATTTATGTACAATCGCGTTACTTCCCGGTGATACACTTTTAAAACAAAATGCTTTGAACGACTCTACGCTGCATAATTGCGCGTGTGTGCGTGTGGCTCTGCTCACATTTAGAGCAAGAAAAATTATGCTATTTCAATCAGAACATAGAGCAGTAAAAAAAAACTTCCAAATTCAAAAATTACGTAATTTGCTTCTTTTTTGACATGTATTCCCAAGTATAAACACATAGAAATATAGGTAGTTATTTACTTTTCAATAGCACTGCACAAGTAATGCATGCACCCTCTCATGCCGATTAAACACAAAATATGTCAATATAAACATTTTGTGTATTTATACACATTACCTACTCACATACTAAGATATAGAGAAACACAAAAAGATGTGAGGCGCTCAAAACAGCATGAATTATAAAAAATATTAATATTAAGATATATTTTTTTGAGAACACTACGCGTGTACACTGATTTTCAAGCAGAAATAGAAATTAACTCTTAATAGCTTACCAAGATTTCAACTAACGCGCATTATGTTTTACGTAAAAACCAGTCTCAACGTACGGAAGCCACCGGCGCTGGCCATGCAAGCGATTTTAACCTTATGGGTGATCGACCGGAAAGTAACGCCACTGTACTTACATGATTATATAGTTTAAATATTATATAATTTCAACATCATGGACTCATGGTGGGCCATCGTCAAGTTGTACCATCACTTTTCGACCTTATTACTATAAGAATAAGGTTCATTATGATTTCATTGAAAATAAAAATATCTAAAGAAAAAGCCTTTATTTAATTTCCATAAAAACATTATGTTTTGTCTTACACAGGCAATTTAACTTATCTAACTTAGTAAAAAACCAAAATATATAATTTATACCGGATGACTTTTTTTACCGTATCGAAAAAAATTGCTTATATTAGATGAACGGAGTAGAAGCCTATGGCATACCTAACTTAAAAAAAAAAAAAAAAATTATTCAAATCATATGGAGGCTGCATATGATTACAATTTCGATATTTTAAAACGATTTATATTTTTTTTTCAAAATTTCTGTTTTTATGGTACAAAAATGTAAAGTTTACATCGAATTTGTAGTATTTATTGGTAATTAGATAATTTTTTCTGTGTAAGTTTACTCTGTTCACCTAATATAGGTAGGTACCTACCCATTTTTTTTCGAGACGGTAAAAAAAATTATAACTCGAAAACTACAAAAAATCGTAGAACATACATGGGTGTTAAATCGATGGGTATGGTACTCTGCTATCAGCTCGCAGTGCACTGGCTTGACACCTTAAAAGAAACACCCTGTCTAACTTACTAGGTTTTGCCAGCGGCTTCGCCCGCGTGCATGTCGGAAATCATCCCACGGGATCGTACTATCGGGATAAAAAGTATCCTATATCCTAATCCAGGTCATGGTCTACCCGTGTGCCACATTTCATCTAAATCCGTTTAGCCGTTGTAGCGTGAAAGCGTAGCAAACAAAAAAAATCACTTTCGCATTTATAATATAGTTAGGATTATGTATTTTTTCAGTTACCTTTTTTAGATTCTGCTTACCCTTGTTCTATTATTATCTACGTTATATGCCAAATGGATAAATGAACAGTTTATTTTCGGCTTGTAACTGGGTGGTATAGTATCTATTTATTACACTACATCACTTACTACATTACTACACTTACACTTTTCATCCATTTTTATTATCTTTTATAAAGATTTACATTCATATATTGCGAATTGGTCTAAAACAATTCGTTTCTTTAAAATCTGAAATAAAAACACCTATAGGTATTTTTCATTGTTATGACACTTACGTCAGGCTGTCAAGCTGTCATTACTTTTTCTTCTATCTAACTACCTCATAGAGTTTCATAATGGCATAGACTATGAACGTTTCTTTTGATTTATGTAATCTAAATTCTTTTTATCAATATGTTAGGTCAAATATTGTATTTTATAGATAATTTTGATTTATTATTGAATAGCTGTATCTTAAATTACTTTTATAAAATTAATCCACACACACTTGAAATTCATCGAAGAGGTTAGAGGTTTTTCAACGTATATTACTGGCAGATTCAAGCATTGACTGTGGCGTTTGGCATTCTGATGACGGAAAGCTTCAAATGTGGAAAGGATCTGAAATTGGAAGACGTTTTTGAAAAACGCTGATGAACCGATGTATGGAAGACTGGGAGACTGTTCAGTTCTGCTCCGGAAGCTATAAACGAAACATCTCCTAAAAGTATTCTTCGACCGGGAAAACTGATTCCGTGACTAAAACTTACCCGACTGCGGTCGATCCCTGAAGGAGGGTTATAGAATATAACCATTAATTTATCGGAGCGGTTCAATTCAAAATCTTCCTCTTCCAAACTATCCGTGCGTGTTTGCCTAACCTGGACTTACTCAAATTACTACTTCAAGCTAACCTCTACCTTCGCGTTAAATAACTGTGTGTGTTAGGTAGGATGTGTTTTTTATAAACCGGTCTGTATTTTTTATCTTATAATATTTAATATATTGTTTCAAGTCTTACTTTAGCCCCCTTTTATTTCTGTAGGCTAGTAGATTTGTTACAGTCTAAATATAGTATCTATTTATTACACTACATCACTTACTACATTACTACACTTACACTTTTCATCCATTTTTATTATCTTTTATAAAGATTTACATTCATATATTGCGAATTGGTCTAAAACAATTCGTTTCTTTAAAATCTGAAATAAAAACACCTATAGGTATTTTTCATTGTTATGACACTTACGTCAGGCTGTCAAGCTGTCATTACTTTTTCTTCTATCTAACTACCTCATAGAGTTTCATAATGGCATAGACTATGAACGTTTCTTTTGATTTATGTAATCTAAATTCTTTTTATCAATATGTTAGGTCAAATATTGTATTTTATAGATAATTTTGATTTATTATTGAATAGCTGTATCTTAAATTACTTTTATAAAATTAATCCACACACACTTGAAATTCATCGAAGAGGTTAGAGGTTTTTCAACGTATATTACTGGCAGATTCAAGCATTGACTGTGGCGTTTGGCATTCTGATGACGGAAAGCTTCAAATGTGGAAAGGATCTGAAATTGGAAGACGTTTTTGAAAAACGCTGATGAACCGATGTATGGAAGACTGGGAGACTGTTCAGTTCTGCTCCGGAAGCTATAAACGAAACATCTCCTAAAAGTATTCTTCGACCGGGAAAACTGATTCCGTGACTAAAACTTACCCGACTGCGGTCGATCCCTGAAGGAGGGTTATAGAATATAACCATTAATTTATCGGAGCGGTTCAATTCAAAATCTTCCTCTTCCAAACTATCCGTGCGTGTTTGCCTAACCTGGACTTACTCAAATGACTACTTCAAGCTATCCTCTACCTTCGCGTTAAATAACTGTGTGTGTTAGGTAGGATTGTTTTTTAAAAACCGGTCTGTATTTTTTATCTTTTAATTTTTAATATATTGTTTCAAGTCATACTTTAGCCCCCTTTTATTTCTGTAGGCTAGTAGATTTGTTACAGTCTGGCGCCCAATATAAAATCAAAGCTAGCCCTTTCAAATCTTTTTCAAAATTCTAAAATAAACTATCTCTAGTACTATTTCTTTTCGGACTCTTATTTGGCTTAGTCTCTTTTTTTGTTAGGTACATGTATTAGGTTCTAGGTAGGTCTAATACTAACTTACTTTCCTCTTCAGCACATACTTAACAAACTTATACTACACCCCCACACACATTCCTTTACCCACTGGTAATTGGCATCCATTCTTTGCTTGCGAGTGTTCTTAAAACCATTCGTGGTCACTTACAAGTTGAGTTTGGCTTACTCTACGACGTATTATAGGAGAATATCCTATAATCGTTACCACCTACACATAACTCTCTACTTCTACATCATTATTCTGCACCCCACACACTTGCACACCACATACGTTTACCCACTGGTAATCGTACCCATTCTTCGCTTGTGAGTGTTCTTAAAACCATTCGTGGTCACTTACAAGTTGGGGTTTGGTTTACTCTTCGACGTACTATAGGAGAATATCCTATAGTCGTTTATACAAACCTAATATCTATATAACACCTATTACAAATACTTCACTATTCTACACTCTTACACACATACAACTTTCGATGTGCCTCTGTGCCTTTCTTTTTGTTTGTGGTTATTTTTTTAGTCTCATCATTAATTCGGATCCTCTAGAAGTCCTCTTAACCCTCTAGGAGTCCTCTTAAACCCTCTAGAGTCCTCTTAAACCCTCTGGGAGACCTCTTAAACCCTCTGGGAGACCTCTTAAACCCTCTGGGAGACCTCTTAAACACTCTAGGATCTCCTCTATACTAAGGGACCTCCTCTATACTAAGGGAACTCCTCTATACTAAGGGACCTCCTCTATACTAAGGGACCTCCTCTATACTAAGGGACCTCCTCTATACTAAGGGACCTCCTCTATACTAAGGGACCTCCTCTATACTAAGGGACCTCCTCTATACTAAGGGACCTCCTCTATACTAAGGGACCTCCTCTATACTAAGGGACCTCTTCTATACTAAGAGACCTCTTCTATACTAAGGGACCTCTTAAATATTAAGAGACCTCTTAAACTTTCTTGAGTCATCTTTAGCACTCACTCTCTTGTGTCGTCTTTAGCACTCACTCTCTTGAGTCGTCTTTAGAACTCACTCTCTTTGAGTCGTCTTTTGCACTCATTAACCCTTACTTACCTCCCTTTAAAATATTTTAATCCTATTTAACATTAATCTTTAACCATGGATAGAATTATTTTCTTTGAACTTTTAAACAACTTCCCAGGACTTTTTAGAAATCTTTTCTCTTTTGAGATATTTTCTTTAATTTTTTACTTGAATATTTTTTTTTTTTTAACTTATTATTTCACCTTCAACATTAAAATACTCCCTCTCTCATTTAAAACTATTCGGTAAAAACTTATTCCAACTTTTTCTTTTTGAGCGGTAGCAACTCCCTAAATAAGCCTCTAATGCATTTTTTTTTTTCTTTTTGAGCGGTAGCAACTCCCTAAATAAGCCCCTAATGCAATTTTTTTTTTCTTTCTGAGCGGTAGCAACTCATTAAACAAGCCCCTAATGCATTCTCTATCCGTAGAGGTATTCTTATATCCTCTAATTCTTAAACTCAAGTCTCCCTTGAGCCTTTCTTAAACTTGAACTCTAACTAACGAGTTCTCTCTCTTAAACTAAGTTTTTCTTAAACTTGGGTTATTCTTAAACTCAAACTAACTTGAGTTTTCTCTCTTAAACTTGGTTTTTCTTAAACCTTGAATCTTTTGGAGCGGCTAACAACTCCATAAAAATAAGCCCTTGTTAAATATATTTTATTAATGGTTTTAGACGTGAGCGGATTACAACTCCGAAAATAAGCCTACTGTTATTGATTTATCAGGTTGAGTAGTGATCATTGAATGTGAATCCTACCTGACCTAACTTCGTAAGATGTCGGTGTGATTGAATGAAGTATGTACGTTTTGTGAATGCTGTAATATTTTTAACCTTCAAAATTTTCAATTGAGTTGAAAATTTTCTCGGGGTTGATGGGGAAATATAGTATCTATTTATTACACTACATCACTTACTACATTACTACACTTACACTTTTCATCCATTTTTATTATCTTTTATAAAGATTTACATTCATATATTGCGAATTGGTCTAAAACAATTCGTTTCTTTAAAATCTGAAATAAAAACACCTATAGGTATTTTTCATTGTTATGACACTTACGTCAGGCTGTCAAGCTGTCATTACTTTTTCTTCTATCTAACTACCTCATAGAGTTTCATAATGGCATAGACTATGAACGTTTCTTTTGATTTATGTAATCTAAATTCTTTTTATCAATATGTTAGGTCAAATATTGTATTTTATAGATAATTTTGATTTATTATTGAATAGCTGTATCTTAAATTACTTTTATAAAATTAATCCACACACACTTGAAATTCATCGAAGAGGTTAGAGGTTTTTCAACGTATATTACTGGCAGATTCAAGCATTGACTGTGGCGTTTGGCATTCTGATGACGGAAAGCTTCAAATGTGGAAAGGATCTGAAATTGGAAGACGTTTTTGAAAAACGCTGATGAACCGATGTATGGAAGACTGGGAGACTGTTCAGTTCTGCTCCGGAAGCTATAAACGAAACATCTCCTAAAAGTATTCTTCGACCGGGAAAACTGATTCCGTGACTAAAACTTACCCGACTGCGGTCGATCCCTGAAGGAGGGTTATAGAATATAACCATTAATTTATCGGAGCGGTTCAATTCAAAATCTTCCTCTTCCAAACTATCCGTGCGTGTTTGCCTAACCTGGACTTACTCAAATGACTACTTCAAGCTATCCTCTACCTTCGCGTTAAATAACTGTGTGTGTTAGGTAGGATTGTTTTTTAAAAACCGGTCTGTATTTTTTATCTTTTAATTTTTAATATATTGTTTCAAGTCATACTTTAGCCCCCTTTTATTTCTGTAGGCTAGTAGATTTGTTACAGTGGAAACGGGGATTCATCCGCGTATGGCCCTGAAGAGTTTCATACAATATACAGGGTGTAAGTGTAAACAGTGGCAACCTTTTAAGGGGTCATTGTACTTATCATTATGAACAACTTTTACTATGGGATCAAACCTAAAATTGCGAAAAAAAATCATTTGTTCAGTACATTTATGTTCGCATAATTCGTCAAAATGTCGTCAACAACTGATTTTTTTATTATATTTATTTATTTATATTAAGACATATTAAGTCAAAATTTCAGCGTTTTAGGTCCAAGGGTTTGGGCTGGGGGATGATGAGTCAGTCAGTCAGTCAGTCAGTCAGGACTTCTCTTTTTACTTATATTTATTAAGACATATAAATATTTAAATTTACCTAACATACACCACAAGTAGTTCAAATTAATTATAATAAGGAAACTAATAATAATACATTTGACTCTCAAGTGTGTACCGGAAACGGATGAGCCATTGTGACGTCGAGGAAGTAGCGAAGACTTCCTGTCGGCAATAAATTCGCGGGTGTTTTGGCAATGGTTTCTACTCAGGAGTGGGTGCGAGGGGTAAGTCTGGAAGACACATTATTGTACTGGGGTTAAGTTAGTATCTACGTTAGTACATACGTAAGGTTTAAATTGAAAGGAAACTGAAAACTAGTACTTATTGGTGAAAATTCTAGTTTGTGAGATAAAAACTCCTCTCCCTCTGCCTTCGGGAAATGCAGACGTAGTGCTGTGAGCGGCAACTATAAGAATACGGTGTATAAAAATTAAATTTAAAATTTAAAAAACCCCCAACGCAAAAAAGAAAAGGGAACATTTAAAAAGTCAAAAATAATACCTATCGTTGAGCCATCAAATTCGATTGAGTAATACCTATATATATTTTAATTACAGAAATTGATGGATGGCACGATAAGGTTTGCTCATTGAATTGGCGCTATAATTTCGCGGCGGGGTACCGCATAATATGTACATAGTCAATCAAGTGAAGGGTCTGACTTACTTATGCGGTACCCCGCCGTGACATTATAGCGCCATTTCAATGAGCAAACCTTATCGTGCCATCCATCAATTTCTGTAATTAAAATATATATAGGTATTACTCAATCGAATTTGATGGCTCAACGATAGGTATTATTTTTGACTTTTTAAATGTTCCCTTTTCTTTTTTGCGTTGGGGGTTTTTTAAATTTTAAATTTAATTTTTATTTTAACATTTTTAAACTTTTAAAACAATTTAACAATGCAGAAATGCATTCTATTGCTGCAGAATGTTAAGTTTGTCTGCACATAACATTAACTTATAATGATGCCACCATCGTACTGCAAATAGAATTGAATACTGATAAAAAAACGAATACAAACACTACTATTTGCTATTTTTTTTTCAAGAGTGTACTAGTGTGCTGGATATCCTGATTGCAACATCAGCTCATCGTGTAGCCACCATTGCACTGTATGTAGAATCAAATACTGATCGAAACGAATCCAAACACGACATATCTGCTATTACTTTTACAAGAGTGTTCTAGTGTGCTGGACATCCTGGCTGCAGCATCAGTTCATCGTGTTGCCAGCATTGCATTGTATGTAGAATCAAATACTGATGTAAATGAATCCAAACACGACATATCTGCTATTACTTTTTCAAGAGTGTTCTAGTGTGCTGTACATCCTGGCTGCAGCATCAGGTCATCCTGTTGCCACCATTGCATTTTATATAGAATCAAATACTGATGTAAATGAATCCAAACACGACATTTCTGCTATTAATTTTTCAAGAGTGTATCCAGCACACTAGTGCTGGATATCCTGGCTGCAGCATCAGACCAAGAATTCCATAATCTTGCATAGATAGATAGCATACATGGATGTTTCAAATTTTAGGTCACACTAAGGTTTGAAAGTAAAGTAAATACCCATTACGCGTCTAAGATCCCTACCGCAGCTAACCAAAGAGCGGATAACTTTGAAACGGCTGAACCGATTTTGATAAAACATGTCTAAGAACCATCGCTGGAAAACCTGCTTTCAAATAAAAAAAACCGCATCCAAATCAGTCCACCCGTTTAAGCGCTACGGTGCCACAGACAGACACACAGACACACACACACACACACACACATAGCGGTCAAACTTATAACACCCCTCTTTTTGCGTCGGGGGTTAAAAATAATAATTACACTGTTAGATAAGGTTGGAATTGGTTGAAATTAAAAAGAGCAGTTTTCAAGAGACGTAAATCATAATCGGCCTTATTACAAAACGAGGTTTTTCTTCTGCCATGGTTTAAACCATCGACCCAGTTTTTGTAATAAGAACCTAGCTGTGATAGAATAGTACATTTTGATACAAGTGGAGAACGTTCGTTATTGCGTTCGAGGCGGAATTAACACCCGAGCCGTAGGCGAGGTTGTTTTTGAGCCGAGAATTGCAATAACAAATGTCTACGAGTATCAAACGACGTTTTTCAATATACTTTTGAAGATATAAAATAAAATAACGAACAATATTTTTGTCATGAATTAATTATGAAACTATGATTTAAATTTTCTTTTTTTTCCGCGCTTTGCTTTCGCCAGGTTGAAGGAGAAGCAAAGGTATAAAGCCGATAAACAGCC
This sequence comes from Cosmia trapezina, assembly GCA_905163495.3. NCBI lineage: Eukaryota > Metazoa > Arthropoda > Insecta > Lepidoptera > Noctuidae > Cosmia > Cosmia trapezina. Next base: position 7,968,524 of record LR991035.1, read on the forward strand.
TAATATGAATAATAGAAAATTCAAATATTTTTGTAAACACATATAAATGTTAATTTGTTCATAAACGTTTCTTTTATTGTAATAATCATAGTTTTTGATAATATTCAATCATAGACTTATAAAAAAAGATGGACTCCGCGCCACGCATGTCGAAAGTGAAGCACAGTAAGTATGCCGGACCGTTTGTACAAACACGCCTCGCGCACACATTTACATCATAGTATGCCGACCGGCCGCCATTACGTGACACGACCGACGGCGTCTTTGCAGGTACTCTCAAATCATGCACACATAGATCGGTACGGTGGTGCTTCACTTTCGATATGCGCGGCGCGGAGTCCATCTTTTTTTATAAGTCTATGTATTCAATATATAAATGTTCAAAAAAATATTAACGCCGTATAGACGCATATCTCTTTGCCGAGATTAAAAAAAAACATTCACCTCCGAATAGAGAGTTGTGAATAGAGGCATTGAACCAATTTGGACTAAGTATAGGTATAAGTTATCTGTGGCAATCACACGTGCGGGAAAATAAAAAATCACACGCGTGTGAAATACGTTGCATTGTGAACCTAATCGTAGTGCGATATGAACCAGTTTTCGAGGAAGTGTATTGAAAATACAGTTCTTTATACAAAACTGACAACTTAGTCCGGTACTAAGTTGTCAGTTTTGTAAAACTGACATCTTAATGTGTCGGAACAAAGTTCGAAATTCAAAAAAGGATCCATGGTTTAAACCTGGGTTTGAAGATAAACCTTGTTTTGTAATAAGGCGGAATATGTTTTACGTCTCTTGAAAACTGCTCTTTAAGACTACTTACATATTATGTACGTTATCTTAACGTAAATAAATCGTGAACATGAGGCGCATACATAATTCAATCTGCCTAGCCTTTTCCCAACTATGTTGGGGTCGACTTCCAGTCTAACCGGATGCAGCTGAATACCAGTATTTTACATGGAGCGACTGCCTGTCTGACCTCCACAACCCAGTAACTAGGTAATATGATACACCATGGTGGTACATAAGACTGGTTGTCAGACTTTCGGGCTTCTGACGACCCGTAACGACTGTCAAAGACCCACGAATGACAGCAGGGACCAACAGCTTAACGTGCTTTCCGGCACGGAGAAGTGTCGGTATGTAAAGATGGTCACCCATCCACTGACCAAACCCGGCAAGCGTAGCTTAACCTGATGGATCGACCCTTGCGACCGTTATTACTTAGCCACGAGCTCCTCGCAACATATTTAATGCTCTCTTTTTCAGTTTCGATCAATTCGATTTTATAAAAGTAAGTTAAAACAGGAATAGTTTACACAAAGAGAAAATTCCTTAACACAGCCCAAATTATTCACGAAAGATATCGAAATAAATCACAATAAATTTTCGCAAAGACTTTTCCATGATTGTTTTGAGCTCAAGACTTGTCACAATAAAAAGAGGAAAAAATCCGCGAGCCAGGAAGCCGGTAGCATCGCATAACGAGCGAGCGCCTCCAGCTTGGCGCCATGGCCGTCTAGAAAGTTCTTAACCTCATTAAACATCGAACAATTCCAAGTCATTTACATAAGGAAAAGATAAAGACAAGACGCGGGGAGACGCCATTTTGATTTTTCAAATATCGAAGGGGAGACTAGGGGTGCGCGGCCCAACGATTTGCGAATTCGCGCGCGCTCAGCGAACGTTTCATTGCGTAATTTCAAATAGGGCTGTATTTTTTCCGATTCTTCCCCCTAAGTTGCGTTGCGTAAGTTGCTGTGGTGGCGTTTTAGAAATGGAATTATTATAAAGTTAATGTTCTGAAGATAATAAAAATCTGATTTATTGGTGTTGGATTCGTTATGGATTTGTTTTATTGATTGCAGGAGAATATTTACATAAGTATTTATATGTTGAGTATGATTTTAAGTCTTTAGGTATTTTAAAACACAAAATACAACCACTTATCAAAAGTTTTGGTTACGTTTCCGAGTTCAACAACAAATCGCGTCTAAAAATATTTCACCCAAATCGACTACATCCCTTTATTTTTTCAGAGTCAGCTAACCTTGGCAACGCCAACGGTATAAATACTACACGGTTCGGTAACCGGCGACATCCGTATAAAAATCCACTGAAAGTAAACAAACATTGAAAATATTTACCCATCGATAGCACGTTACGAACGGATACGAAAAACAACTTCTTTTACACTTAAATCGTGCGAAATTATACCTTATTGGGGAGTGATAAAAGCGTGTGTGCCCGTATGTTAGTTGTAAGGCGTGCAGATGGCGGGTGACAATTCAGTCTATAAATAATTTATGGATTAATAAAAGGTCCGGTCACGTGGTCCGGCCGGCATTTTACCCTACAGCGATCCTCTGATGATAATTAGCGTGGACTGCAAATAGGAAATGGTGTGGAGGGCCCGAGGATATCGAAATATTTTATTTGAAAAGTTATTGAGCACAAAGGGAGTTGTGATTTTGTCCTTTCCGAACAAAAACACACTCTCTTTGTGAGAATCATTGATGAGAGGTAATTTTGGGAATTTACTCGCAGCCGTCCATTTATGCGGAAAATAAGTTTCAATTCACTACTTCTCAACGATTTATTTTTCCATTGAAAGAAACGCCTCCTGTCATGAAGAAGGAACGAGATTTTGAGAAGAAATTATGGGCATTTGTGACCATGCTTGCTCAGTGTAGTTTGGCGATTTCCGTCCATTTTCATGTTGAGAGGACCTAAACAAAGTAATATTATATCAGTGATAACGATGTTGGAAAAGTCAAAAATGTAGTGAATTGACATAAACTACCGAAAAACTTATGTCAAAGGGGAGGGATGGGCAAAGCTAATTACAGATGTCGCCACCTTCGCTGGTAACTGTCAGCTGCTGTTAGTCTATTTAATGTTTTCTAGGATACAAACGCACACTACATAACCTTGCCACTGAACTTGGTGGTTTCCAATTTTTAGGAATAGACCCACAGTTTTGTTCTTTCCTTATCTGCAGGAAAACGATGTACGTCTTTTTTATTACAATTCAGTTAAATATAAAGAAAACAAAGTGCGTTATTTGGTATAAATACAAATAAAATACTTTAAAAGTAATAATATGAAAAAACTTAACTTTCTACATTAATAATGAAATAATTATTTAAATAATACTTAAAACATATATGGTGTTTGACAAGAAAACAACACCAGAAACGATGCGAGACCTAACGGGATAAATTGGTAGTGTCTCTCCCCATTGAAATGAAATATTCATTTCTGTAAAGTTTAGTTATAAATAGTTTGGTTTTTTAAAACACTTTTATACGTCAATATTTTGATCAATATTTTAAAAACAAGATGGCGTCGGCATTTCGCTGACTGATCCCTTCTCTGAAACTTAAGAGGTCATGATCTCTTTAATTCTGTTGAAAGTCCTAAAATTACGATATGCTTTGAAAAGGATTGCCTCTTGCCTATGCCTTAGGTTTCATCACGATATTTCCTTTCAAACTAATAGCGATATCTAGCATTAACTTAGAAATCGGGGACATGACATTGGTAAACACGCAACCTTATTTTTTTTTTAACTTATATTGTTTCACTGCTGCGCAAAAGGCAACCTTATTATGCTCGAAATAAATAAAATCACCAAAAAATAAACATAACATACATAAAATCAAGCCTGTATTCCCCGAAAGGTTTTTTAAGCAGAGGTATATCTATTATGCTCGGACTTTTAATTAGATGCAGTAAAATTAAGAGTAAAATGACACTTGTTATCTGTCATTTCGTTAAAAAATGTTCCCATTTGATGGCGAAATTACAGTAAAAATGACATTAGAAGCGTCAGATAGTACACCCATCGCCTATATGCTCGCCCCCACCAGGCCTATTGCCATCAACCGCGCGGCTACTTAGAAATTCTAGATGGAAAACCCCAATAACACTGACCGACCCGGGAATCAAACCCAGGACCTCATGCTAGCGACCACTACACCAACGAGACAATCCAAAAAACAAAAACTAAAAAAAAAAAACTGTAAACTCAAGCCACTCCACGCATTTCTCTAGCCTACACTAGTCCATTCTGTAGCCGAGCCGTGGACACAAACTAATTTGTCTTACACGTTCGCTTGCTGTACGTTACGTATCCAGTCGCTTTGAAAGTACAAGTAGTCGGTGATCGGTCTTTGGGAGAGATAGATCTATACTTCTCATAGCTGGATGGGTATTTAGTGAATAGACTTTGGTTTTGTATTGATTTACATATTAATTTGAGCAGAACCTCCTAACTTAACCTTCCGGTTCTGCTTAGCCTTTCCGGGAATAGGCGTGATGTTATGTTTATGTAATTTCACATAATATGCTTAAAACGTTCCCACTGCTGGGACACAGGCCTCCTCTCTTTGAGAGTAAGTGGGCTGTAATCTACCACGCGGGCCCAGTGCGGATTGGTAGATGTTACATGTCTTCGAATTTTTGGTTCTAGGACATGCCGGTTTCCTCACGATGTTTTCCTTCATCGTTGATCAGTCGAGCAGTGGTGATAAAATTATTTACACAAAGTAAAGCGCCTGGGTTCGAGCGCTTTACTAATTGTATCTATCTATAGTATATGTGTGAGTACTGGCCATCCAGTACTAATTGACACTGCATGCCATTTAAATGTTGTTACCGAGTTATCAATATAACAGTTGTCAAGCAAAAGCGATATCATTGTTCATGCGTATTAATCGTACATCTTATTAAATCAATCCCTCACAAATTGGTAGCAGAGCGTGGTTATTTGCAAGTATGAAAAATGGCATCAACTATGAGTTATCGTAACATAGAACCTTTGACCAAATCAAACTATGATACGTGGTGTTTGCAAGCACATAAGCGGTCCTGATTAAAAATGACTATTGGGAAATCGTAAGCGGCGAGAAAACGTTACCACCAGCTACGGATGCGGCGGCGAGATCGGCGTTCAACAAAGAGGACTTGAAGGCAAGGGCCGAAATCCTACTTTTGTTGTCACCATCTGAATTAAAGCAAATTAAAGTCTGCGCGACATCTAAAGCTGTATGGGACAAGTTGAAAGCTACTTACCAAAGCACTGGACCTGCGAGGAAAGCTACCTTATTAAAACAGTTGGTTCTTAAACGAATGACCACATGAGAAGATATACGTGACCACATAAACAACTTCATGGACATCGTGGACAAACTCGCAGATATGGATATAAAGGTACCTCCAGAACTGCTGAGCATAATGCTTCTCTACAGTTTGCCGACAACTTTTGAGAATTTTAGAATAGCCATCGAATCTCGAGACACCCTGCCTAAACCTGAAGATCTGAAAATAAAGATTATGGAAGAATACCAAGCAAGGAGTGGAAATGAACAGCCTGAAAGCTCAGAAGCATATCATATCAAGAAAAACAGGCAAAGGTTGTACTGCAAGAGCTGTAAAAAGAAAGGCCACACTATCGCAACATGTTGGGGTAAGAAGAAAAACACTAATGAAAAAGACAACGGAAGCAAATACAATTTTAACGTTTGTCTGAGCACCGTAAATTCAGATGTTGATAAAAATGTCTGGTGTCTAGATAGCGGCTGCTCATCACATATGTGCGGTGACGAATCGATGTTTTCTTCCATGACACCTGAAAATGGCACCTTAAAGTTGGCATCAGATAAATACATTAGTAGAATTCAAGGTATAGGAAAAGTAACAATCAGTACCGATAAACACGGCTACAACTTCAATGACACCTTGTATGTTCCTGATATATCAGTAAACCTTTTATCCGTCGCCAAAATAACGGACAGAGGAAATAAGGTTGTTTTTGAAAAAGAGAAAGCCTACGTCGTAAAAGAAACCGGCGAAAAGATACTGACTGCTCGAAAGAGAGATGGGCTATACTACTTTGAATCTGAACGAAAAGAAACTGCTAACTACACACCAAAAACTGACAGTGACATTATGGAATGGCATCGCAAACTCGGCCACATAAACGAAAAAGATTTAAAGAAGATGGCTAAAGATAACCTTATGTATGGCTTAAATTTTAATGATGAAGACATGAAAACATGTGAGACCTGCATTAAAGGCAAATTGTCCAGGTTACCGTTCATAAGACATGATGATCTATACTCAACCGATAACATGGAAATAATCCATAGCGACGTTTGTGGACCTTTTGAATGTGATACACCAGAAGGATCAAAGTACTATGTTACTTTCACAGACGACTATAGTCGCTATTGTCACGTCTATTTTATTAAAAGAAAGAGTGATGTATTCAACGTCTTCAAAGAATACAAAAATGAAGTTGAGACCTTCCATAACAAGAAAATAAAAAACCTGCAGACCGACAATGGTACAGAATATCGGAACAAGGAATTCGATGACTTTCTCAAATCGCATGGCATCCGAAGAAGGTTGACCACTGTTTACACCCCTCAACAAAATGGGATTAGCGAGAGGAAGAACAGATCCTTGCTAGACAAAGCTAGATGTCTGTTAATCGAGGCCAAGGCACTTAAAAAGCTATGGGTGGAAGCGATAGCAACTGCAAACTACCTTATAAATCGTAGTCCTTCCAAAGCACTGAATGGCGAAACACCGTTCAAGAAATGGTTAGGCCGAATACCATGTGGACATCATCTTTACGTGTATGGAAGGAAGACCTTTGTGTTGAAAAAGAACAAACGGGGTAAACTGATCCAGAATGCCAAAGAAGGCGTATTCATGGGGTACTCGATGACCTCAAAGGCTTACAGAGTGTACATACCGGAAGACGATGATGTAGTGATAAGCAGGGACATAAAAGTCATAGAAAAAATGTACTTCGAAGAAGAAAGTCAGAACTATGATGAACTTATTAACGAAAAGGAACAATCTCGGAAACCTGAAAAAGAAAACAAAATTAAATACAATGATAAGAAAAATAAAAGGGTACCAATAGAAATTGAAATAACAGCGAATGAAAAGGAAAATACGTTACAAAATTCCAACGAGCAAGAAGATGAAGTTTCTTCAGTAGAAGAAATAGAGTCTTACGATGACGCATCAGATGTTGTTGAAATATCTGAAAATGGTAGGCCGCAAAGAGAGAGGCGTCAGCCCGCGTGGGCTCGAGATTTTATACTGGACCAGACTGAAGAAAGTCACTTACTCTCGGAGATATCCTATATATCCGATGAAAATGAAGATGATGAATACTGGCATGATGCTATAAAAGCCGAGATTAAAGCACATGTTAAGAATGGAACCTGGAAAATAGAAAAGAAGAACAAAGACATGAAAGAAGTGGACTACAAAATGGTTCTAAGAAACAAAATAGGACCAGACAACAATATCACAAAGAAAGCCAGACTTGTAGCACGGGGCTTCACTCAGCGACCAGGCGTTGACTACAATGAAACATACGCTCCTGTAGCTAAACTGAGCTCGATAAGATCTGTTGTTGGAATAGCCATGGAAGAAGGTTTGAAATTGAACCAGATGGACGTTACAACGGCGTACCTGAATGGCGAACTAGAAGAAAAGATAGTTATGAAGTACCCTGACTATTTAGAAGATTATCTGACTGAAATTATGGTTGAAGAAGGTAAACAAGAAAATTTAACTTTGTACAACAAAACAATGAGTATGCTAAAAGACATAAAAAACAATCCAAAAGGGAAAGTTTGTCAACTCATAAAAGCTTTATATGGACTCAAACAGGCAGGGAGGCAATGGTATAAGAAACTCGACACAGAATTAAAGAACATAGGTTTCAAAGCATCGGAAGCTGACCCATGTCTATACTTACTAGAGAAAAGAGGAGTTAAAGTCATAATAATTATTTATGTTGACGATTTGTTAATTGCCTATTCGTGTCCTAGAAAGCTCCAAGAAATAAAAGACCTGTTAAATAAGAAATTTGAGTTAAAAGACTTAGGAACACCTAAACGGCTAATAGGGATAGACGTTACTTATAAGGGAGATGAAATCAAACTCAACCAGGAGAAGTTCATAGAAAAAATTTAAAAAATCTCTTAAAAAATTTAAAATGGAAGATTGCAAAGCCACGTCTACACCCATAGAACCAGGTCTTAGACTAGAAAAAGGAAGAAGAGATGAAAGGAATGATCTGCCCTACAAAAATTTGATTGGCTCTCTCATGTATCTGGCAGTGGCAACTCGACCCGATATTATGTTTGCCATAAGTTATCTCTCCCAATTTAACGACTGCTACGGAGAAGAGCATTTCAAGTGTGCAAAAAGAGTACTGCGATTCTTAAAGGGAACAAAAAGCATCGGTCTTATATTTAGAAAAACTCGCCAAGAACTATATGGCATGGCTGACGCAGATTGGGGAGCATGCAAGCTCGACCGGAAGTCTTTTTCGGGCTGCTGCTTTAAATACGCTGAAACGGCCATAAGCTGGATGTCGAAAAAGCAAAAGACTGTAGCGCTATCGACTGCCGAAGCGAAATATGTCGCTTTGACCGAAGCTGCAAAGGAGGCTATTCACTTGAAAAGTCTATTCAAAGATCTTGGGGCCAACTATGAAAGCATAGTTATATTAAACGATAACCAAGCCGCCCTCAAGCTAAGTCAGAACACAATGGTGACTTCCAAGTCCAAACACATCGACTTAAAAATGCACTTCATTCGAAATTGCATAAACGGGAGATCATATTTTTCAACTACAATGTCAAGTTAGTTTTTGGGATAAATTCATACCAACTTCTCTACATTTTCTACTAAACTCTTCATTTTTGTGTGACGCGACACGAACTTGACATGTTTTTTTTCTCGCATAGGAAAGAAGAAGAATTACCTTCCTAGGCCCAAAATAATCTTTCATCAATAAAATCTAAACACGTTAGGTTATCAGGGCGGGCGGACCGTCTTAGGCGGGCGTGTTCCCCGCGGCCGAAGGGCGGGCGACACATCCGCCGGAAATGCTGCTCGCTACCACCTTCACGGCGCTAATTGAAATTCCATTTACGATCTAATGTTATTACGATGTGTCGATTGCTTTAGGATGTAGGTGGATTTAGATTACATGGATTTGGAAGAGCTTTTCCATAGGTAATCAGTAATAAGGGCTGGTATCCGCAACTCCACGACAATGCGCGTATTTTGCGTATGGGTGGGAATATCGATTATTCGATCCACCTCACCTCCTCAAAGAAGGCCAGCAGTGCCTTGATGTTACTGACAAACTCACTGAGGGTACCTGGGTTTCCGAAGTACTTTGCCCTGTATGCGGCGGCGCCGACCACCGGGCAGTTTAGAAGCACATGAGCTGTCTCGTCATCCTCCATGCAGGGCCTGCACAGCGGACTGTTTGTGACTCCTATGACAAAGAGGTGTTTATTAAATGACTCATGGCCAGTTATAGCCGCCGTTGAACTTTTCCATATAAAAATTACTAGCGTCATAATAGTAACTGTTCGCGAGTGTGTATACCGACGATCCACTGACTAAGTAAAAAATACACGGGTCTTTCTTGGAATTTTGTAATCTGGATTCAGACAGTCAATCTTTTTTTCAGTAGAAATAAAAGACGACCCACAATCGCTGAATTATACGTATAGATAGTCTACGTCCTATCTGATGTGTTTTTTGTAACCATGATGTTTAAAACCGCCAATTTATAATGACTTTTGTTATTTTGGCTTTGGATATAAGTAAAACTGCAACAAAAATTACATGTATACAGTAAATATCTGAAGGCCAATTCTCGTACCTAAAAACGTTCAAATTCAAGTCGCTATCTCATGCCAGCAACAATCAAATGTCAAAAATTTAGGTAAACGCTATACAGGGTGAAATTGAATAGATGCGACAAAATTTAAGGGGGTGTTCTATGCATCAATATGAACAACTTTTACTATGGGACCAAACCTGAAATCGCGAAAAAAAATCAGCTGTTCAGTACATTTTGACGAATTATGCGAACATTAAATGTACTGAACAGCTGATTTTTTTTTCGCGATTTCAGGTTTGGTCCCATAGTAAAAGTTGTTCATATTGATGCGTAGAAGACCCCCTTAAATTTTGTCGCATCTATTCAATTTCACCCTGTATAATTTTTGACAGGTTGAGATAAGACGGGAATTGCCCCTCTGATCTGTTTTTCAGTTATAAATACCTACTTATTTTCATCACTCTCATAATAGTGTACCATTTTAGTGTGTAGTCATTTTAGTTCAAGCAGTTTAATTTACAGATATATTCAAAGTAAAAATAACAAAAATCATTATAAATTGGTGGTTTTTAAACGTCATGGTGACAAAAAACATATCAAATAGGACGTACTTATATTTCACATATCTAGACATTTTATAAGGGTTTATTTATAAACGTTGCTTACAGTTAGAAGACGTTTTTAAACGTCATGAAAACGTAAATAAAATATGAACCCCTTTATCTAAAAGACTAAATTCCTGACGGCTAATTTTTCAATCGTCAGTTAACTTTAATTTATGGAATAAATATGGCTGTTTGACAGCTTTTGTATAGAAAATATGTCAAACTGTCATGTTTATTCTTCAGGTAAAAGTTATCTGACTATTGAAAAATCAGCCCTAAGAGTGCTAGAAATCTGCCTGATTTCAATTATTTCCTACGTTAAGGCCAAGGGGTAGTTATGAATCTAATCATAGCATCTAAACTTATGTAAAGCTAACTACATGCCATCATAGTTTTCCACATAACTACATATAATAATATGAACATGTAGGTACTACATAGCATGTTTCCTGCACCCACACGGACTCCCGTCCACTTATCAGTTGCCAAGTAGGTGGACTAGATATATTTTATGATGCGGTGCAAGTGAAAAGCTGAAATATGTTTCAAGCGAAAGTACTACTGCGGCGTTCAACTGAATCTGTGATGTGGTCATGTGGCTGACTAACTATAGTGACTATCGAACTACAGAATAAATGCTATTAATAGCAAATCAAATAAAAGCAATCTACTGATTGCTGTTTGCATAAATTGAAAAACCATCCGTAATAGGGATTACAATACCTGAGTAAAAAAATAAATTCTATTTAGTCTCGCAGACAGATAATAAAAAGATCTTAGATATGTATTTTATTAATAAAAAAATACTTAGATAAAACGCATTATAGTTGGGGAGTATAGATACGTCACAATTCAGTATAAAATCTAGCAAGGGGTGACGTCATGCCACATTTTAACTCGATGTTTCGCCGCAATCTTTTGATTACGTAAAAAAGAAAAAATACGTGTCCAATATTTTTTTAGAATCTACCTGCCGCATAAAAAAAAAATAGTAATCATCTCTATTCCCAGACTGCTCTATCAGAGCAATGCTGGTTAGTAACTAGTTTGTCTTTTTTCTCTCTCTATTGTGTTTCCAGTGAACTAACTCAACTACTAAGCTAACTATTAGATTGCTTTTCCACCATTTTTCTTCATTTCCATAAAAAATAGTAATCATCTCTATTCCTAGACTGCTCTATCAGAGCAATACTGTAGTGCTATTCTGTAACCATCTCACCGTGATAACTTAGGTGAAGTGAGCGTGGAGTGAGCTGTCAATAGCGTCAATTCCTAGCAAAAACAAACTCACTTCACCTAAGTTTTCACGGTGAAATTTTTACAGAATCGACCGGCTGGTTAGTAGCTCGCTTGTCTGATTTCTCTCTCTATTGTGTTTCCAGTGAACTTACTCAACTACTAAGCTAACTACTTATTAGATTGCTTTTCCACCATTTTCCTTCATTTCCATATTTCTTTTTTTTGCTTCTTATTCTTATGAAATGGAGGATCTTATTGGTCGTTTTTACACACATCATGTGGGTATTAAATAAAGAGAACTGTTTGGTTCTACTATCGATGTAATAATGCCAATTAATATGTGTGCAGTTACAGTTATATAGAGTTAGGCGAGCTGCACGCTACACTAGTATCTCTGACAGAAAAGCCTCCTGAAGCTTCATCAGTATACTCGCTTATACCTTGCACCAGCACCAGATCAGGGGGCTCAAGTAAGTCGTCTCAGCGTGTCGTCGGTGGCAGCCTGCGCCGGACGGAGCATCACACGCATCGATACACCGGGGGACAACCTGCCCCGTGCGCTGCTACATACAGGATTATGATTATAGGAGCCATTTGTTATTATTAGACCCGGTGTAAATCTGTTGTTGCTTGAACTAGTTTTTCTTGTTTGAACGAGAAGAAAGATTTTGTGAATGAAAGGAATGAACTTTCATTATAAACAGGATGTATGTGTAAACAGTGGCAATCTTTTAAGGGGTCATTGTACTCATCATCGAGGAGCTCGTGGCTAAGTAATTACAGCCGCACGGGTCGATCCTTCAGGTTAAGCTACGCTTGCCGGGGGTGACCATCTTTACATACCGAGACTCCTTCGTGCTTCGGAAAGCACGTTAAGCCGTTGGTCCCGGCTGTCATTCGTGGATCTTTGACAGTCGTTACGGGTCGTCAGAATCCCGAAAGTCTGACAACCAGTCTTACCAAGGGGTATCGTGTTACCCCTGTGTGTGGCGGGTGTGTGTAAGGGGTTGCGGAGGTCAGACAGGCAGTCGCTCTATGTAAAATACTGGTATTCAGCTGCATCCGGTTAGACTGGAAGCTGACCGCAACACAGTTGGGAAAAGCCTAGGCAGATTGATTGTACTCATCATTATGAACAACTTCTACTATGTGACCAAAACTTGACGAGTTCACAGCTTTGACTGTCTATCTAGACATATTTATATCTTTGGGGATGATTTGAATTCCCGTTAACAGTTTAGTCCAACAAGTATTGCCAAACTGGAATAGGTACAAGCGTGAACCTCTAAAAACAAGTGTATTTTAAGAATCAACAAAATGTAAAAACTTATACTTAGAGATAACTCTAGTATCGAGTACAATCCCAAACTTCAAGTTGCTATTAATTATTTTTATATATATTTACTATGATTAAATTTGTTTAATAACTTATGATCTTAAAAGAAAAATGGATTGAAATATATTATAAATATATTAGATACCCATCTTTTGGCAGCCACGGTTACTTGATTACTTCATTTCTGGTCCGAAATATTCTTTAACACTTAGGTACTTAACCCTTCATTCTCCAGAGAAAACAAACCTAGAATTCCCAGTATTTCGGAACTTTATCACCCTTTTGATGTCTACAGACTATAACGAATACATCAACTTATATGTTCAAATACTTAACGTAGCATAAACATGGAAATATTGAGATTTATGTGTGTTAAGGCTGCAGTCTTGCAAAATTCACTCGCGGCGAATTATTTGCGCAACTTTGTATTTTTTTTTAAACAAAAGTAATGAAATAACATGAAATATTATTATAGTACGTGAATAACCATAATATAAGTAATAGATGGTAGTTTTTTTTAAGTTCATCTGGGTGGATTATGTTAGGTAAATCAAGCGTTAAATACAGCTCTTTCGCGCCAACAACGATTCGAGTTATGTTTGTGCACTTGCATTGGGCAATACAAATTTTATTTAGAAAATCTGTTCAGCGCATAATTGTTTCCATATTCTTGTCTTCAAAATGCGCTGATTACTTTTTTTTATATATCTTTCATTTTCTTAATTCAGATGTCACAATGTCATCGAAATTCTCTGTTTTTATCTCTTAATAAACGGTTTGTTTCATAATAACAAAGCATCGTATGCATGTAAAAGTTGGTTAATTTAATGCCAAGAGTTCAATAAAGCAAACACTAAAAAAAAATTGCACCTAAATCACCTTACTCTAACAATAATAATAATCTCAAAAGACCTCCAAAACAGAGTTTATGAACAAGAATTGCGAGGGAAATTTCTTAGTGGGTCGGAGCGTTTTGGAGGTCTTTTGAGATTATTATTATTGTTAGACTAAGGTGATTTAGATGCTATTTTTTTTAGTATTTGCTTTATTGAACTCTTGGCATTAAACCAACCAAATCTTACATGCATACGATGCTTTGTTATTATGAAACAAACCGTTTATTAAGAGATAAAAACAGAGAATTTCGATGACATTGTGACATCTGAATTAAGAAAATGAAAGATAATAAAAAAAAAGTAATCAGCGCATTTTGAAGACAAGAATATGGAAACAATTATGCGCTGAACAGATTTTCTAAATAAAATTTGTATTGCCCAATGCAAGTGCACAAACATAACTCGAATCGTTGTTGGCGCGAAAGAGCTGTATTTAACGCTTGATTTACCTAACATAATCCACCCAGATGAACTTAAAAAAACTACCATCTATTACTTATATTATGGTTATTCACGTACTATAATAATATTTCATGTTATTTCATTACTTTTGTTTAAAAAAAAACACAAAGTTGCGCAAATAATTCGCCGCGAGTGAATTTTGCAAGACTGCAGCCTTAAGCAATATCGTTAATCGTCCCCTCCCCTGAATGCCGTAACTGCGTCGTTGCGGTCGCTCTTATTGAAATCGATCAGTTATGGGCATACACCCTTTATTATTATCCTATTTCGATATATAAATATGTATCTACATACAAACGTGTTTGTTAGTTATGCGATTTGTGGAAAAAATTGAGATTTATTTAATGCTGCAGTACTTCAGCAAACTTCATGGTTGTTGCAGATCTAAAGACGACGCTTTGGAAACGGCTTATATAAGATGTATCTATTCATACACGGAACTCTCTTAAGGGGTCATTGTACTCATCATTGTGAAAAAATTTTCTATGGGACCAAACCTGAAATCGCGAAAAAAATCTGCTGTTCAGTACATTTATCTATGGCAAACTCGTCAAAATGTGGGAGCAGTTGATTTTTTTTTCGCGATTTCAGGTTTGGTCCCATAGTAAAAGTTGTTCATAATGATGAGTACAATGACCCCTTAAGAGATTTCGTGTACACCTTATATACATGCTATCTGTTTTTAAATTCTGTTCCTAAACCAAATGTATGTTTACGGAGTAGATGCCTCGCTGGAGTCACGCTGTTCCCGCCAATGTTTATCTCCATCCACAAGTACAAAACTGATCTTGGATTGCCACAGAAGAAAAAAAAAATCCTACGTGTTCCTAAATTCTGTTCTTTTCCTAAGCCAAATGTCCAAATATATCACATCACACTTCACACTATCATACTTAATATTATAAAGGCAAAAGTTTGTGAGTGTGTGTGTGTGTGTATGTCTGTTACTTCTTCACGCTCAAACGGCTGGACCGATTTGGATGAAATTTGGTATTTAGATAGCTTATACCCTGGATTAACACATAGACTACTTTTTATCCCGGTATACGCGGGTGAAACCGCAGGGCGCAGCTAGTAGTTAGATAAAGTAACTATTCCATTTTTGCTTTTTAGGTCGAAGGACGCTTGATGACAAACACTTTGGCATTCAGTTCTTCTTCTAGTTACTCAGAAAAAACTGTGATTAGGTACTACTTTATGTTCTACTACTACGTTCTGATTATGACAATGCATCCTTGGATCCATGAATGGTTTGTAGCTGTCATTAACATTTGTAGCTGTCATTGGTATAGCCAACAGCTACTATCATGATAGTATCATCCACGTTGAGTTCGATTTCGAGCACCCCGTGTAAAAACTTCGTAAGGCGTACTTGTTGGGGTCCGCCATTAATCGACACAACCGGGCGGTAAAATCGAATACCTTTGTAGTAATTGCTTCGGGTTGCCTTTGTTATTAAATGCTGTCGAATCGAATGAAGAAATGTATAGCACGCCTAAATGTATTCCCTCACGTAAATAATGTCAAAATCTCCGAGCGATTTCACTTCATATTTTATACAGCCGGTCGATTCTGTAAAAATCTCACAGTGAAAACTTAGGTGAAGTGAGTTTGTTTTTGCTAGGAATTGACACTATTGACAGCTCACTCCATATTCACTTCACCTAAGTTTTCACGGTGAGATGGTTACAGAATCGCACTGCAGTATCGATCCTAAGCCCTCTGTTTGCCTAAAAAAACGTGCAAAAACCTTGAGCGGTACTATACATTTATAATAAACTGCCATTCTTAAAAGACATCAAACAAACTCAACGCAGCCCACTTCGACCCTTCCAGAAAGGGGTGAAGAAAAAAAATCGGCCTAGCAAAGACGCAATTACTTCTACGCAAACTTTTTCATACCACCCCAAAACTTTCAAAACTCTAAAATTGTTACGCAATAATGATCATAATCGCGTAAAAGCCGTTTGTTCATAAGCATCTATATCGTGGTTTAAGTGCTTGCTAAAAGCACGCTAGTATCAAAGAAATACGTCTAATGAATCTATTGATAACTCTAGTTATGTGTGTGTTGCGTATTTTTAAAACACAAACGCAGTGGGTGTGTGTGTGTGTGCAAGGAGGGGAGATGCTAAGAGATGCTTTCTTCGGACCCTCGTTTCTTATAGGAGTGCTTGTTGGATTTGATATTTGCATGGTCCAATTTTTTGCGTAAACATTTTGCAGGGATTTAAGTTCAGTAATTAATAAAGATTTACACACACTCAGATCACAACACCAGAAATAAGATATGTACTATAAAAATTATGTAAGCCTAAAGTCTTTACTTACTTGATAAAAAAGTTTTTGTAACTAAACTACACACACACCATTCAAAGTTTTATTCACGATAGATATCACTAATCTTACTTCCAATTCAGAGGCCCATGGGCATAAAACTCTAGTCACTAACCACACTAAAAAAAAAAGGAACTTCCATCAACATCTTTTTAGCGTTACGTAAGTTGCTACTCTAACGTTATGAGTTCTCGATCTTCGGTGTTTCTCCACAACTTACCTGACTGCCCCAGAGAGCAAAGTGATACGATTACACGATTGTAGAACGGTCTTTAGGACATGAAAACCAGCTCTACCATATTATAGGGTTCACGAAGCAACTAGGATCGACCCTGAACCTCTACCCAAAAATCTCATCCAGAGAACTCCTTCCCAAAAAATTCTTTGTTTTTCCGCACCAAAACTATCAAAATCGTACATTCGCACAACAAATCACTCCCCTTATTTCACTCGACTCCGCCGATCGTCTCAAAGTTGCACACACACACAGCGCGCACTATTCGCACACACACACTGACACACACAAGTACACCCGCGGCCTAGGGGGCGCGCGCCCTTGCAAAACTCCTCCTTTATATTTTCTTGCTTTGTTATGTAGAAAAAAAATAATAATAGGAGAAAGGGGATCTTAAAATCGATACCCGAATGGCGGTATGTACTCATTATTGAATCGGTTTTTTGTTAAGTTTTTTTGTTCGATTTGTAACATGGCGGGCGATTTTCTTTTTAATGCTATTTTTTTTAAACTTTCTTCAACTTTTTACGTGGAACTAAATAAGTCGAATTTAACAAAGTTTAAAAACTTGTACTTATGAAAATCTGTTGACGCGTCTTGAGCAAGTGAATCATGAATCATAGGCATAGCATTGTTTTAGCAAGTAAAACAATGCTATGTATAAGATTCATGATTTAAAGACTGTTCACGCTACGCCGTAGCAAAATCTCGTAGTGGGTGTCTTATGAATTTGCAAAGATTGTTTGTGGATGATATTATATGAGAAGGCCTAATTCTATTCATCTGAAATACTATTCTATTACTTAAGTAAAATCGAATCGTAAACATACTGTTTAAAATACTTCTCTACCTACACTATTTTATATCCAATCTTCAGGGGAACGATGATTTTTGCCCTACTGTTGATTATACCCAAATCTTACCATTCAATTGTACTAGTTAGATGTTTCTTATGATAAGTCTAAATTAATTGTCATGTCCCCTATGTGACACACATGGGGCAGATGGGCTGACCCACAAAGTTAAGAAGTGGACTGACCGATTTATAGTTCCACGGTTCCACGTAATAAGTTGGAGTAAGGCCGCCGATATTACACTTATAAGTTTCTTCCGTAAAATTTATTTATGTAACTTACATAAATTGACTTAACTTGAAGAAATTACGATACCTATAGCTACTTGCAAATATTTAATTTGCAAATTTTAATTTATTGTGAACTAGCTGCGCCCCGCGGTTTCACCCGGGTAGACCAGGATAAAAAGTACCCTAAGTGGCCTATGTGTTAATCCAGGGTGTCAGCTACCTCCATACCAGCGTGAAGAAGTAACAAACATACAAACACACACACTCACACACACTCGCAAATTAGCACTCGCCTTTATAATGATAAGTTACTTACATGATCATTGTGATGGGCTGTTGTTTGCGATGTAGGTAGATCTTTGCAATTTATTTGCAATCCGATGGCCGGTGGAGCAGACGAGTCCTGGAGTGGAGACCCCTAGCTAGATGGACCGATGACCTGAAGAAGGTGGCTGGGACAGACTGGATGCAGAAGGCGGAGGACAGGATGTTGTGGCGCTGAGAGAGGCCTATGGTCTAGGTGGACTGCGATAGGCTGAGTTGATTGAATTTATTTGCAATATCTCTTTTTATTATTGTTTTTAGGTGAGCACTAAAACTTCTTCCACTTTAACTGAAATGTTGATCGCATTTAAAAACAAAAAAGTTCACTCAAAATTAAAAACAAAGTACAGTCACAGACAAAAATTCTATCACTCTAAAAACTTCGCAAGTGCGAGTAATTTAAAAACCGAATTACTTTCTTTTTAATTTTTTAAAATAAAAAAACAACATCCCGCATCGGGATTCCCTCTAAACTGATTCGGATACACGCAAACTAGCCGTTGGTGACCTAAATAGCGATCCAGAAAACATCATAATAAAATAAAACCGGTCTATCGAGTACTTTGTCTTTTGTATTCACAAAAGATCTATACAGAGGCCGCGGATGCTGCGTCCGTCGCGGTTTTCATGCGTATAAAAAAAAGGAGAATTAAAAAAAACTGGTTTTAAAATTGTGAATGAGCTTTTGTCCCGTGATCGGTTATTTTGATTTATTCGTTTTTTAGTACGCGAGCGGTGTATGGGAAATAAAAAGAAGATGCACGTTCAACAGGTACTGGTGTGGGGAAAAGTGTTAGCGTGTTACACGGATTAGAACGGTTTTGTTACTCCTGATTGAAGAGTTTTGGGCGGTCATGTCATCTGTCTGATAGGCCCTATGACTTCACGGATTTATTCCTGCTCTTTATTAAATATGTATTCAGTTTCCAAAATTATGCGGTGTTGGATATTTTGTACTAATTAAAGTAAGGTATAGTAATGAAAACAAAAAGAAAGTTTCCAGGTTTAATAGACTAAACAAATTATTGTTTTACATAAAACTAATTTAATTAACCATACAGTGCTACCACATTTTGTTATTAGGAATCTATATGAGTAATGCCAGAAATTTTAGTATCACAAACTATATAAACTAAATGTTTTAAGTAACATAAACTAATTAAATAAAAATACAACTTAAACAAAAACAAGAATACTGTTAAAATAAAGATTATTTGTACTCAAAATTAGGTGCGCAACATTAAACTTAAAAAAAAAAAACAAATAAAAGTAACGTAACAGTTTTGTATTGGATTGTATTCAAACACGATTTTTATTCTTTGGCGGGGTGTCAGTCTCGCAGTTTGTGCTTCTACAAAACGTTATATAAACGACAATATTTTATCTGTTACACTCCAATTTAGTGTTTCAAGTGTGTTTTAGAGATTTGTACCGATTGAATTCGTAATTTGTTTATGAATTTCACGTTATTCGGTGTTTTGCTGGCTTACACTGCACACTGAGTGTGTGGATTTAATATTTATTATGACTGCAAATAAGTACTTAGTACTTATGTGCAGTCATCATAAATATACCTATTATATAGGTACCTACAAATAATTTTATAAATGGAGGCTTTATGCCTAAAACATAAAATAATGTGAAAATAAAAACTAATTAGTAAGTACCTAGTGAGTAGCAATCATAAGAAGTTAGAACCTACTTATGCAGCACATTTTACGTATTTCTGCAACTTTGAGATTTCCTTACAAATAAACCCAATAGCAGAATCAGGAAACGACTACTCGGCAGGCCCAGAATGAGATGGCGGGATGAGCTGGACTCCGTAAAGGATTGGCAGTAGACCGGGAAAAGTGGAAAAAGGGAAGGGAGGCTTATAGTAAACACAGGGTTATAATATATATAGATTACAAATAAACAGTCTTTAAGAAAGCTGAAAAGGCAATAAAACAGCATTGTTCAATACGTTGAATATAGCTTTTAGCCATTTACAATCTACAAGTAGGTACTATTGAAGACAAAAGTGCATGGAGAGCCTAAGGTCGACTTTTGACTGTGAGGTTTTGCATTACGTTTCATTACTTTTCAAGAGACTATCAAAATAAGAACATCTCCAATTCGATTTCTTAAAGCTGTTAATATACCAGCATTATAAGATTTTAAATTTTGATAATAAATTACTAAACAATAAGAAACTAGCCCTAAGTCAACCTAATAAAATTCTGAAACCCTGTACAAACGATTTTGGTTTGGAATTCTCCATGCACTTCTGTCTTCGTTAGTACGTACGGGAAGCGCTAAATTGTGGCTAAGTAAGACCCGTACGGGTCGATCGCAGGTTAGGTTACGCTTGCTGCGGTTGGTCCGTGGATGGGTGACCATATTTACACACCAAGACCCCTCCGTGCCTCGGAAAGCATGTTATGCCGTTGGACTCGGCTGTCATTCGTGGATCTTTGATGGTCGTTAGGGGTCGTCAGAAGCATGAAAGTCTGACAACCAGTTTTACCTAGGGGTATTGTGTTACCCAGTAACTGGGTTATGGAGGTCAGATAAATGTTAAATGCTGGTATTCAGCTGTATCCGGTTAGACTGGAAGCCCACACCAAAATCGTTGGGAAAAGGCTATAGGCTGATGAAATGATGAAACAATTAATTACTAAGTATACACACAGTACACAGTACCTACACACACACAGTACAGTAGTAGTACAGTAAATTAATTTTATCATCAACTAGCTTTTGCCCGTGGCTTCGCCCGCGTGGATGTCGGAAAATATCACACGGGAACAAAAATCCTTCCTTATTTCTTGTCTACATTATAATGGGAACCTCGTGCAAAATTTCAGCAAATTATAGGTCCAAAGGTTTGGGGTGGGCGTTGATGAGTCAGTCAGGACTTTTCTTTTTTTTATATTGAGATAACTTCTGCCCACAACTTCAACCGCGTGAAATTTCTTGCTAACCCGAACCACCCTTCGCATCGCATTGCATTGCCTGCCCGCGCTATTACTTCTGGTAGTTCTGATAGTTCCAGAGATGAGCGCGTTCAAACAAACAAAATGTGTGTGTCAGCTCCGACGCGCGTTTGGAGTTTACTCCTGTTTTTGTGCCGTTCAGAGTTTCCGACTTTCTATTTTTCGGTCATTTCTGTAGGGCTGGGTTTCTTGAATGAATCAGTGCTATACAAATAGCAACTTTAAGGTGTAAAGGTACGCCCCCCTCTCCCTCTTACAACTCCTCATCTCACTCTCTAACCCTCCTCTCACCTCCCTCCCCTTCCCACCCTCTCACCCTCCCCTATCATCTCCCTCACCACCCCTCACCCTCCCCAAGCCCTCTCCCTCTCACGACCTCACCACATCCCCTTCCCGCTAACCTCCCCTCTCACCCCGCCTTAACCGCTTTCCTCTCCCCCTTTACCCTCACCAACTCCTCCCCTTCCCCAATCGTACCATTCCTTCCTCTTTCCTTCTCCACACCCTCCCATCTCACTACACCCTCATAACGCTCTCCCCCTCTCTCCATCAATCAGTCAGTCAGGACTTTGAATTTTATATATATAGATAGATGATATTAACCTTGATTAGATGAGCCTCTAAATTACTCGTTGATAAATCCATTGATATCAAGAAATTAGCGTATTTTGGTTTACGTTTAAAACAACAGCCATATCAACTAGTTACTCCTAAACAGTTCCGGGAAACGTTTAGATATATTAATTTTATAAATGGCGGTTAGAAAATTAGAATGGAGTTTGTATGACGTATTCATTTCAAAATATATTATCTCTATTAATTTGTAAAGTTATGACAACCTGTAGAACAAAATGTGATTAAAGGTTTCGTAATAATCTAAACTTTTGTTTTATTATTGGCCTAGCATTTTTTACACAAAGATTAGTATAAAAAAAATATAGTCTATGGTGACTAATCTGACGAATTTGAAGTCTAACTTTTTCACCGCAGATTAGGAGCTATCATTTCGAAATGATACATCGATACCATTGTTTTTTTGATACATTTCTTATAATGTACCGATTTATCTTTAAACAACCAATCAAGGTTTATTTAGATGTCGTTGGCTAACTACGTTAAAGTAGAAATAGCTTGTGTCAATGACAATAAAATTATACGATAGCAATTGTTTCTATAATGGGCAATCAGGTGAAAGGAAAATGTGTCACCGAAGGGCAGTAAGGCTGAAGTGACGAAGGTGTGGTCCTGTTTATTCTCGTCTTTTTGTATTGACTAACTTATGTAATTGTTTTGAAAAAATAAATATTATTAAAGTAACTAGTTAAAATATATTTTGGCCATTGACTTATATTCCAACATCCACGCGGGCGAAACCGCGGACAAAAGCTAGATTTCCATAAACCTCGAAAATCTTATATAACAAAAATGCAAATGTAAGTAGGAATAAACAAGAGAAAAGTTTTCAAGAACCCCAACGACATATTCCTACATCTGGCCATTTTCGAATTATGAATTCGAAATTCAAATTTTTTGACTGTCATGCAAATCTATGGTCAACTTTTTTCACGTTAGAGTTTTTAATCTCAGTCAACCTCTTTCAAACATTGTATAGATTGATAAAATAATATTAATTACAAATCATTCAGAGTACTATATGGCGCCGGTGTCCGAGCCAAGACCGGTCCGGCAGCTGCGAGCGATGTCTGTTTGTTTGTTATTCTAATAAGCCATTGTGTACACTCTCCATATTTCAGTGGCCAGTTTCAATAGATATTAGTGAATGAATGGAAATTACTAGTTATTTTGTCAGCTTGTTAGTAGTTACGATTCGGTCATAGAGTTTTCTTCTCATTAGTATACCTAGTTCGGTAGACTTGTGTTAGAAATAACACTTTTGTAAAGTTGGAAATTCTAATTTAATTTTAAAAGAGGAACAGCCAACAAAAGGTTTTTTTAAAATTTTATTTGTAAAAGTTAAGAGGTAAGTACATACTTGAACGATTAATGATGTTGAAAATGACATCCGATTTTTTTAAACTTAGAATAATAGAAAACTAAATACTGACGAGTACCTAGAGTACCTACCTCTCTAGGTACTCTAGGTACTCGTCAGTATATATTAGGTAGGTAGGTAGGTCGTCTGTATTTAATTTTCTATTAGATAATAAGTTTTTGTTCCTATCCTTTACATTTTTATAGATTAAAACGGCGATTAATAAGATATTTTTTTAAATTAAAACATTTTGTTAAACTCGTGTCATTTAGGTACATAAACTGGATAAACTTTTTTTTACTAAATTAGGTAACTAACAGATTATTAAAATAAAAGTATGATATCCTAAATTCCTAACTCAACTAAAACTATTATCAAACTAAAGTTTATGAAGTCTAAAAATTTCTCCTGAATAAAAAATTCCCCAACTTTTTGTTTAGTTATGTACATCTATTCGACGCCAGATGTCGTTAAACGACAGCAGCGACACAAGCGGCGATTTCTAAAACTTCATTAGCGACCGTAGCGACATCTATACCTGAGTAGTAAATACTATATAGTTCTGGCTACTCAATACTAGATGGCACTAGCAGCTTCGTTTCAAATCGAAAAGGAATAGTTTTCTTGCTAGCTATAAAAGTTTCACACAATGACACAACCGTTCCGAAAAATAACAACTTACTCAATTTTATGCGTGTCATCATTTTACAAACAAGCAAAACTAGCGATGGAAAAATATTTAGTTATGGAATGAGCTTCTTAAAGTACCTAAATATAATTATTTTGATTATGTAGGATCGAGGTTGGAAGTTGACAAAGGCCGAAAAATTTAACTCAAATAAGAACTTTGACCAGAATCTTGCAACCAGAGTCTTATTAGTTCAAAATAAAAACTCCAATACACTCATTCACATATTCAGCTACATTCAAGTAATTAGGGTTAACATGCTTTAAAGCCTAGTTAAACTGACCAGCCACAATTTTCAGCCTATTTCAAGCAAACGGCAGTCAATCTTCCACAGTGTTGGCAGCTGCTCTTCCTTTGAAAAACACAATTTTTCGCGCCAACGGAGCGTTCTAAAGAAAATTACCGAACGGGTCTGTCCAAAATACCTCAACACACTTATTTTTGCCGCCGTCAAACATCATATTGACCCTTATCTATTACCGATAAGGGTTACAATCCCTTGAATGATATTTTTTGAGTTGTTACATTAATTTGTAGTTTATAGGCTTTATCAGTACAGCCGTGACCTGGTATACACTAACGTGGTTACCGGTCCCTTATTAACGTTAATTTTCAGTTAGTGAGCCTTTAGTGGTGGTGTGCTGATAAAAACTAATACTGTGGTGTCAATAGCTCACTTTTACGGCCGCACAGGCACGAATCCTGTGCCTCCTTGGCCTGTGGTTTAGTAATAACAGCCGCACGGGTCGATCGATTACGTTAAGGACCATTTTTACCTCCGTGCCTCGGAAAGCACGTTAAGCCGTTGGTCCCGGCTGTCATTCGTGGATCTTTGACAGTCGTTACGGGTCATCAGAAGCCCGAAAGTCTGACAACCAGTCTTACCAAGGGGTATCGTATTACCCCAGTGACTGGGTTGTGGAGGTCAAATAGGCAGTAGATTTATGTAAAATACTGGTGTTCAGCTGCATCCGGTTAGACTGGAAGCTGACTCTAACGTAGTTGGGAAAAGGCTAGGCGATGATGTGGCACGTATTCTAGAACCAAATTAATGTAAGAATTTCGATTTAAAATTGACAGGCCCGTTGCACGAAAGATCACTAAATATACCTACGTACGTTTCGCGCTAAACGTGTTTAAAACATCATTCTGTTTCTTTCAATTGCTAGGAAAGTGACACAGACAGAATAATGTTTTAAATATTTCTCAAAACTACAACTCTTTCTATTCAAACCTATTTCTAATCGAGATTCTTTGAGTTTTCTTGAGCATCGATTTAGATTCGAGTATTTTTGTATACTTTGTATGCCTTAGGAGTGTACAAAATATACAAAATTCACGATTTACTTATACAAGGGGTTCATATGAAATCAGTCTGCAACTAAGAGCTTTCCACAAGAGTGCAAAGAGGTTTTTGGCAACAGCCCAGAAAAGTGTCAGTATGAAGAAAAGGAAGATTTAGATTGTCTTGTGTGATAATAATTTACAAACAGAATATATTGGAGTCATAACTTACTAACATAAACGTCCTTCTGAATACAAACTATGAAAATATGTGAAAGACACACACCATCAATGCCCCGGTTTTTGCAGAATTCTTAAACGGAGTTTAAACTCTCCATAATGATTCAACAAAATTATCTATTTCCTTATCCTCCGTAAAAAGAGAAGCGCGATGACATTTATTGCAAAATTTGAAGCAATTCTCTATATACAAAAAATCTATTGATTGGACTAAAAAGTAATATGACGTTCCTTATTATTTTGTAGAGAACTGTTTAAACTTATGAACATTTACTGGTAAAAACTAGAAAAAATAGACCTGGATTTAGTTTTTCTTTTCTTTAGTTCTATTTAAACTAAAATAGATTTCAGGACAAATGGAATTTCTTCTCATGTGGTGTTGTAAATTACTGTGTATTTTTTCTATCAAAAAGATGTTATATAGTTACTGTAAAAGATAGATACAAAGTTATACTTAGTTTCGCCGTATTTTACGGAGGATAAGCCTTAGGTCCTAGGTATTTCACTATGTCCAAGTAGCCACCACTTAACGAATAAATTCAAAAATGGAACAGATTTTGTATGAAATTATCTGCCAAGTACGTTAATCGTAGGTGGTGAAACATGCCCTTAATGTTTCTTTTTATTGGGTACCTAAACAGTCATCTTTTAGCATTCTTTACATACTTAACACTTTATATCGTGCAATACCATTCGCGAATAAGGAAGGGCACATAACAAATGAAGAATTACCATAACCCTTTCTAAATAACGCTGGATATTATTAGCATAATGACAACGATGTCGGAAGACACCGACATTAATCAGGGGGTCAGGGGGGCCAGGGGACCAGGGGGTGGTCGCAAACCGTGGATGACTTGAGACGCCTTGCTAACGAAGGGTGAATTTGGATGGTGTTAATTTAAAAGGAGATAAGTTACATGTTGGTATTAGTTTTGTCTGATAAATTAGTGTGTGAAGTGTGTTTTAAGACGCCAATAGCCTTGAGTGGTAGGGGCGGCATAGCTTGCGTGTTCTGTGCTGATCTCACGCAACGCGTCGTAGGATGGTCGTAGGTATGTATAATAGTAATACACGGGGTGTGTGGTGTTATATGAATGGATAGAATAAGACATGAGTACCTACTTAAGAGGAAGTTTGAAAGTGGCATCGGTGCGGTGCCGCGGGGACTGAAAAGTTGTGCGGAAATCGGTTGTCATGACAAAGGCATGTGATGCGGAGGAATGAGGAAATTGTCGTTCCATACATTTTAAGCGTGTAGATATATTTGTTCTATGAAACAGCAAATTTTCTACGCTGGGTTTTAGTCAGTAAAAGTCTGACACGCCCTCCCGCTCCACCCAGAGCGGGAGAAGTTATTTGATGATTTCCCACCCTCAAAAAAAAAAAAAAAAAAGGGGGTCTTGCGCTGAATTCATGGTTACAGTTTGCGCGTCAATGTCCCTTGCAATAGGTACCTATTGAAGTATTAAATAGGTATGTCATAACTTCATGAGGGTATATTGACGAATTTGAATGTTTTATGAACTGTAATTTTATTTATACCTAATTTATTTCAGACTAGGTAATCCATACAGTGTTAGTAATACACTGAAACTTAAGAACTAATGCCAGAAGAAATCATTGTTATTGTTGGGTTATGGTCTGCCCCGAAACATTTCATTTGAGAAAAAATTTGTAAAAAAAATCAAAACTTCATTTTGATTATTTTGGAGTACCTACTTATTAATTTGGATTACAGTCAAGTTTGAGATTTTTTTGTTACGTTCTAATAAATACCTCTGTAGGTATGCATGACATAATACTTAATCGAATAAAATGCCCTGCCTGCAATGTATTTCCTGCTAACAAAGTTGTAAATATGGGTGTACAGTTAGCAACAAAAGTTAATCGACTTGAGTTTTCTAAATCTTAATTATTGAGAAAAATACTTCATTACAATCGGAACTGATGTAAATTTTAAAGGAAACTAACTCTTATCTGATAAAAGAAATGCTAAAAAGCAGGTTATCGTCTCATTTTTTGTTAATTTAGATGATGTTAAAAAGTAGCAGTGTTAACCGACTTCTGTTGCTGACCTTACTAAGGTAGCACACCTTTACTTGACCCTTTGAGAAAAAAGGTGTGATGTTTGTTGAAGTAGTAAATTAGAAAACTCTTCGCCAGTGTATTCGCGGGCGACCTGTGGAGCTGCCTGGGAATTGTTTCAATGAATTTACATCTCAAAGCTTAGACCCGCTTCTTTTCGTTATCATCATTCTCCTACACTTATCCCAATTTATTTGGGGTCGGAGCAAAATGTCTTTTTCTTCCATACTTCTCTATTAGTCGTCATCTCTGTAGTCACTCCCTTTCTAGCCATATCATCTTTCACACAGTCCATCTATCGTTTCTTTGGTCTTCCCCTCGTATAGCCATCCACATTCATACTAAAAACTTTCCTGATGACTCTTTCCTCATTCCTCCGCATCACATGCCCATGACAGCCGATTTCCACACAACTTTTCAGTCACCGGTTTCATTTTCCTCTTATTTAAGTAGGACTCATTTCTTATTATAAGTAAGTATCTATTCGCGTAACACCATATCTCTCTTAGCATTCTCATCTCATGCCGTTACCTTTCATCTATTCCTTTGTGGCCCAACATTCTGATTCTTTTACTGCTACAAATAATGACTAGGTACTTTTGTTAGGCTGAAATAGTGACTCAAATGATTATATAGAGTGAAATGGACTTCTTTGATTAATAAAGTTACATATTGTGATCTTTTCAACATTAGGTATTAGTTAATGTTTGTTTTTCATGAAATTAGTAACATTATAATAGGTATTGTACACCAGGATTCTCTATACAATACAAACCATTCCTATAAACTTCTATTAGTCCGAATATTTTTTTTTTTTCTTTTGGCTTCGCACGGTTTACCGAAGAAATTAACAATATCAATTTTTAAATCTGACAGACCAAACTGACATTGCAGGGTTCCCAATTTTGTGATATTTGAAAAAAAAAAGATTTTTTTATGAAAAATAGCCAATCCTATTCAAGCTAAAATAAAAAAAAAGACTCCTCTCAAGTTAACCTCCGAGATTAAAAACAGACCTTTCTCTTGATATTTTTAATTCAATTCCAAAAAGCAACTCAACTGCTCAA
This sequence comes from Cosmia trapezina, assembly GCA_905163495.3. Lineage (NCBI taxonomy): Eukaryota > Metazoa > Arthropoda > Insecta > Lepidoptera > Noctuidae > Cosmia > Cosmia trapezina. The sequence continues at coordinate 7,997,062 of LR991035.1, forward strand.
CAATTTAAAAATACCCGACGCAAAACTTTATTCTGTTTTCAAATAAAAAATGGGATGTCTCTACCAATTAGAAACAGACGTTGAACAAAAAACACAATCTTTCCATGAAGATCACTTTTGAATAATAGAACACTGTCTGACATTTGAATTTTAAAAAGTTTCAAACAAAAAGGATGGATGTGTGAAACAAAAAGTATTGTTCCGGTGTAGTCCTCTCTGTCTACGGTGTAGTCTTAAGAAAAATTGGCTGAACAGAAGGCCAATTCTCGTACCTAAAAGCGTTCAAATTCAAGTCGCAATCTCATGCCAGCGACAATCAAATGTCAAAAATGTAGGTAAACGCTATACAATTTTTGACAGATTGAGACTGAGATGAGATTGCGAACATTGTTAAAAATACAAGAATTGCCCCTCTGGTGTTACGTTTGCGTCAACTGTCAAAACATTAGGCACCATGCATACAGGCTGAAAAGTTTCAAGATATTTGCTTTCCTGAATTAGCGAAACATTCCAACAACATTAATCAAGCGCGAGTTTTATTTGTACTGTGTAGGGGTCGCGGGTGGCGCAAAGTTTTCACACTTTGCTTCAAACTTTTTTCCCACATTAGTCGGTGCAGGCTGTGTCGGTCGTTTCCTTTGCCATCGTTAAGTGTCTAACGAGTGGCAATTTGCGCGGGAACTCTTATTAGAATTGACTTATTTATTTTTAATGCACTTTGTATGTGTTTTGCGCATTTTTATGTATAGTTGTGCATTGGACTAGGGCAGGGAGTATCGAATTTGATCGTATGATGGGATTCGTAAGTATATTTATCTACACCCATGCTATAAATTCTCTATAAAAGATCCTGAAACAGTTACCTTATTGCCAACATTAAAACAGCCAGTGTCATAGTAACCATGGTAACCATAATAGCATCCAAACGGATGCTTTAATGTTGTAATGAATTTCATAATGCAACTCGTTTTCAAAAAAAGAACATTGTAATGCACGCGCGTTTCACTACAACAGCGCCGTAATTTAAAAAAAGATCTTATTCGAATTCACGTCGTACCTATACTATGACGCCGCCATGTTCGATACGAGTATTAGTATTGCAAAAAACTGTTTCAGAACCTTTTATAGAGAATTGATAACATGGGTGTAGATAAAGTCTTGTATGCAACTGTACATAATTAGGTATTAAAACACTCATGTGATACTATTATAACACTCGGCTTCGCCTCGTGTGATAAACCCACGTTCGTGTTTTAATACCCCTTGTTATACGTCAGTTGCATAATAGTACATTATTGCAAAGGCCGTGAAATAGGCAATTGCAGGTCGAGTATGAGTTTGAAGGCCGAGCCGTAGGCGAGGACTTCACTAATACGAGACAGGCAATTGCTATTTCCGCCGAGGCATATATAGTGCTTTTCTCAAAAGAATGCAGGGAAATAAAAGTAGGTAGTTAAGTTTCCATAATTTTTCAAGTTAGTGCCGTTTTTAATATGAACTGTACATTTCAGCATGGAATAAATTGTCCATAATGTAGATGGGTTTTTAGTTTTAGCAATCTCATTAAAATACGACAAAAATACTGTTTCAGAGAAAATGTTCACTTTTTTCTCGTTTTTCCAAATCATAAAATTATCAAATACTTACCTAGTTTCATGTATTTTTCTTTTGACTTCGCTGGAAGCAGGTTTTCCATTGCCAATTTGGCTTCTGATCTTAAATCTGTGGAGTACCTACAATCAATCTTCATTTCACTTTATATTTATTATGAATGTAAATTTGTTATTTACATACATAATACTTAAATATAAATTTTCAAATCAAGATGAATTTTCAGCTTTGCCGCCAATTTTCTATCTAACATCTGTGCCGAAAGGCATTTGTGGCTATCTATACAGCCACGTGAACGCAATTTATACTAAGCAAAGAGACTGCCATTGGTATGCCAAGAATGATAAAAGAGATCCAATGAAAGAGTATTTAACCCAGCACGCCATTTCATACAACATTGCTGGAGCGCTCCAGCAATGTTGACATTGCTGGAGCGCTGTAATGTTCCAAATTCAAAAAACGCTCCTGCAATGGATTTGATTTTCTTTGACCGTAAATTCGATACTTCGCGTGTTCTTTATTCGAAAATAATGACAACATTTCCATGCATGTTTGAGAAAATAACTATTATGGTAACTTTTCACATTTTTTTAATAGTTGGAGTGCGTTCTTATGGGAGTTAACATTTGAAACATAGACACTGGAGTTTGCTGAACGCTAACCCTTATATCCTTAGTACTTCACTAGCTTCAGTTTCTTCTTCTTAATATCTCAGCTCGCCCAAAAAGTGTTTCCCATATAAAAGTCGAAAATAATCATGAGATAAAATCAAATAACGGAAAACTAATTCCCAGGAACACTAGTAACAGTAATAAACATTTAGCGCTCCATCTACAGTTATTCCAAACTATACAATAACGGATACCTCACAAAAGATAACCCAAACACGCCCTATATTGATAGAGGCCTGAAATTTAATATGAAATATTTCAAACTAGCAACACTAACAGCGAACGCACACAGGGACGCGCGTACATAGTATAAAGGAACGTAAAACTACACTCACACAGACGTAAAAACTACACAAATACATTGAAGCGTAAGAGGGGTGTCTTTGTTACACATTAAGGAAGAAGGGCATGAAGACGGGGCGCGGGGGGCGCGGTGGGGCGGGGTGGGGTCGGGGTAGCCCCACCCCGGCCTGTTTTGTATTCAGCCCGGTCGTCCGTTTACGATTTCGCGCGGGACACTTGGAGATTTCTATTGCGTTGCGTCACAACGCGACAATTCGGTATTTCTTTATTAGAATTGTGGCTGGTCCGCTTTGTTGTCGGGGGACACATTTAGAGCTACAGAGTTAATCTTTGGCACTGAATGGCTCTTGTTATAGTTATTATGCTGACTTCATAATAAGACCAGATAATGGTAAATATAGATTTTACTACTAGCTAAAGCAAGTTTTAGGATCTGCATTATTAAGCCAGTTTAACTGAAGGTCAAATCCTTTAGATTAGGTAAGCGTTTTTTGCTTCTAATATACAAGCATTTTCAAATCTAGCAACATTTCAATTTTGTTGTAGGTATCTAATTTTTGAAATGTTCCAATGTTAAATAAATACTTAATAAAAACAAAGAACTACAACACAAAATACGATTTAGAACCATATGAATATTATTAACCAATAAACACACATGTTATGATCAATTCAAAAAAGGAACACATTAAAAACCCAATCCAATAAAAGAGCAGCTAAAGCCGTCGTAAATATAAGACTAATTTGAAAAAACGAAGGCTGAGATAAAAATGTAAATGAAAATAATAAAAATAAAAAAAAGTGAGGAAGCATTACCGTCGGAGTGGACCTTATAAGAAGACAATTTTATGCAAATCTTTTTCCGCTACTTTAGCATTCGAGGAACAAACGCCGTGCTGCTGGGATTAGGGTTGACTTCTAATATATAATTCTTTTTTATTAGGAGTAGGTACCTACTTTCATTTTCAGAATGAACATAACATAGGTAGGTATAGCATAGACTTTTTATTTAAGACTTTTAAGGAAAGTTAGTAAGTAAAACTTTTTTTTAATTGTATGGAAGTTTTGTTAGGTATTTTTCAAATAAATTTCTATTTTCTGTTTTATAACTTACTAGCGACCCGCCTTTTACGACTGGAAAAAACACCAAGTTTTCTTTTATGTAAGTTTAATAGGATGGAGTAAGCCGCATCAAAATCCATTCCGTAGTTTAGAAGAACAACGAGGTCACATAGACAGACACGAAAAGCGACTTTAATAATAATAAGAGTAGAATACATTTTAATTACTTAGCACTAATATAAAATAAAATGATTGCTAAGATGAAGAATTTTACTAAAAATACGAATACGTAACAAACTTCTAGAAACACAAATTGTAATTAAAGTTGGAATTGGGGAGCGTCCCGTCTTTATACAAAATTAAAAGCTTAGAGCCGAATACCTATGTTAATTAAAAGGTCTGCTGAAGTGCTTAATTGATATTTAAACCTCGTGCAAAACTGCAAAGTAATTTTGTTGAATTACTTTAGATTTTAGGCTTTAACGCAGCGATGTAGACTAAGTACAAATTCGAATTATTTAATGTCTAGAATTTATTAATTTGAAAACTTTATTTTTCATTGAAAATTTGGCTTTTGTGAATAAATAATTTTGATGGATATCGAAACCGTTATTTTGATAAATATCGGAACGTAACTGATTAGCATTAATTGCAATAATGACAAAGAGGTAAAATTGGTTTTTAAGTTTGTATGTAAGTACTTAGGGTGTAATCTTCGGAATTACAGATCTGAATTCTGATTCCGAAAATTCTTTTACTGGTGTTGTTTTATGAACAAAAAAATTCACGCGGACGAAGTCGCCGGCAGAAGCTAGTATCTATAAACTGAAACATCAGACGTACCGCTTATACGCTATAAACGCTTTCAATGAAAAATCTGTGAGGCTTTGCGTTAAAAGTAAACGAAAACGTTTACTCAAAAAATATTCCTTTCTCCACAAAAAATATCTCGGGTAGCGCCAGCCCTGTGCCAGGAATGTGTTGAAAATAATTTTCCTGTAGTGTGAAGCGACTCAGAGTGTGTGCTCTTTTATTTTTAAAAGACATTTGCGGTTCGTTCTATAAAATTGTTACTTTTTAGTGGCCAGTTATTTTTGTTTGGATTGACGTCTTAGTTACGGTGGTATTTTGTTTTTGTTTTTTGAAAACTCCGGAGTAAAAAAATAAGTAAGTAGGTAGGTACTTCAGGTATAGTGCGATTCAAAGTTAATGAGACCATGACCTGGAGTATGACATTTAAAGGCAACTTTTCATCCTGGATCGCAGAGAAAGTCACGGGCAACAGCTAGTTAATTATAGTATGTAATTCCTTTATTATTTCTCTGTCTGAAGCAAACGTACAACACTGCAACATCCTGCAGCGTTAGTTAAGAAACAAAGAAGGAATGGAATGTCTTTTGTCATGAAAATAATTTTCTCATGTTCCTTTGTAAAGAATTTTCAACAAACGTCCGCTCATTCTTGTAAGGATTCTTTTATTGTAAAGAATCTCTTTGCTTGAGCCATTCTCCAACAATTTTTATTATGTTCGTGGAAAAACAAATGAATAATTAGAAGAAAAGCTAGTACATTTGAACGTTATTTTAATTTTAGTTAAAAGTTAAACGGCTGAATAATTATGAATACTTACTTACTATCTTAAAATTATGCAAACTTCAAGTTTAATATAGGTATCGATTTGCAGAAAAACATAAATTTTTGTTTTGTTCCGGGGACATTTTAAATCTAATTACAATTAAATTTATTACAAAAAAAAATACTGGCACATAAATGTAAGCATAGTTCTTTAAATAAAAAACAAAACATTTAAATAACCGTCTTGAGCTAAGCTTTCCGCTCACGTGCCGTCGAACCCGTTTATATGTTTCGCGCGAGAATTAAAGAAGTGCAGCGGTGGAGGGTTGAATGCTAATGTGTACGAGCCTTAATCGACCCGCCATTACTGCCTTTATTAGAAAAAAATATATCAATGAAAGAGTCGTTACCAAAGACTCTTTCATTGATATATTTTTTGGAACGTATTCTGATGTTTGAAAAGAAAAACATGTCGCGGTAATAATTTGATTATGTTTGAAATTAGATTCAATTAATTGATGTACCTTTCATGAATAATTTAATAACTGTTTAATTGATTTAAACATACTCGAATACTTAGTGAGTTCAGAACAAAAATAATGAACCAATACACATTTAATGCTAAGTAGGTACTACACTAAGTATGTAGAGTGAAGACTTTTGGTTCATATGCCAAATTTGCCCTGTATCCTTTCTATTTTGATCATTTATTTATGAATAAAAAATGCATTCCATATTTATAATCATAATTATGCAAAATGACATACATCAGAAAAACCAGCCAGTATCATTGATCAAATAGGTAGATACTCCCAAAAACAGAACCTTGTAACAAAACACGTACGGAGATAACGTTTGTACTAATGAAAAGCACTGCTCGTACTGATTGCGACCCCACTAACTGTCTTAAAGTTAGCACACATACACACAACCCAACCCACTAAGGAACATACAAACTACCAGTGTAGCTTGGCCTTTATCAGGGTTAGGTTGATTACAGACGATCTACAAGATGGCCGAAATTTTCGCGCCAAAACGCTACGATCATGATTTTTAATTGAATTATTTATTGGTGACTTTGTTTTCAATCCAAGTACGGCAACAGAGATTTGTCTTGTCATGAATCGAAATACATGAAAAACTTGTAACAATAATATGGTAAAAAGATTAAACAGTCTTCCTACGGGGTTGCAGGGCTGGCGGATTCAGGGATGAAGAAGAAATACTTCAAAATATCTTTAAATGTATTGTAATCGTAAATGGTTTCATGCATTTAGTTAAATAATGAAGGCGAGCGCAACTGGTGCCGTTAGCCCCACTACAAACTGGCGAATATTATTACCACGATATGAGCTTTTCTCATAGATACATTATAGTAGGTAGTGTTCGTGTGGTTGTATGTTCGTGAAGGGTTCGTGCTGCTTCGAGAGTTAGAAAAAGGAACGTTAGCATGAAGATGACGAACAAGTGTCTCGTCTACAATCAGCCTAATGAGAACGTTATACAAATATGGCAACTTTGGACGAAGTTTGAGAGTTCTTGTTACACTGGTCGGGTGGTAGGAGGTATACGTAAGGAACGTGAGAAGAAACGCCCGGCGGGCCGCGGGGTACCGCAGCCGAAACTGTGGGGCTGGTGTATTGAGGAACTGCGACCGTCACGCGGTTGTTGTGCGACTGTCGCGGTTGTCTTTTGTTTTACATAGCCTGAAGAAGAAAGTAGGGAGTATTTCGGAGATGGCGGCTGATGGAGATGTTATGGGAGAACAAGACATGCTGCGTCGACCCTGGAAAAAGGAAGATGATTCAATCAATCTGCCTAGCCTATTCCCAACTAGTTGGGCATCGGTTATTTTACATGGAGCGACTGCTAAGACTGGTTGTCAGACTTTTTGGGCTTCTGACGACGCGTAACGATTTCAATTCATTAAATTACAATAGGGATGGTTATTTTACATGGAGCGACTGCTAAGACTGGTTGTCAGACTTTTTGGGCTTCTGACGACGCGTAACGATTTCAATTCATTAAATTACAATAGGGATGATGCTTGGGTAAAAAAAAAAAGAAATTCTATTTAGTCCGTCAGTCAGATAATAAAAAAATATTAGACACGTGTTTTTTGCTTTATCATAATAATAAAAAAAATACTTAGCTATCACGCAAAGTTGTGGAGTGGGAGCTCGCTACGTCACTTGTACGTATAAAACCTAGCTACGCGTGACGTCATGCCATATTTTAACTCAATGTATCGCCGTAATTTTTTGATTACGTAAAAAAAGAAAAAATACGTGTCCAATATTTTTTAATAACCTCTATGACGGACAAAAAATAAAGTTTTAGTCATCATGTCTATTCATTAGAATTTGGAAAATCGACTACTTTGTTTCGTGTTTTGAACCATAGAATAATCAAGAATATTTATTAAACTACAACTTATATTTTTATCAGATCAAAAAAAAGATTATTTGATTGTTTAATGTGGAATCAAAGATAGGTTGATTCTGAGAGTCCGGGGCTTAAAATGGGTACCATTATCTTTGTGTTGGATTGGAAGATGATCAATTCCACTAATAAGTCAATAGACAGCAAAATCCAATATCAATTTTAAGTAGCAATCAGTAGCCAACTGCTACCAACCGCTGTTCCACTATAACCCCACATTTCTCCAGAAGGAAGGATCCTTAAAGTGTGGGTTCTATCGATCGCCGCCCACCGGCCACTTCTTAGTGGCAGTTCGTGGTACCATTAATTATGGCGGACAGTACGGGACGACGTGAAACGAGTTGCTGAGGACATGTTATAGGTTGTTATAGGTATAGAGTTGGGACAAAGTTAGGTTGTGACAAGTGTCACATACTATGTGACAGAGATTTGACTATGAGATGTTTCTATGGAAAGTGTTCCTGCTTTTTCTTGAACTGTAAAAAATTGCACCGACATTCTCAGGGTTAAAAAGTTTGGAAACGACCTTGCCCACGTCCCTATTCGATTTGATACATACTTCCAGGGACACCCTGTATAGGAACATACATACTTCATAAAATGAGAAAAAAAAATACGTATAAGCATGTCCCGTAATTAACGCAAACCCTCTAAATGGGTCATTGTACTCATCATTATGAACAACTTTTACTACAGGACCAAACCAGAAATCGTGAAAAAAATCTGCTGTTTCACACATTTTGGTCGAGACAGCAGATTTTTTTTTTCGCGATTTCAGGTTTAGTCCGATAGTAAAAGTTGTTTTTAACAAATGTAGGGAACAGCTGATTATTTTTTCGCGATTTCTGGTTGGTCTAATAGTAAAAGTTGTTTGTTATCATGAGTACAATCATGTGTTTAAGTATCGGTCCTTAATTACCAGTCACCCTTTATAGAATGGATAAGTACTTACCTAGGTGTATAAAATTGGTGGCTAATAGGTAGGTAGGTATGATCAAAATCGAACATTTTAATTTTCCCTACAGTTTATGAGTTGAATTTTAGTAGAAGTTTTAAGTGTTGTTTTTCTCAAGGGTGTATACGGATTGTGGTCGGGAAATCAAATCCATCAAGGCACACATTAAAAAATCAAGTGTTCCACAATATTTGAACAGCAATCAAAATCGAAACCATAGATAAAATCTTATACTTTTTTTTAAAGCACAGGCGATGGCACAAACGAGCGGTTATCATCGGCATCTCGAGTGGGTGATTAACTCGGTCGGTACACACATTAATCAAGTCGAGAATGTAAGGCGAGAGCGGACAAAAGTACCGTGGCTAGCCTGCGGTTGTATTCTCGTCAGCTTTATCGATTACATGTTCCTTTTTTAAAATTGAGGGATGTTGGTTCGTTCTATTTTTGAAATGATTAGGCAGTCGCTCCATGTAAAATACTGGCATTTAGCTGCAACGTTTGCAAGCCGACCCCAACTCGAAACTCAAACTCAAAGAATTTATTTTAAAATAAATCAATTACAGGCACTTTTGAATTGTCAAGGGGTCGGTCAGTCAGAAAGATGAAGCTAGTCGCCCATTCCAAAGCGTAGTAGGTAACTATGGAGCAGAGCGGGCAAGAAACTCCACGGACACTCTTTTAAATCAAAATATAGTTACAAAATATCGGTTACATCATTCATGTTGAAATTATACATATGAGAACGATGTAGAACGTTAAAAGCGTCCCTAATAAAAAAAAAGAATTCCAAATTTAAATTAAATTAAAATAAGCCGTGGCAGCTAAGATTATGACTAGCCTACACTGACAGCGCTCGTTCACGAACCTATACCAAATTATTTGGGAAAACCCTAGGCAGATAGTTATATACTATTCTTGGCTGGGTAAACCAACCAAATAACCAAGAAAACTAATTAACTCAGGACCAAAGTAACTAGAGATCATGAAGAAAATTCTTTGCTTACCTACTCGGATTTAGTTAGAGACTTTTCTCTGGGTTTTCACTGATACAGGAAATGAGTCATTGAGTTCTTATTTTAGTTCAGATCAAAAATATTTATTTACCAGAATATGGTACAACAGATATTACAAGTACTGGTAGGTGCTACATTTTTTAGCTTACTTTTGTAGTTTAAAAAAAATGTTATACAAAGTTTAATTTATCCAACAGAATAGGCCCGCGTATTGGGTGTCATCCCGATCTCACTAGGGCTGCCTCTCAGGTGTCGCACTTAATAGGGTTGCCCGTAATGTAAGATCGTTGTGTGTTGCCATCATCATTATTTATGATAAGTAGTCATTGTGTACAGACTACATAGTCTAGTAGTTTTTTATCATTTTAAGTTTTTAGGGTAGAATTTTGAATTTTTAAGTTAGTTTTTTTTAGTTTAGTGTATAATTTCAGACTGGTTTTCGTTGCTAATATAATTATAATGCAACTAAATTTTGTTTATGGCAGATGTTCTTTTATTAGTTCTAATCATTATGCAGTAGATTGTTTTTTATGAAACATTTAAAAAAAAGAAAATAACGTCAGCTTTTGTGTCGATATGTTTTAGCCATATAATAAATCCATCGATATAATCCCAAAAAGTGTTACAAAATACCGAGCATACAGAAAATATTTAACACATTATGTAGGCAGTAGATAACATTTGGGTTTCTCGACAAGAGATAAGTTATGACTTCAATTATAGACATAGAGAGACTATAATTTACTTCCTAAGTGTCGTAAATATCCGAGTAAGGCACCTACGTCTTTCGTAGAACAAGAGATATGGCTTGAGTATGATAATTATCAAGCGTGGTAGTAAAAACATACGTGAACTTTATATTTTTGTATAGAAGAAAAGCGTTTTCTCTTTCGTTTTGAAAACCATATTTGATTTGGGTTTAAACTTTAAAACAAATGTTTAAAAAAAATAATAACCAGTAAATATCAGGGATTCACAAAAAATATAAAAAAGGAACAAAAAAAAAAATCATTTTCCTAAGAGTCGAGTCGTAAATTCAACCGTTTCCTTTTCTAATTGGCTTTTGTTTTGCAATTCATATGTTTCGATAAACTTCGAATGATTTTCAAACGAGATTGTTGTTATCAGCCAGTATTTTATGATCGCTACTCACTATCATTTCCAAAAATCGTTAGATATTCAAATGTAGTATATGGGTAGGTACTATATTTGAATTTCTTTGTCCAACCCAAGCTTGGTTCACCAAAGAACTCACACAGTACATATCTAAAACCCACGCCACATACATATACAACGTGTAATGCTAAATGCGCAAAACCTCTTAAGGGGTCATTGTACTCATCATTATGAACAACTTTTACTATGGGGCCAAACCTGAAATCGCGAAAAAAAAATCAGCTGTTCAGTACATTTTGACGAAATTTGCGAACATAAATGTACTGAACAGCTGATTATTTTTTCGCGATTTCAGGTTTGGTCCCATAGTAAAAGTTGTTCATAATGATGAGTACAATGACCCCTTAAGAGGTTTTGCGCATTTAGCATTACACGTTGTATACATAATATAACTAAAGCTAGCCTTAATTCTACATTAAAGACGACCATCCTCAGAATTGGGCGCTCCTTATGGACGCTGGCGGGGGTGAGCGCAGGTCGCGGGGGGTGAGGGTAGAGGGGGGCAAGACACTCGATCAATACCCCGACCCGACTTTCAAACTGCTTTCACCCTAACGAAAGTCGCCCGGACTCTGCTCGACCGGACCACGGGGGAAATTTATAGAGTTGTTGATACCGCCGGAGGAAAATGTTTGTTATAAAGTACCTATTTAGTTTTAGAGCTTGAGGTAAAGATGTTGTGTACGATGTTTAAGAACTTTTAAAACGTTTATTAGAAAATGATAAATATGATTTAAGCTCTTTTGAACAATCCTGCGTTATATTTACACATCTACTATTTCAGCAACTTTGATTTAGATTCAAAATTGGTCCGATTTCAGATGATCCTGCCATGAAGATGTAACGATTTATGTTTTATAACAATTCCGTCTTACATCTAATCCACCTTTTAGTTTATCCAAAGATCCAGAACGGCGGTTTCTTGATGTTTTGGAATTCTGTTTATTTTCGTTGAACTTGACGTTCATATTGTGTTTATGACTTGCTGCTTGCTCTCTGAGTGTGTCGATTTGTTGATTATGTACTTGTACATGATACCTGAAACAAAAAAGAGAATTTATAGTATTTTCATTCTATTTTACTTTGATCTCAGTCGCAGATTCAGAACTTATTCAAGTTGAGTAGCTTCGTTTAAGTTGGCAAGCTTTATATTTATAGATTCGAGTTACCATAAGATATTTAGTTAAGATTATTCTTAATGTTTACTTCCTCTAGAAGTAATATCCCAAAGATTTGTGAAAACCACGAGACTTTCAATGCTGTTTTCTGATAGAAACGCGACAGAAGACAGCATTGAAAGTCTCGTAGTTATTAGCGGTTCAAATCTTACAAGTTTTTGTCGGTCCGAAATATTGAACTTACTACCAGTGTTCCCAACGAAAAGACGTTTTCACGTCAAAAAATTTGTATTTCCAGAGATAAAGTATACAACAGGTAAAAAATATTAAGGTCTTTCAAACTGGCGCATTCCGCTGAGGTATCACAAACGGTTACGTTGGAACGGCCGTCTACCACTTTAGAGGGTAACTCTCGAATCGGAATTAGCTCCCCAACACGTCGGTAACCTGTCCCAATTTAACAAAACAATCGCACAAACAACTCTATACATTTACAAGCACGTCTTCAGCTCGCTGTCTTCACGTACGCCCACCCCCTGCGCGAACATTTCGTTTCAACCCCCCTCGCGCCGCCCCCGGTCTTATCGGCCTTAGTGTGGACCCACGTATAATTTAATTATAGGTATATATCTACATACTGCTGGCCTTGCCCGCTGGATTTAAAGATAACACCCTAATAATTATTAAAAGGAGAATGTGAATTAAGACGTTATTTTTAGGTAATTTTGTTGGAAATGTGGCTTGTGTAGAGAAATAATATTGTGTAGAGAATGTCTATTGTGTTTAAAAGTGTTCAAAAATATTATTTATAAGGAATATGTTGATGGATTGCCTCGATGGTCTAGTGATCGCAAGCGCTAGTAGCTGAGCATGAGGTCCTGCTTTCGATTTCCAGGTCGGGCAAAGTCCCGGCCACCGTATAGGTGCGGGCTTGCGGACGGCGAGTAGTGGGTAGCTCGCCGTCCGGTAAGGACCAGGGGCCTACTCCCTAAGCACGAAGCCCGTAGTTTCGGCGTTCGTTACGGGCGTTTCCTACTCCGTATCACCTACGAATGGATGATTAGTTCGGAGCCCGAACGAAGTATGAATGACAACATGATTTGCCAGTTGTCCCTACTTCCTATGTGTGTTTGCCCGTCCGAAAATTTAACTTTTACACTTGTTTTGATGTATCGTAATGTCAGACGGATGGATGAACGGACGGACGGAAAGACGGACGGACTTAGGGAGTAGGCCCCCAGGCCCGCGTCGACGGCGCGTTGTGTTCCACGTGCGCCTCAAAGAGATGTCAGCAATGATGGGGTCCGATAGGGCCGATGCAGCCGGGGTCGCGGGTTGTTTGAAAGAAATAGGTACCGTGGCCCTAGCACAGGCAACTGAAGGAACACGGGTGGGTTTTAGTCAGTAAAAGTCTGACACGCCCTTCCGCTCCACCCAGAGCGGGAGAAGTCATTTGATGATTTCCCATTCGTAAAAAAAAGGTACCTACTCAATATCCTATTGGGGTGATTGGGGTCATGCGCTTCGTAAATTAAAAAAAATGAATCTTTGGGAAAGTTGTTTGTTGTCATGAACGATCATGTTTTAAAATGAATCTTCACCCAACGAAAAATACCTTTTAATTATTTTATTTTTTAATGTAACTATTACCCGTATATCATAAAATAACCAGGCATTAGTTACACATTTATTTTGAATCATTGTCGCATAATCAAAAACAAGTTTAACCGATTTTATAATCGGTATTTTATTTTTTTCTTATGGTCGTATCTTTTTTTTACCGCGATAATTTTTTTTGGTGCCATAGTTAAAGTTACTATTGACGTTACGATCTATCAATTACCATTGGTTTCAACTTTGGGCAACATGTTTCATAAATCTGGACCAAGCTTCTATGGAAGAGTTGCATTGTCCTTTCTTAGTCAGCCCGGAGTCTAGATTTGTGTCCGGTTGATGACAATAGGCTCGCCCCCTATTATCTACATGGGACCTAAACATACCTGGCGACATGTGGATGTACTATAGATACATCTCTGCCTATAATAACCCTTCGGGGAAACATGGCGTAATGTTACCTATGTTGATGATGAAAACCAAATTAATTTTCAGCTTGTTATCAAAGGATTTCTCTAAACTCAACCATTAGTAAAGTTAGAAGAACGTTGATATGTAATTTCTTTGATGTCGTTTGGCCTTGCTACGAGAGCAAAATGTTAAACTAGTATTGTAGTAACTTAGTTATACAATATATACCCAATGATTGGCAAACCAATTGATGACCGAGTTCTGAGGTTTTTAAACGGAGTTTATCCATTCGATAGTGATTATTGGTTCGATATCGTGTTTCTGAATGCTTCTTTAAGGAAGAATTTAGCTTACAAGTCGAGGGAATTACAAGGAAGGAATTTACATAAATAGATCATTTTATTGAATCAATAGCTATTACGAGTTTATCTGAGGATCTCAGTAACCGGGCATTAATAATATCTGTTCTATGTGTTTGAATAGTACAAGACAAAGTGGTAAACACGGTACACGTTGTGCATGTGGAACACCTACCTAATAGGATATTTTTGGTAAACACGGTACACGTTGTGCATGTGGAACACCTACCTAATAGGATATTTTTGGTAAACACGGTAAACGTTGTGCATGTGTACCTAATAGTATATTTTAACGTACCAAATAATAATTCAACCTTCTTGGATTAAAATACGACGCAAGACATTGTGTTAATTTCATCCCGTGACAATATAAATAAGATAAGATATGAAAAGAGAGATAAGATAAGATAAGATAAGATAAATGTTTATTTTCTCACCACAATATTATTGAAAATACACAATACACCATGAATACATTATTTGAATATTGTGGGAGACTGGTGCCTGAGCTAAGCTCTAGGCCTGTATTGCAGGACACCAGACGAAAAGACGAAATAAAATAACAATATGACGATTTAAGTCCGAATAAAGAATAATAACCTTAAAAAGTCCAAAAAGTTAAAAGAACGAGTTACATGAGAAATCAACCCTTTGCATGCTGCGATGTCGTGAGAAATGCAGAGATGAAGGGTCTCCGTGACCCCGGGTCACTACTGGCCGCGCATCACGTGAGATTGGATTTGAGTACAACGAGATGAGTGTGTAGACTACACGAAAACGTGTTTTCTTTGCACTGTTCTCATTTGAGAACGGTTGGGAATGGATGTTGCATGTAGTTAATTGAAATTAATGTTGCATTAAATTTGTAGACTGTGCTGAGTAGTTTGTACAGGTTGATTAAAGCATCAGTTGGCTGCATTATCAGAAACACAACGAAGTTTTCTAGTTTTTGGGGTTCCGTACCTCGAAAGGAAAAAACGGAACCCTTCAGTCAAGTTGAAATTAATATCAAATACTTAGGACTACTTGTCAACGCAATAAAAAAAATACGGCTATTTGTGTGTTATATTTTGATACTCGCAAGTAAATCAAAACCTAAGGTCCCTACTTTCCGTTAAACTAGAATATTGAAATTCGGCAAGAAGCAAGGTCTCACAGCACAAGTAAAGGAAAAAGTCCGAAAATTGTTAATTTGTTTTTTTATCAGATAAAATTTTTTTTTTTTTGATGATTACAATAATGTTATGTTTGTTTTTGGGTTCAATTATTTTCAACTACGGAACCGTGTTTTTTAAACTTTCGCATAGTTTATAATTTTTATTGTAGGTACCTAGAGTATATATCATAATATTCAGGCCCTCACATCTCCGCCGCGAAACTATAGCAGCGAAACCGCAGTAGTTCAATTCAACTGACTTGCATCATCCGCTACTTCAGTAGCGGAACATCATGCGGTTTCGCTGTTTCGCGGTTTCGAGGCGGAGATGCGCTAAGGCCCTCAATGTTTTTGATTAAAATGTACCTAACAAACAAAAAAAAAATGAAAATGATGATGATGATGTAAATTTTTAAGACTTCAGAAAAAGATCATTATCATCAATCCTCTTTCAAATCATCAAGATAATTTTCATTATCTTTCAGAGAAATGAACATTATCAGAATCAGTTACTTGGATGAGATACAGTCGTGAGAAATGTCCGTCAACCGTCAAACATGCTAACCCAGGTCAGACTCGCGACCCGCGGGTCACAGTAACCGGTAGCTAAGGGTTCCGGGTAGGTAACCGCAGTATAAAAGTAGTTCTATGACTGATTTATTGGCAACGCACTGTTACTGAAGAAGGAAAGAAGATAATGTCCTTAACACAGATTTTTTTGAAATATCATCACTTAATCCATCACAATCCATAAAGTGATTGGAGTTTGTTTGCATATAAACATAAGCATAATCAGCCTATAATGCCCACTGCTGGGACACAGGCCTCCTCTCTGTGAGAGGGAGTGGGCCGTAATCCACCACGCGGGCCCAGTGCGGGTTGGTAGATGTCACAATCATGTGTTCGAATTTTTGCTCTAGGACATACCGGTTTCCTCACGATGTTTCCTTCACCGTTTTGAGAGCGGTGGTGATGAAATATTTTACACAAAGTAAGGCGCCTGAGTTCGAACCTATGACCTACAACTCGTAAGTCGCGGCCGTTACCACTGGGCACCACTGCTCTATCACTTGCATATATCATAGCACTAGTTTACTACAAAAAACTCTGAAGGATTTTAAAAGACGCTGAGGCAACTTTTTGTTTTCCATTGATTTTATAATTACAGCGGTGTGATATTATGATCGTTAGTCGTGACAGTAACCAACAAGGCAGGCTGACCACGACCGCGGGTCACCACCGCGACCCCCGGGTCACAGCAACCGGTAGCCTTGTGAAGGGTTAAAAACGCTTAGTCAGATATTTGAGGAAAATGTGAGAAAAGATATTCATTTTCGAGGGGTTTGTTTCTAAGTAATAACAGCCGCATGGGTCGATCAATCAGGTTAAGCTACGCTTGCCGCGGTTGGTCCGTGGATGGTAACACCCATCTTTACATACCAAGCCTCAGAAAGCACGTTAAGCCGTTGGTCCCGGCTGTCATTCGTGAATCTTTGACAGTCGTTACGGGTCGTCTGAATCCCGAAAGTCTGACAATCAGTCTTACCACAGGGTATCGTATTACCCAGTAACTGGGTTGTGGAGGTCAGATAGGCAGTCGCTCCATGTAAAATACTGGTATTCCGCTGCATCCGGTAAGACTGGAAGCTGATCCCAACATTGTTTGGAAAAGGCTAGGCAGATGTTACTTTTCATGATTTCAAAAAAGTGGAATATTTTTAAGTTATTAGGTAATTCTTTTTTGTATTTTCAGGGCTGTGATAATGCAATAGTTGGATTTTTTACCGTTACGTCAATTTGACCTCGGGGTGACAGTTTTGACCCGCGGATCATCGCAACCGGTGCGGCCATTGAAGGGTTAAAAAACCTGTAGGTACTCTATTTTTTATTAGTATCGTGAGATAATTTTCTCATCTTCATCTGTTTAATAGTCTATAACGGTGTACCGTGAGAATCAATTCTTGTTGAAGGCGACGATAAACGACTTTTAATGATTTTAAACTGCAGATCACGTCTAAACGAGTAGTGTTAAAAATTTGGAAAAAATATATGTTAAATTAGAGCATTTTCTTAATAATATAATATGTGAATATTTTAGATTATGTTTATATTACATAGTGTAATTAATTTGTAAAGTTATGTCTATAGTGGATAAAAACTGAGAATCACGCAAAAACTATCAAGCGTATTTTTATGAAACCTTCACCACTTTAAAGATAATTTAATTATTAATCTTTTAGTATACGTAGGCAGACAACTATAGAACGCCTCCTGCTACGATCCTTACATACTCCTTTTGCCTCGTGTACGTTCATAGACCTTGGTCATACACGCACGCCGCCGGTTGCGAGTACTACACACCTGACCTTGCAATCTACAGGGTGTAAGGGACAGCCCTCCGCAAACTGATAGGGTGAATTCAGTATGTCATACTAAGATGACCGGTACATGAATTTTTTCAGGAACGTTAAGGGAATCCAATAAACCTGATTTGTTTGTGTTTTTGTGCACAAATCGGAGCGTCTATTACTGGTTGGGAGGGGTAGGTAATAGGTATGCGGTGAGTTCGATGAACTCTGTAGCTAGACAGAAAGTGAACAGCTGATTTCACGCGTCGTTGGTTAGAGTATTTCAACATCCATTGCTGGTTTTTTTTTTGCTGTTTTTTTGTAGTTTTTGTTACATAAATGGAGTGCTGCGAACACACAATGCAATTTTACATTGAAATAATGAAAATGTAACTGAAAAAATTTTTGAAAAAATAAAAATTTTCCTGAGAAAATTTCCGGTGGAATATGATTCAAAATGAGGAGCTGAATGCACCCTGTTAGTTTGCGGAGGGCTGTCCCTTACACCCTGTATAGTTTCTGCCTAATCCCATGAAAGAGGGGTGAGTTTATGTAGTATACGTGTTTTGATAAAATACCTTTTGTTTTATGTATAACTAGCGGACCCGACAGACGTTGTCCTGTCTGAACGATCCTAGAACCCGACTGCAGCGCCACCTACCGGGTCCAATTGTGTTTTCAAACCATCCAGGAATCCATTCAAATATACACACAAAATTTCACGGAAATCTGTCTAGCCGTTGTTATAGGTACGTTTTTTTTAAGTATCCTATGTCCGTCTCCTGGTTCTAAGCTACCTCCCCACCAATTTTCAGCCAAATCGGTTCAGCCGTTCTTGAGTTATAAATAGTGTAACTAACACGACTTTCTTTTATATATATAGATAAATTAATAATGCGTCTAATTTGGGACAGCCTAGATGGGCGAGTCCTATTACTGGCTGGACGTACGACACGATGCGTGAGCTCAGCACAGAACACGCAAGCTATGCCGCCCCAACCACTTAGTCGGCGTTCCCACGAGCGTAATAAAATCGCGGCGGGATTTTATCGCGCACTGGATTTTCAACTCTCGTTGTTGAGCCGAGCGTTGAGAATTCAACCTAACAAAAACAGAGTGCATCCCAGCGCGACGGAAAACACACTGTTGGATTTTCAACTCCCGGCGCTTTGCAGAGAGTTGAAAATCCAGTGCGCGATAAAAATCCCGCCGCGATTTTATTACGCTCGCGCTCGTGGAAACGGGGGTTTAGGGCCGCCGTTGGCATATATACATTGCAATTATGTCGTGATCGCAAAGCATATTATAGAAGTTGAACTGCGAAACAAACATTATAAACAGCTTCATAGTAACATTTAGATTAAATATCTTTACGTGTTGCAGTTATAATTTATCTTTTTAGGGTTACGTACCAAAATGGTAAAAAAGGAACCCTTAGGGTGTCACTCAGTCTGTCTGTCTGTTTGTCTGTCTGTCTGCCACAGCTTGTTATCTCAAGAACTACTAATGCTATCAACTTGAAATTTGGAACAGTTTTAGATGACGTTTACCCAACTATTTTGCAAATAAGAAAGATATAAAAATATTTATGTTTTTTTTGCAACGGGGACTGAAAGGGGGTCTTAAAAATTCAAAGTGCGCTACTAGAGCATGTGGGGTATCATATGACAGAGCGTTGTTTGCACATTCTCAAACATTTTTTTATTATTTTTTAGGCCGCATAGTTTTCGACTTTTGATGAAAAATGTAAAAAAAAATACCGTTCCCCCCCTTATCTCCGAAGTTCGCAAAGAGAAAAATCTGAAATTATGTGATAGAAGTTTATGTAAAAATTACAGGAAAAATAAAACGATGTTTCTAAATAGCACACTTTTTCAGAAATCGGAGCGGAACCCTCGGCGCGCGAGTCCGACTCGCTCTTGACCGGTTTTTTTTATTTACTTCGACCTAACCAATTCCATTATAACAAACATCTAAATTATCAAGTATTTACATACTTATTTAATACAGAAACCAGCTACCCGAACATACATAACAACCTTATCCAATAAATAATCTTAATATTTGTAGTGCACAAATTGCGTGCTATAAATAAGAGATATCATACTATAATAGCAGAGTGTAGGCGATAAATTTAGGGACAATTAGACTTAATCGTTGAATAGAAAGCGTGCGAGAATCTTCCGGGGAGAATACGATCAATAGCAGGCGTTCACAACCTTTGTATGAGGTTAGAACTTTTTTACGAATTGGTTTTATCAAACCGGTTACATGTTGGTTTTATAGAGTTACTAGCTTTTGCCCGCGGCTTCGCCCGCGTGGATGTCGGAAAATATCCCATGGGAACGTTCATGTGGAAAACATAGTGCATATCCCTAACTTAAGAAATGCTGGGTTTCCCATACAAACTTTCATCCCTTTTATCACCTCCTTTAAGACAAAAAGTAGCCCATGTCCTTTCCCAGGATGCTATCTATAGCCTTGCCAAATTTTATCGAAAGCCGTGCAGTTTTGTAAATTTTAAAATCAACCCCTATTTTACCCACTTAGGGGATGATTTTTAAAAAACGCTGACCCGCATATTTCTTAATTTCTTATCAATAGCATAAATTTGTTATGCCTAACTTAAGAAATACTGGGTTTCCCTTACAAACTTTCATCCCCTATATCACCCCCTGTAGTATTATTTTTGAAAAAAATAGTATCCAATGTCCTTTCCCAGGATGCTATATAAAGCCTTGCCAAATTTTGTCGAAATCCGTGCAGTTTTGTAAATTTTAAAATCAACCCCTATTTTACCACCTTAGGGGATGATTTTTCAAAAACGCTGAACCGCATATTTCTTTATTTCCTATCAAAAGCATACATTGTAATTTTCACATCCCTAACTTACGAAATACTGAGTTTCCCATACAAACTTTCATCCCCTATATCACCCCCTGTAGGATTATTTTTTAAGACCAAAAGTAGCCTGTGTCCTTCCCCAGGATGCTATATAAAGCCTTGCCAAATTTTATCGAAATCCGTACAGTTTTGTAAATTTTAAAATCAACCCCTATTTTACGCCCTTAGGGGATGATTTTTCAAAAATGCTGAACCGCATATTTCCTACCAATAGCATAAAGAATGATGGCATAATTTGTACAAAAAAAAAAAGATTTGTAGAGAAGTTGGAATTAAATTTTTATACTCTTGGATGCCTAAAGAGTATCTTCTGGCATCTACAATATTTTATAACCCTATGATAAAAAATATAATGTTAAAAGCAAATAGTTTAACGAAGAGCTCATTATTTCAGAACGAAACGGCGGCTGCCAGTGTAAGACCCGCTAGACCATAGATTAAACACTTACGACAGGGGGCTTACTTGAGTGTATGACTTAAACACCGTAATAATATTATTTATTTTACATTTTAATAATTTTAAACATTAAACTAAATAAGATATTATTTATGTACCTACTGGTCTTTTTCTGTGTTATATATGTGGCCTCTTTGCTTCGACTTACATTTCTTTTTAAATTATGTCATGTCATCCTGTTTGTCACTGTCACAAGAATAAAAATATTGAATCTTTATTAAAATAATTATAATAATTTAACTAAAA
Organism: Cosmia trapezina; assembly: GCA_905163495.3. Lineage (NCBI taxonomy): Eukaryota > Metazoa > Arthropoda > Insecta > Lepidoptera > Noctuidae > Cosmia > Cosmia trapezina. The sequence goes on from LR991035.1 coordinate 8,018,486, forward strand.
GATACATAAACAATAAACATAAACCGTTTCGCATGTGCTCTTTGAGTTTATTCAAAGGCGTTACCCTGATTAGAACAGAAACCTTCGGAACACCCAGATCTTTCACTTGAGTTTATTCAAAGGCGTTACCCTGATTAGAACAGAAACCTTCGGAACACCCAGATCTTTCACAGATGTTCAGGAGACGTAATCAACTTCTGGAGGGAGATGGGCTGGTTGGAATAACCATCCTCGGCCGCCATGGCTCACGTACAATGGTCCACTTGAAGAACTAAATACAGAAACCAAACCCAAACATAGAACATAGATCTTATGTATCTAATAGTTTTATAACTATGGTCTCTTTGTCATACAGTGAGTACCTAAGTGTACCTATGTAGTTTTTTGGAAATTAAATATGCACAATTTGACCTGCGTGTGGCTCAATTTTATTGTTTCATTTCACGTCATTTCTATGAAAGAAAAGAAAAGACAGAAAATACATTTATTTAAAACAGACTAAAAACTAGCCTACATGTATAAGTCAACCGCATATCAATGGTAACAAAACTAGTAAAAGCAGATCCTGTCCTCTGTAAAACGTATTATATTAAGCCAGTTCCGCTTCAAATGGTTTTGTTACCTTTGATATCCGGTTGCACCAACTAATGTTCCATCCCGTACCTACAATCATGGACGTATAAAAAAAGTACTTAACTTTTTTCTATAAGGTCCATGCTATACAACATGTCCCAGAATTGAAGGCACAACCGTTTCGGGTTAATGTACTCATCATTATGACCAACTTTTACCCTGGTACGAAACCGAAATTGCGAAAAAAAATCAGCTGCTGACGAGTTGATGTACGGAACAGCTGATTTTTTTTTCGCAATTTCAATTTCAATTTCAGTTGCATAATAACTTGTCAGATGTGGTGGTCTCATTGAACCTGAATAGGCGCTCATCTGACTTTATAAGTATCACAGCTGATCGGGATAATGTATTATTCTTCCCGCGATTAGCCTATGATGACTTATTATTATTTTCCTTGGGTACTTACCAAATACGGCAGGTTAACTCTTATTATAGTGAACATATTAAAATTAACGGCACCTACATAATTGAAGTATGTGCTGAACTACCAAGTTACATCAGTCTGTCTCAAATGAATGTCAATGAAACTGAGGGCGTTACATTATTAAGGGGCAAAATACGTTCACGGCATGTGGGAAGAAAAACTTATTATGTTTATATTTTGACTAAAACTAATTTATCTGGGCGAAGTGGCATCCTAGAGTATTGCTGTAATTGCATAGTTGGTCGCCGAACGATCGGTTGTTGTGCCCATGTAATGACAGTTGTTTGGTATTTGGGATGGGCAAGGTATCAGGATAACATTATACTACCAGCTCAGCATTTGAATCATGTTTTTGTAGAAGAGGAATAAAGACAAAAATCAAGATGTTATTTTTTTTATTAGACCTAACCTGATGTTATTTTTGTCATTTCATATGAACTTATTAGGTACACTTTCACAGATTAAGGTTCGCTCATAAATATTTACTCAAGCTTGATATTAATTTGACGTCTTCTACACCTAGACATAATCTTTAGGTATCTTCAGGGTTGGTGTCGTACTGCTGAGTGCTGCTACGGTCGGAGCAGTGCAGATTTGATGTGGGTATCATCCTCCCGCCCTAATCCCAGTTTATAAGTAGTCTGCCCAATTTGTGTATCTTGACTCTCGGATGTGTTATCCGTAGCCTTCATCACAGTAGTCACCTTCACCTTTCCACCCATATCATCTTTCACGCAATCCATAATCGTTTTATGAAAAAGTCACAAATAATGATTAATATACTTTTTCAACTGTAAACAAGAAAACACATCTGACTTGTCTGTCAGTTTGATAGATCCGGTCATCCGGTAGTGTCACTTGTCACTTTGTTTTTTTTATAAATACAAAATGGTCAACGAGATGAAACGAAAAACTGATAATTTAATTTCGAATTATTTTAAGTATCTGCATGGGGTTTAAAAATATGATAAGTATAGAAATCTACTCCTGGTAATGTATTCTAAACATTGGAAAATGTTTTGAACCCTCAAAATGACCAGTTTTTTTTGTACAAATTAATGTATGGACATTGCCTTCATTCTTTGTTATCCCTAACTTAAGAAATACTGGGTTTCCCTTACAAACTTTCATCCCCTATATCACCCCCTGTAGTATTATTTTTGAAAAAAATAGTATCCTATGGCCTTCCCCAGGATGCTATATAAAGCCGTGCCAAATTTTGTCGAAATCCATGCAGTTTTGTAAATTTTAAAATCAACCCCTATTTTACCCCCTTAGGGGATGATTTTTCAAAAACGCTGAACCGCATATTTCTTTATTTCTTATCAAAAACATACATTTTAATTTTCACATCCCTAACTTAAGAAATACTGATTTCCCCATACAAACTTTCATCCCCTATATCACCCAATGTAGGATTATTTTTGAAAAAAAAAGTAGCCTATGTCCGTCCCCAGGATACCATCTACAGCCTTGCCAAATTTTATCGAAATCCGTTCAGTGGTTTAGGCGTGAAAAGGTAACAGACAGACAGACAGACAGACAGAGTTACTTTCGAATTTATAATATTAGTATGGATGTATAAGTACACTATTGTAATTTAAAATTTTAAGGCGCTATCCCGAGCAAACGACCTTGAGCGTTCGGTTCTTCTCTGTCCCGCTGCTGTCTCACTCTGTCCCGCTCCCTGCGCACGCCATTTTATCACAGATTCTATATCACAACATTTTTGGATTTTTTTCAATAAAAAAAATAGCGGTCTTTTCAAATAAAATAAAACGTGGATTATATAGATTTTTAAATTATCTATCCATTAGTGTAATGCTCAAATGATTAGAACCAAAACCCACCTCTAGCAAAAGATGCATGCAATCTCTAATCAATCTCAAAATCTAATCTCTAATCTAATCTAATCTCTAATGGTCTAACTGTGTGCTTTGTTACACCTATGTAAGGAACTTGTAACTTATAAATAAATAAATAATAAAAATCAATAATTTTAGTCACTTTGTTTACAAGGAGATTTTAATATAACACAAAAAAACAATTAAGAACGTGCAATGTGATGATAAAGATATCGAATATTAATAATCTGCTTTAAATATGACTAATGATGTAGTTTATTACTCTTAATTTATGAGTTAATAGCCTCTGAATAACGCATTATCGCAAGATTTTGATCGGGGTAACGTCTTAAGAAAAAACTTAGGAACGCGAATTGCAGTGTTTTTGTTCAGTGTCTGATTTTAGTGCGTTCTTCAGCTAAGAATAAGGCTAAAGTATGGTCGAGTGTGTACCTATGTGTCCTGTAATGTGGTTCTTAGAGACACAAAGTAGGTAAAGAAGATTATTATTTAGGTACGTACTGATCAAAGCTCATAGTTAATTTATTTCTGAAGTTGTCATATTATTAGCAGTTATAAAATGACTGCTAATATTTGACTGTTGTGGTCCACTCACTCGAAACGAAAGCTACTTAATACTTCCGGCATCTTGAACCAAAGGTTGGTGGCGTCTGCTCAGTGGTTTATTCTCACTTTATTATGGTTTACGGCAGTCCACTCGCTCGAAGCGACTATTACAGTCGCTTCAAGCGAGTGGACTGCCAGTACGATGGTAAAAACTTATATACTTCTATCATTTTCAACCGAAGGTTAGCGGTGTCTGCCCAGAGTGGTTTATTCTCACAATATTACTAGGTTTAGGGTGGTCCACTCGCTCGAAGCACTTGTTATAAAATGGTGAAGCTACTTGCATCTACTTCCGCCATCTTGGTAAAAACTTATATACTTCTATCATTTTCAACCGAAGGTTAGCGGTGTCTGCCCAGAGTGGGTTATTCTCACTATATTACTTGGTTTACGGGCGGTCCACTCGCTCGAAGCGCCTGTAATAAAATCTTGTCGACGACGCGGCACGCTTTATGAATATTGTTCTATACTCGAGCGCGATAAGGCGAGACTAACTGAACTAAGTTTTCTATGATTGCTTTTAGTTTTAGTGTTGGTCGGTTGTAAGAATTATTTATGAAACAGTAGTGGGTATTTATTAACTATAGGTAATTAATGAGAATGAGTAATGCTTTGTTAGGTAGAACTAGAAAAAAAAGAAGCACTCCGCGCCACGCATATCGAAAGTATAAGCACCGTACCGATCTATGATGTGCGTGATTTGACAAAGACGCCATCGTGTCAAGTAGGTAATGGCGGCCGCTCGGCATACTATGATGTAAAAATGTGTGCGTGAGGCATGTTTGTACAAAACGGTCGCATGCTTACTTTGCTTCACTTTCGATATGCGTAGCGCGGAGTCCTTCTTTTTTTTCTAGTCCGTGATATTTATTTATTTTTAAAATACTAAAAGCACACAAATTATTAGAGGCGGACTTAATGCCATAGGCATTTTCTACCGGTCAATCTTTGGATGATGCAGAGTCAAACAATGGTAGTTGCAATGACGAAATTTGCGGAATAAATAAAGGATATATAAGTACGTATGCCTACTAAAGGTTCGGTGAAGGAAAATATCCTTCATCGTGAGAAAACCGGCATGACCTAGAACCAAAAATTCGAAGAATTATCAAAATCAAAATCAAAAGTCCTTTATTCAAATTAGGCTGAGAATCAGCACTTTTTGAACGTCAAAATTACAGTAAGACAGTCCCCACAAAACGCCCGCCCTTCACCACTTCCTAGTGCTTTAGCTGGGAAGAAGAAGTAGCGGAACAAACTCCCCAGCAGCACAGCTGTCTGTTCAGTTAGAAGAACTAGATTCTATACAATAGTACCTATGCAAAATAATTTACGCAACACAATACATTAAATTATATTTTTGTCAAATTATGTGACATCTACCAACCCGCACTGGGCCCGCGTGGTGGATTACATTACAGCCCACTCCCTCTCACAGAGAGGAGGCCTTTGTCCCAGCAGTGGGGACATTATAGGCACATATACCTGTTAATAACTACATATAGTTTTTGTTTTTATTTATTTATTTTTTGTGCCAAAAATTAATTCTTCTTTCTTTTTATTATATGTATAGTACAATACAAATGTTATAATTTGGCATCTAGGCCAAAAGTCCTGATAGAAAATGGTGACGTCCGCTTGGCCAAGGATGATGCATTGTTGATTTTAAAAAAAGTATTATAATTCTATGCGTATAATTTTCGAGGACCCATAACTTAAAACTTTGGTTAGAAAAGCTGTAAGGAGGCAGAAATAGCTACTGTCATTATAATAAAATAATAGTTATTTATGCAACTGACGTATAATAAGGGGTATTAAAACACGAATGTGTGTTCGAAGCCTCGTGTGATAATAGTATCACATGAGTGTTTTAATACCCGATTATGTACAGTTGCATACAAGACTTTATCTACATCCATATTATCAATCCTCTATAAAAGGTTCTGAAACAGTTTTTTGCAATACTAATACTCGTATCGAACATGGCGGCCGGCGTCATAGTATACGACGTGAATTCGAATAAGTTCTTTTTTTAAATTACGGCGCTGATGTAGTGAAACGCGCCTGCATTACAATGTTCTTTTTTGAAAACAAGTTGCATTATGAAATTCAGTACAACATTAAAGCACCCGTTTGGATGCTATTATGGTTACCATGGTTACTATGACACTGGCTGTTTTAATGTTGGCAATAAGCTAACTGTTTCAGAAACTTTTATAGAGAATTTATAGCATGGGTGTACATAAAAATATTTATTTTAATCATCATGTCATTATAATAAATTAAATAATAATTATATATTATTCCAAAACGATCCTCAAATAACACCCAAAACAGAAGAAAATGTAGTAAGTATTAGAGTGTAGGTAAGTACAGTTTTAATGGAGCTATATCTGTTTGGTCAGTTTTACTTGAGCATCTAAGCAAGCTCATACATCACTATCAAATCTAAAGATTCGACTCGTCAATCAAGCGAGGTTCAAATCATTCGAAACAAGAGAGCATCAAGTGGCAGAGAGTGGGTCAGACGAGGCGGCACAATCAATCAGTTTAACTGCACAGCTATCTGACGGTAGCAGACTAGGTTAGACGCGATATGATTGGCGGATTCGAACGTTGATCTTGGAGAAGAGGTTTTGAAATTGGAACTTTCTGTATTCTATGTTTGTTTTTTTTTTTAAATCAGTGTAAGTAGGTACAGTCATAAATACCTTATATTAGGTCTTTACCTATGAAATTGCCGTTCTGCAGTACTGGCCATTTCAAATCAAAATATTTTTTGTTTGGCTAAGAATTCTAATTTCAAATTTATTTTATTTTAAAAACATGGATTTTTTTTCCAAAAGTAGTCATTTGTTTATTGATTAGTGTTACATTTTCATCGCATTTCAATCTTTTTCGTCATCATGGATACGTTAAAAATTCGAGTAATTATGGAATATGAGTACCGTCGTGGCAGCAACGCGGCACAAGCGGCACGCAACATCAACGACGTTTACGGAGCTAACACTACAAACCAACGCACCACCTGTTATTGGTTTGCTCGCTTCCGTTCTGGAAATTTCGACCTGAAAAATGAACCTCGCGGTCGTCCGAAGACTTTGGACGACAATTACGAATTAAAGGCGATTGTGGAAGCTGATGATACACAATCTACGGCTGAATTAGCAGCAGCTTTCGACGTTGGCGTCAAAACAATATTGGTCCATTTGCGTCAAATTGGCAAGGTAAAAAAGCTTGACAAATGGGTGCCCCACGAACTCAATGATCGCCAGCGCGAAGTACGCGTCGAGACGTGCCTTGCGCTGCTCAACAGACACACAAATGAAGGAATTTTGAACCGCATTGTTACCTGCGATGAAAAATGGATTCTGTTTGATAACCGCAAGCGCTCAGCAAGTTGGTTGGATCCTGGTTCAGCACCTAAACAATGCCCTAAACGAAAACTTACCCCTAGAAAAGTGATGGTCACTGTTTGGTGGTCTAGCGCCGGTGTGATTCATCACAGCTTCTTACCAAACGGGGTGAGCATTACTGCAGATGTGTACTGTGAAGAACTGAACACAATGATGGAGAAGCTGGCACATCTCCAACCAGCATTGGTCAATCGCTCGTCTCCGCTGCTCCTGCACGACAACGCGCGACCTCATACTGCACAGCAGACGGTCTCCAAGTTGCAAGAACTGGGGTTGGAAGCTCTCCGTCATCCGCCCTACTCACCAGACCTTGCGCCTACAGACTACTACTTTTTCCAGAATTTGGATAACTTCTTGGCGGGAAAAAAATTCAATACCCGAGAGGCAGTACAAAATGCCTTTGAAGAATTTGTTGCCTCCCGACCAGCTGATTTCTTTAAGAAGGGCATCAATAAACTGCCACTGCGTTGGCAAAGATGCATTGATTGCATGGGTGATTACTTCGATTAATACAAATAAAAAATACATGAAAAAAATTCGTTTAAATTTTTTCATACAAAACGGCAATTTCATAGGTAAAGACCTATTACATACGCAATGATCACAATTTTCTCTACCACCAGTATTGATAGAAATTGTATAATGTTCCGAACATGGTAGGTATTTGAAATGAGAATAAATATTATCTCATGAGAAAATTGCTTTTGAATTTTGCGTAAGTGTAAGGTATTTATGCTCGTGACTGTACTTCTATTTTCAAATGATACATAGTATTTCTGAGATCGAGAAGACGAGGTTAGATGCGATATGATTTTCGAATTAGATAGTTTATGTTGAAGAAGAGGTTTTAAAATTCGAACTCTCTGCATCGGTATTTTATGTGTTTTTTACCGGTGTAGCTCTCTTTTCAAATGATGCGTACTTTATCTGAGGGCGAATGCAGAAAAGCGAGAGGAAAGATAAAACACATCAATAAGTAGTTACAGAATACAAAAGACCCTGTTTTTTTTCAAATCGTATGGTTAAAGTTCGGAGTCGGGAATCAGAATGTTTTCGCTACTGCTTAGGTATACGTTATGCGTCAACCTGACGTGACCGCGTACATTGTACCCTAATGTGAAGGTTGTAGAAAGATAGTAGCATATCGAAAGTGGAGCACAGTAAGTATGACCGTTTGTACAAACACGCCTCGCGCACACCGACCGGCCGTCATTACGTGACACGAGCGACCGGCGTCTTTGCAGGTACTCAAATCACGCATACATAGATCGGTACGGTGCTTCACTTTCGATATGCGTGGCGCGGAGTCCTCCTTTTTTTATACGTCTATGGTATCTAGTACCTGTATTAAAATCATACCAAAGTAATAAACTACTTATTATTTTCATTATCATAGTAGATACATAAAGCGACCGAGCATGTATGCTCGTTACGATAATAGAAACTATTAACTGTTAGGTACTTAAATATTCCAGTAGGGATAGTTAGTACTGAAATAAAACATTAGCGAAGAGTACCGGCCCGGAAAAGCAGATTTATATTACTACCCAACTAAGATCATAAAACTATACAACGCCCGGCCCGAGTATTAATATTGTGCCATTTATCATGACCCTCCCCCCCCTCGCCCCCATCTTTTGTGTAAGAAATACACCCGAAACAACCGAGAGAACAAGTTTCGACAACGAAAACTATTCAAACGTTCCCAGCTAACAGCACAACTTGTTCGGGGATGTTCTTAACTCGGGTGCTTCAGCGGTCGTTCGAGGAAAATTGGAAATGGAAAGACGAGCGCACGAAAATAGACTTTTTGACGCACTTACTGAAGTTTACATTCGCACGATCGGTATCGATAGTCGAATTTTAAACTGTTCCAAATATAATCTACTCTGTTTGTTGTGCTGTAAAGTTTGATTTGGCTTGCGTTACTTTTGCGAGCAGTTGGCCGGAAGGGTAGAGTCGTAAGGAAGTTCGGCGATTATGTTTAGTCAGCGCTGGCTGTGTAATGGAAAGGAAGTAGGAATTGGGGCCTGTAAGATGTGGTCGTATAAGGCGGCCATTCCTGTTTCGTCCCCGGGGGGTTGGGATAGGGGTGAGGGACGATTTGTTTGTTTCTAAGGTCCGTTCTATTCCGCAGCTGTGGGTAGGATTTAAATTTCGCACTCGGCCCGCCTTTTGTCCGTAACCTTCTCAGTTGCTGATGAGATACCTCTTTACAACTCTAAATTGAAGTGTGTTTCGTAAATGTTTTGAATTTGGAAGTTTCGGGCGTTGCTGGCCAGAGCGTCCTTAATTTTGTTTGGAATTGAAACTCCTTCTTGGAACCTTTTTGTTTTCGTTAAATTAATTTGAACATACTTACTAAATCAACATATTCCTATATTATACAATTTTCTCATGGTTCTTTCTTGACAATTTACTATAAATCTAATGAACATTATTCCCTCCTATGCCCCTACCCTTAGCGAAAGTAATAGTTGGCTATACGTTAACCGCGAGAGAGAATATAATAGTTTGTATGAAGCAAGTTAGTTATTGTGAGTAGGTAAGTACATGAAGACTCGACTACCTTGACTTGTTTATGTATGGCGAGGTAAATGGCGTCTGAAGTAATATTAGTTTGCATGATTTACTATGGATAAAAACACTTCTGAGACTCAGTTTATAAAACAAAAAAAAAACCAGTCATGCCGACTGCCGACAGAAGTGAAAACTTAAACGTAAAACTATGCATAGCATGTCGCGGTGTCGTGGTGACGCGGTGACACGAACCTGTAAGATTTCCCTGTACTAAAAATCACTCAACGCGAATAAAGAAGGAGTTTATCCGTGATCATTGTGCTTGCAACAGTGCCGAAATATCGGGAACTCGAATCGAACAGTACCTAAACATGGTAAATTTCCCGTTTGTGTTAATAATAATGTTAGTGACCACGACAGTTTAAAAACCTATAGCGCTAGAAGTTTTCACTTCAAAAAATCCTGCCTAGCCTTTTCCCAACTATGATGGGGTCGGCTTCCAGTCTAACCGGATGCAGCTGAATACCAGTATTTTCACATGGAGCAACTGCCTGTTTGACCTCCACAACCCAGTAACTGGGTAATACGATACCCCTTGGTAAGACTAGTTGTCAGACTTTCGGGCTTCTGACGACCCGTAACGACTGTCAATAAAAGAAGAAAAGATCCACGACTGACACTTTATTAAAACATCGAACACTTTTTAAATACTCCTAGAGTTAAGTTATCAATTTCAAAGCTAAAGTCTACATCAAAATAACTTCTAGATTAATTTCTATGTAAGTATGGCTGTTATTTTAGGCTCTGTTTATCATTATAATTATTATGAGCTCCATAGAGCTCATATTATTTGCTGGAAAATTGCCAGTAGCAAAATTGGGAATATGTTTAAAAGTCATTAAGTAGTTTCTTTATCCTCGTGGTGGTGGTGGTGGTGGTGGTGGTAGTGGTGGTGGTGGTGGTGGTGGTGGTGGTAGATGCTACTTCTGAGTACGAGGTCCTGGGTTCGTTTCCCAGGTCGGGCAGTGTTACTGGGTTTTTCTATCTTGAATTTCTCAGTAGCAGACCGGAGCCTGGATATGTGCCCGGAAAAGTTACACGTAGTCCCCAGCATAGAACATAGTGGTCAATCATGAAGGCATCATTTAATGCGAATAAGTTTCTTCTTGAATGCTATGCTTCTTGAATGTTTGCACATTCACAAACATTTTTTAATTTTTTTTAGGCCGCATAGTTTTCGACTTTTGATAAAAAATGTAAAAAAAAATACCGTTCCCCCCCCCTATCTCCGAAGTTTGCAAATAGTGTCCGACCGAAACTAGTTTTTACGACCGAAACCGAAACCGAAACCGAATTTCGGCAACGGTCTCAGTTTAGGCCGAAACCGAAACCGAAACTTGCTTACAAGGATCATGTTTTGAGGGAAAAACAAAGAAAGCGTTATTTATAATCAGTCAGTTTTATTTTTTAGGGTTCCGTACCAAAATGGTAAAAAGGAACCCTTATGGTGCGACTCAGTCAGTCTGTCTCTCTGTCACAGCTGGATTTCTCAAGAACTACTAATTCTATAAACTTGAAATTTGGAACAGTTTTAGATGACGTTTACCCAACTTATTTTGCAAATAAGAAAGAAATAAAAATATTTATATTTTTTTTTGCAACACGGACTGAAAGGGGATCTTAAAAATTTAAAGTGAGGCTACTAGGGCATGTGGTATCATATTATGAAAGAGGCAAAAGCGCTGTTTGCACATTCTCAAACATTTTTTTTGTTTATTTTTAGGCCGCATAGTTTTGGACTTTTGATGAAAAATGTAAAAAAAATACCGTTCCCCCCTTATCTCCGAAGTTTGCAAAGAGAAAAATCTGGAATTATTCTATGTGATAGAAGTTTACCCCACATGCCTTAGTAGCCCCACTTTGAATTTTTCAGTCCCTGTTGCAAAAAAAAATAGTTACATATATTTTTATTTCTGCAAAATAGTGGGGTAAACGTCATCTAAAACTGTTCCAAATTTCAAGTTGATAGCATTAGTCGTTCTTGAGATATCCAGCTGTGACAGACAGACAGACAGACTGTTTCGCACCGTAAGGGTTCCTTTTTACCATTTTGGTACGGAACCCTAAAAATATTAATTGGACCTTAAAAATATTTAAATTAATTAGGTGAGGTGTTTATTTGAGTAGGTACAGTCACCGTCAGATATATTGTAGCTGACAAGGTAATCAAATACTTCTGAACAATTTAAAATATCAATAAGTTCCATACACTACAAGTTACCATTAATATCTGAACATTAATTAATTCATGAATGTCTGAGCAGATGCTTGTCAATAGTTTCTACACACACAACTAACCAAAAAATCTGAACAGTTACAACGTCAAGTGTTCTTTCAACAATTTGACATCAACATATCAGTTGTATCATAAACAAATGATTTTCCATACGATTTTTATTCCCTTTTCATCGTATAAAAACCACAGATATTTAGTGTTGGTTTTTGGTTCGTCCTTTATATCACGCAGTAACGAATTAAGTTCAGTTAAGGTCTGTGTTTATCTGCGTAGAATATACTTGACGTTGTAAGTGTTCAGATATTTTTGGTTAGTTGTGTGTTTAGAAATTATTGACAAGCATCTGCTCAGATATTACTGAAGTAATGAATGTTTAGATACTATTGGTAACTTGTAGTGTATGGAACTTATTGACATTTTAAATTGTTCAGAAGTATTTGATCACCTTATCTGCTACAATAAATCTGACGGCGACTGTACTACGTAAAAGAAAATTCGTCGCTTCGATGGAATTTACCGCGCCGAACATGACCGAGCACAGTGCGAGAACTCCCGAATGCAGTTTCGGTTTCGGTCGTAGTTTCGGCAGGTTTGCCGCCGAAACCGAAACTAAACCGAAACCCGTTTCTTTGCCGAAACTCGATCGAAACCGAAACCGAAACCGAACTTTCGGTTCTATATAGGAACTATTTGCAAAGATAAAAATCTGAAATTATTCTATGTCATAGAAATTTATGTAAAGATTACAGGAAAAATAAAACGATGTCTCTAAATAACACAGTTTTTCAGAAACCGGAACGGAACCCTTGGTGCGCGAGTACGACTCGCTCTTGACCGGTTTTTTTTATACTTGAGAAGAATAACGTGGGTTTTTCGAAAATGTACCCATAAGGGTGTGAAAAGATGTAGTACATTTTTCAAGGGAGGATTTTAAAGTGGGGGAGAGGGAGTGGGGCTGGTGAGGAGGGAAAGGGGAGGGGGATAGGGGCACGGGTGGGTGAGGAGAGGAAAGGGTGGTGAGGGGTGAGGGAGGGGACGGGGTTGGTGAGATGGAGGGGACGGGGTGGTGAGGGAGAGACGGGGAAGGGGATACGGTGAACGAAAGTCGGACTTTGACTTTATAGGCATATTTAGCATCTCTCTAGGACCTTTACGTGCCGAGCTAAAATAAAAAAGGCGGAAATAACGCTAAGCGGAAACAAAGTAATAACGCGGGCAGGCAATGCTATGCGACGAAGTGGTTCGGGGGAGCAAGAAATTTCACGCGAACGAAGTCGCGGGCAGCAGCTAGTTTATAATAATTTAGAATATCAAAATACAAAGTTGATCATAATGTTGTGTACAATGACCTCTTAAGAGGTTGGTGGTGTAACAATAACCCTGTATACATTATCTAGGTAAGATATTAACCTGGATAGATAAATGTCAAGGATAGTAAGTAGGAACCTTAATTAGTATAATGAAGTTCAAGTAGTAGCTGGCAGCTGCGAAGGCAACTCCCCCGATTACAAAGCTTTTAGACTTCAAGGACATCAGAAGTATCTACAAGCTAATCTAATATTTCACTCAGATCCCTTATTGCGCAATTAAGGACGTACCTAATTAACAGCGTTACCTTATCTTTATCCTTACGTAAAGGATGTAATATAAAGAGCAACATCTATATCTGCAAAAGTGATTATGATGATTGTTTTTGCCAAAAACAGTGCTGTAGGTACATTTCCATAGACTATATTAACATCTAGGTTTACATTTTTTTAAATAAGACGCAAAGGGCACATTAATTTAGCTTAATGACCAGACAGAGACCGGACCGCGGTTACTAGTTTTTTTAAATCCATGGGAAACATAAAAAAAGTGATATAAAATTCTGAAAAAAATATTTGTCTTAATTCAGAATCTGGCGGATCGCTTTTACAAATACGATTAGTTTTACTTTGCTGCCTTATTTTTGATATAAAGGAAAAGGTAGTAAAATTGATTAGCGCAATTCGCCGAGTTTGTCGTGATACAATAAATAAAATAATTACTATGTTCATAGTATTAGTAAAATTTGAGGTATTCCTCGTAGCGCTCCCGTTTTGAAACGCTCCCGTCTAAGCGCTCCCGTTTTGTTCCTCCAAGCGCTCCCAAAAAGAGCGCTTCGAGGAACGATTAAAAATATTAAAAATTTATTTCCTCGAAGCGCTCCCATGATTAACTTTCGGATAGAGATGGGACTATACTAACTGAAATTATCGATAATAAGTAGAACACATTGTTATAATATACAACTAGCGGCCCGTCCCGGCTTCGCACGGGTTTGGTAATTTTTTTTTTTTTTGTTTTATTGTAAATCCTTTAGTCCACCAAATAGATGAATATAATCTACCGACATATGTACCTATTCATATTTTTTTATTGTTTAGAAAGCTCATGATTTCTCTCCATTATGTTTCCCATTACTACCCCCTTCCCCGCACACCTCAATGTTTTTTTTCGGAAGTTTTTCGTAGAAATAAGGCAATGAGGTGTCTATCGTTTACGTCAATGGTAGAAATGACTTTCCTTGTCCTAGGCGGGGCGAGAGAGTGTCAGACTCTTACTTACTAAAACCACCTACTGACTAAAATCACCTGCTCTAAGCCGGGATCCAGTAACGTATTGCGCTCAACGGTGATGCTACCTATGCGATTGATAAAATGGTTAAAACAATTTGTTCGCTTGGAGGAACAAAACGGGAGCGCTTAGATGGGAGCGTTTCAAAACGGGAGCGCTACGAGGAATACCTCTAAAATTTACATGGGACCACCGCGCAAGCTTCACACCAAATGAAAATATATTTTTTAAATCGGTCCACAATTGACGAATATATCGATGAACATACTTACATAAAAAAATTAAATGTAAGTACTTTTTATTAAATTTTTTATAGGTAACCACTTTTTCAACTTGGCATTTTTTAAATTCAAAGTTACGATAGTATTTATTAGGCCACATGAGCGGAACCGCGACCAAACCTAGTTATTGAAGTTAATATTAATAATTATCTAATAAAATACTCTTTCCAAAACGACTTCCCCAAAATTCTATCCCAATCACACGAGAGACGCAAAACGCCGCACAATTCCTTCGACCATTAAAATAAAGCAACCTCGCAGATGGGTCCTAAGATTACATTGACGGTGGGAACTAATATCAGGGGTGCACCCCCAGGGCTCAATTTTAAGGCGGGGCCCACCCCCCCGGGATAAGAACTGATCGCGGGGGGCCCAGAAACTTGGGCCCCACTTGGGGGTGCTAAGAACATTATTAAATTGGATGATGAGTATGTACTTTGTATGTGTGTGTGTGTAGTTTTGTATTAAGATGGGTCTGCCATGTTTGGATCGATAGTTTTGCGATGGAAGTATGTGACGGTTTGTTGTTTGTATTGAAACTATCACTCGTATAGACGTGTACAAGTGGTACGGACAGCAACAGAAGTCGGTTAACACTGCTACTTTTTGACATCATCTAAATTAACACAAAATGATATGATAACCTGTTTTTTAGCATTTCATTTATCAGATAAGAGTTAATTTTCTTTAAAATTTACATCTGTTCTGATTTTAATGAAGTATTTTTCTCAATAAATAACATTTAGAAAACATAAGTGTAAATCGACTTTTGTTGCTGACTGTACATAGTTTTATACCATAAAGTGGTAGTTTTTTTTGCTAATAGCCTTAAGTATTAAATAGCTTTTTGTCTTGTTTTTTGTTAATGCATAATGACGGTTCCTTAGTGGATAATAAGTACGAAAAATCATTGCTTCTATATCTACGAGTATTTTCTTGGTATGATCTGTATGGGTTTGTTAGCAGACCAATATGGTTCACCTCATGGAATATCGCTAGATATGATTGATCGAGGACGGTCCTAAAAATTAAAAAAGGGGACAAAACATATATCGTTGTTTGGCATCTATGTATACCTAAATAAATAAAAATCAATTGCCAAATATATGTAGAAAGGGCATCACTTCAGAACGGCTGTACCTATTTGGCTAATTATTTTTTTGTTGTGCTTGTAATTGTCAGGACAAGGTTTGTATGACAGATTTTTTTTGGAAAATTCACCGGAAAAGTCGGAAATTTGGATGGTATTTTTGACCAGACAACACGCATCCTAATGGTTTAGACACAGCAGTGTTGTCTGGAGATAGATACATGAAGTTCACCCGGGCAACGCCGGTCACGAACAGCTAGTTTTAAATAGTTTTGGTAGCCTCAGATTGAACGATCTTTTACACAAATAGATCCGTACTAAAAGTCATCCAATTTGACAAAAAATGAAGCAAAGAAGTCCTAGCTTTGCCTGCAAACAGGACCTTTTCCTTATCACACACATTCAAGGCCATTTACAGTTTCCAAATCACATTCATACTGCCCTCACGACCGAACCCAATCCTGCATAAACAAAGTGTTCAAAGGGAGAAAGGACAAATGACCCAATTTCCTTGAGTGTTCGCGTTCAACCTTCAACCGCCCGTGAACGGTACAACCGACCCCCTCGCGCCACAACTTTCGTTGCCCTACTTGTGAAAAAACGCGGAAAATCTCCTTTTGAACATTAGTTTGTACTTCGAATTGTTTGAAAGAAAGTTTTATTTGGTGGAGTGAAATGGTTGTTATATTTTTATGGTTGCTTTGCTTTCCTTTTGAGGGTTGATTAAGTTTAGTTGTTGGGCGACACGTGTATTGATTTTTATCCAACTTCAAAAAAGGAGTAGGTTCTCAATTCGGTTGTATTTTTTTTTTATGTTTGTTACCTCAGTACTCCGTCATTTATAATTCGGATTTGGAAAATTATTTTTTTATTTGAAAGGATATACTTACTTATTACTATTGTATTGTGTGTATATGTAACGTATAAACGCATTGATTATGTATTGTAGTTTGTTCAACTCCATGGAGTGTGCCAATGATAATCGTTATTGGTATTAAATTGTCCGACGTCACCGCAGCGCACTTCAAAAGCAGCCAACAAAACGCACTGCTAAAATCTCATTTCAATTTTTTTTTTCAGATCTCTCTCAGGACTTATCATATTCAAATGGACACAAGCTTTTAACACGAATAAAAGTTCCAAATTCATATCTTATCACCTTCTCAAATTCTCACCGTACTTTGAGCAGCAACACAACTACTTGAAATCAAAATAATTAATTAAATTATCTCACGCAAAGTTTCAAATTCAGCCCGTTACCGTCTAAGGGTTAAGGGTCTCGGGAGCCCTAAAGAATGGTAGCAATCTTGTGGTAATTCTACCCGGCCGGGGTGTGCCTACAAACTATCGCTTTTATGTACTCTTTGTCTATGTATATGTATGTACCTATAGCTTGTGTATGTATAGGTAGGTATGTGTGTATGCATGTGTGTTGTGTTTGTTTAAAATTGAGATTGGGCTTTGTTGTGAAGGAGATGATTGTGATACGATGAAGTTTAAGGGGTTTATTTGATGATATACAGGGTGTCAGGGATATCGACGCTCAACATGTTACCATGGATTCAGTGCATTGAAATTTTTCGTCGATTATTAAAAAAAATAAAAAATAAGTAGGTACCTATGTGTTAAAATTACAAATTAACAATTTTCGGACGTTTTCCTCTACTTGTGCTGTGAGACCTTGCTTCTTATCCGACACGCACTTAGCCGGTTTTTTAATTTCTGAAAGCGCCGAGTTTTTTTTGGAACTCTCTTTCATTTAATCCAAAATAAGTAAAGACAAAATTCTCTTCCTTCTAATACGCAAGCAAAGCCACGTCAAAAGATAGTGCGTACGTAATGAATGAGCGTGAAGTAAGCATATACAGGGTGTTTGCAGAGGAGCGCTCTCATTAAAACTTGCATGGCTTCGATAGCGCTGCCTACCTATTTATATTTATTAGTGTATTGATTCTCTGACGTGGAGGCAAAAGGTGTTTGTAGTTTGTACATGAGATAAGTGATGATATATTCAAAACTAGATGTCAAAGATAAGGACATGTGACTTCACCAGTACCTACCTATAATCTTTCCAACCGTTCAATTTTACTTTAGCGTCCATGAAGTATTGCATTTTCAGTCTATGGTTGCCTGTCAATATATAAGGAACTTCATAGGTGTGCATATTATGTCAAAGAGAAATAAATGGTTGGGATTGAGTAGGTATAATAAGTAACTATGTGATCTATAGTCGAGAAAAAGAGAGAAAAAGATATTAACGTCAGTTAATCTAGAAACCTAATACTTGATTAACTTTTTTGGCTTTTTCGCAGTCTATACAGGGTTATTGGTAAAACACCGACAATTGTACTCATCATTATAAACCACTTTTACTATGGAACCAAACCTGAAACCGCGAAAAAAAAATCAACTGTTCAGTAACTACATTTATACCATTCCCCCTCTTAAAAGCTTATTTTATTCACTGAAAACAGTGAATAAAAAAACCGGTCAAGTGCGAGTCGGACTCGCGCACGAAGGGTTCCGTACCATATTATATGTTTAACAATCGCAAAGATAACTTTTTACTTATTTTATAATGATACTGTGAATTACAAGGTTATTTTTTGCAGTTGCAGAAAATCACCCATGTTTAAACAAAATACCTTATGAATCGCCGTTTTCAGTATTGTTGATTAAATACAGTATTCATGGTACTTACATGGTATAAAGAAGTTTCAAATTCCTAATTTGTTGAATTGTTGCGCTAGAGCTTGTACAAAAATGGTCTAAAATTTACAACTTTTGCGGGCCCCTATTTCTTAATTTTAAAAGATAAAAAAATATTTTGTACTCTACTCAATGAGTTCTAGACGATGACACCCCACATAACACATAATCAGCCTATAATGGTCCCACTGCTGGGACACAGGCCTCCTCTCGGTGAGAGGGAGTGGGCCGTAATCCACCACGCGGGCCCAGTGCGGGTTGGTAGATGTCACATGTCTTCGAATTTTTGGTTCTAGGACATGCCGGTTTCCTCACGATGTTTTCCTTCACTGTTTTGAGAGCAGCGGTGATGAAGTAATGACATGACACCCCACATGCTAGATTAAAAATTTTATTTTTTTTTTCAAAATGAAAAGTTTGTTGTAATCCATTAAATTTTTAACTTTGTTTTATTTTTATTATTTGTTGTTATAGCCGTAATAGACAGCGGAGGCTTAGTAAGTTTGTACTGGGCTGTACGTGGTTGTCTGATTTCATGGATTTTAATTTTCTTGCGCGGTACCCTAATTATTTTTCTAAAATAAAAATAGCCTAAGTTACTCCTTAAAACATCAGCTATAGGTATGCCGTCAAAATCGGTGAAAATTCGTTTGGCAAGTTTCCTAACTTGACTCAAATTACCATTTTTTTAATCGGACTGCGCTTTAAAATTCTTCTATACAAACTTTAACATCCCTAAACCTCATTTGAGGCGTAGTTTTGAAAAACTAATAATGACAAACATTATTACTTACTTATGCAAGTATTTGTGCTAAGTTTCAAGTTCATTAACCAAATTAATAAGATTTTTCATATAAACTGTATCTCTGTTTTCACGAACACAGATACCTAAAGAATTTCAAAAATCGTCTGGTATGTTTCCATAACTTGACTCAAACATTATTTACACCAATTTTAGAGTTAATCAAGCCCCCAATAAAATCCTCCGCTATAAAATTTACTTTTCACCCCTTAGCGGTAGATTTTTGGAAAACCCTAATACACGTTAGTCTTAATTTTTGGTCTGAAGTATAAAAACTGAGTTTTGAGTTAATCGGACCGCGTGTTAAAGCTCCTCCATACAAACTTTGACACCCCAATCCCTCCTTAGGGGGTAGTTTAGGAAAACTAAAAATGATAAACTTTATAATTTACTTAGATGAATATTCGTGCTAAGTTTTAAGTCTATTAACTCAAGGGATAGGATTTTTCATACAAACTTTCATCCCCTGTTTTACCCCCCTAGGGATGGAATTTCCAAAATTCCTTCCTTAGTGGATATTTACACTATATAAGGTACCTATGTGCAAAATTTCAAGTCTCTAGGTCCATTGGTTTGGGCTATGCGTTGGTATATTAGTCAGTGATTCAGTCAGGACTTTGATTTTTTTTATGTTATAGATTTACCATGTTATTTTAAGACCACAGACTTCTTATAGGTTTTCCTGTAATCTACAGGTATAGAACTATTTTCTATATTTTTTCCAAAATTTTAGTCTCAGTAGTTTCGGAGATAAGGGGGGGGGAATTGTCAATTTTCGTCTATTTTCTTAAATAACTTTAAAACAATAAATTTTAAAATTATAAAAAAAAAATATTTGAGACCCTCATACTAAGCCCTTTCATTTGATATGTCACTCGGTACAGTTTACAAAACTTTTTTTTTTAATTTTCTTATTTTTCCCCTAAAAGTGACTCTCATATTCAAAATTCATATATTTACTTTAGCTGTACGTGTTTGGGTCACAGAAATCCATATGTGTACCAAATTTTAACTTAATCGGTCCATTAGATTCGGAGCAAAAGGGCTGTGACAGACGGACAGACGGACAGACAGACAGACACACGAGTGATCCTATAAGGGTTCCGTTTTTTCCTTTTGAGGTACGGAACCCTAAAAAGCACTTTTACTCACTGTTTTGATGTTTGAAAATGGAACACACCAATGTATTCGACCACAGATTTAGAGTACCTAGGCTAGATGCGGCATGTTATTAGATAGTATGTAAACCGAACGTGTCATCTTTTTTTTACCTACGATAACTTCACCCCAGCCATTTAGTGATGTCCTCAACGTAAACAGAATTCTTTCAATCGCTAAGCATCACTGAGCTAACAGACTTTTTTTAGTACGAACAGACGAACATGCAGGGCACGCTTGGTCGTGGCTTGCCGTATCTAGTGTAAGTGTAATCTTTGTATTCGACCTATATTGATGTGTTCTAAATTCAATTTGATTGGTCGACATTTTCGACATGGAGTTTAGCATTAGAATAAAAACTGTTTTGTGTTCTTTGCTGTCCTTAGTAAATTGGCGCTATTTTGAATACTGTAAGTTGTACGAACACAAAGTTTAGTGTTACTTTAATCTTTAATTTTGTGTTTGTTTAATGTTGTTCTAATCGATTCAAAATGCATTCTAGTGATGAAGATGTGTTAACACCTGAGTTTATGAAAGAGGGCGGCCGATATAGTGGAAAACTTGC
Source organism: Cosmia trapezina (assembly GCA_905163495.3). Taxonomy (NCBI): domain Eukaryota; kingdom Metazoa; phylum Arthropoda; class Insecta; order Lepidoptera; family Noctuidae; genus Cosmia; species Cosmia trapezina. The sequence goes on from LR991035.1 coordinate 8,039,449, forward strand.
TACCCAAAAAATCACGGCTAGTTTATATCGAAGCCAATTTAACTTTCCTTTTTCTACATTATACGTCTATTTTCACTTAAATCTTTCTTTTTCTCATGGTCATGGTATAAAGTATAGTATGCAACTCTTGAATAAAACGGATTTATATCGTGGGCCATGATTCACTCGCGTCGCTCAGGATTCTAACACTTGAATCACTCGCTACGCTCGTGATTCAATCATCATGAATCACTCCCTACGGTCGTGATTCAATCGCTAAAATCCTTCACTAGCTCGTGATTCATCTATGGCCCTCGCTTTAAATCCGTCCTTTATTCACTAATTGCATAATATACTATTATCTACATCAAACACGTCAAAATGAACAGCAGATTTTTTTTCACGATTTCAGGTTTGGTCCCCTAATGAAAGTTGTTCATAATTATGTGTACAATGACCCTTAAGAGGTTGTTAGTGTTTTAAAAATAACCCCGTTTATAAAAATCTTTTTAAACAAATTAGATGACAAGGATCCTAAATTAAAAATTAAAGCTGGTTTGCTATAAGTAATTTCAAATGTATTATTTTCACTGCAACTTCAGAGTATCTAAGAGAAGCAGTTTTTCAGAAGTTTAATAAATATCAACTCTAAAGTTGTTAAAAAATTTGATTTACTATTTTGAAAACATAAATACGAGAAGGGGAAAGCCGTGCGTTATTAAACCTTGCAAGGCTTCGATACGCGGTCGTTGCGTGGCATCTATTTAAACTATTTTACTTTAGGGTGAACCTTAATTGAGAAAATCTGTAGGGAAGCCAATATTTAGAAGATGCTTATCAGTTCTAGCAACCATTTGCATTGATGCTCCCACTGCTGGGACATAGGCCTCCTCTCGGTGAGAGGGAGTGGGCTGTAATCCACCACGCGGGCCCAGTGCGGGTTGGTAGATGTCACATGTCTTCGAATTTTTGGTTCTAGGACTTGCCGGTTTCCTCACGATGTTTTCCTTCACCGTTTTGAGAGCAGTGGTGATGAAACTTACACAAAGTAAAGCGCCTGTCTGAGATCGAACCTACGACCTACAACTTGTAAGTCGCGGCCGTTACCACTGGGTCACTGCTCCGTATTAAAATAATAAATGATGTTCTAAGTGACAAATGATTTTATTTTTGTAAATAGGTTTGTACAAACACTTTTAAAACCAAAACTCTAGAAAAACTAAAAACTAGAAAAAAAAACGTAGAAACGAAAAAACTAGACAACTAACAACAAAAAAAAAACTAAAAACAAAAACTAAATACCAAAAACACAAAAAAAAAAACAAAAAAAAAACACAAAAAAAAACAATAAAAAAACACAAAACTAGAAAAACAAAAAAAAACTAGAAACACTAACTAACAGCTAGATGAGGTCAGAGTTTCCTATCGAGAAGAAAAGGCGAAACAAACTCAGAGGTCACAGTCTCTTTTAAAGTCCAGACACAATCTTGGTCAGATCATGTAAGGACCATGTAGATTAGTGTCTGAGATGGTATATTGAGGAATGAACCACGTAGATTTGAGTGGACCTGTCCATCAGTGCACAGTGACGTCATACATCAAGTAACATAACATCCCGCCTGTAATCCTCGAAGGGTTGGACAGAGGTGTACCTATACAGTACACAGGACCTACATTTCGCCAGTTGTCTAAGGTAGAACACGAAATAATTTTTTTTTCCCGATTTTTGTAATTTGCAGTTCCGTGCCTCGGAAAGCACGTTAAGCCGTTGGTCCTGGCTGTTATTCGTAGATCTTTGAAAGTCGTTACGGATCGTCAGAAGCCCGAGAGTCTGACAACCAGTCTTACCAAGGAGTATCGTATTACCCAGTAACTGCGTTGTGGAGGTCAGAGGGGCAATTCTCGTAATTTTAAGAACGTTCGCATTCTAATCTCCAGTTGCAATCTGTCAAAAAAAACTCTAATTTCCCTACATTTTTGACATTGATTGTCGCTGAGATGACACTGCGACTTGAATTTGAACGTTTTTTAAATAAGAGAATTGGCCTTCTGATAGGCAGTCGCTCCATGTAAAATACGAGAGCGAGAGTGCATGCTGCGAGGCTGTCACCTCCTTTTGGGAAGCAGTAATGTTCGCGAAGGAGGAGGCGGAACGCGTGAGGGAGAGACAACCTCACGCCCTCAGTCACTGCAGGAGACGCCCTGGGCGGCGGGAATCGAGAGCCGATTCGAGAAAAAAATAAAAAAAACCGGTCATGAGCGAGTCGGACTCGCGCTCCGAGGGTTCCGTTCCGATTTGTCATAAAGTGTGCTATTTAGAGACATCGTTTTATTTTTCCTGTAAATTTTACATAAACTTCTATCACATGTATATAATAATTTCAGATTTTTCGCTTTGCAAACTTCGGAAATAAGGGGTGGGGACGGTATTTTTTCTACCTTTTTTATCAAAAGTCGAAAACTACGCGGGCTAAAAAAAAGAAAAAAAAAATGTTTGTGAATGTGCAAACAGCGTTCTTTCATATGATACCCCATATGCTCTAGTACCCCTACTTTGAATTTTTGAGACTCTCAGTCCCTGTTGCAAAAAAAAATAATATTTTTATTTCTTTCTTATTTGCAAAATAATTGGGTAAACGTTATCTAAAACTGTTCCAAATTTCAAGTTGATAGCATTAGTAGTTCTTGAGATATCCAGCTGTGACAGACAAACAGACAGACTGAGTCACACCATAAGGGTTCCTTTTTTACCATTTTGGTACGGAACCCTAAAAAGTGTCTGGGTGTATGCTGATTAAATAATGATTCGCGACCGTAAGTATTTACAGAATTATAATCATTACAACAAGTAATACAATTCCTTATTAGGTTAGTATAATCCTCTCTCCTCTCTGTTAGGCTAATATGAAATTAGAGATCAATGATTATAGGTATATCTACTACTATAAATACTTGATTGATTCGTGACAGCCGCGAATATTCAGATCAATTCATTAATCATAATCAGATCAACATACAACCTACTGACCTACAAATTGCAGAAAACGTAAGAAAAATTAAATTTCGCGGGCTTCATCCATACACCACCGCACTCCACACCAAACACACACTCTTCACACTTCACACTCACACAAATACGAACGATGATTTATGTAAAATTGTTATCTTAATTTTCTCTTATCATGTAAGTAATAACTATTTTAAGCTTAATTGAAACGATGTATATTATGGCATAAAATCCATAACCTACCTACTGATTGTAAGAAGACACTGCCTCCTGTAACACAGGTGTTGTTACCTAGCGCAGGACCCATGGCTTTACTTTACTTGTGCACCTCTTTTTATGCCAATAAAGAATTTATTTTATTTAGCCTGGCGTTTTCGCCTTAAAGAATACATCGGCTGAAACATTATTGTATCTAACTTGCTGTCAAATCAATCTCAAGACTTGTTTGGGCGTTATTATGAGAGTCAACCAATCACAAACCAAGAGATTTTACAGTAGATTTACTTGTAGGAGTGCTCAAATTGATACTAGGGGAAAAACAAAAGATGAACTAACATTTGTACACCAATACCACAGAATAATGAAGACACAGTAGTTGAGATAATAATTTATTTAGAATAACACAGAGTTACATACTCGTTCATTGCACAAAATAAAATAAAAATATACAAAAACAAATGTAGGTATTTCTGTCTCACGACATCTGGCTGTCACTAAATTATTCCTACTCCATCTTCACATTGAAAGGCCCTGACATGTTTTCGCGTGCCTCTTACTCTCATTGAAACTGCTCTTATTTAACTGAGATTTGTATTTTCATTTTCAGCCAGTACACTATTTGAGAATATATACTTACCTACGTTTCCCGTTTTTTTTTTTTTGGTTTTATCCTTGAATTAATTACCTACGGCCGCTAGGTAGATAAATAAGCGTCCGTCTGTGGTAACTGTCACGCACTCGAACTGTTGTCTACTGGTATATACTGAGATTTCGAAACCCGTTGTTTCGACCGTTTTCTATGAAGATGTAATACTGCTTACTTTATTATACTGTGCCAACACATAACATAATTGCTTAAAACACGTAGTACCACTCTCTCGTACATATCTTGTATACAGTGTGACTGGTTAAACGAGGGACATACTAAAGAATATTATAATTTTCCTATATAGCTTCTGCCCGGGACTTCGTCCGCAGAAAATTTCTTGTTTAAACATAAAATATATCCTGACACTCATCAATACTGTAGCTTGCCATTAGTGAAATAATTTTTGGAATCGGATCAGTAGTTCCGAAGATTACCACCAACATATAAAGTTTACCTCTTTATGGACTCTTTATGGAGACTGGACCCCACGACACAGGGAATCCTAGTGTGGGGTACAGAGAATTTGTAAAAATCTAACACCTAAGGTCACCTGATATTATTATCTGATACTAGATTATTATTTTTTTAATTATTGTACCGTGTTTTTCTGAACTGAATAAAGTTTATTTATTTATAATATTAGTATTAGATTATCACATGTGACAAGAAATTTAAGAAAAATAGATACTTTTAAGTAAAGAAGAAAACATATAAGGAAAATTATTGTAATAAGATTCTCAAAGTGTGCATTTACGCGGGCTAACTCACCGAAATAAAAGAGCCGCATACATAATAAAAATCATCCGCAAAACAGCGAGTGTCTAATTGATTCATCATCCGCCTAGCGTTTTCTCAACTATGTTGGGGTCGGCTTCCAGTCTAATCGGAAGCAGCTGAATACTACTATACAGGCAAATGGAGTAATTGTCGAATTGAGTAAAATATTAAAAATTTTATTTACATAATTGGAAAGAGAATCAAATAAAGAATACTTACTCTTTTATTATGTCCCTCGTATAACAAGTCACACTGTATATTCGCTCACGTAACTTGTATATGTACGTGAAATATTAGCTAAAGTTCGGCCGGCAGTTAAGAGTTTCGATGAAATATGTCTTGGGGTGGCACGGGGGGGTTAAGGACGTAGCCTTAAGCCAGCCTCAGGTCGATAGGAACTTATTAAAGGGGCGGGAGAGGGTTGAGTCGTAGTTTGGGTCGAGTACTAGAAGTTGGGACGTGTTTTGATGATTATTACTAGGTTTCGGGTAGGTTGAGGTTTTTATGTAGATTTATATTTAATGTTGAGGGACTTTAAATGGAGATAACGTTTAATGGAGAACGTTATGTGTTACAAAGCCTATACGAACGTTTATTCCTTTTCTTTATTATAAATATATTTTCATGTTTCGTTACGCGGTGGTCGTCAGAACGATTGGTATAAACTAAGTACACAATGGTCAATGAAATTGAGCCACATGCATCTCAGAAATTCAGAACTAATTTTCTAGCCGGTTTCCGGTGTTTACTTACGTCAGTCGCTTTGCAAAACGCTCCTCGGTTTTATGTAAAAAGTGTGCATATTTATTGAGATCTACTTACAAAAGTGTCGTTCTAAAGGTTATTCGTGTGAATGTGCATTGAATTACAACAGAAAAACAACAAAAACACCCTAATAAAGTGTATATGGAACATAAAACATTAAGATAAAGTTGAGGTTATCTGTCAAAGCAGTAAACCATAGTAAATATAGAAGTTACTTCATTTCATACCAACCTAATAACAAAAAGCTGCGTTCGGAAACATAAAACTTAACAGCTCTGCGTTTGGTTACTGCAAGATGTCTACACAACTGTCACCTGAGATGTCACTGCTTTTGACAAAAATGACAGAACAACTTAACCTCCAAACAAACACAATAACAGAAAATATCACCGCAGCTATATTGCAGAAGGTTGACGAAAAAATTAAACCTATTATAGAAGAAAATGTGAAACTAAAAAACGAAGTTGAGAAATTAAGTAGAAAAATCGAAAGCCTTGAGCTGAATGGAAGGAGGAACAACGTAATAATCCATGGGGTCCCAGAACTGAACGAAGAAAAACAAGACGATTTGATAACCTTGGTAACATCTACACTAATGGATATAGAGGTTCAAATTAACCAAGGAGAAATCAATAGGGTCCAGAGACTGGGCAAGAAAAGTAACGAAGACGGTAAGATAAGACCAATTCTTCTTGCTACCACGACCCTGGGCAAAAAGATCCAAATTCTGAAAAACAAAAAGAAAATGAAACCTAATACGTATATTACGCATGATTTGCCCAAAGACACATATTTAAAGAACAAAGAAAAAAGAAACAAGGAGAGTAAAGATAACGAAAAAAGGAAAAGATCTGATACTCCGTGTCCCATGAACGAAAATGGTAACACAGAAAACGACCCAAAAGTGAAAAAATTGGATGCCTTTCAGTATTTACGAGGGAGATCAATCTCATTCTCGGGCAAGGCCACACACAGAAATTAGACATCGAACATCACAAACCGGACAACCACAGCAACACGAAAAACAAATAACAACAAAATGTCTCCCAATACGGCTGGTCCCCGCGGGAGAACTAGACCACCACCCTCTAACTAAAAGATGTCAATTATTTAACATTGCAACACTAAACACAAGAACTCTCAGGACACCTGAAACTTTGATGGAACTAAATAAGGCTCTAGAAGATATAAAATTTGACATACTGGGCATGAGTGAAATGAGAAGACTGGGAGAAAAAATTGAAGAATATACAGATTATATACTGTATCAAAAAGGTGAAACAGCCGGCCAGAGAGGAGTAGGATTTTTGATTAAATTGTACCTAAAACAACATATACAAGAATTTATTGGAATTTCAGATAGATTAGCAGTACTTAACATTAAACTGCCGGGCTATAAGAAACTATGGTCAATTATACAAGTATATGCTCCAACTGAGCAAGCAGAATTGTCAGTGTTAGAGTCGTTTTATGAAGAGATGTCATTAGCAATAAAAAACAACTCGGATAAATTTATTATCCTAATGGGGGATTTTAATGCACAAGTAGGGACTAGAAAAAATAACGAAGAATATGTTCTTGGAAAATTTGGATATGGTAAGAGAAGTTGCAACGGCCAGAAACTTGTTGAATTTCTTATGGAACATAATTTAACTCTACTGAATTCAATTTTCAAGAAAAACAACAAAAACAAATGGACTTGGATTTCACCCGATGGGTCGTATAAAAATGAAATTGACTATATAATAAGCAATCACCCCAGAGCATTCACAGACACTGACGTCATATGTAAGCTGAACTTTAACACAAACCACCGCATGGTACGCAGCTCCTTAAGAAAGTGCCCTATTAGAACTTCACGAAACTACATAAACACCAACCGGTTTGACCAACCAAGAGATCTACAAAACGAAAATAGTTCAAAGTGTATAGAAGAAATAAAAAACAATACTACAACAAAGGATTCAACTGCAACACAGAAATATAATATACTAGAGAAACAAATACAAAACCATTTGATCAATAACAGGAAAGAAAAAAGTAACAAATACCAACTTAGTGACCAAACTTTGCAACTTATAAACGAAAGGAAAGAACTGATAAAGAATCAGATAAAGAAAGAAAACATAAAATTGATAACAGAAACAAGTAAAAAAGTAAAAGCAAGCATCAGAAGGGACCGTAAAGTCAAAAGACTACAAACCCTAGAATACCATATACAAAGAACCGGCGGTGTCAAAAAAGCATTAAAGGAACTACGGGAGGCAGGAAAAGAATGGATACCAAGACTTAAAAGGAGGTCAAAGATCACTACACAGAGGAAGAACATCAAAGAACTAGCAACAGACTTCTACCGACATCTTTACGCAAAACAAACACCAAACGAAGTACGAAATGAAGATACCGAATCAATATTCGAAGCCACTCTAGAACCAGTCCCTTCAATTTTACCAGAAGAAATAGAGAAAGCAATAAGGAGTCAAAAGGCCGGAAAATCTCCCGGACCAGACAAAATCACAAATGAGCTGCTGCGGGGATCAATGGAAGAACTGATACCTATTCTAACTCAAATATTCAACGAAATTCTGAGGAGTGGTGACATCCCTGAGAGATGGGCAAAATCTCACATCATCTTAATACACAAGAAAGGCGACAAAGAGGATATTGAAAATTACAGACCAATAAGCCTGATGTCAAATGTGTATAAGGTATTTGCAAAGGTCATACTGGATAGAATAAGCCCAATATTGGATGAACAACAGCCGGTTGAACAGGCAGGTTTCAGGAAAGGGTTTTCGACTATTGACCATATCCATACAGTCAAACAAGTCATCGAAAAATATAAAGAATATAATAAAATCATATATATTGCCTTCATTGACTACGCAAAGGCTTTCGATAGCCTAAGCCACAAATACATATGGGAAACTCTAGAGCAACAGGGAATACCAGCAGCATACATCAACATCATTCGAACCATTTATGCCAACAGTAAGGCTAGAATTCAATTGGAGTCTCTCGGAAACGAATTCCACATAGAAAGAGGTGTTAGGCAAGGTGACCCACTATCTCCAAAATTGTTCTCTGCCGTTTTGGAAAACATCTTTCGCAACTTGAACTGGGAAGAGTTAGGTCTGAACATAAATGGGTCGAAAATGAACCACCTCAGATTTGCCGACGACTAGTGTTGTTCGAAGAAATACCAGAAAACTTGCAATTCATGTTGCAAAGTTTGAGCGAAGAAAGCGAAAAAATTGGTCTAAAAATAAATTACAGCAAAACAAAACTAATGACTAACTCGGCAAAAGTAGAGATAAAAATAAAGGAAGAACATTTGGCATATGTGGAGGACTACATATATCTTGGTCAAGTCATCTCTACCAAAGACCAAATTAGCCAGGAAATAAATATGAGGATTGCAATTGGTTGGAAAAAATACTGGGCCCTTAAGGAGATAATGAAGTGTAAAGACCTAGGCATGGCAATAAAAAGGAAGACTTTTAATTCATGTATACTCCCATGTTTAACTTATGGGTGTGAGACATGGGCACTCACCAAATCTCTCAGAGAAAAGCTTGCCAAGTGTCAAAGAGCAATGGAGAGAAGCATGACAGGTTCAAAAAGACAGGATAGAATAAGAAACACAGATCTACGGTCCAAAACAAAACTAACCGATATCCTAACAAGAATCGACCAACAGAAGTGGAGGTGGACAGGCCACATGATGCGAGACACTAAAGAAAAGTGGAGCAGAGTAGTGACAGAGTGGTATCCAAGGGATGGCAAAAGAAATCAGGGAAGACAGCTTACCCGATGGGAGGATGAAATAAAGCTGACAGCAGGTCCAAACTGGAGGAGGGTATCTCGTGACAGACGACAATGGAAATTGTTAGAGGAGGCCTATGCCATGAGGCACACCGAAATTAGGGACATTTTGTGATTTTTTGTAAAATATTATTGTAAATTTAGCTTTATAGTTTCGGAATAAAAGGCTTTTTTATTTTTTTTTTTTTTATTTATTTTATTTTATATGTCTTGGGGTGGCACGGGGGGGTTAAGGACGTAGCCTTAAGCCAGCCTCAGGTCGATAGGAACTTATTAAAGGGGCGGGAGAGGGTTGAGTCGTAGTTTGGGTCGAGTACTAGAAGTTGGGACGTGTTTTGATGATTATTACTAGGTTTCGGGTAGGTTGAGGTTTTTATGTAGATTTATATTTAATGTTGAGGGACTTTAAATGGAGATAACGTTTAATGGAGAACGTTATGTGTTACAAAGCCTATACGAACGTTTATTCCTTTTCTTTATTATAAATATATTTTCATGTTTCGTTACGCGGTGGTCGTCAGAACGATTGGTATAAACTAAGTACACAATGGTCAATGAAATTGAGCCACATGCATCTCAGAAATTCAGAACTAATTTTCTACGGTTTCAATGTTTTCTTGACAAACATGTTACGGTTAATAAAGCCATTTTCTCACCTGGGTCTTATGTGGGTATTATTAGAATGTTAGCAAGGAGAATTATCTGCAGTTTCGCTGGAAATATGTACCTAAGTAATCATGGTAAGTCCGGCGCTGGGATAAAACCGTATAAATGAAATTCCTGGCTAATTTTATAATATTTTTTAAGGGGACACAAGACCTAAAGTGCGGTCACTGTCGGACTACATAGAAAAGAAAGAGAAACGTGATGACTCAACGCTGGTAATTAATTGTAAAATAATACTATGACGCAATTATCTATTTACAAAAATCTATTGATTGAACTAAAAAATTAAACACTATGACGTTAGTATGTTGCTTGTAGAATAATCTGAAAAAAAAGTCAGAATTATTGCATGTAAATTAGTGTGGTTTTTGATCGTGATTTTTTCTGTCGTATCAAATTAGTTGTATAGGTATTATGTTTTCAACACACTATCTAACTAGCATTCCTGAAGAATATCATCTATTTTGCTGATTTTATTTACTGCTGTGGATCATATAGGTACTTTTAGGCATTATAAAACTGGCGTTTAGGTTCTGATAACCCCTTAAGGTGGAACTAGTCGATATTTTTTCCATACAAATTTCGGGAGGATATTAATCCACTGTTTGACGTTGTGCATTCAAAGTTAAACATGATATCGTTTTGTCTCATTATTAATGTTGTTTGTGCGGAAACATAATACTAAAATAAAAAGCAATTAAGAAGTTATGAGCCAACAAAGATTCATTTTTCTTGCAAATTTAATGCAACTTTGAGCGTAAATAAGTAATAAAAGATGTGTAAAATCTCTAAAACAAGTCGGCACAGACAAAGCTCAATTATTGAAGAGTTCAATAATTTTTATTTGTAATTGATTTATGCCGTGGTATTTTCATGGATCTCAATTTTCCAAAGGACTTTTCGTAAAGTTTAACGCGCTCGTTTTACTATAACTGACGACACGGTTGGCGCAGTGGTTGAGCGATTGACTGCTGCGCAGCATGTCGCGGGTTTGATTCCCGCACGGAACAAATATTTGTACGACCTCCAAGTATTTGTTCCGAGTCTGGGTGTTTTTTTATCTATAATATGTATGATTTACAAAAAAAAAATGTATATAAGTAGTTTATCAGCCGTCTCGTTACCATAACACAAGCATTAGGTTGCTTAGCTTGGGACTAGATGGCGTTGTGTGAAATGTCCAAGGATATTTATTTATTATTTATTTATTTATAACTAGTTTTCCTTTACTAACTATTTATTACTTTACTAGCGTATAACTGCTTATGAGCATGACTGATACTATCTCTTTCGGACACGATTTCAGATGAGACAGTGTATTTTTGGCCTCACCCACCAGTGAGTTCGAGCTCGCGACTAGTTCAACCTTAATGCTAACAACTACTCTACTTTTGCATAGAAAAATCTTCAGTCTTCGGATCACTAACATCGCTGGATGTGAATTGCCTCACATATCAATATTCAAAGTATATATCTTGAACAGAAACATGTTTTCCACACCGTTACCGAATCATTATTAGCTGTACTGGCGGAAACTAGCGCTCTAAGTAAACTCGTTAGTGGCTGCGGTAATTTGTTGGTCAGCAACCGCGACGCTACCGAATAATGTTCACAACAATTTGTAATAATTTTAATTTTTAGAATAGAATAGAATAGAATATACAGGCTGTAAGTGTAAACAGTGGCAATCTTTTAAGGGGTCATTGTACATACTCATCATTATGAACAACTTCGACCTGAAATCGCGAAAAAAAAATCAGCTGTTCAGTACATTTATGTTCGCATAATTCATCAAAATGTATGGACCAGCTGATTTTTTTTTCGCGATTTTATTTTTGGTCCCATGGTAAAAGTTGTTCATAAGGATGACTGACGCCTTAAAAAATTGCTACTGTTTACACTTACACCCTGACCCCTGTAATTAACACATTTTGTCCTCCATTCTGTCGTATCAATATCGGTGTCTATGGTCCGCTAATAACTATTAATTAACCATTACAAAGTGCGCAACAAAAACTTAAATTCAAACCTGCACATATTTCATGACTTGGGTGGTATTCGAAAAAAAATACTTGACAATTATCATTTAGTCTAAATGTTTATGAACCGCTCAAATATCCGGGGAACTGTCGTCCTTGACGCCATTTCAATTACACACCGAGCTAAACCACGCTTCAATTCAATTATATTCTTTAACAAACCGTATTATTAAAAAAAATCTCGAAAATTCTCGATTCATAAAAACTTATAGATTGTTGTGTATGTGTGTTAACGTATGTGTGCGTGGCTGCGCTCACGCCAGGTTAACAGTGATGAATAAAGCAGTACGTCCATAGCTATTGCGTGTGTCACTTGTCACCCTTCCAACCCATCTACGCGTACTCAACAGTGGCGACGAGGATTTACCCACACATCAAAATAAAATCAGAAAATGAACAGTATCGGCATTTTGTCTACATTCGATCACAGCGTACAGGAATGGAAGTCATACAAAGGCCGAATTACACAATAGTTCATTGCAAATGACATCGTTCCCAAGAAAGATGAAGCCGGAGCCAAGAGACGGGCGATCCTGCTCAGCGCACTTAGCGACGGTACTTATAAGTTGGCAGCGGATCTGGGCCTGCCAAAGGACATTCAGGAAGTACCGTATGACGCCATAGTGCAGTTGTTACATGAGCATTTTCTACCAAAGATATGCGGCTTCAGCGAGCGTTACAATTTTTACGCAGCAGTACAGCAGCAGGGGGAGACTTACACGCAATGGGCGTCAAGGCTACGAGGACTTACGGCACATTGTAAGTTTAGTAACGTCGAGGAAGCGTTACGAGATCGGTTCGTGATGGGCATGGCAGCAGGGCATGAACGAGAAAAGCTGTTCGCGCAAGACATCGGCAAGCTGACCCTAGCCAGGGCGGTGGAGCTGGCGGAGAGCGCGCGGTGTGCGCGAGCGGGCGCCACCACTACTTCGGCTGTCCTAGCGCAGCAGACGCCAGTGTTCAAGATCGCCAAGGAAGTAAATATTGCTAAAACCATTAGTGCCGGTAAACCGCCGCGCAGTAGTGCCGGGATACTAAGACGGTGTGTGTGTACCTACACACATAAATAACCTACCTAATTAAATATTTTTATTGTTTTAAAAAAAATCTTTAGGGTGCAGTTTATAAACCTATATATCGTGTGTACATGCGACAGATAAACATATTTTATTTCTTTCTTTTTTTTAAAGATTACAAAATTTGCAAGTAAGTACAAGTAGTTCATCTTTGTTCACCTGAGTGCAATACACTGAACATTACTCTAGCTAGAGCCTAGCAGATTATTCTAGAGTACCTATACTGTATACTAGAGTGTACTAGGCTAGGATAATTGAGTGTACTACTCATTATTAGTTCTTAGACCGTTTCGTGGAAGCCGACGAGGTCGTTAGCGGACATGGCAATTTGTCCGTAGTTTGAACCAAGCTTCGGTTCACAAGCCCGTTGAGATACAAGTTTTTAATTTCAGTGTTGTGTTTTGTTTCTTGGTAAGTAATTTTTCTTTTTTTAAATAAATTTTGTGTAAAATTATTGATTTAAGAACGTCTTACAAAGTTTTGTCGTTTTTATATTTACTGAAATTAATATCTTGCCAAAACGTACACGTTTTAAATATATTTCTAGTTATGTATCGGTGGTCTTTAAAAACAAATCAATAAGCTATTATCCAAATTACACAATTATTATTATGCTAATCACTTTTTTTTAACGTCAAAATACCTCAAGACAGTCCCCTTAGGTACCTACTTTCTAGTGTTTTAAATGTTATAGAAGAGATGAGAGCGCCTATTGTAAGAAATTTTGTAAAATCCAGATGTAAAGAGACGAGTCTATCGTCTCGCGCGATATTAGGTATTGGGTGTTTCGCCATTATTCTTATCAGAGGTTGTCAGATATAGGAAATGTTGACTCCATCTAGCTTATTTTTTAATATGACCCGTAAAAGTGATTCCGATATATCCTATTTACTGAGTAAACAATTTCTTTTAATTAATTTAAATTTTATTTCATTTGGCGTATTCTTCAAAACGAGTTATTCACATCATGAAAACTATAATATAAAGATTGTGCCACATATTCCCGCTGTGACAGAGTAGATCCAATCACAATATTATAAACGTGTCGTTTTGCATCCTCATCAAATTTCAGGGTGTGATACAGACCATCAAATGGAACAACTTTTTCCATGGCACGAACATCGTAATCGCGAAAAAATAATCAACCGTCCCATACATTTGCGTCGAGTAGGGTAAGTTTTCTATGGGACAGTTGAAAATTTTTTCGCGAATACGATGTTGGTCCCATGGAGAAAGTTGTTCGGTTTGATGTTCTGTACCACACCCTGAAATTTGACGAGGATGCAAAACGGCACGTTGTATATTAATAATGATGTAACTTTTCTTTCAAAACACAAAACAATAAAACGAAACCCACCTTCAATACCATAAAATTTCAATGTCCCGTCTAGATTTGAACAAAACAACTTTACATACATTTACTTAATTGAGGCTGTAAGCCCTACCCAACCTATTTATAGTGGGCAAAAGTAAAGGTGCCCACCCAGAATGTTTACAAAGCATTTGCTTAATAACTGAAACTTTGGGGGTAGGGTCGAATTCTCCTAATACCTACAGCCAGCGGTGTGTGGGTGGCAACTATCGTTAAACTGGGTAGGTGTGAATGTGTGCGTGTTTACCGGTTGCCATGGCAACGTATCTTTAAGATCTCCCTCTCTGCCCCGTCTCAGTTTTGTCCTTTCTCCTTTGCACGCGTTTCTTGTCGGGAGGCGTGAATTTGTATGGTTGGAAAATAAAGGTTTGGTTAGTAGTTTTTTTTATTTTGGGTTTTAAGAAGATTGTTAGAGCATGTTTTGAACATAAAAAGGCAACCATTGCAAGGCGACTTCATAGGTTTTTAAGTAGAGTTTTTGATCACATGTTGATTGAAAAGTGTTTTTTTTAAACCAATAGTTACTTATTCTATCTGTATTTAATACTTACATCTAATAAGAAAACATACGAAAGACTGCATATCGCCCATGTGGTAGAATGAAGACCATGTAATATACATACCAACCATGTTCTGACAAATAAAATGATTATGATTATGATTATCGGTTCAGCTGTGCTATTAGTTACAATGGGCTGCCAGGCCAAATGTGATTCAGTTTACGTATATTTTGTTTTCACTGTTATTTTTATAGATAACTTTTTTCTAATGGGATATTTAGCTGTTAAATTGTGGTAAGACTGCATCAAGATCAGAGAGAAAGTCTTCATGACGCATAGATTCAAGAAAAACCAAGAAAATCTCCAGAAAATTCTTACTTAATTTTTCTGTCCACCGTCCCGTAGGGTTAACCGGTCCGCGCGGGGGGTTCAAACTCCACTAATGGAGTGGCGACCTGCCCCCCTCCTACCCCACCGCTCCCCCACTCGATCCCACAAGCCATAAAATTGTAAATTAGTGATGAGCCGGCCAGCCGCGCGACGCATATCGATTTATCGGTACTTTAGTGTTGGGAAACGTATCGAAGAATTTGATGGGCAAGATGTACTGTCTGCCGGTCAGGTTTGGTAATGCTTAATGTGAAAGAATGCTTGCGTTTTATCTCTAGGGATGAAATTAGGTTGTGTGGAGATGGATGTGTTAGTCATACGGACGTGTTCTCTTGTATAATTTGAGCAATAATTTGTTTTAATTTTGAATTTTATGATGTTGGAATATTAAATGGAACGTAAAAATTGAATATTATCTAACAAGTTTTGTTGCGAAAACACCTATCATTAACCCTGTGATAGAGTCAGAAATATTGAATGCACCTTTTCACTTCAAAAATCTTCAAACTTACTGGACTTAGTAAAAACGGGGAAAAAGCCGTAACTACTCAATGACTTTTTAAAAGACACAAAAAGGTTGACTTACCCATGCAATTTGTTACGGTAACGCAACATGTCAGTTGCTGCAAACGTTTTTCTTCAAATCACTAAAACTGATGTCACTTCTCCCGCATCACTCAAACAACTAAGAGAATAAAGTTAAAAATTTAACAGACACACATTATTATAAATATTAATAAGTGTCCGGTTGTGTCCGGTCAAGGAGTTATGTTAATAGGCCTTACTATTGTGCAGAAACCGGTTATTACCGGACAAATTAAGGGTGCTGAGTAAGCGACCAACTTAATACTTGACAACCCCTGAAGTGTTACCTCACCTCTATTGCTCCACTGTTAAGGCTGAAGCTTGTATGTTTTTTTCGTTTTGTACAAGTAAAGTAAAGTTTGTCTAAACAGAAAGGTGTGTGCATACATTAAGTTCGATGCAGCATCCCGTTGTTAGAGCATACGAGATTTGAACTCATGCTCTTTTTGACCCTGAGCTATTTTAGTGTTTGATACCAGTGTCGTGGGATTCGTATGGAGATCAGATTCTGTGGGAATTGAGTTCTAACCGTCTGGAAGTATGGAGGGATGAATATTTTAATGTCTTTACATCGACCATCTTGTACAAGTTGAATATTTTTTGACGAATATTTTGTCCATAAATGTTTACGTAGGAGATGAATCAGAGCTATCTTTATTACACAAAGCATAATTAGCCTATAATGTTCCCACTGCTGAGGAACAGGCTACCTCTCAGTGAGAGGGAGTGGGCTGTAATCCACCACGCGGGCCCAGTGCGGATTGGTTTGGTAGATGTCGCATGTCTTCGAATTTTTGGTTCTGGGGCATGTCGGTTTCCTCACGATGTTTTCCTTCACCGTTTTGAGAGCAGTGGTGATGAAATTATTTACACAAAGAAAAGCGCCTGCCTGGGTTCGAACCCACGACCTACAACTCGTAAGTCAGGGCCGTTACCACTGGGCCACCACCGCTCTCTCTCGTGTGTGAGAGAGAGCAGTGGTGGCACAAAGGCGTATGGCAAATAAAATACTACTTTTTACTTTTATCCTGTAGGTACCTACTTACAATTCCGGAAAATGAGAATCCATCGAAATTGTAACGAATCATGAGATTGAATTTATGCTTAATTGTGCCAACAAATTCTCTCTAATTCCTTATTATTGTCTAACTTGCTAACCCGACAGACGTTGTCCTGTCCAAATTTCAATAATTCTTACAAAATTCAGTTTTACAATTTTACCGGCAACTTTTTCAATTTTACTTTTCATAAGAACCTTCCTCGGACTTCAACGAATATTTGAAAAACAAAAAAATAGCCGAATAAAAGTTATATTTCTTTATTAATAATCTTGTACACCAGAGTGATCAAAAACTTAACATTTCCTACCTGTACCTACAAGTTTAGTAAATCAAAGCTATGTTTGAGTGAAGCAGAACGTAACGCAAACATTTGCGTTAACGTTAAGTACGTCTTTGAATCGAGGGCAAACAGCTTTCGGTGAATGTTAGTGGAAATAAATGAAAAGCGGTACTCGTGTATTAGAAACGATACATTATGGACTAAGGCAAAAGTGAGAGGGGAATATGTGTGTGTCGTAATACTGGAAAATAGTAGGATGAAGACTGCAAATAAGAGATGGAAATATTATTTATGTACTTAGGTATGTGCATGTGCAACTGAGGCTATTGTGGCTAAGTAATAACAGCTGCACGGGTTCATCGATCAGGTTAAGCTACGCTTGTCGCAGTTGGTCCGCGGATGGGTGACCATCTTTACATACTAAGCCCCAAAAAATGTGAGCATAAGAAATTTCAAAATGTTCCATATCTCCAGACATTTTTAGGGTTCCGTACCAAAATGGTAAAAAGGAACCCTTAGGTGCCACTCAGTCGGTCTGTCTGTCACAGCTGGATATCTCGAGAACTACTAATGCTATCAACTTGAAATTTGGAACGGTTTTAGATGACGTTTGCTCAACTATTTTGCAAATAAGAAAGAAATAAAAATATGTATATTATTTTTCAACAGGGACTGAAAGAGGGTCTTAAAATTTCGAAGTGGGGCTACATAGGGCATGTAGGGTATCATAATGAAAGAGCGCTGTTTACACATTCTCAAACATTTTTTTTCTTTTTTTTAGGGCCCATAGTTTTCGACTTTTATAAAAAATGTAAAAAAAATACCGTCCCCCACCCCTTATCTCCGAAGTTTGCATAGAGAAAAATCTGAAATTATTCTGTGATAGAAGTTTAAGTAAAGATTACAGGAAAAATAAAACGATGTCGATGTAGTGTGATAGCACACTTTTTCAGAAATCGGAACGGAACACTTGGTGCGCGAGTCCGACTCGCTCTTGACCGGTTTTTTTTCTCAATGGTGTCGCTAGTCGGCGGCACTACTCGTCTTAAAAAAGGCTCTTACAATATCAGTTATTTAAAAAAAAATTATGACTTACTATGCTCGGAATTTTAATTATATATGCAGTAAAATGACACTTCCTATATGTCATTTCGTTAAAAAATGTACCCGTTTGATAGCGAAATGACAGTAAAATGACATTAGGAGTGTCTAATTAAAAGCCTGACCATAGTAACCCGCTCCTGCTTCGCACGGTTTTTACGACTTGACAAGACATCGAGATTTCTTTATTATAAATGTAAGTTTAATATTAAAGTCTTAGATTATGAAAAAAGTGTTATACACACAAACCTTAAAGGATAAATCCTCTAAATCATAATGAAAACCGCATCAAAATCTGTTCCTTATTTTAGAAGAACAACGCGGTCACACACACAAACACGAAAAGCGACTTTAGTTTATATGTATAGATAGAGATAGATCATTCAATGTTCTATATCCAGAAACATCTACCTATATAATGTAACAAAATTTCCTATCTTCCCTTTGACATCGCATCAAGTCGCTCCAGTCGCGTATTTCTGAAGTATATCTAAGCATTCAACATAGATACGTGAAGCCAGTGCCACTCCCCCCTCTGTTCGGGTTCATTTCCTGCTGCAAATCGTCTTGCACCCGCTCTTCAAATGTTGTGTACTGTACGGTGTATAGGAACTATAATTTGAAGTTATGCTTCTATGTGCAAATGTTATCTATGTTTCATTTAAGTCAAAAAATATTTGCTAATATACTTGCAATAATCAAATACAAATATTTAGTAGGTAAAAATATGATTTGCACACAACAGTAGATAACTTATGACTTATGTTAAGTTTTTGGTTTTGTTATTTAACTACTTAATTAAACGAAAGATGAGTGTATTTCCTTATTGGTGTCATTTTATGCTACTTGATTATAAAAAATGTCTTATAAATGATAACCATATTTCTTTTTTTGCAGGTATTTATAGAACATTAAACATTTTTTCTTTCAGCGCACATCACGGAGAACATACACTAACACAGAAAATGTCCACACAATAGACGAAAAATTACAAAAACTGACCACAAAAAGTTTACGTGATCTGTACCTATACATGTATACAGATCACGTAAACTGAGTGCTTAGGCGTCTTTTATCGAGAAAATACGAAAAATAACATACGAAATTAATAGCTAAACATAAACCCTACCTCAAAACAGCACCTAACACAATCTATTTAGTTACTTTGCAGCCTGAGGCGCCGGCACTAACTCCAAATGACTTAGATACAACGGAGCGGAATTAGTAACAATGTAATCATCATAACGATACTTTACAATCGCCTCGTCCAAATTACTTCTTGTCTTTGTGAGTTATGAGCGGGAAGCGGGTTGAATTTCAAGACAGATCTACAGTCATATTGTATACACATAGTCTTCTAGACTGAATTTCGGCCATGGCGACCAATCGGAGACCTGCCTTTGGCGCAGGAGATAATGGTGCCGATTCTCTTGTTCAATAAGTCGGCGTTCACACGAGGGTAATAAAATCGTGGCGGGGTTTTATCGCGCACTGGATTTTCAACTCTCGTTGTTGAGAATCCAACCTAACAAAAACAGAGTGCATCCCAGCGCGACGAAAAATACACTGTTGGATTTTCAACTCCCGGCGTTAAGCAGAGAGTTGAAAATCCAGTGCGTGATAAAACCCCGCCGCGATTTTATTACCCTCGTGTGAACGCCGACTTATTGAACAAGAGAATCGGCACCATTATCTCCCGCGCCAAAGGCAGGTCGCCGCGATTTTATTACGCTCGTGGAAACGGGGGTTAACTAAACCAATATTAGAGAATCGCTATGTTTTATTTACTAATAGACAGCGCGAGAAAAGGACGGTTATAGCTATGAACTAAGTTAGAGATGTCAAACTAGTTTGTGTACTCCTTGCGCTTCACCGTGTTTTAGTCGACATGTTTTTTCGTGTGTCTAAATCTAGGGAAATATTAGTTCAATTTTTGACAGCCGTCATAATTTACGGCCGTCTCTTTCTTGTTTTATTAGAAAGAAAAAGTTAGCAATAGCCTAAATTATACACAAATATGTTATAGTGCACAAGTGTGTGCGCAGACATAGGTGAGCTCTCTCTTCCCTCACTCTCATAGTCTCTCACCGGGGGGATCAGGCGCAGGGCCAGTGGCTTATCGTGCTTTCCGAGGCACGGCGGTATTTCCGCCAACTTCCAAACTCCAGCTGTTATTAAGAAATTCATAATGGAACTTAATGGAATTCTGCAGTCATACAAAGTAATGGAAACAACATTTAGCAATTACTTTTTTATTTGTGTTTTTATAGACGATGTCTTTTAATAATGAATTTGTCTTTTTTTTCAGCAGCTGGACTACACATAGTATATCACCTACATAGAGAATACATAGAGAATGAGTGGGCACACTCATTCTCTTAGTGCCATATTTTCTTAATAGAGAAATAAAGTAGGTGATCATTTCTTAGTGGGTCTTTGGTTCTATTTGAATCCTATTTTATTTAACATGTATTTTAACGCTATGCTAAGTCTATGAAGCAACGACTATCGGCACTTAAACACCGTTTCCACTTACATTAACTGAGTTTGTTTTAATTTTTATAATAGGCATGCTTTCTGAATTTTACAAAAGGAGCTACTTAGGTTGTCCCTACAGCTCCTTACGATTACATTCTTAAACAATCGTAACATAAAAGAAAATACACCGCAAATAATTGTTGCGTTTTAGCATGGCAATAGCGGTCATTGACCTGTATCGATATCAATCGCGATCCTCAAAATTTTACAATAAGTAATGTAAAATGGGACAGTTTTTTTCCGGATTCGTACAACCAGAAATTAGTCCGTGGGTGACCATCTTTACATACCGAGACCCCTCCGTGACTCGGAAAGCACGTTAAGCCGTTGGATCTTTGACAGTCGTTACGTGTCGTCAGAAGCCCAAAAGACTGACAACCAGTCTTACCAAGGGGTATCGTATTACCCAGTAACTGGGTTGTGGAGGTCAGATAGGCAGTTGCTCCATGTAATATACTGGTATTCAGTTGCATCCGGTTAGACTGGAAGCCGATACCAACTTAGTTGGGTAAAAGGCTAAGCAGATTGATTGTACGACGAGATATTAGGGAAAGGGCCATGACCGTTTTTCTCACGAGAAACGCAACAACTATAGTAAAACGCTTCCTCGTCTGTCAAGTACCACGCACATTCCTGCTCGGCGCCTAAGGCTGTGTACAGATAACCACTTTATGTGCGTGCGACGTCCTTTATGTGCGTAGTTTGACTATCGCTTACGTTGATCGAGCGATAAGCGACGCTCAACTCACAGGTATAAGTGTGCGCTTGATTTTATTGCCAGTGCTTAAAGTGAGTTTGGAGTTATATTGTATTCCGTTTACTGACTATAATATGCATGCTATTGGTTTGTAGGGACAACCTGTTGTGTCGAGTTGATATTCAAGTGTGGCTTGGTCTATTAATTTAAAGAACCCTGTGTCTCCACTTTTTCCCTTTTGCCACTTTCTTGATTTTAAAGACAAATAGGGTAAAATACTTGTACTTACATATGGAAAGTAATTCCATGATTTACACGGCTTCGGTTGTTACAAGAAACCACTGAACAACACGGCATTCTTATAAATTATCACGGTCACTGTCGAAAGCGCACTAGTTCGCGGAGACGGAATTTGTACTATGAACGGCTCATACTGAGCATGTCGCGCGGACACAGATTCGCCCGCTTTCCACTTCTCCTGTTTTTTATATTTCTATGGTAATAATTGAAGAATGTTAGACGGTACCAATAAGTATAAGTCTATTCATGGATGAGAACTATATGAAATCTACTGGATGTATGAAGCATTGTTTTAACCATTCTTTTGAAACTATACTTCATTTACGATAAGATTAGACATTTAAACAAACCTTCTTTACAGTCTGTTCAATCGATTTTGACTTTTATTGCGTTGGTGGCATGACAAATGGCAGCTGCAGTAAACAGTTGGTATTGTAACCATTTTTTTGCCTTTAATGTCATCCTTAAGCCTACGGAATAGAAGTCAAAATCAGTTGAACAGACTATAAATGGAGTATAGAGAGAATTAGTTCTGAATGAATATTATGAAAAGGTATCTCATTACGTTACCAATTTTTGTTTATTTCATAAGTCAATACATGATTATAGATAGACTAGACATGGCATTGCATGTCTATCATGAAGAAATCTTCGTTAGAATAACTTGGTCAAAACATCATCAGCCTAGCCTTTTCCCAACTATGTTGGGATCGGCTTCCAGTGTAACCGGATGCTGCTAAATACCAGTATTTTACATGGAGCGACTGCCTATGTGGCCCCCACAACCCAGTTACTGTTAATACGACCTATGTACCTCTTGGTGAGACAGGTTGTCAGACTTTCGGCCGACTGTCAAAGATCCACGAATGACAGCCGGTACCAATGTCTTAACGTGCTTTCCGGAGGGGTCTTGGTATGTAAAGATGGACACCCATCCATGGGCCCATCGATAGACACGTAGAGCTGTTATAACTTAGCCATCCCTATTCTTAAATAAACCAATATAACCCTCTACAATCCAGCCTATTCAACATACTCCTCAGACGCACCCACGCACATCACGCCTTGTCGAGCACACGTAACGTACAGTCGCCGATCATCCGTTATTTCTACCCGTCGGTTAAAAATACGCGGCAAGCTAAGACACCCCATGTGTTCACGCTTGGCACGCAACAGGGTCGCACGCACCGCACGCAGCCGCGTAGTCGGCCGTGACAGGTGTAAGTGGCTGTGCACACTATCGTGCTCAAGTAGCTTAAGTACGCACGGCTACAGATCAAGCTATACATTCCCAGTATAAGCTGATCTCGCATTGTATAGGATTTCCTTACAATGAGTGGTCAGTGTAAACTGGAAATGTATAGCTTGATGTGTAGCCGTGTGTACCTATTACGACTGAATTTTATTTTACCTACGCTAAAGACCCACCGAAGGAGTGGAGGAAAGCTTTTGAACAGAAATGGGAAAGGGAAGAAAAAAAAATGTCTTCAAAACCATGCTATATGCATGCCTTTTGAAGACTTGACAAACATAGAGTTTTCCTTATTTGTAAGTTGAATGTATTATACACATAAACTTTCCGGAATAAGTTCTCATAACGGTAATTAGGACCGCATCAAAATCCCTTGTGTAGTTTAAAAGAACAACGCGGACATACAGACAGACATGAAAAGTGACTTTAAATTTTATAATATGCAATAGAAAGACAGTAAAGTAATCTTTTCGAATATTCTTGTGAATTGTTTTTATTTTTGTTCGTGTGGTAGGTTTTTTCTTTTGTTCCTTTAATTTTAGAGGATAGTGGTTTTCGCAAATATCTAAAAAAAGCTGGACAGACAAATTTAAAATTATCATAATTAAATGTGTATGACATTTAACGACGTCAGACACTAAAGATCTACTGAACTGAAATCATGATATTCAACACTTTTCCGCTGAGAGTACGCACACGTTGAACAGGTTCAATAATGCTGCACTGCTTTGTGAATGCGTCTTGGATTCTGGAATATTGACATGAATATTTACTTTGTAAAGTATTATTATTATTTTAGGTAATTATTCAATTTGGGTCATTGTTTTTTTTCTCAGTTAGTTTTAATCATGGTCAGGTTTAGTAATTTATGCGGCCTATCTTTGGTATTGTTCGTCGAATCGTTGACCTCCTTAAGTTTCGAGTTCAACTGCACGACTACTGACTTGGTCCACTCAATCTGTGTGGTTCTTTCCTGAAGATACCATTTCAGACTTCAATCATGTAGATTGGTAACGATTCGTAGGTTGCGGCCGTTTCCACTGAGCCACCACTGCTCATCGACCCCAATACATGGTACCTACTTATAACGTGACTGATAAAATGTGAGCATACTATAAACCTTTGGCTACTGCTTCCAAAATTACAGTGATGTAATGTTAGTGTATTTCCCAAAATTCAACACATCGCAATCGCCATAAATCCTCAACTAATACCCAAGACTGTGGTCTTGTATTTCAGTTAAATTATTCATTAATCTGTACATACCTTAAGCGTCGCATACCTTCGTCCATTTCAAGAAGACCCCTTGTTTCAAAACTTTGTGGTACGTTCTAGTGGTCAAGTGTTACTGGTGATGTAGAATGCATAGCCCTGTAATATAGGAGAGTGCCGTATTCCTGGCACGGTTCTCAAGGAATCTGCAGATGGACTTAATGAAAACTGGCCTGCAGGCTCTGATGGAAAGGAATTTTATTAATATTTACTGTTGTTATTGTGGGGCTTGTGACTAAATGATAACAGCCACATGGGTCGATCGAAGGTTAAGCTACGCTTGCCACGGTTGGTTCGTGGATGGGTAATCATACATTACATATCGAGGCCCCTCATGCCTCGGAAAGGACGTTGTGCTGTTGGTCCCGGCAGTTATTCGCAGATCTTTGACAGTCGTTACGGGTACTCAGAAGCCCAAGTCTAACAACCAGTCTTTATACCAAGGGTATAAAGACTGGTTATCCAGTCACTGGGTTGTGGAGGTCAGATAGGCAGTCGCTCCATGTAAAATACTGGTATTCAGCTGCATCCGGTTAGACTGGAAGCCGACCCCAACATAGAGGCATATTCATTGTTGTTATTGTGTGATATTTTATCGACGAGCTTTTTGACTGACGCCAGCAAAATCAAAAGGAAAAGTATTAAAAATCCTAAAAGCTATTTGTTTCTGGGGGTAGTCTGTACCCTTCCCTTTAAAGCAGTGAATCGCTTTTAAAAATGAGCTGTTAAATCCATGTCCTCATGTCCATGTGTCTCATGTGTCTATCATGTGTGTCTGTGTGTGTGTGCGCGTCTGTGTTCATATGTCCTGTGTATGTGTCTGTATATGTATGTGTAGGCTGTCCTAGGTTACGCGTCTTAGAAAATTAAAAATGGCGGCAGCTAGACCTTTTAGTGTGAGCAGTCTTGTTTTAATTTAATTATTTATTTTTTTAAGATTGAATGACAAATAGGTAGCCACATAGGTGCTATTAAATAGCAAGTCCTGTTGATAAAAGTTGACAAGAAACTCCGTAAAACTCTTTAAAAAATTTATAGTTAAAAATACGGACAATACCCGTCAATCAAACATAAAAACAAGTGATATTTGTTCAAAACAGTGATGTGCTACGAGCGTAGCCGGCGTAGGCGTGACGTCAGAGCTACGACGTAGCGGTAGTTCTTTTTCTTTACGGGTTGGTGTGGCTGCTACGAATGAACCGTAGTATCGAACCGGCTCCCATTCACTTTCAAATTATTCGGCTAAAGGAAAAATAAGGAATTCCAGCCATTGATTTACGAGTTCGTTTTCATAGGTGGGATTTTAGAGTGGGGAAGATGGTACCTATGTCACTGGACGACATCACAGATATAGATATACCTAGATAATGTAAGTATCACGATCTGTATGAAAACCAATTGTTTCATATGCATTAAATAGCTGCTTCAAAACGTCTTCTAACACAATTTTTGAATTTCATGTTCTATGATTTTTCGGTCTTACCAAGAAGATAACTCGTATCGACTAAAAATAACTTTAATTTCGAAAGTCGGTGTAAGTATTTTGTTTTTTGCCTAAAGTTATTTTTATACTTTGTAGTGTTTTCTTTGCAAGTGGGTTGTTTTTTTTTTGTTAGGAAAAAGTTTTTATTTTTCACTTTTTAGGTGTGGTAGGTACATACATAAGCCACACAAATTCCAATGTAAATTACAAAAAACCTGCTATGTAAATTACAGTGACAGGAAGTTTTTATAACATCATCCACATGTATTATGTGGAAAAAATACCTACGTATTATTGAAGCTAACTCAAAAACTTCCCAAGCGCAACTAATAAAAATTTTATGGGACCACGAGCAAGGCCCTTTCAAAGAAAAAAAGAATTTTCTAAATCGGTCCGGTCGTCTTCGAGTAATCGGGGAACATATCTATACTTATTATAAAATAAAGTCGCTTTTCGTGTCTGTCTGTGTGACCGCGTTGTTCTTTCAAACTACGCAACGGATTTTGATGCAGTTTTCACTATCATTTAGGAAATTTATTCCGGAAGGTTTATATGTATAATACATTAAAAACCGTGCGAAGCAGGGCCGGGTTGCTAGTCGTATATATATTTAAAAAAACCGGACAAGTGCGTGTCACGCACTATGAAGGGTTCCGTAGTTGAAAAGAATTTATACCAAAAACAAACTTAATATTGTAATTGAAAAAATACTGCATATCAAGTTTCTAATAAAAAAAATAATTATGTGATAAAATTACAAATAAAAAGCGATTTTCGGACTTTTTCCTTTACTTGTGTAGTGAGACTTTGCTTCTTGCCTTTCATGATTCTAGATTAACGGGAACCCTATAGGTTTTGATTTACTTGCGAGTATCAAAATATGTCGCATTAATGGCCGTATTTTTTTTATTACGTTTACTTAGAAGCTTAATTTTTTTTAGAGCTCCAAGCAACCTTTGATATCAATTATGATATCTCCACGCGTTCTCGAGAAGTCTCTATTAACGTACATGGCAGATAATTTCATACATATTCTGTTCCATTTTTGAATTTATTCAGTAAGTAGTGGCTACTCGGACATCGTGAAATAGGCCCCTAGAAAACAACAAAACTAAAACCCTACCCACATAAAACTACAAAGTGTTACTGCCAGCCTCCTTCGTAACATAGCTTAATGATTAACGAAAGGCTTTAATCAGATTATGTTAATAATTCAAGTTAGGTGGCGGGGCTAATCCGTGAGATAAGGCAGCAGACGGATTGTGTGGAAAATAAGATTTTACGAGCTCCAGCCAGACTGGCGACCTTGGGAGCTTAGAGTCAGGACATATTGTAGGTGGAAGAATTTTTAGTTGAGCTTACTGTTTCATGTTGGGCTAGCTATTTGTTTTATTTTATTTAATATTTAAGCAGTTATAATAAAGTTATGTAATGTGTGGATCAGTTGTACTCAAAGGTCGGTTTGGTATTCAGCTGCATACGGTCAGACTGGAAGCAGACCTTAACATAGTTGGGAAAAGGCTAGGCAGATAGATTGATTTTTATTGAATTGCATTAAATGTAAGTATTAAACTTTTTAAACTTTCGCGATTTGTACACATTATAAAACAATATCGAGAACGGGTCTTATCGCGATCTTCCTTTTTTACGAGGTAACAAACAGGTACCTACTTGTTTCCCGACGTGGTCACGGGAGGACTGATGACGAATGAAGTAGGTACCTGTTTACCTCGTAAAAAAGGAAGATCGCGATAAGACCCGTTCTGGATATTGTTTCATAATTTAAGTATTATTATGCTTTTACGCTTGAATGATTGTATTTCTAAGTGATGTACTGTTGTGTAATTTATGGTAGAATAAAGGCTGTTTTATTTATATTAACTGTATAACAGTAATCACACATAGGCAATAGTGTCAGAATAGGCACTATCTTTCATCAAACAATGTAACAGAATCTGAATGATAACATCAGCAAGTCGAGTAAATAGCTAACAACTTCATACTAATTTATGTGTAAAAGATGCCAATAAGGAATGATGACTAAAATATTTTTTCGTCCGTCCTTTAGTCTATTTAAAAATATTAGATACGTATTTTTTCTTTATTTACGCAATCAAAAGATTACGGCGATACATTGATGCGTGACGTCACGCCTTGCTAGACGTAGCGAGCCCCTTTTGACGACACGGTTGGCGCAGTGGTTGAGCGATTGACTGCTGCGCAGCATGTCGCGGGTTCGATTCCCGCACGGAACAAATATTTGTACGACCTACAAGTATTTGTTCTGAGTCTGGGTGTTTTTCTATCTATAATATGTATGTATTTACAAAAAAAAAAAATGTATATAAGTAGTTTATCAGCCATCTCGTTACCATAGCACAAGCATTAGGTTGCTTAGCTTGGGACTAGATGGCGTTGTGTGAAATGTCCAAGGATATTTATTTATTTATTTATTTATAAATTTTAATGCGTTTTATCTAAGTATATTTTTATTAATATGATAAAGCAAAAAATACGTTACGTGTCTAATATTTTTTAATTATCTGATGACGGACTAAAAAGAAGTTCTGTTTTTTACCCAGCACCCTAATTGCGTAACACATTATCAATCGGAGTATGGTTTCTTTTGACAGTTCAACAACATTAATTACGTTATTTACGTTTTCGAGGAGACAAATTTTTCGAACATATGAAGCAATGGATGAGTAATCTGTTTCAAAATTATTCAAATTCCGGTTATCCTTTATTGAAAAATATTTTTATATTGAAAAACTGTCTGTCTGCTAAGGTCTAACTGCTGTGAAGTAAGTAGTTATTAACCATGCTACTGAACATTTGGAGATAAGAGAGCCTAGGCCCTAGACCAGTCAGTCGATCAGCTACGACAGTGGTTGGTTCTTGCGGTAGGAGTAGACTGGTAGAAAACGTCACATAACGAAAAAGCGTTATGCCCCCTCCATGCGACTTTCTCTCTGAAAGAACGGCTACGAAAATGTTAAAATTTTTCATCATGGGTGTCGGTTTCATGGTTTTCGAAAGTGTGAAAGGTGATAGTGAAGTCAAAATGAAAATCCAAGATGGCGGCTGCGGAAATTTTCAAAGTTTTCGCCATGGGTGTCGTTTTCATAGTTTTCGAGGGTGCTAAAGTTGATAATGAGATCAAAATGTAAATCCAAGATGGCGTTGGGAAGCTTTGTTTTTGTTTGAAATCATACGTGAGAAGGAATTTCGTTCCTGATGGGGGTCCCCCGACTGCAAACTTTTTAATTTTTTTTTTATTTCACCGGTAAATCGAAACTAATAGAAAAACAGAAGGTTATAATAGGAAGGTAAAGTAGTAAATGGTAGTACTACGGTTGCTTAAATGACAGACCACTGTTTTAATACAACTATTCCCCACTTTCCAGCTTGCGCCAAGATTATTATGCTCCTTCCGTCCTACAGCTTGCATACACCACAACAACAAATCCAACTAAAAACAAAACAAAACACACTAATACATACGAACCAGACAAAACAACCTCCTGGACAACAACACAAGACAAACCATGGAGTTTGCCTTGTATCGCAGGTGCCCAACTAAACTGAACTGGCTTAAACTGGTTATAACAAGTTAAGGCTTCTAGGGTGGCGGGTGGCGGGGGGAGGGAGGGGTTCTAACTAGATTCCTCCCAACTTTCTCATGGCAGATAATGATCTTCGGTACGTGGGTGCGAGCGTGGCGGTGGCAGACTGGCGGGCGAACGCTGCGGTTGAGACGCCCGTTTGAGATGATATTCTTCGTAAAAAATGGCAAAGAAATAACCCAAATGGGGGTTGATAACTGTGCTGTAAATGAGCATCATGAGCAAGGAATGCAAGAATATTTTGCAGCAGTCAATTCTTTTCGTTGCTTTTAATTTTACAAGGAGTAATTGAAGTTACTGAAAACCCTCTTAAGGCGTCATTGTACTCATCATTATGAACAATTTTTACCACTGAACCAATCTTATAATCCTGAAAAAACCAGCCAAGTGCGAGTCGGACCTGCACACGAAGGGTTCCGTACCACCGTACAATATTTACACTGCGTATTTAAAAAAAATACTGCTGTATAAAAAAACACGTTTTTGGTATGGCATCAAAAATTTAAATGAAAGGGGTCCCCCTTTCATTTTTATTTTTATTTGTTGTTATAGCGGCAATAGAAATACACAATCTGTGAAAATTTCAACTTTTTATCGATAAATTACGGTTCATGAGATACAGCCCGCTGACAGACAGTCGGACGTACAGCGGAGGCTTAGTAATAGGGTTCCGTATGCCACTTTGATCTTAATTGTATTGTGTAAAAATGTTAGATAGCTAGTTTCTTTCTTCATTGTTGATGTGTATCGTTGCTGCTACATACGTCGCTTTTGAAATGCATTGCTGTATGTCAAAAACGAACGACACCAAGCAATGCATTGCAAAAACGTATGCCCAGCAGCAACAATACATATCAACAAAGAAGAAAGCAACTAGCTATATAATAGTTTCACAGAATACAATCAAATTAAATTTCTTTAAGTTACAAAACGTCTACGATCAAGACACTTGCTACGAGATTACGTAGCTCTCGTAGCTCCGTAGACAAACCGTAGGCGGCTACGCCAAGCATCGGCTAAATTGTTTGATGTCAATGGAGAATGTCATTTGCAGGTGAAACAACAGTTTAGTGTGGGAATTACACTACTGGGACAAAGCCTTCTGACCTCTTTTGTTTATTACTATAGAAACATAGCCTTTTGACCAATATTGAGATTCCTGTGGTATAAAAAAGTTTGTGAATATCAAAATAACAAGCCGTAGTCATTCAAAGTAGATACATAGACCGATTTCGTGCTGTGGTAGTTCGTGATAGCAAGATTCGTCAGATTCCGTGAGGCAGCCGAAGTCGTTGAAATCGCCGAAAACACGAATATCGCAACACAACACATTCACTTGCGCGTAAACACAGAGTAAATGAGAGATTTTTTTTTCCAATTAGTGTCGTTTTTATTTTGACAATGACAATTGTTTTAACTTGCTTGCCTTCAAGACCATTTCACGACGGAATGCATGGTTTATCTCATGATCAATAAAAAACAAAAACATTTCAAAAAATATTTTTCATTAGCGACTGTAAATTAAATTTCTTTTTTTATGATTTTCGTTTATATCACAAAATAAAGAAAATAATAATAAAAAAAAATCCACAATATTTTTTTCTGAAACACGCTGGGCCCAAGAGTGGGTGATCTCCTTTCATGCTACTAGACCCAGCGGTTTAGGCTGAGCGTTGTCTGTTGCCTGCCAGATGAATTATTTTTTTTTAGAACATATATATCGCAGTTACTATATTAGCTTAGCATTCTGCTGTATAATGCCTTGAAGGAGGATCAAATAGCAGTGAATGTCTGAAATTAATGGTATTTTTTATTTAATAAAACACATAGCTATAATGTCACACGTTGTTATTTCCTTGGTAAAAAACAGACAATAGAAATGGCATATTTTTAATATGGTTTTAGTATTTTATATTTTCTGCTGTCTATCTTTTGTACCTACCATATCTAAACTCATGAAGTTCATAATTTTCCGAATGAAAAAGAGCACAGACACATATATACCTACTAGTACATAAATTCTCAGGTAACTCCACAATGTATGTCTTAGCGAGAAACAACCGCCGACATGATTAATAGACGTGCACACTTGTTACAAAACTGTACGTACCGGCTAACGGCTGTTATCAGCTTGTTTTCTTGTGGTTGGTTGAAGGTTCGCTAATGTTTCCATGAGTTAGGTATAGTTATACACTTTTACACCAAACCATTTTATTAGGTATTTGCAATGTTTTTACACTTTGGTCATTGCTTTTGATGATATTTTCTTCACCCTTTTATTAAATTGTCTTCATCTAAGGGGGGAGGACATGTAGTGGTATGTTTACCCACACATGTACACCACTTGCGAGCTTATAAGTGCCTATGACGTTGCACCGTCAAGTTAAGTTCTATGTCACGCGTCCCCGTGACAACACATATAGTCGGTTACTACCCGTTACTCGCATCAATCCTTTATTGTAATATTTTACCGTGTTTAGTTATAGCAAATACTTTATTAAATTCATAGTTTAACATAGAATGGACATTTCATTTCATCTCACTATAGAACCTATATCACGTCCCAACAAAAGTTCTATACTTGTTTTGGACTGAACATAATTAAGTGAATGTTCTTGGTAGGTAACTACATGGTGAAATTAATAAACCTATGCTTGGACTTTTAGTTAGATGCAGTAAAATGACACTTCTTATCTGTCATTTCGTTGAAAAATGTTCCCGTTTTATCGAATGGGAACATTTTTTCGCTATCGCGAGATGACAGTGAAAATGACATTATAAGTGTCATTTTACTGCATGTTAGGGGCAATTCTCGTACCTAAAAACGTTCACAATCTCATGCCAGCGTCAATCAAATGTCAAAAATTTAGGTAAACGCTATACAATTTTTGACAGATTGAGTCTTGAGATGATATTGCGAACGTTGTTAAAAATACGAGAATTGCCCCTCTTATTAAAAGTCCGACTCTAAGTTGATTGAATAAAATAATTGACTCTAAAAAATCAATTTCTTTGGATGTCTGGATTTATGACGACACGGTTGGCGCAGTGGTTGAGCGATTGACTGCTGCGCAGCATGTCGCGGGTTCGATTCCCGCATGGAACAAATTTTTGTACGACCTACAAGTATTTGTTCCGAGTCTGGGTGTTTTTCTATCTATAATATGTATGTATTTACAAAAAAAAAAAAATGTATAAAAGTAGTTTATCAGCCATCTCGTTACCATAACACAAGCATTAGGTTGCTTAGCTTGGGACTAGATGGCATTGTGTGAAATGTCCAAGGATATTTATTTATTTATTTATTTATTTATGACCAGTTGATGGCAATAGACTCGTCCCAAATTTATTACCTGTAAGTTAAACATAAGTGGTGACATGTGAGGTATACTATCCGTACTATACAGGGTGTAAGTGTAAACAGTGGCAATCTTTTAAGGGGTCATTGTACTCATCATTATGAACAACTTTTACTATGGGACTATGCTCTTAAAGACAGAGGCGATATCGCGTCGCTACACGATATTGTTCTACGGATATAATATCGCAATATCGCGTCGCCGACGCGATATCGCCTCTGTCTGTAAGAGCCTTAAACCTGAAATCGCGAAAAAAAATCGGGAACAACTGATTTTGCGAGCATAAAGATACTGAACTCCTGATTTTTATTTCGTCATTTCTGGTTTGGTCCCATAGTAAAAGTTGTTCATAATGATGAGTACAATGACACCTTAAAAGACATTTGCCACTGTTTACACTTACACCCTGTATACATCTCTGCCTGCTCCTTTGGAGAATACAGGCGTAATGTTACGTTATGTACACTTAGAAGAGGAGCTTGTGGCTAAGTATAATAACAGCCGCACGGGTCGATCCATCAAGTTAAGCTACGCTTGCCGGAGTTGCTCAGTTGGATGGCTGACCATCTTTACATACTGAGACTCTTCCGTGTCTCGGAAAGCACGCTACGCCGTTGGTACCGGCTGTCATTCGTGGATCTTTGACAGTCGTTACGGGTCGTCAGAAGCCCGAAAGTCTGACAACCAGTCATACCAAGGGATATCGTATTACCCAGTTACTGGGTTGTGGAGGTCAGATCAGTCGCTCTATGTAAAAAACTAGTATTCAGCTGCATCCGGTTAGACTGGAAGCCGACCCCATAGTTGCGAAAAGGCTAGGCAGATGGAGATGGATGTAGACTTAGAAGTAAAAAAAACAGCCAACAAAGTCACAATAAAAGCTTTGTTGGAAATTTCTTGTCGCAGTAACTAAACGTATTGCCACCACCACAAAAGGAACTTGTTCGCATTAGCAACTTTTTTATTGTTCGACGTTTATTGATCTAGGAACAATTTTAACTTTGTCTCCTCATCAAAATTAAAAAAAAAATTGCTACAGTGACAATGGAACATTGTAGATGTATTAAAGTATAAATTGTTAGTATGAAACGCTGTTTTCTTAACAAATTAACTATAGTTGTAGTGTTCAAATACCTTTTGTCAAGTGCAACAACACGCAATTATTTATCAAGAAAAAGTTGTCAAGATGGCAACGTTACGTTTAATGTGGTAACAATGGAAAGCGCGCGCGGGGAACGCGGGGAAGGGAGTGGGCACAGCACTGCGCGGCCGCCGGGCGGTGGCCGGCCATTTCTTTTGTTGCGTCGGCGTCGCGGGCGTGTCGTGCGGATTTTTTAGGAATATTGTAGTGTGATGGAGTAGACTAGTTATCGCCAACAGTGTATTATTTAAAAACCACGCGGTAAGCCAACAATTTTGACTGTTTGTGTGCATGGTTGTGTTGTGGTCAGTGGCACAGAAAACTTGTGAAACGCTAAGTTGTGGTGCAAAAGTTCGTTATTCTCTCCCCACTGTCGTGGTAAATTCCTGGAGCTGGAGACGCTGAGCGCCCCTTGCGAGCGCATCTTTGCGTCGAGCGGGGGCCGCGCGAACCTGGACCACTGGGTACGTGGCGCTGGCTGGCGCCATGATGCACCCGCGCACGCCACGCGCCGTCCTGCACATGGAGAACTACCACCGGTTGCACGCCCGCCTTGCTATCGGCGCTGCGCGTGCTACTGGAGGCGCTGCGGCGCGAGTGCCAGGCGCGCGACTCGGACGCGCTGCGCGCCTACGTCACGCAAAACTTCGGCCGCCCGCTCCAGAAGGTCACGTTGTTCTTCGAGGACGTGCGTATCGGAGGCGGTGGTGCAGGGCGTGCTTGAGTACGAGGTGTGCTACCGCGCTGGCTTCAGCAAGCACGAGCTGCGCCGCGTGCTGGCCATGTACCCCGCGCAGGAAGTGTGCAAGTTGTAAATCGATGTATTCTAACTTTGATAGATATTTACTGAATTATATTGTTGATTTATATTTTTCGGCGTACTTGGATTGTTATTCCTTTTTCTTTTATGTTGATATTCTGCTGACTAAAACACTAGATTGATTCGAATCCTGTTATTTGAAGCGAGTTTTCAATAACTTAATTTGTTAATTATAAGTTATTTTATAAAACTTTACATGTACAGTCAGCTTCACGATACAGTCAGGATCACATCGTGAAGCTGACTGTACACAAACATAACAATGGCGCTCAATCTTGGATAATAATAAGATTATGTGCACTATTAACTTATTAAAGTTTGCTCAGTTAAAGTTAAAGGCCATTCCAAAGTTCCCCACGGTAAAGTAGGATTTTAAAAATATTTTTAATTTTTTGACTATTTTTATTTTTTTGTTAAAGCAGTGTAAATATTTTTACTTTTAAGAATCTATGTACAACTATCTATACTCCATTTATTTATGAGAAATTTTTATGAGGTACCAATAAAATGTTTAAAAATTATTATGGTTTTTTTTAATGTAAATTACACTTATTTCATTTTGGTACCCTAGCAAAGATAGTTAGTCTCTCTCAATTTTTTGTTGCTTAGGTATAGTCTAGCGATAATTAAGGCGCATGTGACTCTTGAAAATGAACTAATTTTTATGTAACCAAATTTGAAATGTGAAAAAATAACAGCTATTTCAAAAAGACTGACTACATATCTACCAAATTAATGAAACAGCTGCTTTTTTTTAACAAAATCAGATTTGATTCCATTTAGTAAAATTAGTTCATTTTCAAGAGTCACATGCTCCTTAATTATCGCTAGACTATACCTAAGCAACAAAATTTGAGAGAGACAAACTATCTTTGTTAAGCTAGCAAAGACAGACTTTGTTAGAGCAACAAAGTGACAGTTAACACTATGACAAAGCTACTTTGCTGTAAAAGCAAAATAAGAGCAGTTAATTTGGCAAAATAAAGTTGTTAAATTAACAACACATAATGTTACTACAACAAAGTAACAGTTAATGTCATTAGTTCCACTGACAATGTTACATTGTTGTAGTATCAAGGCATGCTGTTATTAAAAACGTTGTTGTGCAGACAACTTACCGCGTAACAATAAAAACGTTGTCTTACTGACTATGCTCTATGGTGGGCTCCCTACTAACAAAGTTTTTTTGTCCCCCCAACAATATTTTTTTCTCAGTGAACAATTACAGAGAGAGAAGAGAGAGTAAAACACAGACGAGTTGACAGAGGTAGACACATTATGTAAACAGTGATATTTAAGTAAGATAAACTAAATATTCTACACCATACACGAGTAACAAAACCGATCCATTTTAAACTATCTATTGTAGAACCTAAAACTAAAAGGTCGATTTCCCCCGTCGTAGTCGACGACAAAATATCTCGGATCGCACGAATTTACATATCTTCATCAGTAAAACCGGGGTGAAGATGATTTGGCGGAATTGTGCGGGTTCCCCCCTTGGCGATGGGGGGAATGGACCCTCCCCCCGGGGGCTAATTGCTTGAAGAGAGCACATGTCTTCATACTTCTCTGATGTTAAAGTAATTCGATTGCTTCGGGATAATTACTTGAGCTGAGTGAAGGGAATTGTCGCGCGAACTGATGTGGGTGTCTGTACCTTCATTTAATTTATTTTGTTTTATTTTTTGGATTGATATACCTACTTTTATTTAGAAAAAGTGTCGTTTCATTTTACACATTGAAGCGATATTTATTTTTGCCTACTGTCTTTCTTCCGTATACAACGTGCCGTTTTGCATCCTCGTCAAATTCCAGGATGTGATACAGAACATCAAACCGAACAACTTTCTCCATGAGACCAACATCGTAATCGCGAAAAAATTTTCAACTGTCCCATAGAAAACGTCAATACCTACTCGACGTAAAGGTATGGGATGGCAGATTATTTTTTCGCGATTACGATGTTGGTGCCATGGAGAAAGTTGTTCGGTTTGATGTTCTGTACCACACCCTGAAATTTGACAGAAAAATCTTCTTAATTTCATATATCAATAAACATAAAATAAACAGCGTATAAGCAGTATCTGTCTGCGGCTGATTGAACTGTGATGGGTGGCCGTGCTTACAAGCGGAGCCGGAAAACTTATGCAATATCCACGAGAAACTAGTTTCTAGGCACTTATTGGAGAAGGGGGACTATTCCTACTTGTAGGTACTACTTGTATAGAATATCGATCTTCGCTAAGGAAATATGAGAGTTATTAAAATGCAGGATTTTCTGGGGTCTTCTCAAAATTATGTAAGTACATCGCGTACATTTGTGGTGAATCACTTTTATACCTTATCGCTAAGGTAATAAAGGTTGAAAAGTAGTTCACCGCAAATGTCCGATAAGGTACATAGGTAAGTACCAAAGATCACAGAACTAACAGTATAGGTAATATTAATTATATTAAAGGTGAATTTCTCCATACAAAAACTTTTAATCGTCAATTTTATTCCACGGTTAAAAGATATCAGTCTGACTTTGGTCGAATTAGCCCTAAGCCAAACACAAAGACATGTTGATTGATTGACTGTTTTATATTCTAAACTAGCTTTTACCCGCGGCTTTGCCCGCGCATGTATTATACATATAATGACGACACGGTTGGCGCAGTGGTTGAGCGATTGACTGCTGCGCAGCATGTCGCGGGTTCGATTCCCGCACGGAAAAAATATTTGTACGACCTACAAGTATTTGTTCCGAGTCTGGGTGTTTTTCTATCTATAATATGTATGTATTTACAAAAAAAAAAAAAATGTATATATGTAGTTTATCAGCCATCTCGTTACCATAATACAAGCATTAGGTTGCTTAGCTTGGGACTAGATGGCGTTGTGTGAAATGTCCAAGGATATTTATTATTTATTATTATTATTATAAACCTTCCTATTGAATCACTCTATCTATTAAAAAAAACCGCATCAAAATCCGTTGCGTAGTTTTAAAGATCTAAGCATACATAGGGACAGACAGACAGCGGGAAGCGACTTTGTTTTATACTACTTATTATGTAGTGAAGTAAAATTACCTAGCTAACGGCTAAGGTGTGGTACTGTTGAGTAAGAGGGTCGCGAGTTCGAACCCTACACGTTGCACTATGGAGGGGATAATAGTGATACATGTAATGCAATAGGCATACTTTGCGAGCAATCTTTTAAAAGCGAACTCATAACTTATAAGATGACAAAATAGAAAGCAGTGCGTTTTTTCATGTGAAAACTTCGATAGGCGCATTGAGCGACTTTTGATAGGGGTAAATCTTACGGGTTCGTGTCACCGCGTCACCGCGACACCACGACTTGCTATACCTTCATAGTTTTACGTTTAAGTTTTCACTCTATGACTGTCAATTTTTTAACCGATCGCAGCAATTAATTAATTCCAATGAGAAAACTTCCATTTAGACAAAAAGTAGCAAGAAAATATCATAATAATATTTCTGATTAGAAAAATATACGCTAGGGCGTATATTTTACTACATCTAAATAGAATAAATTATCTACTCAAAATAAAATACATAGAAATAATACTAAGGACGGGTTGTTTCACGTCCATTCTACTAGTATAGTATACGTCAAAAATGGCGACAATCGGTTTTTTAGCAGTGGAATAACGTATTGCATTTAGCGAACGTTAAACATCCTAAGTCGTCATTATGTGACGTAGGTACCTACGTACGTTACGTTAACCAACCTTTTGAAACAACCGGCCCTAATAAACCATAATCCTATTTTTGTTTACAACGCCGATGTGAGATAAAAAATAGTCAAGTGATTCAATATCTGTTTGCACTCGGTTTGTTTACGATCTCGATAGACTCCAATAAGAAATACAAGACTACTACTGTTACTGCCATCTAGCGACGAGTAGCAACAATTCTTTTAGAACCTGTAGCTGTGGAGTGAATTTAATAAACGTTAGTATGACTTTGAATTCACCGTAACAATGCTTTTGGCACTAGTTAATTTAGAATTGAAATGATAATAGTATTTCTTATACAGAAAAATAATGGAAAAAGTGAAATTCAATTCCACCAAGATGAAATCTAGCCAAGCATAAAATACAGCTAGAATAATAAAAAATACTTCAAAACAATATTTTTAGTGTACTGAAATATATTTTGCAATAATTTTTTAGTTTTACAATAATTACAAGGCTTTTCGTAACGTTGTTTATTTTTACTAGTTCTGCTACTCAATAACAGATGGCGCAGCCTCTTCAAAACACGACTCGGTTCATTGCACTTAGCCGTTGAAAGATCGTGAAGTTTTATTGAAATTTTTTGTTTGGATAAAACTGTGGAGAGCTTGAAATGTGCGAACGTAGTGGTTGAAACGTAACGATTACTCACGGAAAGTTTAGGAAGGTATCAAATTTTACTTTCATGAAGTTTTTTTTTGGTGAATAGCGTTGGTCGCAGGTTATTGGTTTTTCTGAACGATTTTATTTAATTCTGTTGAACTTTCCAAAGAATTTGATTTTTTGTATTTTGTAACTTGGAACTATGACTTCTTGGAGAATGTTTTTTATTCTTACAATTTGGATTTTTGCAAACCAAGTAGGTACCTAATCTAAATAAAAATAATTATATTAAAAAATATGCTACTTTGAAAATACTATTTTGTGCTGTACATGTGCATGTATCAACTTACTAAGAGCTGAACTTATTTTTCAAATTAGGTAATTTTAAACGTGAAACGATCGTCTACTAGAAGTTATTTGTATTTAAGCGCTCAACGGTTTTCACTATTATATTTATTGTCGTTTTCGTTCGTGTATTTTTCTTATGAGCTTTTGCTAGTTCATACTTACAGGGTGAAATTTTAATTGTTGTTTTCCTCTTAAAGGGCCACTGTACTCATCATTATGAACAACTTTTACTATTGAACCGAAACTGAAATCGCGAAGAAAAAGTCAGCTGTTCAGTACATTTATCGACAACAATCTTGTCAAAATGTAGGGAGCAGCTGATTAGTTTTTCGCGTTTTTAGGTTTGGTCCCATAGTAAAAGTTATTCATAATGATGAGACAATGACCTTTTAAGAGGAAAACAACCATTCAAATTTTACCCTGTATTTGTCGAGTTCAAAAAAGATTTTCAGTTCGACTTTTTTAATGATGGTCGCATAAACAAAGTTGGAGATACCTATAACTTAATATTTCCGACTTCGGTTAACCGATTTTGCTCCTGTAAATTACTCCTTTATAATTATTGTGGCATCTGATGAATAACTACGGAGATAAAGGATGGAACTCTTCAATTAACGGCAGCAGATCACTCATGATTGCTGAAATCGCGTTCCGTTACTTCAAATGCCATGCCCAAAACAGGAAAAAGAAGTTTTCGGAACACTGTTGAAGCAAAATAACATAACAGGGCATCCTATTTTGTAAGCCAGTTTTTGTTTTTTTTTGTATACATTTATTTTTAGATAGTTTTATTTAATATGAATCAAACAATCTTAATTTGTTATGTTTAGTGCGCTTTCTACTACTTTGATTAGAAAACGTAAGCAGTTGACTGGTAGGTACCTACTGTTCCGCTGTGAAGGGCCTAATTTTCTAAGGTACTTACATAGAGACATTTTTCTTTGATATAGGGCTTCTTTTATGGAGCATTCTTTGTGAAAGCGAGGTACGAGTAGCTGTAGAGAAGTCTTGACTTATGTTTCTGTAAGTTAGGTCATTTCGTTGGACAAGTAAGGTAAATGCTGGGAACCTTTACATTTTCGTGTACCTAGCTGTTTTACGGATGCTGTTAACTCCTGTTTACTAATAAATTTATCGGTCAATAAAACTAGATTCTAGGTAGTAATACGAGTAAATAATTTGTGGAGTACAGCATTCCAGAAAAGATTTGTTTATTATGTATTTTTTTCTAGAATGCAGTGGCAGAAACCAGTACTGAAATATTCATACTATTGATTCGTTAAAATTGTTTAAGTATATTATTTTAATAATGACTTGTTCGTATTGTATTGTTTTCATATGAAAAAAGTTTTATTCAATTTAATAAATTTTAATTCTGAGATCTCTAAAATTGCTACTTACTATACTACGATAAATACTACGTTATTCGTTTATTTTATTTGCATTGACATTTTATTCTATTTTGATCTCTTCTTTTGCAGTATTGTGAAATTTAATTTTATGTAATGTGGGTTTTGCCTGAATTAAACGAATTTTATTTTATTTGTTATAGGAATCATTGTTGAAATGAAATTCAATGGATTAATGGATTTAACGAATTTCAGATACACACAATTTTCATGATTTTTCTGTTAGAGCCTAATTCTTTTTAAATTTTATTTTCACATCGCAAACCGGTGAATAATGTGGAGTAAATGTTATATTTGTAACAATTCAAATGATAAAAAATATATTAAGAGAAACAGAAACAGTAATTTCAGGAAGGGACAGTTTTCAGCAGGCGTTCAGTATTAATAATCCTGAATTTTATCTACAAAATCGTAGATTCAACACTAACATTCAACAAAATTACTATTGGATGTATTAGAATGCTGTAAAAGAGTAATTTAGGGTTTAATAAAATAGAAAATTCAGTTTTCAAGCCATCTCATATATCTGATAAGAATAATGGGTATATGTACCTAATCGAAAACATTCCAATTAGAATTGAAATCCATGCAAGTCGGCTTCGTTTACAGCATTCGACTCAACAATAAAACGCACTTTCATTTGATAGTAGAATTGATGGGGCTCTTGGTTAGTATTGTAATATTATTATCTAAGTAGTGAATTAGGGTTAGGCCCTAGTATCCAGTCGTGCACTTCACCAGAAATAGCGAAAATGCCCCTCAGAAAAAATGAAAAGGAATAATGAAATTGTTTCTTGTTATAATGATCATACCATGTTTTTGATCGCAAACAATTCATTTAAAAAATATTCAGATGTTCGGAGATTGATGCCCGTTTTCACCAACCCTAAGTGACACTTAAATGAATGCCTAAATATTATTGCTCTGTTGGATTTTCAACTCTCGGCGCTGCGTTGAAAATCCAACAGTGCATTTTTATTTAGGGATTCATTTAAATGTCACTTAGGGTTGGTGAAAACGGGCATGAGACGCTTTACTTCACTTGCAGATTCTTTACAAATTGTTTTATTAGTTTGTACTACGGGTCGACCGATCAGGTTAAGCTACGCTTGCCGCTGTTAATCCGTGGATGGGTGCCCATCTTTATATACCAAGTAAGACCCCTCCATGCCTCGGAAAGCACGTTAACTAAGCCGTTGGTCCCGATTGTCATTCGTTGATCTTTGACAGTCGTTACGGATCGTCAGAAGCCCAAAAGTTGGACAACCAGTCTTACCGGGGGGTGTCGTATTACCCAGTAACTGGGTTGTGGAGGTCAGATAGGCAGTCGCTCCTTGTAAAATACTGGTATGATGACTCGTTTTAATTTAGAATCAACAATTAGGAGAAATTATTCGTAAGTTCTTTTATATACATATCCCGTTGAAGATTTATCTCGTCTCCTAATAAACCAAGTGTGAACAGCCATAATAGAACCTCAGCTGAAGTCATTGTCGCCTATAATCAGCTTAAGTGCGTTTTCAACCAATCGGCGAAGGGTGCCGATGAAATTGCATTTGAAGGCGATATTGTCGCCTTCCCTCTCACCCATCTTCTAAGGGAGATGGCGTGAATGTCATTATGTGTGCTAGTATTTGTATCGTGTTGGATGGGGCTGGGATTCGTTTTAAGGCATTGTGGTGGATTCTTTTTAGGGTTCCGTACCAAAATGGTAAAAAAGGAACCCTTATGGTGTGACTCAGTCTGTCTGTCTGTCACAGCTGGATATCTCAAGAACTACTGATGCTATCAACTTGAAATTTAGAATAGTTTTAGATGATATTTACCCGAAAGACCGAAAGGGGGTCTCAAAAATTTAAAGTGGGGCTACTAGGGCATGTCGGGTATCATATGAAAGAACGCTGTTTGCACATTTTCAAACTGTTTTTTATTTTTTTTAGGCTGCATAGTTTTCGACTTTTGATGAAAAATGTAAAAAAAATACCGTTCCCCCCCCCCTTATCTCCGAAGTTTGCAAAGAGAAAAATCTGAAATTATTCTATGTGATAGAAGATTATGTAAAGATTACAGGAAAAATAAAACGAAGTCTCTAAGTAGCACACTTTTTCAGAAATCGGAACGGAACCCTCGGTGCGCGAGTCCGACTCGCTCTTGACCGGTTTTTTAAAATTATTGTAAGTGGATTGATGGCGTTTATGGTTGAAGTTAGGTTTTGGTTGATTATATTAATAATTAGTTATGTTATGTAGCATATTGTGTAATGTACCATGCGTCTAAAGTTTATATTTCTTGTGTCCTTAGGGTTTCGTATTTCTGCATCGGCTTTCAATAGGATTTACAGAAGCTTTTCGTAGTCCCATACATTTCTTATTTTTCAATCATCGTTGTCGCTTTCAGAATGTCAGTTTATCTATGACCTCTTCGCTCAAGAAAAATTGTTGTACCTGGCGACGATAACGTTGTGTCATAGTATTAATTATTATTTCGTATTAATTCGTCGTTGTAATCTAATTTTTATTATTATTTATAGACATGGGCATTATTGCTATTTAAAAAAAATCTATTGTACAAGGAGACGAGTGTGTGTAGCCACAATTGAATTGTAAGGAAATTAATCATATGAGCATTTTGGATGGTATGTCTGTTAGCTCGTAAGACCAATTGAATAAATAAATAAATAAAATAGATTCCAAATAGTTAGCTGTCAGTTCACCGCCTCATGATTGAACATTAGCGACGGAAAAAATTGGAAAATCTTTTTTAGTGCAGTTACTTATTTCTTGATGTTATGTAAAAGTCTATCGGTTAATTTATTAATTAACCTAAGCTAGAAAAACCTATCAAAATACAATATAGGTAAAAAAATATTTGCAAATTTATTAATTTGCAAATATTTTTTTACCTATTAAATTTTCAGAATTATTAGAACGAAGTTCTTTAATATTAGAATAGAATAGAATAGAATACAGGGTGTCCCGTAAATAATGGATCAAACGTAACGGGTAGGTAGCTTACCTAATTTCCAACAACTAATTTGAATATTTAAAAAAAAACCGTTACAGTAACCAGGATATTAATTTTTTTTCGAATTTTACGATTTTGTCTTCCAGAATTAAGCTTTTTTAATGCTGTCGCTGCAAATGATGACATTTTTAGGTATGATTTTTATTTAACATTTCTGAATAGCTTACTAATGTTATAAGATACCATTTTTTTGAATACCGTTTTATTTGCCTTAGAAAAAAAATCTTGAGTTGAAAAGTTTTTTCTTTACGATGTTAGGACCAAAATTGAAAAAATTCTCCTGTAAAAAAAATGTATGACACCGAAGACCACCATTATTTTAAAAACTTGTACATTTAATAAGGTTTGCAAATTGGTATAAAACTTACGTCTAGTCCTTATCGTTACAAAGATATTGCTATGAATGTGATGAAGAAGACAGAAAATAAATTAAATTGGTACTATTCCATTTTTCCTTTTCGTAATGGCTTATGCTTGAATGCTTGTAATCGAAGCAGGTAGTTAAGCGGATAGCATAATTCCGACCCGATGACGTCATCTGTCCGGAATTTGGGACCGCTACCTGTGGCGGAGTTGCACCTCAGTCAGTGTGAAAGGGATAGATAGCGCCGCTTTTTGGTAAATCGGTTAAATCGGTATGAAGTTGCGCAGGTTCTTTTGTTCTTTCCTGCGCCCTTCACTCGTACAGGCTTCATTGTTGCTTGATTTTATTAGTTTAGTTGTAACTAGTCTCTCTTCGAGTTGCTACGTCAGACAACTTTCGCTCCCGGTCAGTGGCTCGGTGTTTTCTTCTGTAAAATTTGACTTGTGCTGTGTTTTTGGACTTTGCTTTGCCTATCGATTTGGAACTCTTTGCGTATTGGACAAACGACTTGGCGA
The DNA here is from genome assembly GCA_905163495.3 of Cosmia trapezina. Taxonomy (NCBI): domain Eukaryota; kingdom Metazoa; phylum Arthropoda; class Insecta; order Lepidoptera; family Noctuidae; genus Cosmia; species Cosmia trapezina. Next base: position 8,084,239 of record LR991035.1, read on the forward strand.
TCCTACGGACTCCGAAAACATTCGTTTGTGTGTGCTTGTACGTGTGTGCAGTAGCGCTGAAACCTTATTCAGCCCAATGCCTCGTTATGAGTACACGCCACGGCAGTACGCCGAAATGCATTTTATCTACGGAGAAGCAAGAGGTAATGCCAGGGCGGCTGCAAGATTGTACCGTGAAAGATACCCGAACCTGGTTCGTTATCCCGATTATCGCGTCTTTATTAGAGTGCATAACGCGCTTCTTGAGGGAAGAATTCTTGGCACCGGAGTTGGTGGTACCCGTGAAGGACGACCGCGACAAGTTAATGACGAAGTCATTCTTCGAGAAATCGAGGAAGATCCGTCAGTCTTCGTTCGCGTCATAGCGCGACGCGTAGGAATTTCTAGATCGACGGTGCATCGAGTGCTACAACGGTGCCGATTGCACCCATATCACGTGCAACGTGTTCAAACGCTGACGTCGCGTGATTACCAGCCAAGAATAGAATTTTGCCAAAGGATGCTTAGAATGATTCGGGCGGACCCGCAGTTTTTTAACAAGATTTTATGGAGTGACGAGTCTTCATGCCGCCGAGATGGATATTTAAATTTGCATAATTTGCACAGTTGGCAGCTGATAAACCCACATTTGATGCGAGAGGACAGGAGCCAACATCAATTTAAAATAAATTTATGGGCGGGAATAATCAATGGGCAAATAATAGGGCCCTTTGAACTACCAGCTACTCTAAACGCCGAATATTATCTCCATTTTTTAAGGAATGAGTTGCCAAGGTTATTAGAAAACGTTCCAGAAGACGTACGGCAAGCAATGTGGTTGCAAAATGATGGGTGCCCCGCTCACTATGCGACGGCAGTAAGGGCGCACCTTGATGAAAGTTATCCGGACAGATGGATCGGCCGATTAGGACCAATTTTGTGGCCTCCGCGATCTCCGGATTTAAATCCCCTAGATTTTTTTTACTGGGGATGTTTAAAAGACACGGTCTACAAGAATCCAATAACGTCGGAAGAAGAATTACGACAGCGCATCCAATCTGCTGCATCAGAAATAAACCAAAGCCGTTTTGTCCGTCGGATAAGAGCTTCCTTTATTAGGAGATGCAGACTTTGCATTCTTGTAGAGGGAAGGCAATTCGAACATTTATTGTAAAAACCAAATAAAACGATTTATTTGAACTAACTGTTTTTTTTAGTACGGCCTCCTAATTCTTTTCATACGCCTCAATAATTCAATGAACATTGCCTCTGAAATGCTACAGTTACACATTTTAAAGAAAAAGTTTAAATGTACACACTTTTTTATTTTTTTTATTAACGTTGATTTGGAGCACCTCTCAGATTCATAGCAATTATCTTTGTAACGACAAGGACTAGAATGTACAACTTCATACCAATTTACCAAAAATACAAAAGCGGCGCTATCTATCCCCTTCACGCTGACTGAGGTGCAACTCCGCCACAGGTAGCGGTCCCAAATTCCGGACAGATGACGTCATCGGGTCGGAATATGCTAGCCGCTTAACTACCTGCTTCGATTACAAGCATTCAAGCATAAGCCATTACGAAAATGAAAAAATGGAATAGTACCAATTTAATTTATTTTCTGTCTTCATCACATTCATAGCAATATCTTTGTAACGATAAAGACTAGACGTAAGTTTTATACCAATTTGCAAACCTTATTAAATGTACAAGTTTTTAAAATAATGGTGGTCTTCGGTGTCATACATTTTTTTTACAGGAGAATTTTTTCAATTTTGGTCCTAACATCGTAAAGAAAAAACTTTTCAACTCAAGATTTTTTTTCTAAGGCAAATAAAACGGTATTCAAAAAAATGGTATCTTATAACATTAGTAAGCTATTCAGAAATGTTAAATAAAAATCATACCTAAAAATGTCATCATTTGCAGCGACAGCATTAAAAAAGCTTAATTCTGGAAGACAAAATCGTAAAATTCGAAAAAAAATTAATATCCTGGTTACTGTAACGGTTTTTTTTTTAATATTCAAATTAGTTGTTGGAAATTAGGTAAGCTACCTACCCCTTACGTTTGATCCATTATTTACGGGACACCCTGTAGAATTTTATTTGTATGAATGTAGTTTTACATGGTACGTATGGTGTTATGGTGTATTACTTTATATAGTGTTCTTTAACACGGCTTGTGGTAGTACTAAACCACAGAAAATTAATTCTTCAGAGGACTAAAATTGTGACGTAGCGAAAAAGCGTATTTATGCCGTCAGTTTAAAGTGTAAAATATATATTTTTTAATACAGAGCCATCTAATTATATAGTTTTTAGCTTGAGACCATACTAGATGGGATAATACCTATACAGCGAAAGGAACTTTGTTCCAACCGGGTCTCCCACGACATCTCCCGACTTTTTATTATTATTTACTTACTGAATAATAGAGTCCGTGTTAATAGAGCGGATAATTAATGTATTTAACAGATTTTAACGTCGAATTTTGGTTTTTTATTTCAGGAATTTCGAGAAATTCAGAATCAACTGTGGTAGTCGGGAAGAGGTATTTTACAAAAACAAATTACAGAACTGATTAAATGAAGAATAAATTCACCTTTTTAGTAACGCCACTTTTATGTTAATGTATTTCTTCAGCATTCAGAGCTCAATTCAAGTATTGCGTTGCTAATTAGGTTTTCTTTTAAATGGTAAGTAATTACTTATTTCCCTGATTATTTAACATGATTTTACCATGTCATTTTGAGTGATGATATCTATTTATTGTAACTATAGGAAAATACAGAAGAATAAGACAGAAGGGGTTAGTTAACACTTCTGGTAACCGAAAGGCTAGGTTACTTTGTCCAAAGGATAATCATTACCATCCATCATGGTAAAGTCACCTTGCGATTCTGATGAATACTTTGATATTGTATATTTTTAATTATCCTTAAACGAAGCAAAGGAAAAAGAGTTACTAAGGCCCTATTTTACGATATCCGAATAACCACTAGGTACTTACCGAATAAATTCAAAAATGGAACAGAATTTGTATGAAATTATCTGCCAAGTAAGTTATTAGGAACTTAATCGTAGGTGGTGAAATAGGACCTAAATATGACTTCATAAGGTTTGCACTTCATTGCTTTATTGATAAAAACGATTGTGTTTTAACAGTTTTAAGAGTTTTGTTTTAAAACCGTTTGAAGCTGTATTTTATTATTTTTTTTAGTTGAATTTGCTTCTTCAGTACAAAATATGCTGCACTTTTATCACTATGTGAGTTTTGAAGAATTTAATTACTTTATATGTTATGCTTGTTTAGATGGAGAGGAAGAATTATATTTGAAGACGTTGAAGAAGACAGTTATCCTTGTCGAACGCTATCTTATTGCCTCTATTCATCCATTTAGGTACACACAAATAAACAGACAAGAAGAAAGGAACAGAAAAATACGTCCAAAGGTGATGCTTATTTATAAAGAAATCTTTTCCAGCATACCTGCGATAGGACGGAGGATAAAAAAAGATGTAGACACCGTGTGTGTATGTTGAAGAAGGGTTGAAGGCAACAAAAGGGATGATGCCTGGGTAAAAAAAAAATCTATTTAGTCCTTCAGTCGGATAGTGAAAAAATATTACACGTATTTCATTCGGGATAGAGTGTTTCGGGATAGCGTTCTTTCGGGATAGAGTGATTCGGGATAGCGTTCTTTCGGGATAGAGTGTTTCGGGATAGCGTTCTTTCGGGATAGAGTGATTCGGGATAGCGTTCTTTCGGGATAGAGTGATTCGGGATAGCGTTCTTTCGGGATAGAGTGATTCGGGATAGCGTTCTTTCGGGATAAAGTGATTCGGGATAGCGTTCTTTCGGGATAGAGTGATTCGGGATAGCGTTCTTTCGGGATAGAGTGATTCGGGATAGCGTTCTTTCGGGATAGAGTGATTCGGGATAGCGTTCTTTCGGGATAGAGTGATTCGGGATAGCGTTCTTTCGGGATAAAGTGATTCGGGATAGCGTTCTTTCGGGATAGAGTGATTCGGGATAGCGTTCTTTCGGGATAGAGTGATTCGGGATAGCGTTCTTTCGGGATAAAGTGATTCGGGATAGCGTTCTTTCGGGATAGAGTGATTCGGGATAGCGTTCTTTCGGGATAAAGTGATTCGGGATAGCGTTCTTTCGGGATAGAGTGATTCGGGATAGCGTTCTTTCGGGATAGAGTGATTCGGGATAGCGTTCTTTCGGGATAGAGTGATTCGGGATAGCGTTCTTTCGGGATAGAGTGATTCGGGATAGCGTTCTTTCGGGATAGAGTGATTCGGGATAGCGTTCTTTCGGGATAAAGTGATTCGGGATAGCGTTCTTTCGGGATAGAGTGATTCGGGATAGCGTTCTTTCGGGATAGAGTGATTCGGGATAGCGTTCTTTCGGGATAAAGTGATTCGGGATAGCGTTCTTTCGGGATAGAGTGATTCGGGATAGCGTTCTTTCGGGATAGAGTGATTCGGGATAGCGTTCTTTCGGGATAAAGTGATTCGGGATAGCGTTCTTTCGGGATAGAGTGATTCGGGATAGCGTTCTTTCGGGATAGAGTGATTCGGGATAGCGTTCTTTCGGGATAGAGTGATTCGGGATAGCGTTCTTTCGGGATAGAGTGATTCGGGATAGCGTTCTTTCGGGATAGAGTGATTCGGGATAGCGTTCTTTCGGGATAGAGTGATTCGGGATAGCGTTCTTTCGGGATAGAGTGATTCGGGATAGCGTTCTTTCGGGATAAAGTGATTCGGGATAGCGTTCTTTCGGGATAGAGTGATTCGGGATAGCGTTCTTTCGGGATAGAGTGATTCGGGATAGCGTTCTTTCGGGATAGAGTGATTCGGGATAGCGTTCTTTCGGGATAGAGTGATTCGGGATAGCGTTCTTTCGGGATAAAGTGATTCGGGATAGCGTTCTTTCGGGATAAAGTGATTCGGGATAGCGTTCTTTCGGGATAGAGTGATTCGGGATAGCGTTCTTTCGGGATAGAGTGATTCGGGATTTCGAGTTTCGGTCTAACGTATAAGAGTCGTATTTTTCGCTTTATGATATTAATTTAAAAAAATACTTAGATAAAACGCATTATAGTTGGAGAGTGAGGTCGCTACGTCACAACTATCAAACTACGTATAAAATATAGCAAGGAGTGTCGTCATAAAAAAGAAAAGATACGTGTCCAATATTTTGACAAACAAAAAAAAATTTTAGTCTTCGTCCCTATTTCGCTGAACCGTTCCTTACATTTAATAGTAGCTTATAAGCGTTAAATATGTTTATTCTATGTTCTTAATCAAAAAAATATTTATACAAGCTGTAGGTAAGTGTAAACAGTGGCAATCTTTTAAGTGGTCATTGTACTCATCATTATGAACAACTTTTACTATGGGACCGAACCTGAAATCGCGAAAAAAAATCAGCTGTTCCCTATATTTAGACGATATGTGAACATAAATGTACTGAATTTTTAAAAAAGTTGTTCATAATGATGGGTACAATGACCCCTTAAAAGATTGCCACTGTTTACACTTACACCCTGTATTATGACTACATAATGGAAACAACCTGTACTTACCTACATACGTTTGTGTTTTTAATTCTACCCGTAAATCGACCCGTATTTTTGTTCGTCGGAAACACAAATCTATTTATCAACTTTTTGAATTCTGTTAGTTCATAATTTTACCCTTCTACGAATTAACACCGAAATGATATTGCGGCTGAGTATAAACTGAGTAAGAGCAGTGGTGGCCCAGTGGTAACAGCCCCGACTAACGAGTTGTAGGTCGTGGGTTCGAACCCAAGCGCATTACTTACTTTGTGTAAATTATTTTCGTCACCGCTGCTCTCAAAACGGTGAAGGAAAACATAGCGAGGGTCCTAGAAACAAAAATTCGAAGACGTCCCACTCCCTCTCACAGAGAGGAGGCCTGTGTCCCAGCAGTGGGACACAGGCCTCCTCCAGACAGTTAGGTATAGGCTGAATATGCTGTAAACTGTGTCAACAGCAGTAAACTGCAAACATAATATTACATATTAAAAATATTAAATTAAAAATATTAAAAATAATAAAATAATAAAAATATGAAATAATAAAAATATTAAAAACTAAAATTAAAACATGGATGATTTATGTATCTAGCAATCATATAGGTAAGTACAGAGTGTAAGTGTAAACAGTGCAATCTTTTAATGGGTCATTGTACTCATCATTATGAACAACTTTTACTATGGGACCAAACCTGAAATTACGAAAAAAAAAATCAGCGGTTCCATACATTTTGACGAATTATGCGAACATAAAAAAAACGGCACTGAACACTGTTTCGAGTGTATTTCTTTTTATATGAGCATTTGCTAGTTCATACTTACAGGGTGAAACTTTAATTGTTGTTTTCCTCTTAAAGGGCCACTGTACTCATCATTATGAACAACTTTTAAGGACCGAACGTGAAATCGCGAAAAAAAAATCAGCTGTTCAGTACATTTATCGACAACAATCTTGTCAAAATGTAGGGAGCAGCAGATTTTTTTTCGCGATTTAAGGTTTGGTTCCATAGTGAAAGTTGATCATAATGATGAGTACAATTACCCCTTAAAAGATTGCCACTGTTTACACTTACAAAAAAAAAAAATACAGGGTGTATTATATTTTTTTATTATTTTCATTTGATTTTGACATATTTTCATACCAACAGCAATATCCTATACCTACCTACATAAATATAGGTACCTACCTACTATACCTATATGATGATATCTATGTAATTTGTAGGTATATAGGATGATGAAATATGATGATCCGTCTCTAGGTAGGGATAGCGATTTATTTACCTACGAATAATTGTTTCAAGCATAAATTACACATTATTTCAGGATTGTGTCTGATTATTTAAATATCTTTAATTTGTTAGCATGAAAGTCGATGATAAAAATGTGTAAGCAAAGTAAAAAACAAAATGTCTGTGAAAATTACATTACGTACGTAAAGAAAGTATGTAAAATACAGTTTTAGTACTTAAATTTAACCCACTGGGTATTGTGATGGAAGACCAGTTAAACTTATTTTGAAATTCTGTTGAATATTTAGAATGCTGCGAAGGCATCGCAGTATTCTAAATATTCAACAGAATTTTACTACTGCTACTTACTTATATCTACTTAGTTATTTTTTTCAAAATAAATCTACGTTTTTCTAATGTTCAATTAAAATTACCCATCATTAGATATTCCTATAAAAACGATGAAAATTATCGTCCATAGCAAGAATTCACAAAATAAAACATAGGTAGGAAATGTAAAATGCAAATACTTCGTTATTGAACAAATAACTATTGTTCAATAGTTCCCGGAACGAAAACAAAGGCTAAATCACTATGAGCAGCAGCTCCGAATTGTTAAAACATCAATTTCATTCATTCATTCATCTCAAAAAAAAAACCAAACAAAGAAAGAAAACAACCGATTTGTGGAAAAAAAAACTATTTTTTTTTATTTTTCTATTTACTTCAACATTTGGATAGCATTAGCAATAAAATACTTGAAATCAACGAACGAATTAAGCCGAAATTAATACCAGTCTTGCTCCGCCGTCGGGTGACCATCATGGCTGCCACTATCCGCACACCCCCCCCGCGCCGTCTAACCCTCCCCCCCCCGACCGTGTACAGCTTTTTTGCGAGCGAGAGAGACCTTCCACTCCCTAACGCTTTCATTCTAAAATATTTTCTGACCGATGTTAGCCCAGAGCGAGTTTTGACTGTATAGCCATGAGAATAGAGTCGAGATTTGTTCAAGGTTTTAGCGTTACTTGCTCCATTTCAGTAGCAAAGTCATCAGATGAAAAGTGTGAAAAAGTGAGAGAGACGGATAGAGGCGGCCGTCTCGGGCGGGGCCCAAGTTTTCGTGAGTCATTCGTAGCTTAGATGTCGCACTGTTCGCACCACCGTGTTAGGCGCGCGCTAAAAAGAGACAGAGGGATTTTTCGCGTTTTCTTTTTTTATTTGGTCTTTATCTTGCCAGGGAGAAAAACGTTGCGTTTGGGGGTGGACGGGGTGAGTCGGGGTGTAACGACCGTGCGTGTAATGTTTTAGGGGTGGTTTATACTCGTGCTATTCTATAGATAATGAATAGTGGTGTAGAATATTTAATCACGGTTTTTGGAGTACTTAGTTTGCGCGCTGTAGAAATATGAGATAATTACTGACAAAAATGATTTTCGATTACGTTGATGGAAATGATGAGCGCTCTGATTGGTGGATGGCGGCTTGTTGCCTAATTAATTAGCTGGAAATTTTACTTCAATTCTAGTTTTATGAAAATAATTTGGTCGATGTACCGACTGGAAATGTATTGTAATGGGTTTATGATTTCGTTGTGGCGGTTTGCAAATAATATGGGAAGTACATACCTATATATGATTGAAGAGTTATATGTAATTTTTATGTACCCACATGCACATGAACAGGTTTATGCACCTACTAGCTGCGCCCCGCGGTTTCACCCGCGGAGACTGGGATAAAAAGTAGCCTATGTGTTAATCCAGGGTATAAGCTATCTACATACCAAATTTCATCCAAATCGGTGCAGCCGTTTGAGCGTGAAGAAGTAACAAAAACACAAACACACACACACACTCTCAAAACTTTCGCCTTTATAATATCAGTGTGACTAAGCCGGGTCTCCTGCGCGTCTTTTTACGAAACATTACCTACACAAAAACATCGAAACAAATATATTTGAATACGCAGAAAGGAGTATGTCAGGATCGTAGCTGGTAGCGTTCTTTAGTTTCTGTCTACCCCCATGGGAAGGTGTCGTGAGTTTAATTATATGTGCAGGTATGTATTATATAGGTACATAGGCATTCTAGGCAATAAAGGCCACCTGCGGCCCACAACATACGGAACTAAGTAATAATATTTGAAACGGATATTAAAACGCATCCGTTGTAGCAGAATATCTATGGTCACTTTCTTAAATGAACACGCTATTTCATAAAATAAATATACCTATTGTCCGGAAAATCCGTAATTTGATCTTCTCTTGTCATTAAATTAGGTAGGTCCCTACCTCTTGAAAGTTTATTGTGAACTTATTTTCCATCATAACATTTATACTGCAACTACTTAGCTTCCGCCCGCGAATTCGTCTACGTGAAATTTTGGACCATAGAGGTGGCTGCGTCGCATCGTATCGCCCACCCGCGCTATTACTTCGTTTTCGCTTAGCGTTCTTTCTGACGTTTTTTTCTTTTTGCTCGGGTCCTATGGATGGGCATGATATTAAATAGGTAAAACCTAAACCTTCTTCAACAATTGGGCTATCAAATGCAAAAATAATTTTTCAAATCCGACTGGTAGTTCCAGAGGTTAGCGCGTTCAAACAAACAATCAAACTCATCGGCATTGTTGTTTAATATGTATCTATAGATATGATTGTCCTAATCAGTTAGTGTACTTAAGAAGGTAATCAGAAAGGTCTTAAAACAAACAACAACACAATTTTATATACCTAACCCTCCTTTTTGCTTCGTCGTAGTCGGGTAAAAAGTAACGTTAACGTTTCGAATAAACCTTAAATTAAAAAAAAAGAATATCGGTATTCGCACTATCAATACAGAAACGAATACAATTTAAAAGTTCCGGAAGAAAATATCCGAATGAAAATATTAAAAACCGAACGATTTCGGTATTCGCCTCGATAGCGATACCCGACATTGAGTAAATTGTCGGTAGCGCGTACCTGCTACAATATTTAAAGATTTACGGAAAATAACAGGTTGAAAAATTATGTACCTACCTATAATGATTTCTATACCTAAACCAATTTAATGTGCCTCCTACTTTAATACTAAGTACAAACTTTTATACGTAAACTATAAGGCGACGTAAAAATATCGCGGGGATTTTTTTTCGCGCGCTGGATTTTCAACGCTCTGCTTAGCACCAAGAGTTGAAAATCCAATAGTGTGTTTTTTCGACGCGCTGGAATGCACTATGTTATTGTTAGGTGGGATTCTCGAAGCTCGGCTCAACACCGAGAGTTGAAAATCCAGTGCGTGATAAAAGTCGGCTAAAGGCTCCTTCAAACAGGCGCGATACGCGACGCGAATCGCACGCGACACAAAGGCACTGCTCGTCGCGCGAAACGCGGAGTCTTTGTGTCATGTTCATGTAGCGTGTCGCACCTGTTTGTAGGAGCCTTAAGAGAAAAGCACAAGGTTTTGAAATAAATTTCCTTTAAAAAAAAAAAACCCACTTCCAAAAACCTAAAACAAATAAGATAAGACGAACGAAAAGAAGAATCATCAAAATCGGCTTATATTAGAAATGCCGGAGATACAGTACATTTATGTAGGTATATAACTGCGTAGGTATATAAGAATAATTACCTATTGTATTATATATTAAAACCTTCCTGAAAGTATGTAGATTGCGTTAGTGAAAGAGTCATTAAAATTGGTTCATTAGTTTTTGAGAAAATCGCGGACAAACAAACATACATACATAAGGGTCGAATACAGAACCTCCTTTTTTGAAATCGGTTAAAAATAACAACTAATTACTTAACTTTTATTTCAACCTCTATTGTACACGGCTGACGTGCAAATTATCCACCGGCACCGTCGTCAACATCTTTGAATCTGGCCTAACTCATCGAACCAGCATTTTCTTCCGTCCGTCCTTAAGATAGGTAACATCTGTATTTAACACATACATAATAATATTGTAAATTACATAAGACTACAAAACTACGAAGATCTGGCTCTTAAAATTATGCAAACTGTCAACATAGATTTTTAATTTAAATCGGTAAACTAGATTTTTAAACACTCACCTTAACCCAATTAAGAATTCTTAAAAAGAAACGTGCAACATCTTCCGAGGGTTAACCGTGAGAACGCAAGGTTAAAGGTCAACCTGACCTGTCCGCATGACAAAAGTGACCCCACAGAAAAGTCGAGACCTCTGACCCTACGTGTGCCAGATTATCATAAAGATGCTTTTTAAATACCATTTTGACACAATGGCACCAAGTCCCAGTTGATCTCATGACAATGGATGGTCCAGTTAGACTCGCGATCGCAAGATGACCCTTCGTCGAATAAGCCTTGAGAAGCGAATTTGCATATAGCGAAATTTTAGTAGCGAATTAAAAATTTAAATTTCTTGCAGCGAGCTAGGGTTAAGTATGAGAAGATTTTGCTGTCTCGACAGTTGGAAAGGATTATGAATATTTAGTAAAAGCTTGTAAGACTACTTACGAGTAAGTCTTGCTGGATGCAAAGTATGAAATGTTTTATCTTAATTTGTTTTTTTATTTCTCTCGTAGCGGAGAGGATATGAGTTTTTACTGTGGCTTACTTACTTATGTTATTTACTCACTTTTTATTTGTATTTAATGTGTGTTAGTTAAGTAGAATAAAGACTTTGACAGTTAAAAAGAAACTTAAGTCAAAGTAAGTTTATAAATCTGGATCGTTGCTACTCGTACAATGTTTTTCTTAATCAAATGCACTAATAAAATATAATATTTTTATTTCTTCAGATCATTTCAAATACTTGTCGCCAGTTAAATCTACGTGTTCTTAAAGTCTTCTTTACTACTATCAAAAATGGTAACAACCGACTTAATTTTCCTACACTTTTATTGAAGCGAAACCACAGCAGAATTTTCCTTAATTTAATTCACGAAGGTTCATATTTTAAGCTAATCTAAGTAGGAGAATCTCTCACGTTGTCCAAAGTGCAATGCAATGGACCACCACTTTATAGAAACTCCAGCGATTCCCACAACACGGTATAAATATGCACATCTCATTTCTATACTCTGACTCTATGCATAAAGATAAAACTAAAAACATTAACAAATCGCTCCGTGTGAAATCTTATATCATCTGCAAGTCTAATTACCTCGACATTGAAGCAAAAACACGGTCCAAGATGACCCCTTTAGCGAAGTCAGATGACCCCACCTGTTACTTGCATACCTAATTTAATAATTAACATAACTATTGTAAAAAATAATAAAAATACAAATAAATCTTTCTCTCTCGCAGTTTATTAGCATTTCTTTTGATATTTTTGCTCGGGATAGTTTTGTCGTGTGAAATTTTTTAACGTTATTTTTTAGTCGTGGACGTTGAAGGGTTGAGTCGTTCAGTAATTAAAATTCGCTTCTTTTGTCGCGATTAAAGTGTGAGTTGTCTATGAGACGGTTGAGTCTAGTGGAGTCTGGAGACGATTCTAGTCGTTTTTATGCAAGAATTTTAGTGACACGTGAGTTTGTGTTGTGAATTGAATTTTGTGTAGTGACTTGAAAATATTGTGCGATAGGATTTGGTGGTTCCCTTTGTGTTTGTTTTAATAAATATCATTTCTTTGTAGTGAATAAGTAAGTTTTCTTGGTGATAGTGGCAGTATAAGTGCGGTAAGTAAAGGTTTTGAAGAATACAATTCAAATCATCAAAATCAATTTGCCTAATAGCCTTTGCCCAACTATGTTGGGGTCGGCTTCCAGTTTAACCGGATGCAGCTGAATACCAGTATTTTACATTGAGTTACTGCCTATCTGACCTCCACAACCTAGTAACTGGATAATACGATACCCCTTGGTAAGACTGGTTGTCAGACTTTTAGGCTTCTGACGTCCCGTAACGACTGTCAAAGATCCACGAATGACAGCCGGGACCAGCAGCTTAACGTGTATTTCGAGGCACGGAGGAGTCTCGGTATGTAAAGATGGTCACCTATCTACGGACCAACCCTGGCAAGCGTAGCTTAACCGGATGGATCGACCCGTGCGGCTGTTATTACTTAGCCACGAGCTCCTTTTTCAAATGAATTCAAATCATTAGTCAATTTAATTTTATCAGTGTGGATATGAAAACTTCCAAAGAAAAGAAGAAGCATCAGTTTAGTAATAGGAAATCTAGTTGGACACGACGCAGTTCAAATACTCTATGCTATTTTTCCCATCTAAAAGTAAAATAGCATCTCATTTGTATAAAAAAATAAGTTTTCCTACCACTTGCTCAAAAAGTGACATTCTATGCCACAAAAAGCGAACATACGAGTAACAATAGTCATTTTTAATGTGTTAAAAACAGGGAAAGAAAATTGTACTGAATTTCGTTCATCCTCTAGGGGGAGAATGTGATTTAAATTTGGAATACTTACCGAAATTTATACTGAACTACATCTGTGTTTACACCATTGAGTTTGTATATAAAGCATGCATTTTTTTGAAAAAGGAATACGCATTTATTATGCAGTTATGATTATTAACTAAAATTACGAAAACCGACGAGGCCGTATGAGCTTGATGCCTTTGCTTTTCCGACAAAAAAATATTAGTCTAGGAATTTGCCGCGTTTTTGTTTTCTTCAAATACATAAACGTTAAGTTTATTTTAATTTATTTTTATAAATAAGTAGTATTTATTATAATTTTTTTTATTATATTTTTTTTAAATAAATGCTTATCTCACATTGTGTTAATTTTTTCGCAAAATCGATTAAAAATTATTATTATTTATTTGTTTGTATACATTTTTGTATCTCGGCTGATCTGCCAGTTTTATAGGATAACACGGGCCAAAGCCAAGTGCTACCCCTGAGAGTGCTAAACTAAGTGATATTTGATCATAATATATTATGACGTAATAATATTACATTTTGACTTCGTGTTGCAGTGGTGAGTGCTGTGTGTTATTATTATTGTTATTATTATTATTTTTTGATTATTATTTTGTCGCGACAGAAGACACTGTTTTATCCCCTTGGTTAATAATCTACTATTATAAATTCTCTTAACAACTTTAACTTAATAATTTGTTTCTGAAAAGATCCAAGAACCTGAAAAACAAGAACTAATTTAGTTCTTGTTTTTCATTTATTTGTAAATAAAGACACGAAGCTCGGAATTATTTCGAATACTTAATTCGAAATAATCCCGAGCTTCGTGTCTCGGAATAAAACAAAACGTCTGCTTCTTTTCGAGAGAGAAACTTGTACTTAATGCTAAACTGCGTAGTGTTAAGTGTGTTTGTATGGAAGAAATCTTCAGAAATCGAGTTAGCTTCAAGTTCTTTGCTAGTTTCTTTTACTAGCCGTCTGTACTGTCCGTATCTACGTTTTGTAATTTCAACTTCTTTCTTTTTTACGCTATATTGTGTTCCATAAACGGTCTGAAAATCGGTTCACCAGTTAAGTTCTATGTATCAGAAAGAGGAAGTTATTGCTATTAACCGAGCACAACCAGTATAAGTAAACGTATCTGGTAAAAAAAAAAAAACTTTATTTATACAAAAACCTATTGTTGAAGGTTTTTGTATAAATAAAGTTTTTTTTATTTTACTTTTTGCTTAAAAAGTAGGTTGCATGAATTTCAGTGAATAAAGGTCATACAAATAGAGTAAACCCTGACTCCCAAACTAGGAGACCCTGTGACTTAGGAGTCAGTGTTCTGCTGTCACTATGATACAAAAAAAGATATTATATATACACCTTATGTCATTTTCATGACTGATTGTTATGATTAGTAATTTCTTCAAAAATCTACTCTAAAGACCTTAAGTCCTATATAGCGGTAAATACAAATCGGGTGACTGCTTATAGCTGTTTATAACAGCTATATAGCTGTCTTAATAACTGATATCTATTAACTGGCCACTCATAAAAAGAGGCAGAAACAAGGAAAAAGCACGACAAAAATGTTTTTTCCTTTTCTTCTTGTTTCTCCCTCTTTTCCAGTTACTATAGCGTGGCCAATTAATAAATAGCAGTTATTAAGACAAGTAAGTTAAATTATGTACCGGTTTCAGCCTAATACTTTACTAATACTTTATTGGCTATTTAGACGCCGCTAAATAGCCAATAAAGTATTTACGAGGGGAGAGAACTAGGTAACTACCATTACCGACAGATTTGCTGCGTCCACGCATTAGGCTGCGTACAGACTAGCGGGGAATTATTGGCGGCCATTTCTAATAATGGGTTTTAATTTCGACTTTTAAACATAGAAGCTGCAATTGTTGATAGTATTTGACGTCTTTGAAGTGATGGATAATAGTACATTTTGATACAAGTGGAGAACGTTTGTTATTGCATTCGAGGCGGAATTAACACCCGAGCCGTAGGCGAGGTTGTTTTTGAGCCGAGAACTGCAATAACAAATGTCCACGAGTATCATACGACGTTTTTCAATACACTTTTGAGGATATAAAATAAAATGAAGGAAAATATTTTTGTCATGAATTATTAGGAAAATATGATTTAAATTTTCTTTTTTTTCCGCGCTTTGCTTTCATCAGGTTGAAGGAGAAGCAAAGGTATAAAGCCGATAAACAGCCTAATATGAAAAATAGAAAATTCAAATATTTTTGGGTTTAGAACACAAATAAATGTTAATTTGTTCATATACGTTTTTTTTTATTGTACTAATAGTTTTTGATGATATTCTATCTATAAACATTATTTAAATATTCAAAAAATATTAACGCCGTAAAAAAATAAATAAAAAATAAAAAAATAAATAAAAAGTAAAGATGCATATCTCTTTGCCGAAATTTAAAAAAAAACATTCACCTCCGAATAGAGAGTTGTGAATAGAGGCATTGAACCAATTTGGACTAAGTATAGGTATAAGTTATCTGTGGCAATTGTTATTCCCGCACACGTGCGGGAAAATTTAAAAATCGCACGCGTCCGACATACATTGCATTGTGAACCTAATCGTAGTGCGATATGAACCAGTTTTCGAGGAAGTGTATTGAAAAATATATGTTAAATGGTTTCAATAGGTACTGTGAGGGGTCGACCCTCACAGGGGGATTGCTACGCTATTAAAGAGGTAGAGGGTGGATATGACGGCCGTGGGCCACTTATATTTAAAAGACGCAGGTTCAACTTAAAATATATCACATTCTTATCGAAGCCCTAGCTAGAATCTGACTCCACCATTGAACAAAAGCTAGTTTCACTTTTTAGACAACTTTTCAAAAAAAAGGAGTAGGTTCTCATTTCGTAATATATTATTTTTTTTTTCTTCAAAAGTAATTTGGTGTTTGAATAATAGAATGTCTGCCAGTAACATACTAAGGTTGACTAATGCAACAAACCTCTACAGTACCTTCTTTGTTTTATTTTGTTCCTTCCTCCACTGCCTCCACCTTTATTCATAGACCCAGTAGATTTTCCAGGCGTTTTCCATTCGCCGGGCGAATTCTTTGTCTTGCCTCGCCTGTAGAGACCACTTGGCCTCAGTAAAGATGTGTATGGATGTCTCCCCGTCTACTTTTATGCTTATAAGGCCCACTTGCACGTTTAGTCGGGTTAAATTAATAAATGTAGAGTTTGTAAACTCGGAGTTAAGTAATTAACATTTTAACTCTTATTACCTACGCGTTGCGCCACTGTAAAGTATCACCGGGTTAGTTAATCTGGTATTAGTGTCTTTTGAGTTGGGAACATTGCTGTAGAATTGCAATGTTTTTGCCTTGATAAGTCCGTCCAAAAAATGAATGAACGGAAATTATGCACCCATCTTTTTTACTCTACGATACGTAATACTTTCGTCTTTGAATTTTATAACATGACCAAATCTCAATAGAAACAACATATTGACTGCCATTTTTGATATAACAAACCAACAATTAGTTTTTACACCTCTACGATCTGTTACACAAATACCTCGGCCTGTTATTTTAGAAGCATTCACATCCCAAATAAAATCAATTGATTTAATTTTCAAACGCTCGTATCGACGGCTACCTGGTCGCGACTAACTCGCTAGCGTGAACACAGCCTATCTATTTATATCGGATTTGTCTCAATTTAAAGTTAATTGGTACGACAAAACGATTAGTTTGTGCCGTTATCAACAATTCCTTTTCAATTATTCGGATATAATCGACGTGCGCGTTAATTTATTAGATAATTTGATTTCCGATCGGCACGAGCGACGGTAGTAATTAGGTTTACAGCTTTTAATTATTAGGTAGGTAAAACAAGAGGTTTTTAATTCGATGTTAGTAAATTCCTGCGTTTGCAGCAATCGCGCGTCTGTGTATTGCTTAGCATAATAATAATCAGCCTATAATGTTCCCACTGCTGGGACACAGGCCTCCTCTCTGTGAGAGGGAGTGGGCCGTAATCCACCCACACATTGGAGCCAGTGTGGGTTGGTAGATGTTTCGAATTTTTGGTTCTAGGACATGACGGTTTCCTCACGATGTTTTTCTTCACCGTTTTGAGAGCAGTGGCGATAAAACAATTTACACAGAGTAAAGCGCCTGTCTGGGTTCAAACCTACGACCACAACTCGTAAGTTGCGGCCGTTACCACTGGACCATCACTACCAATATCCGAAAAATACGCAGATAGGTATGTATTGGAAGTCAATCTTTTTTCCAAAACTGTTTCACACATAACGTTATTGTATTTATTTCGGATTAAATTTAAGGTTATCCTTATTTCGGATATTTAACGCACAACTTGCATCGTTCGGCGGTGGATGCCAAATATTTGTGCTCGCTTATCGTAGTTCTAACGTCAATAGTTAGCCCGAAATGTGCCAGACAGCGTTCTCTCAATGTGTAGCCACATCATGCGATTCCATAATTTCGATATTTAACGATGAAAATGACTATGAGCAAGGTTGCTTTGTGTTTCATTTTGAATATAATAATAGAAGGATAGTTATAGGAAAAGATGGTAAAATGACAATTAAACCGACTCAATTTTAAACATGCTGAGAGACAGTTATGTGTTGGATTATTCAAGCGAAGTCTCAAGTTCTGATAGCTCAGCTCAAAGTGCTGTAGAAACGAATATTTCCTAGACAGATAGCTGGAGTACAGACACTACCGAGTAGTGAGGTGCGAGTTAATCTTAGCCGCAATCAATCCTGTCGGTCGGACGTCCATTCGTCTCGGCAGCCGGAGGTGCACTGTCCTACTGAACTGCACAAAGCGGCACAAGCAACATTTCTGAACGCAATCATTCTCCATTCAATATCCGAATTTGAAAAAAGAACTTGTAGTGATGTGACCTTGCTTTTCCTCGATTCGTTTTTCGTTCAACACGCAGGCGCGGTGGTGTTCGGATCAATGCCGAAAAACGGGGGTTTGTGTCCCCCGCCGCGGGCCTGGCCGCAAAGTAAGCGGTTCGCGGCATCTGAAGGGTTAGGCCCGTTGGTCCTGGTTGCTAGGCAACGCCGCCTTCGTGTGTGGGTCGATAAAGCCCGCGTTATAATTTTCTTTAATCGTAGGCGGGGGGACTTGTCGGGTTGATTCGGTTTAGATGTCTTTGTTAGGTACCTACGCTTGGATAACGAGGATTTTATGTAATTTAAATTGGGGTAACTAAGGGCCTATGTACAATATCTATATTTGGCTTCATAATACACAGTGAGTAGGTACTTAATTACATCTAATCTAAGCTATATGTATGTAATCATGTACTTATCTTGGGTTTGTACTGATTCCTAATCAAACACCTAAAGTCAATCACTAAGTAGTAAAGTTATATCAGGCTATATTATAATTAGACGAGCTTTTTAAATAGTCAATCGATCTATCAAGGAATGCTTTCTTTTATCAATTTGTAGGTTTTGTAATTAAACTAATGTAATTGTTCTTTCAAATTATCTTTTTTTCAACGAGGTGAAACTACACTTAAGTACAGATTATTTTCAGGAACTATTTACTTCGTAACATATGTTAAATACTAAATTAAGTACACCTCATTAATAGAACTTGAAATATACATATAAAACCGTGGACAAGTTTCTACATTAACTACACTATTCTGAAAAAAAAAATACTTCACAACATTCAAATAAAAAGAACATAGTCACGGAGCTACGCACTTTTTTGTCAAACGCCATCTCTCACTACACCCCCATTCCCCCCACAACTTAAAGACATAGTCCCCCATCCTTGTGTATTAATCAAAGACAGTGAAAGTGGTGCCTTGACCTAGTGGCTAATAGCTGCACAAATACAGGCTGCGTACTAGTACCGGCGCAAGTGAGAGTGCCATTAGAACACGTTAGACACTACATGCGTTCATTGATGACAGCTATATGTTAGTGAATCAATTCGAGGGGTAATTATGTTGTGGTCTGTGGTGTTAGATCTGTTTGTAGTGGAGGGGATTCAGTAATAATGAATGAAGTGTTAGAAAATTTGTGATAAACGGTCGGTGGATAAACATATTCGGTTTTGGGGTCAGTGTTTTGTGGTTTAGAGGGTTAGAAAAGGAAGAAGTATTTAAATGTTGGATGCTCGATTTAGTAAATCAATAGCCACTTAACGAATGTGGCTTTAAATTATTGAACTACACAAATACAATTTAGAATCAAATCTTCCTCAAAATTAAACTTACCTAACCTTTTGCTTTCAAATTACTTTACCAACTGTAATTAACTTCAACACTGGAGGTCTACAACAGATTTTGACAAATTATATTTTTGTCTACTTATGTCAGAGAACAAACATCTTTTATACTCCACCCAGAATCTAAACTCAACACTCTTTATAATTTTTTTATCTTATCTAATATCATTGTTTAACTATGTGACCTAAAGATTTCAAGATAAATATTGCTAAAAGACATAAAACTATCACGTTTTCTTGATGGAGCTATAAACCATGTTCTACCCATCTGTTCATACTTACAAACTACACAACACAAGTATGCATTCTTAGCTCCTAGACAATTGTGTTACTATACGTATACTCCATTTCCAATAAGATTAGACATTTAAATAAACCTTTTTCGTAGGCAATAAGGATGGCATTAAAAGCAAAAAAGTGGTTACAATACCAACTTTCTACTGCAGCTGCCATTTGTCATACCACCAATGCAATACTTAGAAGTCAAAATCGGTCACAGACAGAGTATAGGTACGTTACAGCCAAGGCATTCCGATACTTGGCCGCTTCGAAAGTGAGTTCAGAATATTCCTTCCACTACACTTTTTATTACTACTTTTATTTATTTATTCAAAATCTGTAATACATATTTGATATCTTTTGTTATATTAATGCACATAGCTCCTTCTATCACTGAAAGGTTATTCAACAACCTGTATTCTGTTCATATTCCCCCAAGTACACATACTTAGCCGAAGTTCGCACGGACGTAAAAGAATCGCGGCGGGATTTTATCGCGCACTGGATTTTCAACTCTAGGTGTTGAGCCGAGCTTCGAGAATCCAACCTAATAAAAACAGAGTGCATCCCAGCGCGACGAAAAACACATTGTTGGATTTTCAACTCCCGGCGCTAAGCAGAGCGTTGAAAATGCAGTGCGCGAAAAAACATCGCCGCGATTTTTTTACGCTCGTGCGAACGTCGGCTTAGCCCCCAGCCTAGCTCTCAGACTATAACTACACACTACGTAACAGCCAAGGCATTCCGATACCCAGCCAGTTCAAAGGTACCGCTGAGGTCAGTCGCAGTGAGAGTGAGACGGTAATGTATTTACATACGCGTGTATGTACACAGATACATATCAAGCTATATTTTGCCAGTGTAATCTGGCCTCGCATTGTACAGAAATCCTATGCAATGCGAGATCAGCTTATACTGGAACTGTACCTACAGTTTGATATATAGCCGTGTGTACACTATGTGGCAAGATTCAGGGTTAGTGACGTCGTTAGGTTGTGTGTATGTAGTCTAGACTAGGTCATGGTATGACTTGGTTTGTTGTATTGATATGTTGGTATTTGGGGTGATGAGGAAATTTTTGAGAATGATTGTGGGTGGCGCTATAATATACCAAAGAAACGATGGATGGACTGTGTGAAAGATGATATGGATATAAAAAGGGTGACTACCGAGATGACGACTAATAGAGAAGTATGGAAGAAAAAGTTATGTTACGCCGACCCTAATTATATTGGGATAAGGACAGGAGAATGCTGGTGATGATGAAGGTACCCTGTGGTTAATTGTTTTAAAGTTATTTAAGAAAATAGACGAAAATTAACCATCCCCCCCCCCTTATATCCGGAACTATTGATCCTAAAATTAAAAAAAAATCAGATAAGTAATAATTTTATATCTATAGAATACAGGAAAACCTACATAAGAAGCCTATGGTCTTCAAATAAAATGATTGTGCATACAAACTTACATTTGCAGTTGGAATGTATGGGTGAACATGTTTTTCAACTATAATGTTAAGTTTGCTCTTGGGATAAATTCATACCAACTAGGGAACCCTTCATTGTGCGCGTCACGCACTTCTTTCTTCTACTCGACAAATCCCTTTAGCACGGCCCCTTGACTTCTCATAGTAACACCCTACCCCGTACCCTTGTACAGCCCACCTAAACCCGTTAACAAACCAATCAAACACTAAATGCTTAGACCGTAAACCATAATAGGTATCACAATCTATCGGTACCGGTACCGGTAGTTGGTACCGCAGTTTGTCGGCGCAAGGTACTGCTGGTATTTACGTGTGTTACTGTTTGTGGTATGGTGAAAGTGAACCTTTATGTGACGTCACTCTATGTCCGTACGACACTATTAACCATGTAACGGGGCTGTTGTGAGATGTAGGGATAGCAGATTAGGGACGTGTGAAATAGGGTTGAGTTGAACATTTTTAGGTAGTACCCCACCGACTTCCAGGCGGGCTTGGTTTAGATATATACCTAGATTATAAAGTCAGCCGAATTCGTTAACCTGCCAAGCAAAGCTGACTATATAAGGTCCCATTAAAATAGATGGACAAATAACACAGCGTTCAGTACGTCTAACTAAAGATATCCAAATAAACCCTGATTAAAATGATTTTATTTTGACTTAAAGTAATAAAAAAAAAACCGGCCAAGTGCGTGTCGGAACACGCACAACGAAGGGTTCCGTAGCTGAAAAGAATTTATCCCAAAAACAAACTCAACATTGTAATCCCAAAAAAATATTTTCTTTTACTTTTTCCTTTACTTGTGCTGTGAGACCTTGCTTCTTACCAAATTTCATGATTCTAGGTCAACGGGAAGTACCCTATAGGTTTTAATTTACTTGCGAGTATCAAAATATTTCGCATAAATGGCCGTATTTTTTATTGCGTTGGCTTAGAAGCCTGATTTTTTTAGAACTCTAAGGGTCTGTAGCTTTACGTATTTGATATTAATTTCAACTTGATACCTCCACGCGATCCTGAGAAAAAGGGTCTTGACAGACTGACATACTTGAACATATTTTTTTATATGATAAAATTACAAATTATCAATTTTTGGACTTTTTCCATTACTTGTGCTATGAGACCTTGCTCTTTGCCAAATTTCATGATTCTAGGTCAACGGGAAGTACCCTATAGGTTTTGATTTACTTGCGAGTATCAAAATATGTCTCATAAATGGCCGTATCTTTTTATCACGTTGACTTAGAAGCATGAAATTTTTAGATCTCCAACGGACCACAAATTTACGTATTTAATATTAATTTCAATTTGATACCTCCACGCGTTCCTGAGAAAAAGGGTCTTGACAGACTGACAGACAGACAGACAGACAGACGGACAACAAAGTGATCCTATAAGGGTTCCGTTTTTTCCTTTAGAGGTACGGAACCCTAAAAACGCGGCGGGCGCGGGCGGTGACGTGGTCACGTGCGCCTGCTCATTTGTAGTATCAGAATTATGAGATAACAAAGACATGGATGTGTTTATGCATTACATTTACTACACAACCAACATTTTTAGAGTATTTTTACTACACAACCAACATTTTTAGAGTACTTTCACTAGCACATTTTTTTCTTTTAAGTATCTAGTGCGATTTTCTTTTTATTTTTTACCATTGTCCATATTTTGGTGGTCTGAATTATTTCTAAAAGTTTCTCTATCTATTTTAATGGGAACTTAGTTATGCTTTTAAAATATCAAGGAAACTAGTTAGGACCAACGGGATTTTCGGAATTTCGACTGCTAAAACGATAAATAAATTATTCAGTTTTTCCTTCGTCCTGTAAACAATGAAGAAAATGGTCTTGTATAGGTTAACAAATTAGGCCGACGATAATAATATTATTCCTTGTACACCATAATAACACTGTAAAACACTATAAGAAAGAAGTTGAAGCTATGCTAGGCATAAATACAGACAGGTGATTTCAAAATCTCCAGACGCAGAATTTGAAAGCCGATTTGTCGCTAGCGATGTCAAAATCTGTGTGTGGACATGAGATTATGCCGACGAATAAAATCGTTGCGTTAGGTACACCCTAGCATTATAATTATAGTGTCACATTGAAGTCTTGTATGGATGACTGTTTTTTTACGATTATGATGTTGGTCCCATGGAGAAAGTTGTTCATGAGTTAGACGGTATGTACGACAACCTTTATTTTTGTCACACCTTTCTGAGACACATTGTATACCGAATTACTAAAATAAGACTGTTTAAGAGGATACATCGAAGCGTGGTTTAACTCGGTGTGTAAGTGAAATGGCATTACGGCTGTCTAGTTTGACGCGCGAGATAGAAGACTCTTACGCGCACCGGAACTAAACGCGATTAGTTTAAATGTAGATTTATGACAAAATGCTATACTTAAATCAATTTTTAGCTTAGTAAGTTCTTAACATATTGAAATACCTTCAATTTAAAACAAATATTACTGCACAGTAAGGAACTGATTACGTTTAATCGTATAAAACAGAAAATAGACGGTGCTGATTTACTATCGAAAAAAATTCAAGTCTTAATCATGTTTCGGTTTTAATACACAGTAGACAATATAGGTAGTCAAATAACACAAATATGGAAAATCAAAATGATTTAACCAAATACATTTGGTTTTGTAGGAATTTTAAAAACACAAAATTTATCATTAATTTCTCATTTGTATGTCAATATTGGTAAAGCATAGCGCATTACTTAACTTTTAAGATCTTTTTATGTAAATTACCTATGTTTTACAAATAAATTATTCTATTCTATCGATGTATCCCCTTAACAAGAAAGACTATTAATTTATGTGGCTGCTGTTATTCATACTGATCAAAATTTATTTGACCTCATCACAAATTCAGTGTTAAACACCGTGCAACAAAACGGGTAATCAGTAAACACAATTAAACACACATTAAATTATCAAATAAAATAAAATATTCAAATCTAATTTTCTAATCTCTCGTTTTAGTCAGACCGTACAGTTTATTCTAGGTATCCTCGTACGGGCCGCTTTAATGTGTATCGACAATGCCCTCCTCATTGAGCCCAACACTACAGTAATAGTAGCGAATTTATCGATATCGATGCGTTTATTAATTACATACAAATGGGCTACAGGACTACGAACAGGTGTCAATTGATTTGGAATAGAATTCTGTGGTTTAGGGGAGGATTAGCTGGCATGTAACTATTTTGGGATTGTTAAGAAGTTAACTGTACTGTCTGTCATTTAAAAGTACGTACGTACGTAACGTAACGTAAGTTTATGCAAAAAAAAGTATTCATTTCACAGATTTTTTAAATTGTGTAACTGTCGCGACTCTTGGGGGAAGCCTATATGGCCAGCAGTGCACGTCTTTCGGTTGGAATTATGATGAGGAACGAACTCTGATAAAAAAAAAAAACTACTGGTATTTATTACATCATTCAAAATATTCTACTATTTCTGAATACCAAAAAGTTGCAACATTATTTTTCTGGTTTTACAAGACTCACATGTCTATGGAAGCTGATACTATGGTTAGGTTCCACAAACATCATAATAATAGTGCCTAATCATAATTGGATCGAATAAGTCTTCTTATACATAATCTGAGTTTTGTTTTGACAGCCACACGTGTCGATCCATCAGGTTAAGCTACGCTTGCCGCGGTTCGTCCGTGGATGGGTGACAATCTTTACATACCTACCAAGACCCATATGTGCCTCGGAAAGCACGTTAAGCCGTTGGTCCCGGCTGTCATTCGTGGAGCTTTGACAGTCGTTACGGGTCGTCAGAAGCCCTGGGTCTTGCTCCATGTAAAATACTGGTAGGTATTCAGCTGCATCTGGTTAGACTGGACGCCGACCCCAACATAGTTAGGAAAAGACTAGGCAGATGATACATAATCTGAGTTTGTCACCCACATACAAAGGCTTAGGTACTCTGTCATCTTTGTAAGCAAAAACCTACCGAAATTTGCATACTCCCCCAAGACAGGCCAACGCCCACATAACACCGATATTAGGCACAAAACCCTCCACGGGGCCCGTTAATATAATATCCGAATATCCGAAAGTATCATCAATCACCGAGCAAGGGCGGGTTAAGTCGACACATGTAAATTTTTCGCACAAATTATACGGAAGGTCGGTAGGTAGGAACTGAAAGTGTTGCCAGAGGAAAATTTGTTGCTTTGAATGTTGCCATTTAAAAAAAAATGTGGTGCTCATTAGGATTGATTGAGTTGGAAATAAGTTAGAGTTCTAATTTAAGAATCATATTATTAGAGCGAGCGCGCACTGCGGTGCGTTTCCGATAGTTCTGCCGCACTGGGCGGGGCCTACAGTAACAAAACGCATGACCGCAGTGCGCGCTCTTCAAAGACATTCCATACTTCACAGATTATGCGGTAGAAAAACGCACCGCAATGCGCGCTCGCCCTTATTCAAGCATTGATCAGTTCTTGAATCTGGATTGTTTATGGATTAATACAACTCTCTAATTTCATATAATGAAAGACTATTTCATGAAATCTTCCTTTACTTACTTTACTAGTAAGTTTTTTAACTTAAGGAGTTGTATTAATGATTCGAATGATTATAATTTTGTAAATACGTCTAAAAGTTACGGTCGCGAATCATACTTTCATCAACATACAACTTAATACTGACCACCAAAAATTGCAAAAAACGTAAGAAAATTTGAATTTCGCTTGCTACCCTTTCGCTTCCCTCTTAAAGTTAAGATATTATGTAGGTAGTGATCATGAAATGTTTTTAAAAGAAAATAGTTAACTACGTAATGCACGAATGGTGGTTTTCATTGAAAAGATGCAAATTGTTTTCAGTAGGTACCTATTTCTTTTTACTTTACAATCGAAATCGCTATACGTTGAAATAAATTGCTATGAATGTTATCCTATAATGTTCTAACCCTCCTCTCGCTCGTATCACTTATGTTACACTATATTGCTTTTAATTAATCCTATTCATTAAATCCCTCGCTATCACGCTGCTAAATTTACAGCAACATTAGGGGAGGCTCGGGTCAAAAGTAACCTTTCCACAACTGATTACAGTAATTCCATAAGTATACATTCTACCTCCACGTACCCTTTACCCAAAAAAGGGGTCCGGGAAAAAATACAAAAAACCGAAAAAGATATTTCACTCCAAAGAGCCCCATTACATTGGTCTTGGCAAAAAAGCCTCCGCGCGAACGGCTCGCATCAATTAGTGGAGGAGGCGCGGGCAAACAGGCCCGGTTTAGGGGCAAATAATCGGCGCCTCATTTACGGAGCGTTCCCAAATACCCGCCTCCACCCTGTGTTTACTAGTCATTAAGCATGAAGATACTCCGCTGAACATTATTTGGTGCTTAGCTATGAGGGATTTTAATCCGGCCATCTGCCAATTAGTTATAGAAAATAGGATGAAGGAAAATAACGAGAAATTCAGGAAGAGCACAATGATGGCGCTAAGTCATCCCTGCTGTCTATTGACGAAGAATAATGATTCCATTTTCATTTGCTAATACCCTATCAATACTGAAAATCATCGTGAAAATTATCATACATAACAGCACGGGCAGAATAGCTTCATAAATAATTTTTATACAACAAAAAAATATTATGACATAAAAACATTTTCGTACCGAATTAACCCCAAGAATGCGACATTCGCACAGCAATTCCGGAAAAATTCCGCTCAACACTTAAAAATTACGCCGCGTCCTCAATTTCCGCGAGCGTGTGCTCGACGGGCGTTATTTTTCTCGCGCCATTTACTCAGATGTCCGTCATAGCGGAGATTTTTCCGCGCCAGACTACAGGGGATCCGGAGCCAAGTGCTAAAATGCAAATCACGAGTATTAATATTAATATGAACGGAGAGATGAATTCTCCCAGCTCGTGTTTATGCATGGCTACTTTAGGTTTTCATGGGATACGAAATCTCTTGAATATTTTTCGTTAGTGACTGTTGAGACAGCCCGGATTCTAATTTGTAGTTAGGGCAGAATAAATTATGAAGTGGCTTGTTTTGAAATAGACTGGTTTCTATACTTGGTACGCAGTTATAGAACCGTCTTTCGCGTACAAGTTTGGTGTTACATGTTACATACTCAATTTAAATGCGACTTTTAGACTATAATTTTTCAACGACCAAATCCTGAATTATTTCAGCAACTTATTTAAACCTGGCTAATATTTTCGCCTGCACAAAACCTACTTAATTTCCCCAGGCTCCGAACGCTATCCGTGTTATTCCAGACCCTTTCCCGTCCATTTAGCGCGGGAAGATGCACGCACGAGATAGTGACGCCGTAATGGCCGACGTTAAATGCCTTCAATGGCGTCGTTAGGGTTAAAATTAAAAATGACCGTGATGCAGCGTTTTCTTTTTTGTTTCGAAGGGACGAAGCCGAGTTTTGTTGAAAGAATATTTCGAAGGGACGCCCGTTATGACCCTGGGAGGTGTGGGAGGGTTATTATATTAGAGGGTGAGGCCAAAGGGAACAGTAGCTGACGATGTTGGGCCATAATGAGTTCCTTTTTATATTTTTTAATCATGTTATTTTACCTTGTCTCCAGCCACAGTAATTTTCACTTTGTTTATTTTTTGCTGAGCCACACCTAGGCTTAGAATTTTTTGAATTAATTTACATACTATTTATATAATTTTTTGTTCGCCATTTCTAGAAAAGACATATAAAAATACCACTTTGTTCATGTCTTGCGTGACAAAAAACCCTCGAGCTTTATAAATTCTCCGAATTAGTTTGAGAGCTTTAATTTAGTGCTTCATTATAGGACAGATATAAAATTAGACTAGACTAAAACTCAGCCAAACGTCCCGTTCATCTAGATTATCTAAATTTCATTCTACATTTCACAAAAGCTAGGTATAAAATAAAAGACCACTTATAAGGATTAAACGTTTACATAATCAACTGTTTTTTGGGCTTTAATAAAAATTAAGCGCTAAGAGTTGCTGTATATTTTTATTTATGGAGTGTTTGTTTCAAAGAATATTTTTTGGCGGAGGCCGGGCTAAGCTCTTTACCGCTACACAAAACTGGCCAATTTAGTCTGTCGTACCGCACCTGTTAATTAGTATTTTAATTAAAATTAATAGGCGATTACTCCGTACAATTTTCAAGGAGATAAACTTTTAATAGGTCGTTGAGCTTGTTTTGTTAACGGGTTACGTTATTACGGGATGTTTGTGTTAGATCGGTTTTAGAATATTTTAAATATGCAGTTCACAGTTCCGGTACCTTGCTTGAATGTCTAGAAAGAAAAATACATTCTTTATTTGAAAAAAAAAATGATTTTGTTATTAAGGCGACGATAACCGACTTTTAACGATTTGAAAAGAATATACTTAATTATATTAAATTACAGCATTTTCTTAATAACTTAATTTGTGAATATAGTGTAATTAATTTGTAAAGTGTTTTAGTATACGTGTTCTAATAATGATACCTTTTGTTTGACAGCGCTCCTTGATGGGCGAGTCCTATTACTGGCTGGACGTACGACGCGTTGCGTGAGCTCAGCACAGAACACGCAAGCTAACCACTCAAGACCGCTGGCACTTATCTGCGTCATAGGTAAATTTTATACCACTCAGGAGTACCTAGCAGATGTCGTAGAGATCACAAAACCCTGCAAGTACTGTGTAGGAGAATCGAAGAAGCAACTGATGTCTTCAAACATCACAAGATGAAGAATCTCATGTGCAGAGAACACAGACGCTGCACCAATTTAATGAATTTCGGTTACATAAGGAATTTCTTATGTAGGTGACATAACAAATTCCATATTTAACCGAAATTCAACCAGAAAAGTTACACAAGGGATCAACGTTATTCAAGAATATTTAGACCTTGAACATATGGCATTAACTAATGACAATGAAGACAATGTTATATATCCTAAAGTTAGAACAGTCTTTGATGCATCAGCCAGTGGATCAAAAGGTTCCTCTCTTAATGATATTGATTTAGTGGGGCCTACATTTAATCATGGAATAGAGACAACACAAAATAGGGATTATAAGTGACATCGTTAAGATGTACAGTCAACGGCCAGAAGTCCACTTACACCGCAATGACCATTATCGCCTGCGCTATAAGGGCTGCGGCGCTTATGCCTATACGGGCTGCGGCGCCGAAGAAGGTCATAAGTTAACTAATATTGCTATGCCATAGTTTTGTGAGATTGCTAGTCGACTTCTGGCTGTTACTGTACAAGTATCCGATGAACACACTGATTGCCAAAGAATAGTTGTAATGAAAAGAATAAGACATAAAAAGATTCCACTGACATCAGTAAGCAGTACGAGGTTTGGATCAAACTGACAGCTACAGATAAAATAAAAGCTGTGCAATCTAAGCGTACTTTTATTAACCCATAAACACAAACGGTTTTGCGGTCGCGCCGAAGCCGCGTCCGATGCCAAAAAAGCCAAAATTCTCACGCGTGAAAGTGCCGTTCTTCTTTTACCTTTTTCCAATGGCTATCGACGAACCGCCTTTCGATTTCATTACGGACGTCCGACGTTTTTATTTTTAAATCACAGTGTGCTCCACGCGGCTCAGTTTTTTTTTATTTCCCTGAAGTTTCGTCTGTATTTTTTTCCACGGTTTCGTTTCCTTTTTTTTTATGCACGCGGCCCGCAAACAATGCCATCGCGGCCACCGAATTAACTCCCGACTTTTTGCCTTTTGGCGCCAATAAAAATATTTTAATTCGACGCAAGCGTGTTAATTAATAATTAATATTTTTCGACGAGCAGCCGTTTAATGGCATCGTTTAACACGTGTCCCGATGCGATTGTTTTTTCGCGCATCGTTTTCATGAATGAAGTGATGACGTAATAGGATAATGTCGCTGGCAATTTTACGTTTTTATTGGACTGCGTGTTGTTGATTTTTTTTTTTCGGTTACGAGCGCTCGGTCAATGGGACGAGTGCATCGTGTTTTAATTTTCAATGTCATTATCACTTTCACAATGAGTACCTACTCATATCTTTATTACGTAGTGTACTGTGTGGGTGATATCAACATGTTGTTTTTATTTTAATGTACGTTTGATTCTTTATATGGATTTTTATGCACAGTCCTTTCTTCAACGGTAGAGTGTGTTCAAAAGGGGTGATCTTAAACTGATTTCTAACCCTTGTTGAGCGAAACTGGTCAGTTGTAAACACGTTATGGTCACGGGGCGACGGTGACGGGTCACAGGTCACATGGTTGACCTTCGAACACGTTTGATTTGATTTTGTTATTTTTAACACGTGCTGCAACGTAGCGTTAGATACGTTGATATATTTGTTTAGATCAAACTTTTTGTTCAGTGGGTTAATTTGAGCGAGTCATTCGATTGTTTTACAGTTGTTTCATAGATTTATTTGATTACAAGTGTTTAAAATTGTCGTTGGATGGATTCGTTGGAATCTTGTGTTCTTATAAGGGGAGCCCACGATCACTAGTATTCCATTTTATTATTCTAGCTACTACTTCTTTAAATAATAACATCCTCAATGGTCGATCCATCAGATTAAGCTACGCTTGCTTGCATCTTTACATACCGAGTCTCCTCCGTGCCTCGGAAAGCACGTTAAGCCGTTGGTCCCGGCTGTCATTTGTGGATCTTTGACAGTCGTTACGGGTCGTCAGAAGCCCGAAAGTCTGACAACCAGTCTTACCAAGGGGTATCGTTTTACCCAGTAATTGGGTTGGCAGTCGCTCCATGTAAAATACTGGTATCAGCTGCATTCGGTTAGACTGGAAGCCGACCCCAACATAGTTGGGAAAAGGCTAGGCAGATGATGACTTCTTTAGCTAAGCTTTAATCTACGAAGCATAGGTAGAAATTCAGAAATAAAACTGAGGGCCATCTCAATCCGCCATCTTTCACGATCATGTGCAGCTCAGTAGGCCGCGGGTGCGCGAGACCCTGAAAAACCTAAAAGTCCCTTCAATTAATTTCATCATTCATTTGTACTTAAGGTGAATGCAAAGTGATAGCCCACGAAATTCAAGTTTTCTTACGTTTTTTTGCAATTTGCAGATCAGTGTCATGTTGTATGTTGATCAAAATATGATTCGCGATCGTAACAAATCTTTATTTACCTACATAATTATAATCATAAAAATTATCGATACATCTCTCTGAGTTTTGAGAAAGATTTGATCTAACTAAATTTGATTTCGGAAATCATGACATTTTGGAACAAATCTAACTTCGAGAGATGTGTTGATGATTCTTATCGTTATTATTATGTAAATAAATATTGGTTTTACTTAGTAATTAATCATATTTTGATTAACATACAACCTGATACTGATCTGAAAATTGCAAAAAACGTAAGAAAATTTGAATTTCGCGGGCTATCATTGAGCCTACCATAAGCTTATATCAGAAGCTTGAGTGAATGTTTATTTTTGTTTCATTCCACGTTCAGATTACACCGTTATAATTATTAATGAACGTTCATTTGCTCCTTTCAGTTCATTTTCAATCTTTCGGTAGGCGAGAGTGAAAGATTTCCGTCCGACTATGAGAGTGAGGGTGTGTACCTATCTGAAAGCCAATTCTCGTACCTAAAAACGTTCAAATTCAAGTCGCAATCTCATGCCAGCGACAATCAAATGTCAAAAATGTAGGTAAACGTTTTTACAAAAATGTAGGTAAAATTTTTGACAGATTGAGACTGAGATGAGATTGCGAACGTTGTTAAAAATACGAGAATTGCCGCTCCGATGTCTGCTTCACTGAAATTGGTCGTCATGGCCGAAATTCGGTCTGGAGGACTATTAGGTACAAACATTTTCTATCTACAAAAGGCCTACCTAACAAAGATTGAGTAATAATAATGAGGCAGCTCCGCCCGCCATCTCTCACGCTACGTGCGGCGCAGGCGGCGCGGGTGGCGAGGGCTCGTGTCGGCTCGCGAGGGCCGCATCTCTATCGACCACCTTTTACGACGTAAACAAGCGTTCCTGCTGAGGTTGTCAAAGTTTCGAGACTAAAAATATTCTTTGAATAAATGGTATTGAGAGAGGAGCTCGTGGCTAAATAATAACAGCCGCACGGGTCGATCCATCAGGTTAAGCTACGCTTGGCGAGGTTGGTCCGTGGATGGGTGACCATCTTTTCATAAGTACCGAGACACCTCCGTGCCTTGGAATGCACGATAAGCCGTTGGTCCCGGCTGTCATTAGTGGATCTTTGACAGTCGTTACGGGTCGTCAGAAGCCCGAAAGTCTGAGAACCAGTCTTACCAAGGGGTATCATATTACCCAGATACTGGGTTGTGGAGGTCAGATAGGCAGTGACTCCGTGTAAAATACTGGTATTCCGCTGCATCCGGTGAGATTGAAAGCCGACCCCAACATAGTTGGGAAAAGGCTAGGTAGTTTTTTTTTAAATATAGTATTTAGGCTCGTATTCTAGACCGGTGGCAGTGGTAACTCCGGGTTAAGAATTCTTCAGAAACTGGGAATTAGTTTCCCGGTTTCTGAAGAATTCTTAACCCGGAGTTTAAACTCTCAATAGCTATTGATTTGACAAAATTATCTATTTAAGCGAATTCCTTTTGATGTACCTCAGATAAAACCTCGTTAGTAATTTACTCGACTTTTATGCAAAATTTTTCCATTACGAAGCGTTCAGAAACACGATATCGAACCAATAATCACTATCGAATGGATAAAATCCGTTTAAAAACCTCAGAAACCGGCCAAAAGCTGGGGAGGCAAAACTAAATGGGGCCTACCGCCTTAAGGGGCCCTCCCGCCCTGGAATGATCGTCGAAATATTTAGCACGCTGCCTCGTTTTACCTAAACTAAAGACTCCAAGCGAGAGGACAAATACATCGTGAAATCTTCTTGTCTCTCTTCTCAAATTCCTGTCTCTTTAACATAAAACAAGTTACAAGCCTAGCCTCATTATCCTATGTTTATAAATATCCAAAAACCAATGAGAAGACGAGAACAAACCGTTTAATTTACAAAACCCTCCACAAATGCTTACATTTATCAAGTTTAAAACAGTACACTTTGAGCACCGCTGTCACGCGCAAGGGTAAACCGGGGATGTAAGGGACAAATCGCTGCTGCCCGCGGCCAGGCACGCAAACCCGTTTGCAAGACGCACCCTCGTAATCCCCTCTCTACCCTAACACCCGCGCCCACCCTCATTACATACAAGGATAGTTAAAATTGCCCCCTTCTCCCCTCGCGTGGCGAATTGCAAGGTTTTATGTCTTTAATAAAACGAGGTGGGACGCTTAAATTTGAGCGTATCGCTTACGTAGTGAGTATTAATATTTGAGTTTGTGTACTTAAAATTGAGACGGGGAAAAGTAGGGATTTTGTTTGGTTCGTTTTGGGACGTTAAATGATAGCGGGATTTTTCTAGAGATGAAGTTAGAAATGCACTAATTCAGAATTCATAAAAGCTCATGTGTGCCCAAGAATATTTGTTAAGTTTCATATCAAAGACCATTCACAAGCATTTGTGAATCCTCTCGATATGTCATTGAACCCAAGTCCTACAAGCGTCAAGTACAATGAAATTCACACATTTCTGTGACAAATCCTTCCAAATATACCTAAAAAAACACATTAAAAAGCAACTTGCCAAAAACACACACTTAACGACAACACCCGTTGAGAATTTAATAAAATTTCCGACCTAAAACCTGCTCCAATTTCAAAGCTACAGATAAGTCTCCCTAAAGGGAGAAGACCACAGCCATCCGACCCAACAAATACAGCCTTCCCTACCTCCCCCCGGATTATGTAGGTACGGAAGATAGTTAAAACCCACCCTGTATATATTTCGCCCGTCAATAAAAGGGCTTTTGTGCCTTAGTATAAAGGGATGTTTTGTTATCTTGAGTATTGGCTAATTTGACAATAACAAAAGGGTTTTCCGCTTCGGGAATTGGGCCCAGATGATAATCAACTTTTTTGTATGTTTATGTGAAAGGATTTCGCTCGCAATTTCGTTGGGTGGTAGGATAAAGGTCTAATATGTTTTGAGGCGAAATTTTCTCGTCCTCACTCCTTTTTGTGTGGTGTATTTTTGAAGCATTTTTTTGTTGATTACATGTTTTAGTACCTAGTAGGTTCAAGTACCCTACTCTTAGGGGAGCCTAGAAAAATGTACATACATACTTATGTGTTTTTGCTACTTCTCTAAGGAGTAGCATAAACATAAACAAACACTATCACACTAATATTATAGAGGTGAATGTTTGTGTGTGTGTGTGTTTGTATATTTGTTACTTCTTCATGCTCAAACGGCTGGACCGATTTGGATGAAATTTGGTATGTAGACAGCTTATACCCTGGATTAACACATAGGCTACTTTTTATCCCGGTCTACGAATCGCGGGGCGCAGCTAGTGGTATGATAATATTTCAAGCATTGAATATGGTGAGGTTCCCTACTAACGCTAGTAGAACTTAAAACGGGTTACGGATAATATCGATTCTTTCCGCTACAAGGGCGTAAAGACCATTTTGGCCAAAATTCACTTTTTCATGCAGACTTCTATCTATCAGTCAACTAAGTAAGACTGCATCAAAAAGTGAATTTGGTCCAAAATGGTCTTTACGCCCTTTGTAGCAGAATATGAACTAGACTTATTAGTTTCAAAAAGTTCTTTTCAGAATCTTAAAATATTTTTCAGTGAAAAAGTTTTCTTTAGAATCTCAAATAATTTTTCATCGATAGTCTTTCTAGACACAATTTAATGGACATAGAGGAGCTCGTGGCTAAGTAATAACAGTTGCACGGGTCGATCCATCAGGTTAAGCTACGCTTGCCGGGGTTGGTCCGTGGATGGGTGACCATCTTTACATAAGTACCGAGACTCCTCCGTGCCTCGGAAAGCACTATAAGCCGTTGGTCCCGCCTGTCATTCGTGGATCTTTGACAGTCGGTCGTTACGGGTCGTCAGAAGCCCGAAAGTCTGACAACCAGTCTTACCAAGGGGTATCGTATTACCCAGTAACTGGGTTGTGGAGGTCAGATAGGTAGTCGCTCCATGTAAAATACTGGTATTCAGCTGCATCCGGTTAGACTGGAAGCCGACCCCAACATGGGAAAAGGCTAGGCGGATTGATTTGCAACTGCTATTGCCCTCGAGCTCTGCTCACCCTGCGACAGTTTTCATTTCAGCCTAGGTTCACAAAAGTGCAGTGATCGTCGAGTGTTATGGAGCCGGACCGAGCGCCAGACTTCCGTGGACTCAACACTTTGGCTGCGATTCCATCGCTTTCTTGTTCCTCGTTTTTGAGCGCCATTGTCCCGAGTACTTTATGGTCTTTTGTGATAGGAATAACGATTGGATTGGGGTTTGTTTATATTGATAAATTTTTGTATGTTTGTTTGGATGTTTTCGTCATGAACAGGATTTTTATAGGAGTTTAATAAGGGCGTCTTGCGAGGCAAGTTTTTAAGGCCCGTTTTGGCATGTCTTTGTTTGTTTAAATTGATAAGTTTTTGTTTGTTTGCTGGGAAGATTTCGGGGTGAACATGAATTATAAAGGAGTTTAATAAGACCAGTCTTGCGAGGCAAGTTTTTGGGGCCAGTTTTGTCCTGTCTTTGTTTGTTTAGATATATTGATAAGTTTTTGTTTGCGTGTTGGGAAGATTTGTGTAAACAAGATCCTTATTGGTGTCTGGTAGGAATAGCCTAGAGAAACAATTTTTTTTATGATGCTCGTATGACTAAAAATTATTTTTTTTGTCCGTCATGTAGATTGTAAAAAATATTGGTCACGTATTTTTTCTTTTTTTACGTAATCAAAAGAATTACGGCGATACATTGAGTGAAAATGTGGCATGACGTCACTCCTTGCTAGATTTTATACGTAGTTTGCTACTTTAATGCGTTTTATCTAAGTAATTTTTTGTTATATGATGAATAAAAAAATACGTGTCTAATATTTTTCTATTATCTGACTAAATAGATTTTTTTTTTTTTATCCAGGCATCATCCTTATTGCAGGAATGATTAGAAATAAGCCAAAAACTAAACTTATTATAAGATAAGATAAGATAAGATAAATGTTTATTTCTCACCACAATATTATTGAAAATACACAATACACCATGAATGCATTATTTGAATATTGTGGGAGACTGGTGCCTGAGCTAAGCTCTAGGCCTGTATTTCAGGACACCAGGTCGCCGCCTATTATAGGTAAACTAGCTGCGCCCCGCGGTTTCACCCGCGTAGACCGGGATAAAAAGTAGTCTATGTGTTAATCTAGGGTACCTATGATACCAAATTTCATCCAAATTGGTCCTGCCGTTTGATCGTGAAGAAGTAACAAACATACATACACACACACATACACACACTTACAAACTTTCGCCTTTATAATATTAGTGTGATGTGATTAGTGTGATATACCACTGAACTGCGGGGTAGTTGCGTAACACACTAACAGTAGCACTATTAGTGTGATGTGATTAGTGTGATATACCACTGAACTGCGGGGTAGTTGCGTAACACACTAACAGTAGCAATATTAGTGTGATGTGATTAGTGTGATATACCACTGAACTGCGGGGTAGTTGCGTAACACACTAACAGTAGCAATATTAGTGTGATGTGATTAGTGTGATATACCACTGAACTGCGGGGTAGTTGCGTAACACACTAACAGTAGCAATATTAGTGTGATGTGATTAGTGTGATATACCACTGAACTGCGGGGTAGTTGCGTAACACACTAACAGTAGCAATGGCTTTCATTTTGACAGTTGATCAACATTCATTGCGGTTTACGTTGTCGAGCAGACTTTTATGAACATTACGAAGCAATGTATTAGCCATATGCTTCAAAATCATTCAGATTGTTATTGAAAGTTTTAAGAAATTAAAGAAGAAGGGTCATCTGTGACCCAAGCCCGGCGCAAACCAAACATATCTCATTTTTTTTTGTTATTTTATGTATTCAAATGTATAGATTTTTTTTTTTCGATTTTAGTGGCTAACCTGTTTAAATTGCCTTCCTAAGGCAAAATATTATTTTTTAACTAAACCCGCTTAAAATCTTTTTCAAAAATGTAAAATCAATTGAGACAAGTTATTACTTACCAATAACTACAGAATTCAATATAAGTAGCTACATTATACCTATAGCTAAGTTTTGGTTACAATAACAATGGAAACCATTTAATGGTCGTAAAATGATCGGCGATTCTACTTATCTCGCTAGTGTGACTCACAAAAGAACTCGCACATGCTATCTCACTCCTGCACTCCCTAAAAGAGCGAGATGTCTATATTTGGGTTTTTTACCAGCACTATAGGTAAATCGCGTACGTTATGTACAACCCAGAGATCGAGAGCCGAAACGCTATTCTGGAGTACTATTGTACATGCAATCATGGAAGAGGAACATAATATCTCATGCCTTGTTCATGCTCATGTCATGTCGTAAGTGTGGTTTATTACCATCGAGATGACTTCCAGCATCCCGCACTGGGTATAGACACTATACTTATAGTAATCATGATTTGATTTAAATATGTTAGTATTTATGACGTTACTTCCCGTTGATACACTTTTAAAACAAAAAGCTTTGAACGACTCTACGCTGCATAATTGCGCGTGTGTGCGTGTGCAAGTCGTCGCGCCGGGCCTGGGTAAATTTTGTATGGAGCGTGACCCTTCTTCTTTCCTGGGTAAAAAAAAAATCCATTTAGTCTGTCAGTCAGATAATAAAAAAATATTAGACACGTATTTTTTGTTTTATCATATTAATAAAACTTTTTTACAAAAACAAAAACCGACTCCCAAAAAAAACACTACAAAGTGAAAAATAACTTTAATTTCGGAAGTCGGTGTCTTTGGATCTGTATTTTAGTTTTTTGCCACCGACTTCCGAAATTAAAGTTATTTTTCACTTTGTAGTGTTTTTTTTGGAAGTCGGTTTTTGTTTTTGTAAAAAAGTTTTTATTTTTCACTTTTTAGTGGTTCAGTTTGTAATTTATCTAAGTTATAATAACCCAATGTCAGCTGCTTATCACGTTTTACAAAATGTTGCTTTTCCCGATGCAGGGCCGTTAATTGTTGAGGAGTTCTCCTAGTAAGAACCAGGAGAACATGGAGCTCATGGTAAAGTCACCATAACCATTATTTTGACGAGCATAAACCATATTAAAGTAATCGAATCGCAACCTGTTATATACTTAGATATAATTGAGTATTTCCGATGGCCTTCTGTGGTCTTCATCATCAGTTCCAGCTCACCGAATGGTACTTTCCGAGAGCAAATGCACGAGTTACTATAAAAAATACCGAAATCGATATAGGTGTGCCCATAAAATTTGAGGGTTTCCCTCGATTTCCATGGGATCCCATCATCAGATCCTGACTTGATGATCATGGGACCACTTGGGACGTATACCCTTTCGAACAAAAAAAGAAAAATCCAAATCGGTCTAGCCATTTTCGAGTAATCGGGGAACATACATAAAAAAAAAAAAATAAAAAAAAAAAAATAAAAAAAAAAAAAAAGGTTCCGACGAATTGAGAACCTCCTCCTTTTGGAAGTCGGTTAAAAATATGACTTAGATCACACGCATTAAAGGGGAGTGGGGGCTCGCTACGTCACAACTATAACAAACTACGTATTTAAATCTGGCAAGGAGTGACGTCATGCCACATTTTAACTCAATGTATCGCCGTAATCTTTTGATTACGTAAAAAAAGAAAAAATGCGTTTCGTGTAAAATTTTTAAGAACGTAGACACATGCACAAAAAAATTACGGTGGAGATCTCAACAAACTCGATATTTTCGTATATATTTCACAACTAGACCGGCGGCGCGGGCGGCGCCGTCCGATGACTTTCGGAAGAATGTTCTCTACTGGGGCAAATATTACCTTCCATAGCGTCTAATCTAAGGGACGCCATGGATGATAATATTTCATGGGTTGTTCCAGTTGATCGAGCAGTTATTAGCTACTCCCATTACCAATTAGTTAGCTCTGAATTTACCCGTAAGCTACGTTTAGGGTGAACAATATTATATTGCTAAACATGTTCCCTGTTTTGGATTATGGCTGGGTTCTTTTGCCAGCGTGTAGCGAGACAGTAATGGAGCGGGTTGGAGTCGTAGCAATAGGAGTAGCCAGACCGATAGCTTAAGGAAAAGAGATTTGAATGTACTACCCGTTCAGTTCGAGAATGCCCCTACCTCGCGTCCCCTACCTCTAGCACCTTTCAGTTCCGCTGCTATAGGTACCTACTGCTTTAGATGAAATTAGATGAAGATATAGAACACATCCTATACCCTGATTTACCTTAGATTTTGGATCAGTAAACTTGTACTAATTTTCATCTTAGCGAGTGTCTCGTGTATCGCAGCTGTTAGTTATTAATAAACTAGGTTCTGCCCGCGACTTCGTCCGCGTAAAATTTCTTGTTCCCCGACCCACCCCGTGGCATAGCATCACCTGCCCGCGCTATTACTTCGTTATCGCTTAGCGTTCTTTCTGACTTTTTTCTTTTTGCTCGGCTCTGGGTCCTAGCGTGATGTTGGGCTATTATAATCAATCTGCCTAGCCTAATCCCAACTATGTTGGGGTCGGCTTCCAGTCTAACCGGATGCAACTGAATACCAATATTTTACATGGGACGACTGCCTAGCTGACCTTTACAACCCAGTAACTGGGTAGTACAATACCCCTTGGTAAAACTGGTTGTCATACTTTCGGCCTTCTGACGACCCGTAACGACTGTCAAAGACGAATAACAGCCAGAACCAACGACTTCACGTGCTTTCCGAGGCACGGATGAGTCTCGGTATGTAAAGATGGTCACCCATCCACGGACCAACACCAGCAAGCGTAGCTTAACCTGATGGATCAACCGGCTGTTATTACGTAGCCTCCACAAGACAATGCAAAAAGAATTTTTCAAATCCGGCTGGTAGTTTCAGAGATTAGCGCGTTCAAACATACGAACAAACAAAAAAATAAACTCTTCATCTTTGTTATTAGTATAGATCTAGATAGAAGATTCAGGACTTAGAAATAAATGAGTTCCATCTAAGTAGAGACAAATCAATGTTCATAATTCGATCATGCAAAAGTCACTAAACCAACAAACCAAAAGTCCAGACAAACCACGAGCCATATCCCAAATCATAACCCCCCAAAAACAAAGACACCAATCTAACTCCCCACTTCGAACGGAACCCGGCACTCTGATAGTTTACAAACGCTCGTAGCGACTTCTTTTTTCTTTGGCTGGCACACAGGGTTCAAGAGCGTACATTTGACCCCGGCCTGACCGTGTCGATGTTGATCAATATTGACTGGCTCATGGCTGTGACGTGTCAGCTTGTCCTTTTGGAATAAGTAAGAGTTGAGTGTCATTATGGATTGTGGGTTCGGGTTTTTTGGTGGTTTAGGGTTGACTTTTACCGATGAAAGTTTTGTGGATTAGACTGTGGTTCACCTGTGTTGGACGGTGGGTATATGTTCTTATGTTGAAAGATTCTGCGTATTTTAATGCATTTAAGACATAGGCTGTGTTAGAAAAGGAGAAAGGAGCAAATGTAGTACAGTCAACGTCAATAATATCGGGACGAACAGATTGATCAAAATTATCTTAACAACTATGAAAATGAAATATTAACTCAATGACACAAGGAATGTTTCAGAATTAAGATAGTACAAAAAAACAACTGTTATTACAACTGTCATTCTGACAAAAACTTTATCCAATTGAGATAAGTTTAAATTTTTTTAGTTGTTGTAATCATTTTGAACAGTCTGTTCGTCCCGATATTTTTGACGCTGACTGTACGGTCAGCAACAGAAGTTGGTTAATACTGCTACTTTTTGACATCATCTAAATTAAAACGATTAAATGATATGATATCCTGCTTTTTAGCATTTCATTTATTAGTTAAAAGTTAATTTTCTTTAAAATTTACATATGTTCCGATTTTAATGAAGTATTTTTCTCAATAATTAAGATTTAGAAAACACAAGTGTTAATCGACTTTTGTTGCTGACTGTACCTACCTAATTACGGCACGGGAATAAGAAAAACTTTTGTAATTTTGATTGAGGCATTTAAAGTTAGGTTGTTTTATAGCAAACTGACCAAGGAGCAATGGTAGCCCAGCGGTAGCGGCCGCGACTTACGAGTTGTAGGTCGTAGGTTCGAGCCCAGGCAGGCGCTTTACTTTGTGTAAATTATTTCATCACCACTGCTCTCAAAACGGTGAAAGGAAACATCGTGAGGATACCCGGCCAGCATGTTCTAGAACCAAAAATTCGAAGACGTGTGACATCTACCAACCCGCACTAGGCACGATTGGTAGATTACGGCCCGCTCCCCCTCACCGAGACGAGGCCTGTGTCCCAGCAGTGGGAACATTGTAGGGGCATTATGCTTTATTAAGGACAGTATATTAAAAGTTATTCATTATCAACTGATTAACTGTGTTCGCACAGTTCTGTCAAATTTATGGAAATTGGAAAAACTTCCTTTCAGCATTTTTAGCAGGTATCTTTTTCTCGTGTCCTTCGGTTGGTACCTCTCCTATCTTCTGAGCCACATTTCCTCAAAAAAAAAAAAAATTCAAGGTGTAAGTGTAAACGCAGTGGCAATCTTTTAAGAAGTCATTGTACTCATCATTATGAACAGCTTTTACTAAAACCCCTTAAAAGATTGCCACTGTTTACACTTCACCCTGTCTACACAGGGTGTAGTGTAGGTAAACAGTGGCAATATTTTAAGAGGTCATTGTACTCATCATTATGAACAACTTTTAGTATGGGACCAAACCTGAAATCGCGAAAAAAAAATCAGCTGCTCCCTACATTTTGACGAATTAGGTATGCAAAA
The DNA here is from genome assembly GCA_905163495.3 of Cosmia trapezina. Taxonomy (NCBI): domain Eukaryota; kingdom Metazoa; phylum Arthropoda; class Insecta; order Lepidoptera; family Noctuidae; genus Cosmia; species Cosmia trapezina. The sequence continues at coordinate 8,126,334 of LR991035.1, forward strand.
ACATAAACGTATTGACCAGCTGATTTTTTTTTCGAGATTTCAGGTTTGGTCCCATAGTAAAAGTTGTTCATAATGATAAGTACAATGACCCCTTCAATTGCCACTGTTTACACTTGCACCCTGTATATATCTACCCAGCTAGGTAAGTACGTAAAAATGCTCGACCATGTAAATCCTCCATCACGCAAGTCACACACAAGACAAATTAATTAATTGTAGGGGCCCACGGTCCACCGTGCAGGTCAATTTGGCGCACGCATCACACTTGAGGAGGGTTGGCACATCTGCGTCGGGCACCTGACATCTTCGATAACACTCACCTTCGTGACAACCCTATTGGTACCTTGGATTATACCTCAGGTTTATTGGTAACTAGCTTTTGCCCGCGGCTTCGCCCGCGTGGATGTCGGAAAATATCCCACGGGAACATACTACCGGGAATTCCTTCCTTATTCCTCGTCTACATTATAAAAGGAACCTCTGTGCAAAATTTCAGCTTTGTAGGTCCAAGGGTTTGGGCTGGGCGTTGATGAGTCAGCCAATCAGTCAGTCAGTCAGTCAGTCAGGACTTCTCTCTTTATTAATTGGTAATAAGTTACTTGAGTACCTAGAGGGTGTAGTATTTTTTGGCGAGGGAATGGGAGTTTGGGTCTGTTGATTGCTTTTCAGGGAGATTTCTTGCATACCTATACCTACTCTTTCCAAACATTTATTTCACTTTTGACATTAACACGCGTATGAAGCTCCTTATTGATTGATAGGCAGCCATAGACTAATAATAAAGCAAAATAAATGGGTGGAAAGATTATACAACAAACTTTGAATTACCAACTGACATCTAGAATAGGGATTATGCCTGGGTAAAAAAAAAGAAATTCTATTTAGTCCGTCAGTCACATAATAAAAAAATACTTAGCTATCACGTTTGAAGTTGGGGAGTGGGGGCTCGCTACGTCACTTGTACGTATAAAACCTAGCTACGCGTGACGTCATGCCATATTTTAACTCAATGTATCGCCGTAATTTTTTGATTACGTAAAAAAAGAAAAAATACGTGTCCAATATTTTTTAATAATCTCTATGACGGACAAAAAATAAATTTTTAGTCATCATCCCGATTATCCTAGTTATATTTTTATTCTAGCTATTAGGGCTACAAATACAATGAATGATGTATACGACCTAAGTAATGTATCGGCTAAATAAATACATGTTTGTTTATTCTTATATCCCGTTTTTTACACGACTGCCCAAAAAAGGAGTGTTATGTTTTCAGGGTTCATGTATGTTTGTGAGTTTATTCCACCATAACTTTTGAATGCCTGGACAGATTTTGATGAATGGCATATCGTTAGAATCCTTACATCATCCCGAGTGACAGTGGCACTGGCTGGCATATTTTTTTTTGAAAAGAAAATAGTATAGCGGCAGTATGATTACATTTTCAAATGTAAAAAAAATAATCTTCAATTATTACAATATGGTATCAAATGGAAGGTCTACATTCCAAAAAAAGCTATATAATTTATTGGCATAAATTTTACATAGGTAGGGTGTTCATGCAAAACAAACATCGATCGATCGATCGATTTTTAAGGCTGCGAATGTCTGAATTGCCACTAAAATGTATAAAATAAAAATGAATAATTTAAAAAATTAAAAACACGACTGCCATACCAAAAACGAACTAAAAAGTTAAAAATAAGTTGTATTCCTGACTAAACAGATAAATAAAATTATCATTGCTGTCGGGGGACCTCTTAGATTTAAAAGTGTTCCACAGAACGGTCCCCCGACTGCAATGACAATTTTATTTATCTGTTTAGTCAGGAATACAACTTATTTTTAACTTTTTAGTTCGTTTTTGGTATGGCAGTCGTGTTTTTATTTTTTTAAATTATTTATTTGTTACACACTAATGTCGGGGCCACACTTCAACGTCAATGCCCATCATTGCCATAAACATCGCGGTAATTGTTCCGATAATTATCGCGATAAATTGAGTGGCCACACTTGAACGCCGCCACCGAGTTATCGCCACATCAATCGGCAATGTGAATGCCGTTGTAAAATTATCGCGATAAGTTGTGACTACACTTATGCCGGGGCCACATTATACGGACATCGCCGTTGATTATAGCGTTGAAGGGCGATAACCGTAGGTGTAGCCACCAGTTACGGCGATCATTTGACCGAATCTTGACCGAATTTAACTAACACGATGTTTAAAGAGTTTATTGAAGGTATGTAGGGCATTGACGTTGACGTATAATGTGGCCCCGGCATTACCCGACTCTCCGACTCTCCGACTCTCCTATGCTGGCTCGTTGGATACGGCTGCACGCAGTCGTATAGTGATTTGTCACCATCATCGGGGACTCCACCCGGTCCGGTCACTTAGTATTTAGTTAAATAGGATGAAATGAATTTGTTATTATTGCTACATATTATTTAATTAAATTACTATAATTATATCAATCAATTGCCAATTATTTATTACTAACACTAGTTTGTAAGCTCGCTATTGTACTAACAAATATGGATGTAATCATGTAATTTGCGATGAATCTGAAATAAATGATTATTTATTTATTTATTATTTATTACGGCCTACGACCATTATCGCGATAATCAACGGCGTTTCCCATTGGTGTAACCAGGACATAACAGAAAATCAAGTTGTGAAAAGGAAAAACAAAATCATAATATAATTCTTATCTTTATTAGGTAGGTATGTTACGTAAATTACTTAATTCGTTGGTTAAATTAACAAAGATGAGGTTCCCATTTGGGGTTCAAAGGCGATATCCTTCCTGATATACATAATATATATAGGTACCTACTTATACATCTACATACAGGGTGAGGGATTAAATAAACAAAGTTTTTGTAGAAATCCTGGGAGTTAAAACATCAAACAGTTTAGGTGGGCCGTGCCCGGTACCGGTACATTTGCCTAGATTACCGGCACGCGTAAGGGATCGTACCTAAAGGTGGCCATCTTGATTAACGATATTGAAACGTTAATTTAGGTAACGTCTAGAGTTTCAGAGGATTTTGAAACGACGGCGAGGAGGGACGAAGTTCAGTTTGACAATACCTACTGAATTCGGTATTTTCTTTATGAGTTCCAGAATTCTCAACCATGAATAATTATAGAATCTCTATAGGTAGGTAGCTAGGTAGGTCATAATAATTAAAATTAAAATTCATTTATTTCGGAACCAGCCCATTATTATGCATGTACAAGTGAAATTAAAAATATTATATAAAGAATACATTAAAATATTACAATAATTAGACAATTACACAAAACATTACAAAAGTCTTAAAAAAAAAAAAAAACCAAAAAGACATGATGAAAATTATTATAGTTATCATCATATGTCCTTGCTTCTCTCTTGCATCTTAGTCTAAATTTAGTTTTGGAATCGGAGTGTTCAATATGCAGCTTGGTCCAGAACCGCATTATTGGGCAATCCAGATCCAGGGCCATCCTCCATGCGAACAGCTGAAGGTAGCTGTTGGAACTGCCTCGTACGCGAAGCATCAGGGACACAACTCTCTACAACATAATGCCAAGTTAAGGAAAACTGTATTTAACGTTAGTCCTGTATATTTTTGAATAAATTTGATTTGATTTGATCTGAAAGTGCATACTGGAGTCTCGCATCAATTTTCCCTTATTACAGTAAATTATTTTCGTGTAGTTAGATCCTAACCAATATTATAAATGCGAAAGTGAGTTTGTTTGTTTGTTACGCTTTCACGCTAAAAAGGCTAAACGGATTTGAGTGAAATTTGGCACATGGGTAGACCATGACCTGAATTAGGATTCTAGGACATAGAATATACTTTTTCACGCAGGTAGTACGCTTCCGTGGGATAATATGACATCCACGCGGGCGAAGCCTAAACGGATTTGAGTGAAATTTGGCACATGGGTAGACCATGACCTGAATTAGGATTCTAGGACATAGAATATACTTTTTCACGCAGGTAGTACGCTTCCGTGGGATAATATGACATCCACGCGGGCGAAGCCGCGGGCAAAAGCTAGTAGCAAATAAAAGACAGAAATGATAACAATATAGAAACTCATGTCAAGTGAGCTTCAATTACATTTTTGACTTTTTTTAAATGAATCGCAGCAGATTTTTCTTTGTAGTAAGTATCATACATTAAAAAATGTTGCATTCATTGTTTATATTTGTTACCAGTGACACCAACTATTCAAAGCCAGTTTGTGTACCAGAAATCCCATAGAAAAAGCTACATCAATCAATCTGCCTAGCATATTCCCAACTATGTTGGGGTTGGCTTCCAGTCTAACCGGATGCAGCTGAATACCAGTATGTACATAGAGCAACTGCCTATTTGACCTCCACAACCCAGTAACTGAGTAATACGATACCCCTTGGTAAGACTGGTTGTCAGACTTTCGGGCTTCTGACGACCCGTAACGACTGTCAAAGATCCACGAATGACAGCCGGGACCAATCCGAGGCACGGAGGAGTATCGGTATGTACCTAAAGATGGTCACCCATCCACGGACCAACCCAGCAATCGTAGCTTAAAACCTAATGGATGACCCGTGCGGCTGTTATTACTTAGCCACGTAAAAAAAGCTACATACAAAACATAATTGATGCTATCAAATCGTTCCTCAAAATACCAACCAAAAATAACTGGGCCGAGTTAAATCTTGTCTGTTTTTCGAGCTATTTTTCTCAAGGGCCGAACTGGGGGGGTGAGTTATCGCGCGACCCGGTGGGGGTGGACAAGGGTCGAGGGGGATGTCCTAATTTTTTACGCAGAGTTTCGTTGAAAAGAGGTTGGGTCCCTGTATAACGGAATTATCTGCATTCGGGATCTCATTGATGTCAATTGACTTGTACGTGTTTAGGCACGTTTTAAAGCTCAAGTTTTATTTTACAAAATAATCAGAAATGTATTTTCAAATACAATTTTGAATCCAGAAAATTCATCGCCATCTTTATTTCAAATCGCGTTCATTTTGAATTACAAAATGGTGACGTTTCTTTTTATTTTAGCTTCATTATTCTTTTTCAGTTCACTTTCTTATTACTTTTTTATAGTGCATCTAGGAACCCACTTATGTGTGCCCAGATATTAAACAATTAGATGCTACTTACAACTCTCTAGTTTTATTATTACTTACATCATACATAAGTTAGTACTCACTAGGTACTTCCATATATATGTACAAGATTGTTCCCGAATCAGCTTAATGTAAAATTAATACAGCAAAAACGATAAATCACGAACACCACATGGTACACGAGCCGGTCATAAATTACGAAGATTTAATTAATATAACCGAACAAAATCTTACGCGCCGCCATTTTGGAAACCCTTATCCCACCCTCTCCTGCTCGAAACGGACGATTACACTTCGGCAACGTAATTTTTTAATACGTCAAATAAAATGGTAGATCAAAAAAGGTCTATAATGCCTATGCGTAGAGAACAGGCGCGTTCTATTTTAGAATTTTGCGCGCGCAAATCTAACTGTCTCTTCCCTACCCCTGTCCTTCCGCAGGCATAATTAGGGACGTACCCTGCGAGATGAGATTTGGTTGAAGTTTAAATTGATTCAATCGAGTACCGATGTTTCGCTCGAGAGGTTTGGCATGCGTATGTTTTTTCTTTTTTAATTTTTTTTTTCAATGTGTACACGGGACAAGGAATTAATTAGGGATCGGATTGATGTTCGTTCGATTAGCTTTTAAGGCAGTTAGGATTTTGATTTTTTGATTTGCGCCAGTGATAGAGGTTTTAAAAAAAGAAGAGTGTCGTTTTACTTTAGTCCTTCCAAAAAAGTGCTTGACAGTCATTCAATTTTGTCTGTAGGTAGATAATACATACATTTCAGGGCAGCTTAGCGTAGGTACTTAAGGGTTATGTAAGTATGTCATATTTTTAAATAACTAGCTGGCCCGATGGACACTGTCCTGTCCCAATATTGTGATTGTAGAATTAGTTTTGCGTAATATTCCTTATTCTCCCGGTTTTTTCCTGATGAACTTTTTCGTGACCAAAATAAAATAAACAGTCGGGTAGAAAACAAATCACGCTTAATCCATCGTTTGAAACGTCAGTCCATAACTGTGTTTGTGTTCCTACAAAAATCCCATAGAAAAAAAGACCTTCAGTTTTTCCCGAATTTGAAAATTTTCCGGGAAACTTTTCCAATTTTTCTTTCCACAAAAAGTTAATTCGGACTAACACAAACATTTTAAAATAAAAAATAGCCAAATCAATCCAGCCGTTCTCAATGCGCTTACCAACGAACAGCATTTAATTTTTATTAATATCTACAACAATATGTCACAGAAAGGTGTGGCGAAAATTAAGGGTCCAGGGACCATAAAACTGAACAATCGTGAAAAACAAAATTCAATCGTCCCATACAAAACTTCAATACCTACTCGACCCAAATGTATGAGACAACTGATAATTTTTTCGCGATTACGATGTTGGTCCTATGGTGTTCAGTTTGATGTTCTGTACCACGTACACCCTCAATTATCGCCACACCTTTCTGAGACACATTGTATACATAAATATTAACCTCTAACTAGGGTACCTTGTGTTAAGCGAGGGTTCTGTACAATAGGTTACAAACGGGGTCGGCTTCAACTATATTTAATAGGAAGTCTGTGGCTGACAATGAGCCTTGGCATACAACTCGCTATTCTCAGATTTCTCTTCTCTTTTACATTCATGTGTTAGGCAGGTAAATACTCGTATTTAGTTTGAACATAATTCTATTACACATTTCATTTACTTTTGGACGTATCTAACACAGTACCTACAGTGTTGGTGGTTTCAATAAAATAACACATAGGTAAGACTAGTTGATAAAATTATAATTAACATACGATTGTTTTATTTTAAAATAGTACCTGGGTGACCGAGTTCTGCTGGTGTGAAAATAGAGAAAACGAATTTTCCCAGTTATATGAGACCTAGTTTGATCGATTTTTCGCCACATAAAACCAACTGTGGCGGGAGCGGTTAGATAAAAGCATTCGCGTTATATACTCCCCCTTTTGACCAGGTTATGACCCTATGCCTGGTCAAACAAACTAAGAACCGCATCAACCGCTCCCAACACAATCCGCTCGTCCAATAAGGTCGAGTCGATTGTAGCGGGAGCGGTTAGTTATAAGCATTCGCGTTATATACTCCCCCTTTTGACCAGGTTATGAACCTATGCCTGGTCAAACAAACTAAGAACCGCATCAACCGCTCCCAACACAATCCGCTCGTCCAATAAGGTCGAGTCGATTGTAGCGGGAGCGGTTAGTTATAAGCATTCGCGTTATATACTCCCCCTTTTGACCAGGTTAAGACCTTATGCCTGGTCAAACAAACTAAGAACCGCATCAACCGCTCCCGCCAAAATCCGCTCGTCCAATAAGGTCGAGTCGATTGTGGCGAGAGCGGTTAGATAAAAGCATTCGCGTTATATACTCCAACTTTTGACCAGGTTAAGACCCTATGCCTGGTCAAACAAACTAAGAACCGCATCAACCGCTCCCGCCACAATCCGCTCGTCCAATAACGTCGAGTCGATTGTAGCGGGAGCGGTTAGTTATAAGCATTCGCGTTATATACTCCCCCTTTTGACCAGGTTAAGACCCTATGACTGGTCAAACAAACTAAGAACCGCATCAACCGCTCCCGCCACAATCCGCTCGTCCAATAAGGTCGAGTCGATTGTGGCGAGAGCGGTTAGATAAAAGCATTCGCGTTATATACTCCCCCTTTTGACCAGGTTAAGACCCTATGCCTGGTCAAACAAACTAAGAACCGCATCAACCGCTCCCGCCACAATCCGCTCGTCCAATAAGGTCGAGTCGATTGTAGCGGGAGCGGTTAGTTATAAGCATTCGCGTTATATACTCCCCCTTTTGACCAGGTTAAGACCCTATGACTGGTCAAACAAACTAAGAACCGCATCAACCGCTCCCGCCACAATCCGCTCGTCCAGTAAGGTCGAGTCGATTGTGGCGAGAGCGGTTAGATAAAAGCATTCGCGTTATACAACATATTTTAACTTTCAACGAAATATATAGTTAGAGCCGTTTTCGAGAACGTGATTACAAATAAAAAAGGTATGCCTATATCTACAAAAATTGCTCATTTTAGCAGGACAACAAACTTTAGAGGTATTAGGGGCCTAAGCTCGGTCGATATTTTTGAGTACCATTAAGTATTATTCCTCATTCTCAACATCGACTCTATGAAACCCAGAGCCTAACAAAATTTTAGGAGAGATAAATTCAATAATATTAAAAGGTAAGAATACAAAGTAGACGTTACAGAATCCTGTTTCTTTATAATAACAGCCACTAAAGAAACAGCAGCGTATATAATTTAATTATATCTACGAGTGTTTAAGAACAGAAAATACAGCAATAAACAAGTCCTGCAAACGCATTTAACGCCCACATTTCGCCTCGCCAATTGCACCCATGTACCATAGAAAATATATTACCCCCACATAGAAGCTACACAGCTAGACAAGCACTCAACAGTATTAGATAATTAAGCGCACAGCTGCGTCTTACACTCATCCATCACCGTCCTGTTTTTACCCGACCAGCCAACAATGGACGATAGCCGTGTTTGCTGCGGACACAGAGTATGGTATGCTACACAGACTTGAGTTTAGAAAACGCGACGCGCTGTGAAGGTTTTGTGATTCAATGGAAAATCTTGTTTAAAACTCCAAATAATGATTAAGTATTATAAAAGGGAAATTTTATTGCACTATAAAAATTGCCAATTTTTTTAGTCATTTCTTAATTACAAAAGCAATTAGAAATGACTATAATATGAACTAGTCAAAACATAAAAACTAATACAACATTATCCAACCAAAACGGTAGTGATATGTTAAAATTGTCGAGAAGAAACACTTTTACCCGATACAACTTCATGGTTCACTCTCAAAGGGATTTGCAGGAATACAAGTAGGTAATAAATGATTTATTTCTGTAAATCCTAACTAATATTATAAATGCGAAAGTGAGTTTGTTACGCTTTGACGCTAAAACGGCTGAATGGATTTGTATAAAATTTGGTACATGGGTAGATCGTGTTCTGGATTAGGACATAGGATACTTTTTATCCCGATAGTACTTTTCCGTGGGAGAATTTCCGACCTCGCCGCGGGAAAAAGCTAGTAGGTTGTATAATACTTTTACAGAAAAAAAAATAATAATAATAATATCCCCACCACAGTATCTCTACGTTGACGTCGTGGTGGGGCTTGCGCGCTCCGAATTCTAGATCTGTGCCTGTAGAGTTTACTTTGCTGAAACGGGTCTAAGATGAGGAGCTAGACCAAGAGAGATACAGAAACCCGCAGGGCAGCATGTGGCGAGCTGTTGGGCAGCAGCGACTAGCGACCCCACGGGCCCTATCTCCCGGGAGAAGTCTTGTTCCTCATCTCTCGCTTGCCTTTATTGGCCGGCTGGAGTGAACACTGACGAGGAACAGAGCTCCCACCTCATTTATTGGCTGGCTTGAGTGGAGATTCGCAAGAGCAAACGTGCTCGGAGGAAGGAAGTATCCCAGTAAAATGCTGGTAGGGATCTTGACCGTACTTCCGGGATTGTCCTGATAGCCGTCGGATACCTCTACACTCCTCACAAGCGCCTCAGGACATGTTGCCCCCTTGCCGTTACGACACTATGTGCTAGTGACCGTTTCCGGGGGCCCATTATTGAGTGTGCAAGTCACCCCCTGCCATTTTAACTGTGTATATTACATAACACTGGTAAGGCAGGGGACATAGTTCTTCCATAGTTTAAGGTACCCGATCCACTACAGCCACCTAAACCCATAGCTCAATATGTTTTGTTTCTATATTCTGCAATAGTCCTGCACCAACCGGGTATTGTCCTTGGGTGCACTTGCATAGTGCATACAGGGATAATCGTCAGCTGGTGCCGCCTCGTCATTTAAAATTATCTAAGGGGCCTCTGCGAGTTGGCTTCGGCCCCTCGTACGCCTTCCAAAGGTCCGGCACCCCAGGGTACCGAGATATGTCAAAGACAAAATAAAAATAATAATAATATATCATTTATTTCGGGTTACTAAGACCCATAACAAATTTATACCTTACAGACTATCATACATATTTATAAAAAACACAAAAATAAACTACTTAGTGCATACGAAGTGACGGCGTCGTATTGCGCTGCGTGGTGTCGCGTAACCTTCCGCGGAATCGCCGATACATGACACCCTTCGGCCAAAACTCTTCCTTGAGTACGGTCTCAATATATAATGTGAAACCCACATCAGTCGCTGAGTTAGTGAGTTCCCTTACTGTGAGTACCTACATCAACACGTTGCGAGTTAGTGAGACATCCCGTACCATGTAGTAAAATGTCAGTGATTGAATGTGGCTTAGTCTCTGTCGAATGTTTACTCACGTGCTGTAGCTCCCAAGCGTAGTGGCGAAATAATCGTATTTCATTCTAGACAAATGGAGTTCTTGATTGAATACATACGTAACTGTTAATATATTATTATGTACCGAGCAGTTCTTATCACTGAAAGCAATGCCATGCTTTCTCTAGCCGTGAAGTAAGTTACTTATATAAGTAACTGTATAATATAACATGTACCGCAATTAATGCAAACCCTCTTAAGGGGTCATTGTACTCATCATTATAACGACTTTTACTATGGGGCTAAAACTGAAATCGCGAAAAAATATCAGCTGCTACCTACATTTAGACTAGAGAAACATCTGATTTTTTTCGCGATTTACCCCTCCCCCCCCCCTTTTCGGGTTAAGTGTAAACAAAAACCAATGTTGTACATTCTATTTGAGAATAGTCAATTGTCGCATTGTGTTTGAAGTGACCAATCAATCTGCCTAGCCTTTTCCCAACTATGTTGGGGTCGGCTTCCAGTCTAACCGGATGCAGCTGAATACCAGTATTTTACATGGAGCGACTGCCTATCTGACCTCCACAACCCAGTTACTGGATAATACGATACCCCTTGGTAAGACTGGTTGTCAGACTTTCGGGCTTCTGACGACCCGTAACGACTGTCAAAGATCCACGAATAACAGCCGGGACCAACGGCTTAACGTGCAATTTTGCTAATTACGGGAAACAAAAACGTTACGAAAGCTGTTAACCGTCTTATTACAAAACGCGATCTAAATTTAGTACTGGGATTATTTCTAGGTTTAAACCATGATTAAATAAAACGTTATTATAAAATGAAGTTTATCACTAGTTCATGAACTATCTATGGTAGATACTAAAGTTAAACCACTGAGACCCCTAGTTTATCTATTGGACTAACTGCGGTATTGGTTAACTATGGGACATGTTGTATAATATCGATTTTAGTATCTGCCAAGCTATGAGTGGTGATTAGAAATTATCTCAATATAACCATTGTAATATCTAAATCTAAATATATTTTCGCGTTCGTCCGCGACTCCGCGTCGTCTGCATCGGAAAGATTAGGTCACTCGATATTTCTAGATTCCCTAAAGGCTGAGCAGGTCAGACGTCAGATGCAGCTGAGATTTGGCAATTTCTGTCGAAATCAGTACAACTGTATTGTACAGAATTAACCAGTAAATAGCACATGAAGGAAAAATCAAACCATGTTATATTCTATTTTTAACCGATTTCAAAAAAAGGAGGAAGTTCTCAATTCGGTTGTATATTTTTTTTTTTTGTATGTTTGTTACCTCAGTACGCCGTCATATAAGAACCGATTCGAAAAATTCTTTTTTTATTTGAAAGGGTATACATCCAGATTGGTCCCATTTTTATCAAAATCCACTTCTGATGATGGGATCCATGAGGAATCGAGGGAACTCCTCAAATATTATAGGCACACATATAGCGATTTTGGTATTTTCATCAACAAATCAAGCATTTGCATCCAGAAAGTATCATCTGGTGAAGTGAAACTGATGAAGAAGACCACAGATGGCCAAGGGAACTCCTCAACTATGATAAGTATTTCACGGGTGGCGATAAGTTAAGGGACTACGACGAAGCTTTAAATAAATGGTTCTGATGAAAATGGTACCACATCGAACCGATCTGATGAAGAAGTCGGAAGGTAGGCATCGGAACTCAGTAATAAAACAATGTATCCTAGCCGTGTTTGGGCTTATTAGAATTGTCGTGAGGTGCACTCTGGCTATAAATGATTTAATGGTAACTATATGCCGCTTCAAATTGCGCTACTTGATTGTATGATAAGTGTGGCCTTGATTCTCAGAAGGCAGATTTCGTAGCCTCGTTATGTCCGTCAACTAAAACTACGCCTACCAAACTTCTGATACGACTTAGCGCGACGTTTTTGCAAAGTTTTTATTTGAAATGGAATACTCCTGAGATGGTCGCATAAAAATATCTTCAAGTTCTGATGAGTGGCTTTTGTAACTCAAAAGCCACTCATCAGTCAAAAGCCACTCACGCTTCAATAATTCAATACGTATTTTTTTCCCATTTAGTCTATGTGGATGATGCTCTAATTTATTTTTCAGAGTGGTATTCAGATTTGTGTGGGGTAGGCACCACTAAAAAGTGAAAAATAAAAACTTTTTACAAAAAAAAAAACAACCGACTCCCAAAAAAACTACAAAGTGAAAAATAACTTTAATTTCGGAAGTCGGTGGCAAAAAAAAAGATAGTAAATAAAAAACCAAAGACACCGACTTCCGAAATTAAAGTTATTTTTCACTTTGTAGTTTTTTTGGGAGTCGGTTGTTTTTTTTTTTTGTAAAAAGTTTTTTCTACTGTCGTATTTTGTTTGAAGTGACCAATTTTGCTAATTACGGGAAACAAAAAACGTTACGAAAGCTAAAAGTCGATATTTAAACATTAATGGTCTTACTACAAAAGATTTAAACACATTCATGTTCAACGCGTGTCTTACGTCAAACTCCATACATGAAAAACGTAAAAGACGCGTTGAACATGTGTTGTGTTTAAATCTTTTGTAATAGGACAGCAACTGTCTTTACTACAAAAGATTTATATTCAACGCGTGTTTTACGTTACTTATGGCGTTTGACGTAAAACACGCGTTGAACATGGTGTTTAAATCTTTTGTATTAAGGCTGCAGTCTTGAAAAATTCACTCGCGGCGAATTATTTGCGCAACTTTGTGTTTTTTTTTAAACAAAAGTAATGAAATAACATGAAATATTATTATAGTACGTGAATAACCATAATATAAGTAATAGATGGTAGTTTTTTTTAAGTTCATCTGGGTGGATTATGTTAGGTAAATCAAGCGTTAAATACAGCTCTTTCGCGCCAACAACGATTCGAGTTATGTTTGTGCACTTGCATTGGGCAATACAAGTTTTATTTAGAAAATCTGTTCAGCGCATAATTGTTTCCATATTCTTGTCTTCAAAATGCGCTGATTACTTTTTTTTTATTACCTTTCATTTTCTTAATTCAGATGTCACAATGTCATCGAAATTCTCTGTTTTTATCTCTTAATAAACGGTTTGTTTCATAATAACAAAGCATTGTATGCATGTAAGATTTGGTTGGTTTAATGCCAAGAGTTCAATAAAGCAAATACAAAAAAAAATAGCATCTAAATCACCTTAGTCTAACAATAATAATAATCTCAAAAGACCTCCAAAACGCTCCGACCCACTAAGAAATTTCCCTCGCAATTCTTGTTCATAAACTCTGTTTTGGAGGTCTTTTGAGATTATTATTATTGTTAGAGTAAGGTGATTTAGGTGCAATTTTTTTTAGTGTTTGCTTTATTGAACTCTTGGCATTAAATTAACCAACTTTTACATGCATACGATGCTTTGTTATTATGAAACAAACCGTTTATTAAGAGATAAAAACAGAGAATTTCGATGACATTGTGACATCTGAATTAAGAAAATGAAAGATAATTAAAAAAAAGTAATCAGCGCATTTTGAAGACAAGAATATGGAAACAATTATGCGCTGAACAGATTTTCTAAATAAAATTTATATTGCCCAATGCAAGTGCACAAACATAACTCGAATTGTTGTTGGCGCGAAAGAGCTGTATTTAACGGTTGATTTACCTAACATAATCCACCCAGATGAACTTAAAAAAAACTACCATCTATTACTTATATTATAGTTATTCACGTACTATAATAATATTTCATGTTATTTCATTACTTTTGTTTAAAAAAAAATACAAAGTTGCGCAAATAATTCGCCGCGAGTGAATTTTGCAAGACTGCAGCCTTAAGACCGTTAGGGTCTTACCACAAAAACTTAGACACTCTTGTTCAACGCGTGTCAAATGTCAATCTTACGTCAAACTCCTTAAACAGTTGTTTAGCCTAAACAACTGATAAACACAGTTTTGTGGTAATGTAAATGCAAGTCTTAATGATAAATAGATAAAGTAGTAAAATCTCTCTTTATGTAGTCAGTTAGGTATATTATTTAATTTCCTACTTCATTTACTTAACGTCTCTTAAAAACGTTTCCAAAGGCAATCTCCCACGAAAATTCTCATTAAATCTCACATTAAAACTAAACCGGATGCATTTACGTATTTAACCGCTTCGTCTACGGTTAACTAGAGCCGGCCTGGATAAATTATTTAACTGTGAACTCTCGCCATTTCCCTGCGGAACAAAAGCTTGCTTTAGAATTATATATGAGTCGAGCTTAAAGTTTAGAAGCTCGATGTGCAAGTCTAAAAGCTTAGGTCCCGAAGAGTTGGGAAAAGTTTAGAGGCGGCAGGGTTCATATAAATGTTATTTAAAATATCAGTAGCGCTACAAGATTCTTTTGGCGCGTGGCCAAAATCGGAACTAAAGGCGCCATCTTGTTAGGGTTCCGTACCTCAAAAGGAAAAAACGGAACCCTTATAGGATCACTCGTGTGTCTGTCTGTCTGTCTGTCTGTCTGTCCGTCGGTCCGTCTGTCACAGCCAATTTGCTCCGAATCTAATGGACCGATTAAGTTAAAATTTGGTACACATATGGATTTCTGTGACCCAAACACGTAAAGCTAAAGTAAATATATGAATTTTGAATATGAGAGTCACTTTTAGGGGGAAAATAAGAAAATTTTAAAAAAAAGTTTTGTAAACTGTACCGTGTGACATATCAAATGAAAGGGCTTACTATGAGGGTCTCAAATATATTTTTTATATAATTGTAAAATATATTGTTTTAAAGTTATTTAAGAAAATTGACGAAAATTGACCATTCCCCCCCCCTTATCTCCGAAACTACTGAGCCTAAAATTTTGAAAAAAATATAGAAAATAGTTCTATACCTGTAGATTACAGGAAAACCTATAAGAAGTCGGTGGTCTTAAAATAACATGGTAAATCTATATATATAAAAAAATCAAAGTCCTGACTGAGTCACTGACAAATATATTAACGCACAGCCCAAACCAATAGACCTAGAGACTTGAAATTTTGCACATAGATACCTTATATAGTGTAAACATCCACTAAGGAAGAATTTTTGGAAATTCCATCCCTAAGGGGGTAAAATAGGGGATGAAAGTTTGTATGAAAAATCCTATCCCTTGAGTTAATAAACTTGAAACTTCATCTATAAGTAAATTATAAAGTTTATCATTTTTAGTTTTCCTAAACTACCCCCTAAGGAGGGATTGAGGGTGTCAAAGTTTGTATGGAAGAACTTTAACACGCGGTCCGATTAACTCAAAACTCAGTTTTTATACTTGAGACCAAAAATTAAGACTAACGTGTATCAGGGTTTTCCAAAAATCTACCCCTAAGGGGTGAAAAGTTAATTTTATAGCTGAGGATTTTATTGGGGGCTTGATTAACTCTAAAATTGGTGTAAATAATGTTTGAGTCAAGTTATGGAAACATACCAGACGATTTTTGAAATTCTTTATTTGTGTTCGTGAAAACAGAGATACAGTTTATACGAAAAATCTTATTAATTTGGTTAATGAACTTGAAACTTAGCACAAATAAGTAATTAATAATGTTTGTCATTATTAGTTTTTCAAAACTACGCCTCAAATGAGGTTAAGGGATGTTAATGTTTGTATAGAAGAATTTTAAAGCGGAGTCCGATTAAAAAAATGGTTCTTTGAGTCAAGTTAGGAAACTTGCCAAACGAATTTTCACCGATTTTGACGGCATATAGCTGATGTTTTAAGGAGTAACTTAGGCTATTTTTATTTTAGAAAAATAATTAGGGTTCCGCGCAAGAAAATTAAAATCCATGAAATCAGACAACCACGTACAGTCCAGTACAAACTTACTAAGCCTCCGCTGTCTATTACGGCTATAACAACAAAAAATAAAAATAAAGCAAAATATAAGGGGTCGGTCCCCATACAATAAACTTTTCATTTTGAAAAAAAAAAATTTTAATCTAGCATGTGGGGTGTCATCGTCTAGAACTCATTGAGTAGAGTACAAACATATTTTTTTTAAATCTTTTAAAATTAAGAAATAGGGGGCCGCAAAAGTTGTAAATTTTAGACCATTTTTGTACGAGCTCTAGCGCAACAATTCAACAAATTAGGAATTTGAAACTTCTTTATACCATGTAGGTACCATGAATACTGTATTTAATCAACAATACTGAAAACGGCGATTCATAAGGTATTTTGTTTAAACATGGGTGATTTTCTGCAACTGCAAAAAATAACCTTGTAATTCACAGTATCATTATAAAATAAGTAAAAAGTTATCTTTGCGATTGTTAAACATATAATATGGTACGGAACCCTTCGTGCGCGAGTCCGACTCGCACTTGACCGGTTTTTTTTTCAAGACATTTCACAAAACAATTGAAATAAAAATTGTTTATTCTGCACTTACATAGAGCAGTAGCTGACTCCAAACTCGAGGTCAAGAGCTCTAACTCTAAGAGTCTCTAAATCATCTTCAAACTCATGTTAAACCACGTCTAAGCATTCTAAGGTCTATAGAGGGGTGCAGTCAGCACAACATTAGTAGATGCCGCGAGCCGCCTGTCAAGAGCTAAACTGTGTATCTAAATCACCTCCAAACTCAAGTAAAACCACGTCTCTGTCTAAGTATTCTGAGATCTGTAGAGGGGTGCAGTCAGGACAACATTAGTAGACGCCGCGAGCCGCCTGTCAAGAGCTAAACTGTGTATCTAAATCACCTCTAAACTCAATTAAAGCCACGTCTCTGTCTAAGTATTCTGATGTCTATAGAGGGGTGCAGTCAGCACAACATTAGTGGACGCCGCGAGCCGCCTGTCAAGAGCTAAACTGTGTATCTAAATCACCTCTAAACTCAATTAAAGCCACGTCTCTGTCTAAGTATTCTGATGTCTGTAGAGGGGTGCAGTCAGCACAACATTAGTGGACGCCGCGAGCCGCCTATCAAAACCTAATATGTGTATCTAAATCACCTCTAAAGTCAAGTAAAGCCACGTCTCTGTCTAAGTATTCTGAGGTCTGTAGAGGGGTGCAGTCAGCACAACATTAGTGGACGCCGCGAGCCGCCTGTCAAGAGCTAAACGCGCTCTAAATGTGAATCACTACTTGTCCGAACTCAAATAGACGCCTTCTAGCCGGCGAACGTTAATACTTTAGTACTACAACAATAAATGTTCTCTGAAAATGTACGGGAGAAGTTGGGAGATTATTTTTGCTTTGGTAATTTCGTCTGTGTTTCTGAAATAGATGTTTTTGTTGGTACAGTCAGCGAATAACAACAATTAACAATTCAGTTTATTTACTCTTAATTATATTTGAGATACTTAAACGTTTAATTAAAATAAGAAAAGAAGTAAATTAAAAAATATTAACTCTTAGTGTTCTTACACACGAGCGACACGCGTCAACGGCAGAGGCAACTGCACCCGTCGACGGCGGTCGTCGGCGGCAGCTGGTATGTCGGCGGCAGCCGGGGACCTAAAGCGACGCAGTTGTAGCGTGTCGCGTCCGCCATTTTGTCAGTGGACTGCAAATAGTTCAGGAGTGTCAGAGTTCTGAAGCCTCATTAGTCCGTTGCGTCGTCGCATTTAATGACGCTTGCTCGTTCTAAAAGACATGAGGATTTAATGTACTTTAGAACCAAGAAAGCGTCATTGAAACGCGACAAAACAACGCAACGCAACGCACTTATGAGGCTTCAGCCTGTACCCTAATTGCGTAACACATTATCGATCGGAGTTTGAATCATTTTGAAACAAATTGCTGATCTATTGCTTCATAAGTTCGAAAAATTTGTCTGCTCGACAACGTAAATAACGCAATGAATGTTGTTGAACTGTCAAAATGAAACCAACTCCGATTGATAATGTGTTACGCAATTAGGGTGCTGGTCGGCGGCGGCGGTCGTCGGCGCGTCAACGACAATTGTCGACGCGTGTCACTCGTGTGTAAGAACTTTGTATCAAATGTGTAGAAGGAGCAGTATTAATCGATTTTTGTCAACCGTACTTATTGAAAAAATTATTTATTTATTTATTTATTTAACACTTCAAGCACAAATGTACAGAGGCGGACTTAATGCCATAGGCATTTTCTACCAGTCAACCTTTGGGTGATGCAGAGACAAGCAGTGGCAGGTGCAATTTCGAAAAATTAAGGAATCAATATTTATTTAAATATAAAGATACATATAATACCTATTACAAACTATAAATATAATAATATATACCTAATTATACATAAATATAAGCACAAATAAATATACATAAATATACTAATACAAATAATACCAACAATGGGGAAACATTACCGTTGTGATGACACTGCCAGCTTCTTGCGAATGTGTTCACGAACTTTAACTTTAAAGGATAATCGGTTGGTTGCCATCCTGATTTCCGGGGGGAGCGCATTCCACAGAGAGATAGACCGAATGAAGAAGGAAGAGTGAATGAAGTCTGTACGGTGAGTGGGACATAGAAGAAGACGATTGTGAGATGAACGTAAATTTCTATTGTGGTTGCCGCAAATGTACTGAAAGTGGGGGGCTAGATAACTAGGGGAAGAGGGAGAGTCAAGAAATGAAAACAAGGTGGTCAGCACCCTTTGCTCTCTGCGCTGGCGTATGGGCAACCACTTTAGAAGCGACCGATGCGCAGAGACATGGTCATATTTACGCAAATTGAAAACGAATCGAATGCAGTTATTAAGAAGACGGTCAAGTTTGTTGAGGAGATCTGCATTCAGGTCATAGTAGCACACATCACCATAATCGATGATAGGGAAAATTAAGGACTGCACAAGCATTGTCTTGGTACTGGATGGTAGTACATTTTTCAGCCGGTACAAAGCCCGCAGCGTTCCAGTAACCTTCTGACTGACCCTAGCGACTTGAGTACGCCAGTTCAGGGTACAATCGATGTGCAAGCCTAGGTCCTTCACGTCAGTGCTAAATGGGACGATCGTACCATTGAAGAGAACAGGTGGCAATAATGTATTATCCACCTTACTAATATTACGAGAACTCCCAATTATCAGTCATCGCATACATTTGGGTCGAGTAGATATTGAAGTTTTATATGGGATGACTAATTATTTTTATGTTGGTCCCATGGAGAAACCTCCAATCACACACTCTCAATTTTGACCATACCGAAATAAATAGAGAAAAAAAATAAATAGAGGTGGAGGTGGTGGTGGAGGTGGGAATAAATAGAGGTTTGTTTGTTTGTTTGCGAGAGAAGTATGTAGGTACCTACTGTTCTATTTCAACAATTATTATTTCACAAAGGTACACAATTGCCGAGTGCCTTAAGATATGTTGTATGATATACATATTTAGTTTACTTCCACGCATGATAATATTGAAATAATAATACTTCGGCATGCCCGTAATCCATTCCACTTACCTACGCCCGTGTTGCTCAAAGATACTTGAATGTGATAAGAGTATGAAAAACCTACAGTAAATTTTATTAGAAAAAAGTCTATTAGTCATATAAGGGCCACATTAGCTACCATTATACGGTTTTTTCGCAATAAAAACAGTAAAAAATTAAAGAAACCGCAATAAAGCAGGTTTATTTTAAAAAGCGTCGTCCAAGTTGCCCAAGATAAAAATTTATGTTGGCTCCGTAATAACCTAATCCGTTAAATAACAGCGCTAAAGCAAAGACTTGGAACAAACCTCGCCCTCGTGTCTGGGGCTTTACTTAGGGTTGCCACACAAAAAAAACCTCACTTACCTACTTTTCTTTTAAGGGCAACTATTTTAGAATCAATTTAATTTGATTGTAAACGACGTTCAAAAGTGCCTTCTATTGGCCCAATTGAAATAAATGATTCGACTTTATTATTATCTACTGGCTTCTGCCCGCGACTTCGTCCGCGTGTAATTTCTTGCTCCCTCGTCACATCACATCGCTTGCCTGCACTTTTACTTTATTTTTGCTAAGCGTTCTTTCTGACTTTTTTTCTTTTTGCTCGCCTCCTAAGGGCCATAGTGTGATGTTAAATAACCTATAACCTTCCTCATGAATTGAGCTATCAAATGCAAAAATATTTTTCTATCTGGTGGTTCCAGAGATTCGCGCGTTCAAACAAACAAAAAAACAAACTCGTCAGCTTTAGATAAGAAAAAAATCCAAAAAGCGCGGCCGCTATGTACTATACTAATAACTAATCTCCATAACTCATTAAATCAAATTTGTCGAAGTCAATCAGATTCTCAGAATAAGAACGTCAAAGTTGGCCATTTAACGCAAAAATCACAGTCGCAGGGGCCTTAAGGCCAATATTCTAGAACGATGCTTAAGTATCGCTTAACTATGATGTAGGTATATCGATTTGAGTGTTGATTGTTATGAAATCTAGCAGTGTTGTCAATCTCAAACGAATTTGCACCAGAGAAAGAAGTATTTTCTCTCAGTCTCTTCTTTTCGAGGCAACCCTAGACTTAGTCAACGAAGTGGATTTGTTTGGTCGTTTTATGCAGCTGCAAGACTTAGCGTAAGCTTGTCTAGCGGTCTACATGAAATATTGCCACCTGGCCTTATTTACGTCTTTATGTATGAAAAACTGACTTGACCTATCTTCAAGTTCTCGTAGAGTTGCTTTTTACCCCCAACGGAAACAGAAGGGTTTGTTATAAGTTTAACGTGTGTATCTTCTGTGTACCTGTCCGTGGCATCATAGCTCCCAAACGACTGAACTGATTTAGATTTGTTTTTTTGTTTGTTTTTGAACAATTAAACAAAACATTTTAAATGGTTGTTAAGGGCCTTAATACATCTACTACTCGAGTAGCGGAACATCAAAACGTAAATTTTCAGAGATGAAACTTTGTAATCAATCATCATTTTTAACCCATCCTAACTAATATTATAATTGCGAATGTGAGTTTGTTTGTTTATTTATTATGCTTTCACGGCTAAATGGCTGGACCGATTTTGATGAAATTTGGTACGGGGATACTTTGCACCTTGGGAAAGAACATAGGCTACTTTTTATCGACATACAAAGCAGGTGAAGCCGCGGGCGGAAGCTAGGAGAGTATAATTATTATAACCCGGGGTAGGTATGTCTGAAGGGGTGAGGATGAGATATTTACATATTACAGTTTAACTTACCAACACTATGTAATATAAACATTATACTAAAAAAAACAAAATTATATACTAACTTAACTAAAACTATGCACAAACTAAAATTCATCCTTTAACTGCGGCATGAGAATTATCTGCATAGAACTTAATTCCTTCATAAAAAATGCAGCCAATCATATCCGGAAATAAGATGTCATAATAGACGTGACGGCGGAATATCGTCACACGCCTATTTCCGTGCGAAACGTTATGAATCTTATGAAATTATTCATAGATAATCGGAGAGACTGTGTGTACTGCGAGCGACTGTCAATCTTAATACCGGCCAGAGCCGGATATAAATCAAAGGGTGTCTCAGGTTCATTTAAAATACAGTGCACTAGAGATATAAATGTGGCTGCTAGCTCTTGGTCTAAAAAAAAATAAGTAGGTATTTTTGAAGTGAGAACTTCTAGAAAGGCGCCTAACGCCTTGAGTGATTTTTGGGTACGGGCTCGCGTCACCGCGACACCGCGTTTTCACTTCTGTCGGCAGTCCCCATTCGGACTGCCTTTTTTAGGGTTCCGTACCAAAATGATAAAAAAGGAAACCTTATGGTGCGACTGAGTCTGTCTGTCTGTCACAACTGAATATCTCAAGAACTACTAATGCTATCAACTTGAAATTTGGAACAGATTTAGATGACGTTTACCCAACTATTTTGCAAATAAGAAAGAAATAAAAATATTTATATTTTTTTTGCAACAGGGACTGAAAGGGGGTTTTAAAAATTCAAAGTAAAAATAAAAAAAGTACTAGGGGATGTGGGGTATCATATATGAAAAAGCGCTATTTGCACATTCTCAAACAGTTTTTTATTTTTTTTTAGGCCGCATAGTTTTCGACTTTTGCGGAACCGGCGCGGCGGCGTTGTGTACATGCAGCCTAAAGACAAATACATTCTCAATTCTAAATCAGTCTAAAAACAAACGAACAAAGTTCGAATACATTTTATTTTTCAATCCATACGTCTAACGGTGGCCTCAGATGCCCAGATGCAGCTGGATTAAATGAGAGTGGCTATAAATGGTGCACGCTGGGCGAGACTGGGTATAATTGGTGGATGCTGGTCGAGTAATAGTGGCGTATTTATTCACGTCTTGTGTTTACTCCCTTATTTACGAGCTGGGTGCTTTTGGTTCAATGAGGGTTTATATGTTTAGCTTATATTACTTGTAATGGGTATTAGAATACCTAGCTCTTTCATCTTTTGCTAGCTTTTTCCCGCGGGGCCGCGTGGATGTCGGAAAATATCCCACGGGAACGTACTACTGGGAAATTCTTCCATATTCCTTGTCTACATTTTATAGGGAACTTCAGTGCAAAATTCCAGCTTTCTAGGTTCAAGAGTTTGGGCTGGGCGTTGATGAGTTAATCAGTCAGGAGTTTTTGTGGACGAACTTTTTGTGAACAAAGTCCAGCACGCGTATAGCATGACCATCACAGAATCGGGGTTTGACGACAGAAGAATAGATAAAATGACAGATTGTAGAAAGATTTGTAATGTCGAAGCATGGCGATGTGTCATTTTGTCTATTCTTCCATCGACAAAACCAATTTCTATGGTGGTCATGCATGGAGACATAACATTTAGGGACAGAATTATTTCTCATCACAAATGCTTGTGCTTTTTTTTTTGTTTTGATAGGTAATCGAAATGTTTGTTTATCAAGAGCATTGTTTGGTGAAACATCTGACACTAATTTGTTTCTAATATACACGTCAAATTATTTAATTTTCTTGGAGAATTAGGTTATTTTTTATTTCGTTCGATACACATAAAATATTTTCTAATGATCCCTAGATCGTGGTTTGAATCTACTGTAAATAAATAATGTTGAAATTTTTTATAGAGTTCCTTCAACACAAATATAGGAAACGGATTTGGAAACGAAATAAGAACCTTTTAATTTACAACAAAAAAAAAAGCAATTAAAAGCATAGAAAAAAGAAAACAACTAAATCTAAAAAATCTTCCTCCAAATTAGAAACCCTACCTAATATATACAAGTACTAGAATTTCCTCTGAAACTGAATTTCCTACCGTGTCTGAAGTTACAATAAAATTAATTAGAAGTCGGTCTAAACAATTGCTGTGCGACAGATCCATCTGGAACGAGACACGGCACGAAAAACTGGGGTCTGGGCACTGGGCAGACGGCACTGGGTAGTGGGCAGCTGCGAAACGAAATTGAAACAATTGCCGGAGCTCATTAGGAGAAGCTGACCACGCGACTAGCTGTTACGTAATTAGAAATAGAATGATTATTTTCGTGCTAGATTTTAATTTTAGAATTGGTGTTATTTAATTATGAACCGACGAAAAAAAAGGAGGTCTCAAGTCGACACGTATATTATTTTTTTATGTATAACCGCATAACTTTTTACAGAGTAGTCCGATTTGAAAAATGTTTGTTTTATTCGAGAGGGTATAGCTCAAAGTAGGTTCCATATTAAATTTATTAACATTGATTGTGTAGTTTTTGAGTTAGCTTCAATAATACGTATTTTTCCCCCACTTTTTATTGTGGATGATGATTGTTCTAATTTCTTTTGCAGGTAGTGGTAGGTATTAGAATTTGTGTGGGGTAGGTACCACAACTAAAAAGTGAAAAATAAAAACTTTTTCACAAAAAAATACAACCGACTTTTCACTTTGTAGTGTTGTTTTTGGAAGCCGGTTGGATTTTTTGTAAAAAAGTTTTTTCGTTGTTTAAGCTGGGCCCACTCACGGTCAGTCAGTGTACCTACATCCAAAAGATGAATGGCGAGATTTCATGTAATTTTGGGAGTAAGTAATAGAGGTAGCGTACCTACATAATGGAAACTTGTAAATCGTTTAAGAACGATATAAAGCTAACAAAAAAGCAAATGGAAAGTAAGTTGTAGAAATTGGGAGAAAAAAGATATTCACGGTAGAAAATTACATAACCTAAAATGAATCCAAGAGTACGACATTATTTAATA
The DNA here is from genome assembly GCA_905163495.3 of Cosmia trapezina. Taxonomy (NCBI): domain Eukaryota; kingdom Metazoa; phylum Arthropoda; class Insecta; order Lepidoptera; family Noctuidae; genus Cosmia; species Cosmia trapezina. The sequence continues at coordinate 8,150,900 of LR991035.1, forward strand.
GTAGAATATTTTTTTATGATGTAAGTAAGTACCAAACATGTGGAATTAGAAGAAAAATCTCTTGTCTTATTCTTTTTGCAAGTAGGCTACTAAAAACTCGTTAGGGTTGTCTTCTTAATTGTATTAAGGACGCTGTTACAAATGGGTTGTCATATCATTCCTTTTTTTTTACAATAGTATGTTTATTAAATAAAATGCTTTGCTTTCATAATTTTTTTTTTTTGCCGAATTGTTGATAGATGTGCAAAGTACGTTTATGAACATAGAAAAGTAAAAATAATAAAAATAATTCACCAAAAACTTCAATCTCATAATTACATTTTCCTAGATAAAAGCTGATCGTACTTGGGTAGCTAAAATGAGTTGCAGCGGTTTCCCGCTAGGAGTGCTGCGAGCGCTTTCTTTTGTGCCAAGAGGAAATTGAACAAAGTCATCAGGACCTTTTGTTTTAATTGAACGCTCAATGAATAGATTCTGGCGAGTTTTGAATAAATTAAAGTGCGGAGCTGGTAGAAGGGTGCTGACTACGATTTGCAGTGACCAGTTTTAAGTGGTATTAAAATCGCCTTTATTTACTAGTGGCGATACTAAAAAGTATCATTAAAAAAGCAGTTTTTTTGTGTAAACTTCACAGAAGTGATGGATATCGATATTAAAGTAACAACACTACCAGCGTTCGTTGACCGAAAAAAAAATCATGAAATCTTTTTTATTTTGTCGTCTTTAGATATCGATCCCTTTAATGGATGATACTAGATGTCATTAGGTTTCAAATCGCTCTTGGGTACACACACAGGTCAAAAATGAACCACCTTCGAGAAATTTTATTTTTTCAAAAACCGTGGACGAACAAATTTGATAATTTGTTTAAAAAAACTAATGTAACTAGTGGTTTTTAGGGTTCCGTACCTCAAAAGGAAATAACGGAACCCTTACAGGATCACTCGTGTGTCTGTCCGTCTGTCCGTCTGTCACAGCAAATTTGCTCCGAATCTAATGGACCGATTAAGTTGAAATTTGGTATACATATGGATTTCTGTGACCCAAACACGTACGGGTAAAGTAAATAAATGAATTTTGAATATGGGGTTACTTTTAGGGGCAAATAAGAAAATTAAAAAAAAAGTTTTGCAAACTGTACTGTGTGACATATCAAATGAAAGGGCTTACTATAAGATTCTCAAATATATTTTTTTATAATTTTAAAATAAATAGTTTTAAAGTTATTTAAGAAAATAGACGAAAATTTACCGTTCCCCCCCTTAGCTCCGAAACTGCTGAGCCTAAAATTTTGAAGAAAAAATACAAAAAATAGTTCTATACCTGTAGATTACAAGAAAACCTATAAGAAGTTTGTGGTCTTCAAATAAAAGCAAATCTCTCAATAGTGTGAGTACTAATTTACATTTACTGTTGGAATATAGGAGAACATGTTTTTCACCTATAATGTTATGTTTGTTCTTGGGATAATGAATTTAATCCCAACTACGGAACCCTTCATTGTGCGTAATCCGACACGCACTTGTCCGGTGTTTTTTTTCTCTTTTCTAATTAGTCCTTGTCCAACAACAATAATTTATAGAATAAAAGAAATTTTTCGTATTTTTGCCTTTCGTAACATACTAAAATAAATAAATAAATATCATTGGACATTTCACACAACGCTATCTAGTCCCAAGCTAAGCAACCTAATGCTTGTGTTATGGTAACGAGATGGCTGATAAACTACTTATATACATTTTTTTTTGTAAATACATACACATTATAGATAGAAAAACACCCAGACACGAAACAAATACTTGTAGGTCGTACAAATATTTGTTCCGTGCGGGAATCGAACCCGCGACATGCTGCGCAGCAGTCAATCGCTCAACCACTGCGCCAACCATGTCGTCAAATGAAGTCATATTGCAAGTTTACTACATTAAATTACCATGGAGCTTTATCGGCTTACTATTTAATAAACATCTGCGCTTTATTAGCTATCCAACGAGATAAAAAGATTTTCGGTACGTTGAAAAATAACTATAAACTAGATTAATTTAGGAAAGAAAAATCAATCAAATTTCATGTCCACTGTTTTTTGAAAAAATTCAATATCTCGAAGGTGGTTAAATCTTTGACCCGTGTTCCTATGAGTGATTTGATACCTAATGACCTCTAATAGCACCCCTTAAAGGTATCTTAAGTAAAATATTGAACACTACAATACTGTAAATCTAATCCATATTACATCGAAATACCCAAAAACCACAACTATTTGCTTAAACGTTAAAATAGAAATATTTACACATAAGTACTGAAATAATAAAATAACTACGAACCGCCATTGCAGTTCCACAAACACGGATCAATAAAAACAAACCAGTAAATTGAACAAAACTGGAATGTTTATCATTCCGCAGTGGCTATTTTACTCACAAAATTGCTAATTAGCCTATCCAAATTTCTATCGCCGTGTATAATATAGGAGCGTCCCTATAGATGGATATGTTGGTTTGGGAGCTAGAGACAAAACAAAAATCGCATATCATTAATGAAAATTATAGAACAAAATATGCGTTTGATTTTTTTCGCAGAGTTATTAAAAGCTATGGATGGGGTTAGAGGAGCTCGTGGCTAAGTAATAACAGCCGCACGGGTTGATCCATCAGGTTAAGCTACGCTTGCCGGGGTTGGTCAGTGGATGGGTGACCAACTTTACATACCGAGACCCGCCGTCCGTGCCTCGGAAAGCACGTTAAGCCGTTGGTCCCGGCTGTCATTCGTGGATCTTTGACAGTCGTTACGGGTCGTCAGAAGCCCGAAAGACTGACAACCAGTCTTACCAAGGGGTATCGTATTACCCAGTTACTGGGTTGTGCAGGTCAGATAGGCAGTCGCTCCATGTAAAATACTGGTATTCAGCTGCATCCGGTTAGACTGGAAGCCGACCCCAACATAGTTGGGAAAAGATTGGATTGGATGGGATTAGAATAGAATAGAATAGAATTTATTTATTAGTAAGAATGCAAAAGAGCAAAATGCTAATGCAAATGGTTGTGCAAAAGTAAAACATACCTAAGTATTAATTATGATTTGATAGGGTTTCTTGGAGAAATTAATTTAAAACCGCAACTGCATTAAGTTTTTGTTTACTGACATACCTATTGTGTTCACAAAATTTCAATCTAAACTTAAGAATATCGTATACTAAGTAGGTATATAATGTGATAACTTCCGTAATGTCTGATAGGGTCTTTGTGTGAAATTGAAGCCGAAACTTCGTTAAGGCGAAGACTGACTTGTAACGTTTGTTTGTAATGTATCAAGTTTTTGTAACGCGTTACAGTAGTCAGTGCAGCGCGCCGAGCTGCTCGATGTGACCATTGCGAGCGCATGTTTACAGCCATTCTGAATAAAAATGGAGCACGCTTGAGCCATGTTTTCGAAGTGAACGTTCGCCACGTTTAGTGTATCACCGTTTTGTAACCAAGCTCGCCTCGAATACATTACAAACAAACGTTACAAGTCAGTCTCTGCCTTTATGTTTACTTACCGACATTGCGTATTCACAAAATTCCAATGTAAACTTAAGAATATGGTTTCAAAATCACCCCTACATTAATTCCACGTGACTATACCCCGGCTCCCAGTCTACACCCGTCATCGTCCGTACCACTTGTTTATAATTCCTTTTGTCTCATCACAAAGCCTTTCCGAGCAACGAAGGCTCGACGGAAAATTCATATCAATTATCCCTTTTCAGCGGCTCATTATAAATTCTTTCATAAGATATTTTCAGGCTGACGGGACACTCTTTATGGCAAAATTTTGTGATAATGGATTATTACGGGAGTTTGCGGTTTTTGCTAGCTTCTCCGCTTTCATTGTTTTGGTAAAACATTATGTAGATTAGTGCGAAACATTTTGTATAGACTTATGAAAAAGTCATGGCAAAAACCCGGCCAAGTGCGAGACGGACTCGCACGAGGGAATACATACCACTGTACAATATTTAACAGTACCTACTTACATATTTAATAAAATACTTTAGTTTAAAAAATATTCTTTTCTTGTATGGGGTCTCCCTTAAATTTATAACTTTATTTTATTTTTATTATTTGTTGCTAAAGCGGCAATATAAATACACAATCTGTGAAAATTTCATCCATGTCTACCTATTACGGTTCTTGAGATACAGCCCGCTGACAGACAGACGGATAGCGAAGGCTTAGTAATAGGGCACCCTCGATTACATTAATCTGCTAAGCATTTTTTGGATTTGAAGTGTCCCATAAGTAGGTATTGGAATAAACAACAAAACTTTACATGTGTTAGCTTTCCTTTTTGGTTTCTTATACATGCAGTGGCGTGCGTTACTGTTGGAGGAATAAACTTATTAAAAGAATAATGTTAGAAGAAATGAATTTAATATAATAGAACCGAACAGCCTAAGCGAACAGCTTTATAAAAGAACAAGGAATTAAAGATGACAAGAATAGAGTAAAGAGTACAAACCATAACTTTTTGTACATAGGTACACACCTAATAAGTATAACATACAACATGCTCCCTCAAAAAGTTAATTGCTTTGCACTCATAACACAAAAAGCATATAAAACTAGTAAAGAAAACCATTACAAAAACTAGGATATACCAATCATTTGCAAACAACTGCGATGCTTTGTTGGACCCAAAGGTTTCGTCAAAACATCTGCAGGTAACCTGTCGGTGGGCATATACCTAAGTTCAACGGTTTTATCGTTCACTTTTTCTCGGACAAAATGGAACTTAACATCTATATGTTTTGTCCTATTGTGGTGAACCGGATTCATGGCCAATTTTTGTGCACTCTGACTATCCGTATACAAAACTATGTTAAGGGACTTACCTGTTAAATCGGATATTAGTCGTTTTAAAAAGCACGCATCCTTTACTGCCGTAGCCAATGCCATATATTCAGCTTCAGCGGATGACAAAGCCACTGTGGGCTGTTTTTTAGCTTCCCACGAAATAGGGCCGCCTGCAAGTTCATAATAGAACCCAGTGTAGGATCGTCTATCAGTTGGACAATTTGCCCAGTCTGCGTCTGAAAAACCCGTCAAAGTTGTAGTATTACCTTTTTCTTTCCTGTATGTAATACCACTATTTTTTGTTGCTTTCAGATAACGTAGACATCTTTTAGCAATATTCCAATGTGACTGATCAAATTTAGAGTTAAATTGACTCAAGTAGCTCACAGTGTAGGCTATATCTGGTCTGGTATTTACAGACAAAAACATTAGACAGCCAACTAACTCTCTGTAAGGGTACTCACACTCACCAATACCAGGCTCAAGGTTTTTCTTGACCATTGGGGTAGAAACACCCTTACAATCTTGCATGTTGAATTTCTTTAGCAACTTTTCAATATACGTATTCTGAGATAGCTTAATTCCATAATTATCATGGTGAATATTAATTCCCGTAAAGAAATTAATTTGTCCAAGATCTTTTGATGAAAAATATTTCTCAAATTGACATTTGAAATTGTCAAACGTAGTTTCATTTTTATACAAGATTACTAAATCGTCGACGTATACAGCCAGAACCAAGGAGTCTAAGTTCGCATTGTTTTTAAAAATACACGGCTCAGATGTTTGCATAAAACCAAGAACTGACAAAGTCTGTTTTAACTTTGTATTCCAGGCTCTTGGTGCCTGCTTCAATCCATAAAGGGACCGTTTCAAAAAACACACTTTCGACTCTTCCCCTTCCCTTACAAAACCTTCTGGCTGTGTCATGAAGATTTCTTCCTCTAAATCGCCATTCAGAAAAGCTGTATCCACATCCATATGGCGGACCTTATAATCTTCCTGCACTGCAAGCGCTAACAGGGTTCGCAACGATGAGTTACGTACAACCGGGGAAAAGGTTTCGTGATAATCGACACCTTCTCTTTGTCGAAAACCTTTTGCTACTAGGCGCGCTTTATACCTAACAACGCCACCTTTCGCATCACGTTTCAATTTGAAAACCCACTTGCAAGGAATACACTTTCTATGATTTGGCTTGTCTACCAAAACCCATGTGCCCTTTCTGACTAAGGCATTGTACTCATCTTTCATTGCTAAAATCCAGTTATCTTTCTCATTGCTGTTAATCGCAGCTAGATAATTATTTGGATCATCGCACTCATCGTCAAGCAGAGTATTATATGAGAAGTAATCCGGTGGTTTGCGAACTCTTGAAGGATATCGACTAGATTCATTTGAGGAATCTGTAGCCTCACTTGACTGCTGATCATCAACATTGTTGACCTCTACATTGACTGCTTCATTGATTTCAACATCAGCATCCTCAGCATCCATGAAAGAAGTATCTATGCTAGGAGCATCTACCTCACATCTCCCAGATGAAGTGGAGGGCAATATTTCTTGTCTTAAAACTGCTGGCGATGGTGACTGGGAAAGCAAATTGACAATATCAGAGTTCACAGTACCTATAGGCTCAATATTTTCCTTCAGTCCAGTAAAGTTATTTTCAAAAAATGTAACATCTCTTGACTTTAGTGACCGTCTAGGAGTTGCCGCATTCCGGAAATAATAAGTATGAGGATCATCTGAATATCCTACAAAAATCTGTTCCTCAGCTTTCATGTCCAATTTACATCTCTGACTTGATGGAACATGAACAAGTGCTCTGCATCCAAAAACCTTAAGATGAGACAGATCGGGTTTTCTATTAAACCACATTTCAAATGGTGTTTTACCACTAAGCGCGCGGTGTGGTGATCGATTTTTCAAGTAGACGCTCGTCTCCACTGCGTCCTGCCAGAAAGCTTTTGAGAGGAAACCATGTGACAATAGTGACCGAGCCTTCTCTACTATGCTACGATTACACCGTTCACTTACCCCATTTTGCTGAGGGCTGTAAGGTGCTGTCGTTTGCCAATCGATACCCAGTGACTGAACATAATCCATCAATTCCTTATTGATGAACTCAGTTCCATTATCTGACCGCAAAGTCTTTATTTTTCCACCAAACTGTCTCTCGACATAAGAATGAAAAGAACAAAACTTACTTTTGACTTCAGTTTTAGAAGATATAAAATACACAAAAGTAAAACGTGTATAATCATCTATAAAAATAATAAAATATTTATTACCTGTAAAAGAATTTGTAGAAAAAGGTCCACAAACATCGGTATGAACCAATTGAAGTGGCGATGTAGCCTTCCTGTATTTTAAGCTTTTGAAAGGCTTTCTAGACTGCTTACCCTCTATGCAGGGTATGCATGGTTCCTTGTCGACCTTCGGGTACTCCACGCCGATAGCCTGACCTTTTCTAAGTAGATCCATGCCAATTCGACAGAGATGTCCCAACCTCTTATGCCAGAGCTGAAAATTGGAACAATCAGAGTGCACATAAGCTGAAACATTATTGAACATTTTAATTGAACAATCGACAGTATACAGCCCATCACTTACAGAACCATACGCTAAAACATTTTTACTGTTTACTACATCACACTTAGAGTCATAAATAGTGCAGCCTTCTTTATTGAAAACTACAGAGTAACCCTTCTCTACTACTTTACTCACTGAAAGTAAATTACAGTTCAAATCAGGAACATGAACTACATTCTCTATTCTGTTCGCCAAAGTATCCGTATCAATGGATACATCACCAATACCTACAGCCGCCAGTTTTTGTCCATTAGCCACAGTAATCGTTCCACTTTGTACTGGCCGATAACTGCTGAACCACTCGCGGTGCGGAGTCATGTGAATGGTTGCACCGGAATCAATAATCCATTTCCCGTAACTTGCAGCCGGCGCAGAGAGAGCCATTTCCTTCACAACAGCCTGTTCCACCTTTTCACTATGATGGCAATCTGTACCTTTAAAAACGTTTCCTGACACACTCATAGCCTTCCTGTCCTTCTTATTGGGACATTCGGGACTTTTGTGTCCTGGTTGTCTACACTTAAAGCAGATTATAGACTTCTTCTTTTTGCTCGTAGAACCTGTTGAATGTAGCGCAGCCACCTCGTTCTGGTGAGGGTCCTTCGAAAACTCGTTTAATAGTTTTGCCTTAACCAACTCACTGGTTACATCAACATTCGAATTCTCTAAAGCCATTATCAGCGGTTCGTACCGAGATGTCAATCCTCCGAGAATAATCGCAGCCAGAGATCCATCGTCGATCTTCTTACCAATATCTTCAAGATCTTGAGCAGTACTCATAACGGCGTTGATATAAGATTCTATGTCTTGGAAATCGGTCAAGGTATATTTATATAATCTACGCTCCAAAGAGAGCCTTCGACCCATACCTTTATCCTCGTATGCTTTTTGTAAAGCACTCCAAGCCTCCTTAGCGTTTTTCGCATTTCTCACGTGCGAAATTGCACCTCCATCTACCGTAAGGCATATTTTTGACAATGCCTTCTGGTCACTACGAGAGCGCACATCCTCCGCCGTTTTATCAGAATCATCATACCCAGTGATAGACGTCCACAACTCCTCATGAATAAGGAGCATCCTCATTTTGAACTTCCAGGTTGGGTATCCGTCTCGGTTTTTTAACATCTGAATACCTTGAAAATTCATACTATTCCCTGACATTATCTTCTTTTAAAATAAGAGCTTCTTCGTACTGATAACGTGTTGGAGGAATAAACTTATTAAAAGAATAATGTTAGAAGAAATGAATTTAATATAATAGAACCGAACAGCCTAAGCGAACAGCTTTATAAAAGAACAAGGAATTAAAGATGACAAGAATAGAGTAAAGAGTACAAACCATAACTTTTTGTACATAGGTACACACCTAATAAGTATAACATACAACAGTTACATAAAGACAAAAAGACACTGCCTACCCTACCGAACTCAGTATAATCTTGTTCTGATATCTTTTATAGTATAATCTGATATCTGAGAAAGTGTACTATTTAGAGACATCGTCTTATTTTTCCTGTAATCTTTATGTAAACTTCTATCACATAGTATAATTTCAGATTTTTCTCCTTCGGAGATAAGGGGGGGGGGGGGGGTTACGGACGGTTTTCTACGGTTGTGCGCGTTATTGTGACAATGTTTGCCACGTATTTATAGGAACGCACACCCATTAAATCCGCATGACCATGAGAGCACACTTATAAACTTTTAGACCCGAATAGTTCGTGTCTTTCCCGAGACGCGAGGCACTCAGCGCAGCGGGGCGCTAGTGCAGCGCAATGCCACAATACTGAACGAGCTTGCTTGAAAGTTGGAACGAGCGTTTATGATTTTTAGGGTTCCGTACCAAAATGGTAAAAAAGGAACCCTTATGGTGTGACTCAGTCTGTCTGTCTGTCTGTCTGTCACAGCTGGATATCTCAAGAACTACTAATGCTATCAACTTGAAATTTGGAATAGTTTTAGATGACGTTTACCCAACTATTTTGCAAATAATAAAAAAATAAAAATATTTATGTTTTTTTGTAACAGCTGCTGCTAGGTCTTAAAAATTCAAAGTGGGGCTACTAGGGCATGTGGGGTATCATATGAAAGAGCGCTGTTTGTACATTCTTAAACATTTTTTTTTTTGGGCCGCATAGTTTTCAACTTTTGATGAAAAATGTAAAAAAAAATACCGTCCCCCCCCCCTCTTATCTCCGAAGTTTGCAAAGGGAAAAATCTGAAATTATTCTATGTGATAGAAGTTTATGTAAAGATTACAGGAAAAATAAAACGATGTCTCTAAACAGCATACTTTTTCAGAAATCGGAACGGAACCCTCGGTGCGCGAGTCCGACTCGCTCTTGGCTGGTTTTTTATATAAAGAACACATTTTCAGTCCTTTGACACAACTAAAATAAGCCATAATTCGGTGGTAGATAAATAAACGAAAGATTTCAATAATAAAGTAGTAAGTATTTTAGAAGATGAGGATTCTACATACTGTCAACCGCACGTGGTAACATTTTTTACTACGAAAATCGCCCTTTACAGCTACAACATAAAGGCGCTGTCAATGTCAAATTGTTACCACTGATGTGCGGTTAACATACCTACGTGTAACGAACTGGAAATACAATATTTTTGAAGATAATTTCTGGGAACAACCCCTTAAATATACTTCGGATTGTTAAAAAAAACAAAGGTGCCTTTTTATATTATGGACAGAATATTGATGAAGTTTTTTGAAAATGTTCCTTGGGGTTGGTAAAATCGAATGTAACGAAATAATATGTAGGCATTTACCATCGTCACGGGTTGTTCGAAAGAGATACCGTGGCCCTGGCACAGGCAACTGAAGGAACACGGGTGGGTTTTAGTCAGTAAAAGTCTGACATGCCCTCCCGCTCCACCCAGAGCGGGAGAAGTCATTTCATGATTTCCCATGCACAAAAAAAAAGAAACGGCATTAACCCTCAAAAGTCGTCAAAAAACGAAATTTACGAACATATCTTTACAACAGAAAACATTGTACCAGTGCCTTATCCTATCGTCAGACCACACAGGCAGTGCTTACGAATATAATGTTACCTAAGGGGCACGCAGACGACACACTTTTCGTGCGATCAAGTCTGCGAGACGACCAAAAACTCTGCAAATTTTTTCGCACCGTAGGTATGTGTTGGTCTACAGACAATTCGCGATGCCTTTCGCGTCCGTCTAAAGGGACTAAAGTAATAAATGTAGTTTGAATATTAAAAACTTCGCACGTCACAGACTCGTTCGCGCAAAAAGTCTGAAGTCTGCGTAGGTCCTAATAGTTGCGGCTCTTTCGCAGTCGGTACGTGGAGCGAGGTACAAATGGGTTCAATGCGAGTTTGGTACAAATTATCGCCGTAATGCGGAGCGTGCGTCGTGTCCCGTTTAATGAGGGATTGTGTGCGGCATCACGGTGTGGGCCGTGGTATAAGTGATAAGCGGCAGCGGGTAGCGCTAGCGAACTTTTTGACTTTTTTTTCGCCAGCTCCACAGAGGAACTGTTACGAAGATTGTTTTAAGTATTGTTGTAGTCATTCACCATGACTTTTGTACAATGATTCAGCCTGGAGACCATCTTAGGTCTCCTAATATAATATGTTTTATTAGGATTTGAGCGCGGCTTCGACCGCGTGGGCGTCGGGAAATATCTCACGGCAATGTACCTTCTACCGGGAATTTCGTCCAAATCCGTTCTGCAGTTTTTGAACCAATCCGGAACATACATACAAACAAACAGGCAGACGGACTAAAATTCTTCGTTACTATTTTATTTTAGGTATGTATAGAAAAGTTGCGAAGTTCCTAAGAAGAAACAGTCAAACATCCATTTCCTATTTAGGATCGATTTGGAAAATAACCACAGACATTCTTTCACTCTACAGCTCAACTGACAAACATAAAACTTTACATAGTTTTAAGTTAAGTATTATTATAATACCTAAAACAATAACAATACGATACAATAACAAAATTACAAAACTACGCGTATGCATATTTAATCGCTCACGATGTACGGTCAGCAACGGAAGTCGGTTAACACTGCTACTTCTTGACATCATCTAAATTAACACAAAATGATTCGATAACCTACTTTTTAGCATTTCATTTATTAGATAAGAGTTTAATTTTCTTTAAAATTTACATCTGTTCCGATGTTAGTAAAGCATTTTTCTCAATAATTAAGATTTAGAAAACTCAAGTGTTAATCGACTTTTGTTGCTGACTGTACCTAAAGCTAATAATGCTTTCAGGGTGTTGATGGGGTTGCTGTGCCACTGCAGTGCTTCCAGCATGTTCGCAGAGGCGAGAATAGATAACTTTCACGCCATCACGCGAAGGCGTTGCAATTCCCTTATGTGAAGGGTACGCCCCAGCCTCAACAGCATCTGGAAGACTATAGCTGATTAGGTGGGACAGGAATGGGGAATGGAATTGGACTGGACACATCTGCCGCATGTCAGACGATCAATTGGCCAAACTTACGACGCAGTGGGTCCCGCTTAATGGCAAACGACATCGCGGCAGGCCCAGACGGAGATGGCGGGTTGAGCTGGACTCCTCTAATAAAGATTGGTCCTTGGCAGCTCTGGACAGTGAGAGGTGGAAGGAGAGGTGGGAGGCCTTTGCCCAGCGGTGGGACAATTATGGATACAAAAAAAAATGTAATTAATTACTAACACTAGGTTTTAAGTCGTGTGCATACTAACCCAATGGACTGTACGTATGGGTCCGAAATTAAAGTTTTTTTTTGTTTTAAGTACTTAAGCACCCACTCGTATTTGTTGACAGACTTACACTGTCCACCCATATCTATTAATACTGTAAATTCAAAACATTGTAAAAGCCAAATATTTTCAAAAGAGTAACAGTGAAGTTTCTTGCCAGATAAAAAAATGCCATAGGAAAATATGGTCGTTTCCTATAGAGAATTCTGATACGCATGTAAAGTAATCCCCAATCTTTTTGGCCAGGCTGAAGTTAGCGCGACCGCCATCTTGCGCCATCTGCGCATGATATTTTCCCAACTAATACCATAACTATGCATACTGCGCATCGGCTCGCGTCTACGTTCAACCCGGCCAATAAGATTGGAGACTATTGTAGGTTTTTGTGAAATAAAATATTTTGAATTTGATTATCTCTTCACTTGTACCAAAACTCATATTTTTAGTGAAGTGCGTACTTTACGGACGGGCTTACGAGTTATGACGAATTCGCGTGTTTTTCACAGATTACCCAGTACCTATGTACCTGTGTAAACTTCGCCTAAGCACATTTAGACTATTCTGCGCCGAGTCGGGGTTTTGTGAAATAGGTAATAGCTTTTGACTGCGACCTCGTTTTTATGGAACTCTAAGCCCCTATTTGACCTCTATTTTGAAGCTTTGAAAATTACACCCTAGCAACGACGGACAGTAACAAAAGCCGATAAACAATTAGTTTTAACAAAATAATTTTTGAGAGACATTTTCCAAGTCGAATCGAGCTGTCTAATCGGCGTATCTGTGCCTATGCCTTTACGGTCCCCATGACAATGCAAAAACCGAGACCGATATATCTACAGTTTAGAAAAAAAAAGAAAAAATAGCTTGCCCTGTAAAATTTTCTTCAAATCAGTTACATTCTTAGTTAGATTAGCGACGAAATCACTTAATGCGTTTAGTGTTAGTCATATAATTTAAAATATCATTCAACTTCAAACGTATAAAAACGTATGACAAAACTGATTACCTTATTACAATTATTGTCTCATGTTACAGCAAAAATCGTAACTCGCACATACGCTGTGTTCACGCTTCAAAATAGCTTACGCACTTCTAGTAGGTATATGTACTCGTATTTCAGTCAAGCTGTCAAGTTTTGAATCGTAAATGTAAATGTCATGAGGGTAAACAGTCCAAATGCGAAACTGTCCCTTAAATAAATAACTCTTGAATTTAGAATTTGTATGCGACAATAAGTATCTACCCTCTACGCAAATGAGCTTCATCCGTTTTTTTTAGCTTTCACAGGTACAACCTATTTAAGTTATATACCATTAACATCTACCACATATACCTAAGCATTATACCTTCTAAATTAAACAACATAGGTACGGTCCGCGGGTTTTAAATTCGTCCCTTTTCCGTTCTTATTTTACATTTTAAGTCTTTGCCGACCCCAGGATTTATATTCAGCGGGCACTTCACTGTGCTCGAGAGACCCATAAATAACACCGCAGAGGTCTGTTCCCCAACTTTTCCCGGGTTTTTACCCCCCTTAGGGGTACATCGGACCCGCCCCTCACCCGCAAACGACTAAGGTAAGGTCACCGCTTGGGAAAGATGAAAGAACACCCTCATATATCTCTTTCAAAATGAGTACTGTTTGAGAATTTTAATTTTGTGCGGGCTCGTTTTTTTGGTCGGGTAATGTTCGAGTCGATATTGTGTTTAATTATTTGAGCGTTGATGAGGTTTCACGTCTCAAGCTTGGTTTGTGACGATAAAGTGCGGTTATACAAAAAATATTATTTATTGTATTTATACTAGCTGCCCCGACCGACATTGCCCTGTCCAAATTCAATAATTCAATCAAAATTCCCATAGAATAAGCACTTTCAGTTGTTCCCGATTTTTCCGACTTTCCCGGCAATTTTTCTAATTTTTCTTTCCATAAAAACTTAATTCAGAATATTACAAACATTTTAAAAGAGCAATGGCCAAATCCGTCCTGCCGTTCTCAAGTGATGCGCTTACCAACGAACAGCATTTCATTTAGATATAGGTACAGACAGACAGATTTTTTATGAAATGTTTATAGTAACTCATTGCGTTCGCATCCCCTCTTAACGATCCTCTCTCAACGATTAATTATGCGAGAACATAATGATGTTCTCGCATAATTAATCGTTAAGTACAATTCTAGGAAAATTTCCACAAGTTAAACTTCTGAAGTTACAATCAAAAATAACTCAGTATACTCGTATTAACACTGAATAATTCATTGAAATGGTAAATTATTTACACCAAATAGGTAATCCAGGTTGGTAGGTTGGTTGGTTGGTAGGGTTACCAAGTAATTTGGAACATTGTTTATTGAATCCTTTTGTTACGAATAATCTGTTAAATGTTGACAAAACTCTACATAATAAATAATCTAAATATGTAAGTACTTAGCGTCAAAAATATCGGTTCAAAATTATCTCAACAACTAAGAAAATTAAACTTTATCTCAATTGGATAAGGTTCTTGTCAGAATGACAGTGTTGTCTTGTACTATCTCCATTCTGAAACATTCCTTGTGACATTGAGTTAATATTTCATTTTCATAGTTGTTTAGATCATTTTGAACAGTATGTTCATCCCGATATTATTGACGCTGACTGTACTCCAATTTGACGGTATTTATGAAAGTACAAGCATTTCTGTTACTACATACTGCAGAAAAATCCTAGTGATACACTTACTCGTCTTTACATATAATGACATAATATTAAAGTAGGTATACAAAATATTGTAAAATAATTATAAAAGAGTAACGGTATAGTTTCTTGCCCATTCTTCTCCATACGAAAGTAACTTTTGGAAGGGGCAACTAAAATCAATTCTATTTATTTTGTTGTACATTTTGTTTTTCAAAGGTGCCTTAAATGTGCCTACTTGAAATAAATGATGTGCCTTTGACTGTGACTCTCGCCCAGCAAAAACAACAAAGCTTCATCCCTGAACAACACTTTTCACCAACCACACACATTTAGTAACAAAACTACTTCAACAATATTAAAAACGTCCACAAGTTACATTACATAGGTACATGAAGCTAATCAATTTAAGTAATTAAGTGTAGGTCCTACGGTTCTGACAGGGTCACTTGATTAAAATGTATGTTGGCATAGACTAAATAAAGAAGGCTTTATTTGCTTTTCGTCCCTGAGGCAATGGGGCCGAATAAATAAGGGCCTACACTCATTACCGGGAATTCTTTGTAAGGTAATGACGGTGAGAGAGAAATGTGAATGAAGAGAAGTTTGAAGAGTGGATGTGGTTATGGCTTTATGTGTACTGTGTGAGCTTTTGATTTTTGAATTTCGAATCCATTGAATGTTGATCAATATGTCAGACTTATTGAAAAGCTGAGAGATGGTTTTATAATTAACTATTTATATCGTATATTGGATAATAGTCGGTATATAATGTCTTGTATGACAGTTAAAGAAAAGAAAATAAATTTATTTGACCCACACAATATTCACCCAAAAACATAAAACAGAAAAATCATAAAATCGTATTGTGTGCCTCATAATAGGCTCAGTATGATTTTATGCTGTTGTTGGCAAGTTCTAAAATGAGATGAGCAGATTCTTATTTGAAATATTAAGTGCAATACCTATGTTTGGAAATGTTAATAGAGCACATAAGACGATTGATTTAGATGTACTTAATTTATAAAAAAAAACACAATGCAAATAAAACCTTAATTATAAAGTAAGCGGAACATTAAACTTAATTTAACAACCACAAACAAAAAAAAAACTAGAACAAAGCGAAACAAACCACGATCCTTATCACCGGCACTTGGAATAACAAAAAACAATTCCTACGCAAAAAAAAACATTCATGAAAAAAAAAACAAAAGGTTAAAAGTTGTCCTTATTTGAATTTTCATTAAAAGTTTCTCCCGTCAGGAACAAAGAACATTTATATTAAAAAAGTCCGGCCACGGCCAGATATTTATCTGTAGTCTCGAGAGCGGAGCCGAATTTCAGCTTTCCACCAAAGAGTTTGAAGAAAAAAATGCAGACGCGACAGCCTTTTGTTGCCTAGCTTTTTCTTGTTGAGGTCGGCTTCCAGTCTAACCGGATGCAGCTGAATACCAGTATTTTACATGGAGCGACTACCTATCTGACTTCCACAACCCCGTTACTGGGTAATACGATACCCCTTGGTAAGACTGGTTGTCAGACTTTCGGACTTCTGACAACCCGTAACGACTGTCAAAGATCCACGAATGATAGCCGGGACCGACGGCTTAACGTGCTTTTCGAGGCACGGAGAGGTCTTGATATGTAAAGATGGTCACCCATTCACGGACCAACCGCGGTCTGATCGATCGACCCGTGTGGCTGTTATAACTTATCTACAAGCCCCTCCCTATCGTACAATCACGAGTACTATTATTTATACAGGGTGTAATTTTAATCGCCGTTAATCCCTTAAGGGCTCATTGTACTCATCATTATGAACAACTTTTACTATGTGACTTCGCATAACTCGTCAAAATGTAGGGAACACCTGATTTTAATTCGCGATTTCAGGTGTTGTCCACTAGTAAAAGTTGCTCATAATGATGAGTACAATGATCCCTTGAGAGGTTGTGCGTTATTTAAGTAACATCTTGTAATATTAGTTAGGAACAGGATTGAGATAGCTACATACTGGTATATCTATGAAGTCATTTTAATACCGCTGATGTAATAAAAAAGAAAATCACTGCAAGCATTTTGTAAACAATATCGATATTAATAAATCCATTTAAAAGCCCCAACTATCAAAACAAATGAAAATATCGCTAAAATCTATCCGCGCGATAGTCAATAATGGCTAACTGTGATCAATCAGTGTCATCTATCAAATGGATGATGTGCTTTCACTGTGTAGTGTAAATTAACCGGGTAATGCTAAAAGTTTTGTAGAATGACCACTCCGATGTTAAGGCCCCTCCTCCCTAAAATACGGCGAAACTAAGTAACTTTGTGTCCATCTTTTCAGTAATTATAGAATCTTTTTGATATGAAAAAATACACAGTAATCTTAAATACATAAGAAGTGATTTCATCTGTCCTGAAATCTATTTTAGTTTATAGAATTAACGGAAAAAAATACTAGTCAGGTCTATTTCTGTCTATTTTTTCTAGTTTTTACCATATTACTCCTACAATTTTCATTATAAGTGTTCATAAATTTATAGAGTTCTCTACACAAAATAATAAGAATTGATTTCATGATATTACTTTTTAACCGACTTCCAAAAGGAGGAGGTTCTCAATTCGTCGGAACCTTTTTTTTTTTTTTTTTTAATTTTTTTTATGTATGTTCCCCGATTACTCGAAAATGGCTAGACCGATTTCGATTTTTCTTTTTTTGTTCGAAAGGGTATACGTCCCAAGTGGTCCCATGATCATCAAGTCAGGATATGATGATGGGATCCCATGGAAATCGAGGGAAACCGTCAAATTTTATGGGCACACCTATATCGATTTCGGTATTTTTTATAGTAACTCGTGCATTTGCTCTCGGAAAGTACCATTCGGTGAGCTGGAACTGATGATGAAGACCACAGAGGGCCATCGGAAATACTCAATTATATCTAAGTATATAACAGGTTGCGATTCGATTACTTTAATATGGTTTATGCTCGCCAAAATAATGGTAATGGTGACTTCACCATGAGCTCCATTTCTCCTGGTTCTTACTAGGAGAACTCCTCAAAAATTAACGGCCCTGCATCGGGAAAAGCAACATTTTGTAAAACGTGATGAGCAGCTGACATTGGGTTATTGTAACTTAGATAAATTACAAACTGAACCACTAAAAAGTGAAAAATAAAAACTTTTTTACAAAAACAAAAACCGACTTCCAAAAAAAACACTACAAAGTGAAAAATAACTTTAATTTCGGAAGTCGGTGGCAAAAAACTAAAATACAGATCCAAAGACACCCACTTCCGAAATTAAAGTTATTTTTCACTTTGTAGTGTTTTTTTTGGAAGTCGGTTTTTGTTTTTGTAAAAAAGTTTTTAGTCCAATCAATAGATTTTTTGTAAATCGATAATTACTTCATATTTTGTAAGCATTGTGTCATTGCGCTTCTCTTTCTTTTTTATGCAGTCCGACAGTGACCGCGCTTTTTACGGCGGACAAGCCTTAACAGGAAAAATACATCAAATATGAGATTTTTTAGGTAGGTGGTGTAATTGTTTATATTGTCATTGTTAGGGGTTGTGATTATTTAGTAAAATAAGTTGAAACTATTAAATTAACCCTTCGTATGCTGGTAACGTAGATCTACGCGAGACACATTAGCTTTTTAATTGTTTCTGTAATTGTAATGGTTAATAATCAAGTTAAATTAATATAGGAGATTTAAATTAAATAACGATATTCGGTTCCTGCCTTAGATACGGAACGTGGGCTTGATACTCGCTCGGAGCATTATTATCTTTGCATGAACACAAATTCTTGGTTGCATGTGAGATTCGTAAAATGCATCCAAAACTGGACTTTCTGCTTTTCATTTTTTTTTTGTTTTTTTTATACTTAGGTACATAGACTTATAAAAAAAAATGGACTCCGCGCTGCGCATATCGAAAGTGAAGCACAGTAAGTATGCCGGGTCCGTTTGTACAAACACGCCTCGCGCACACATTTACATCACAGTATGCCGACCGGCCGCCATTACGTGACACGAGGGACGGCGTCTTTGCAGGTACTCAAATCACGCACACATAGATCGGTAGGGTGCTTCACTTTCGATATGCGTGGCGCGGAGTCCATCTTTTTTTATAAGTCTATGCTTAGGTATAACTTTGTGTTTTTAGTTTAGTTTGTGATCTTTCTTTCTGTGCGCGTCACAATAGATACTCTTTCTTTCTTTTTTCCTTTCAAAATATAAGTATTTACATTAGTTTGGTTTTTGGTTTTGTAGGAGTAGGTACATCTAAATTCATCCTGTATACATACAGGGTATCGAACTCTAAACATGAACAAAAAAAAAAATAATACCTAAGATGATTTTTTTGGGGGTCATCAACCGCAGAAAAATATCAGTTTCAAAATCAGTTTTTTTTTGTGTTAACTTCACAGCCATGATGGGTATCGATATCTGTACATGATAAAACAATTTCTTAACTCGTACTTCAAGTAAGAACCACTAGCGGTTGTTGACCCCAAGAAATTAGGTTGTATTTGAATATCGATACCCATCAAGTCTGCGGAGTTTCACTAGATAGTTTAATTTGACCCTTTATATACGGTGAAATTTGCGTGGATGGACGTATCCGAAACTGTGAGGCGTTCTATACAGCGTGTAAGTGTAAACAGCGGCAATATTTTAAGGGGTGTTGGGGAGGTCTGTAGAGCGAAACTACATGAAATAGTGTAAAGTATATAATTAGAAGGTATAACGAGTAAAAGGATATATTATTTTTTATATACATATATATAGATATATCTTTTTTCAAGGATAATTAACTTTACTTATCTATTATTATCTTATATAATTATAATAACTTGTATGTATTTTCTTTTTATCGACTTTTTCCAAGGCTATGTGTGGAGGCTTGTTATTAGCTATTTTTTAAATATTACATTATTCTTATTATTGGTTTGTTAGTCTGTAAGCCTTCTTTAAAATAAATAAATAAATAAATTATTATCTTAGAACAACGTGGAAAAAGAATCGAGTACAAAACTAAGTGTCACTTTTATCTAGACAGTTTTCTATCTAGCCAGTGCTAGTATTTACATGCAGGTGATATATCTTCAACAAGGGGTCATTACACTCATCATTATGAACAACTTTTACTATGGGACCAAACCTGAAATCGCAAAAAAAATCAGCTGTTCAGTACATTTATGTTCGCATAATTCGTCAAAATGTAGGAAACAGCAGATTGTTTCTCGCGATTTCAGGTTTGGTCCCATAGTAAAAGTTGTTCACAGTGATGAGTACAATGACCCCTTAAAATATTGCCACTGTTTACATTTACACCCTGTATAGTTCTTGCCATCACCGATGGGAAAAAGTGGTGAGTTTGTGTGTATATATGTAGCGCCTTTTCTTGAAAATTATTTTTCAGGAACTGAAGCAAAACTCAATATCGACTCAACAAACAACCACTTTATACAAACTTCTCTTCGAATTACTTATCATAAGCTATTTGTCAAACTCACAAAGTTTGTCAAACTCACAAAGTTTGTCAAACTCTCGACCAACCAAAACCCGCTGAAACTGTAATGCCTACGTCCGCCTCTGCAAGTCCTCGGCCTTGCCGCCCAACTCATTACCACCCGCCCTGCGCCGCAAGACCCGCCCCGGTTACCGCTTGCCTAACTTGTGCGAGCTACAGGGCTGGCTAAGAACTTAGGTATTAGAAACTATAATAAAAAAAATATATTAAAAAAAACATGAAAATATTGTATTACTAAAAGGGCTAATTTGACAAAATTAGCCCTTTTAGTAATACAAAGTCGGATATCTTTAATCTGTGGAATAAAATTGACGATTGACAGATTTTGTATGGAGAAACTGTAAAAAATTCAAAATTTATTCGAATACTATGGCTATAAATACTATGGGTATAAAAGTTTGGTCGAATTCACCCTAAGGTATATAGAATACAAGTTGACAATACTTACTTTAAATAAATTGCGTCTCAAGCCTCCAGCAGACCTTAATGTGTGTGATGGAGCCTTAATGTGGAATTATCATCTGCCTAGGTTTTTCCCAACTATATTGTCGGCATCAACTCTAACCGGATGCAGCCGAATACCAGTATTTTACATGACCTCCACAACCCAGTTACTGGGTAACACAACCCCTTGGTAAGACTAGTTATTAGACTTAGTAATCAGAAAAATAGAGAGAGAGATTAGAAATCTGTAAGGTAGGGAGAGATACTTATAGCGAAAGAAAAAGTCGCAACGCGTGGTGGTCAATGAGGGTTTTCTGAAACGACGTTCATTAGGTGGCAGCACTGAGACGTCAGGTCCGGGCACCTGTCAAATGTGTCATAGCACCTATATTATCTTTAGACTGAATGATGAACGAATGAATGAAACGAATTATGAACGTCGTCATATATTTTATATTCATTTTCGAAATGGAAGACCTCTCCTCAAAGTGGCGCCAACTGGTGGCGTGAATATTCACAAAAAACCTCATTGGTCAATGTCATTTTACATGTTACTTTTATGTATGACTAGCTTTTGCCCCGCGGTTTCACCTGCGTAATATAAACTCGGGATAAAAAGTAACCTAAGTGTTAATCCAGGGTATAAGCTATCATACACACCAAATTTCATCCATATCAGTCCAGCTGTTAGAGCGTAATGAAGGAACAAACATACAAACACACACACTCACAAACTTTCACCTTTATAATATTAGTGTGATGATATTACAAGTCGAGTTTACTATAGACAAATCAAGAATTAAGCCACTGGATGACATGAAAATGTAATTGTCTAAGGAGAGATTTCAAGTGACGTTTTGTAATTACGTTGTGCCAAAATATATATTTATCTTTTCAGGTGAATACTGTGAGTAACCACTTCAAAAAGAAATTAATTGACTCATAACTTAACCTTTTAAATACTTATTACTAGGTAAATAAAATATCCAATTTCAGGTAACAATTTTGTTACAAATGTAACAGATATCCTAGCTAATATTATAAATGCGAAAGTGAGTTAGTTTGTTACTCTTTTACGCTAAAACGGCTGAACTTTGGCACATGGGTAGAGCATTACCTGGATTAGGACAAAGGGTACTTTTTATCCCGGTAGTACGTTCCCGTGGGATAATTTTCGACCACCACGCGGGCGAAGCCGCGGGCAAAAGCTGGTTTATTATAAATTTTCAAATTTAATATTAATGATGATTATGAAAATTTAACGAGTACTTTGAAGTACGTATTACCGGTATACTTATAATTAAAATTATCGATATTGCCTATAGCCACGGCAATAACAATGCATGAACGTTTCAAGTAACAATTAGTGAAAATACATAATTAATTAAAAAGAGTATAGTTTATACTGATAGTCTATGGAATTGATATGATAATGATGATACAATAATGCATCTTTTTTTTTGGGTAATTATTCCGATGTTATAGGAGTGTAAGTACTAAATAATATATGTATGCAAAAAAAACTGTTAATATATTCAGTAGAAATGTTGCCACGTAACGTAACATTACGTTTTCACCTAGTTCTCGAAAGGATAAGTGTCAAATAACATTAGGTATACTAAAGCGAGTCCGGAGAAATTGCAAATAAAAAAACCACAAAACAAATCGTTTCGAATTAAAAAAGAAAAAAAGAAAATCATTTAAAAATAGAACTCTTTTTCTTTTTAGTCAACCCTATTCCAGTCGCACTCAACAACGGCCGTCAACTTTAAGCATTCCCACTTGAATAAAAACTTTTTCAAACCAGGACCCTAGATTAAAATGTTCTAATTTTAAAACATAATTTAAATTTTTAATCACGCGCAGCCCTGGGCCGATGGCAATCTGTTAGCGGTAATTAGATTTTACTTTTACGATTCGTAGACGGTTGATTGAAGAAAAGTTACGATTAGGGGCCGGGGACGGGAAATCGAACGTTACGGTTTTAGGGGACGGGGCGTGTGTGAAATGACTTGGAAAGTATTTGATTAAGTTCGGAAAATGGCTCCGTAGTGATGGGAAATAAAGCTGGGTAATTTATGAGGTAGGTAGAGGTGTCGTGTGTTGTTTTTTCTGCATTTTTGTTGGACACTAGTTATACCTACTGTTTTTCGGGCTTACGGCGTTGCTGGTACGAATCAAACTAACAAAGTTCTAACAGGTTTGTTGAGAAATCAAAGAGTTAGCTATGTCGTGGTCCGATCGTAGAAACTGCCTTATCGTGATCTGCCTGGCCATTTCGCGATACGCCGCCATTTCATGATTTGACCATATCATCATCATCTTTCTGCCTTTATCCCATGTTACGTGGGGTCGGCGCAACACGTTTTCTTCTCCCATTCTCCCCTGTCAACCGTCACGCACCATTCACTCTCTTCTCATGATTTGACCATCTAACATCCGCCTAGTACCCTATAGCTTATCGATGTACCTGCGCAGAAGATGAATTTTCAAAGCGCGGGAAATGCTATTGACCAATCGGCACGCTCCACGCACCGCGCTCCTTTTTCCTGTACCGCTATTGGTCGGCACCACCACCCACCACCATGGCCACCATGTTTGAGCGCGCCGCGTATGGCATGTTACGGGGTGTCCTGCGTGAGCGACGAATACGACGCGACGCTGCGAACGCGACGAACGCGATCAACTCAACCAACGGCATGTAACCTGCTTGCGGCCTATGTGGCAGTTTGCGGCGAGACGCGACGTAACGCGTACTTGTTTTGAGGGCGACCAGACGCGACACCACGAACTACGAAATGGTTGATTCAGAAGCGTTGATCGCCGCAGTGCTTGAGCAAAAATTGTTGTGGGACAAAAAACATAAACGATATTTTACGATATTTTTTTAAAAGTCTGTACCTACTTTAAATATGAACTTTCGAGCAAAATTGTACTGTACTTCTCCATAATACGAGAAATAATGGCCAAAATCACGTAGGACATTTGTCGCGTGTAGCATCGCGTCGCATTACGTCGCGTCGCGTTGCGTTGCGTCGCTTCGTATTCGTCGCTCACGCAGGACACCGCGTTAGTCAGCCGCCATACTTGCGAGTGAGACGGAACTAACAGCTGCAGTGTATTATGAACCTTATAGTAGCTAAGGTTGATTGTAAGTTTTAAGCATTCTTTCGTTAATCTTCGGGGCCATACTTTCTTCTCTGTGCGAACGAAGATTCACGACGCGCCTTATCAGTTGGGTAACTGCGACCAACTTGGATGTAACGCTCGCTGGCCGCTGCTACAGCACCGCTCGCTTCACTCGCTTAGTTCGCGCACGGTTAGTCGCAGTTCTAACCTAACCCATTTGGTCGGGGTTCCACTAGCGGCGTGAAAGGCAACGCAACTTCTTTGCGATACGCCCAGTGGTCAGCTGGGAATAATCAATAAATAGGTTGCTTTCGTCGATTCGCCCGACTTTCGATTAGGCGCATCTTAACCGGCCAAATCATGAAATGGCGGTGTGTTGTGAAATGGCCAGACAGATCATGACATGGCCATTTCTACGACAGGTTCACGTAGCTATATTATGGCTGTGTTGAGATTATTGTGAGGCACATCTATATATATATAAATAAAAAGAAAAATCCTGACTGACTGACTGACTCATCAACGCCCAGCCCAAACCCTTAGACCTAGAAAGCTGAAATTTTGCACAGAGGTTGCCTTTATAATGTAGACAAGGATTAAGGAAGGAATTCCCAGTAGTATGGGGTCGCGGCATTATGCTGAGCGGTAGCCGTTTTGCGTAGATGTGACGCATATTTTCCCCAAACTTGTTTTACAAATTGTTATTTTTATTTTGTTGTGCTTTGCGTCATGTTTACCGCAAATAAACGTATTTCTTTCTTTCTTTCTTTCTTTCTTTTAGTACGTTCCCGTGGGATATTTTCCGATATCCACGTGGTCGAAGCCGCTGGCAAAAGCTAGTTAATAATATTCGTCAAACGGTTCGGTACAGTACACACAATGAGTAGACAACTACCAAGAACTTGGAGATCTTTGATATAGGATCTACTGTATCTGTTTATTGAGTGACGTTGATCAAAGCAAGGTTAAAGATACCTTGTAAAATGATAACCACTCCAAGTATTTCTGCTATTGTGGATACTTATTACAAAATTAAGTAGGACTCTATACGATCATATAAAAACTTTTTAACAAAAAAAAAACCGACTTCCAAAAATCACTACAAAGTGAAAAATAACTTTGATTTCGGAAGTCGGTGTCTTTCGTTTTTTATTTAC
This sequence comes from Cosmia trapezina, assembly GCA_905163495.3. Lineage (NCBI taxonomy): Eukaryota > Metazoa > Arthropoda > Insecta > Lepidoptera > Noctuidae > Cosmia > Cosmia trapezina. Next base: position 8,176,026 of record LR991035.1, read on the forward strand.
TTCCTTTTTTTTTGCCACCGACTTCCGAAATCAAAGTTATTTTTCACTTTGTAGTGATTTTTGGAAGTCGGTTTTTTTTTTTGTTAAAAAGTTTTTATTTCTCGCTTTTTAGTGGATCTGTTTATAATTTGTATAAGTTACAATAGTCTAATGTCAATTGCTCATCACATGTTACAAAATATTGCTTTTCCCGATGCTGGGACGTTACTTGTTGAGGAGTTCTGCTGGTAAGAACCAGGAGAACTCCTCAACAACCACTCACCACACGCATTGTGTGACGAGCGGAAATTGCTTAGCAACCATATTAAAGTAATCGAATCGCAACACGTGAAATATTTATCATTGAGTAGTTCCGGTAGCCATCTGTGGTCTTCATCATCAGTTCCACTTCACCAAGTGGTGCTTTCCGAGAGCAAATGCACGAGCTACTATAAAAAATACCCAAATCGCTATAGGTGTGCCTATAATATTTGAAGAGTTCCTTCGATTTCTCCAGGATTCCATCATCAAAACTGGATTTTGACAAAAATGGGACCATTTGGGAAGTATACCCTTTCCAACAAAAAAATAATTTTTCAAATCGGTTGGCAAGCGATGGAGTTATGCGCGAACAAACATAAAAAAAAAAAAAAAAAAAAAAAAAAATACAAACATCCGAATTGAGAACCTCCTCCTTTTTTAGAAGTCGGTTAAAAAACTATCGTAGTTGAAAAAGTAAAAAAAACAACGTAAAAACAAAGTAATTAAATAACAACAGAGCGGCAATTCGCGTGTTTTTAACAACGTTCGCAATCTCATCTCAGTCTCAATCAGTCAAAAATTATACAGCGTTTACCTACATTTTTGACATTTGATTGTCGCTGGCATGAGATTGCGACTTCAATGTGAACGTTTTTAGGTACGAGAATCAACCGTGTTCTAAATTGAAAATTTGAATTTAAGTACTTGTCGCACTCCAATTTAGCATAGGTACCTAACCTACTAAATATGAAAGAATTCAAAATTTCTTTGGTTGGAATAAACGTAAGAAGTTTGAATTTTGAGGGCTGCATTGAAGGAATCACTTTAAGTACGTAACCCCAAAGTAGAGTTTTACAAATTCTCAACGTCAAAAGCTGGGTGCATGTAAGCAATCAAGACGTGCACATAAATGATTTATTTATTTAAATCTTTCAGCAAAGCAGTCGGGCGTCCAAACCACCGCGTTTCCCCCGCCCGTCTGCCCCTCGCGTTTAAGGAAGCGTGAACGAATCCACCGTAGCTGAGGATGGTAACTTTTGTACAATTACCGCACACTGGCGCCGCACCCCCGCCCCGCACTCCCCAGCACCGTCTGCAAAATAACGCACAGGCAGGTTTTATTCAAGAAAGAGGCTTTTGAGTTCTGCGGCCTAAAAATGTTTGTGATTTTAGTCAGTTGAAAGATAAAACAACAGAATGACAACTAAGTTTTAAGTAACATGAATATAACGAAAATAAAACAACAACACATAACATAAAACCCTCACCTAACACAACATAACATAACATTCATAACATTTTAAAGAAAGTGTTGCCATGTCTATGACATACTTTGATTCAAATAAAGAACAGAAAAAGCGGTGTGCGGCTCAGCAAATATAGCTGTCGCTGATATTCCCTGCAGTGACATGTACGGACGGACGTCGAGCAGATGAGACAAATGCGCAAATTATTGAACGGAAATACGGATAGGAAACTTATGACGTATTTCTGACAGAATCAAGCTTTGAATAGCTACATTAAGCCTATAAATTGTTGAGTCCTTTCTGAGGTCTGTCCATCATACGATGTCACAGGTGGTTGTTACTGCATTTGTATTGACTCAATTTATTGTTACAGATACAAGCAAATCTCAGGTTAGAAAGGCAAATTAGTTTGAATTTCGAAGGGGAAAGCAAGTTGCATGTTAAAAATAAACGGTATTTTTCTTCAACTCATTCATCTCCAGAATTTTTGGGTACATTGCTGGAATTCCTAATTTAAACAAATGCTAGCTTGGTGCGCGATAAAAGATTTTAGAGCAGCTATAAAAATTAACAGAACTATGTATCTAAGTCCATAAAACTCAATAAACATAAAACCCTCACCTAACAAAAGTTACACAATCAAAAACACAAAACTATTAACTCTGTGCCTGCGCACGGTACTCTCAGAAGTTGGCCACACATGAGTTATAGCCTCGCAAGGATAGAAACGCTGTCTAACTTTGCACTTTACCCGTATTTTACACATAATGGTTATGTATGGGCGGTTAAACTTTCATACGGAACTCGCTAATTGAGAGTGCGTTGCGTCTGGGACTTCGAGACTCTAAACTAACTTCGGTTTAAATAGTTGGAGCTGCGGAGGTCGGAAATTAGATTCGTTCGCTTTGAGAGGGTTGGACTTGCGGACGCCATGTTTGCTTTCGATGGGTTAAGGATAGTTTTGTAATTGGAATAATTTTGAAACTCGAAGGAGTCCAGAATGCAATTTTAGTGGAGAGCGAAAAAATGTTACAAAAAAATGTCTTTCGAACCAATTTCTACCTTATTCTATAACCTAATATAAATTAGTACTTGTACTATTATGTATTCTCTGCCATTAGGTACCTAATAAGTACCAAAATATTAAGGGCACTGACATTATGTGGATTATTAATAAGCTAGCTTTTGCCCGCGGCTTCGCCCGCGTGGATGTCGGAAAATATCCCAAGGGAACCTGCTACCAAGAATTCCTTCCTTATTCCTTGTCTACATTATAAAGGCAATCTCTGTGCAAAATTTCAGCTTTGTAGGTCCAAGGGTTTGTGCTGGGCGTTGATGAGTCAGTCAATCAGTCAGTCAGTCAGGACTTCTCTTTTTATTTATATAGATAGATAGATGTGGTTTTTCAAATGAAGAACAAAACGTTTTGGAGATTAAATTGGTCGTTGGAACTTACTTTTTTTTGTAGATTATGATATTCCACTCTTATAATATCTCTCAATCTCATTTAAAATGCAGATGCCAATTAAGTAATTGGGCAATCATATGAAACTGAATGACAATTTAGCACCAATATAGAATCACTCCTTTCATTTCAGAATTAAAAGTAGGTACTTAAGTACTAAAATTTTAATTGCATTTAATTCCAAACCGTCTGCATTCCGCGTTAATAATCTCGTCTACATTAGAAGCTACATGAGTAAAGTAACAGCTTTCAACATTCTAATTTTAATTTCGCACATTACATTCCCGAAAGCGCTTTCCTGCAGAATTTGCAACGATTAACAAGCCAACATTCCGAGTTTCCGACTTTAACCCTACGCAGTGAGTGTTGCAAAACTAAAATCATAATAATTTCTACAACTAATAAACTGAGCAGTACGTTTAATTTAGCTTAGTTCTGTGTAACCCTGCACGTCACGGCTCGGCGAATATTTTAACGACTATTAAATATTTCGATGTAAGCAGAATAGTTTGTGTGCGGTTCGTAGTTTCCTGTTACGTGCATTTGAAAATTCGTGACTTTATTCCGGTCGTATTTTTGTTGGGTGGCGCCATCTGTACGGTTTGGTGGGAATTAATTTTCGAAAAATATGCTGTTGTGATGATTTATAATGTACGATTTCATCGATACGGACTTACAGGAGTTGCAGTAGTTGGGAATAAGAATTGAAAAATAACTGCCAATAAAAAAAATACGTTTTTAGTTTCAAGGAGTGTCGAAAATGTAACTTTTAAATAATGTTCTTTCACAGCCTGAAAAGAAATAGAAGGCACTGTATTCTTATTTTCAATTGAAGGTAGATTGAGCCCATGAATTTAGTTCACCAGATTTGCGAAAAAGTTTCAATCAATCAATCATTATCATTATACTATATATATTATTCATAGGTAGGTACATAATACAGGACTTCAATAATTAAATAGTGATCAGCTATGTCCCGCCCTTAGAGCATACAATAATAGCACATAGAAAATTAAATTTACATTATTATTACAATTTTTAAGATTTCATATAAAATATAAAAAAGATTAAAACACTGAACGGAGCGAATTAGGTTCCCGCATCATGACTGAGGGGAACTGTATTGGAGCAGTGATTTGTCTCATAGAAAGTCTTTTATAGAGTAGTAGCACTTGTTTACTAACAGATCATGGAGATTATTTTAAAATTTTGTTATTTCCGAAATTATTCTAATAGGACCCCGAAATATTATTAAAAATGAGTGAAGCGTGTACCCGTTTTCTCTAGCAATTGGAACTGACCTTGACTGTCAATCACGAGTCCCAACTACCATAAACGACCAACTTACAACTACAAAAATAATATAATATGTATTATAACCCCCAACACTCCAGCTTCATACGTAGGTAATCTTATATTCTAAAAATGGAAGCGTCGCTGACCGTTTGGCTCGTGGCGCCACATTCCGCATCAGACGTCGCCACCTAGCGGCACGACCGAGAACTTCCAGCCCGAAGGGTCTCCGCCACTCGACTATTAATTTCCTAAGGGAACTCCACACCCCGGCCCCCGTACCATGAGAGGATGCGACATGCAACGATTATTTTTATTATTGTTTTTTTTTTACTATTTTTTTTTGTTTTTGTAAATAGTTTGAATAGGCGTTGTTGTAAGGTCCGGGCTTTAGTATTCTAACTGAAATTTTATCCTGGCCCTCGCCCACGGCGACTTTTTGTAGCGATGCTGTCGCGCGTTTCGTAAACGTGCGACAGCATCGCTACTCGAATCGAATCGTGGTGTAGGCGAGGGCAAACAGCTAGCACCGCATCGCGACTGTATCGATGCGGACGCGCGACAGCATCGCTACTGCATCGCTACAAAAAGTCGCCGTGAGCGAGGGCCCTAAGACCCACTTCCCGGTATTGCTAAGGAAAAGCTGATATGGTTAGCTGGTGAAAACAACTTAGGGCCTGTTTCACCACTTACGATTAAGTTCCTATTACTCGTAACTTACTTGGCAGTTAATTTCATACAAATTCTGTTCCATTTTTGAACTTACTCGGTAATTAGTGGCTATTCGGACATCGTGAAATAGACCCTAAGTTTAATATTTTATCTAAGCAATGACACATACCTACTTTTCTCTATAATTTTAGGAAATGTAATTAGATTTTATGAAGTGAAGCAACAAATAAGATGTTTAATATTGTTGCAGTGGAAATAGTTTCAAGTCCAACGACCAACGTATCAAGAATCTTTGGAAAGAAGAAAGACCTAAGTAAACAGATGGATCAGGCTAGAAGAAATAAGCTGAACTTCAGGTGAACATCATACAGAAGACGAAAGAACGGCAAAATCACATCAACAGCAATGATACTATACATAAGATATGTTACGTTCATAGTAACCGACGTTTAAAATCTGATCATAACACGTGACTTCGGACTAAAGAAAAGACGTCGCGTCCCAATTAGGACGTTTTGAGTCCTCACGACACGCCCGATAGATGCATATCTGCCTCTTTTTTATTTAAAATATCATTGCTGGCGTAGCAATAATGCTTCTTCTGCGACCGCGTAGCTGCCGTAGCAATAATGCTTCTTCTACCACCGCGTTGCTCCCGTAGCAATAATGCTTCTTCTACCACCGTGTTGCTGCCGTAGCAATAATGCTTCTTCTACGACCGCGTAGCTGCCGTAGCAATAATGCTTCTTCTGCGACCGCGTAGCTGCCGTAGCAATAATGCTTCTTCTGCTACCGCTTAGCTGCCGTAGCAATAATGCTTCTTCTGCGACCGCGTAGCTGCCGTAGCAATAATGCTTCTTCTGCGACCGCGTAGCTGACGTAGCAATAATGCTTCTTCTGCGACCGCGTAGCTGCCGTAGCAATAATGTGTCGTGTCGTACCTCCGTGTCTGATAAAATTACAAATACTTTAAGAAAATTAAATTGATAATGACTGATAGTTTTTGTGATATTTTTTTCAGTATCTCTGTTACGTTTTACACCCCATAAACAAAGAAAAACATGTAGCTATAATAATCATAAGCATATACTCCTCAACATTACTAAACTTCTACCTAATTTGTCAATAAGAAACAATTTTCCGGAAACTCCACCACTGTGCACTGAGCCGGCAACGTGGGGTATTATTATTCGACCAAAGTCGCGGAAAAAGGTAGTACAAACAAAAAAATAATTTCGCTGTCGTACCGCTATCGTTTCCCGCATTCGTCTCGCAGTACGAGGGTTAGGGACGAGGTTTTATCTTCACGCGCGCATGACTATCCTATGGTAATGTAATGAAAAATTACGCCCATCTGATACGACGCTGTCTCCGTGCTTTTTGTTCAGCTACCCTCACCTGTGTCTGTAGATATAGATAGGTAAGTAGATATAGAACAGTAAGTTATTATACAGATATTTTAACCTTCGTTAAGATACTCGTACAGTGTAAACTCTTTGTAACGTCTTTCGATGTAAATTTAACACTTACTATAATGTAGAAATTACTTCAATTTGGTTGGTTTATCTTAAAACCCATACATTGATAAACTCTTTATAGCGCAACAGCCATTCTTCTGTTACGAAGAAATAGGTTCATATTTAGACGTCAGCACAGATTAATACAGATGGGACACTCCGCAGTTTAGGTATGAAGCTACAAGTACGCGGCGGGCCCCGTCCGCGGGGCTTATTCAGTAGTTCAGAAGGTTTAAGAGTGTGAAAGAAAGTGAATATAACTGTAGGTAATAATCGTTGTGCGACCTGACTTGCACTTTATTGTGTCGTAGCAAGAGTAGCTTTTTATTTAGATGATTTTGCGGAGTGTCCCATCTGTATTAATCTGTGACGTCAGTAAATATACTTTATCAGCATTACTGTTGATGGAATTGGGCACAAATGGAATTGGGCTAGACACATCCGCCACATGTCAGACGATCAATGGGCCAAACTTACGACCCAGTGGGTCCAGTGGCAAACGACATCGCGGCAGGCCCAGAGGAGATGGCGGGATGAGCTGGACTCCTCTAATAAAGATTGGTTCTTGGCAGCTCTGGACAGAGAGTTCCGTACCAAAATGGTAAAAAAGGAACCCTTGTGGTGTCACTCAGTATGTCTGTCTGTCTGTCTGTCTGTCTGTCTGTATGTCTGTCACAGCTGGATATCTCAAGAACTACTAATGCTATCAACTTGAAATTGAGAATAATTTTAGATGACGTTTACCCAACTATTTTGCAAATAAGAAAGAAATAAAAATATTTATATTTTTTTGCAGCAGGCACTGAAAGGGGGTCTTAAAAAATCAAAGTGGGGCTACTAGGGCATGTGGGGCATCATAATTATGAAAGAGCGCTGTTTGCACATTCTCAAACTTTTTTTTTTTAGGCTGCATAGTTTTCGACTTCTGATGAAAAATGTAAAAAAAAATACCGTTCCCACCCCTTATCTCCGAAGTTTGCAAAGCGAAAAATCTGAAATTATTCTATGTGATAGAAGTTTATGTAAAGATTACAGGAAAAATAAAACGATGTCTCTAAATAGCACAGTTTTTCAGAAATCATCAACAAAAATTACACATAAATGATGGTACGGAACCCTTGGTGCGCGAGTCCGACTCGCTCTTGACCGGTTTTTTTTTACTGTTGAAGTTAACAGTCTACAAAAAGCTCCGACTAAATATTTGAGGTGCCGAAATTTCTAAGAAAGACACCTGAGGTCGTAAACAGCCGCCTTGGTTTTGTGATTGTTAATTGCCTCTCATCGAGAGGAGGCCTTTGTCCCAGCAGTGGGAACACTATAGGCTGATTATGTTAAGTAATTGCCTAAAACACTTGTGACATAATTACTCTTAGATTGCATTGTCTTTATGAATGTTTGCCCCAGTTACTAAACACTAAGCACATCTCGTATTATCAGTCGTAGGTCTGCAAAATTTTAGAAAAAATGTTAGAAATTATTGTGATTATTATTTCGTTGTTTCTCTTTCTTCACTCCACATTATAACGAAAACTCTCTATAAGAGGGATGGTGGCCTGCGATTGTCCATACACATGTATTCCCCGTTTTGCTTCCTGAATTATGCCTCTACAATTTTTTTTTTTTTTCATAAAATCTAAGTCTGTTGTAGACACGTCCCTGTCATTTCCTTTTTTTTCCAGGAACTAATTAGTAAAAAAAATATGAATATAGAGATGGTCACCCATCCACAGACCAACCGCGGCAAGTGTAGCTTAACCTGGTCGATCGAACCGCGTCGTTGTTACTTATTACGTAACCGCAAGCCCCTGCATGAAATCGACCCTTATGAATAATTTTATATTTTTTTTGAGAAAGAGATAAATAATTGTACAAAATTGTTTGTGATTTGAAAAGCTTGAAGGGATTTTTCAAATAATTTACGAGTTTACAAAAACACAACAACACCACAACAACAACAACAACAACAACACTACTTGATAACCACAATCAGCCGAAGTTCGCACGGACGTAAAAATATCGCGGCGGAATTTAATCGCGCACTGGATTTTCAACTCTCGGTGTTGAGCCGAGTACTGAGAATCCAACTTAGCAACAACAGAGTGCATCCCAGCGGGTCGAAAAAACACACTGTTGGATTTTCAGCTCTCGGCGCTAAGCAGAGCGTTGAAAACCCAGTGCGCGAATAGAATAGAATAGAATAGAATATTCATTTATTTGCTCAGAACGTAGGTATTTTCAATAAGGTGGTTACAATAAATAAAATCGCCGCGATATTTTTACGTCCGTGCGAACGTTGACTTAAAGCGCGCGTCGCTTCGTGAGGTAAAAATTAATTGAATTAACTATTTTGTTATTTTGTGAGTAGAGTCACAGAATAACAGTAATGGCAGTAATAATAGTAGGTACCTACAAGTACAGAAGATTATTTTTTTCAGATTGAATATGAAGATTGAAGATTGATGATGAAGATTGATGATGAAGATGAAGATTCTCTTCACAAAATCATTTAAATAAATAGCAACTCTTGCAACGACACAATAAAGTGCAATTCAGGTCGCACAGCGTTAATTACCTACAGTTATATTCACCTAGTAGTTACCTCTCTTTCTATCGCGTAACTCTACCTTCTGACTCGTTATGGTCGTCTTCTTTTACGACGCGGCGCGTGAGTGAGTATCGAACTAACGTGCGAGCCGGCCGGTGCGCGGCAACCCACACTGAATTAGTCCGACAAGTCGAGCCCGCCGCGTACTTGTAGCTTCATACCTCCACTTCATACACTCTCTTAGAACGTGTCTCCACACGGCGATATCATCGCGGCGATAATTTGTAGGCACAGCTTGACTATCGCCGCGATTCTCTCGCTCGTGGAGGCGGCCCCTAAAATGCGGAGTGCGCCCGGCCTGGTAGGGATGGCAAGTGGCTCTGCGTCGCTCATAAGTTCCGATGTGGAACATTGGAACACTTTCTTTTACATTTGAGATTTTGTATTGTTTATATTAGGTAATGATTATTTTATCTAATTACAAATTAGTAATTTTCGGACTTTTTACTTTACTTATGCTGTGAGACCTTGCTGCTTGTCAATTTCATTATTCTAGGTCAACGGAAAGTTTCCCATAGCTTTCTATTTACTTGCGAGTATCAAACTATCAAAGCATGACACACATAAAAAATATTTTCAAAATATTTTTTTATGTGATAGAATGACAAATTAACAATTTTCAGACTCTTTCCTTTATTGCTGTAAGACCTTGCTTCGTGCCAAATTTCATGATTCTAGGACAACGTGAAGTACCCTATAGGTTTTGATTTACTTGCGAGTATCAAAATATGTCGCATAAATGGCCGTATCTTTTTATTGCGTTGACTTAGAAGCTTGAGTTTTTTAGGACTCTATGGAACCATAGACTTACGTATTTGATATTAATTTCAAATTGATACCTCCACGCGTTCCTGAGAAAAAGGGTCTTGACAGACTGACAGACAGCAGACGGACAACAAAGTGATCCTATAAGGGTTCCGTTTTTTCCTTTTGAGGTACGGAACCCTAAAAAATAAAAAGATACGCAAATTCACACAGTTTTCGTTCAAAAAAGAATTTCACTGTTGTCCGTCCAGTGCTGACAAAATAACTAAGTCAGTACAACTTAAATATTACTTATAAAAAGTAAAAATGTTTTTTTTTTAATTCTCAGTGATAAAAAGCCAATCATCATGATCAAACAAATCATCATCATTGCTTATAGCATATAGCAGATATTAATTATAGCATATAGCAGATATTAATTATAGCATATAGCAGATATTAATTTGCATAAAAATGTTCAAATTCTGTTTGTTTTATTTCAAAAGTCCTACCTATTGGGCTGACGAATTTTCATCTATACCAGAAAGGTTTAGGTAGTGAAATAAAGGTAAACCATCTTGATGTCTTTTATCATTTTTAGGGTTCCATACCAAAATGGTAAAAAAGGAACCCTTATGGTGTGACTCAGTCTGTCTGTCTGTCTGTCTGTCACAGCTGGATATCTCACGAACTACTGATGCTATCAACTTGAAATTTAGAATAATTTTAGATGACATTTACCCAACTATCTTGCAAATAAGAAAGAAGTAAAAATATTTATATTTTTTTTGTAACAGGTACTGAAAGGGGGTCTTAAAAATTCAAAGTGGGGCTACTAGGGTATGTGGGGTATCATATGAAAGAGCGCTGTTTGCACATTCTCAAATATTTTTTTATTTTTTTAGGCCGCATAGTTTTTGACTTTTGATGAAAAATGTAAAAAAAAACACCGTTACCCCCCCTTATCTCTGAAGTTTGCAAAGAGAAAAATCTGAAATTATTCTATGTGATAGAAGTTTATGTAAAGATTACAGAAATAATAAAACGATCTCTCTAAATAGCACGCTTTTTCGCGAGTCCGATTCGCTCTTGACCGGTTTTTTATATTTTAAAACCTCAGTTTAAAAATAAAATGTAACTAAAAACTATTATAAATACAACAATAATGATTACTAAATCAATTGAACCATTAGCGTAAGCAGTAGTTTATTTGTTTAATAAGTGTTTGTGTAAAAAGTCACGTCAAGATTGTTTACCTTTATTCATACATGGGGGTATGCTAAGTTAAACATCAAATGACCTGTCAAAACAAAAATCTTCAACTAATCGACGTCTTCTCATGCCGATGGATTCCCAAGCAATGCGTCTTTACCCTCCGGCGTACTGACTACCCTTACCCCCACCTCTTTCACCGCTCCCACCCCTAAACTACCACCCCTGGGTGGCCTTTTTAATGCCGTCCGCCTTTGCTCACAACCTCTCCGTTATTACTCCCTGATTCTTAAAAGACGAATTTTACACAAAAAAGCACACACAAAACTGTATTCTAAGACTAAATATTAAGGTTTACATTTGCGTATTAAGAAAATTAACGTTAGATCAGTATCTAATAGGATATCAGATGGCCAATTCTCGTACCTAAAAACGTTCACAATCTCATGCCAGCGTCAATCAAATGTCAAAAATGTAGGTAAACGCTATACAATTTTTGACAGATTGAGATTGAGATGAGATTGCGAACGTTGTTAAAAATACGAGAATTGCCCCTCTGATCATCACTGTACCGTTCTTTGGAGAAATTCGTTCTTACAATTGGGTACAATAAGATTAATTATCACCCTATTTTGAAGACGATAAGGTATATTTTAGTGCGGCAGTTTTTATGGTGGTTAGGCCTTTTCGTGCGGGGTTAGATCGGAGGTGCAATAATTTAAGCAAAGGGTGGAAAGCGACGGAGAGTTCTTTTTGTAGTTTGTGCGAGTGAGACGTGCGTAGGTCGAGAGGGTGCGGGGTTAAACGCGTTACAGGGACGGAATAGGACGGCTTGGGGTGTTTTTGTGGTATTAGTACTTTTGGCGCAGTGCTGGTGTTTGAACGAAGTAAAGTAAGTATTATGTTTGGTTATGAAAAGTTTTCCAAAATCATTCTATTACTTCGAAGAACTATTGTTTGCACAATATTGGCTTTTAATGTGAGTACAGGTAATAACAGTACTTACCTACTCCTTCTCAGAAAAGTTGAACGGAGGTAAGTTACGAAATAGGTAAGTATTTACCTACATTACCTACCTTATTGACAAGCAACGTGAATTTGTGACGAGTTCCACGCAGATCCAGCAGTCTAACTCTAGAAGAGCAGGTACACGGAGATACTGAAATTAGTAAAATTCAATATGTCAATATAAATAAGTACTTACCTAACTATTTCAGTAAAAGAATAAAACATAAATCTATTTTTTTTCCATGAAACATGTTATTTTAAGTATTTTAAAGTTAAAAAAATAGGTACTTAAGTACTTATAAAATTAAATCAAATAAAAATCTTGTATTAAACATTGTTCCAAGCCCCAAAACATCTGAACGCACACTCTCGGCAAACTCACGAGTGATTACAACACACAGTTTCATAACATAATTTGGAAACATCCCAAGTCCGTCCCTGTAGGCCGTCAACACCCCAAATAGGCCGACGCGCTGCGAACGCTAAAAACGTACCCCTTTACCCCTTTCCCCGATTTTTAAGCCTACTTCCCCACCCCCTAACTCCCGGGTTAGCCAGAGCACATTTACGCGCAATAAATTTTGACCGCTTCTGACTAGCCAAAACAGCCTGTATACTACACATCATATGTAACAATTTTAAACTTTATTTCAAAGCTCATAAAGCTTAATATCGAGTAAGTTTGAAACAGAAACATAGTATATGTAAACGAAACGGTCTCGAAGTTTTGAAGCGGCGTTTCACGTTTAGCAAAAAAACGCTCTATTTTTGCAACTTAAAGACGATTTTCGTTTGTATAGTGTTTTGTATAAAAGAAGGTGCCACTTTTGCGTGGCTAGGACAAAGCTATCCTATTTACCTAGGCTTTAGATATTGTGTATTTCTCATTTGTCTTGGTTGTGGGGACCATTGTGTGAGCCTATGGCAATGAAGGCCGGGAAATAATGTGGTTTTCAACGAATGGCTTTTGTTTAAAGAATGGGATGATCTTGCGTTAAATTGCCGTATTGTTTAGGTACTTGTTTATTTACTTTCTGAGGCACTGCAGATGGAAAACCGGGAAAGTGTAAAAAGAAAGTCGTGGATTGTGTGCTTTGTACTTACTGTTAGGAGAAGAAATAACTAAACCATTAGCAATATCTGTTATTACATTTTTTGTGTACATTTTTGTGATAACTTCAATCATCAAAATAAGCCTAATTCATCCTACTAACTGAACTGAGTTGTATCCCATCAGACTACCCTGTATCTATGCTCAGATATCGAAAAGAGTTCCTAAATAAGGCCTATTTCACGATGTCCGAATAGCCACTACTACTTACCGATATTCAAAAATAGAACAGAATTTTTTTGAAATTATCGGCCAAGTAAGTTAAGAGGGACTAACTAGAGGAGTAACTTAGTCGTAGGTGGTGAAACAGGCCCTTAGTCATACACATTTTCTAGATCATGCTTTAGTCTGTTTCGATTCGAAATAGACTAAGGCTAAAATGTAATATCGGTAAGTAGTGGCTATTCGGACATCGTGAAATAGGCTTTATTTAGGAACTTAATCGTAGATGATGAAAAAGGCCCTTATGTTTGTCTCAGAAATACCAAGCGTGGTGGTTATGCCAATAATATGATCGTTTATTTCCGGAATTCTCGGCGATCGATTATTATCGTTTATTTCCGGGATCGAATGCGCAATGAGCTCATCCGGCAGAGACCCAAAGTTGTCGACATAACTCACAGAATAAGCAATCTGAAGTGGCAATGGGCCGGCCATATTAGCCGTAGAACTGATGACCGTTGGGGTAGACGAGTTCTTGAGTGGAGACCGCGAATCGGCAAACGTAAGGTAGGACGCCCTCAGGCTAGGTGGAGCGAGGATCCTGGCAGGCTGGCTGGCAGCAGCTGGAGGGAGCTGCCTAGAGCCGAGCTGAATGGCGAGCGATAGGAGAGGCCTGTGTGCAGCAGAGCTCTGCTGCACACAGGCCAGACTACAGCAGCCTTTAAGGATTAGACAAGTGCTAACTTTCTACATCCATTATTTCCAATGACGGCACTGTCTTTCATACTAACGCAAATCAATAAGAGCGCAGCAAATTAATTTTTTTAAAATATTCTTTGAAGTCGGAGGAAGGTTCTTATGAAGAGAAAAATTGGAAAAGTTGCCAGGAAATTCGGGAAAACTGAAAGTGCTACCATGGGAATTTTGTATGTATTATTGAAAGACCAGGATAACGTCTGTCGGGTCAGCTAGTATTTAATATTCAAGAGATGTTAATATATATTCAGTAAACAGCATACAATTACAGACAAATTATAATAACAAGTTTTAGGTAGATATTAAATTGCTGCATTCGGTTAGACTGGAAGCCGACCCCAACATTGTTGGGAAAAGGCTAGACAGATTATGATGACGTATTAAATTCGAGTTCATATTAATAAGCATCCAAGCAACAGATTTTTACTATCGTTACCAATCATAAGACAATCTAAAATATTAATGTAGGTAGTGAAACAATCACGCTCATTAGACCTAATTTGATTTCGTATATTAGTCACATACTGACTCTGGACTAAACTGTTTGCGTGTCCATAATGCAGCAGCCATTTGGAGGCGAGCCGACACGCGTCATTTCGGGAGATTTCATCTGAGGGAGTACGACAGATGAAGTTTGGACGAGTTTAACTGACTTCGGATATCGAGGAGGTTGAAATTAAATGAAATTGTACTGTAAATAGGATATCAGAATCAGTTTTACAGTCATATTAAAAAAAAAAAAAAAAAATAAGTTAGATGGTGTCGACATTTCCTATCTCACTACCTCTGAGAAGAATGGCAAAACAAATTCAGGGGTCAAAGTCTCTTTTAAAGTCCAGACGTAATCTTGGTCAAATCATGTGAGGGTCATGTGGATCCGTGTGTGAAATGGTCTTTTGAGGAAAGAACCACACAGAGTGGAACTGTCCAGTCAGTGAAAGCATTTTTCTGTAATCGTGTAGCTCGATCAACTCATGACTGTTTTGACGACTTTGCCGAGTTAAAATACTGTATTTCCTACATTCACAACATGAAAGATCATTTTAATTATGATCTAATGAATGAGATACTTTTATATTTTGCGTCGAGTTAAAAATGCAAGAATTAGGTTGTTTTAAAAGATTTCTTAATGCCAAATGTTTAATTTTTTTTGCATTTTTAAATAAACTTCAGTTAAAAATGAATCCATTTCCTGAAAAATGGATTAATTTTTAACTTAAGTTTATTTCTGTTGTTTAAAATTTTATGAATGAGAGTTCTAAGTAGCCGAAATCAAAAACAATTCTTTGCCAATTTTCTCTAAAATTTGACTAACTTAAATATTTTTTTACTCAAAAAATTTAAATAAAAGTGGTAAAAAGTGATTCATACATTGTATAGACCACTTTCACATTGCAATTTTTACATACCCTTTAGACGTCAACACAATTCATAAATATGTGACATTCTAAACCTCTTACAGCAAAAAATCACAAAACAGTTTAGGTCGAATTAAATAACAAAAATAAAAAATTACAGAACTTACATAGTAGGTAGTGCTATTCGAATTTGCGTGGGGTAAGTAACACAACTAAAAAGTGAAAAATTATAACTTTTTTACAATAAAAAAAAACGACTTCCAAAAAAACACTACAAAATGAACTCTAATTAATTTCGGAAATCGGTGACAAAAAACGAAAATACAAAACCAAAGACACCGCCTTCCGAAATTAAAGTTATTTTCACTTTGTAGTGTTTTTTTTTAAAGTAAGTTGTCAAAAGTGATTTCTGAAAATATAGCGACAAAAACTTTGGAGAACTTTTTATAAGACTAACTAGCTGCGCCCCGCGGTTTCACCCGCGTATACCGGCATAAAAAGTAGCCTGTGTTAATCAAGGGTATAAGCTATCTATATACCAAATTTCATCCAAATCGGTTCAGCAGTTTGAGCGTGAAGAAGTAACAAACATACACACACACACCCACAAACTTTCGCCTTTATAATATTAGTGTGAAAAGGACTTTTTCACTACTTATATTTATTTACTAGCGATTTGCCCCTGCTTCTTACGGTTTTTACGATTAAAAAAAACATCGAGATATTACTGTATTATAAGCACATAAACCTTTCGGAATCGCTGATGGTGCAAACCGCATCAAAATCCGTGGAGAAGTTTAAGAGATCAACGAGCTCACACAGACACGAAAACTAACCTTCGTATAAAACAAAGTCGCTTCCCGCTGTCTGTCCCTATATGTTTGCTTAGATCTTTAAAACTACGCAATGGATTTTGATGCGGTTTTTTGTAGTAGGTAGTGTGATTCAAGAGGATGGTTTATATTTATATGTCTAATAAATGCGGGCGAAGCCTCGGCCAAAAGCTAGTTTATAATAGATTAGAATAGATAAACGGGGTCAAATTAAATTAGACAGCGAAACTCCGCAGACGTGATGGGTATCGATATCGCAACACGTTAAAACAGATTTTATCAGCTCACACTTCAAGTAAGAACACTACCAGCGGTCATTGACCCCATAAAAAACATCAAATACTTTTTTAAATTTTATATTATTTCGTATTTAGATATCGATACCTACCCAACACTTCTGTGGAGTTTCGATAAATAATTTAATTTGACCCTGCAGAAGAGATCTCTGAGATGACTCTTCTACTTTCAAAAACCGGTCAAGAGCGAGTCGGACTCGCGCACCGAGGTTTCCGTACCATCATTTATATGTAATTTTTGTTGATAATTTCTGTAAAACTGTGTGTTTAGAGACATCATTTTATTTTTCCTGTAATCTATACATAAACTTCTATTATATAGAATAATTTCAGATTTTTCTCTATGCAAACTTCGGAAATAAGGGGCGGGGAACGGTATTTTTTTTAACATTTTTCATCAAAAGTTGAAAACTAAGCGGCCTAAAAAAAAGAATAAAAAATGTTTGAGAATGTGCAAACAGCGTTCTTTCATAATAATATGATACCCCACATGCCCTAGTAACCCCACTTCGAACTTTTAAGACCCCTTCCAGTCCCTGTTGCAAAAAAAAACATATGTATTTTTGTTTCTTTCTTATTTGCAAAATAGTTGGGCAAACGTCATCTAAAACTGTTCCAAATTTCAAGTTTATAGCATTAGTAGTTCTTGAGATATCCAGCTGTGACAGACAGACAGACAGACAGACAGACTGAGTCGCACCATAAGGGTTCCTTTTTACCAATTTGGTACGGAACCCTAAAAACCAATCTAACCTAATAGTTCCCGCTATAGCACATTCTAATAACCCATCGTAAGTCGGCATTGTCACGCACACAACCCCATGAATTAACGGTTGCAATCCACAAATTGGTGGGATAAAGCTTAATATATATCTTTGCGCTTGTTTCGATTACGGGGTGGGCAGGCTTGTAGGCATTAGCTGCACAGCTAGCGTGGTAATCACGTTAACAAGTTTAGGGTAGCTGTGAATGGTGGACCGTGGTGAAGGTCGTTAAAATTTAAAGTTGAGCCATACATTCTGCCCAAGATTTGGTTAAAAAATTAAATGAATAGATAGAATAGAATTATTATTATTATTTATTCAGTATTAATAATTGGTAAAATATTAACATAAAACTTTTTTACAAAAACAAAAACCGACTTCCAAAAAAAACACTACAAAGTGAAAAATAACTTTAATTTCGGAAGTCGGTGTCTTTGGATCTGTATTTTAGTTTTTTGCCGCCGACTTCCGAAATTAAAGTTATTTTTCACTTTGTAGTGTTTTTTTTGGAAGTCGGTTTTTGTTTTTGTAAAAAAGTTTTTATTTTTCACTTTTTAGTGGTTCAGTTTGTAATTTATCTAAGTTACAATAACCCAATGTCAACTGCTCATCACGTTTTACAAAATGTTGATTTTTCCGATGCAGGGACGTTAATTGTTGAGGAGTTCTCCTAGTAAGAACCAGGAGAAATGGAGCTCATGGTGACGTCACCATTACCATTATTTTGACGAGCATAAACCATATTAAAGTAATCGAATCGCAACCTAACCTGTTATATACTTAGATATAATTGAGTATTTCCGATGGCCCTCTGTGGTCTTCATCATCAGTGCCAGTTCACCGAATGGTACTTTCCGAGAGCAAATGCACGAGTTACTATAAAAAATACCGAAATCGATATAGGTGTGCCCATAAAATTTGAGGGTTTCCCTCGATTTCCATGGGATCCCATCATCAGATCCTGACTTGATGATCATGGGACCACTTGGGACGTATACCCTTTCGAACAAAAAAAGAAAAATCCAAATCGGTCTAGCCATTTTCGAGTAATCGGGGAACATACATAAAGGTTCCGACGAATTGAGAACCTTCTCATTTTGGAAGTCGGTTAAAAACCTTACAAATAATTTACAAAGGTAATATAATGTAAGGTGCCTGTACTAGGATAAACCTGTATCACAGGCGGCATGAGCTTATACTGTATGGTAATTGTAGGACGGTTTCTTAACAATATTAATTAACCTTAGAACTCTTGAAAAGGACAACATTTAATTAATTCATAATTTTATACCTAGTTTACTTAATACTATTTACCTAAAATAAAAATAACAAAAAGTTATAGGTACTTATACAATTTCTTATTTAATTTAGGACAAATAATTTTTTGCACTTTTATATCCTAGCTTAATACATAATTATTATATGATTTTGCGCAAAATGCAAGAATAAAATAAGAACATTAATTACAATTAACAGATAAAAATTAATAGTTCAATACTATTAAAATTAATTCAGTCAAAATACAAATAATAAAACCATAGTAGTCATCATCATCATTGCAGCCGAAAGACATCGACTGCTGGACATAGGTCTCCCCCAAGCACCGCCTCTTCGACCGGTTCTGTGCTTACGATCCTATACTATTAAATGAGCAATATTTGTAAATAAATCAATCTGCCTAGCCTCTTCCCAACAGATTACTATGCTGGGGTCGGCTTCCAGTCTAACCGGATGCAGCTGAATACCAGTATTTTACAAGGAGCGACTGCCTGTCTGACCTCCACAACCCAGTAAATGGGTAATACGATACCCCTTGGTAGACTGGTTGCAAGACTTTTGGGCTTCTGACGACCCGTAACTACTGTCAAAGGTCCACGAATGGCAGCCGGGACCAACGGCTTAACGTGCTTTCCGAGGCACGGAGGAGTATCGGTATGTAAAGATGGTCACCCATCCATGGACCTACCCCGGCAAGCGTAGCTTAACCTGACAGATCGATCCGTGCGCCTGTCATTACTTAGCCACGAGCTCTTCTTATTTGTAAATAGATACTTACAGGGTGAATTTTTCAAGTGGGTGTGGATGGCCAAATTCGAAACTATGAGGAATATTGTAATGCTGAATGCGGTACAATCCTTGAGACGTCGAATCCAGCTATGTATTGAAAACAATGGTCATCATTTTGAACAATTAATCAGCTAAGGTTTATTATAGGTAACATAAGAAAAATAAAAAGTAGGTATTTTGTCAAAAATGAGCTCTTTCCTTTAGTTTGCCGTATGTCATTTCTTCCTAGAATTCAATCCTTAATTATTAGCGACACCATCGAATGGTGTATTTTCCTTATCCATACTAATATTATAATACTTAATACTAATATTATAAATAAATGTAACATTAATAAATGAAAGATAAACATTTTATTAATGTTACATTTATGGCGCCCGAACAGGGACTAAGTGGTCCTAGCGATAAGAAAGCTAGTAACACAACAATAAATAAATAACATCAACTTAAGTCAGGAAGAGTCAACTTAAGTCAAAGAAAGTCCGAGGGACTAAGTGTTACTAGCTTTAGAGGCATTTGTGACAAGAGAATCGGCACCAATAGCTGTAGAGTCTATTCCTATTATCTATTTAGAGTACCTGAGTGACCGAGCTCTGCTCGGGTGAAAATAAAAACAAACGAAGTTTCCCAGAAATGAGACTTAGCTAGATCGATTTTTGGGGACCGTAACCCCTTTATTGCAACTTTTATCGAAATCGTTAAATGATAAATGATAAATGATAAATGATAAATGATTTATTTTCTGTAAGTAGGTTTGTACAAACACTTTTACACGTCAAACATATTTTTTTTAAACTAGATGAGTTCGACGTTTCCCCTATCTGACTACTCTGAGAAGAAACGCCGAAACAAACTCAGAGGTCACAGTCTCTTTTAAAGTCCAGACATAATCTTGGTCAGATCATGTGAAGACCATGTAGATTGCAGTCTGAAATGGTCTTTTGATGAAAGAACCACACAGATTGAGTGGACCTGTCCAGTCAGTGCACGCATTTGTCAGTAATCGTGCAGCTCAACTCAAAACTTAAGGAGCTTAACGATTCGACGAACAATACCAAAGAAAAGACATTTGGGTAGGCCGCATAAATTACTCAAACTGTCAGACTATAACTAAAACTGAGAAAAGGATAAAATAAATAAAAAACAATGATCCACGTCTTCACATTCACAATAATTAAAAATAGTATAACAAACAAAATATTCATGTCATTGTATAGAATATGTAAAAAGGTATTTAAATCAACATTAATAGTGTAAATTTATTGGAGCAGCTCAATCCCAAGCCTTTTTGTCCTCAATATAGTCTTTGACAGTATAAAAGGCTTTCTGACAAAGTTTCCGCTTTATACAATTTTTGAATTTATTAAGGCTTAGTTCTTGAATGTGGCTTGGTAGTTTATTATAAAAACGTATACATTGGCAACTAAACGAACCACTTATTTTCTTCAGCCTGGTTGTAGGAACAACAAATTTGTGTTTGTTTCTAGTATTCACATTATGGACGTCACTGTATTTTTTAAACAAATTGATATTTTTATGAGCATACAAAAGATTTTCATAGATATACTGAGAAGGCACAGTCATTATATTAATTTCTTTAAATTTATCTCTGAGGGAGTGTCTGGGACTTAATTTGTAAATTGAACGAATAGCCCTTTTTTGTAAAACAAAAATTGTCTGAATATCGGCGGCATTTCCCCACAACAGAATACCGTACGACATCACACTATGAAAATAACTAAAGTAAACTAAACGGGCTGTCTCTGAACAAGTTAAATCACGAATTTTCCTAACGGCGTATGCTGCAGCGCTAAGCTTTTTCGACAATTTATCTATATGGGGGCCCCATTGAAGTTTGGCATCCAAAATTATGCCCAAGAACACTGTGGTATCTTCGGGAATCAACTCTTCACCCTTTATGAGAACACTAGTTTTTACTTGTCTAACATGAGGTATAGTGAACTTAATACACTTAGTTTTTTTCTCGTTAAGAAGTAGGTTATTAACATTAAACCAGTTAACTACTTTTGCGAGGGCGCTATTTACATTGTCAGTAACCAGCTGCTGACGTTTGAGTTTAAATAAAAGTGAAGTGTCATCTGCAAACAACACTATATCATGATTATCCTTTATGAGGTAAGGCAAGTCATTAATATAAATAAGAAACAAAAACGGGCCAAGAATTGAGCCTTGGGGGACCCCCATTGTTACTACGGATCCGGGTGATCTTTTCCCGTTAACATCAACTCTTTGAATCCTATCACTTAAGTAAGAAGTGAGAAGATCCAGAGAGGCGTTCCGGATTCCGTAGTGATGCAGTTTCCTGATTAATGTTTCATGAAGAACGCAGTCGAATGCCTTGGACAAATCACAAAAAATGCCCAAAACATCGCATTTATCCTCCCATGCATTATAAACATGACCTAAAAGTTCAACACCGGCATCAGTAGTCGAACGACCCCTTGTAAAACCAAACTGTTTGTTATGTAATAATTTATGTTTATTAAAAAATCTTTGCAGTTGATCTAAAATAACTTTCTCAAAAATTTTACTAAAAGTAGGTAGCACTGAAATAGGTCTATAATTAGTAGGGTCAGATGTACTACCCGATTTAAACAACGGTATTATTTTACTATATTTCATAAGATCAGGAAACTCACCACGGTCAATACAATTGTTAAAAATAACTGCTAAAGTAGGTGCTACAATGTTTATAATTGATTTAGCAACGTCCACAGAATTACCCCATAGATCAGCAGTCTTTTTAATATTTAACGTGTGAAAGGTTTTAATTATGTCTCTACAGGTAACATATTGGAATTTAAACTCAGAATCACAAACTGAAACGTTTTCTTTAAGTAAAGACTCTGCAGCAGTGGGTGATGACCTTAGAGATTTAGTAGTTGATACGGGAATCTCAGCGAAGAACTTTTCAAAGGCCGCGGCGACTTGGGAATCTGATTTAATTATGTTGTCATCAATAGCAAGGCTGTAGTCACTACTTCGGTTGCTTGACCTTCCTGTTTCGCTATTAATGATATTCCATGTCATTTTTATTACATTACTACTATTTTTAATTTTTGTACTCAAGTAACGTGACTTGGCCATACAACAAACTTTTTTAAATAATTTAGAATAATTCTTAACATATAAATTAAATTCAGCAGTGTTAATACAAGTCCGTTCATCATACAACTCATAAAGTCGTTTTCTACTTTTATGTATACCAATGGTGGCCCAGTCACTGAAGCAAGTGTTATTATTAACCGAGAATGCCTTTGGAATGAAAGTGTTATCAAATTGTGTGCAATACATATTAAAAAAATCATTATATTGTTCATTAGGGTCATCATTAGTTGACAAAAGTGGTAATTTACTCAAAAGTTTAGTTTTAAATGATTCCAAACGATCAGCTGTTTTTGGATTAACAGTGATATCCTTTGTTTTTGGATTAACAGTGATATCCTTGTGGAATCGGTAGGATGACACTGACAGATGAGATGAGTTCAAAAATGCGTTCCGTGCCGGTGACGTCACCGGCATTCCTTATGACGTCACCAGCACGCATCGCCTTTTTTGCTCATATATGCCGGTGGTCGGTGCGGCCGGTACCGATAGTGGACGCAGTGCTATATAAATTCATACATAGCAAACCGAAATCCGTTGCGTGCCGTGCGTGCGGTGCGGCCGGCGCGGACCAGTGGACGTTCACCTTAATACAAAAGAAACATCTAGGTATCATCCTAAATGCTCTGGATTTGGCCATCCACGCCCACTTGAAAAATTCACCCAGGAAAAAAAAATGACTGACTTTGTAATCACGTTCTCGAAAACGGCTCTAACGCCTCTCTAACCTTTTTCACGAGTGAAACTAAACGTAAATGATGATATAGAAACCATAGAAACAGTCAGTACTGTTGACTTTTGAAAATATTTCTTCTGTTTCGTTGCTATGGTTTCGTTCAAATTTGATATCCCCTGTAACAATATTTTAGGAATTATTATTTATTCCATTTCATTTTGATTCCAAATCGTCACTATTATTTTTGTGAATACACTTCATAAATTAATGAAGTTAATGTGCGTTCCTACAGTTTCGTTCATTGTTTCTGTGTCGTGTGTTGTATGTTCGTGTGTTCTGGTGATCTGTTTTGTGTTCTTTTACAACTTAGGACTGTGCTTGTTTTCTAAATAAATATTATTTCATTTCTATCTACCATTTTATTCCGTTTCATTTATTGGTATGACTCTTGATGATGGCATTTATAGTTTAGGATTTTGAAGAATGTTTATGTTATTTATTTTGTGAAATAAGTAAATTCTTATGTGTATGTTTCGAATTCTAAATTTCCTCTAGAATATGAATTTGTCATCATAGTCTTATTTTATACACATAAGAATTAATTTATTCCACAAATAACATAACATAATCATTCTTCAATACAATGTTTAGGGATTGAATACTAGAAACAAAAACTCCTAAAAGCGCCATCTAGTGAGCTAGCGAAGGAGTAGAAAAAATTGTTCAAAATGACCCATTTCGGGTTTAGTATAAACAAAAACTAATGTTGTATAGACTAGTCTTTATGCATTATAAGGACTAGTCTAGATAAAAAAACATGTTATGCTTCGTCAATCCGTGGAATCGGTAGGATGACACTGACAGATGAGATGAGTTCAAAAATGCGTTCCGTGCCGGTGACGTCACCGGCACGCATCGCCTTTTTTGCTCATATATGCCGGCGGTCGGTGCGGCCGGTACCGATAGTGGACGCAGTGCTATATAAATTCATACATAGCAAACCGAAATCCGTTGTGTGCCGTGCGTGCGGTGCGGCCGGCGCGGACCAGTGGACGTTCACCTTTAACGTTCGAATTTTAATTTTTGACAGCTTTACCATACAATTTTAAAAGCTCTCATTCGTCAATTTTATTCCACGTATAAAAGTTGGATATCTTATATCAAATCAGCCCTTATTAATGTAAATAAAAGTAAGGGAACTTAAAAAGTATCGCAGTAGGTATGTTTTTATTGGAGCAAAAAAAGGTTAGGTACTGCTTAGCATCTTATAACAGGGTAGCTTAATTTTGGCCAGATACGACTTGGTAAAATCGTAAAGAACGAGAGAAAACTAAGCAAGGTTATTATTTGACTATTTATTTTTAGAAACAGTACAATTCAATTCAATTTATTTATTTGCAATATGTATTACAGTCAAGTACCTATATTATGATCTCTATGTCCTACCAATTGATGTTGTACAAATAATAATAATATAAATAACTAATCATGATTACAATTAAAATAGCAGGAAATGTCAGATAAAAGCATTAGATTACATAATTAGAATATCAGTCAACATGTACATAAAGTCCCATTCAATCTGCCTAGCCTTTTCCCAACTATGTTGGGGTCGGCTTCCAGTCTAACCGGATGCAGCTGAATACCAGTATTTTACATGGAGCGACTGCCTGTCTGACCTCCACAACCCAGTAACTGGGCAATACGATACCCCTTGGTAAGACTGGTTGTCAGACTTTCGGGCTTCTGACGACCCGTAACGACTGTCAAAGATCCACGAATGACAGCCGGGACCAACGGCTTAACATGCTTTCCGAGGCACGGAGGAATCTCAGTATGTAAAGATGGTCACCCATCCACTGACCAACCCCGGCAAGCGTAGCTTAACCTGATGGATCGACCCGTGCGGCTGTAATTACTTAGGCACAAGCTCCTTAAAGTCCCATTATTATATCTATATTGTGTGTTGTGCTAAGTATGTCTTTTGTGCATCAAATAAATGTTTTATCTATCTATCTATAAGAAGCAAGCAATTAATTCACCACAACCAATTACACAAAAAATAAAATATACTCGGTCATTAAGAAATTCCTCAATATATGTCTTCTCGATCAGAAATAGAAATAACTTCTTTTTAAATTCATTAATATTGTTTGCTGATTAGATTCACTTTAATAGTTTATTATTAACCTTATAAACGCTTTTCCGAAACAATGCCTAATGTTACAATGCAGTTTTATTCCAAACAAAACTGCATTGAAAAGTTAGGTATGTAGTACATTTCTAGTTACTGAATATATATAATATTCAGTTTTACAATTTACATAGAAGTTGGTTATTTGTATTTAAAATTATTTCAGTTCTCGAAACTCCAATGTTTCGGAAAATGTTGTTGAGTGATTTGAGCCCGGGAGAGAATTAATATTATAACATTCTACTTCAACACAATTTTAGACCCTGCTTTGATGTCAATATTTAGCCTGATTAATATAAAAAAAAGAAAAAAAAAGCTAGAAAAAAAGAGATAAATAAAAAAATAAATAGAAATGTTAGTGGTGGTGGTGGTAATTAGATAAATTACTACTCTTACTCTTTTGTCCTCTTATTAAACTTCTTTTTCGTGACTAACCTGGTGTCAGAGTTTTTATGCCACCCATTGGCGTCTGACTTGGTTCTGACTCAATTATACTAACTTTACGCTCTATGGGAATTTAATTAAGTAAGATTTTAAGAAAATCCTTACATATTGAGCACATAGCCACGAAATTGGTCTTTCGCACTTATTCTTTGAGCGGGTTTTATTCAAAAGGCACAATCTATACACTGCTTTGCTTAATCAAAATCACCCTCCAGTCTTTTATATACCGACTTAGGTAAAAAGGTAGGTATATCTACAGAAACACATATGGTGGTAGATTACGTAAATGATTAATCTGCACCCTGCAGCCACAGGGTAGGTAGGTAGGTACCCTGCACAAACAGGGTAAAAAACAAAGGGCCATTAGTGCAGGAAGTGAGGCCTCATCAAGATAAATAGAAACGACACTATGATGGATCACCGTCCCAAGCGGCGAAGTAAAATATCTTCCCTTCTCTCTACACCTTTATCACAAACGGACAAGGTTCAAAATCACGTGGCACTACTTTAAATACCCACTCACGGCGTATCATTTCTTGCAGCTTTAACTCAAAGATATAAGGTTCAAAATCGAAGGTGTTGGGAAAGTAACAAGCTTCCTGCAAGACTCTGTTTGTCATTATCGGTAAGTAAATAGGCGAGGGTTTGTTTATAAAGGAAATAAGGGTGGAAGTATTTGTTTTAGGTAATTGATGTGTTAATTTCTAATGGATGGTTAGGTTGTTTTTGTTCGAGTTTGTCTGGGCTGTTGTTAATTAAGAACTGTGATTGGCTGTGATTAGCCTGTAGGTTATAGAAGCATATCAATCCACACTGGCCCCGCGTGGTGGATTATGGCCCAGTCCCTCTCACTGAGAGAAGGCCTGTGTCCCAACAGTGGAAAGGTTGCAGGCTGTTCATATAGAAGCATAGCCTCATAGATATATTTTAATAGGGAGCTTGTTCCTTGTAACAGTCTTTAGTTAACTTCCCTAGATTTGTTTGAAAACCTAGGTTTCTAAGTTGTTAGGTTTCTAGGTTTCTATACTCTTTATTTGTATGGTGAAGCTGTCAAAAACCTTTTTTTACAGTCCGTTCAACCGATTTTGACTTCTATTCAGGTTTAATGTGGTTACAATACCAAGTGTTTACTGCAGCTGCTATTTGTCATGCCACCAACGCAATAGAAGTCAAAATCGGTTGAACGGACTGTAAAAAAGGTTTGTTTAAATGTCTAATCTTATTGTAAATGGAGTGTAGGTAGGTTTCTAGGTTTTTTTCTCTTAATGAGTAATCTAGTTTTATTTTAATGGGTGTCCTTGCAGATCAGGTTTTATATTTGAAGAATTATCTAAATTTTATCAGAAACAATTTTTAAATGAGCGCTGAGCGCTTGTTTTTCTTACGCTCTAGGAACATGAAAGGCTGACAAGTACCCGTATCAGAAATGAAGCAAAATTGTTCGGACTTACGATTACGGGCCTATTTCATGATTTTTGAATTTATTCAGCAAATAGAGGCTACTCGGACGTAGCCTCTATTTGCTGAATAAATTCAAAAATGGAACAGATTTTGTATTAAATTATCTGCCAAGTAAGTTAATAGGAACTTAATCGTAGGTGGTGTAACAGGCCTTAGGTATGTATGATAGTGTTACGAATGAGGTAACAAGGGAATGTGATATGAGTTGTCTGTCGAGTACGACAAAGTAGATTTATCCATCACCTACATTTGTCATTAAACCTGTTTTAGTACTTATTGGCTTCATTGATTTATGGATTTAAGTTACTTTAAATCTAAACTACATTACAATAGCTACTTACTTATAAGTAAGAATTTTCTAACTTATATTAAACTTTCAGTGTTTTTGACGCGTAGAAACATCCTAGCTTTTGCTCGCGGCTTCGCCCGCGTGGATAAGGATCCCACGGGAACGTGCTACCGGGAATTTCTTCCTTATTCCTTGTCTACATTATAAAGGGAACCTCTGTGCTAAATTTCAGCTTTCTAGGTCCAAGGGTTTGGGCTGGGCGTTGATGAGTCAGTCAATCAGTCAGTCAGGAATTCTCTTTTTATTTATATAGATAGATAGATTGCATGCTAATAATCAGCCTATAATGTTTCCACTGCTGAGACACAGGCCTCCTCTCTGTGAGAGGGAGTGGGCCGTAATCCACCACGCGGGCCCAGTGCGGGTTGGTATACAGATGTGACATGTCTTCGAATTATTTGATTCTAGAACATTCCGGTTTCCTCACGATGTTTTCCTTTACCCTTTTGAGAGCAGTCGTGTTGAAATAATTAATACAAGGTGAAGCGCCTGTCGGGGTTCGAACCTACGACCTACAACTCGTAAGTCGCGGCACTGGGCCACCTGCTACTCTCATATATTTTCATTATTTATCGTTAAACACAATTTCTAGTAGGTCAGAAGGTACTACATACCGTTATTCTGCTTGCTTCGCTGGAGGCGCCCAATGAATATGTATTTAGAGGTTTCTTTTGATGAGAGCTTCCACTCTACTGCTCCTGAAATAGAGTTGATGATTTTTGTTACATGTTGAAATGGAAAAAAATCAAAAAAAGAAAAAAAAGGAAAATTGAGGAAAATTGGGATTGAGGATTGAGGATTTGGTTGAGGAAAATTATGTTTATCAAAAATTTACTACCAACTATATGCCAATAATTTAGTCTTCAAAAATCAATTGTTTATTTAATATTGATTTTTACAACGTTTATACCAAACTAGCTTTTTCCCGCGGCTTCGCCCGCGTAGAAGTTTCAAGTCTATTAACTCGAGGAATAAGCTTTTCATACTTTGGACCCCCGTTTCACCCCTTTAAGGCATAAATTTTGAAAAATCCTTTCTTAGTGTAGCCCTAGACCTCATAAGGAACCTACGAGCCAAATTTGGAATCTTGATACATCAGTCAATCAGACAATCACTTGCCTTTTATATAATATAGATAGATAAACGTATAAGTATGTATGTGTATTTCCGCGACGCCGTGGGCAAAAGTTAGCAGTTAATAATATACCATTAGCCAGTGGGTAGGTAGTACAATCCCCCAAAAGATTATGATAACTGAAGCATTCTATAGAACAATGGATGAGGAGAAATTATGAAAGTTTCTAGAAAAGAAAACAAATGCAGAGCTTTGCTAAGTTAGGTAACTTTTTGCGAAGCTAGCATGTAGAATGGCGGACGAAGAAATAATACACTTCCAAGTATTTTGAAGTTTTTTTTTTTCATATAGCTAGCGAGAGATAAATCTGCTCTTTGGTTTTTCTGAATACAACCTCAATTCTAACAATCTAAATCTAAGTATATACTAGGAAATCGTATCAAGCAATAATTATCATTAAATTCCGTTCTTCTAATAAAACAGTTGTCTAGCAAAACTAAAACGAGGGAAAAAATGACCACGCAAAAACAAAATGGAAGGCTGGCTTAGAGTGGGGGCGGCAAAATACGCATGTGCGTGCCCCAGCCTCCCCCGAGGTAGGGGAGACGCGGCCGCTGCGACCTGCGGGGAGGGTGGGGTTTTGTTTCAGTAGGTACGGTTTTTTCGCCTATCTTTCTTGAGCATCCCTTTGCGAATATTTTTTTGATGTGCTCATTTTTATAGATAGATATGTCTGCTTTTTTTGTCCGTGTGTGTGTGGTTTGTAGAATTAATTAGTATCCTTTCATTTTCGCCGCTCGTGTTAGGTACTCGTTATAAAACATGGACGCTTTTCTTTTGTTTTTTTGGGCATGCCCGGGGTGAAAGAATTTTAATGTGTAGGTGTCGGTACTTTCGTTTGGGCGTTTTAAATGCTATTGTGGAGTTATACCTACCTACTATATGGACATTGTTTACGGGATGAGTATAGAATGTATGGAATTGAAATGTAACGTTAAATAGGATGAGAAAAGATTGTTTTATTTAAATTAAGCCTTGTTTTCCAGAATATTTATTGCACGTTGGTAGGTGTTTATGGCAACACAAAGTGTAAGTATTTTTAGTCTATGTTAGATGACATGTCTCTTGGTGTGTCCCTGTGGCTTCTGTTAGCTACCTTTTTTTTTTTTTTTTTTTTTTTGAGGGTGGGAAATCATCAAATAACTTCTCCCGCTCTGGGTGGAGCGGAAGGGCGTGTCAGACTTTTACTGACTAAAACCCACCCGTGTTCCTTCAGTTGCCTATGCCAGGGCCGCGGTAACCCCTTCAGACAACCCGCGACCCCAGCGGCGTCGGCCCTATTGGGCCCGTCACTTGCTGACATCTCTTTGAGGCGCGCGTGGAACACAACGCGCCGTCGACTCGGGCCTGGTCCTTACCGGACGGCGAGCTACCCGCTGCTCACCGTCCGCAGGCCCGCGCCTACGGTGGCCGGAAATCGCCCCGCGATTCCCGCCGCCCAGGGCGTCTCCTGCGGCGACTGAGGGCGTGAGGCTGCCTCTCCCTCACGCGTTCCGCCTCCTCCTTCGCGAGCATCACTGCTTCGCAGAAGGAGGTGACGGCCTCCCATGCACTCTCGCTCCGAACCATGGCCTGGACCAGGCTCGGACGCGAGAGATCGCCGCCGCCGATCGCCTCCGTGAGAACACGGCGGTGCTCTGCCCAAGCCGGGCAGACCTCCACTGTATGCTCCACCGTGTCCTCCGGGCGATCCGCACAATGGAAACACCCGGGCGTTTCCTCCCGCCTTATGCGAAACAGGAACCTCCCGAAACAACCGTGTCCGGTGAGGACCTGCGTCAGGCGGAAGGTGAGGACGCCGTGGCGCCTCTCTAACCACTCCTCAAAGAGGGGACTTATCGCCGCTATTGTGGCGCACTACCTAACGTGCGTTGTGTGTGCAATATAAAGAGCAGATAGTTTGTTTCAATCAAGCAACCAAGATTACAGTCCACAAAAACAATACACGAAGGAAACAGTAGGTAGATCACAAATTGTCACTCATAGCTTAAAGTTCATTCATGCAATTGCTTCGTTGCAATTACAACAGCAATATTTTCAATGCATTGGCTAAAAGCAGCTACACAACGCTTTTTTTGTTAGCTTTTTCAGATCAAAGCATCACTAGTTCAAATTACTAAAAAACGCCCGCCGTCCGACACTACAACATAATCTACAAACTCACCGTATCGAGCTACCATAAACTCCAAAAACATGCCTATTCTAAATTCCAATTATTCACTTTGACGTCGCCCGTAGATAATCATCTGTCATACGACGCTGGACGGGGTAACTGTCCATTTTAGCCCGACCTCCCTCTTTTTATACTACAACACCGATTTTAGCACTTTTAGTACTAAAGAGAGGGGAGAGTGGGTTCAAAGTTTGTTGGTAGTGGAAAATGGAAAAGCAAAGGCCGGGATAGGTTTTAAGCAGGGCTCTGTTTGTGCGTAACGCAAGATTGTGTGACGTTTTTTTGGTCAACAGATAATAAATGATATTTGTGTTTATTTTTGCGTTAGAGTGACGGTTTTTGTTTGTCATTTAATTCTTTAGGCTGTTGGGCTTAAAACTGAAGATAGGGTTTTATTCTGGAATTGTGTTAAGGTTTTTTTTATTTTTGGTGTGACTAAAATATATTCCTACGTGGTTTGTGGGGAAATGAACGTTAGCATATATAATATGAATAACAACTTACTTTTTTTCACAAAATTTTGTTATCATCACGATCTTGTTAGACTACGGAATGGCTATTTTTAACCGACTTCTAAAAAAGGAGGAGGTTCTCAATTCGGATGTTTGTATTTTTTTTTTTAATGTTTGTTCGCGCATAACTCCGTCGCTTGCCAACCGATTTGAAAAATTTTTTTTTTGTTGGAAAGGGTATACTTCCTAAATGGTCCCATTTTTGTCAAAATTCAGTTCTGATGATGGGATCCTGGAGAAATCGAAGGAACTCTTCAAATATTATAGGCACACCTATAGCGATTTGGGTATTTTTTATAGTAGCTCGTACATTTGCTCTCGGAAAGCACCACTTGTTGAAGTGAAACTGATGATGAAGACCACAGATGGCTACCGGAACTACTCAATGATAAATATTTCACGGGTTGCGATTCGATTACTTTAATATGGTTTCTAAGCAATTTCCGCTCGTCACACAATGCGTGTGGTGGTTGTTGAGGAGTTCTCCTGGTTCTTACCAGCAGAACTCCTCAACAATTAACGTCCCAGCATCGGGAAAAGCAATATTTTGTAACATGTGATGAGCAATTGACATTAGACTATTGTAACTTATACAAATTATAAACAGACCCACTATAAAGCGAGAAATAAGAACTTTTTAACAAAAAAAAAAAACCGACTTCCAAAAATCACTACAAAGTGAAAAATAACTTTGATTTCGGAAGTCGGTGGCAAAAAAAAAAAGAAAGTAAATAAAAAACAAAAGACACCGACTTCCGAAATCAAAGTTATTTTTCACTTTGTAGTGATTTTTGGAAGTCGGTTTTTTTTTTTGTTAAAAAGTTTTTTATGTGAAATACTAGCTGTACCCCGCGGTTTGAACCGCGTAGACCGGGATAAAAAGTAGCTTATGTATTAATCCAGAGTATAAGCTGTCTACATACCAAATTTCATCCAAATCGGTCCCTCCGTTTGAGCGTAAAGAAGTAACAAACACACACACACTCACAAACTTTCGCCTTTATAATATTAGTGAGATGTGATTGGTACTGGAAAAGCACCAGTACTGGTCTTACCAACGGGTATCTTGTTACCCAGATAACTTGAGACTTGGGTTGTGGAGGTCGGATAGGCATTCAGCTGCAGCCGGTTAGACTAGAAGCCGATCCCAACATAGTTGGGAAAAAGCTAGGCAGATAGGTATGGGTAGTGGAAAAAAACCCTATAGCAAAGAAGTAAAGTAAAGTATCCCATAAGCTAAGTAATTGGTTATTGAGTGAGCAAACACATCTAATGCATTCCACTTATTACTTTAGTCTTCCACCAATAAAGGCCGCAACTCGATATCAACTTTCCTTTTTCCACTTAAAGAAATTAAGGTTCGAGTTGATTTGTGTTTTGAATTGTTTTCTATCATAGGTTTGATTTCAGTGTGTTTTTGGTTCACGAAATCTTTAACATATATAATATAAGTAGTAACTACTTTGTATTATGTAACACCATAATATGAATACTGACAGTGATCTGAGACTGAAGTGTCATTAACTTGACACGCTGCAGAATAGAATATAATAGAATACCCTTTACTATATCTTGACACGCTGCAGAATAGAATATAATAGATTACTCTTTATTATATCTTGACACGCTGCAGAATAGAATATAATAGAATACTCTTTATTACCTATATCTTGACACGCTGCAGAATATAATATAATAGAATACTCATTATTATGTAGGTACCTATCAACTTCAATAACAAACACCGAATCACCAACGACCAAAAAACGTTTCTCAACAAAACATTTTACAAAAACTTAATAAAAATGTAACGTGTCGCCTTTTTTAAAGGGTGTTATCGATTTTTTTTTTATTCACCAAAGATAAAAAGGGGTTATGTATTTCAAACGTACCTTTACATAATCCGGAAAGCCCGAGTTAAATTTTAGCACGTAGGCCGAAAAAAGGAGGCCCAAACAACCCTTACTCTGGTAAAAAATGGAATATTTCTTTTTGATTACAACAATATAATTTGTATCTTGTGTGGGGATTTAAGTTAGAAGAGGACAGCGGGTCTTAAGTAAGTAAGTAGGTACATATTTAGTTTTGGCTATTTTTGGCTTTCTCAATACGAGCTAATGTAAAACATAAGCTCACGCCTTCTTCCCGTGGGGGTGGCCAGAAACTAAAAAACGTCACCTCCTATGATCCTTATATGCTCCTTTTGCCTCGTTTACGTTCATACATTTGAGGCCTTAGTGCGAGTTTTTACACTTACTCGATCGCGTTTACGTTAACATTGACGAATGTCAATTCGTAGGGAATAATTGTGTTTCCCATAATAGTCACCAGGCAGCGCTTATTCATTTTCAGTACAAACTGACGTTTACGTTAACGTGATCGAGTAAGTAAAAAAACTCGCACTAAGCCCTCTGGTCATACACGCACGCCGGTTGCGGATACTACGCACCTGACCTTTCCGAAGAACATCACCAATAAGATCACTATTATGTGCTCCTAAGGCGTTCCCTCCCAGCGTTTCCACTCACATCTTGCTTTGAAATTACCCTTTGTTAGTCGCATTTCATTAGTCCTGTACCTGACCTGTACATGACCAATCCATCTGAGCAAACTCTTTTCAATTTTTGTCACTAAATGTATTTTTTTTAATATGACTAGCGACACTAAAACCCTTTCAAAGTTTTTCTGGATGTGTTTTGATTTCTCTTAATACATAATGCAGACGTTATGGCTAATTTGAATGAATAATAGTTATAGGGTTATTATTGTAAACTGGATTGTGGAGGTCAAGGGCCGTACTATGATGTGAAAAAAGATCATGGATCCATCATGGTTCCAGTGTTAGAGAGAGACGGAGCTATATACGTCCTATAGCACCATCCTTTTTTCTCAACGGAATCATGATGGATACACATGATCTTTTTTCACGTCATAATACGGCCCTTAGGCAGTCGCTCCATGTAAAATACTCGTATTAATGTTTTCAAGGACACTGAACGAGACACCATAGAAGTTTTATTGTTATGACGTCTATGGCCGTTTAGTGTCCTTGAAAGCGTTAAGCTGCATCTGGTAATAATGGAAGCCGACCCAAAAATAGTCTGGAAAAGGCAGCTGATGAAACAGCGTATGAGGAAAACTGGTTACTTGCAAAGCTTGATCTTAGGTTTTAGCTAAATAGGTACCTACTCATTAACTAAGGTCGAACTTTTATTTAGCTGCGGTAAAATTACACCTCTACTGTCATTTGTACTATCCTGATAAAAAGTGTAATTTTACTGCAGCTAATTCTCTAGCCTCTTCTTGGCCTTTAAAACCAGGATCTTCTAACCCAGGTCACCCGGAATTTCTAATAACACGAGTAGGTAATATCGAGCCTTTTCAGGAAGAAGATCGTAACCGCCATTTTGCATATTTTACAGGAGAATGTTTTTTTTTTTAATATTTCTCCAAATATTTATAGCATCAATTTGAAATTTTTACTTGGTGTTAAATGGGCACCTCCCTATTAATTCAAATGTTAAGATTTGACTCAGTACTCTATAATCTATATACTCTATAATATTAAAACCGTTTTTGGGATTTTTGGCGCTTACGATGTTCTTCCTGAAAAGGCTGGATATTACCCTTATCACATCCCGCGTCCGCTCACCCTCGATACCACACCCATCAACCCTTTACGGCGCACGACAAATTAAGCAGGCCTGCCCTTTGCGGGCTCCTGGCAAAAATTCAATTACAAACTTCAGCTCCATCCCAAGAGTACATCTAAAGGGATGTACTCGTTTTTTGCCTCTAAATTTTTATGCGGCCCTTTACAAGGCCGTAAACGGGATGGTTGTATGAATATTCCATTTGCTGCGAAACTCTACGCTTATGTATTGAAAGTTTACGGAAGGGGAGTTACGGGCCTATGTTTATAATGCCGTACGTGTGTTTTGCTTGATTAAAATGCATTGGAATAGAATTTGGTGGGTATGTATTAAAAGGTAAGTAAGTAGGGTGTGTTTTTGACTGTTTACAGTTTTATGTATGAGCACGTTTCGGGATTGTTTGCCTATAGTTTCGGTCTGAGGTTTATCCCTATTTAGATTGGATTGGTGAGCTTTCCGAAATTGTGCTCATGTAAAACTGAAAACTACGAAACATTTTAGGACCGAGCCCACCACCACGGACCATCTTAGGACCACGTCTTGTAGCAGTCTTTTACATTGCATAGGTATATGTTTAGCATAAAAATACTTTGTTTAAAAGACTTCAATCATGTTTTGTTTTTTGTTCACGTAGCGACTTTGTCATAGACCGTCTTATTACAAAACAAGGTTAATCTTCAAACCAAGGTTTAAACCACGGTCCCCTTTTTGAATTTAGAACTTTATTAAGATGTCAGTTTTACAAAACTGACCACTTAGTACCGGACTAAGTTGTCAGTTTTGTACAAAGAACTGTATTTCTGTCACAGCTAGGTTCTTATTACATAAACTGGCTCGATGGTTTAAACGATAATAGATAATAAGACCGAGGTAGTTTTATATCGGTTAGTGATTTATCGCAACTAATAGTGTGATTGTTAATTTCGACTGAGCGTGAACGTAGGGCTGTAGGGGCTTGTGGCTGTTATTACTTAGCCACAAGCCCCTATAGCCCTACGTACTCATCATCTACCTAGCCTTTTCCCAACTATGTTGGGGTCGGCTTCCAGTCTAACCGGATGCAGCTGAATACCTGTATTTTACATGGAGCGACTGCCTATCTGACCTCTACAACCCAGTTACTGGGTAATACGATACCCCTTGGTAAGACTGGTTGTCAGACTTTCGGGCTTCTGACAACCCGTAACAACTGTCAAAGATCCACGAATGACACCCGGGACCAACGGTTTAACGTGCTTTCCGAG
The DNA here is from genome assembly GCA_905163495.3 of Cosmia trapezina. Taxonomy (NCBI): domain Eukaryota; kingdom Metazoa; phylum Arthropoda; class Insecta; order Lepidoptera; family Noctuidae; genus Cosmia; species Cosmia trapezina. Next base: position 8,212,343 of record LR991035.1, read on the forward strand.
GCACGGAGGAATCTCGGTAAGTATGTAAAGATGGTCACCCATCCACTGACCAACCCCGGCAAGCGTAGCTTAACGTGACAGATCGACCCGTGCGGCTGTTATTACTTAGCCACGAGCTCCTCTAGCCCTACGTACTAATGTGATCAAATTACTCGTTTATGCGCCTTCACTCGTTTATGAGCGTGAAGCTCAGTCAAAATTAACTATTGAATTTCGGTAGAACATTTGGTGGCTTAATTTATTGCATTTTAACTCTATACTATGACGTCCTGCAGAAGCTATGAAAGCTTGGAAAAACTGATTGTGGTTGGGAACGCCAAGGGCAAACGATCGCGCGGTCGTTCACCAACACGATGGACCGTTCAGGTGAAGGAATCATCGTCCTCTAAATTCTACACGGTGGTAAGGGATGCGCTGGACAGAAATCGGTGGAGGCGAATCATCCGCTCCAGGTGCAGCTCCGTAGCTGACCACGATCTTCAGATATGAGTGACCGACTACAGAGAGAGATGACGTATTGCAAGGAATACGTCGAATTAAAAGTAACCCTGTGTATAAAGCATTATTTTTATGTTACTCATAATGAATTAATTAAAGAAGACAATGATTAGATTCATCGGTACCTACCTATTGAATGAAACCTTATTGTAATTAAGTAGAGTAATGGTATCATCGCGCGGACACTTGCGGTGGACTACTTTTCGACCTTAATATCATAGTAATAAGGTCTAAAAGTGAAACAGAATGGAATAAAAAATTAAGGGATTTCAAAAATGACTTCTGAAGAATATGAATTGATCAATAATCGTTTGTGTTTCTGTTGAATTGCTTTCAGAAATTCATTGATTCGATTACCAGGGCACACCAAAACGAAGAGGAACGTTTTAAAAACACGTAAATGTTGTATTCACTTATAATTGAAGCCTATCAAAATGAGTTCATTTACAGGGTGTAAATGTAAACATTGGCAATCTTTTAAGGGGTCATTGTACTCATCATTATGAACAACTTTTATTATGGGACCAAACCTGAAATCGCGAAAAAATATCAGCTATTTAGTACATTTTATGTTCGCATAATTCCTCAAAATGTAGGAAACAGCTGATTTTTTGATCAGCTGATCAGCTATTATTGTACCACCGTAGGGCAAAGACCTCTTCTATACAGAGAAGGCACGAGCATTAATCACCACGCCCGCTCAAGACGGGTTAGAATGAGTTTATACTAAAGTACAAATCCATCCGGCTGTATCCGGTTCGACTGAAAGTCGACTCAAAGTATTTTTTTTTAACAAGCGGTTCCCAAACTCGGCACAGCCTGTATCTTGGTGACCCAAACACTACACAAAGTTAATAATTTAAAGCATTCTCCTAGCGCAAGATGATATTGTTAATTTCTAATATAAATTTAAATAATAAGATTTACAAAAAGCTATTTTACTTATACATAATAAACACTCAAAAACAGTTGAGTAAATGTGGGGTGTAAATGTGGTGTGAAAATGTGGGGTGTAAATGTGTGTGTAGTTGCGTAGTTTATCAGAGAATCTGTTGGGTATTAACGTAAGCTACAAAGTAAACTTTCTGTTTCCTCATAAGTCCTCTTAGGTAGTATGGAAAAGGCTAAGCAGATTACTAAATTATGACAAGGTTCTGTAGTGTCATAAGCTATAACCAGTACAAATTAAACTTAACATACCTAAGCGAAAACAAAATAAAATCCACCTAATATGTAGGTATACCGAAAAATCCCTTTATACGCAGTGTATCAGAAAGATGTGGTACAGACCTGAATAACTTTCTCAATAGAACCAACATAGTAATCTGAAAAAAATATCAACTGTCCCTTACAAAACTTCAATACCTACTCGACCCAAATGTATGGGACGGCTGATAATTTTTTCTCGATACCCATCCAAAAGTTGTTCGGTTTGATGGTCTGTACCACATCCTTAAGTTTGACCACACCTTTCTGGTACACACTGTATAATACTGACAGAAATTAGGACAAAGCACACCGATTTAGCATTAGATGGAAACTCACCCCCTTTCACCCCCACATTAACCCTTTACGATTAGAGGCACGCACTTTTACAGCAATTTGTCAAAAAAAGTTGGCAACTTCGCCCCTCTGGGTCTGGCCGCGTCATTTATTATCCCACACCTCCCACTTCGGGACCACCCCTCAAGGGCCAGTAATTTTGCCTTCAAAGCCTTCACGGGAATGCGTAATGAGTAACGACGTGACGTAAATCGCAGGGATTTACCCTTGTCTGTTCACATAATACGTGTTTTATATAATAGCTGTTTTATGTAAATGTGGAGCTGGATACGTAATGAGGTTTTTTTTAATGAGATTGTTATGACAAAAATATGCGGTTATTTTTTTGTAAGTAGGCTAAGTACTGAAGTATTGACGAAAGATATCAAATAAAAACTCCTACTGCTTTAGAATCATATAGTGTAATAAAAAAACGGCCAATTGCGTGTCAGACCACGCACAATGAAGGGTTCCGTAGTTGAAAATAATTCATTCCAAACACAAACTTTACATTGTAATCCCAGTTTTTTTTTTTTTTTTTAATTATATCAAATTAACAATTTTCAGACTTTTTCCTTTAACTGTGCTGTGAGACCTTGCTTCATGCTACATTTCATGATTCTAGGTCAACGGGAAGTACCATATAGGTTTTGGTTTACTTGAGAGTATCAAAATCTCGCTTAGATGGGCGTATTTTTTATTGCGTTGACTTAGAAGCTTGATTTCTTTAGAGCTAGAAAGGGACCTTAGACCTAAGGGACCTACGTATTTGACATTAATTTCAACTTGATACCTCCACGCGTTCCTGAGAAAAGGGTCTTGACAGATAGATGGACGACGAAGTGATCCTATAAAGGTTCCGGTTTTTCCTTTTGAGGTACGGAACCCAAAAATGAAACACAAAACTGGATCATTCATCACGCAATCTCTGAAAATATAAATCTAAAAGAAACAGAAGGGCGACTGAAATTGATTACATAAATACTGTAAGTCTGTAATGGATGTATAGAGTCAAATGTTCCAAGCGAGGGAAGGGGCGAAGTTATGTCGTCGCCAATCTAACTAAGTGACGTAACTGATTCGAAGAAAATTTTACAGTGCAAGCTATTTTCATTTTTTTTAACCGACTTCCAAAAAAGGAGGAGGTTCTCAATTCGGTTGTATGTTTTTTTTTTTTTTTTTTTTTTTTTTATGTTTGTTACCTCAGTACTCCGTCATTTATGAACCGATTCGGAAAATTCTTTTTTTATTTGAAAGGGTATACTTCCAGATTGGTCCCATTTTTATCAAAAACTCAGTTCTGATGATGGGATCCATGAGGAATCGAGGGAACTCCTCAAATATTATAGGCATACATATAGCGATTATGGTATTTTCATCAACAAATCAAGCGTTTGCATTCAGAAAGTATCATCTGGTGAAGTGGAACTGATGAAGAAGACCACAGATGGCCACGGAAACTCCTTAACGATGATAAGTATTTCACGGATAGCGATAAGATTAAAATAGTTAAGCGACTATGACGAAGCTTTAAATAAAAGGTTCTGATGAAAATGGTACCATCGAACCGATCTGATGAAGAAGCCGGAAGGTAGGCATCGGAACTCAGTAATAAAACAATGTATCCTAGCCGTGTTTGGGCTTATTGGAATTGTCATGAGGTGCACTCAGGCTATAAATGCTTTAATGGTAATTATATACCGCTTCAATGATGCTCTAATTTATTTTGCAGTGGTATTTAGATTTGTGTGGAGTAGGTAGGCACCACTAAAAAGTGAAAAATAAAAACTTTTTACAAAAAAAAAAAACAACCGACTCCCAAAAAAACACTACAAAGTGAAAAATAACTTTAATTTCGGAAGTCGGTGGCAAAACAAAACGAAAGTAAATAAAAAAGCAAAGACACCGACTTCCGAAATTAAAGTTATTTTTCACTTTGTAGTGTTTTTTTGGGAGTCGGTTGTTTTTTTTTTGTAAAAAGTTTTTTTTGTAAACTGTAGATATATCGGTCTCGATTTTTGCATTATCATGGGGACCGTAAGGCATAGGTACAGATACGACGATTCGACAGATCGATTTCGACTTGGAAAATGTATCAAATTACTATAGTTAGGTCGGCTATCGGCTTAGTCCAAAATGTCAGATACGTCAGTTAGTTAAATTAGCGAAGATGTATATTCTGGTTTTTATACTTACATGATTTATAAGTTTACGCTTTGGGTGATAATCAGGTCGAAACCTGTAATGTGAATTTAGTGTGATTCGTCGTGCAGCTGCCGACTAAGTATTTCTGTTTTGTGCTCGAGATTATAATGTGTAGATCTATTTTGTTTAATTTTTCTGATTACTCTAATATTTTTGTATGCATGTGTTTCCGTGACAAATAAAACTTTCTTACTTATTGGGCGCATGTAACCTTTGTGAACTGTTATAATCATTCAAAATGCGCAATGACGTAATCGGAAAAATAATAAGGTACAAGTAAAAATTAACCTTATAACTTAATTATTCCTTCAGCGATGTTTAGATAAGACAATCTGATACTTAATTTTACAAGTTGAAAAAAACTTGAAATATCCAACCAACCACGGCCATATAATCCTACCAACTCCAACACAACTTTTGTTTGCTTACATTAAAAACTCAAAAACGCAGCTCGGGTCATTAAAATTCTGCGCTGGAGTTGCGGGCATAATATAAAGTCATTATGCAAATGGCGCCAGCTTTTTACTGGAGTTTAGCCTATTTGTGGAGATGGGTGTGCGTTTTATATCATCGTGTGGTGTGCTGTGTTTTATGTGGGTGTATGTTTATTGCTTACTTTGATTGTGCTGGAAAATGGCGTTTCGTAATGGTTATGGTTTGTTACGAACGTAGAGTTAAATTGAAAGTTTGCTACAGTAGGTTTTCAATTTAATTCTATATCCGTGTGTATCTTTACAGAACAACAGACATAATTTACAGAAGTTGCTCTTTAGCGTGGCGAAGTTATAGTGTGTTATCTTATCCTAACTAATCACACTAATATTATAAAGGCGAAAGTTGGTGAGTGTGTGTGTGTGTTTGTATGATTGTTACTTCTTCACGTTCAAACGGATGGACCAATTTGGATGAAATTTGGTAAGTAGATAGCTTATACCCTGGATTCAGTGGCGTAACTACAGGGTGGGAAGTCGGCAAAATGCCACGGGCCCCCAGCCGGAAGGGGCCCCCCTCAGAGGAGAATCCCAACTCCCAACATTTATTATTATCTAGTTATTATTGTATTTTGTCTTTGACATATCTCGGGACCCTGGGGTCCCGGACCTTTGGAAGGCGTACGAGGGGCCGAAGCCAAATCGCAGAGGCCCCTTAGACAAATTATAAATGACGAGAAGGCACTAGCCGACGATTATCCCTGTATGCACCATTGCCTAAGGACAACCTCCGGTTGGTGCACGACTATTGCAGAACATGGAAACAAAATATATTGGGCTGTGGGTTTGGGTGGCTATAGTGGATTGGGTACGTTGAACTCTGGTAGAACTACCTGACCAATGCTGTATAATATACACAGATAAATTGGCAGGGGGTGACTTGCACACTCAATAATGGGCCCCCGGAAACGGTCGCTAACATATAGTGACGTAGCCACAAGGGGGCAACATGTCCTGAGGTGCTTGAGGAGTGGAGAGGCATTCCAAAGCTATCAGGACAATCCCGGAAGTACGCTCAAGATCCCTACCAGGACCTTCCTTACAGGAATACCTTCTTCCTCCGAGCTCTTTTGCTATTGCGAATCCCCACTCAAGCCAGCCAATAAAGGCAAGAAAGAGGTGAGAGCACTGTTCCTAGTCATCGTTCACTCCAGCCGGCCAATAAAGGCAAGCCAGAGGTGAAGAACAAGGCTTCTCTCGGGAGATAGGGTCCGTGGGGTCGCTACTGGCCAACAGCTCGTCACATGCTACCCTGCGAGTTCATGTATCCCTCTTGGTCGGGCTCCTCACCCTAGCTAGACCTGTTCCGGCAAAGTAAACTCTGGGGCTTGCGCACTCCAAACTGTTGGTCTGTGCCGGTAACAGACCAACAGTTTGGAGTGCGCAAGCCCCACCACGACATCAACGTAGAGATACGGCGGTGGGGTTATTTATTATTATTTCCTTTATTTCATTTGTATATACATATAAATTACATTTTTAAATGTTGAAATATAAAAAGTATAAAAACATTTAAAAATATAAAAATAGTAGCCCACCGGTATCGGGAACAGGGTCCAAGCTACCGGCGGTCAGGGCTCCAGAGAGAGGAACCTCCTAACAATGCGGGCCGTGTCCAGAAGCACCGCTTTCTGAATCAAGCCCTTGATCCAGCTGCCCAACGAGAGCCTCCTTAGGTGTTGGTCGAGGCTCTTGGCAATTAAGCCATTGGCTGATACGACTATCGGCACAATGACTGCTGAGTCCACATCCCACATGTCGACAACCTCGCGAGCCAAGTCAATATACTTGATTTGTTTATCTTTCTCGGCTTTCACGAGGTTCCCGTCATGCGGGACTGTTATGTCAACAATCATTGCGCGCCGCTCTGTTCGATCCACCACCACTATATCAGGCTTATTGGCAACAATAGTCCTGTCAGTGATGATGGATCGGTCCCAGTACAATGTGATATGTCCATTTTCGAGAACTGGGTCGGGCACATACCTATAGTACGGCACTTCCGATTCCACAAGGCTGTATTTCAGAGCAAGTTGCTGATGGATTATCCTGGCTACAAGGTTGTGTCTATGCAAGTACTCTTCGTTAGCTAGACGAGAACACCCGGAGATAATGTGTCGAATTGATTCTCCCGGTCGGTGGCATGCCCGACAGATGTCAACCGTTCCGTCTTTCACAATAAATCTCCGGTAATTGTTCGTCATGATAACTTCGTCCATAATTGCACAGACAAAACCTTCGGTTTCCCCAAAGAGGTCACCGGAACGCAGCCAGGCTACGGACGCTAGCAAATTTACATCGGGTCCATGTAGGGCCCGGAAAAAGCGTCCGTGGAGCTCCTTACTCTGCCATACCTCCATGCGGTCGTTAGCATCAAGCACTACAGGCTTGCGCCAGTTCTCTTTAGCCAAGGAGAGCGGGGTGAGGCCCTTGTCCACCGCGACCACGTCTCGATGCATCCCCACGTCGGTTTCTAGGAAATATTCCCTGAGACTGCATATCTCGCGATTGTGGAGGGTCTTAGCGTTTAAAAAGCCTCGGCCTCCACACTTTCGCGGGATATACAGTCTCATTACCGATGACCGTGGGTGATGCATTCGATATGCAGTCAACAGCGTACGGACCCTCCGATCCAGGGCATCGAGTTCAGTCTGAGTCCATTTGAGTATGCCGAAAGAGTACATCAAAACCGGCATGACCCAACCGTTGAAGGCGCGCACCTTGTTTCCGCCTGATAGAAGACTATTAAATACTTTTTTCAGGCGGCCAAAGAAGCGCTCCTTCAACGATTGCTTCATGTCAGCAACATTGATGCCTAACGCTTCCGACATACCCAAATACTTATAGGTTTCGGCAGCGGAGAGGGTTCTAAGGTTTATGGAATCCGAGAGTTGGGTTCCCACGGATTCCACAATCTCCCCTCGCTTTACATGCATGACCGCACATTTGTCCACACCAAATTCCATCCTGATGGCGCTACTGAAAGTTTCAGTTACTTTCAGTAGCTCCATCAGTTGCAAATTGCTGGGGGCAAAGAGTTTTAGGTCATCCATGTAGAGGAGGTGGGATATAACCTGACCACCTCTCCTCAGCCGATAGCCTAGACCTGAATCCTCCAGCAGTGTGCTTAGAGGATTCAAGGCTAAGCAGAACCAAAGTGGACCCAAACTATCGCCCTGAAATATGCCTCGCTCAATTATTATTATTATTATTTATTTTAATTTAGTAAAAAATTGTTTGGTCTTTAATTTATTTAAGTTACTCTCTCTACTTAGTTGCATACACAAGTAAAAAAAACCGGTCAAGAGCGAGTCGGACTCGCGCACCGAGGGTTCCGTACCATCATTTATATTTAATTTTTGTTGATGATTTCTGAACAAGTGTGCTATTTAGAGACATCGTTTTATTTTTCCTGTAATCTTTACATAATCTTCTATCACATCGAATAATTTACGGAACGGTATTTTTACGATACGCGGAACGGTATTTTTTTTAGCATTTTTCATTAATTAAAAGTCGAAAACTATGCGGCCTAAAAAAAGAAAAAAATGTTTGAGAATGTGCAAACAGCACTCTTTCATATAATAATTAATACACCACATGCCTCACTTCGAATTTTTAAGACTCAGTCCCTGTTGCAAAAAAATCATTATATTATATATTTTTTTCTTATTTGTAAAATAGTTGGGTTACGTCATCTAAAACTGTTAACCCAAACAAGTTTATAGCATTAGCAGTTCTTGAAATATCCAGCTGTGACAGACAGACAGATAGACAGAGTCGCATCATAAGGGTTCCTTTTTACCATTTTGGTACGGATCCCTAAAAATACTATCATTGTTGCTTCAGCTTCTTTTTTTTTTGCTTTTTGATGGTTCTTCCTTTTTTTTTTGGAGGGCCCATCCGACGAATTTGCCACGGGCCCCGAATGGTATAGTTACGCCACTGCCTGGATTAACACATAGGCTACTTTTTATCTCGGTTTACGCGGTTGAAATCGCGGCGCGCAGCTAGTATTATAATTATGCGAAAGAGATTTTTTTTGTTTGTTACGCTTTCACGCAAAACGGCTGAACGGATTTGTATGAAATACACCTTGGCAAATAAGCCTAAACATATATTTTGTTGATTTTTTCTGAAAGTTATTGCCATATTTAACACTAGCTTTTACCCTCGGTTCGCCCGCGTGGATGTCGGAAAATATCCCACAAGAAAGTACTACTGAAAAATCCTTCCTATTTCCTTGTCTACACTAAAAAGGGAACCTTTGTGCAAAATTTCAGCTTTCTAGGTCAAGGGTTTGGGCTGGGCATTGATGAGTCAGTCAGGACTTCTCTTTTTATATTAATAGATTTTTATATTGCCTGATATCATCACTTTATTATGTACTAGCTTTTGCCCGCGGCTTCGCCCGCGTGGATCTCGGAAAATATCCCACGGGAACGTACTACCTGGATTAAAAGTACTTGGTGTTAATCCAGGTAAACAATGTCTTCTCGCACTGCTTATACCTATAGTACCCGAGGAGCGGACTAAATGTTACTTCAAGATACGAACTATGACTACATTTCCAATCCCTTAAATCTCTTAAAAAGAGGTACAGAACATTTTTAATATTATTTGTGAAATAAATCCAAACCATAAATTTGAATTTTCATATCCCCAACTTAAGAAATGCTGGCTTTCTCATACAACTTTCACCCCCCGTAGAATTATTTTTTAAGACAAAAAGTAGGCTATGGTGTATGTGCCATCATAGTCTTGCCAAATTTTAAAATTATCCCATATTTTACCCCCTTAGGGGATGATTTTTCAAAATCGCTGGAGCACTCATTTCTTTATGTCCTACCAAAAGCATAAATTAGTATTTTCATATTCCTAACTTAAGAAATGCTGGGTTGCCCATACAAATTTTCATCCCCTATATCACCCCCCGTAAGATATTTTTTTAAGATAAAAAGTAGGCTATGTCCTACCCCAGGATGCCATCTATAGTCTTGCCAAATTTTATTGATATACGTGCAGTTTTGTGAATTTTAAAATCATCCCCTATTTTACACCCTTAGGGGATGATTTTTCAAAAACGCGGAACCGCTTAATTTCCTACCAATACTCGTAGCATAAATTTTTTATCCCTAACTTAAGAAATACTGAGTTTCCCTTACAAACTTTCATCCCCTATATCACCCCCGTACTATTATTTTTGGAAAAAATAGTATCCTATGTCCTTCCCCAGGATGCTGTATAAAGCCTTGCCAAATTTTGTCGAAATCCGTGCAGTTTTGTAAATTTTAAAATCAACCCCTATTTTACCCCCTTAGGGGATGATTTTTCAAAAACGCTGAACCGCATATTTCTTTATTTCCTATCAAAAGCATACATTTTAATTTTCACATCCCTAACTTAAGAAATACTGAGTTTCCCATACAAACTTTCATCCCCTATATCACCCCCTGTAGGAATATTTTTGAAAAAAAAAGTAGACTATGTCCGTCCCCACGATACCATCTATAGCCTTGCCAAATTTTATCGAAATCCGTTCAGTGGTTTAGGCGTGAAAAGGTAACAGACAGACAGAGTTACTTTCGAATTTATAATATTAGTATGGATTTATGTGTGCAGAGAAGACTCGTTACGAATCCTCCCCTTTTGGAAATAAATAAAGGTTTGCAATGCAATGCTGCCATATGCAAAAAAGAGCGTTATGTGGCAACACTTATAACCACGTGCACCATAAAATTAGCTCGTAAATTACTTAGCATGGGCCTCCCCATAGAGCATAGACTAGGCTGCTACAGACGTACATACAGTAGGTATATACAATATTACTGTTGCCTGCAGACCAATGTTGTAGCATATTTGCTCAATGTGTTGAGGGAGTTATTGAAATTGAGTTTCTTTTAGTTTAAATCAGTAGTGTTATGGCAAACGCTCGATTCAATCTGGAAAACGAAATCTAAGTCACTTTATAGTAGGTGAACTTAACTTGCCTTTTTTTATAAGTACCATATTTTTCAGTCAGTTGATACAAAATATGTGTTTTCGGAGTGTAGTACTCATGAAAATGAACAAATTTTACCATGGAACTAACCCTGAAATATGAAATAAAAATCAGCTGTTCTCTACAAAGTGCAAAATCTACGCGATAAAAATGTACGAGACGGTTGATTTTTTTTTTTTCATATTTCAGGGTTAGTTCCATGGTAAAAGTTGTTCATTTTCATGAGTACTACACTCCTTTAAAGTATGTCCCTCGTTTAACCTAATACCCTGTATAGCTACCTACTAATATATTTTCTAAATACTTCAGTTTAATTTTTAACTATATTTTATTTTTATTATTTTTGTAGCGGCAATAGAACTACACTATCTGTGAAATCTAATACTGTTCATGAGATACAGCCCGCTGGTAGACAGACGGATGGACAGTGGAGGCTTAGTAATAGGTTCAGTTTGGCACCCTTTGGGTACGGTACCCTAAAAATTGAGCACGTGGGTTTGTATTACAAAATTGTGATTTCTGGAACACAGCTATGCCAAGTAATGGGTTGACCACCTAGCATGATTACTTGCTAAATACATACGGCTATTTATAATTCGTTTTCAATGATATAAATAACTGTCCGTAAAAGTAAAACCAAAGGCATCTACGACCCCGATGCCCTTCGGCTCCCTTCGGCTCCCTTCGTGTATTTTCGTTTCATAAACGAATCCGAGCTTGAGTTTGAATCCCCTCGGCACAAGTGGTGTATACAATGGATAGAAAAATAATGATTGATGGAATATTAATTTTATTAATTCGAGCTTTATGTGGGTTGATATTTTTGGGAAATACATGTAGTCTTTTATGAGGCCGGCGGAGCATGCGTAGTTTATACAAACGAAATGCCAAAATAATTTGTAAATCAAACATATTCTTAAGTCGGTTATGGTCGCGAATCATATTCAGATCAACATACAACTTGATACTGACCTGCAAATTGCAGAAAACGGAAGAAAATTTTAATTTCGTGGTCTGCCCTGGCGCTTTCGCCTTAACTATTTCAATACGGGGTATATTGTCGCATAGTTGGCATAATACTTACGACGTTTTAATATTTTATTACTTACTTACTTTTACAGAAAATATTTTACAGCATTCCAGCCATAAAATAATAAAACCTGGTTTTAAAACCCAGGAAGTATTGATAAAGAATTAAGTTTTTTTTTGTACTTTTTTCGAAATTTTAAACGCTTTAGGATTTTGTAGGAATCAAATACAGTGATGACTGAATATTTTATTAATATTTTGTGGTGGAAAACCTTGTTAAATTCGTCTATCTATAAAATTTTTGTAACATAAAAAATGCTAGGTAGTGCAACGACCCCTTTATGTAGAACGCGAGCTTTATTAGTTATGGCGTAAAGTTTTTTTTTCCACGTAATGGTCACTAAAATTTGGTAGAGGTGTGGCTTTTTATAAACCGTTCTTTTTAATAACCTGACTGCAGCAAGGCCTATAAGTGGGGCAACAATGCCACGTTGTATTGCTATACAACGTGGCAATTCTGCCAGCCTGTTGGGCACTTTTCCTGTTGACAGCGATGCGGACGAATTTTTTGATACCCTATGATTTTCCGCTCCTTTTTTATATACATGTACATGTTATTATTATTTCCTTTATTATACATACATATAAATTACTTTGTTAAATATTAGAAAAAAACATTTAAAAATATAAAAAATAGTAGCCCACCGGTATCGGGAACAGGGTTCAAGCAATAGCACTTTTCGACGTCTTAGAGTGAAAACCTCGTAAGTGTAAAAGAAGTAACTTTTCAGGAGGAAGAAAAAACTGCGGGATGTAAAATTTTTCTACGGCGTCTTTTATGTTTTTTTTTTATTAATTAATGTGGAAATTTAACCCGCTTTTATATCGAGAACTGTTCGATTCTATATGATTGTCCGAAATGCATAATATGCTACTTACGAGGTATTCGTACAAAAAACTTGACATAAAGCATACAAATACTAGGTACTGTCATAGATGGTGCTACGAGTATCGAATGAACAAATTAGTCGGATCAGGATGTGCGTTGCGAGGTTTTCCTCCTAGAAACGCAATAAAATAAATTTGAGCAAAAATGCATTCCCGAGGTTTTCACTCTAAGGCGACGTTTTGTAGTGGTGATACATTATCTAGTAATAATACAAAACCGTTTATTTTATTGTTTTATTTCACATTTTTTGGAAATTAGTGTAATAGCAGCTCTGGGTACCAAATTTTAAGAGCAATTAATTTTTAGGGCAACTGAATTATGGCCATGCTGTAGAAAGATTTTTTGTTGGAAATGTCTTCCTTTATCTACCTATTTCGTTTGATCTACGACTTTTTGACCATCCTGAATAGACTGAAAAAGAAAACTAAAATACAGACTACAGATAAAGAAGAAAGAGTGACTTGATTCAAAATGCCTTACGCCTACCCATAGACTCTATGGGTGGGCGTATAGAGGGTACATACCAAGCTTACATAAGGGCTCCCTTCACTGAATTTACATAACATGATTCCAAAAACCAAACAGGGCAACGAAAATCCTTTACCTCTCCTCAGGGCTAATAGGAAATGAGAAAATTAATTAAGTGGGGACAAACACAACCAATAAATGTTTTTGTTTATTTAGGCGAACTCCGAAACGAATTCGCGCCGCGTCTGTGTTTGCCCTTTGTATGTAGATAATAGTATGTGTTTTTGAAGATCCTAATTTGATTTTATGTTTAATTGAATTAGGAATGGGTGCTTGAATTTGTAAGGTAAAAAGTGCCTTTATATGTAGCGTTAAACTAGATTCTTATGGTAACAGGCCCCTTTATTTGTAGAGTTAAACTAGATTTGTATGGTAATAGGCGCCTTTATTTGTAGCGTTAGACCAAATTTGTAATAGGCGTTAAAAACTAGATTTGTATGTTAATAGGCGCCTTTATTTGTAGCGTTAAACTAGATTTGTAATAGGCGTTAAAAACTAGATTTGTATGTTAATAGGCGCCTTTATTTGTAGCGTTAAACTAGATTTGTATGGTAATAGGCGCCTTATTTGTAGCGTTAAACTAGAATTGTATTGTAATAGGCACCTTTATTTGTAGCGTTAAACTAGATTTGTAATAGGCGTTAAAAACTAGATTTGTATGGTAATAGGCGCCTTTACTTGTAGCGTTAAACTAGATTTGTATGGTAATAGGCGCCTTTACTTGTAGCGTTAAACTAGATTTGTATGGTAACAGGCGCCTATATTTGTAGGGTTAAACTAGATTTGTATGGTATTAGCACCTTTATTTGTAGCGTATAGTGCCCTTGTTGGTGATGTTCTTCAGAAAGGTCAGGTGCGTAGTACTCACAACCGGCGTGCGTGTATAACCAGATGTATGTGGGCCGTTTTCTTTGGAATTAAAAGAATTAGCGTTCTGAGCAAAAAAATTAAAACCCATTAGATTGTGTTCAACATTTAGTTTTTTTTTTATAATACTCAAAGATAAGGCGGCAATATTTGCTGAGTTTTGAACGTTTTGTTCTTCTTAACGTTTTCTATTTAGGGTTTCGTAGTCAACAAGGAACCCTTATGGTTTCGCTATGTCCGTCCCTCTGTCCGTCTGTCCGTCCGCACCTTAGCTCAGAGACTCTTAGTACTAGAAAGCTATAATTTTGCCATGGATAAACATATTCATCACACCGACAAAGTGGTAAAATAATTTTTTTTTAGGGTACCTTCTGAACACGTAGTGGGGATGCTTTTTTTCTCGTCTACCCCAAGGTGGTGGTGGTGGTGGTGTTGTTGGATGGTCTTTCAAAAATATTGCGGGTTTGTGACAACAATTTTTCGATTTAGGAATCCGTTTCTGAAATAGAAACGGATCCCTAAATCGAAAAATTAAGTTTTAAAGTGCTAATTTTTGTTCCGTTGAGTCAAGTGTCCCCCCACCTGCCAGCTAAACGGTTAGTTTTGGATGGGTGAAAAAATTCACGGTAGTAGTATATTTATTAGGCTATTAGGCTTTTCAAGTTTACGAGTAATAGTCAAATATTCATGAAACTACAAAAAGCCCTCTTCTTAGTCCGCATTATTGTGCAACTACGGAACCCTATTACTGCGCGTGGCCTGACATGCGCCTGGCCGGTTTTTGTTTTATTCCTTTGACAAGAGTTACCTACTGTCAGAATCAGTTTCTGAGTAGATTCGTGTCAAGCCCGATTTAGACTAAATGAACATGGAACCAGAACAAGAACTAGAGCATTATTCTTGACAATTTAGTAGGGAGAGACCAACGAAGGAGTGCTCTATCTCTGTTTACACAAAAATAATTTGGTAGAGTGGGGATAGAATGAGCATTCGCTCGTTTGACTAAATCGAACTTTAGATCGACACTCTCAAAAGTAATTTATTGCTTCGAAGATCGATACGACAATGGGCTCAGTCTGGGACCAAAACTAGTCCTTACTGTTCGAGTGTCATTTTGTGCAGTCTGCTATTCGCGCCTTCTGTTGAATCTAGTGACAGTAGCCAGGCGTGCTTGCTCACACATTTATCCCTAATTCACCCAGATTAGCTAAAAAATTAAGTTAATTTCTTAAACAATGGTTTGCACATAAAACCTCGTGAGTCTGCATAGTATATACATCTAATTGCGACCATTACCATTCCCTCTAATGCGAGCCTTAAGCTCCGACGTTGGGTCGTAATTGGACGACTCATAAAGGGGACGGAGGCACCGGAAAAGGGGACGAAAAACGGGCGAGGGGGCAGCGGGGCGCGGGGGGCGGGCCAGGGAAATGTTATGGAAATGACGCACCGCCATTTCCACGTTTTTGTATTTGATTATCCTTTCAAGACAATATTTTCCAGGGTCCGGAAATTAATGAAGGCAATTTATGCGACACAGAGCGTGGGCGCCGGGTTTTATTTAAATAACTTTTTTTTTATTCTTTTTTTTTTAAAGCCGAGGGTTTTCGGGGCGACTGCCTTTTATAATTGGAGCGGTCTCTCCGAACGTTTTTTTTTTTGTTTTTGAGGGCTTATGAGCAAGAGTTATGTTTTGAGGTTAGAATAGGCGGGGCCCGGGCGCTTTGTTTTTGTTTATACTTTCATTTCTCTATAGGGATTATCACGCGTACGATATTAAACGAGAGGGAACCAGTGTGAGTTACGCTTGGAAAAACATTATGAAAATGTAATGAAAAATATTTTTCGCAGTATCTTCTTGTTTTATTGATACAGGCATTTAGGTACATACATTGTCTATACCTATCTATTACATGTAATGTTTTATGTTTATATTACATTGAAATTATATATACTTGTGCTATAGAATAAAGTCTATTACATATTTACGATATATCTCCACTTCACATGATATCAATTATCCACTAGCTGATTTTCTGCATTTACAGCACGGTCAAACGGAAAGGTCTTAGGCTAAGGTCTGTGTTTTAACATTCAAACCGCCGGTTAGGTATTTAAACAGTAACCGGCGTTTGAATATTGGTGAACACATGCCTAAACCTTGTGTTCACCAACATTTAGATCAGAAATCTTTTATTTAATCAGTTCTACATCTAAAATTTCCCTAAAAAATTTGATTATCTAAAATTTCTTAAGGATATTTTAAATATAGAACTGATTAAATACCTAACCAGTAGTGGTTTGAAGGTTGGTGAACACAGGCCAGAGGCTTTAATATTGCAGGCGTTTCGCAGAAGGCAAAAATGACCTTTTAATAAAACAAAAGTAAGTGCAGCAAACCAAAATAATTTAGATAGATAGTAAAGTTGGTACTTACCCCAAAAATAGCTTACTACATAAAAAAAAATCGCATCCAAGCGGAATCGCGTTCCAAACTAGTTAAGCGACACATGTTCCGCAATCCAGTACAATTAGTGTATCCGTAGTAGTCTGGATTCGATGCCCGATAGGGGGCGATTACTGCGCGATATCGTTAGTTCCGAGGCGCGCCGGCAGGGGGCATTGATGTGTCTGCCTGCACTTTCACTTTCGGTACTATGCGAGGAAGATGTCATGAGTAATGTCGAGTGATTGAATATGTGATGCATTGAATGGAGATTCACTCAAAATCAATTTATTTAAGTGTACTGTGGTTCAGCAATACTTAAAGATTTTATTTGATAGAATTCTGAGAATCCTGTTTTTAAGGTGTCTCTTTTATAGGATTTATCTTTTGCTCGCGGCTTCACCCGCGTGGATGTATTACCGGGATTTAAAGGTACCCTATATATATATAAATCCAGATAAACAATGTATTAATCCCGTAATACATTGTTTTCAATAACTCTATTGGTTTACGTGGCGTACGGGTACGACAATAAAGCTCTCAGTCGGCATGATTTCTTCCGACATCTTCAACAATTATCGTCATATTTCCGCCAATTTACACAAAATCTTAATTTATACATTTAAACCTTCCTCATGAATCCTTCTGTCTATTGGTGAAAACCGTATGAAAATCCGTTTGGTAGTTTTTGAGTTTATCGCCTTTAGACAGACTCGGCGGGAAGGGTTTATAATTTAGTGAAGCGATTTAGTTATCTGGAAAACGTAATTGGGTTTTGATTGAAATGCATCAGTCCTGCCCCTAAAAAATCAAATTCAGAACTTGCCGTAAAAATAAAACAGTAAAAAATATTGTTGATTTTGGCCAAAGAAAATTTTGATTTAAAACCTTTCATTTCTGCCCACATTTTCAATTCCTTTTTTATGTTTTTTTCTTCATAAAAAATGGGAATTTTTTAAGAAAATCAATGACTAAACTCGTTGAATTCCTGACCGAACTATGACATGCAGCATTAAACCGTCTAAGTTAAAGTCATTTATCAAAGTTAAACGCAATATTACCGTTACCGATGTCTATTAATTACTAGAAACTTCCATAAAACAACACTCACGTACTTCAATACCTTGTCAACAACGCTATCACTAGCATCACTCCACACTTCCCCGATACACACCCCTCGCGGATTTTTCTGACTAAAATTCCAATTACTTTCGCCCGGTTCGAACCCCGGACCGTTAGCCAGAAGCGCTAACGAGTGACGCTGATCTGTAACGATACTTGTTTCATACGAGATGTACAGACAGAGGCACATCTGGTTATACCAAACTGTCAAATTTCTCCAAATGATTTTAAACCTTAAAATGTTGACGGTTAAGTTCAAAATCGAATGAGAAAATTTGACAGTTTGTAGTTACTTGACCTGCTGCTGTGTGTACATAGATTTTTATATTTTGTACTGTTGCCTGAAGCTATCGTGTATCTACGTGTATAGAGGGGCTCGTGGCTAAGTATAACAGCCGCACGGGTCGATCGATCAGGTTAAGCTACACTTGCCGCGGTCCAAGAAGCGAAAAAAATCCAAGAAGCGTAACATGACCACCATAGAAAAAGTCTTTGTGGACGGAAGAATAGACAAAATCACACATTGTAGAAAGATTTCTATAACGCATTCTACGCGACTAAGCACGGCAATGTGTCATTTTGTCTACAAAACCATTAACCCACCATTTTAGGAAGAAGCCTCCTAGCCGAAACCAGTGCGGAACCGCGCTGGCAGGACCCAATATGCTGCGTCCGGCAATACCTACGACGCAGCTCTATGTGTCCCGGTTACATCACACCACGAAGGTTGAGGAGATCGTGGAGTATGTTCGATCGAAGACCAGCTGGACCTTAAGGGTCGAGAAGTTGGCGTCGCGCCACAACACGAATTTCAAATCGTTTGTGGTGCGAGTTCCGACTCAATATATTGAGACCGTACTCAAGGAAGAGTTTTGGCCGAAGGGTGTCGTGTATCGGCGATTCCGCGGAAGGTTACGCGACACCACGCAGCGCAATACGACGCCGTCACTTCGTATGCAATAAGTAGTTCAGTTTTGTGTTTTTTATAAATATGTATGATAGTCTGTAAGGTATTTATGTTATGGGTGAGTTACCCGAAATAAATGATATATTATTATTATTATTAATTTTCTTTGGTGGTCGTGCTACGCGTGCAGGAAAGATCTAATGGAAGTTTGTCAGAACACTCGAGTACCTAATCCCATAACTCACTTGCGGCTAAAATAGCAGAGGATCTATTTAGTTCATGTTCCTGGGAACTAGTTTTGGTAAGGGACAAAGTGGGGCAAATTCAATCCATTACTGGGCATAATTTGAGCATTTTGTCTTAAACACAGAAAAGCTATCAAAATTTATTTAGTACTAGCGAGCCGGCCCTGCTTCGCACGGTTTTTATGATTGACTAAACATTAAGGTTTCTATATTACATAGGTATATTTAAGTTTAAGGCTTGTCCGTCGCAAAAAGCGCGGTCACTGTCGGACTGCATATAAAAGAAAGAGAAGCGCGATGACACAACGCTGGCAAAATATGTAGTAATTATCGATTTACAAAAAATCTGTTGATTGAACTAAAAAAGTAATGACAAGAAATCATTCCTTATTAGTTTGTAAAGAACTGTATAAATTTATGAACACTTTTAATGAAAACTGTAGGAGAAATATGGTAACAACTCGAAAAAATAGACCGAAATAGACCTGGATTTAGATTTTTTTTTTCTTAGTTCTACAAACTAAAATAGATTTCAGGACACATGAAATCACTTCTTATGTATTGTAGATTACTGTGTATTTTTTCCTATCAGAAAGATGCTTTATTTACTGTAAAAGATGGTTACAAAGTTACTTAGTTTCGCCGTATTTTAGGAAGGAGCAGCCTTAATATTATTGTAAGCAGTAGACAAGTAAACCTTCCGAAATATATTCTCTAAATGACAGTGAAAACCGCATCAAAATCCGACAGACAGACACGAAAAGCGACTCTATTTTATAAGTATCAGTAGTTTTATTTTATAGTATTTATTTTCCAAGTCTAAAATAGGTGTTTATGTTATAGTTAATCTAACACGAGATGCGCTGCCGGTCGGCCTCCTAGACGCATATAATGTAATTGTGTCTCAAACATAACAATTGAACTGCACCACTATGAAAAAGCCCAATTAAAAAAAAAAAACTAACGCCTTACCTACCTACTTATAGGAGATTCTTTAGAATTATTTTAAAGAAACAATGAGGTATTATCAAATTAAAGTAAGGGGTAGCTAAAACAATTCCTTTTTGATAAGAAATCACGATCATGACACCTAATGTACGACTGATATATTTACTGACAAAGTGATTGGACCATATTGTATATTATAGTCTAGAATTGGTCCAATTTGTAAGGACTTAATAAAGCAAGAAGACAAAAATTATTGAACTATTAGCTACCAGTATGTTTGAGTCCATCTATAAGAGCAATTACACTGGAAAACAAAGAGAATCCTCAGTTTTCATACACAATCGCTGTATAAAAGATGTTTGCATGCAGAGTTTTCTACCTACGGGCCGTAGTTCAGCCCGTAGGTACGTATGCAGAGGTAGGTAAGCGACGAAAGCCACTGGGCTGTCGAGCGCCACCAAATCCCTCTGCTTAAAATTGTGCACCATACCTTTTTATATACAATGCCTACCATCTGCCCTCACACCTCACAAACGAAAACAAGCCTTATACCCAAACCTAAAAGGTCCATTTGTAATTAACAAACAACAGCGTCAATGTTCAAAAAAATCTACAATAGAAACTTGACTCTATATTCTAAACGCGAAGGACCATTTTTGTGGTCCCCACATTTAGAATGAGACTTTGAGAAAATTCGCATTATGTAATAAAAACATTTATTTTGTCCGTTTCCGAGTAAATAGGACTCCTCTTCCCCTTATATACAGTGATTTAGTGCGCGCGAGATTGTTTTGATAACTCCTTTCATATTTCGCTCGGCGGAGCGTTATCTTAGTAGGAAAATGTGAATATTACGCTGTTTTAAAAATGTCTGCCTGTTTTTTTTTTTAATTTGCTGCCGCCTGCACAACACGTTCCTTTTCTTGGCATTCGGTGTTAGTTTTAAAAACAAAGCATGACGTTTACGCCTTTGTGTAAAAAGCGTTCCATTTTTTAAATTTAATTTACAAATGGAACGCTGAAAGAATGTTATAATTCAAATTCTTATTATATTCCTAAACGGCGGAACGATGTCAGTTGGATTTGCGACACCAACTGAATTCACTGTATCATCGTTTAACAATAAGTATCATATGTTTGTACTGTATTAAGTGGCTATTGAAATATGTATTACAATACACGAAAACGGATCTTTTTGGAGCAGTACCAGTTTTTGCAACCTGCAGCTGCCGTATTTATTTGTGCGAATGATTGTTCGGCTACCCCTTTCATTCTTGAGGACAATGTCGAAAACACGTCCCGGAACCCGTTTGGTGATCTGCAGCTCGAAGTTTGCATTCCGCGGTACCTGTTCGCTGCAGAAACCCTCGTTCAGAAAAACCTGTTTCATTCAAACTTTATTGGTGGCTTAATAAAATGATTTTATCCGTTTTTTAGAATCCGGTTTTTGCATGATTGCATTAGCTGCGTTTTGCACGGAGCTCGGTCGAAATGAGCGAATTAGACCGGGGAGCGTTTGAATTGCCAATTGTGATCCCGATATCGGTATAATAGCGTATATAAAGGAGCATAAGTCATTTTGTAGCGTTTTTGTGTGGCCTTTAAAACGTGTCCGTTAAAACGGACATTGGATGTTTTTTATTACAGGATAGGTTTGTATTTTTGTGATGAGTATCTAAAACAAGTTTTTCACTGTACAATTCATTGAGCTGACTGGTATATATTTTTGTGTTTTCATAACATTATTTGTACCTATTTAACCTATGGTGGCTTATCCATAATGCGTACGCCACGTTTAACTAGGGATTTCATCTAGTTTAACGCTTTTCCATGTAAGTAGAAATGCTATCATCCATGCTGGAATTTTAGCTGATATTTTTTTTTGTTGAATTTCATAATATCAAATGACCTTTATGAATTTTTCTATCATCACATTGTTACCCAGCCTAATTCGGAGTGGAGTTTAAATAAACAAAAGCAAAATAATATCAAGCATTTCGAATTGTTTTTATTCCTAATTTACTTTGTTGTCATAAAATCAAATTAAGTAAAAAATTATTTTCATTGTCTGAGATAAAAATGAAAACGTGTAGGTTTTCACATCACAATTCGTTATTTTAATAATTACTTACCTAATATCTTTTTTAAGAAAAAAAGATTGAGAAAGATTAAGGGAAAATAAACGAAGTTAAGAGACCGCAGACATAAAAAAAACCTTTTCCTACGTAATAATAACATACCTACGTAGGTATGCAAATAAAAGTATAATCAATGAGGTTCAATTTAGTCGGCGTAATGCAGATGCTTGATTTGCATTTAGATTAGTGGTGGGCCGCAACGGTTTTTGTGTTTATACTATACCTAGATACAGGTCCATTATGCGTAGGTAGTTTTTTTTTGTTTATGTTCAATTTAGGGTTAAAAATCTCGTTAAAGACGTCCATTTTGGTTTAAGCTAATTTAATAGTCTGCTTTCTTTTTGATGCTAATAAAAATGTGGAATGAATAAAAGAAAAAAAAGTATTTCTGTCATAAGACCTACATACTTGATACTTTTTTATATCGTAAATAAATAAGAATAAGGAAATAACGTTTTAAAAGCGCTTCAAAGTTGAGATCAGTTGTGATTGGATAACTCACTAAAGATAATTGAAATTTAATTAAAATCTGCTGCGCCTTAGTCGCAAACCAAAAAGAATTAATTATGATTACCTACACTAATCTCATAAACGAGAACTATTTACAGAGTTTACAACTCAAAGTTTATTCTTTTAGAAGCTTTCATTCATATAGAACTGCCAAAAATGCGAAATGCACGTTCATAAAATTTTATGACTAAAGTTGTTCAAAATGCGGCTACATGAAAACACGAAAACATAGGATTTAAATATTTCAGTAAGTACACTACATCCTACGGACTTTATCGTACATTTTGTTAATATTGACTCACAACAGAATACTGGTCAAGACGAGGAAAATCAACAAGATGGTGGACCAGCTAAGCCAGTTTGTTTTTTTTCATTGGTAATAAAAGATATAAGGCTTTTTTGAAACACAATCTCAATGCCAAAATTGGTATAGTCTTCCCATCCACTCAATAATACCCTTACAATCATCCAACGTAAAAAGCAAAATTTCTACCAAATTAAACTGGTTAGGTACAAAACACACCGATTGTTCCCTTGTAAAGATTACTCAGTACATACCTATACATAGCGCGACCACGCGACAAAGGGTTGCACCCTTCCCTTGAGCTCGATTCTGCAGCAAGAACGCTGCAACCTATTTACTTCCAGCCATATAAAGCTGCAACGTTTTTAAAACCAGTTCTTTTTCACAACACATTATAAAGACTGGCTGGCAAACTAGTACCCAATTTTTTTGGCATCTCATTTTGAAATCTGCAAAGGATTTTGGTTTTTATTTCTTTTGTAATAAAAGATAAGTTCTATTTTTGAATTTGGAGTTGGATTTGGGCGGTTATTGTGGTCAAGTAAATATGTTTTCTTGAGTTAGAGTGGGGATGCAAATCGTTAAAGGATTGCGAGCGCCGATCGAATTCAGTTCACATTTGGCCACCGATCGATAAGTTCGCTTGCAAAATTACTTCAAAATGTAACAGTGAATAATAACTACATCATAAAACAGTTCAAAAATGGTATTCATAAAATAATGCCCGTGTTCAAAATCCTCTAAATTCAGTGCAGTCTAAAAATGAGAACATTTTTCTATTAAATTCAAAATCAAAACTTCACTTCAATACCGAAGTATCATCATCTAAAGAAGAAAACAACATGATCCAGCTAGAATCTATATCTCAAAAAAAGTACCAAAAATTCCGAAGGCCCAGACGACCCACGAGGCAACAGACCACAGGTAAAAACAAAAAAAAAAAACAATTTTGTTTACCTATGTATTTGTTGAGAGTAGACGCACGCCATACGGTCGACGCGCATTCTACGCAAAATGACAACAATTGCTTGACAATATTGTTGTTGTGTACCCGCGCCATTGACGCGTGTTTTTTCCTTTTCTTTACTTATGCCGCTTCGTGAGGCTGCGTCATTTTCATTTATTTATTAGATGATTTCGACTTTTGTTTCTGTCTGTTTTCTGTCTAGTGTACTTCTACTTTCCGACATTATTTTTAGCTTTTCAGCTTAGGCCCGTATTTTAGAACGAGCGTAGTACTAAAATACAAGCCTAAGGGCCTATTTCACCACCTACGATTAAGTTCCTATTAACTTACTTGGCATATAATTTCATAAAAATTCTGTTCCATTTTTGAATTTATTCGTTGAATAGTGGCTATTTCGGGCATCGTGAAATAAGCCCTAAGTCGAAAATGAAGCTGTTATGATTCTCGAGTATCCAGTTTGTCCCTACTTTGAATTAATGTTGAACTAGGATCCTAAATTGACTTGTTTTATAAAAAAATAATCAATAGGTACACCTTTAATAAGCACCATTTTATCTTAATAGAATGCAGCATTTTTTGTTTCATTAATCCGCTCCATCTTGTTCTGTAAGTTGAAGTCAATCTAATCTATCCTACATAAAGATTTTTGATTTATGTTAAAAATGGCTTGAGTTCATAGATACAGTTACCACAATTAATGAACGTTGTGAAAGGCCGATTCCTGGGCAAAGGGTTCGATTCCCGCGCGGGCCAATATTTGTATGTCCTACGGATATTTGTTCCGGGTCAGACTGTTTGTTAATGTGAGAATAGAGTGTTTATACATCCCTGAAATGTGAGAAATATCAAATAAGTACGTACTTACTACGTACCTAATATACAGGATGTTTCTTTTAACGTGTCTGGCTTGACACCTTAAAAGAAACAGCCTGTACCTATATACTTACTAGTTTGTTTTAAGGTACTTATCTGCAAAACGTACGAAAAAACCAGTATCAGCACTTTTGTCACAACGCAAGCATATTTTTTCCAATTCATTTTCTTTTTTTTTCCTATAATAACAGATTTGTTGAGTGCCGATTGAGGAAAAAACACTAAGCACTATTATTATGAACGCAATCAATCAATCTCTTCTTATTTGTATGGTGTATAAAAGTTCAATCCACACGTGTGAAATAACAACTCCTAAATCCGAGATGATATATCAACCATCTTCTTTTTCAGTGCAAACCAATACATCTGCGAACGAAAACAGTTTCAACGCGTCGCCATTACACGTCAAAAACAAAACAAAATTCGGCGGGAATTTCAAAAATGGAACAATAACCTCTAACTCGGCCACGGACGCCGTTCGGTTAAAAAGACAAAATCGACCAATATTTACTCACGATCGCATGGCCGACACTTCGCTGGCGGAATTCTTTTACCGATACCGATACCGATATGAGTATCGATTGCAATCGGTATTGGAGGGAATCGATTCGTATTTTAATGATTGTATGACTGGATAATTTTATTGTATTGGATTCTTGTTTTGAGAGCTTGATTTGTCATGATTAGAAAATTTGAGAAAAGAAAAAAATGGTGAAACTTAGCATTCAAAAATAGTAGTTTCTGGACAGTTCTTTACAATTTTACGTTTTTAAATATCAGTTTTTTATTAACCAGACACTTTAAAGGCTATTGTTTTTATAAATGTGCGCCATACCTACCTACCAAACTTTTAAATTTGTTTTAAAGTGATGAAATAGGCTCTTAGAATGTTAAATCAAGAAAGATCTATCTAATATCGGTCGTATTACAGCTAGCAAACATTAAGGAATAAGGACATTACCACTGTTAAACAGCTTCAATGTAATTAATGTTCTGTTCTAAAGACACATAAAAATTGTAATTGTGATAAGCATGAAATGTGATTTCAAGTTCAAAACTGCTTCAAATGTAATTAATGTTGAAACTTATTATTGATTTCGTACATTATGTTTAATAATAACCATTATGATTTTTACTCAAGTAATCGACTAAGTAATAAGTAGGAAACCACGAACTTATATGGATTTGGGTAGTACAAGTTTGTTCTGAAACAAAAAAATCTGATAATTTAGGCGATTCTTTTGTACCTACTGGCATCTAAAAAATATCCAAAATTAGTTGTTACTTAATAGAACTTATATTAATAGAAAATAGGTTTCTGGCACTCAATTTTCCAGTTTAGGTTGATCTTTCAAAACAAAAGAAAATGTTTCAAAACAGGAACCGGTTGAATTGGTAGAAAACCGATTTCTAATATAATTTTGTGGATCCGTAAGTGATACTTTAAACATATATAAAAAAAAAGATAATAAAAAGAAATGGAAAAATTCAAAATTTTTATTGGTTACAATCATTGGTACTTATTAACAAACAATTATGCTTTTCAAAATTCTAACAAATATTCACTGACATTATATTTTCCATCGAAGCATTTCAAATCATTTTCCGTGAAGAATTTTCTTCTCGAACTAATAATCGCCGCATAAGTTTGCCAATCAAAACATCCAGCTGGGTTAAAGTAACTTCAAATACTTCTTATACGCGTTCAAACTAAAATATTTTTTTTAAATATAATTTGGAAGACATTGAAATCACTAAAGGTTTTCATAATTAATAAATATCAAAACATATTGTATCCTTTCGTCAATAATTATATAAATATTCTGTCAATAATATTAAAAATAACTCGCGTTTTGTTGAAAAGCAGCTGACGAACAACAAAGAACAACAAACACAGATCTTTTAACGATATCCGATATTGATTTCAACAAACATAAAATCGATACACAATCAATACCGAACGTTTGCTTTCAATACACAACCAATACACAACATACACACACAACCAATATCGATTGTGATGTTTAATATTTTTAAACTGACAGATGTGAGGACATTTTGTTTGCTGTTGTCAAACTAGTTTAATTTTAGAACGTCAGCTGCTACCGTCATAGATGTTTTTAAATACCTTTTCGAGTTTCAATTTAAAAAAAAAAAATTGAATAGCTTTGTGCCCGTTAGTAATTTAAAATACATAGGTAGTCGATGTAATATTCACTAATTGATCAACATTCAAAATCAACTAATTTGACTACAACAATCAAAAGTTAGCTGTTGTCACATTAGTTTAATTTTAGAACGTCAGCTGCTGCCGTCATTGATTTTTTATGAATGCATGTAAGTCTTGAAAAAAAAGTATTTTGTTAATCTTTGTGCCTCTTTGTGATTATACAATATTGTTCTATATTCAAAATTAACAATACTACATAAAATTAAATGAACTCATTTTGCGAATGATCTTGATGTGGCTAATTTGCCATGCTTGGCGATTAAATTAGTGATTGCAGTGTAATCTTATATATACCATACATTACACACCACAAATTACACACCAGATACACACACCACGCTACAACACACCACATAATAATCTTCTAGATTTAATAAACTTCTTTTATTACCTATCTATAATATAGTCTAAAAGGAATTTACATGAGACCTTTTGCATTCAAAGTGTTATTTGACCACGCTTTCATTTGATGATTTCACCTTCAGTTGTCCTGCTGATACTGTGCACATCCTAAGTGTCCTAACGCTTGCTTGCTTTTCCGTGATTTAGTATTAATTTGTCCATAACATATACCTACCTCCTACCAATAACTTTAATTTGCTTTGTACTCATCACATCGTAAGATGTCATAATTTGTATCTTTACGTTTATATTCCTTTGTGATTAAAGTCTGATTATTTGGTCTAACTAAGCAGTTTCCGCAACAAAATCTTGTTTTGTGTAAGTACCTTTTTAGTGTCAAAAAATAAACATCTGTAACATACCCGTTGTTTTGTCATTTCCCTCCATTTTTCATTTATTTTTCATGTTACCCTCGCAATCTAATGTCAGTTCGCGCCAAAAACAATAACGTTCTAATTTCAAATGACTTCACTCGCCAAACATAAACCCATTTAGAACTCTGAAGAGCATGTAATTACACGAAAACAAAATACGTATGGAGCGGCCGCCATCTTGGACCCGCGAGGCGTCACAGTTTTTGCTAAAAAAGGCCTAAGTACGCGACCATTCTACATACATATTATGCGAGAGACAGCGGTGATTAAGTGCTATATTATTTCAGTCAAAAATACACCTTACACTCGTTACCATGTAGTTGAAATTCGTGTGTAGGATTTCGTAAATTTTTTTGGTTGTGCCACAAGGGATCGAGGAGCATTTAGCCAGCCCACCCTCGCGTTTGCGATTTCTTACAGTGCAATATATTATTAATATATGTGGGGTTCTGCGGAGAAAAATGGCGAGCTTTCGAAGGGAAACTGGGTGCTTTATTGTCGGCCTGGTGTGCTAAATGGGGTGGATTATAAAATTGTCTGCGCACTCTCTTTTATGTAGAAAAGATATGGTTTAAATGCGCCTGAATTATTTTTCGTCGTTTATCGTGCTTTAATGGCGTGTAGAAGAGCATCAGGATAATGTGGATTGAGAGCTTATTTCGCCCAAACTTATAAAAAATGTAGAATATCTGTTGTGAGTTTTAAAAGTTCTGAATGATACAGCTTTGGACACAAGTTTTTATATAACTGCAGTGGTTTATCTTATAAGTAATAAATACTTGATGATTTATCAATATGTTTTTCTATTATTAGTAGTTTTATCTCACGAAGCGACTCGCGCTTTACTTGAGTTTCCAAATCAAACACGCTGTGAATGTGTATGTACGCGCAGGAGCTTTCGGTACCGTCCGAGACACGGGCGAAGTCGGAAGTGTGTGTGTGGGGGTGTGACATTGTGTGTGTGTGTTATGTGCTGACGGTACACATCTTTATGCACACATTCACGTGTTTGTACACTTAGTAATCATAAGTAAAGCGCAAAATATATTTGTAGTAGGTATTGTAAGGTTGGTTTGCACGTTTCAAAACCAAATATATATGTGGGCCTATTTTCTTTGTAATCACACTAATTGTGTGGCGAAAGTTTGTGAATCTGTGTGTGTATGTCTGATACTTCTTCACGCTCAAACGGCTAGACCGATTTGGATAAAA
This sequence comes from Cosmia trapezina, assembly GCA_905163495.3. Classification (NCBI taxonomy): domain Eukaryota; kingdom Metazoa; phylum Arthropoda; class Insecta; order Lepidoptera; family Noctuidae; genus Cosmia; species Cosmia trapezina. The sequence continues at coordinate 8,241,131 of LR991035.1, forward strand.
TTTGGTATGTAGATAGCTTATACCCTGGATGAACACATAGGCTACTTTTTATCCTGGTCTACGCGGGTAAAAATAATAAATTAAAGTTAACGTGAAATGATACTTACCTACATTAAATTCATTGGTAGAATGGAACGTAAGATGAGTAAATGAGAGGTGGGAGTGTGTGAAAGGGACGGGGAGAATGGCGTATTATAATTGCAAAATGAAAAGCGAACATTAGGAAGAAAACTTTAGTCATTTGTGTTAACGAGCCAAAATAAACGAAAATCAAGAAAAAAAGTGTATTTCTCATCACGCCTAATATCTCCTGCATAATGTCGGGTGTAGAACGACGACATGCGTCATCAATAAACATGGCACGATGTGGAGTAGAGATCGCTATTAGGAACTGTGATCAAACGAAAAACTCAAAAGATTTTGCTAAAAAGTGTTTATTGCAATAAATAAATAAATGTTTATTGTGTCTCAAATTATTACATCAACTTGAATAAAATTAAGGCAGCCCCTGTAAGTTATTAAACAATACTTGTATTGGGGCTGTCTCCCTTCTTCCCATTACGTACTTCACTAGTAACAATGTTGAGACTGTACATAGTGCAAAATGAAAACAAAAGAAAACAAAATACAAACAAAATGAAAACCAAATTAAATTAAAAATCAATAAATAAATAGATAAATAAAGAAAAAAGTAGCTCAATGAGTGTCTGTGTCTCCCACAGTCTTTGTGTATGTGTTGTTTGTGGATGTGTATGTCATGGTGCGTGGGAGTATGTGAGAGGGTGTGTGTGCGTGTGTGTGTGAGGGTGGGGGTGTGTTTTTGTGTGGGTGTATTGTGTAGTGTGTGTAGGTGTGTGTTTATAAGTATGTGAGTAACTGATGAGGTAGGTGTGTAAGTACTCATATATGGTTTTAGCCAACTCTGACTAAGATGTGCTCAGTTTCCTCATATGTTAGTGTCTTTAACCACTCTGTTATAAGTTTTTTGCATTTGTGCAGGATTTTAGTGTAGATTACTAGTTTTGCATTGATCTTATTGTAAATATAGGCTGATTGAGTTACATACTGGCGTCTTGCAAAAGCCGTGTGTACCATTGGAGCGTGAGCTACCATGTCACTCCTTCTTTTTTCCTGACTCGCTGGGTTAAATGGAATATTTTTGTGTAGGTTTATGGATACATTTAAGAAATATAACTTCCTTACTGTTAGTAAGCCACTAGTTCTATATAAATTGTCAGTAGAGTATCTATAGGGCTTAAAATACATAACTTTAATAAGTGACCGCTGGGCTCTTTCTAGCTCAAGAAATTTAGTTTTGGTGGCTCCCCCCCACACGGGTATACAGTATGTTATAACTGATTGTGCAAGCGCAGTATATATTCTATTTAGTAGCTCCGGAGACATCACATAACGTAGAGTTTTAAATATCCATATCAGTTTCCTTACACGTGTAATAGTGACTCCGATATGTGAGTGCCATGATAGACAATCGTCAATGATTATGCCCAAGTATCTAGTTGAGGTAACCTGCTGAATACATTGACAATAACAAATTTGATCAAAGTTCTTCTGACTGAAGTGGTTTGTACGCTCATGGATTCCAATTTTAAAGTCAACACCTGGTTTTGATCTTTGACTAGGAGAGAAGCAGATGTAGTTGGTTTTTGAGATGTTAAGGGTTAGGAGATTGGCTTTTAGCCAACTATCTATGACAGCTAGACCCTGTTCGACATTATGGCGTGCTATTTCCCAAGTTTCTCGTTGTCTCTCTCAACGGCCGTGTCGTCCGCGTAGGAGAAGATCTTCCCACCGCTACTTCTCAGGTTACACAATTCATTGATATACACCAGGAACAGCGGTGGGCCGAGCACGCTCCCCTGTGGGACACCAAAAACAACGATTTCTTCATCACTATATGAGTCTCCGATTTTAACTTGTTGTGACCGGTCCCGGAGGTAGCTGTCGAAGAGAGAAAGAGCCGTACCTCTGATTCCTATAGCCTCAAGCGTCTGCACAAGGATGGGAACAGAAACGGTATCAAAAGCTTTTTTGAGGTCTAGAAACACTGTTACGCATTTAAGTCCCTTATCAACCTTACCAACAATTTCAGCCGTCAACGCCACAACGGCATCCTGTGTTGGACGCCCTTGCCTAAAACCGTATTGAGAGTCAGAAAGAATGTTGTGTTTATTTAAGTAGCTGATAAGTCGTTTATTTAATAGTTTTCCTAAAATTTTAGAAATTGCTGGCAAGACAGATATGGGTCTATAATTGTTGACATCGCTCATGTCCTCCCCTTGTGCACAGGCGTAATCAATGCACGCTTTAGGGCTTTGGGAAATATTCCCACCTCGAAGCACAGATTAGTTAACTGACATATCAGGGCGACCACGAAGTCTCTGGCTAATTTAAGGAACTTTATAGGTATACTGTCCCATCCAGAGGCACTCCTCGAGTCTAGAGCCATAAGTATGCCGTCAACTTCAGCAGGATCAGTCTCCAGTAATACAAAAGAGGTGGTCTGAGATTGTGTAATGAAATTCGTGACTGGTCTAATCTCATGCCCGATTTGGGTGGCCATAATTTGTTCAGCTAAAATTTTACCAATTGTTACGAAAAATTGATTTACTCGGTTCAACGAATCAAGAGGATGTGGTGTGATTAGAAGGAGATGTATACATTAGATGATTTGGGTTTTTTGAAGTGAGTGATGTTATTAATATTACGCCAAAGATATTTAGGATTTTTTATAGAACATGAAAGGGAATTGCCCATCAGCCACACAAAAAAATGCTTGAAATGGACAACAATGAATTATACGCCAAATTGCACTACAAATCGTAGAGAATCCATTACAAATTCAATAATTATCAAAAAACTAGGTAGAAGCCAGTTCCAATCATTTTTTCTAAAATATAGGTTAAGTCAAGGTTAAGGATTAATATGCAAATACAACAAAACAGCATTTAAATGTTTTAATCATCATTACAAACCACTAATATATCATAAAGAAACTGTGCAGGAGGATAGATATTGGATTGGTACCGGGCCCAAGCTAAGTACCATATTATTGACATAGTATGAGCACAGGTACCAACTGTTCGCCGTCCCACTAGGCAGTTACAATAACGATGCTATATATGCCTACTTGACGACTATCTGGTCGACTGGTTCCTGGTGTCTCGGTGATAGTTTGAATTGCTAATCTTAGACATGCATCACAAACAACACTGTCTTGTTCAACCTGTGAAAAAGAACAAAACATAATATTACTGATCGTAACTAAGAGAATTAAAAGGCGCTGGTAAGTAGCCACAGTTTATTATTTTACAGCGAAAATGCAAAAAAAGTGAATGAAACCATCAAAAGGACTAATCACCTCAAAACTGACAGTAAACTAGAATTTAGAAAAAATATCAATGTTCCAAAAAGGTGATAAAATGAGTTCGATTCGCAACACATAATGTACTTATTGTTGTATGTCAGTGCGTTCAACATAAATAGGCAAGACACCTAGGGAATCTCAGTACTTACAGCTTGTGGTGTTATCCATGCCTGTATTAAACGACGTACTTCATCATTTTGCACTGATATAAGATTACTTCTCATCGATGCAATATCGAGATAGCAATTAACACAGTGTACGTTTCTATCCATTTTTAAATAAACACGGCACAAGTCCGAAATAATAGCAGCGTCGTATAATATAAAGCAGGTTCAGGTCCGTCGTCAAAAAGCCGAGTCGAAGTTTCGGCGGGTCCAATCTAAGCCCGTGTTCAAAAATGGGTAACGTGTACAGAAGTAAAATCAAAATCCTTAAAAAATGGCCAAAGTCGTCGTTAAATATCCTAAAAAGTAATATACTAGTAACTCAAGTCGCAATCGCAAAACTATGAATCGATCAAATCAACAATCGAAAAAATTAAATGCAGTAATGTCAAAGTGTCAGTAAGGCAAAGGACATTATGATGCATACAGCCTACGATACGTTTTCTATTTTGAAAATAATTTGATTTTAATTAATATTGACATGCATATATTAATTTAATTAGATTTACGGTATAAATAGGTCGAATTATATTAAATGAATGATAACTGTGCAATAATTCTATAAAATAGTTCGTTAAAGATTATTTGACGATTCCTGTTTGGCTGAATGTCGATTACTCATGTCAAATAAACACTGACCTCCATGATAAAATAAGAAGGAATTAGACGGATATCAAGTTAAATATTTTAATGATCGTTATATTTTCACCCTAGGTATACAAACTTGAGAATTATTTCATTATACCTAATTTATTCTAAATAGAATTAAGGACTGTAAGTAGTTTCTGTCTATTTCAAGCATTTTTCAGGCATTCCCCTTTGGTTTTTATGGTATTGTCTCTTCAGTTTCTTTATTAGATTAGAACAGAATGTGCGAAAACGTTTATAAGTTATTTTTATTACAATATTAAAAGGGTTTTTTCTAGACTGTAACTGCATTTTATTTCTCAGCCTGATACATCGCAGGACCCCCGTAGAAATCCAGGGTTTAAGAGTTCGCCTGGAGCTGGGGACTGGTTCGACCCTAGTGTTCAAAAGGAGAGACGCCTTGATCACGTCTATTAGCTTATTAGCTAATATATTAGGGTCTCTGTGTGTACTAAAAAACGATATGTCAGTGTTAACAAGGTATCTGTGGGCCGTTTCATAATCAGTAACTGTTTTGGATTTACCATAGGATTTAGTTTGATATGTGTGGGATACGTTTAACAGTATCGTTGAATGATCAGTAATAGAAGTGTTCAAAACTGCCACAGAAGCCGAGTTCTTGGTCATATCCAGCTTCAGGAGCACGTGCAATAATTAAAAACATTTAGGGCCCGTTTCACCACCTACGATTAAGTTCATATTAACTTACTTGGCAGATAATTTCATACAAATTCTGTTCCATTTTTGAAATTGTTCGGTAAGTAGTGGCTATTTGGACATCGTGAAATAGACCTTTAAAATAATTACATCATTTTGACATTGGTATATACAGAAGGTTTTTAATAAATACAGCAAGAGTCGGAGGATGAAATAAGCTAGAGATTGCTTTCAGAGACAATGCAATAAACTCAATAATACGAACTAAGTACGACAGAGGCTACGAGTATATTGAAACATTAAACAATCATTCTTTCATATATCTTCATTCACCATACATCGTTTGTATAAATTAAAGGGTTTTGTGTGAAACAACGAGAGCTATTCATATGAACCAGCTTTATTTCCGTTATGTGCCAAATAAGTCCTTTATGTGCCAAATAAAGGACTTTTATTTTCGCTACGGACTGCTTTAAGCTATAAAAATGGTGCGCAAGCTTAATTTGAATGCGTAAGAAATAAATCCGTTTTTGTTTTTATTCAAAAACCCTGTATTGTGGGTTTATGGTACGTGATATAATTATAGGGGGTGTTACAAAAGAAGTAGGCTTTTTAATGTTTTGTAGGTTAGAGAGAATGAATATAAAAATTATATTAGAATTCGTGCTTTGTTTTCAAAATTATTATTTTTTGGGTTTATGGTAGAGCATTATATTTTGTTTATTATTTAAAGTTCTCGGAGTTAACTTACCTGCAAAGTATTATACCTATTCCTTCAAATGACCTTCTGAGTTCGAAAGTAATACTCGTAGATCATTTTTAGAACTGGCTTTTAAGTTTTCATCTATAAAGAATATTTTAAATATTTTTTAATACTGGACCAAATTAAACGTCTATTTAGGTAAGTAAGTACAGGCATCATCCTTAAATTATTTTCATTTTGAATCCTTGAAATGAAAAGACATTCTTTAATGCCCATTCATAGTCATATCCCACAAAGGCTCCTCGCAGACAATTTCTATAAAAACTTGAAATCATGAAATTTGTTGTAACATAATCTTTCACGTCGCATCGTCGCGTCGCGCCTGTCTGTACGAGCCTTTATTCGAACAACAAACCCTCTCATTTTTCTTCTTAGCGTGTCAATGGCAATCTAAATGAAAATACCTACTAATTAAAGCTAGTTAAATGAGTAGGTAAGCAGAATAGGGATGTTGACAAAAAATTTTTTTCAATACACTTCCTCGAAAACTGGTTCATATCGCACTACGATTAGGTTCACAATGCAATGTATTTCACACGCTTGCGATTTTTCATTTTCTCGTACGTGTGCGGGAATAAAAATTGCCACAGATAACTTATACCTATGCTTAGTCCTATGGTTCAATGCCTCTATTCACAACTCTCTCTATTCGGAGGTGAATGTGTTTTTTTAATGTCGGCAAAGAGATTATGCGTCTTTACGGCGTTAATATTTTTTGAATATTTCTATATTGAATATCATCAAAAACTATGATTATTACAATAAAAGAAACGTTTATGAACAAATTAACATTTATTTGTGTTCTAAACATTTCATTTATTATTATATTTGAATTTTCTATTTTTCATATTAGGCTGTTTATCGGCTTTATACCTTTGCTCCTCCTTCAACCTGGCGAAAGCAAAGCGCGGAAAAAAAAGAAAATTTAAATCATAGTTTCATAATAATTCATGACAAAAATATTGTTCGTTATTTTATTTTATTTCTTCAAAAGTGTATTGGAAAACGTCGTTTGATACTCGTGGACATTTGTTATTGCAGTTCTCGGCTCAAAAACAATCCACCTCGAACGCAATAACAAACGTTCTCCACTTGTATCAAAATGTACTATTTTTTTCCGTCGCGTAGATTATTATTTTTAACTAGCTTTTGCCCGCGGCTTCGCCCGCGTGGATGACGGAAAATATCCCAAGGGAACCTGCTACCGGGAATTCCTTCCTTATTCCTTGTCTACATTATTAAGGGAAACTCTGTGTAAAATTACAGCTTTCTAGGTCCAAGGGTTTGGGCTGGGCGTTGATGACTCAGTCAATCAGTCAGGACTTCTCTTTTTATTTATATAGATAGATAGTCTACATGATGGACAAAAAAAAAATAATGTAAGTTTTCGTTTAGGGCATTGTTTAGGTGCTGAACCAGGATCCAACCAACTTGCTGAGCGCTTGCGGTTATCAAACAGAATCCATTTTTCATCGCAGGTAACAATGCGGTTCAAAATTCCTTCATTTGTGTGTCTGTTGAGCAGTGCAAGGCACGTCTCGACGCGTACTTCGCGCTGGCGATCATTGAGTTCGTGGGGCACCCATTTGTCAAACTTTTTTACCTTGCCAATTTGACGCAAATGGACCAATATTGTTTTGACGCTAACATCGAAAGCTGCTGCTAATTCAGCCGTAGATTGTGTATCATCAGCTTCCACAATCGCCTTTAATTCGTAATTGTCGACCAAAGTCTTCGGACGACCGCGAGGTTCATTTTTCAGGTCGAAATTTCCAGAACGGAAGCGAGCAAACCAATAACAGGTGGTGCGTTGGTTTGTAGTGTTAACTCCGTAAACGTCGTTGATGTTGCATGCCGCTTGTGCCGCGTTGCTGCCACGACGGTACTCATATTCCATAATTACTCGAATTTTTAACGTATCCATGATGCCAAAAAGATTGAAATGCGATGAAAATGTAACACTAATCAATAAACAAATGACTACTTTTGGAAAAAAAATTCCATGTTTTTAAAATAAAATTAATTTGAAATTAGAATTCTTAGCCAAACAAAAATTATTTTGATTTGAAATGGCCAGTACTGCAGAACGGCAATTTCATAGGTAAAGACCTAAATATACCTACAGTTTGAATGTCTAAGTAGCGTTACCAGTCGGGAGCGTTACGAGTCGAGCCCGACCCGAATGATCACGATCAGCCGTGGATCCCGGCTGTCGTTCGTGGAGTTTTGACAGTCGTTACGGGTCGTCAGAAGCCCGAAAGTCTGACAACCAGTCTTACCATAGGGTATTACCCAGTAACTAGGCTGTGGATGTCAGATACGTAGTCGCTCCATGTCAAATACTGGTATTCAGCTGCATCCCGGTTAGACAAAGCCGACCCCAACATACCTAATACATAGTTGGGAAAAGGCTTGGCAGATGATGAAATTTGATTGAGCTTTCGTAGAGCTAGCTAAAATATTTTTTATATTATTTTCGTGACATATTGCGAGATAAATTGCTAGTAGTTGCTCCAGGCTTTGTTTGCTTCCAAGAATAATAAATGTGAGTCGACTGCAGTTAAGTAGAGCGGATAGGTCATAGACAGTTCTATGAAGTCTTTCAATGCTATATGATTTGCACGAATAAGTGTTTTTATTTATTTATTTATTATTTATTAAAACTTTATGCACAAGTAAAAAAATACTGTACAAAGGCGGAATTAATGCCTGAGGCATTTTCTACCAGTCAACCTTAGGGTGATGCAGAGACAAAACATGGTAGGTGCAACATAAGGGATAGATAACTCGAAAAAGAATAAATACTAATAAATACATACATAAATACATACATATAAACAAAGTAAAGTTTGTCAGGAGAAATAACGAAAGGTAGAGGAGAAAAAGAATCCAGCAAATCAGCGCTGCGATGATTTTGCCAACTTTTCACGAATATGTTCACGTGCCTTCACTTGTTTTTAAAGCTAAGAGCTAAGTTTTTTTTTTGATGATGAAGCTCTAGTTTTACTGCTTGTCAGTTAAGTTTTGAGGCTTTCTAGTTCACTTCGTAAAATAAGTATCATATGAAAATGTTAGCAAATGGATCAGTGTGGCCTTAGTGCGACTCGATCGCATTTATGTTAACGTTAACTTACTTCAATTTATATGGAATAATTGTGTTTCCCATTATAGTCACCAGACGGCGCTTATTCAAGTTGAAGTTGAGCTCCAAGGGACCGTAGATCTACTGTCATATTAAATGACAGTAGATCTACGGTCCCTTGGAGCTCTAAAAAAATCAAGCTTCTAAATCAACGCAATAAAAATACGGCCATTTAAAATGCGATATATTTTGATACTCGCAAGTACCTACTTAAATCAAAACTGGTACTGCCCGTTGACCTAGAATCCTAAAATTTGGTAAGAAGCAAGGTCTCACAACACAAGTAAAGGAAAAAGTGCGAAAATTGTTAATTTGTAGGTTTATCGCATACAATTTTTATTTTTAGTTTTTCAACTACAATGTTTAAATGATTTGTTTTTGTTTATAAATTACTTTCAACTACGGAACCCTTCATTGTGCGTGGTTCAACAACCACTTGACCGGTTTTTTTTACTAGTTATATGGAAGTTTAATTAGATAGAGACGCTATGTTTATTCTTCAATATGATTTCGAGCCACACTAACACAAGCATATGAAACTAGTTTTCACTTGCTATGTAGGTGATGCATGAAAAATTCTATAATCTACAAACTGTTCTATGTGTATATAAAACCACAATTTCTATCGACATATCCCAAACACTAAAAATGAAAATGCTCTCAGCACATTCATTTTTATTTTACACTGACATGACATGTTATTTTCAGCCTATACCTTCATAATAATTCCTCTAAAATTTTATAAACAATTTTCAGTATGCCCACGACATTACATACATAAAATAGACACGGACTATACATGTAAGCTCGAATAAAAGTATATAATAAAAGAAACAAGACGGGAAAAAGAGATTTTAGAACGCTAGAAATAAAGTTAAATTTCGTTTGAAGGCCGAAATAGACACCCTCATCTATTACTAGCAATAGGGTGACTCTATTCGCGGGAAAAGGGGGTACTCGGGGGTACTATTTTATAAATAGTTAATGTACGCAATATTTAATTTATTCGTAAATATATTTCGTGATTGGTTTGAACGTTTATATAAAATTATAAAAGTGGGGTGAGTGAAAATAAATTATTTACCAATGTAACTATTTTGTAGTTTTCCGAACCAAATAGAAACACTGTTTTAATTATTCACCTTAATGACTTTGTAATTACGTGCTTATGATAATAGCTGTTTGTAAGCCGTGGTTAATACGTCTGTTTGTTGATATTTTATTCAATTCAATACCTAATCTATCTATGCTCAATACGTTTTTTATTTTATGTGTTAAGTAAGCAAACAAAGAAGCTCGTGCCTAATTTATAACAGCCGCACGGGTCGTTCCATCAGGTTAAGCTAAGCTTGCTGGGGTTGGTCCTTGGATGCGTGACCACCTTTACATACCGAGACTCCTCCGTGCCTCGGAAAGCACGTTAAGCTATTGGTCCCGGCTGTCATTCGTGGATCTTTGACAGTCGTTACGGGTCGTCAGAAGCCCGAAAGTCTGACAACCAGTCCAGTACCAAGGGGTATCGTATTGCCCAGTTACTGGGTTGTGGAGGTCAGATAGGCAGTCGCTCCATGTAAAATACTGGTATTCAGCTGCATCCGGTTCGACTGGAAGCCGACCCCAATATAGTTGGGAAAAGGCTAGGCAGATTGAGGATTGTTAGGTAAGCAAACAGGTCGACAAGAGCTCTTATTGTAAGTGTTTGGACAGGTCCATTCAAATTTGTATGGCTCTTTCCTCAAAAGACCATTTCAGACATGGATCTACATGGTCCTCACATGATCTGACCAAGATTATGTCTGAACTTTAAAAGAGACTTTGACTCCTGAGTTTGTTTTGCCATTTCTTTTCAGGTTATTCAGTTATGAAAAGTCGACTTCATCTAGCTTATTTTTTTTTTTTTTTTTGTCAATAGTAATTAAGTAAGTTAGTAAGTCTTTATTTGCTTTAAACATAGTTGTTACAGTGATTTTGATGTAATTTCCTCATGTTTAGCTATACAGTCAATTGTTTGAATTGCATGCAAAATAATTAGTAAGTAAAAGTTCCATAATTAGAGAATTTCGCAGACTAAATGGTAATATGACGTGTAAAAGTGATTCCGATATCCTATTTACAGAATAAACAATTTCATTTCATTTTATTTGAAAAAGAAAGGGGCTTTAGAAATGAGGAACACTAAACGGAAACATCTCACATACCTGTAGTTTCCTCAGCACGGGGAGTTGTGGATACTTGTTGCCATTGAACTCAGCTGGTTTATGAAGAGGCGTGGACTTGCCTGCCATCAAGTGCTGTGGTCACAGGTCGAATGACTGTGAGGGGCAAATTCGTTGCCCATCCATTTGATAAGGAGTACCTACCGAAACCAGGTATTGCTAATACCTCTCTAGGGACCGCAGCAGCTGTTGTAAAACCTTTTTTTAAAGAGTTTCTATATGGAGTTTCTTACGCATTCTTCTCCATACGAAACTACCTTTTAGAAAGAGTAACTATAGTGAGCGCGCAAGTGATAGTCACCGCAAGCGATGAGGCGAGGAGGGCGCGATTGACAAGATTGGCAGACCGAGTTAGCTTGGCCCTTGTCTACCTCCCCAGTCTTACCGCTCATATACCTCAGGTGGTGACTATCACTTGCGCGCACACTATGGATTCAATTCTTATTTGACATTGAAAAGTACCTTTTAATCGTATATTATTGAAAAAAATGCTTTGATTTTGAGAACGAGCGAGTAGTAGTGAGTACCTAGTCGTGGGCTGCCGTACACTTCAAGAATGTTGTTCTTGACGTGCCATATATGTAGAAGGGGGTACTACTTCGGTTTACTGAAGGTCCTGCGAAGTTCTTTGTCAGCTGAGCACGGCCACCACATATTTTTAGCCGGTTGGAAGCCGACTCCACCTGCCTAGCCTTTTCCCAATTATGTTGGAGTCGGTGTCCAGTCTAACCGGATGCAGCTGAATACTAGTATTTTACATGGAACGACTGCCTATCTGACCTCCACAGCCGAGTTACTGAGTAGGTAATACAATACCCTTTGGTAAGACTGGTTGTCAGACTTACGGGTTTCTGAAGACCCGTAACGACTGTCATAGAACCACGAATGACAGCCGGGACCAAGGGCTTAACCTGCTTTCCGAGGCACGGAGGTGTCTTGGTATGTAAAGATGGTCATCCATCCACGGACCAACCGCGGCAAGCGTAGCTTAACCTGATCGATTGACCCGTACGACTGTTATTACTTAGCCACAAGCCTCTAAGTAGGAAGCCGACTTACCCTTATCAATGACACAGAAGGATTATTCCCAAATCGTAAAAATATTTTAGATGGTTTTTATTTAGGTACTTATTCCACTGGTCTTTCAAGGTATGTAACCTTGAAAGACCAGTGGAATAAGATGTAAATAGTCGCGAGTATCTGCATAATAGAATTTATAATAAAAAGCAGGGGTAAATTGACGCAGTGGCAGGAGGGTTGACTTGCTGCGCTGAAAGTTACTGGTTCGATTCCCGCATATGGGTTTTTATTTTTGTGAGTGTAATTTGTCGCTGCCTTTTTTATACAGATTTGTATACAGATGTATCAGAACTTCTTAAAATGTTACGTTTCTTTTTTTCTTTTTAAAACTGATAAATAATTTTTGATAATAGGTAGGTGGGATGAAATACCTAGCACAAAACATATATAGATAATAAACATTAATAATATCATAACTACAGCTTATTTATCATCATTAAGTTTGATTCTGTTATCTGACATTAATACGGCAAAATTTTTAGTACGTATGATACGTCGAATTAGAAGTGGCGCGAATTTCACGAGACAGAAAATATGCTCACCCTACTCAACGCTACTTACAGTGTTTGACACCCGTTCCCTACTTTGGTTGAAACTCGGCTACTCACCAATAGATGGCGCTGTTTACAAAGTCACTATTTTAGAAAAACTGCCTATGAATTCAATAGCATCAGAATATGAAAAAATATATTAAAAATACATAAAAGTAACATAAAAATAATGATTTATGCAAACTTAGAACTAATACACCTTTCTAAACAATGTACTTTTAGTATTCCTAAATCTGTACAGATGGCGCTTGAATCTACTCGCTACGGCGCGGCGTAGCATTTTCGTAGACCATTGTCTTTTAAAGTTTTGTACCAACTTTTGCTCACTATACTATGTTGGTAATTAACTAATTCATAAATTTTAAATTACTACTATATAAACAATAAAAATATGTTATTCTAGTCATTTTAAATAGGATTCAAACCAGTAACTCTTATTGCTTTTAAAACTACGCTTAAAATTACACATTATATCAATTACTAAATAATTGAATTATTTAAGTATCGTGATTCTAGTAATGGAATCGCAATCGGTCATCAAAAACATTAGCATATTCACGACAATTAGTCTCTTTTCATTTGAGGTATCTACTATTTCATTATAAAAGGAAATTAGTACCTACGTTCAAAATTAATATAAGTACCTTGTTTACGTTATTTTCTACAGCATTATTCAAAAGTTAAATTTCCATTCAACCTGTCTGTTACTGTTTCACTGCAAAGTAAAGACTTCTTCTCATTCAGAGAAGGTATTTTCACTGATCACCACAATTGCTCAAGGCGGATTGGCGTTTTCAAACTTTTTATTAAAACAATATCGAGAACGGGTCTTATCGCGATTTCCTTTTTACAAGGTAAACAGGGGGGCAATTCTCGTATTTTTAACAACGTTCGCAATATCATATCAGTCTCAATCTGTCAAAAACTGTATAGCGTTTACCTTCATTTTTGACGTTTGATTGACGCTGGCATGAGATTGTGAACGTTTTTAGGTACGAGAATTGGCCATCAGGTACAGTAGTACTCAACTAATATGGCTTATCGATGTACCTGCGCAGAAGATGAATTTTCAAAGCGCGGGAAATGCTATTGACCAATCGGCACGCTCCACGCTTTTTCTTGTACCGCTATTGGTCGGTAGCTGCCGCCATGTTAGCGCGCGCCGCTTGACAGCCGCCATACTTGCGAGTGAGACGGAACTAACAGCTGCAGTGTATTATGAACCTTATAGTAGTGATCTAAGGTTGATTTTAAGTTTTAAGTATTCTCGTTAATCTTCGGGGCCATACTTTCTTTTCTGTGCGAACGAAGATTCACGACGTGCCTTATTACTTGGTTACTACTGTACTTAATAAGCGGTAATGGGTTTTAAAGATTTTTTCATGTTTCCACAACGAATTTCAACACGATGGACGATGGTTTTGGATGGGTAGAATGTAATTTTGTCTAGGCCATCAGTTTTATTTGCGACTAGCTGTTACCCGCGACTTCGTCTGCGATCCAGGATGAAAAGTAGCCTATGTCCTTTTCCATGTCATGGTCTACCCATATGTCAAAATTCATGCAAATGCTTTCAGCCGTTTTAGCGTGAAAGCGTAACAAACAAGCAAACTCACTTTCGCATTTCTATTATTAGTTAGGTTGTTTCGAAGGTTGCTATATTTTTAATAACTAATCTATTCCTGACCTTGTGGCAAAAAAATAATTAAAGAGTATGCTTAGATGGTTTGGTCTGATTTGGTCATGTTGAAAGAATGAATGAAAGGCGTCTAACAAAAGGTATTGATGAAAGTGCTGGGGACGCCCTAGAAGACATTAAAGTCACCTTATTGGTAATATATACTCTAGTACTTTAATATTGTAAAAATAAGGTAAAATAACTTAAAAATAACCTTAAACTAAAACTAATAAAAAACTAAAATATGGCGTCGAAAAGTTCCTCCGCATCGCTGTCGACTGGTAAAGTGCCCAAGAGACTGGCGGCATTGCCACGTTGTATGGCAATGCTAATCCTCTGGCCAAGGTAAAAGCCAGCCCTTGGGTCACGGGAAGTGTCTACAAGCCGTTTGGAGATTTCCTTATTGGTGATGTTCTTCAGAAAGGTCAGGTGCGTTGTACTCGCAACCAGCGTGCGTTTATGACCAGGGTGTCTATCTACTCCCTAAGCACGAAGCCCGTAGTTTCAGCCTTCGTTACGGGCGTTTCCTACCCTGTATCACCTACGGTTGGATGATTGGCTCGGGTTCCGAACGAAGTATGAATGACAACAAGATTTGACAGTTGTCCCTACTCCCGATGTGTTATTGCCCGTCCGTAAAATTTAACTTTTACACTTGTTTTGATGGATTGTTAGTCAGACGGACGGACTGACAGACATACGGACAGACGGACGGACTTAGGGGGTAGAGCCCCAGATGTATGAACGTAAACGAGGCAAAAGGAGTATGTAAGGATCGTAGCGTTCTGTAGTTTCGGCCACCCCCGTGGGAAGAATATGTAATCTATTATGTCATGGAAGTTGTTGATCCTCGGTTCCAGAAATATCGAACAATTATATCATACATGTTTTGACGTTGTTTCAGAGTTCAGACATGTATTGTTAACAATTGGAACGAAGTTCCTTAACGCGCGTTGTGAAAGGGGGCTAGACGGAAAAAATTCTTACGAAAAGTTGTCACGACACTTTTTGCTATAGTAAGCTATTGTAAGCTGTGCGGCGTCGCATGTTTCTCTGTCTGTCTGTCTGTCTCTCTCTCTCTTATAGAAAGCAAGCCAGATATTTTCATATATATATATAAAATATCTGGCTTGCTCTCTATATATATATAAATATCATTTCACATTCTTAATATATTTGAAGTTCGTTCCATCCGGGTGTCCCTTGACACCTCTCAAGTTTTTTTTTTGTTCGCCTTTTTGTAATTTTTTGTTTTAAATATTGTATACAACTTGTTTTAGGTATAAACAGTAGACTCAACACGTAGAATACATGTTTTATACCTTGGTATTAACGCGGGGTTAGACATACGTCTACTTACTTTGGTTCAGTGTACAGTACTAGTTACTGTTCTGTTTACGTTTTGAAGGTATTAAAATAGTAATTCCATCTGTTGAGACCTAAGGGTCCCCGCAACGATCAATGCAATTGTCAATTTTTACGTGACTGACACACTGCGCAAATTGATCGTCTACCAAGTGCAATTGAAGGCACTGACAACATTAGGTACTACAATAGAAATTGAAGGCAATTGATCAATTGTGATTGATCGTTTCGGGGACCCCTTAAGCCACAGGATCGATGTGGCTAACAAGTAATGAAAAACTAATGTAAGCGATACCTACTTACTTTTGACTTCATGATTTCTTTTTATCTTGTTGACAAAGACAATAACTTTTACGAAATTTTCTTGATTTAATAAAGAATCGATTTTTCTGTTGATTTTGTACCTATGCTATTTGATTTCTGTCGTGATAATAATAAACTTTATTCATCAAAAAGTAACAATACAATGTGACATTTTCGGTGAGCCACAAAAAGCGTCGCTTATAACTTGTGATGAAGAACTTCGAAGATGGAGATGGATGACAGAAAATGATTTGCAATTATTTTTGAAGAGGTCTGCCGATGTATTGGTATCATCTGCCCTAGCCTTTTCCCAACTATTTTCGGGTCAGTATAGCCACTAAGAAAAAAAAGTTGAAGACGTATCGTCTTCAACTTTTTACAAAATAAAAAAGGTTAATTATTCCCCCGAACTGTTTCACACATTTTGATTAGTTGTGCTTGTGTTTCTGCAGACATCGTTTTTTTTCAATATTTTTAGTTTTGTCCTCCTTCAAATTTTTAACCTTTCTGTTTCACATTGTTAAAAGTATTTCTCTTGTTGACATAGCTTCACCATCCACGTTAATGTCCATCATAAACACCAAAAAAACATTAATTCATTCATTCATTCCATTTAATACACTTATTGACATCAACTTGTAAAACTTGGCGATGGCGATAGAATTAAATAGATAAATGAAAAATAAAACTATTTCTGTAAGTAATTCTTTGATGAAAGGCATTCTTTATCCCTCAATATAGGTAGATCTGATACGACTCCAAGACAAGAATTTTATTGGCACCTATTTAATCGAAACTCAAATAATTCTCATTTTGCTTTGCTAAAAATATGAATGAAATCTAATAGGTATAATGTTCACAGTTCTAACCTTACCTAACCCGTTTGGTGAGGGTCTCCTAGCTTAGCTACTGCGACTAACTGTGAGAAAAGACGAGATAATTAAAAAGATGCTCATTTATTTCAAAAAGCATGCTTCATCAGAAGCTCAACATTTTTTTATAGGATCAATTAAACATTTCCTGTTTTTTTTACCTCGTATTTGGTCCACAGACATTTATTTTTCCTACATCGCCTTTAATAAGGATCCAACGTAGTAGGTAATTTAAAACATAAATTTTCTCGTTCTCCCGCCAATTTCCCATCCAAGAGATCGAACTGCATTTGACAAGAAAGCTACAAAAAAAATCCTATTTACAAAAAAGTCTCCAAGGACCAAAAATCAACATTTGGCACCTACCTGAGAAATGAACAAAATATTATCACAAAAAAAGATTGTGAAAATGTTATTAATCCGTACCGCATTCCGAGCGCAACCGCGCCAGTCTTTAAAAAAGAAAGCTCGTCGCGTTGCCATGGCGACGCTTGGCGCCAATACAATAACATTTAATTCATTAAGAATATATCGAGGCTCGAGCCGACAGTATACATTTACTATAGCTTTATTTAATTATTAACTACCGTTGCACACAACTGTTGCAAGTTTATGCCCCACCTTATTGAATTACTGGGAAGAATAGGTAGGTTCCTATTATAATTAACAGTGGTACTAGTTCAATAGGTGAATTAATAATAGACAGATTCGAAAAATATTTATGTGGTCTGTATAAAGTGAAGCTAAGCGTCCAAGGCCAAAATCTATCAAAAGGTAAATCTATCCTTTGTTTCAAAAAAATTACGCATACTTTTCATATTCATCTGAATAGTCAATTAACTGTCAGTAGGTTGGCGCGCGGAATTATGAAAGACCACGATTAATCAGCGTCAACGTACATACGCTTTGTTCCACAGCTCTATTTACTATGTACATAGCGGTGACATCTCATTATATACCGCGACTATGTACCTACCCGCCGATCACCTATCTAGGAAGTTTGCACGCAAAAATCTAGCGCTAGGTGCTTGCCCCCCGCACACACGCACAGTCGCTAACACATCGCAGCGCCGAGTGAGACTGCGTGCTAGAAAAAGACAGCCATAAAAAACTCCCCGTGGTGTGAGGTGCTGCCCCCAAAAAAAGCACCAAAAACGCAATCTGCGCAACTTCCCGGCGCAGAATCGTTAACGACTCCGGCTCTCTTTATCGTACACGCCGTGCCTCCTATATTTCTATTTTTTCTCCGTCAAATATTAGACGTAAGACGATTTCAATCCAACACAAAAACTAACCCTATTCCGTAGCAGCACAGTTCAAATTCGCGGCGAGTAAACGTGGCGTATATTTAGCACGCCAGCCGCTAGACGCACACACCCGCACCGGAACAGAAATAACGATCGCATTTTTGACCGAAAAGGACGGACAGATGGCTGAAAAGAGAAGAAAAAAATGACGACCATTTTGCTTTGCGCACCTACGAGTCGGCCGAGGTGAGCTTTATGTATGCTCTTTTTTTCGAGAAAAAAACCCAACCAAAACAAATGCACGTGGTCGGGTGTTATGACCGAACTCGTGAAAAATTCTGCCGTCCGCTAAGAGATGCCGTTACGGGCGCGAATTTTTTCCGCTCGCCATTTAGTTATGAAAAAAATTACTCGGTGGCGCTTTAGTCGACCGGTTTCACACGAAGAGCGTTCAGCAGCGACGGGTTACTTTTGAGTTTTGGTAACTGATGGCTGTCGCAGGGTTACGTATTGTTTTATTGAAATGGAAGTATTGACTTGTGAACCGGATTAGGTTTCGGCCATAGAAATGAAAAAGAAAAAGATTGTTCAAAAAATGTTATGAATTTAAGCCGTGTCGATCAACTTTTCTTTCAGTTCATCTTGGTTTTAATATAATATTCTGCTTTTTTGAAACTCTTATGATTTCAAATTGACCTTTACAGTTCATTATTAAATGTTTTTCCCTATGAAATAATATATGTAGATAAGTTCAACTTAGGTATTAAATTATACTTTCGGTAGATAATTATTCTAACTGTGAAGGATTATATAATTTTAATGACTTTCAAACGTTTTTAATTAGATTCTAGTTCTATAGAATATTAGTATTTTCCAAGAGGTAACATTGGTTACAGTTGTGATTAAATATAGTTTTGAAGTATTTTTAAATATCATGCAGATGCTTTTGTCAAATGTTAATGAAAACGTGACGGCAGACATTGATTCGCTGAGATGAGATGAGATTGCGATTTGAATTTTATCGAGGACGAGCCTACATATGTGTATAATATATTGTGTAGGAGCAGTGGTGGCCCCGACTTAAGAGTTTTAAGCCGTGGGTTTGAAACCTGACAGGCATGGCACTTTACTTGGTGAAATAATTTCATCACCACTGCTCTCAAAACGGTGAAGGTTCAAAAATTTGAAGACATGCGACATCTACTTACCGCACTGGGCACGCGTGGTAGATTGCAGCCCACTCCTTCTCGAAGTGAGGAGGCCTGTGTCCCAGCAGTGGGAACATTTAGACTTAGTATTAGTAGTGTTAAGTAGTGATAGTGCTGAAACTTGGAAGAGATCTATGTCCAGCACTGTTACAGGCTAAGTTGACTTGATATTGGTACAGTTTAATACACCCTAGCAGTATTTAAGCTGAGACAGAGAACAGTAAGTCGAGGAAGAATAAAATTTCATCAGAACTTCGATAATATATAACAAAATCGCCCCATATTATTATTATTATCTGTCTTGTTTGTCGTCATTTATTGTATAAAAAGACTTTCCCTTATATTAGGTACTTTTTTTCATGTGTTTCCAAGAGATGGAAACTCTGGAGATCCGGTGGAGGTACGAGACGACTAATTAAAGCGCTCAGCAGATGATGGGCAATTTGTCCGCGACTATAGAACGTATTGGTAATCCATGTCCATCGTCAGCTCAGCGCTTTTGGTTTTAAGTCAATCCATCTACCGGTTGACTTACATTCTAAGCGGATGCAGCTGAATACCAGTTTCTTACATGGCGCGACTGCCTATCTGACCTCCACAACCCAGTTACTGGGTAATACGATACCCCTTGGTAAGACTGGTTGTCAAACTTTCAGGCTTCGACGACCCGTAACGACTGTCAAATATTCACGAATGACAGCCGTGCTATCCGAGGCACGGAGGGGTATTGTTATGCAAAGATGGTCACCCATCCATGGACCAACCGCGGCAAGCGTAGCTTGACTTAACCGATCGACCCGTGCGGCTGTTATTACTAACGTGTAACGTTAATAAACACTTCATAATCGTTGTTCCTTGTCAGTCTAAGTATATAGGGACACTTTGTAGACTTTTTAGTGAATACTAATTACTTAGGGAAATCACTAATTCGTCTGCCAGTGATTATATAGATTTATAGAGTAGGTACGACAACGTTCAAAAGTTCCATCATTTATTTTCGGAAAAACCGATACTTACCGAATTAAATGTGACTGGCCCAATATAGGGGAGCGACGGTATTAGTGCGTCAATCTATAATAATTTATGCTCGGACTTTTAATTAGATATAGTAAAATTACACTACTTATCTGGCATTTCCATAAAAATGACCATTTGACAGCGAAATGACAGTAAAAATGACATTAGAGGTGTCATTTTACTGCAGCTACCTAATTAAAAATCCAACCATAGGTGGGAATATACTTAAATCAATTTATATTCGTCGATAGACACATTATAATAGCTATATTTCGATGTTTCCGAAGATTTTAGAAGAACCATTGAACGTTGTCGTACTGTTTTCCACGATTTGAGTTTAAACTTATTTAGAGAAACTTCAAAGCAAAGCCCTTAATTGCAATTTATAGAAGCTTACAGCAGTTCAGGATAATAAAACAACTTTTTTTCTAAGTAAACTTTTATTTAAGCCTTACTTAATGCATAAAACCTTACACCTCGAACAAAAATGCGGATCTAAGCAGAGAAGACAATGCTTGATAACTTAGAACCTGTGATTCTACTTTGACACATAAAGGCTCCTTCAAACGCCATTATATCGCGTGTCGTGCCTGTTTGTAGGAGCCTTAAACCAGATTATATTTCTCTCATTCTATTCAAAGATAATAAGTAGATAAGGCAAAAAAATTGTATTGACATAATTTATGTCGTCGCTAATCTAACTAAGTGACGTAACTGATTCGAAGAAAATTTTACTATTTTTCTTTTTTTTTTTTGTAAACTGTAGATATATCGGTCTCGATTTTTGCATTATCACGGAGACCGTAAGGCATAAATACAGATACGCCGATTAGATAGATCGATTCAACTTGGAAAATGTATCAAATTACTATAGTTAGGTCGGCTATCGGCTTAGTCCAAAATGTCAGATACGTCAGTTAGTTAAATTAGCGACGATGTGTGTTAAACGTTTTTTTTTTGTATTTGTGCAAGTTTTTCAAGGAACTCTAAATGTATTATATTTTCCTAAACTGATAATCCTCTGCTTTCGCGCATTAATTGCAATGAATTCATTAACTTAATTGTCAGTAGGTAATGTTTCGTAATTAAACGTAGGTAGGTACAACATAAAATACAACCCTGAATTTAAAAAAAAATACCTAAAAAAAAAACGCGCCTTTAATCACTTGTTAACACTTGTTAACATCGTGTGATCTGGGAAGTTAATTCCCCCGCTAAACATCACTGTCTTGTCATTAAAATATTAGAACAAAATTATTTTGGATAATTCACATGCTATTAATTCTATGATTGCTAAGTACCGGCCTGATTGGATGTTCCCTTGAAACCCACGTCTATTTACCTAAATATATCCAAGAAGCGTAACCTAATATTCTTCCAATAAATCGTTAACACCTGCCCTTAGCTCCGAAGCGTAAGCAGAAGCGTAGCGAAGCGCTGCTGATGGCGAAGCGAAGAAGGAATGCTTACAGGTCTCCGATGCTGCTTCGTTCGAGGCTTCGCTCCGTTATTCAGGGCTTTTTGGAGAAGCTGGGCCTGAAATGTTACAATTATAACTTTTAATATTTTTAGACTTTAATTGCAGCGAACATAGTTATACAAGGTGTAACTATTAACGCACAACCTCTTAAGGGGTCATTGTACTCATCACTAAGAACAACTTTTACTATCCTATACCCTATATCCTATCTTTTACTATCCTTTTACTATCCTTTTTTTAACCTGAAATCGCGATAGAAAAAATCTACTGTTCCCTATTTAGGTAAGTATGTTCGCTTATCTCGTCAAAATGTAGCTGATTGTTTTTTTGCTATTTAACCAAAACAACATGCTGTCCTGATACAGCACAAGCCCTAAACATTCCAAGACCCAAACACTCCAGTTATCTATACCGATAAACCAAGCTGTCACCATGAACAGAAAAGAAATAATAGTTTT
Organism: Cosmia trapezina; assembly: GCA_905163495.3. Lineage (NCBI taxonomy): Eukaryota > Metazoa > Arthropoda > Insecta > Lepidoptera > Noctuidae > Cosmia > Cosmia trapezina. The sequence continues at coordinate 8,263,365 of LR991035.1, forward strand.
ATTATGGTTTCCGAACAGACCTTGTTCCCCTCGTTTTGGTTGTGTACGGATATGGCGCAGACACCGATACTACCTGAAAATAAACAAATGAAAAGCGGGTTTAGTTTGAACGGGACCAGGTTCGAGTAAACTAATAAAAAAATATAACTGGTTATAAACACGATGTCTTTATATAGCTCTCAAGTTTATAGTTTCAAGTAGAAATGTGTTTTTGGAGATTTCAGGATTGGAAGTCATGAAAATGGGTTGGGGTTGGTTGAGCAGATTTATCAATAATTAAATAATAACAAAAACCGTGCCTCGGAAAGCACGTTAAGCAGTTGGTCCCAGCTGTCATTCGTGAATCTTTGACAGTCGTTACGAGTCGTCAGAAGCCCGAAAGTCTGACAGCCAGTCTTACCAAGAGGTATCGTATTACCCAGTAACTGGGTTGTGGAGGTCAGATAGGCAGTCGTTTCTAAAATACTAGTATTCAGTTGCATCCGATTAGACTGGAAGCCCCAACATAGTTGGGAAAAGGCTAGGCAGATGATGTGGTTATAGCGGCAATACAGAAACACAATATTATGTGAAAATTTCTAACTTCTAGCTATTTCAGTAACTGTAATAGATATACAGTTGAACCACGGGCTGTTTCTGGGCTGTATCTCATATGAACTGTTCATGTGATACAGCCCGCTGACAGACGGACGGACGGACAACGGAGGATTAATAGGATTTCGTTTGGCAATCTTCGGGTACAGAACCCTAAAAACTAACAGTGGGTACTTAATTAGTGGAGTAGTAGGAACTCAAAACAAAATATCTTAGTACCATAAAAACACGACATTTGTGTATGGAGCTATTAGTCACGGTTTAAACAAGTGTCTCTAAGTTTTTCTGGTAAGAAAGAAAAAAAAAATAAGCATTATGAATGTCATATAAGTTTTTAAACTGTCATGGTCACTAACATTATACCAATATCGGGAACTCGAACATAACAGTAAACATGGTAAATATCCCGTTTGTGTTAATAATTATGAATGTCTCTGTTATAAAAACTTACATCATTTTCTAGATTCATCAAGATGGCAGCCACGTAGCGTCGCATCTTTCATCTCTCGCCACCGTTGGTTAACTTCCGTTTGTTTTAACTGAAAAAGATGAGGCACATTTTATCGAAAGTAGAATTTCAAAGCAGATATGTTAAAAGAATACATTGACATTTTCTCTATTTTTTCAATAGATCTGTCTCTCTTTCTCTCTTTTGATCTCACAAAGATTACTGAAAAAATTGAGAATTCGTAGAAATAAAACTACGTGTCTTCGTGAATTATAAAACAATATACACTCCTTTGCAAAAAAAACGGGCGGTTTGGATTTTTCTACATTATTTGTAATCATTTAGTTCTAAAGAGGTTTTAATAGCCAAACTATATTACTGGCACTTAATACAGAGTCTTGGTATAAAAAAAAGTTAATTTCAAATTCGAAACTGTTGTTTTTAAAATAATAATCCCTTTTTCAGTTTATGACTTTTTACTTGCTATTCGCGGGTTTGCGGTTAAAAGGTTATCAGGCAACTAAAACTAACTTCTCGTTATTTTTATTAGAATAATTTATGTTTGTCGCATAATCCTGCCTTATTGTGACTTAAAACAGATATCTTTGTATCGATTGTAATGGCAGAAAAAGCAATAAAAGCTAGTAAAATTATAGCGCTGCGGGAAGTGGGGTGTAGTCAATGTTACGGCTCATAGCGGTTAAACGTGGGTCGTTCCACCGTCCAAAGAACCTGGACTCGATACCAAGAGACAGGTTCCGTTCAAAGAAGTCAAGGTTCTGGGAGAAAACGTTGCACACAACCACGAGACGACCGCTTTTTAGTGACTCAGGCGCTGAGGAACCGCAAATGCAGTTACATAGACCTCAAAAGAAACCTTGAAGAGGTACGAGGAGCACAAGCTAGCCTATGGACAGTGAGGAGGAGGCTTTTAGCGGTTGATATACGCAGTCGACGACCAGCGCGGGCCCCCAAGTTACTCCGTGAGCACCGAATTGCTCGACTGAGGTTCACTAGAAATTGTCTATCTTGGACACTATGTAACTGGAGTAGCGTACTCTTCTCCGATGAGGCTCGAATTTGTCTCAATAGTGAGGACGGACGTCGGCGAGTGTTACGAAGACCAGGGGAACGCTATGCCGACGTGAGTTTTGAAGAAATCACCCCTTATGGTGGAAGGTCCGTTATATTTTGGGCGGGCGTAACTTCCAGCTATCGTACCGAGATAGTGTTCATTGAAAATGGCTCACTAAATGCGCAAAGATACATAACAGGAATAATTTGTCAACATGCACAGCCCGCACTGACTGTAATTGGTGAAGATGCCATTTACATGGACGATAATGCTCGGTACCACCGTTCTGGCGACGTAGATGCTTATATGCAAGAGGTCGGTATTCGTCGCCTGGATTGCCTAGCGCGGAGCCCCGACCGTAACCCCATTGAGCACGTCTGGGACCTCCTAAAAAGGCGAGTACGATCTGTCCAACCCCTTCCACAAAACATCAGGGAGCTTAAACGTGTGATTTCGGCGGAGTGGGAACACATTCCACAGGACACCATCAAAAGCCCGGTGGAAAGCATGCCAAGACGATTACACGCCTTAATCGCTGCAAGAGGAGGTCATACTCGTTATTAATTTTTATTTTTTAATGTCTTTTTTTTATTAAAATACCATGAAAATACTCGTAGTCATAATTTAATTATACCCTAAAAATTTTCATTTTAACACGACTCTCTGTTTACATTGACTAAAACACCGATTCCAGGATCTAAGGGTTAAAAACTATATTCTCAATGATAATATGAAATTTCTAGTCATTTATGCTAATGACATACTAAAAATATAAATATTATCCAAAGAAAAGCCAATGACTGTAAGGTGCCCGTTTTTTTTGCAAAGGAGTTTAGTTATAATAATGAATTGCGTCAACTGTTGATCAAACTCAATCTGCCTACCGTTTTCCCAACTATGTTGGGGTCGGCTTCCAGTCTAACCGGATGCAGCTGAATAGCAGTATTTTACATGGAGCGACTGCCTATCTGACCTCCACAACCCAGTAACGGTTGTCAGACTTTCGGGCTTCTCAAAACCCGTAACGACTGTCAAAGATCCACGAATGACAGCCGGGACCAACGGTTTAACGTGCTTTCCGAGGCACGGAGGGGTCTTGGTATGTAAATATAGTCACGCATCTACGGACCAACCCCGGCAAGCGTAGCTTAACCTGATGGATCGATCCGTGCGGCTGTTATTATTACTTAGCCACGAGCTCCTTTTTCATCAACTTCATCAACAACAATTGCATCAATTGTTGATCCCGTTATTTAAACAGTTTACAAAGAGGTGTAAGCCAATCTACATCTTTATATAATCTTCAATGTTCCTTATTAAAACAGTTATTTGTCGTAAACTATCGGCCGAAACTAATAACCTACTGTCAGTAAAAGACAGATCGCTACTGATAATAGACAATAAACAGTATAATCTACCTGTCCTTAGTTCCTTTCGTTAGTTCGTGTTCTTTTGTTTTAACTGTACTAGATCATTGGTACGTTAAAACCACAGATGGATAGGCTTTTCTATCTCCAGTACCTCCAGATTTTTTATTGGGTTCGGCTGTAAAACAACATCTAGGTACGACTGGAGATACAAATAGACGGCCGGCGCATGTAAGGTAGTCAGCATCCTTAAAGGCGACGATAAGAGACTTGTAATTATTTTATACTGAAGATCACCTTTAAACGAGGAGTGTTAATGATTTAGAAAAAATACATGTTGAATTAGAGCATTTTTTTAATAACTTTATCTACACCCATGCTATAAATCCTCTATAAAAGTTTCTGAAACAGTTAGCTTATTGCCAACATTAAAACAGCCAGTGTCATAGTAACCATGTTAACCATAATAGCATCCAAATGTTGTACTGAATTTCATAATTTATTTATATATTTATTATATAAGGTAACTTCACAGCTGACAGTAAGCAAACACAAATTATTATACCAAACATTACGCCAATTACGAAGTACTCAGATAATTATGGTAAAAAATACAGAGAGTGACATAATTACTAATATATATGTATTATGTGTGTATGTGCGTGTATCTGTGCGGTGTTTGTGCTGTAAATGTGTGTAATGATGTGTGTGTATGTGCGCATGACTAAACTGGCACTACTTGGTAAGCTGAGTAATCGGCGTTTGATGGAGGATTTGGATCATCTCCTTTTTAAGTGCGTTTCGTGTGGTACTAAAGGGGTCCAGAGATGGGAATTTGTCATTATATAATGCAGGAAGACGCGAGAAAGGTGACATCTTTACATAATTAGTGGAGGCCGTTGGTACTGATAGCAAAGTGGTATGTCTGGTACGCCTGAGTGGAACATTAAAATGAATTTTGCTGAGCAGCTGTGGACAGTCAAATTTATTATTTAGTATATCGTACAGTAACATCATATCATTTAATTGCCACCGCTCTTCCAGAGTATTAAATTTGTGGTATCGACAGGACTCTTGGTAATGTGGTATATCGACTTTAGTTTTGTAATTTAGGTGCCTAATAAATTTGCGTTGTATTGCCTCAATTTTATCAATATATTTCTTATAAAAAGGTCGCCATATAGTACTAGCAGATTCCAGTATGCTCCTTACGTAACAGTAATATAAAGTTTTTAAGCATAGAGGGCTACTGAACGGTTGGCTGTTAAGAATTACGAATCCGAGGGACTTGTAGGCTTTACTGGTGATTCGATCTATGTGTGCCTCGAACGTGAATTTTTCATCCAGTATCACACCCAAATCCCTAACCTGTGATGCTCGTGGTATAATATCATTAGATATACGGTAATTGTAACTAATATTGTTGCGTTTTTTTGAATAAAAACTTTTTAACAAAAAAAAAAAACCGACTTCCAAAAATCACTACAAAGTGAAAAATAACTTTGATTTCGGAAGTCGGTGTCTTTCGTTTTTTATTTACTTTCTTTTTTTTTTGCCACCGACTTCCGAAATCAAAGTTATTTTTCACTTTGTAGTGATTTTTGGAAGTCGGTTTTTTTTTTTGTTAAAAAGTTTTTATTTCTCGCTTTTTAGTGGGTCTGTTTATAATTTGTATAAGTTACAATAGTCTAATGTCAATTGCTCATCACATGTTACAAAATATTGCTTTTCCCGATGCTGGGACGTTAATTGTTGAGGAGTTCTGCTGGTAAGAACCAGGAGAACTCCTCAACAACCACTCACGACACGCATTGTTTGACGAGCGGAAATTGCTTAGCAACCATATTAAAGTAATCGAATCGCAACCCGTGAAATATTTATCATTGAGTAGTTCCGGTAGCCATCTGTGGTCTTCATCATCAGTTCCACTTCACCAAGTGGTGCTTTCCGAGAGCAAATGCACAAGCTACTATAAAAAATACCCAAGTCGCTATAGGTGTGCCTATAATATTTGAAGAGTTCCTTCGATTTCTCCAGGATCCCATCATCAGAACTGGATTTTGAAAAAAATGGGACCATTTGGGAAGTATACCCTTTCCAACAAAAAAATAATTTTTCAAATCGGTTGGCAAGCGACGGAGTTATGCGCGAACAAACATAAAAAAAAAAAAAAAAAAAAAAAAAAAAATACAAACATCCGAATTGAGAACCTCCTCCTTTTTTAGAAGTCGGTTAAAAAGTAATAAACCTACGGCTATAAGTACCTACGGCTTTTAGTTTTTCGATCAAAATGCCAAAATCTACCCGGTCAAACGCTTTTTCGAAGTCTGTGTATATTACGTCCACTTGGGCACCATCATTCATACCATTAACAATATAGCTGGTAAACTCGAGAAGGTCGGTATTGACTGAACGTGATTTAACAAAGCCGTGTTGGGACAACGCTTAGATGCAGCATAAATGTGACCGTATACAATTTTCTCAAGCATCTTCCCAAAGTTGTTCAGTAGTGATACGCCTCGGTAATTAGATATATCTAGCTTGGAACCCTTTTTATGGATCGGGACTATTTGAGTTTCGCGCCATTGTCGCGGAAACGTACCCTCATCGAGAGATCGCTGGAAAATGATGCTAAGGGGAGAAGTTAACCCAAATTCACATTTTTTTATAATAATTGCTGCTACCCCATCAGTACCCGCTCCTTTCTTACTGTCTAACATTTGAAAAACAGTTTTTAGTGCTTCGGGAGTGATCACAATAGAATGAGTAACGTCTGACAAAGGGGAGTCATCGTAACACTTAACCCTGTTACTGCTGATAGGACTAAAAACGCTTTGAAAAAAATTATTAAATGCATTACAAATATCCTCGCCGTTTGAGTAAGTTACCCCTCGATAAACCATATTGCAACTCGTTTTCAAAAAAAGAACATTGTAATGCACGCGCGTTTCACTACAGCAGCGCCGTAATTTAAAAAAAATCAGCCAAGTGCGTGTCGGACCACGCACAATGAAGGGTTCCGTAGTTGAAAAGAATTTATCCCAAAATCAAACTTACATTGTCTCCCAAAAATTTTTTTTTATGTCAAAAAATTACGAATTCATAATTTTCGGACTTTTTCCTATACTTGTGCTGGCAGACCTTGCTCCTTGCCAAATTTCATTATTCTAGGTCAACGGGAAGTACCCTATAGGTTTTGATTTACTTGCGACAGTTGCGATTATCAAAATGTGTCGCAAAATGGCCGTATTTTTTTATTGCGACTTAGACGCTTGATCTTTTTAGAACTCTAAGGGACAATAGACTTACGTATTTAATATTAATTTCAACTTGATATCTCCACGCGTGCTTCAGAAAAAGGGTCTTGACAGACTGACAGACTTGAACATTTTTTTTATGTGATAGAATTACAAATTAACAATTTTCGGACTTTTTCCTATATTTGTGTTGTATGACTTTGCTTCTTACCAAATTTCATGATTCTAGAACAACGGGAAGTACCCTATAGGTTTTGATTTACTTGCGAGTATCAAAATATGTCGCATAAATGGCCGTATGTTTTTATTGCATTGACTTAGAAGCTTGAGTTTTTTAGGACTTCAAGAGACCACAGACTTACGTGTTTGATATTAATTTCAACTTCAGACCTCCACGCGTTCCTGAGAAAAACGGTCTTGACGGACTGACAGACAGACAGACAGACAGACAGACAGACGGACAAACAAGTGATCCTATGAGGGTTCCGTTTTTTCCTTTTGAGCTACGGAACCCTAAAAAGAACTTATTCGAATTCACGTCGTATACTATGACGCCGGCCGCCATGTTCGATACGAGTATTAGTATTGCAAAAAACTGTTTCAGAACCTTTTATAGAGGATTGATAACATGGATGTAGATAAAGTCTTGTATGCAACTGTACATAATTAGGTATTAAAACACTCATGTGATACTATTATTCGTGTTTTCATAACCCTTATTATACGTCAGTTGCATAAATAACTAATAGTATGTCATGTGAATATTTTAGATTATGTTTATGTTACATAGTGTAATTAATTTGTAAAATTATGTCTAACGCGGGTAAAAAACTGAGAATCACGCAAAAACTATCAAGCGTATTTTTATGAAACCCTCACCATTTTTAAGATAATTTAATTATTTATCTTTTAGTATAGGTTTTAATTTTTTTTTATAAATCTAAATATTAATTAGGTATTTTAATATGGACTGTTAAAAGGGCTGTAACCAATAATCTTTTTTTTAATTTTAATATGTTCTTTTTTATATTTTTTATTAATATTGTTTTTCGGTTTAAAAAAATACGTTTATTAGTGGCTTATGTTTGTTTCATTCATATAACGCTACAAAATTGGCAACACATACACTAACACCTTTTGTTTTATGTGTTATAAATTAATAATGCGTCTAATTTGGGACAGCGCTCCTTGATGAGTCCTATTACTGGCTGGACATACGACGCGTTTCGTGAGCTCAGCACAGAACACGCAAGCTAACCACTCAAGGCCGCGGGCACTTATCTGCGTCTTAATTAAGTAATCAATTCACCACAATCACCAAAGGCATAATCTGTTCTGGTAGGAACAGCCTTTGAGAATAACTCATTTTTCTCGACCTGCGTTATTTACAGACATCAGACATCTTTCTAAAAACAACATTAGCTCCAATCTCCCAATCCGCACATAACTAAATAAGTAAAACTAAAATCACAGAGAAATAATTAAAATATTAGCTATAAATAAAACAACTAACTGCGAAGTATAAGTTTTTAACGATAACTTTGACTACCAGATATAAACAGATTTATTGCTCTCAAGCGGGTTTTAATTGCACAAAACTTTTAGAATATTATTCGTAGTATTATTAATGGAACATATATAACATCACGGCTGCAGTCCCCGAAGGGGATAGGCAGAAGCACGCCCACATTTCGGCAATATACTTGTATATTGTATATTGGAGTTCTATGCAGCATTATGCTGAGATACGAGCCTTTATGGCCTCGCACATGTCTTTTTAGGGTTCCGTACATCAAAAGGAAAAAACGGAACCATTATAGGATCACTTGTTTGTCCGTCTGTCTGTCTGTCTGTCAGTCTATCAAGACCGTTTTTCGCAGAAACGCGTGAAGGTATCAAGCTGAAATTAATATCAAATACGAAAGTTTATGGTCTCTTGGAGTTCTAAAAAGATCAAACTTCTACGGAATAAAAAGATACGGCCTTTTATTTATGCGTAATTTTTTGATACTCGCAAGTAAATCAAAACCTGGGTACTTCTCGTCGTCCTAGAATCATGAAATTTGACAAGAAGCAAGGTCTCACAACACAAGTAAAGGCAAAAGTCCGAAAATTGTTAATTTCCAATTCTATCACATAAAAAAATATTTTCAAAGTTGTCAGTCGTCAAGACCTTTTTTTCAGGAATGCGTAGAGGTATCAAGTTGAAATTAATATCGAATACGTAGGTCTATTATTTCTTCAAGTCCTAAAAAACTCAAGCTTCTAAGTCAACGCAATAAAAAAATACGGACATTTTGCAACACATTTTGATATTCGCAACTGTCGCAAGTAAATCAAAACCTATAGGGTACTTCCCGTTGACCTAGAATAATGAAATTTGGCAAGAAGCAAGGTTTTCCAGCACAAGTTAAGGAAAAAGTCTGAAAATTGTGATTTTGTAATTTTATGACACAAACAAATTTTATGAACAATTTTTTTTTTGATGTCCAATGTTTTGTTTGTTTGTTTCTGGGATAAATTATTTTCAACTACGGAACCCTTCATAGTGCGTGGTCCGACACGCACTTGGCCGGTTTTTTATTTCATTAAGTACTTATATAAATATTTTTAAATGTTCTTTTTTATTTTTTAGTTGTACTTACATATTTTTCATGTGCGTGTCCCAAATAAAATATTTTTCTTTTTTGCTTTCTTTGCGGGCACAAATCCAGACTAAGCCTAAGAATTTCTTAAGGTACTTCCCCGAGCGAACGAATTTGAGCATTCAGTCCTTCTCTGTCCCATCGCTCTGACCCGCTCTGTCCCGCTCATGGGTTCACACAATTTTTGCTATTATTTTAATAAAAAAAGAAAAGCAATATTTTCAAATTAAATAAAATCTGTTGGTGTAAGTAATCCTCAAATTAATAAAACGTCACCTTTAGCGAGAGAGATTTTTACAAGATTTTAAATGTATTTATACCACATAAAAACAATTTATTAATTTTAGGTTATTTTATTGTTATTTTAACAATATATCAATGATGACAAGATATTTGTCGTGAAGGAACCTTAGAAGGTAAACATACAATCTTAGTTACTAAAGGACTTCGATGAAGAATAATCTTATTTATTGTATCTGATTTTTTTTTGTTTCTTTTTTTAGAACGTGCAATATGATGATAGGATATTGAACACTATTAATGTGCTTTTTAATGAGTTAATAGCCTCTGAATAACGCATTATCGCAAGGTTTTTCTCGGGGTAGCGCCTTAACGAAAAACCCAATAACACTTTGCCCGACCTTTAGATTAAACCCAAGACCTCGCGCTCAGCAGACACGTAACCACGACACCACAAGGCTGTCTAATGAAACAAAATAAAAACATCGTGATTATATTTGTACAGATGTTATAAGATAAATACCAAGCTACAAATTCTATATTGTTTTGTTTAAGCAAACATGGATGTTTAACTGACTATTGTTATAATTTTAGTATTTTGAAGCTAAAGGTAAAGTATTATTTAAGTGTTTGTTTTCAGTTTATGTTAATATTGAGTTACGTATTGATTACTGATGCGATAGGTACATAAAGGCACCTATAATTCGTAGGGTAGGGTTGCGTTTAGACGAAGTCGAATATTTGTTTGTAGTTTTTAATTTGTGTTAATGACGTCGTGTTTTATTATTACTATATACCCTCTGCTCGGGTGAAAATAGAGAAAACGAATTTTCCCAGATACGAGACCTAGCTAGATTGATTTTTCGCCACGGTATGACTGTTTGTCCACCGCATCGGGAACGGGACGTCAACGAGAAAATAAAAGACGACGCCGAAGTAGCGACATTACCTACATTTACTATGGCGCCGTCGTCTATTTTCTCGTTGACGTCCCGTTCCCATTGCGATGGACAAACAGTGTAGGTAAACTTCTATATTGTAATTTTACTATACAGACAGGATTGTATATGAACGACATCTATGGAGATATTTAAATATTAGGCATAAATCAGATTGTATCACTCCATTTGAATCTAACATAGCGATGACACAAATCAAATAACGTAGGGGAAGCTAATCGACTAACACGATTTAAGTCACACCTCTACCAAAATTCTTTTACCGCTCGCTCTGCCTACACTAATTGGGATAAATTACCGATCAAACCCGGAAAAATCCAGTTCCCGCCGCCCTAAACCGATTCGATTAACAACCGAAATTGACCGAAACATGTGTAATTTTTTAAAACGTTCGTTCGTTCTGTTGTTTATAAGGATATAAATGAACGAAATTAATTTCTGATTTGCATAGACATGACGTGAAACGGTGTCCGCGAAGCAATCTAAATTAGTGTGGATTGTGAATGACGTAACACGTTCATTACACAGTTTAATTGCAAGCAAAGAAATACGACAACATGTGTTCATATTTGTGCGTACGTAATAAAATAACCGTTTATATCTATGGGATTTTTTTTTTTGTATTAAAACATAAAAGATAACAAAATAATTGAATTGAGAAATCGCAATTAAATAATGGTTAGAAATAACTTAACATAAATAACGATCTTTAAACAGGGTTATTGGTAAAACACCAGCAACGTCTTAAGGAGTCATTGTACTTGTCATTATGAACACTTTTACTATGGGACCAAACCTGAAATCGCAAAAAAAATCAGGTCTTCAGTACTACCTCAAACTCGTCAAAATGTAGGGAGCAGCTGATTTTTTTTTTCGCGATTTCAGGTTTGGTCCCATAGTAAAAGTGTTCATAATGATGAGTACAATGACCCCTTAAGAGGTTTCTGGTGTTTCACCAATAACCGCGTATATGAAAATCATTTGCCGAATTGATTGCAGCGGAACTTTGTAAGATAAAAATAGAAATCAATTGCCGAATGTATGTAAACGCATCACTTCAGAACGGTTAGGTACACCTATTTGGCTAATTCATTTTTTTGTTGTATTACTTTGTAATAATTGTCAGGTGAAATATAATGTTTGAAAAATTGTACGGCAAAGTTAAAAAAAATTCATTTAATAAAGAATAAAGTTTAAAAAACTGTAAACCGACTACGGAAAAATAAAATTGATCTAAATATTTTAGTTCAAAATATTTATTTACTTAAACAATAATAACATCGGTATATACATATTTGTAATATACTCGTCAAGACCTTTCTTTTGATACCAAACATGTCATGATTATCTCAATTTAATTTTTTTCGAGGTCAGAAATTTACGTGTAAAGTCCTCCATATTAAATTTAGGAAGAATTTAAGTAGCCTATGTCACTCGGACCATTATTACGAATCTATCGATACCTCATTCATCAAAATCGGTTCAGTAATTTAGGCGCTACGGTGGAACACACGTAAATACATACTTATAACTTACATACATACATAGACTGCTAAAATCATAACCCTTCCTTTTGGCTTTGCCGTAGTCGGGTAAAAAAGTGAGTGAGTAAGACAAAAGAAAGTAGGGAGATCTTCTAAAATATAGAGAGATGTTTATCGGTCGTACTGTAAAGGGAAGCTTTGGTCTCTTTTTCTTCATTAATAACTTGTACCTACACTCGTGTGAATCCGGGGCGGGCAACTAGTATTCAATATAAAGGTCCCTTTCCTAACACTATCCACGAACACACTCTGTTCTTTGCTCTTAATCTTCCATAAAGTAACTAAAAAATATATAAGAAAAACGTAACATAATATATTTTATAACACATTTGCTCGTAAAGGGTCTCTTATTTCACCAATTTCAATATCGTAATGTATGTCATTACTTACTTGTGCGTAATTGTAATGTAAAACGCATGGGTTTCTTTTTAATAAGGTAAAACGTAAGGTTTATCAAGATGCTCCGTCTAAAACGAACCGTACTTTTTAAATCTTAGCAAATAGTTTTTATGTCAGAAAAGTGGTCAACATTTTATGAATAAAAATAACTTTGGGAGATAAAATATAAAAAATAAACATTAATTAAATTAAAGAATTAATTCTTTAATTTAATTAATTTTGACAGTAAATTGCAACAACAACAAACAAAAACAAAAAAATATGGATTTACTTTATTAGTAATACTGGCTGTTTTTGTGCCTTTTCTTTTAAAAAAAAAGCGCTGATGCGCGATTAACAATTATTCCGCGCGCTTTTTCTTTACGCTGTATTGTTTTTATTTGAAAATGTCGTCAAGTAATGATGAATTTATTAATTCGACACCGCCAGAAGTCTCAGAGGCAGCGAAAAAGGCTACTCTAAGCCTCTTCCCTGAAAAATCTACCGATACATACTTACAAGCGTATCAAAATTTCATCTTATGGAAAACAAGCAAAGATCCAAATTCATTTCCAGAAAGTGTGTTTTTAAGATTTATTCGTTTAGGAAAGTCCGAGTTTTATTTATTTCCTCGCAAATATGTTATAAAACGTCGTATGACATACGTGCGCTTAGTTACAGCCTCTGCTTTCTTGTAGCCCTCGCCTACGGCTCGGGCTAGCAATATCGCCTCGGTTGTAATTTTCAACTTACCGCACTTATATCATAATGTACTATTACGAAAAGAGTATTACGTACTCGTAGGTATTACCTACTAAGCTTTCAGTATCTACTACCTTTTCAGGGCATAACAGGGGACAGCATTTGCCATAGAAGACGGTAAATTCAAGAAGAAACAGAAACGTGTCCATCGTCAAACTTTAGACACTATCAAAATCCGTCCGATCAACCCAGAGAAAGAGGAAACAACATAATAGTATAAATAAGCTAAACTTCTTAGCATTATTAGTAAAATTGCAACAACGTTGTAAACTCAAGACAAACCGAAAACTAAGTCAACGAAAACCAAACAAAAACGTCTTTCCTTCAAACACTATTTCCTTCTTATTTGGTAATTTTGTTATGTAAGTATCAAATCTTTATTGCTAATATTGTAATGATTTTAAAAAATTGTTGAATAAGTTGGTGAACTTATTCAATATACTTACTCATTATTTACTCATTCATTATTTATTACTTAAGGTGTTAAGTTCACCTTTTAATAAGAATGTTGGGCAAGTGATGTATTTAAACTGTATTGAAGAGTTGTGATTGCTTATTGCTACTATCCTTGTAAATATGTCGTTGATGTGCCATGCTCAATAAATAAATAATTTACAGGGCTTAGCTAAAATTCGCTTTTATACCGAAAGGACGCCGGAAATAAGGTATACCTACACAGCATTCGCAGCACCTCAGCTGTCGACAGGGGAGCGCCAAACAAGGCGACAAGTTCCGCAATATCTTCTATCATCCTTCCTACAAACAAACAAAAAATAAGTAGTTAAGTACAATCAATGTCAGACGGTAGCGAAGGAAGTACGAGACGGAAAATTCTATCAAATTAAAAACAAAAACAAAAGAAAAAACCTTAAAAAATAAAATTTCCCTCAAACACAGCTTGTCTAAACTCCGTTTTTAATATCGTAGCATAAGGTAACCCCGTATACAAGGCAGCGAATTTAAGAAAAACCACAAATTAATTCAACCAAATAACGTAGGTACAAAAACGTCTTTCCATCAAACAAGCCTTGGCTAAAATCCGCTTTTATACCGTACGGTCGTCGGGCAGTACCCAGCACCTCAGTTGTCGACGGGGGAGCGGCATACAAGGCGACAAGTTCGGGATAAAGCGTAAATATATCGGGGTGTGAGTGTAGTTTTGGTCGAATTCGCGAGCGAGTGGGCGGCGGTCTTCTGTAGTATATGTAAGAACCGCAAATAAGTTTTTGCATCTTATGTTTGATTTTTATGTGCAAAACGTTAAGTAAGACAAAGAAATTAGGCATTTACTAATAAATTACGGAAACACTCCATGATTTCATCACTTAAGATGGAAGAAACAAAACAAGAAGACAGAACGGAAACTCACCAAGAAATTGTGTTTTCTATCAGTGTCACTTAACCTGTATACAACACGACCTATCTGTAGACATTACAAACGACAACTACCATTAAAATATTCAATGCAACCCCATGAAACATCTTATAAAATACAAAATCTAAATAATTCACACCGTTATCCTGGGAATTCTTCAAAAACTTCAATATCAAAAGGATCGTCGTTAGATTTCCACATAATTAATAAAATCTATTAGAATAAAAATAGAATAAATTGGTAATCGTAAGGGAGATAGCCGGTCCAGACCGGTCACCGTGAGATTCTCCGGTCAGGGATCAAAACGCATAATAATGAGGGCAGAGTTCCCACAATCTCGCATGCGTCTGCGCGACCTCGGTGTCCCTTTGACTTGACCGTTGATCTTTTATCGAACTAGTTTTTAATAGATACGTGATCTTTGGGGAATGAATTATTAGACTTGTTTCTTAAAGGGTCGCGGGATTTTTGTATGTTGCTTGAGGTCGAGTTGTTTAAAGGGAATTTAAACATTTTGAATACCATAATACTTAAAATATTAAATTGTGTTTCTTACTTCTGATAAGAAACTTGGATATTGAAAATTTATAAGTGAAACATTTTGTTCTATCATGGTTTCGTGGCTAAGTAATAACAGCTGCACGGGTCGATTCATCAGGTACGCTTGCCGGGGTTGATCTGTGGATGGTTGACCATATTTACATACCGAGACTCCTCCGTGCCTTGAAAAGCACGTTAAGCCGTTGGTCCCGGTTGACAGTCGTTACGGGTCTTCAGAAACCCGAAAATCTGACAACCAGTCTTACCAAGAGGTATCGTATTACCCAGTTACTGGGTTGTGGAGGCCAAATAGGCAATTGCTCCATGTAGTGTGTGTACTGTATGTTTGTGATGTACTGGTATTCAGCTGCATCCGCTTAGATTGGAAGCCGACCCCAACAGTTGATTTAGGCAAGGCTCAGCAGATTTTCAAATGATTTGAAAACTAAAATGTAATTTATTTGATTTTGAATCAATTTACACGATCATTTAAAACTTTACTTAATTCTAACCGACTTTTTAGACCATACAGTTAATGATATTTTAAATTCAGTTCTTAAAAATGCGAAATCATCTTTAATTTTAGCATATTCTATAACAGATTGCTTGAATTCACGTGATGGTGGTGGTGAAGGCGGATCACTCGAGGACGTGTTGTGCATGTGTGTGTGCGATGTGTGTGTGTATGTGTCTAACAGTAATTATGTGTGTATGCGATACATTAGATATTTTAGTTTAATGTTCGTTATTTCGTTCGTTGTTAATAAGGATTGTAAGGGTAGAGTTGCAATTTTTGGAAATTATTTTTTGTCTTAGTATCTACTAAAATGCTGGTAATGCGTTGAATTATGGTAGTACCTAATTAATTAGTAGAAAACTAATGGTTATTATTTTAAAAGTCTTAAATAAATGACTAAACTCTCTTTTTCTTAATGAACGTCTCATATCCACTGACCAAACTAAAACAATACTTCGTTTTAAAGCAATAGATTGGTATAAAAGAAGAAAAACATCTAATATTTCTAATTTCATACACAGAGAATTTCATCTCGTTTTCCACAACAGACTCTATACGACACAGTGTCCTTTCTCAAACAGTGTCGTGGCTATACAACGGCTATGATTTATGCAACACAGTGTCTAATGAAAAACTGTGTGTGTAGTGACGAATCTAATCCCATGTGAACTCAGCGTTACAGCCCGCGGCGTTACTGTGTCGTGTGTGCTTGTGTGTGTGCATGAGGGAGTGGGGGTGTGTGTGTGTAAGGCGAAGTTAGATCGTCCACACTTTACCGCGGGACTCGATAGGAGAGGTACACCTACAGGCAGAATTGGCACAGGAATGGTCGAAATTTTTAGGTACATCGAAATTCTATAGGGATTGTGATGAAT
Organism: Cosmia trapezina; assembly: GCA_905163495.3. Taxonomy (NCBI): domain Eukaryota; kingdom Metazoa; phylum Arthropoda; class Insecta; order Lepidoptera; family Noctuidae; genus Cosmia; species Cosmia trapezina. Next base: position 8,279,941 of record LR991035.1, read on the forward strand.
TATTGATGGTAATGTAAGCTGGCTACAGCTAAAATAGAAAACCCTGAAAATTATCATAATCACCACCATGCCAGTGGAAATTCATCATCTTGAATGCTAGCACTTGCTGAGCAAGCTTGGTTATGAATTGATGAACTCATCTTTTACTACAGCATCACTATAGTATAGTATCTAATATAGCATGATATTCCGTCGGTCCTGATTGTCAACCGAGAATCTATGTCGGTGCTAACCAACGTAGATTCTCTATTGACAATCAGGTTTCTGGCTACCAGAGTCAGAAACTTGAAAGTCAAACAATTATCTTGTATATGTTCAGAGAGGAGAATGACGGCAGTTGCTCTTGGCATCAGCCGCATTCGATTAAACTAGTGTAGCCATCCTTATTACACACTAGCCGTTGCCCGCGGCTTCCCCCGCGTTGATGTCGGAAATTATCCCACGGAAACCTTCTACCGGTATGAAAAGTATCCTATGTCTTAATCCATGTTATAAACTATCTGTATAACAAATTTCATTCAAATCCGTTCAGCCGTTTTTGCGTGATTGAGTAACAAACATCCAAACATACAAACTTTCACATTTATAATATTAGTAGGATAGTTCAGAAAGGACAAAGTGAATCGACATTCGATTCATAGATTTGAAGAATAATTACTGACCTAGGCCCTAACAACTTTATTAGTTTTAGTGTGTTTAAAGATAAATTTTTAATGTGTTCTTACTGAAGGTACCTAATCTACAGCTATCTGAAGGAGGTAATCTAACAGAATTCTACTTGTCCACCATTTAAAGAACAATCTTCTAGCCCAAGAAACCAGAACTCATCTAAATCCACTGCCCTCTTCCCCTGTACCCTGGTCAGCTCCTAACATCATTAATCTAACTTTCGTGCTACCCTTTATAATAGTTCGGTCCGTTCCCTCGTGGGTGGACGCCCCCTCCACCCGCAGTGGGGGGATGTATTAACATACGAATTTGGAGCCGTCCAACCTTCTTCTTACGGGGGGACGAAATTTAAGTTTTGCTTCATGTATTGATCCGGTTGGGTTTAGCTAGTGTAATGATGCATTAGGTTTTTGGTTTAGTTTAGATATTTTAATATGATGAAGGACATTTTTGGGTGATAAATTATTAAACATGCTTTGGTTTTGGCGTTATTTTGTTGGTTTAATTATGACATGCAGATTGCGAGATTTTGATTTTTGTTATGATACAATGTAACATTAATCAAACGTCATTCGAATACATGAAGGGCATATTAAGTTTATTAGAATAAACACCACTTACCGGATAAATTCAAAAATGGAACAGACTTTGTATGAAATTAGCTGCCAAGTAAAATAGAAACTTAATCGTAGGTGGTGAAACAGGCCGCTGGGGTCGAAGGGTTGTGCGAAAGAGATACCGTGGCCCTGGCATAGGCAACTGAAGGAACACGGGTGGGTTTAAGTCAGTAAAAGTCTGACACGCCCTTCCGCTCCACCCAGAGCGGGAGAAGTCATTTGATGATTTACCATCCACAAAAAAAAAAAAGTGGTATAACAGACCCTAAAACTAAAACATTCCAACATTCCATTAAATATTTTAAAACCTACCTAACACACGCTTTAATTAAAACAGAAATCAAAACACGTAGGTATTTGGAAAACGCAGCAGATGCAGGAAAATATTTCGCCTAAAATAAATACAGGTAAATAGCCGGCAGCAACGCTGATCAGCGTTCCAAATAAATAAGTATTAAATATATATGTTAAAACTAAAGCTTGGAACAAAACGTGAAAATATTCCACTTTATCAAATATCGACACCAACACATTACCTATGTACAGTCAGCCACAGCATTAGCTGACCCACCCTTGCATTAATGTTTGAGATTTTTAGAATACGAATCGATATAATTTTATAATTCTTTTATATTTTATTTAAATACCTATAATAAATAAAATATAAAAGAATTATAAAATTCTATCGACTCGTATTCTAAAAAATCTCAACCATTTATGTAAGGGTGGGTCAGCTAATGCTGTGGCTGACTGTACTAGTATGTAGGCACCAACTTTGTGTTACGATTTTCCGTAACGTAATATGCTGAAAACTGAAATGTTACAGCTTATAATTACTATATTCCTATCTATGTTTTATATGTTTGCATAAAATGTTGAAAAAAGTTGATAAAATGGTGAAGTAGACCGAGACGTAACACACCGGATCAACTCAGGATGGATGAAATGGCGACAGGTTACAGGAACAACTTGCGACCCACGGATGACCCTCAAGTTAAAGGGGAAAATTTACAAGTCCGTGATAAGGCCTGTCGTACTTTATGGATCGGAATGCTGGGCAGTGAAGAAGAAGGATGAAAAAAGATTGCATGCAGCGGAGATGAGAATGTTGAGATGGATGTGTGGAGTGACGAGAATGGATAAAGTAAGAAATGAGTACCTACATAAGAGGAAGTTTGAAAGTGGCGCCAGTGACAGAAAAGTTGAAAGGAAATCGTTTGGCTTGGTATGGGCATGTGATGAGGAGGGACGAAACGCATGTGACTAGAAGAGTGATGAATACACATGTTAGGAGAGGGATAGGAAGGCCAAAGAATGATTGTGCCAAACTCGGATGGATTGTGTGAGGAATGTTAAGAAAGAGAAGGGAGTGAATGATAGCGTGAAGATTGATAGGTGAGAATGGAAGAAGAAAACGTGTTGCGCATTCCTGAGAAAAAAGGTCTTGACAGACTGAAGACAGACAGATGGACAACGAAGTAATCCTAAAAGTGTTCCGTTCTTTCCATAAGAGGTACGGAACCTTAAAAACAATACTATGAAACATTTTCTTCTTCCCAAAAACTTGTACGTGTTGCGTTACAATTTGAAATAAGTATCTCTCATAAAAGCAATCAATCTGCCTATAGCCTTTTCCCAACTATGTTGGTGTCGGCTTCCAGTCTAACAGGATGCAGCTGAAAACCAGTATTTTACATGGAGCGACTGCCTATCTGACCTCCACAACACAGTAACTGGGTAATACGATACCCCTTGGAAGACTGGTTGTCAGATTTTCGGGCTTCTGACGACCCGTAACGACTGTCAAATATCCACGAATGACAGCCGGGACCAACGGCTTAACGTGCTTTCCGAGACATGCAGGAATCTCGGTATGTAAAGATGGTCACCCATCCACTGACCAACACCGGCAAGCGTAGCTTAACCTGACGGATCGACCCCGTGCGGCTGTTATTACTTAGCCACGAGCTCCTCTTCTATCTCTCATAAAAGCAATACCTACCTAATATTTTATCAATCCCACAATCTAAGGCTCAATCCAAACTTGTCATTTATAACTGATCACACACAAGCAATCACCGTTCCCAGTTCCCAGTTCCCAGTGAGTTGTTGCACGTATTAGATAAAAGTGATTGGATCTCAGCGGAGAGGAAATGATGCAAAAGGACAGCTCCGATATGGAATCAATTAGTATGCACCGCAGACGGGCCGAGTTCTACTGTGTGTACCTAGCTGGTCTCTTTTATATCGAGTTACGGGAGCTCTTGTAACAGTTTTGTTATTATTTTTGGATGTTTTTTTTCTGTTGGAGATAATAGTACATTTTGATACGAGTAAAGAACGTTTTTGAGCCGAGAACTGCAATAACAAATGTCCACGAGTATCAAACGACGTTTTTCAATACACTTTTGAAGAAAGAAAATAAAATAACGAAAAATATTCTTTCAATACACTTCCTCAAAAACTGGTTCATATCGCACTACGTTTAGGTTTACAATGGAATGTATTTCACACGCGTTCGATTTTTAAATAAAAATTGCCACAGATAACTTATACCTATACTTAGTCCAAATTGGTTCAATGCCTTTTTTTTTTTTTTTTTTTTTTTGAGGGTGGGAAATCACCCGTGTTCTAAACCCCACCTGTGTTCCTTCAGTTGCCTATGCCAGGGCCGCGGTAACCCCTTCAGACAACCCGCGACCCCAGCGGCGTCGGCCCTATTGGACCCCATCACTTACTGACATCTCTTTGAGGCGCGCGTGGAACACAACGCGCCGTCGACTCGGGCCTGGTCCTTACCGGATGGCGAGCTACCCGCTGCTCACCGTCCGCAGGCCCGCGCCTACGGTGGCCGGAAATCGCCCCGCGATTCCCGCCGCCCAGGGCATCTCCTGCGGCGACTGAGGGCGTGAGGCTGCCTCTCCCTCACGCGTTCCGCCTCCTCCTTGGCGAGCATCACTGCTTCGCAGAAAGAGGTGACGGCCTCCCATGCACTCTCGCTCCGCACCATGGCCTGGACCAGGCTCGGACGCGAGAGATCGCCGCCGCCGATCGCCTCCGTGAGAACACGGCGGTGCTCTGCCCAAGCCGGGCAGACCTCCACTGTATGCTCCACCGTGTCCTCCGGACGATCCACACAATGGTAACACCCGGGCGTTTCCTCCCGCCTTATGCGAAACAGGAACCTCCCGAAACAACCGTGTCCGGTGAGGACCTGCGTCAGGCGGAAGGTGAGGACGCCGTGGCGCCTCTCTAACCACTCCTCAAAGAGGGGACTTATCGCCGCAATTGTGGCGTGCCCAGCGCTGGGTTGCGACAGTCGCGCTCTCCATGCCGCCATGAGATCCCGCCGGAGCTCTGTCCGCTGTACCGTGATTTCTCGCGGCAGCGGAGTTACGCCCCGGCGCTTCGCCTCTTCGCGCCACTCCCACACGTGCGCGAGATTGGTTCAATGCCTCTATTCACAACTCTATTCGGAGGTGAATGTTTTTTAATCTCGGCAAAGAGATATGCGTCATTACGGCGTTAATATTTTTTTGAATATTTATATATTGAATATCATCAAAAACTATGATTATTACAATAAAAGAAACGTTTATGAACAAATTAACATTTATTTGTGTTCTAGACTCAAAAATATTTGAATTTTATATTTTTCATATTAGGCTGTTTATCGGATTTATACCTTTGCTTCTCCTTCAACCTGGCGAAAGCAAAGCGCGGAAAAAAAGAAAATCTAGGCCCGCTCAAAATTGTGTAACTAAATACAACAAAATAATCTACTTAGGTATGTCAGCTGATGGTTTAAAATTAAGGATCAGGCCTTACTGTATATTAATACTACTCATAACTAAAACACTAATAAACACTTATATTATAAAGGTGAAAGTTTGTGTCTGTGTGTATGTTTGTTACTTCTTCACGCTCAAACGGCTGGACCGATTTGGATAAAATTTGGTATGTAGATAGCTTATACTCTGGATTAACACATAGGCTACTTTTTATTCCGCTATACGCGAGTGAAACCGCGGGGCGCAGCTAGTGTTATAATAATTGCTACTGATGACTGATGGACAAGATAAGTAATTGTTCAAAATTCTTCTAATTCTTCTTACGATATTCTAGCAACAAAAATAAGGATGAATGTGGGCCTACTTTTGCAGTAAAAAATATCTAGTCCCGCTCAAAGTTGTGCAACTAAATACAATAAAATAATCTACTTATGTATGTCAGCCGATGGTTTAAAGTTAAGGATCAAGCCTAACTGTATATTAATAGTACTCATAATATACAATAAGTTGCTGTCCACGCGGCTAACACTGCAGGCGCAAAATCCTATGTTCAGATCTTTTGATCTCAGATGCCTGCAACAGTTCAGTGATTCTGTGACTCCATTGAACCGGCAACACCATCTCACTGCTGATACCGTCACGGAAATAACGTTTGAAACTGGTGATCGTAAAAGTGTAGGTGTATAGGCTATGAAAATGGTTAAGAGTAAGTATAGTGTTGCTAAAGCAGTATATTATAAAAAAAAAATTGGGAATTATTGAGCTTAGCTGTTGGTTGCCGAATAACCCGAAAAAAAATTTTTTTTTTCGTAAGATATGTAACCTGTCCATTTATCTCTTTATCTTTAAACGTTTTTTAACATCAAGAGACGTTTAGACGTCAAAAATGTATGGTTAAACAATCGATTATCATTATATAATTTAACAGCAATGATTTTATCATCTTGTATTCCAATCCTAGGAGGAGGAGCTCGTGGCTAAGTAATAACAGCCGCAAGGGTCGATCCATCAGGTTAAGCTACGCTGGCCGGGGTTGGTCAGTAGATGGGTGATCATCTTTACATACCGAGACTCCTCCGTGCCTCGGAAAGCACGTTAAGCCGTTGGTCCCGGCTGTCATTCGTGGATCTTTGACAGCCGTTACGGGTCGTTAGAAGCCCGAAAGTCTGACAACCAGTCTTACCAAGGGGTATCGTATTACCCAGTTACTGGGTTGTGGAGGTCAGCTAGGCAGACTGATTATTCCAATCCTAATGAAAAATTACTTGAAGTTTATTTTTGACAGTGCCTAAAATAATCCGGCTTTTCTTTTAAAATTGATTTAAATACTATTGGGGCCAGATTTAAATACAACACTGTGTATCCAAATAAACCATACCCCGATTTCAGAGGCAAAATTGTAGTAAGCTAGCTAAAACAAAGAACTTTACACAAACACGTCCAAAATATAAACAACTTAAACATATACATGTTTAATACATAAACAAATTACATAATCAACGGTCCCTCGTAAAGCCGAAATTAATTCGGTCGTGGAAGACAAGTGAATTCGCAGGGTCACCCCTACTTCACTGGCTGGACTATTCAAGAAATTGCCAGCCTCGGGCGAAATAACACCGTTTTATCTAGTGGGTTGCCACCCTCCAGCGACCCTTGCCACCCAACGACGAATATGTAAGGGACGCGATGTTTAGAATACGAAAATGCGACGGTTAAATATTGGCGATGAAAGAAATTGATGAAAACGGCAGATGTTATTCGTGCTTAAAACATGGAGCCAGTTTATTGGTCTATTTGTTGGAAATGCCACAATCCTTTTTTATCATTTTTTGATCCAGTTTTGGTGATTTGCCCGAAAATATAACCATAGTATTGTATCCTATTGTCCATTCCGTGATACACGTTTAGTTCCTGAACAATGTCCGTTGTAGTCTAAATAAGACCTAAAACCATATGAACGAAATAAATTATTGTCAATTTTGATAGGTTTGGTCGTTTTCCACAGAAAAACTGCTAAAAACGTGTTGAAAGTGAATAAATCTAATGCCTTTTCTGTGAGAGTCGAAGCCTTTGGCCTGTGCCTAGTATATTTTTAATATTAATTATGTAATATTTGAATGCTCTGGCGATATTTCCTCCAAAAACGAACGAAGCTCCTAAAGTTCTTCAAGATCAACAAAGTAAAAACCTCTCTCTAATCTAAGGAAACAACACAAACACGTCCCTATCTTTACATACCACATTACCCCGTCTGTCCCTCCCCTAATTTTACCCCTTTCCCCCCTACCCACCCCTAGATTACTCGAAGATCATCCGCACGCACTTCCCCTCTTTAATTGTGACTCCCAGATTCATTATTGCTGTATCCTTGCGACCCGTTTTTCCCTTATCTTTAGACGTTCCTTTATGAGGCCTATGTGTTGTGCCTGCAATGGCTTTGGGTATGTTTTTAGCTTTAATTATACGTTAGATGTGTTGGGTAGATTTTGGAGATAAGAGTTCAAGCTTTGATGAAATGTTTAGAAGAATAATGTTGATCAAAATTCTATTGTGCTCGATGTAGATACAAATTAAAAATTCTGACAAAAGTGATTGATGATTGCAGAACTTTTCTTTAATTTTCTTCTCTTACATTTTTTTGGTCTCGTCAACGTCAACACAATATTCTATTCTCTTCTGTGCTCTTTTTTGTGCTTTCTTTGTTCTCCATTCCATCACTCAATTCTTCATCGACATTTATTCATTACTTCTTTATTCAGCCAATCTTCTGCATCTACTTATTTTGTAACTAACAAAAATAAATCGAAAATTCAAAAAGTCAACTTTAATTTATAACTGCCTTTATATGCCTATTCCTTCACGATTTAACCCCCCAACGCCTACAGATATTGTATAAAGGACTTCGTTTTAATGTGCGAGTGTGTGTTTGTGAAGGTGTGTGTGTGTGATTAATTACGTAATTCGGGTCTTGCGAGGGCGCTAGTTGTAGTGGTAGCTATTGATTTACATAATGTTTTATTGACCTCAAGGGGATAGCCAATTTACGCTTCCATGGACGCCAGCCCATTTTATTACAAACTTCAAACATAAATTATTATTTCAGTCGGTCCTATGTTTTATAAGTAGCTTTTAGGATGGAAATTAGGTTTAAATAAATTGCGTCCTTTTTTTTACAAGCTTTTTTTTAGTTTCACCTGTATCGTAGGCAAAAGCCTCGTATCCAATTTGACCCACTTCCTGGTTTCCGATTGAGCTCAATTTTTACATGCATATGTAAATCGGATGACAATGCAATATTGTTATGATGTGGAGCTGATCTGATGATGGAGCCGGAAGGTTAGCATGTGAACTCAGTAATAAAACGACGCAACCTTATCGAGTTTGGGCTCGTTTGATTCGTCATGACAAGGACTCTGGTCCTAGATGATATCCAGACTAATTACCTATTAGCTTATTTAAAAAAAAAAACATGTATCCGCTTGTTTTGCAAACTTTTATTTAAAATCACTTGATAGTGTTTAGGTGGATTTTTGCAGGCTATGAAGTAACTTTGTACTAGTTCTTCTTGGCCTTTCAACTTGAAACTTTTCTTTTCTCCTTGGACCCAAAGGTTGACTGGCAGAAAATCTATCTATGTAAATAATAAATTTACTTTAAAAAAAGCAAAAACCGACTTCAAAACCTAAACGAACAAAATAATTTTCATAAAAAAACTTAACAGCTTCTGAAGTTGGTGCCAATAGCTATGGTAGCTAGCAAGCTAAGCTATAAACCATCCCGAAAGTATGTAGATCACGTTAGTGAAAGAATCATCAAAATTGGTTCATTAGTTTTTGAGAAATCGTGGACATACAAATATACATACGGGTCGAATACAGAACCTCCTTTTTTGAAGTCGGTTAAAAAGAGAAGTCCTGACTGACTGATTGACTGACTCATCAACGCCCAGCCCAAAACCCTTGGACCTAGAAAGCTGAAATTTTGCACAGAGGTTCCCTTTATAATGTAGACAAGGATTAAGGAAGGAATTCCCAGTAGTACGTTCCCGTGGGATATTTTCCGACATCCCCGCGGGCAAAGCCGCTGGCAAAAGCTAGTGCATGAAAATATGGCATTAAGTCCACCTCTGTACCTTTAAATTGTATGCTTGAAGTATTCAATAAATAAATAAACTTCCAACCATACATTTACTTACATGGTGAGAAATATCCTTAGCTGCGGGTATTTTTGTTTTCGTGCAAGCTAGCGTGCGAGTAATTGCAGTGCAGCAACTCGCACTGTGTAAACAGCCAAGGCAAGCCGAGCTACTGACATGCGAGTACACAGTGCGAGCAGTTGTCTACTGTCTACTCAGCAGATCGCACTGTGTAAACCAGCCATTGCAATACAAGTATAAATATTATTTGTCATCTGAATTACTAATTAAATCTTGATATTAAACTCAAAGAGAATTTCCCTAAGGGTCGAAACTTACCCACTATTCGGACATTTTGGAAATTAACAAATTCCCTTTTATAACGCTGAATGCGAAACAATGCGGCGAAATACTTAGTCCCCCTGCATGTCAAATCGACTTAAAATGATTATATTCAGATGTTTGATCCTAAACCTTATGTAGAAGGTTCCAAGGTTTATTTTATATTGTGTCAGTGGTCTTTTGTGGTAAGATTAGGACAAAGTAACACGTATTAGAGAGCTAATGAATACCACAAGTCAGACGTTCGTTCGAGTGAAATAGGAATGAGGTACACATACACAAACTTAATGGTACTTAGTTCTTTTTGTTGATAGTCGCATTTTAATGTGGATAAAGGGAATGTTTTGTATGCAGAACACATCATGCAAGTTTAGTTTTTTTATGAGTGAATGAGAGAGTAGGCGAATAAACGAAGAAAATACTCGTCGTGGCCCTAATCAACGTTACTCTTTATATTTTAAAATATGTTCTCAAAGGCTTTTATAACACTAAAATTTATGAAGACACGAGGTCTCTATTAATTATTCTATATTTAAAAACCTTAGATTATGTTAAAAACGTAATATTTTAAATCAATGTAGGCAGTTAGAAAGTCAGCCAGGGTAAGATTACGTTCCGAACAATTGCCATTTTCGGCATTTAAGAGTGAGCATAATTTTTATTGTGATGATCGTGATATTATGCCAGTGAAAAAGACCAATTTAATTGATTATAAGTACGTCATACGTCTAAAAAAATTGCCATTGCCATAAAAGGTGACGAAAACTAAAAAAAGCGTGTCATGCTGCTTCTATAACTCGAGAAACAAATGAATGTCTGGAGTTTACACAACCAGTTCCATTAGTAGATGGGCCACACAGATACTTTATAACCTGAGTTAACACCCAGTATACTTTTTAACTACATTCTCGTGGGATAATTTCCGACCTCTACGCTGGTGAAGCCACAGGCAAAAGCCAGTACGACAACATATTAAACTTCATAATATCACATGACGTTTCCTTTCTGCTTAAAAAAAATCAATCTATTATATATTATGGTCTATCTATTCATACACCAAATCTCTTAAGTAGTCATTGAACGCACCAACTTTTACTATATGGGACCAAACCTGAAATCGCGAAACAAGAAATCAGCTGTTCCCTACATTTATGTTCGTATAACTCGTCAAAATGTAAGGAATAGCTAATTTCTTTAGTGATTTCAGGTTTGGTCCCATAGTAAAAGTTGTTCATAATGATGAGTACAAAGACCCTTAAGAGATTTCATATATGAATACATATATACATAGCTTAATACTATATAGTTAGTCAGCTTATCGGCAAAACCCACAGTCATCTACATTTCCAAGCATTTTCTCCACAGATTTTCCATACGAAACCGCAATCAGTTCCCCAGTATACAGAAAGGTGTGCACGTAAGGTGTTGGCTGCTGATGTCGAATGGCATGGCTGCCGCAATGCCGCCGAGGCGGGAAGGCACGCGGATACCGCGCGGGTTATAGGGGCATGTCGACCGGTACTGGAGTATGAGGAGAAATAGTTTGTTCTAGTAGATATAAATATTGGCCTTAAACATTGTTATCAAGCGTTTCCTTGAGGCTTCAGTTGAGCATGGATATTCTCAAAAAACCAGTCAATCGCACCGAGGGTTCCGTACCACAATATATGTATGTAGGTAAATTTTGTTGATGATTTCCGGAAAAGTGTGCTACTTAGAGACATCGTTTTATTGTTCCTGTAATCTTTACATAAACTTCTATCACATAGAATAATTTCCGATTTTTCTCTATGCAAACTTCGGAGATAAGGAACCGAAACGGTATTTTTTTTACATTTTCCATCAAAAGTCGAAAATAATGAATTTAAAATAAATGTTTGAGAATGTGCAAACAGCGCTCTTCCATATGATACCCCACATGCTCTAGTAGCCCCACTTCGAATTTTTAAGACTCTCTTTCAGTAGGTACCTATTGCAAAAAAAAAATCCAAGTGGTACCTAGTACCTACGTTTCCGTGCGATAATTTCCGACCTCTTCGCGAGCGAATCCACGGGCAAAAGCTAGTTATTTATATACCAAACCACAATACATTTCCGTGCCCACACAGCCCTATTCGAGTCAAATATCTCGCGAGCCTCCTGTAATTGAAAACACAGTGTATTCGGACAGTTTTAATGGTCCTTACGTAATGTTCGCAGATGTGTCGTGTTAGACATTTGTTCTGCTGTTCTGCTGGTAGAATATGTCGGTCTATCTGTATGGATTTATTCGTTTTATGTTCAACTGTCGGTCAGTGGGTTTAGATACCTATTTGTTAAGGCACTACCAAAATAAATTGGAGGATTTTTCCTAACCATTTATTTCACTATTGCAGCATGTATGGATTTAATTGTTGGATATATGTTTATTGACTATTTGATTATTACTTTGACTGAAGGAAAACACAATTGGGTTAAATTTCCTCGATAGAATTTAATTCCAAAAAGACCTCTACTTTTTTATGTTTTTTTCTATAATTCTAAAATCCCAAGTAATTTCAATGCAAAATGGCGTTCAAAAATTTGAAAACTGGCTGAACATAATTTTGATAGCTTAATTTATTTTTAAACAATTTTTATTTCATTTGGCGCTTTTATTTTCGTTTCAGCGCATTGTTGCGCTCTCTTTTTTTCGCATGTGGAAATAATTGACTCTGTCACTTTCTTATTCCCGACCAGTTCGCTTTTTTCGTTAGAAACCACCTATCACTTTTTGAGCAGGATGATAAGGCCCAATTTAAAAGGAAAATAGTACAAAAATCTCTGGCAGTACCTCGAAGCAAATTAAAGTTATGTGACAGAAACTGCTACACCATGGCGGTGAAAATTTATAATAAACTACCGGAAAAAATAAGAAAAATGAATAACTTAGAATTTAATTGAACTTTAAAAAATTGGCTTTGTGACAGATGTTTTTATTCAATAGATGATTATTTAAATTTTAAACAGACATGATGTTTAGCTATACAAATTTATGAATACTTATTTAAATTAAAATCATTGACATTATTTATAAACTTATTGAATAAATTGATGAACTGGCTTGACTGTGAAATATAATCTAATAAACTAATGTAATAATTTTATAATTTGTAATGTGCCTAATTAATATTTTAACACCGCAAGACTTAATTTTTTTTTTCTATGTTTAAAATGTGTATGACTAATAAAATAAATGACTAATGATATTGATGTAGGTCAGCTAAGCCAGCCTAAGTAATGCAGCCAGCCTAAGTAATGTCATGATATTATTATGCGTGTATGTACTAAAAATATTGAAACCCTGAAATTATTCTACCATATTATTATGCACCCGTATTCTGGCAAATAAATAAATTTCATTTCATTTCAACTTTTCGGCTCAGTTAAGGTGATATGTAAATGAAATGCATTTACATATCACCTTAACTGAGCCGAAAAGTTGTGCAGAAATCGGTTGTCATTGTATGGGCATGTGATGCGGAGGAATGAGGAAAATTTCGTTAGGAAAGTTTTCAGTATGAATGTGGATGGCTATACTAGTAGGGGATGACCAAAGAAACGATAGATGGACAGTGTGAAAGATGATATGGCTAGAAAGGGAGTGACTACCGAGATGACGACTAGTAGAGAAGTATGGAAGAAAAAGACATGTTGCGACGACCCCAAATAAATTGGTATATGGTCAGGAGAATGATGATAATATGATTGTATTCATTTCCAAACTGGTTAGTTCAGTGGTTAAAGTTGAAAGAGTCAAGGAATTGTCTTTATCAAACACGAAGCAATAGGCCTCTAAGCACTAAGCTATAATGAGCAACTTTCGCAGATAATTCACTCATTAATCGTAAATTATTATTATTTTGTTTGGCAATAAATCTCCAGTCACTGTTAAGCCAGACGACAATAATGTTTGGTGGATGCAAATTCAAACCTACGTAAAAATACTGTCTAAATTGAAACACAATTGCATCTGCGGGGGCTATTCAAATATTCTCAATCGGCGCTCACAGACACATTAACAAAGATATTAGTGGTAAAAATTCCCAAAATTGAAACTAATCCCAGAAATTAAAGCACGAATAAATTCAGTGAAACATCAAGCAGAAAATTCTTAATTAAACTTCTATATAAATAACTAGCTTACTCGACAGACATCGCCCTGTCCAAATTTCGTGTATAAGAAAATTTATTTTCTCCATATTTTTTTTGTGAATTTTTCCTATGTTTTAATAGTTATTTTGCTATTCGGGGCCGAGAAAAATCCAACAAATCAAACATCGTACAAATCAGTCCAGCCGTTCTTGAGTTATAAATGGTGTAAATAACCCGACTTTGTTTTATAGTGTACAAGGTCCAATTAAAATAGATGGACAAATTTTCACAGGGTGAAATGAACAACTTTTACTATAGGACTAACTCTGAAATCGCGAAAAAAAATCAGCTGATCAGTACATTTATCTACACTAAACTCGTCAAAATGTAGGGAGCAGCTGATTTTTATTCGCGATTTCAGGTTTGGTCCCATAGTAAAAGTTGTTCATATTCATGGGTACACCCTGTGAAAATTTTTCCATCTATTTTAATGGGACCTTATTTAATATAGATATACCTACCTACCTAATAGTTATTTATACAACTGACGCATAATAAGGGGTATTAAAACACGAATGTGGGTTTATCACACGAGGTGAAGCCGAGTGTGATGATAGTATCACATGAGTGTTTTAATACCTAATTATGTACAGTTGTATACAAGACTTTATCTACATCCATGTTATGAATTCTCTATAAAAGGTTCTGAAACAGTTTTTTGCAATACTAATACTCGTATCGAACATGGCGGCCGGCGTCATAGTATACGACGTGAATTCGAATAAGTTCTTTTTTTAAATTACGGCGCTGTTGTAGTGAAACGCGCGTGCATTACAATGTTCTTTTTTTGAAAACGAGTTGCATTATGAAATTCAGTACACCATTAAAGCACCCGTTTGGATGCTATTATGGTTACCATGGTTACTATGACACTGGCTGTTTTAACTGTTTCAGAAACTTTTATAGAGAATTTATAGCATGGGTGTAGATAAAATATATAACAACCTAAACGTTTCACAAGCAACAACAACAGAACTGCTGTGCAAAACTTTACAGGCCCTGCTTAGGTAATTGTTAAACCTGCCATGAACGCTTTTTGCCGCAACATTACGCCAACTTCAGGAAAGTTGGCAACTGTACACTAGCGGAACTACAGTAGCAACTTTGTAGACTATGTGGAACCCACAAAGGTACGCTATCGTGCCATCACTGCTATCTGCTTTTGCATGCAAATGAGTTGGAAAAGTCCTGATGGAGTAAGAAAACAAGTGCTGAGGTGTGGGCCGGTAAAATGCTGCTGTGACACGAATAGGGAATGAGAGAATTATCAGTTTTGTTTGTATTGTTATAGGGTACTTTTTTATTTGATAATCATGCAGTTTAGTTAAGAGGCACCATACGCTATACGGGACCAATTTTTTTTTACGATTGTTAAATGAAAAGATGCATTTAAAAAAAAATCATTTACAAAGACTTGGATAGGAGGATTTTGCTTACTTTGCATACTGTGTGTACATTGTTATTTTTGATTTTGTAATGTGCGTAAAGTGCAGAATAAACAATTTTTCGTTTTCTTTTTTTCTCTTTCATTTCGCGACCTAGTAAATAATATTAATTTTGTAGGTACATAATTATTAAAAACACATTTCTATTGTGTTATCATTAAACTCAGCTCAAAAATTATTATGTGTTTTTGAGATGATATAGGTAGATAAATGCCACCATAAAAATGTGTTTTTAATAATTACCTATTAAATTAATATTATTTACTAGTCCGCTAATTGATGAAATTTTTCAAAAAAAACATCTTTTCATTTACATTCTTAAAAATTTGGTCCCGTGTGAGCGAGAGAGGTGACAAAACACAACAGCCCTCTTAAATCAAAGCAAATAGGAAAAAAACTACAATGGTGTACTTATCATACTTGGTCATTGATCTCTGGCTGATTACTTCATGGAAAAAAGACAAAGATTATTTAATTTTCTCTTAAATATTGTTGGAACTTGATTTTCGGTTTGTTTTTTTTTAATAGCAGCCTGTGTGGCTTAGAACTGCAGAATTTCTGACTTAAGTAACAAAGCAAGAAACAGAAATCTTGAATACTCTTAATACAACCGTATTACTTATTGAACAGAACAGTCAGGTTCTCAGCAAACTATTTTCCAAAACTAATACCTACTATTACAGGCCGCTCCCTCTCATTGAGAGGAGGCCTGTGTTCCAGCAGTGGGAACATTATAGGCTGATTATGATACCTACTGTCAAATGTTCTAGCCTATTTATACTTTTACGATTTTAATCAAAATACAATCGCGTTATCATTGGAAACTAACATTTAAACGTAAGTGTAAAATAATCGAATCAACTAAAGAGCATAATATCTTAATATGAATTCATAACAATCATTGCAAGGTACGTCATACCCGGTGAATGCCTGCTTGGTGTAAGTACCAGCGGTCGTTAACTTATCCTAATACTAAATAAAGTAGGGTTATTGCTACTTTATAGACAAGAATCAAAATTACTTTCAAAATGGCGCTCTTAAGGGCGCACCGAGCTTTTTCCTTCGTCTCTGTCTTTTTCTTTACGTGTAAAGAGTAAAGAAAATAACCACACTTTTGCACTTTTTCAATGTTTTTCGTTGTTATTTTCATTATAATGCTCTTAAATAAAAAACTATCGTGTATAAACGCTCCAGTCATCCATGAACTTTATTTTAGTAAATGAATCATAATAAAAAATACTTATTTATATAAAAAAATATCGAAATAAAGGAAAAAATTACTCGAAAAGAGGTAACTTTGCGAATTTATTCTATCGAGCCTACTTCATCAAATCGTGTTTCCATTATGTATACGATCTAGTATATATCCTCAATAATACCAATATATTTTCCTGGATTTTAATTTAATTGTTTACTACTTCAAACAACGGTTATAAAAACGTGTTTGTGTGTATAAAAAGCTCGGTGCCCCGTTAACAGACACGCGAATATTATAGCGTAAATCTCCAATCAACAATATCCCAGATAATTTTTATTACTATTAAAATATCTACAATCAGTTCTGACGATGACATCTCTTCGTCGAGAGGCGCCATAAGGGCCGGGGCTCACCGGGGCGGTGAGGGGCGCGGGGCGGGCTTGTAGAAGTTTGCCGCGATAGTTGCGGGTACAGCCTTTGTGGGACCGCCCCACGCGTACCGCTGTCTACAATGGTGGTAATACTTACTTTAGCACTCTTATAGTTATACTAGCGACCCGCCCCTGCTTCACACGGTTTGTACGTCTTGATAAAACTTCGAGATGTCTTTATTTTTAGTAAGTTTAATATTAATGTAGGTAATAAACACATAAACCCTTCGGAATATAAGTTCTCTAAATGATGATTCTAATTTTAACTCTTTATTATTGCCTTTTGGAGGAGGAGAGGAGCTCGTGGCTAAGTAATAACAGCCGCACGGGTCGATCCATCAGGTTAAGCTACGCTTGCCGGGGTTGGTCCGTGGATAGGTGACCATCTTTACATACTGAGACTGCTCCGTGCCTCGGAAAGCACGTTAAGCCGTTGGTCCCGGCTGTCATTCGTGGATCTTTGACAGTCGTTACGGGTCGTCAGAAGCCCGAAAGTCTGACAACCAGTCTTACCAAGGGGTATCGTATTACCCAGTTAATGGGTTGTGGAGGGCATATAGGCAGTCGCTCTATGTAAAATACTGGTATTCAGCTGCATCCGGTTAGACTGGAAGCCGACCCCAACATTGTTGGGAAAAGGCTAGGCAGATTGATTAGTGGCTTTTGTGAACATGATATTTATTCAGATTTGTTACTGTAGTGGTAATGGCAATCATGTCATTTGGTTTAAATAGGTTTTTATTATTTTATTTGTCTTTTGTATAGATTCTTTCCTATTTTGTTAAACTTGTTGAAAGGCCTAAATTGCCCTCACATAGTTACCTATTAACACTGCTATTTGAAAATACTGTAACATTATTTTTAAAAGAGTATCTAACCGTGGAGTTTCTTGCCGTCTCTTCTTCATAGGAAACGATCAATTTGGAACCGTGCATCTAGCTTCTGACGTTTCATAAGTGCCCATGTAGGTTTATGTAAAATAAATATTTTGATTTTGATGGTGAAAACCATAAATAATTTGATGGTGAAAACCATAAGTAATTTATGCCATTTCTGCGTCTACTGTGGAACGCACCGCGCTATCTGAGAAAGTAATTTATAAAGTTGGATGGCTGGACGATAGCTCCGCATTATTTATCTTGTCCGAGCATTATATAGCCCAGGCTATGTGCTGTTACATCGCTATGTACTTTAGGTATATAGGTGTGATGTCTTTGTAGGTAAATATTCTTCGTTATTGATGGAAACTTTCAGAGGAGACTACATTTTGGGGATGTTCGGCGCAGCCTCAGCATAATTCTTGTTGATTGATTAATCTTTTAGCTACGTTATGAGCTATTCCTGTTTCTATCGTACGTGAGAAGGAATCGATAAATTAATGTTTTATAGAATGCACGATTGGACTGGATTAATCCCTGACCTGTAATAAGTGAGTATCGGCCGAACCCAATAACCTATCTGTCACCAGTTTTGGCATACTGGAGAAAGAAAAACCTATCTATCTATGTTTTTAACGTCACAATAATCTAAGACAAATAAAACAAGAGAACACGAACGAACGAAAGGGAACGTAAGGACAGATCTTTAGCATCCAGGTTATTGGGTTCGGTCGTTACTGTTCTTACAAACGAACGACACGCGTCAACGGCAGACGCAACTGCACGCGTCGTCGACGCGTCGGCGGCAGTCTTCGACGCGCCGACGACAGCCGCCAACCTAAAGCTACGCTTGCAGTTGTAGCATGTCGCGTCCGCCATTTTGTCAGTGCACTGCAAATAGTTCAGGAGTGACAAACTGGTGGACGCGATACGCTACAACTGCAAGCGACGCTTTAGGTCGGCGGCTGTCGCCGACACGTCGACAGCGGTCGTCAGCGCGTTGACGACTGCCGTCGACGGATACTGTTGCCTCTACCGTTGACGCGTTTCACTCGTGTGTAAGAACACAGAGATTACACTAAAGATGGGCGTTCTCTTATTTAAGCACTAAGCTAGTCAGTCAGTAAATAATATAGAACATTATACGAACGATTCGATTCCGATTCCGATTTTCGATTTCGATTTTACGATTATTATTGTCACTATACGAATATTAAATACACAGTAGGTACTTATATATGTTTTATGGGTCTACGCAGCATCAAAATGGTTTAGCGTGAGACGGTATAAATAATATTATTTTTAAAATAATCGCTATTAATAGATTTGATATGGGTAATTTTATTGTTTTTACCTATAGTAAAATTCGGTAAAATTATATATTGCGTTGCGTTAAACAAAAAATCTCTAACAAATATACAAAGTCGTTGAACTACAAGTTATAAGTATAATCTTATTCAAACTAAACTACTCACATAGTAGTCGGATTTAACGATCGCCTCTTACCCCAAGTTTCCATCTTAATTCTATGGGTCAGTGACCTCTGGACCCTTCACGATTAATGTCCAGAGGGTCAGCAAGACTCACTAATACGGCGAAATTAAGACGACCCCTCGACGCCATCTGTAACCCCCTTCGCAAAATGGTAGCCGTAATAGTCTTCGGAAGGATGTTATTTTGCATTTTATTTTAGGCCATGTTGTTAATTTGGCGTAGAAAAGTAATGGTTGTTTTTCCTTTTTTTATGAATGCATGTTGAATTGAAATATCAAAGCCTTTTGGTACTGATATCGCAGTTGTCGTTCACGATGACAGTAAATATGCGATGGTCAATTGTTTTGGCACGTTCATAGCGTTGCATAGACTTCAACGCGCTCAGTGAGACTATTGTGGTTAGGTGAACGCACAGAATGTAAGGAAGATGAAGATTTGAATATTGAGTCGCTCCGTTTGTATATAATGGTTATTTTCAATAACCCTCCTTTTGGGCTTGACCGCTGTCGGGTAAGTTACAAGTCGCAAGTCAAAGATTTCCCGGACGTGGAATATTATTTAGGAAGGAGATGTTTTTCTTATTACTTCCAGAGCAGAACTGACCCAAGTCTCAGAGATCCTTCCATATTTTCATCAGCGTTTTTTTTAATTATCTTGTACTATAGACAAATGGCATTCGCTTCGGAACGATTCTATCTACAATCGCTATGCCTTCAAAATTGCATTTACATGATCACGTGACATTTCGATAGCTTATGTCAACCCCATACATTTTTTGGCTTTTCTATTCGCGTCATCGCTAATCGAATGTTACTTTGTCTAAAGGCCCTCAGTGCAGTCAGTGTTGAATCGAGCGCGGACTATCAATTCGTCCTGTCTTGAATAAATCATTAAGTCTTACTTTCATAAGTGTTATTTTTAACCATTCTCAATCAATATCTGACGAAATGAGTATCTGTCGTGTTGCGTGTCTGCCGAACTGCGTATCTGTCGAGTTCTGTTTCTGACAAGTTGCAAGTCCATCCTGAGAGATGACGAAATGCGTATTTGACCACATGCATTTCTGACAACATACTAGTGATCCAAACAGAAGGAGATAACTAATGAGGTAATTAGGTAAATATGTCTAGTCAGAGTTTGTCAGTCAACACTATAATAGGTACTTAATAGGTACTTTTATTTATTTGCTGTTAAATTATTAACATAACAATAAAATGTCCTAACCTAACTAAAAGTATTAAAACATGGCATCTTGAATTGTAAGGAAATTAATCATATGAGCGTTTTGGATGGTATGTCTGTTAGCTCGTAAGACCAATTGAAATAAATAAATAAATAAATAAATGCTTACAGTCTCTGGCCAAGGTAAAAGCCAGTCCTTGGGCCACGGGTGTCAACCAGCCGTTTGGAGATTTCGTTCAACAACAACGAGTACCTAGGTATTTTCTATAAATATCTCAAGAACTACTAATGCTATCAACTTGAAATTTGGAACAGTTTTAGATGACGTTTACCCAACTATTTTGCAAATAAGAAAGAAACAAAAATATTTATATTTTTTTTACAACAGGGACTGAAAGGGGGTCTTAAAAATTTAAAGTAGGGTTACTAGGGCATGTATCATATGAAAGAGCGCTGTTTGTACATTCTCAAACATTTTTTATTTTTTTTAGGCCCCATAGTTTTCGACTTTTGATGAAAAATGTAAAAAAAAAATACCGTTCTTTATTTTCGAAGTTTGTAAAGAGAAAAATCTGAAATTATTCTATGTGATAGAAGTTTATGTAAAGATTACAAGAAAAATAAAATGGTGTCTCTAAATAGCATACTTATTCAGAAATCGGAACGGAACCCTGGGTGCGCGAGTCCGACTCGCTCTTGACCGGTTTTTTTAACTATAGGTGAAGACGTTTATTTAAGGTCCCATTAAAATAGGTGGACAAATTTTCACAGGGTGTTCTACCCATGAATATGAACAACTTTCACTATGGGACTAACTCAGAAATCGCGAAAAAAAAATCTTATCTACACCAAACTGGTCAAAATGTAGGGAGCAGCTGATTTTTTTTTTCGCGATTTCAGGTTTGGTCCCATAGTAAAAGTTGTTCATATTCATGGGTAGAAAACCCTGTGAAAATTTGTCCATCTATTTTATCTTATATTTATTTAAGGCTCCTTCAAACAGGCGCGATTATATCGCGTGTCACGCGTGTTTGTAGGAACCTTTACCCATATGCAAAACTATAGTATTTTACACAAAAGAAATCGTATTATTCGATCTAAATAAGGTTGACGTGTCCACTACCTACATATTCTGAAGCCAGCCTATTATTCTCAAGTCAGTCCTTTCCGGGATAGACACCGAAAACTCAAAACCTTGCCTTTATAACTATTTAGATACCTGGTTGCTTATCTACCTGGTTTATATTCACTACTTTAAGTGACAATTTAACTTTTTATCCCCTACGGAGAGTGGGAGAACTAACAAAATGAAATGAAGCTTGTTGAAACTTAGAGAAAATGGCATGACAATAAAAAAATGGCACAAAGATAAATTATGTGAAATTGATATCTAAGTAAAACGTTTTACGATGAGCGCTTTACTTGATATTTGAAGTTCATTACCATATAATATACTTACCTACCTTTCCTTATTTACAAGCTTGTTTTTAATAAATAATAATTTTGTTCTTTTTTCGACTAGCATAGCGTTATTCCAATGCCTTAAATAATTTATAACAATTACAATTTATATATCTATACATATTTGTATTTATTTTATGTAACGTGCATTTGTATTTTATTTAATGTGTAGTTATTCTGTATTTTATTTTAATTTTTGTAACATTATGGAATATTTAATTGTGTCTGATATTAAAGTTTTATTTATTTATTTTTAACCTTTTGAGAAAAAAGTGCGTTTTATGAGATATTATCAACAACCAAAGCAACAACGTATTCTGTGATAGCAATTAAGCTTATATAGGAAAAACAAAACATTGAACTCAATTATTAAACAAAGTGGTTTCTAAAATCTAGTTCCCCATGATAATAAGTGCGGGGCAGACGAGCAGATATGTAAACGATAATTAAATTTTAAACTTGCTGAAGTCCCTCGCAGGTACTTATACAAACATTCCTGGTATTACGATGTTTGCTTTTGTAACTAAAATTAGTTTCTGTCTGACCCTTCTAGAATCAAATTAGATCCCCTTGTCTGACTCCCTGGTGTCAGTACAGTGGGATTCACTTAACCAGGCCCGTTTTGAAAAGCTGGCTTTAGAAAAATGAAATTTTTAAAGCTGTTTGAACGATGGTTGAACTACTATGATAAGTAGGTATATCATATACAGGGTTATTGGTAAAACACCAGAAACCTCTTAGGGGTCATGAACAACTTTTACCAAGGGGCCAAACGGGAAAAAAAATCTGCTGTTCAGTAGAAGTACATTTTGGAAACGCGAAAAAAAATCTGCTGTTCAGTAGAAGTACATTTTGGAAACGCGAAAAAAAATCTGCTGTTCAGTAGGATACATTTATCTTAGCAAAATGTGGGGAGCAGCTGATATTTTTTTCGCGATTACAAGTCCCATACTGAAAGTTGTTTATAATGATGAGTACAATGACCCCTTGAGAGGTTGCGGGTGATTTACCAATAACCCTGTTTATGAATTCTGGATTAGGGTTACCGGGTGGTGGGTTGGTTGGGTGGTGGTTGGTTGGTCTGGTGGGTAACTATTTGTAGAATTTAAGACACAAAAACTCACAAGTAACCTAATTGAACAAACCAATTTTGTGTACCTACAGCTCAGACACAATTACGAAATAGTAAGTCCTATAAGAAAACAGAGACATTTGGAAAAGAAATCGTTTCTATGTTTATCATAAAATAATTTATGTGAAAGGCGCTACAAAATTTGAAGAACCAATACAGGAGGAGTTTTCAGGCAAATTACCTTAAATTCCACTGGTTCACAACTTGTACATACATAGATAATCGACAAAATCGCAACTCAGCATCCAAACTTTTCTAATGAAAAGTCAACTAACAAAACTATTAAAAATCCCACCATCAGACCTCATTAACGACCATTCCCTTTGAATGCCACATTATGAATACGGCAATCCAAATAGTGTACGTTCAAGTTGATAGCCAGCGCGAAGGCTAGCAATTAAAACTTCTTTGTGCGGCTGTACCCGGCTAGAGGGGTCGCGGGGGGTGAAGGGGAGGTCCGCGGGGTGTTGAGGTAAGCAGGGTGGTGAGGTGGTCACTTGACGGTGTTCGTAATTGGAAAACTTTCCCTACAGACCAGCAAGCATTGATAAAGGTTACTTGTGACAATTCAGTGACGTTTATACGGTTCAAAGTGATCTTTGGCGACGGAATTTACGATTGGATTGTGAACTGGCTTGATTTCGACGAGATCAATGGCGAATTTTGAAAAAAAATATCTATTTAGGCGTAAAACTGATTCTCGAAAATTATCATAGCGAGGTACACAATAACCAATTTCTAAACTCAAACTCAAACTCAAAGCATTTATTTCAAATAAACCAATTACAGGCACTTTTGAATTGTCAAAGGGTCGGTCTTGGGTCGGTCAGTCAGAAAAATGAAGCTAGATTGCCCATTCCAAAGCGTAGATCCTATGGAGAAGAACGGGCAAGAAACTCCACGGACACTCTTTTAAAATCAAATATTTTACAAAATATTGGTTACATCGTTCATATTGAAAATATACATGTGAGAACAATGTAGAAAGACGTGCACGTTAAAAGCGTCCGTAGTAAAAATAAAAAAAAAGATAAAAACTAAAAACAACTACTTAAATTTAAAAAAAAAAAATTAAAAATTAAAATAAGCCGTGGCAGCTAAGAGACGACCAGTCCCAACTGACGGCGCCCGTTCACGAACATGACGCATGGATCAGCACCAATTAGCTCAACCATTTTGAAGGGAACTTAATGATCCAACACTAAGTAGAGTCATCAATCAATCTGCCTAGCCTTTTCCCAACTATGTTGGGGTCGGCTTCCAGTCCAACCGGATGCAGCTGAATACCAGTATTTTACATGGAGCGACTGCCTATCTGACCTCCACAACCCAGTAACTGGGTAATACGATACCCCTTGGTAAGACTGGTTGTCAGACTTTCGAGCTTCTGACGACCCGTAACGACTGTCAAAGATCCACGAATGACAGCCGGGACCAACGGCTTAACGTGCTTCCCGAGGCACGGAGGAGTCTCGGTATGTAAAGATGGTCACCCATCCACTGACCAACCCGTAGCTTAACCTGACGAATCGACCCGTGTGGCTGTTATTACTTAGCCACGAGCTCCTAAGTAGAGTCATATAATACGAAAATCATTTAGTAATCCTAACTAATATTATAAATTAATGCGAAAGAGAGTTTTATTTGTTTTCACGCTAAAACGGCGGAACGATTTGAATAAAATTTGGCATACGGGTACACCATGACCTCGATTACGGCATAGGATACTTTTTATCCCGGTAGTACGTTCCCGTGGGATGATTCCCGACATGCAAGCGGGCGAAGCCGTGGGCAAAAGCTATCATTTATAAATCAAAGTGTTTAAACTATTATTATTAATTAAAGAAGACCTACACTACAGTGGGCTGCAAACTGCCAATGATGATGTTGAAACTATAAAAAATACTATAATGATGTATACAACATTATACCTATTATTCAACTTATCTGTCATTATCACAAAAAACTCAATATAATACCAGACGCAAGGCAGACCAATTCAAACTGCACAACAAAACCCAAGATAACACAACCAGACACGAAGAAAACCAACTATCTCCAGCCATTTGAAACAATAACTATTGTCCCTATGTGTAGTGGTCCACAGATAGTGGTAGTATTCATACATTAAAAGCCCCCAGTGTCCTTAAGACAAAGGCGCAGCCACCAATGAAGTCACTGCGCTTACAAAGGAGATGGCTCTGAATGGCTCACATAATTAAAATACTCTATAACTAGTGAAATGAAGGTAGTGCTGTCCTTTTCTCTGTTAAAATGGAGGCTGTAGTTGACTAAAGATGTCTATTGTCTATTCATCTTGGTTGGATCTTTACGTAGGTTATTTATACTGGTGAATTTCACCAATGAAACTGAACGCGATCGGCAAATCTAAACCGCGTTCAAAAGCTGTCAGTGTCATCATTGGTGTGAAAATATTGACACTGACAACTCTTGCACGTGGTTTAAATGTGCTGTTCGCGGTAGGTACTATTATTTTTAGTGACTACAAAAAGGACTTTTTTTTTGGCAGTGATTGGCCGGTTTAATGACTATTTCATGAAATCATGACTTCTGAGACCAATTCTAACTTAGAGAGTTGTAGGTATTGATGATTAAAAACCTTGTGTCCTTAAGACAAAGGCGCTGCCGCCAATGAAGTCACTGCGCTTACAAAGGAGACGGCTGTGAATGGCTCACATAATTAAAATAGGTAGGTACTCTATAACTAGGTGAATGATGGTAGTGCTGTCCTTTTCTTTGGCACAATGGTGGTTGTACTAAACTAAAGATGTCTATTGTATATGCATCTTAGTTGGATCTTTACGTAGTTTATTTATACTAATTGTGAATTTCACCAACGAAACTGAACGCTATCGGCAATCTAAACCACGTTCAAGAGCTGTCAGTGTCATCATTGTTGTGAAATATTGACACTGACAACTCTTGAACGCGGTTTAAATGTGTTGATCACGGTAGGTACTAAGTTTTATAGTGACTACATTATGGAGTTTTTTTTGGCAATGATTTCCCGGTTTAGTGACCACAATGTGGCACAATGTGGTGGTAGTTAGCTATGAATTTTGTTTAGATATTTATGTACAACGTGTGGTTTTGCATCCTCGTCAAAATAAAGGGTGTAGTATAGACCATCAAACCGAACAACTTTTTCCATGGCACCAACATCGTAATCGCGAAAAAATAATCAGCCATCCCATACATAAATTCGTCGAGTAGGTATTGATGTTTTATAAGGGACAATTTAAATTTTTTTCGCGATCGATGTTGGTCCCATGGAGAATGTTGTTCGGTTTGATGTTCTGTATCACATCCTGAAATTTGACGAGAATGCAAAAAGACACGTTTTATATAGGGTGACTGGTAATTAGTGACCGATACCTAAACCCATGATTGTGTTCATGTTAACAAACAACTTTTACTATGGGACCAAAACCTGAAATCGTGAAAAAAAAATCAGCTGCTCCCTACATTTTGACGAGTTATGCGAACATGAATGTATCATAATTATGGGGCAGGTGATATTTTTTTCAGGTTTTCAGGTTTGGTCCCATAGTAAACGTTGTTAGTTATCATGAGCACAATCATGTGTTTAGGTATCGGTCACTAATTACCAGTCACTATATATAAGGCCATATTTCACCAATGAAACAGAACGCGACCAGCACATTGTCATTGTCACACTGTCAGTGTTCATTTCACAACAATCATTTTTAAATACATACTTACATATACGTACATAAGCTCCCGTTCAAACATCTTCAAATTCAAGTCTCAATCTCATGCCAGCGACATTAAAATGTCAAAAATGTAGGTAATAAGACTTTTGACAGATTGAGACCGAGATGAGATTGCGAACGTTTTTAAAAATACGGGAATTGCCGCTCTGGTCACCAAACATCATCAATAAGGTCACAATATGTCTTCCTAGGCGTTAATAAAACGCCGGGAGGGTTCCCGGCGTTTTATTATAATAACCATATAGTTAAGTATCTCAATTAGTTTAAGTAGGTATACAACGTGTTAATGAAATAACCCAAAACGTCTTAAGGAGTCATTGTACTCATCATTATGAACAACTTGTATTATGGGACCAAACCTGGAATCGCGAAAAAAAAAACAGCTGTTCAATACATTTATGTTCGCATAATTCGTCAAAATGTACTGAACAGCTGATTTTTTTTTCGCGATTTCAGGTTTGGTCCCATAGTAAAAGTTGTTCATAATGATGAGTACAATGACCCCTTAAGAGGTTTTGGGTTATTTCATTAACACGTTGTATACCAATTCCCATACAACTTTATACACCCAGTGTCCCAGCTTGAAACGTCATGCAACACAACTAGTTAGAAAATTAGAACATGAAAATATTGTGTAGCAAACAGAAAGCTGGGCAAACAACTTATTAACACATTATTTACATGGGCGAGCGTTAATTTTAAACATGTTTACTGCTACTGTATGTTGCTGAAGGCGACTGTACATAACAGTCTCGGCGATGCTGAGCGAGTTTTTTGTTTGAGAGAGCGATTAAAGCGGAATGGGACGAGATATACAGGGTTTTAGGTTAAGCGAGGGACATACTTTAATGGAGTTTATAGTACGTAAAATGAACAACTTTTACCATGGAACTAAGCCTGAAATATGAAAAAAAAAATCAGCCGTCTCGTACATTTTGATCGCGTAGAAAAATAAAATCTTAAATAAGGTTTTCTTTTCCATATTTCAGGGTTAGTTCCATGGTAAAAGTTGTTCATTTTCATGAGTACTACACTCCGTTAAAGTATGATCAAACTCAAACTCAAACTCAAAGCATTTATTTCAAATAAACCAATTACAGGCACTTTTGAATTGTCAAAGGGTCGGTCTTGGGTCGGTCAGTCAGAAAAATTAAGCTAGATTGCCCATTCCAAAGCGTAGATCCTATGGAGAAGAACGGGCAAGAAACTCCACGGACACTCTTTTAAAATCAAATATTTTACAAAATATTGGTTACATCGTTCATATTGAAAATATACATGTGAGAACAATGTAGAAAGACGTGCACGTTAAAAGCGTCCGTAATAAAAAATAAAAAAAGATAAAAACAACTAAATAAAAAAAATAAAAATAAGCCGTGGCAGCTAAGAGACGACCAGTCCCAACGACGACCCTATGTATACTCTGTATAAGGTGTTAAAAAAATACTTTTTTAGGGTTCCGTACCTAGGATCACCCGTGTGTCTGTCTGTCCGTCTGTCACAGCCAATTTGCTCCGAATCTAATGGACCGATTAAGTTGCAATTTAGTACACATAAGTATTTTGATTAAGAGAGTCGCTTTTGGTGGGCAAATAAGAAAATTAAAAAAAAAATGCAAACTGGACCGTGTGATACATCAAATGAAAGGGCTTATTATGAGGATCTGAAATATATATTTTAGAAGTTATTTAAGAAAATAGACGAAAATTGACCATCCCCCCCCTCTTCTCCGAAACTACTGAGCTTAAAATTTTGAAAAAATACAGAAAATAGTTCATTATCTGTAGACTACAGGAAAACCTATAAGAAGTCTGTGGTCTTAAAATAACATGGTAAATCTCTCAATATTGTGAGTACAAACTTATATTTATAGTTGGAATGTATGGGAGAACATGTTTTTCAACTACAATGTTAAATTTGTTTTTGAGATAAATTCATCCCAACTACGGAACCCTTCATTATGCGTGGTCTGACCGCACTTGGCCGTTTTTTTTTAGATTATCGAACTGAATAAAAAATATATCCTTGGACATTTCACACAACGCCATCTAGTCCCAAGCTAAGCAACCTAATGCTTGTGTTATGGTAACGAAATGGCTGATAAACTACTTATATACATTTTTTTTTGTAAATACATACATATTATAGATAGAAAAACACTCAGACTCGGAACAACTTGGATACTTGTAGGTCGTACAAATATTTGTTCCGTGCTTGAATCGAACCCGCGACATGCTGCGCAGCAGTCAATCGCTCAACCACTAATAACTTTTAGGTACGGGCGATCGGATTTTTAAGTAGCATAGCTACCAATGGGTCACATCCTCAATGGTTTCCCTTGGTATTACTTTACACAATAAGTACACAATGTTATTTTCTTGTGTATTCTGTGGAATTTATTTAGTTTGATTTGACGGTCTAGTTAGCAGGCTCCACGTGGAGGCCCGTCGTACGGAAATAGTTGACTTACGTAGTTAATAACACCAATTTTCTGAACAAATAGAAATTACAGAAAAAGATTTGTGACCAACTGAAAAAATGTGAACTTGAGTCTTCGTCAAAAATTTTTTAGGGTTCCGTACCCAAAAGGTAAAACGGGACCCTATTACTAAGACTCCGCTGTCCGTCCGTCCGTCTGTCACCAGGCTGTATCTCATGAACCGTGAAAGTTAGACAGTGACATTTTCACAGATGATGTATTTCTGTTGCCGCTATAACAACAAATACTAAAAAATAGAATCAAATAAATATTATACAACAAACGTGATTTTATTGCGTTTTTATAGATAATGGTACGGAACCCTTCCTGCGCGAGTCCGACTCGCACTTGGCCGGTTTTTTTTTACACTACATCGGATACCAACTACATAATTTGACGATACATATTTATATTATTACTAGCTGACCGGTCAGACGTTGTCCTGTCAAAATTTCAATTTGGATAATTCGGCTGTTCCTTTTGGTTTTTCTTAGTTTTTTTTTTTTTGCAAAACCATCCCAGTACTAACGCGAACAAAAAAAAATCAAATCAGTACAGCCATTTTCGTGTTTCCACGAGACTAATATACGGCAATTTATTTTTATTTATACAGGGATACTTGTGATTCGACGTATTCCTTGTAGGACGGCATAGTAGGGTTAAAATGCAACAAACTAAGCTACCAATAATGTTCTACCAAAATTCCGTTTTTTT
The DNA here is from genome assembly GCA_905163495.3 of Cosmia trapezina. Taxonomy (NCBI): domain Eukaryota; kingdom Metazoa; phylum Arthropoda; class Insecta; order Lepidoptera; family Noctuidae; genus Cosmia; species Cosmia trapezina. Next base: position 8,309,837 of record LR991035.1, read on the forward strand.
TTTTAAATTTTTGTTAAAAAAATATAAATTATGAAAAATAATGATTATGTGATCTTTGCCAGAGTTTTAGGCATTTTTCAACTTTTTTTTTTTAATCTTCTCCTGCATTAGCTATGATAATAACTTAAATTCCAGTAAAGTTGCTACTTTACTGGAATTTAGGTTATTATCATAGTTACTGCCGTAAATCATTTCTGTATTGTATTTTTCATAAAAAAAAACTAAAAATCTAACTAACTCAAAAAATGTTGAATTTCGTCAGAACTCTTAATTTGTTGCATTTTAACCCTACTCCTGCAAGCAATACGTAGACATTACAAGTAACCCTGCATACTGCTTTTATCAGTATTAAAAAGTAATAAAACGTTTGGGGTAAATAATTAAGATGTTATATGTTTGTAGAAAAACACACTTCAAATGATAAATACCACCCTATTGATAATCCAGTCTGAAAGCCTTTTATTATTAAGGAAAAGACAAAATGAAGGGTATGTTATAAATGGGTTTGTGTGTTATTTACTTATATCAAATAAGCTGCACTCGCGGTTTATCCAGCATAATAAAAAGTATCCTATATTCTAACACAGTTCATAGTCTACCTATGTGCCAAATTTCATACAAATCCGTTCAGCCGTTTCAGAGTGAAAGCGTAACAAACAAACTCACTTTCGCTTTTTTAATAGTAGTTAGGATTAGGAGTTTCCTCTACTCTTTGTGTCAAACAAACAACATACAACAAGCAAACTCACTTTCACATTTATAATATTAGATAGGATATGATAGTCTGATGCTGATTAAAATCACATTGCGTCGACTTACATTGATCCGGAATGTAGGTATCCTAGTGCTAAACCAAATAATTAGAAAAACGTCAAACAAAATTCAAAATGGCGGACACTAAACGTCAACTTCATACTTTTCCGAAGTCATCCTTCACTACATTTTCTAGTTATGTCAGTACGAACGTTAAGCCAGTACCAGTCACAAATTCTTGCCACCGAAGGTACTTCATACATATGTATATTGTAAGGGAATCATCTTCCATTCATCCGCGAATAAATCAGAATTTGAATTCGCATGCACGAGAGCGTTATGAGTCATGTGGGACCGAGGATGACGACTTTGGGTATGACTTAACTTGAGTAGCTTTACGTAGAGTTAATAATGTTACCTTATTAGTTTAATAACTTCTTTTATTTTCTATCTATCTGTTATTTTATAACTGAGCTTACTTACATAAAATTCTGTGTAGTATTAAAAAAAATGGCTCATTTCACATAGATTTCTTCAATAGGTAAATTTCTAAAAAAAACTTCTTGTCGGTCGTACAGGAATGCATTGTAGACTAGACTTTGATTATTGAACATTATTGAAATCCGTGATTATACCTAAAGTATAATTAAGGCTCCACTGTACTACCACACCCGCGCGTCCGAAACTTCACATTTGTGAATCATTTGGGTTAGGTTAGAATAGGGGACCATTACCTCTATTGCTGGTGAATCATTTGGGTTAGGTTAGGTTAGGTTAGAACAGTGACCCTTAACGCGCGACGGCGAGCGAGCGAAGCGAGCGGTGCCGCGGCAGCGGCCGCCGAGCGCCATATCCCCTCTATTTTTGGTGAATCATTTGGGTTAGATGAGGCGGTGAATGTCTCGTATATTAGACGATGAAAGCCTCAGGGTCATTGACCTTGATTTCAAGGTCAATATGGTACTCGTACTGTAAATTTTTTTTTCGGCGTTTATTTTTTTGCGCACTTTGTTGTTTTCAATAATACACTAAAAAGGGTCTATTGTACCCAAAAAAAATAGCTAGTATATAAAATCGCCGGGTGCGTTTGTAAAGGGGTTCCCTAATTAATAATTCACTGGAGTAATCTGACGTTTACGGTGTTACCTATTTTCTGATGAAAAGAAAATAGTGTTGTGACAAGAATATTGATATCAATCACTCGCTCATTCATTCTCGTACCGTTCTAATTCAAATCACATTATTTTATTTATTTTAATAAGAAATCTCCCAGCCTACTTTTGTTTAATCGATATGAAGATATTAGTAGTACCTTTAAATATGCCGATTGATGGTAAATTGATGACTTTCAAAAAGCAAATTAATAGTTAAATAAAAATGCATCGAATTTATGTAGGTATACCTACTGTTACATTAAAGATTTGTCCCTCTAGGGTTAAGGAAAAAAAGCCCTGATGTAAGGTGGGTTGGTTTCAGAATAAAAGGAAACAACAAACTGTCTCAAACAATGTGTATATTCTTACAACATAAGGTAAACACAAAATCCAGTACGTAACAATAACGGTAACCTAAAGTATGCCAGCCAGCTTAAATTTCAGTTGGTAAGAACTGGGTTCGTGGGGAGTTCTTCGTCGTCGACTTCCGAAATTAAAGTTATTTTTCAATTTGCAGTTTTTTTTTGGAAGTCGGTTATTTTTTTTTTGAAAAAAAGTTTTATGTTGTGCCAAATGTGTATGTATTTTTTTTATAATAGCTGTGTAAATTGAAGTTTGATTACTTTAAATAATTGCATGTTAAAAATTTTTTTTTTCACCATTATAAAGAACAACAAACACAAAAACAAAAAAAAAAAAACAAATACTATCACCTTACTACTCAGCTATCAACTTTTCGCCCTGCATATGCTTGCTCAAAAACCCTCTGGGCGGGCCTACCATTAAGAAGTAAAGTATTTAACAAAAACAGGAGACACATGTAGAATATTATGTGTTTTATATCTTGGTGTAAACACGAAACTTGCAACTCTTAAACTCATTTCAGAAGGAATGGACTAGGTCATGTATTTGGTAAATAGCTAAGAACTTCAAACGAAGCCGTCACTCATTTACTACATAAGTAACTACTAAAAGGTACATAGAGCGAGAACCTGCAGAATTTCGTTAAAATTAATTTCCCTACCCTTGTTAAACTACGGTTTGAAACTAGCAAATTAATTATAAAATACGTCAAAACAAGATATGAAGTTCGAGCGACCCATCTGAGATTCACAAAGGGTGGGCCCTAATGCGGGGACAGGGGCCCTTTCTACCCTTATCGCAAAGTCTCATCTACTACCCTTCCATCGATCTTAAGTAGGGTGACTTAACCCCCAGCGAGGGAGGGATGAAAGAAAATCGCGAGGGTGGTTTAGGGATCATTTTTGGGGTGTTGACGAAGTTTAAAGGGTTAGTTTTTGTTACGTCATGGTGTTTCTCGAAAATTCTGTTAACGTAATGGAATTAGTCGAGGGTTAGTAATTATTTCACGCTTTTATTACATTGTTTTAACGGCGACGTTTTTGAGGGGTAGTTATGGGTTCAAGAAAACTTGGTATGTATCCATTTTTGTTTTTAATTTCTTATGTAAATGTAAGATACATCAAGATAACATCAATTAACGGTGCCAGAAAACATCATGAATAAACCTGAACTTACCTACAATTGGAATTAATCTGGTTTAGCCTTTTCCTAACTATGTTGAGGTTAGCTTCCAGTCTAACAGGATGCAGCTAAATACCAGTTTTTTACTTGTAATGAATGCCTATCTGACCTTCATAACCCAGTTACGGGGTAACACGATACCCCTTGGAAGACAGGTTGTCAGACTTTTGGGCTTGTGACGACCCGTAACGACTGCTAAATATCCACGAATGACAGCCGGAACCAACGATTTAACGTGCTTTCCGAGGCACCGAGGGGTCTCGGTATGTAAAGATGGTCACCCATCCACGGACCGACCGCGGCAAGCGTAGCTTTAACCTGATCGATCGACCCGTGCAGCTGTTATAACTTAGCCACGAGCCGCTCATACTAAAATAGGAATTAGCGTCATTTATCAATACGTACCTAATTTTCATTCATTTGGACAGAAGTCGAATGGTTATACAGTCTGATATATTGGTGGAAATTAAGTACGTAAACTATTCTGAGTAGGTAAATATTATACCTAAATAAGTCAATAAAAAAGTCACGCATAACCACAAAACTTAATTAACAAAATATCAAAATCGACTATTAGATTCTAAAATACGACAGTAACGTTCTAAAATCGAAATCAGCAGGCGAGTCACGACTCACGAATTGTCTATGGACGAAAATTGTCCAATGTACTGGACGTCGTCTTAGTGTGGGTAGGGAGGGTTTTATTATAGGACGGCTCTGTGGCTGCGGCTGCCCCGGGCGGGGGGACGCACTTCTTATAGCTAGCACCAAGGGCTGCCATTTTTGATTTTAGAATTTCTTTTTTAATTAAAAAATGTTTTTTTTTTTTGGTATTCTGCATTTAGTGTGTTGCCTTTGCTAAATGGTAACTGTCAAAAGAATGTTACATACTGCCTATTATGGTTTTTAGACCTTTACATAAAGTGCTACAAGGCACCTGAATGTCATAGACAGCGTTTTTGGTAAACATTAACCGTATTACCACATACTTTGACGTAAAACTGACATTAGACACGCGTCTAAGTTTTTGTGGTAACACCCTCATCGTCGACAAGATGGCCGACATTAGTTCCGATCATAGACATAGAGAATTGTACTGAGCGGTAAATTAAGAGCCCATAATACTACCTCAGCTTTTCATCTCGCTCGCACGATACTGCTCGTGGACTGAGTGCAATGAGAGCGAGACGGAGTGCGGTGCTGGGCGCCGACAGTTTATGTAATTGCTTTTTACGGTGAAAATAATGGTAATTTAAAAAAAAATAAAAAACATAAGACCCGGTTTTTACCCGATTGCGACGAAGCCCAAAAGGAGGGTTATGTATTTGACCTGTATGTATGTATGTATGTATGTATGTGTGTCCGTTTCTTTGTTCCCTCGTAACTCCTAAGCGAATGAACGGATTTGGATAAATTATACGTCTTTAGATTTGTCTTGGTGGTGCGAGTGTCACTGTCTACATTAACATCAAAAATAAAGTAAAATGGCGGATTTGGGGTGACATATTGTGGAGTTCGATTTTTTTTTGTCTTAATACCATGGAGTGGGGTATCTAAATGAAGGGTTTTAAAAGGTGATTACAAATATATATATACAACTTATATGTTTAAAAGTAATTCGAAGTGACAAATTGATTTTTGATAAAAAAAATTTGCTTTGAGCAGAGTTAGGACCTCGAAGGCTTTTGGCTATTTGTGAACTTCGTCTGTGAAATCTTTCACATTTGTAAACTAAAAAGCTGGAAATAAAAAAGTAAAAAAACTAAAAATCCCGACTGCAGGAAAAAACTAAAACTGAATATCTAAAAAGTTGGAAGCAGGCGGGACCCATTCCATTTTTATATTTTCAAACTCAAACGGTTCCAACTTTTACTAAATTCAAAATGGGCATGTTTTTAGCTTTTCAGTTTTAGTTTTTTACTGCAGTCGGGTTTTTTAGTTTTTTTTTAATTAAGTACTTTTTTTAGTTAGTTCAGTTAGTATGCAAAGTGTCATGATCTAATTTGAAGTATTTATTGAATAACAGCGGTTTATTGTTCGTTTTGGAGGTAACTTTGGATTTTTTTTTATAGAGAAAATTTTAAGTAATCGTGTTTTCGTCAAACATTGTACTTAGGTACTTAACATTAATTCTCAACTTTACCATATATTTATTTTAAAATTAATGCTGCAATATATTTTCGACATATCGGAGGATCATGCTAAAAATTTATTTATTTATTTACTCCATTTTATTAGTAAAACATCTTATAACTAGTGTTATATAATCAACGCCGAAGAAGTCCGTTTGGACGTTTCTCATTATACATGCCGCGATAACTTTGTATGAACGTCTACGTAAGAAATCGAAAAATCAAATTCGTACCTAATCCTAATTAATTACTATGTTATCCATACACTATAAGTAAGATAAGTATCATTCGTAAGCACCAAGTTTTACTTTATATTGGAAAAATGCACACAAAAACACGAATTAATCGTTGATTGATATTCCGACAGGACGTTATTGAGTTGTGACCGTTCTAAGCCGTTTTTTAACCGAATGAAATCGATGTTCTAAAATATCGATATTTTTCCAAACGTTACTTTGCAAAAGAGAGAAACGTATAATTATTGTAATAATAAATGTATAAACATAATTATAAAAACAAAATCTGATCAAATATATTTTTAGCTTTATTTTGATATTTAAACATTACTAGGTACGCCACTGGCGCATAATATACAACGTATTATTATGCATAAACCTTCCGGAAGAAATCAGTATATCGGGTTTTAGTTTATGTCTTGGTTTGGCTTTAAAACTCGCCCAAATTGAAACTTAGTTGGTATTTATGTATGAACAGTTAAATATTACAAACTCGTTCATGTAATAAAACGATATGCCTCGATAATCAGTTTTAAGCAATGTAGATAAATTGTCCATTACAAACTCTAACTATGATAAATCGATATGTCTCGAGAATCGGTTTTTAAAGCAACCGATTTTTTCCCCATCACTACACAAAGTATTTTGACAGCTGTCCAAACGGACTTCTTACATTGCGTTGATTATATAGTAGTACCTACCTACAGTAATAAGGAGAAGAACATAGGTACATGATCCTAAGCCATTTGAGGTACCTAGTACAGGCTCTTAAGCTATGGTGTCCTAGAAGAGCGGTGGATGAACTTATGATGTCACTATGATAATATCTACAGGAAAGTCAGCAAGATGGCAGCGCATCAGACTGCCAAGGCTGTGTATACACAACGTGTAATGTTAAATGCGCAAAACCTCTTAAGGGGTCATTGTACTCATCATTATGAACAAATTTTACTATGGTCCCAAACAGTACTACAATTCGTCAAAATGTACTGAACAGCTGATTTTTTTTTCGCGATTTCATGCGAAACGTAGATCTGCGCGAGACACAATGACTTTTTAATAAAGGTTAAACTTCATCTCGCAGGTAGAGATTTTTTAAATATTTATTTTATCATTAATTACAATTTTTTATAATCTTTTTAAAAATGGGCAGCCCCGCGTGCTCGTAGTGCGTACAAAACGCCTCTCACATTCGGACACAAGAAATTACATACTTTAATCTTATCGCCGACATAAAATAGAATATTAAATCGGACTGGGTGTCCAGCATCCCCGCTGTTGTGGAAAGGAATGTCTTTTGTACCCTCTCTCCTCTGTGCTAGTGGTACGAGTTTCAGCAATTTCTCCAAAGGTATTGGATTTTTGGGAAGATTCGTCTGAGTTCGGGTTTTGGGATTTTTTTTTGGTTTTGAAGTGGATGAAAAGGTCGTATTGGAATAGTCACAAACATAAATTATTCGTAGTCATATGTTCTAATAGGATTCGATGAGTGTTTAATTACTCAGACGAAAATTTTTTTTTGTTATTATGGAACAAAATTTACATCGTTTACCTATGGTTTAAATGCTTCGACGTCGGCAACTTGATAGGCTTGTTAGTGAGAGCGATGAGGAGGGCCGAGGGCCACTTATATATTTATGAGACTCAGTTTCATCTTAAAATATCGCTGTGCTATCGAAGTCCTAGCTAAAATCTGACTCAAGCTGGTTCCACCTTCATTCAAAAGTAGTTCGATGTTTGAATGGTAGAATGTCTGCCAGTAACATACCTAATAAGGTTGCAACAAACCTCTACAGTGTCTACTCAAATAGATTTCCAATTATTGGAATTGGAAATCGCTTCCTAACAGAATTTATCACTTATAAAGACTAAGGACTGACTTCATGTTAGTATTTATTTTTTTGTTCGTTTATGTAAATAGTACCTGGGCAACCGAGCTCTGTTCGGGTGAAAATAGAGAAAACGAATTTTCCCAGAAGGCCAATTCTCGTACCTAAAACGTTCAAATTCAAGTCGCAATGTTATGCCAGAGACAATCAAATACCTACATTTTGACGAGTTTGATATAGATGTACTGAACAGCAGATTTTTTTTTCGCGATTTCAGGTTTGGTCCAACAGTAAAAGTTGTTTATAATGATGAGTACAATGACCTCTTATGAGATTTCGTATATGAATAGATACACCTTATATATTATGCAAATATTGCTCATCTGTAAAGGATATGATGTAGGTACAGCCGGTCGCATTCATCATACTTCACCTAACTTGGATTTAATAACTAACTCAACATTACTTGTTATAAATTATAAACTAGCTATAGGTAGTACTTTTAAAAATCGAACAGTTACAGTTGGTCCAATACATCCTCTCAATACAGTTCTGATTTAAATTATTCACCCCATCTAACTATTTTCCATCCCCGTTCACCAACTACACTATCTAAGCAAACTAAGCACAGTAAGTTACCCTTATTTTACAAAGCTTTCTAAACATCGTCATGGCACCCACACACACACTTGTATCTTGGGGGTAACATCGTACAAATATATCTAAGTGTCGGAGGTTTCGGGCAGTCCTCCTTATCCTTTCCCCCTTTCGACACTATAAGCCCCCAAGCCCCCTTCATTCCTCCCCCTTCATAAACACTGCTAAACACTGGCGCGCAAAATTGTAAAATTCGTGGATACTTACTTTTGTCTCTCTCTAACCTAACGTCAATTTGTTAAGATAACATTGTAGGAATTTCGCCGGGAAACGTTATTTACGATTCGGAAATTAATTTAAAGGTTAGTAATTAGACGCCGGTTTCAGAGGAAACACGGGTTCCGTCCAATTTATTGGATTTGTTCGATTGTCGACTGCTTTCGGGTGTTTGAGATAGTTCGATAGCGATTTTGTAACTTGGGAATTGGATAATGGTTAGGTCTGGGTTACATAAATGAGTTTGCAATGCCGCTGTGATTTATAACATGTAGATAATTTGTTATCATTTGTGGAGTTTTTGTCTCGTTACTTAATTTTTGCCACAACAATTAAACTACCTTAGTAGTAATGTAAACATCGTGGGGGATGTTTAGGTACTGTTCCGGGAATAAATCAAACAAGTAATAGTTTATAATACCTATGACTTGGATATATTTAGTTTCTTTTAGGTTTTATATTCATATTTTTCATTATCATTAACGACATCTTTCTGTCAGAGCTGCATCCGGTTAGACTGGAAGCCGACCCCAACATAGTTGGGAAAAGGCTAGGCAGATTGATTGATTGACATCTTTCTGTCAGATCTCCAAGCTTCATACATTCGTACATAGGTACACACATACACAATCACTCACTCGTGCACTCTCGTGCACTCACACTCGCAAATATTTCAATATAGGTAAATAAGTGGCTTAATTTAATTTATAGAATTTTTTTTATTGTTTTTAAATTGCTTCTTTTTTTATATTTATCTAATACTTTTATTTCTTTTTACAAGTTCACCATGTAGCACGTTTGAGAGTTTTTTTTTTTAATGTAACCTAGTTTGAAAGGCGCTCTGGTGTTTGTGATACAATGTTTTTTTTTCGTTAGTACTCATACACCAACGATACACTTATTTCTGTAATATTCTATTTTTACTAGGAAAATTGTTTTTGTGCACCGTAAATGTGTTTTTCTGAAAATAAAATTTATTTATTTATTATTTAAGCTGATTGTCTAATCTTTCTTTACTCTATATCAGCGGACCCAACAGACGTTGCCATGTCCAAGTTTAACTGTCAAAGTCAAACCTGTACATCGTAGAAAGAGAAAGTGTCGAGTCAAGATCAAGTGGCATTCAAGATTATTACATCAGATTGTCATCCCTAGAATTGACAGCTGGGAACAGTTTGTATGAGAAAAAGAAAAATGTGATTTTTATGTTTTTCCGCATTGCAATTTTATAATTTTTTCTATTCTGAACCTTTCTCGGACTTCAACAAATCGCTGCTTAAATTCAAAAGGGCCACAAGTCGAAAAAATTACAAAAATCCTTTTTACAGCAAAAATCGTATCAATTCTGTATATTTACATACATACCTACGATTTTTGCTTTAAAAAGGATTTGCAATTTTTTCGACTTGTGGCCCTTTTGAATATAAGCAGCGAAATATTTGAAAAAAAAAAATTGCCGATTAGGCGCAGCCGTTTTACGCGTAGCACAACATTTAGCCATTCTTTTTTTTATTTTTATAGTTACATTTTGTATCGACGACGTAAGTCAAAATTTTATGCATGCTGTTCACAAATCTGAGAACTTCAGTACTCAGAAGGAATTATAATTCCTTCTGAGTACTGAAGTTCTAAATTTAGAATAACCAAAAAAACAAAAAACGAATATCCTAATCCTAAATACCTAGAGGACATCGCAAAAAACTTTAAGGCGTTAATATTTTTTGAATATTTCAATAATGTTTCTATATACTTAGAATATTATCAAAAACCATGATTATTACAATAAAAAAAGTTTATGAACAAATTAACATTTATTTGTGTTCTAAACTCAAAAATATTTGAATTTTCTATTTTTCATATTAGGCTGTTTATCGGCTTTATACCTTTGCTTCTCTTTCAACCTGGTGAAAGCAAAGCGCAGAAAAAAAAAAGAAAATTTAAATCATAGTTCCCTATTAATTCATGACAAAATTATTTTCCGTTATTTTATGTGTTTTTTATTTTATTTCTTCAAAAGTGTATTGAAAAACGTCGTTTGATACTCGTGGACATTTGTTATTGCAGTTCTCGGCTCAAAAACAACCTCGCCTACGGCTCGGGTGTTTTAATTTAACAAACGTTCTCCACTTGTATCAAAATGTAGGTACTATTTCCTTTCATCTCTATTGTGAAAATATATAATGTTGCAAAAATCAAGGCACTAAACCACAATATCATACCCTCCTAATCAAAAACTACTGAATATTACTAGGTATTAAATATTGGCTTCATAATCAGCCTATAATGTTCCCACTGCTGGGACACAGGCTTCCTCTCTGTGAGAGGGAGCGGGCCGTAATCCACCACGCGGGCCCAGTGCGGATTGGTAGATATCACATGTCTTCGAATTTTTGGTTGTAAAACATGCTGCATGCCGGTTTCCTGAAGATGTTTTCCTTAACAGTTTTGAGAGCATTGGTGATGAAATAGTTTACACAAAGTAAAGCGCCTGTTTGGGTTTCAATCTATGACCTAAAACTCGTAAGTGGCCCCCGTTACCACTGGGGTACTAATGCTCAGTAGCTGTAAATATCTGCGACAACTCCTAAGTTTCAGTCATAATTTCAGGCACCGTTTTAATGGTTTTTAGGCATACATATACGTGTTATTTACAACACGTATATGTATGCCTAAAAACCATTAAAAAAAAAAAAACGAAATCAATCAATCAATCAATAAAAAAATAATCAATAAAAAAAAAACAATAAATCAATATATCAATTTTATGTCCGGTGTAAATACCGGACATCTGAAATATATAAAAACTTTTTTACAAAAACAAAAACCGACTTCCAAAAAAAACACTACAAAGTGAAAAATAACTTTAATTTCGGAAGTCGGTGTCTTTGGATCTGTATTTTAGTTTTTTGCCACCGACTTCCGAAATTAAAGTTATTTTTCACTTTGTAGTGTTTTTTTTGGAAGTCGGTTTTTGTTTTTGTAAAAAAGTTTTTATTTTTCACTTTTTAGTGGTTCAGTTTGTAATTTATCTAAGTTACAATAACCCAATGTCAGCTGCTCATCACGTTTTACAAAATGTTGCTTTTCCCGATGCAGGGCCGTTAATTTTTGAGGAGTTCTCCTAGTAAGAACCAGGAGAAATGGAGCTCATGGTGAAGTCACCATTACCATTATTTTGACGAGCATAAACAAATATTAAAGTAATCGAATCGCAACCTGTTATATACTTAGATATAATTGAGTATTTCCGATGGCCCTCTGTGGTCTTCATCATCAGTTCCAGCTCACCGAATGGTACTTTCCGAGAGCAAATGCACGAGTAACTATAAAAAATACCGAAATCGATATAGGTGTGCCCATAAAATTTGAGGGTTTCCCTCGATTTCCATGGGATCCCATCATCAGATCCTGACTTGATGATCATGGGACCACTTGGGACGTATACCCTTTCGAACAAAAAAAGAAAAATCCAAATCGGTCTAGCCATTTTCGAGTAATCGGGGAACATACATAAAAAAAAAAAATAAAAAAAAAAAAAAAAAAAAAAAAAAAGGTTCCGACGAATTGAGAACCTCCTCCTTTTGGAAGTCGGTTAAAAATTGATACCTATTCCTATAAATCATAATGATGGTTAAGTGCCGATTTATGATGTATGAAAGTCTATTTGTTATCAAGCAGGGATCGTAATAAAAACAATATTTTCTCCTTACTAATAAACGTTATTACTGTTACAACAAGCTTATACCTACATCAATATACATAAGCAATGTATACATACACAACTTAGATGTACTTAGCATCGGCAAAATTCGAAAAACCGATCACGATCCGAACTGAGTGCGCCTTCAACATCACCAATCTTTATTACTGCTTTAGTCGAAAATGATCTTTACGCATACGCAATAACTTGTAAAGTCATATTTGGTTATACCAAATACATTCGTAAAATTAAAATGAATGAATGCAAATTTTCAAATTTATGCTACATCTAAGTTATGTCATAAGTTAATAACTCTAACCGTCTTACTAATAAACACAGAATAAAGTTATTCCAAGTTTAAACCTATGAAAATGTATGGTTATTCCTTTGTTATCCCTGATATAACTTTATTCCGTGTTTTATTTGTAAGATCCCTACTGTATACATTTGTTTACGCTACGTACTCAAAACACGTAATATACGTAAAAGTCAACAATAGTTATATTATAAAAGAACATTTTCATCATCCACCTATCTTCATCCCAAAATTCTCTTCCCAAATTCTCTACTCAAATTCAGGTCATCTTTCCAACCATTTATAATAATTTTAAAATAAACTGGCCTAATAATTTCCTTATTTATTGACAGGCAACCATAGATGAAAAAATGCAATACCTACTTCATGAACGCTGTTTTTCTTTACATTTTTCTACAATATAAAGTCGATTGTTATAAGAAATCAAATCAGTAACGCTTTAGGACATTGATTAGTACCTACTCGAGCTGTCAAAAATAAAATGGATGGTTGGAAAGATTATAGGCATTTAACCAAGGCAGGACCGCTTGCCAGACATTCAGTCTTCTGACTACGCGCGGTCTACGTAAAAAAGTCGATAAGTCAAAAATATTCAATTAAGTACGAGCATTAATATTCTAGCGTCGCGGTCGTCAAGTGCCGCCCGGGGGATAGTGCAGGTGGCCCCCCTTCCCCATCCCCTGACTGGGGGAGGCTGCGGAATGATGGCCGAAATCCGAGTTTTTAGGCCTAACCATCCTTTTTAGTATTCACATAAGCTTTTTGGGTAATTTTAGCGTGTTTATCGAATATTGTTAGTTTCATTGTTCGTTATGATTGTTATTAGTAGTGGTTGTGTATCTAACAATGTTTTTATATGCCTATCGTTATTGTTCCTTTATTTAAACCAACATTCTGTGAGCTCAAGCGTAGTTTTTTTTTTGTCAACCTTTAATTAACTAAGTATCTATGACATAAACTTTGACTTTTAATCGTATTCAGTATATATTTTTTAATTAATTTTAGTAATTATTGTAGGTACTTTCTGATCATCTTATTGAAGGGGAATTTCGTATTAGGTATTTCATGTTATGTAAGAAGTAAATGACTTACAAAAAAAAGGAACCCGAAAAAAGGTTGACTGGAAGAAAGGTCTACAGACGCACAGGTGTTACACCAAAAGAAACCTACACCATAGAAAACCTGAACCTTATGCGCACTTCATCAAGTTCGCCGCATAGACAATAGTATAACCCGTTGGCTGACGCGCCACTATTAATCATAGAAAATGACGCGCGGCATTGTGTGAAACGGCTCGGCTCAAAATTGTGAAAACCTATCCTGGGCGCGCGCGCGGACTAATAACTGGGCCGCTCACACTTCGCCAAATGCCCACAAGGGGGGTACAGTTTGCAGAAAGTTCGGTAAAAAAGGAAAAAAAGTTTTTTTTTTCTTAAAAAATAAGTCACTCGAGATGTTAGGTTTTAAAAATAACATTCTATAACGGACATGTACATAATCCATTGATACTTTTAGCTCAATAATCTAATTTGTATTTAATGGAAATTTAAAGAAGAATGGAAAATAAATATATTTAATGGATAAATGCACAGATCACACTATTAATGTAGAAAACAAAGGATAACCGAAACGGAGTTGGAACCCTTCATCATTTTTGTGCGTCATGATACTGACAGTGATTTCTCTTAGGAAGGCATTGAATTTCTAGATTCTGATTTTAGTTCTAATTGTGACTAATAAATACCCGCATTGAAATGCACTTTTTTAATTTATCCCAAAGAAATTTTTTATCTACAAAAATTCAAGTAAGTATCAAACATGTTTTCAGCGTACTATATCAGTGTTGACACCTGTAAGATTTTTGTATTTGCCGCCTTTTTCATGGAACACGACTGGCTTGACAGACTCTAACGGTTTCTTGTTTACATTGACTTTCTCCATTCATTTGTTTCCAAGGTCAATATAAAAAAAAAACACTTTTTTATCCTATTTTTTTGCTCCGACCTTACCTCATAGCTTGACGATGATGCGGCGCACGCGTGTGGGTGTTGATGCGCGTGAGTGTGTGCCTACCCCGTGACATTCTGCAACCGACGTGATATATTGAGAACTGCTCCAAAAATCGCTATTAGGTATCCAGTTGCGTACGTAATAAAAGGCGCCGTTTGCGTTAACCATGATTTTTTGTTGGTTATTTTGGACTTAAACGCACTCGTTCGGGTTGTGTTGACGTCATTTTTAGTACATATTCTGTTGATACGTTCTAACTAAAGAGGATACATTGAAGCGTGGTTTAGCTCGGTGTAAAACTGAAATGGCGTAGTGGCTGTCTAGTTTGACGCGCGAGAAAGGACTCTCACGCGCACCGGAACTAAACGCACTTCGTTTAACCCCTCACGCGTCAAGTGAACACACGGGTGTTCATAAGGAAAAACCTTTACATAATAGGTACATAAGCTTATATATATCACATATATATAAACGTAAAAAAATATCATCCGATGGAAAACCAATCATCGTCAGTAGTTGTGAACCTCTGGGGTTCGCAACTAACCCCCACCCCCACCCTCTGGGGTTTTAGGTTTATAAATTAGTACATTGCTACAGCCGAAGGGATGTAGATTTATGACAAAGTGCTATACTTAAATCAATTTTTAGCTTATTAAGTTCTTAAATTATTTAAATAGCTTCGATTTAAAGCAAATACTGCAAAATAAGGAACTGTTTACGCATAATCGCATAAAACAAAAAAAAAAAACCGGTCAAGAGCGAGTCGGACTCGCGCACCGAGGGTTCCGTTCCGATTTCTGAAAAGGTGTGCTATTTAGAGACATCGTTTTATTTTTCCTGTAATCTTTACATAAACTTCTATCACATAGAATAATTTCAGATTTTTCTCTATGCAAACTTCGGAGATAAGGGGGGGGGAACGGTATTTTTTTTTACATTTTTCATCAAAAGTCAAAAAACTATGCGGCCTAAAAAAAACTGGCCAATAGCGTGTCGGACCACGCACAATGAAGGGTTCCGTAGTTGAAAAGAATTTATCCCAAAAACAAACTTAACTTTGGATATAAAAAAAAAACTGTATGTCATAAAATTACAAATTCACAATTTTCGGACTTTTTCCTTTACTTGAGCTGGGAGAACTTGCTTCTTGCCAAATTTCATTATTCTAGGTCAACGGGAAGTTAGAACGGGGAGTAGGTTTTGATTTACTTGCGACAGTTGCGAGTATCAAAATGTGTCGCAAAATGGTCGTATTTTTTATTGCGTTGACTTAGAAGCTTGAGTTTTTTAGTACTTCAAGAGACTACAGACCAACGTATTTTATATTAATTTCAATTTGATACCTGTATGCGTTCCTCAGAAAAGGATCTTGACATACTGACAATTTTGAAAATATTTTTTTAGGTGATAGAATTACAAATTAACAATTTTCAGACGGACAAACAAGTGATCCTATAAGGGTTCCGTTTTTTCCGTTTGAGGTACGGAACCCTAAAAATAAAAAAATGTTTGAGAATATGCAAACAGCGCTCATTCATATGATACCCCACATGCCCTAGTCGCTCCACTTTGAATTTTTAAGACCCTTTTTCAGTCCCTATTTCAAAAGGAATATAAATATTTCTATTTATTTCTTATTTGCAAAATATTTGGTTAAACGTCATTTAAAACTGTTCTAAATTTCAAGTTGATAGGATTAGTAGTTCTTGAGATATCTAGCTGTGACAGACAGACAGACAGACAAACAGACAGACAGACAGACAGACCGACAGACAGACAGACAGACAGACTGAGTGACACCATAAGGGTTCCTTTTTTACCATTTTGGTACGGAACCCTAATAGACGGTGCTACTTTAGAATTTTTTTCTATCGAAAAAAAAAGCAAATAATCATGTTTCGGTTTTAGTACAACAGTAGCCAATATAGTCAAATAACACATAAGGAAAATCCAAATGATTTAACCGTATACATTTGGTTTTATAGGAATTTTAAAAACACAAAAATCGATGTATACCCCCTTAATGGTCGTTTTTCAAATAAGATAATTTCCAGTGTCATTTGGTTCTAACACTTGTAGTTACGCGTTCTTATTGGATTGTGAAATTAATCTAATCAGACTCAGATATAGCCGATAGTTATGACATGACACTCAATCTATATTTTCAACTCATGTAGGTATGTGATGCAAGTGGCTAAGTAATAACAGCCGCACGGGTCGATCCATCAGGTTAAGCTACGCTTGCCGGGGTTGGTCAGTGGATGGGTGACCATCTTTACACACCAAGACTTCTTCATGCCTCGGAAAGCACGTTAAGCCGTTGGTCCCGGCTGTCATTCGTGGATCTTTGACAGTCGTCACGGGTCGTCAGAAGCCCGAAAGTCTGACAACCAGTCTTACCAAGGGGTACCGTATTACCCAGTTACTGGGTTGTGGAGGTCAGACAGGCAGTCGCTCCATGCAAAATACTGGTATTCAGTTGCATCCGGTTAGACTAGAAGCCGACCCAAACATAGTTGGGAAAAGGCTAGGCAGATTGATATTGTAGGTATGTGATGCATCCATAGATATAAGAAAGAAGGAGATGTGCCCAGTATCTTAAAATGAATCGGAAGCCTGTGTCTCCTCTTTTTCCCTTTGTCACTTTCATGATTTTAAAGACAAATACGGTAAAATACTTGTACTTACATAATGGAAAGTGACTCCATGATTTATATAGTTTTTGCTTTGAACAAAAACTATACCTACCACTGAAAAACACGGCATTCTTATAAATTGTCACGGTCACAGTCGAAAGCGCACTAGTTCGCGGAGACGGAATTTGTACTTGAACGGCTCATACTGAGCATGTCGCGCGGACTACAGATTCGCCCCCTTGCTACTTCTCCTCTTTTTAGGGTTCCGTACCAAAATGGTAAAAAAGGAACCCTTATGGTGTCACTCAGTCTGTCTGTCTGTCTGTCTGTCACAGCTGGATATCTCAAGAACTACTAATGCTATCAACTTGAAATTTGGAACAGTTTTAAATGACGTTTACCCAACTATGTTGCAAATAAGAAAGAAATAAAATAATTTATATTTTTTTTGGACGACAGGGGTTCTTAAAAATTTAAAGTGAGGCTACTAGGGCATGTTGGGTATCTTATGAAAGAGCGTTGTTTGCACATTCTCAAACATTTTTTTATTTCTTTTTAGGCCGCATAGTTTTTGACTTTTGATGAAAAATATAAAAAAAAATACCGTTCCCCCCCCCTCCCTTATCTCCGAAGTTTGCAAAGCGACAAATCTGAAATTATTCTATGTGATAGAAGTTTATATAAAGATTACAGGAAAAATAAAGCGACGTCTCTAAATAGCACGCTTTTTCAGGAATCGGAACGGAACCCTCGGTGCGCGAGTCCGACTCGCTCTTGACCGGTTTTTTTTATATTTCTATGGATCCTTACTTCAATCGATAATGTGTTTTATAATATAGTCTCTAGCGATCCGCCCCTGCTCCGCACAGTTTTTACGACTTGACTAAAATCGAGATTTCTTTATCAGACGCAGATATTATTATATGCCAGCGGCCTTGACTGGTTAGCTTATGTGTTCTATACTGCTGAGCTCATGCAACGCGTCGTACGTCTAGCCAGTAATAGGACTCGTCCATCAAGGAGCGCTGTCCCTAATTAGTCGCATTATTAATTTATTATACACTAGCTTCTCCCCGCGGCTTTCTCCGCGTGGATGTCGGATTTCATGTTTTAATTTTTTTTTTCGCGGAACCCTAATTGGACCGATTTAAGCAAAAATGTTCCAACCCACAACATCGACAATTTCGAGTTTTTGTGACTTATGTAGGTACTCCAAATAAGGTATATTTTAACATATCAAAGACTCATAAGTTCATAACTCTATGTTAATTCAATAACTCTATGTTAAGTCATAACAATAACTCTATGTTAACTCATAACTCTATGTTAAGTCAATTATCTCAAAATGAGGTTTGTGTGGTTTGGAACATTTTTGCTTAAATCGGTCCAATTATTTTTCTAAAATAAAAGTCGACTAAGTTACTCCTTAGAACATTAGCTACCTGCCAGTGAAAGTGCCGTCAAAATCGTTTTGGAGATTATCCGGAACAAACAGATAAACAGGCAGACAAAAATTTTAAAAATTGTTTTTTTGTACTGTAATACTTTCGTAATTATGCACTTAGTAAAAAGCTGTTATTTTGACATTACAAACAGACACTTCTTTATTTATTTGTATGTAGTATGTACTTACGTATATAATAGTACATTATGATATAAGTGCGGTAAGTTGAAAATTACAGCCGAGGCGATATTGCTAGCCCGAGCCGTAGGTGAGGGCTACAAGAAAGCAGAGGCTGTAATTATCAAAGCGCACGTATGTCATACGACGTTTTATAACATATTTGCGAGGAAATAAATAAAACTCGGACTTTCTTAAACGAATAAATCTTTAAAAACACACTTTCTGAAAATGAATTTGCATCTTTGCTTGTTTTCCATACGATGAAATTTTGATCCGCTTGTAAGTATCTATCGGTCGATTTTTCGGGCAAGAGGCTTAGAGTAGCCTTTTTCGCTGCCTCTGAGACTTCTGGCGGTGTCGAATGAATAAATTCATCATTACTTGACGACATTTTCAAATAAAAACAATACAGCGAAAAGGAAAAGCGCGCGGAATAATTTTTACTTGTTCACAAATTAGCGATGCGCACGCATCAGCGCTTTTTTTTAAAGGCAAAGGCACAAAAACAGCCAGTATTATTAAAGTAAATTTATATTTTTTTTTGTTTTTGTTACAGATAAATGGTTGTAATTTATTGCCAAAATTAATTAAATCAAAGAATTAAATGTTTAACATTCATGCTTTTTTTTTCTTAAATAATAACAGCCGCACGGGTCGATCCGTCAGGTTAAGCTACGCTTGCCGGGGTTGGTCAGTGGATGGGTGACCATCTTTACATACCGAGATTCCTCCGTGCCTCGGAAAGCACGTTAAGCCGTTGGTCCCGGCTGTTATTCGTGGATCTTTGACAGTCGTTACGGGTCGTCAGAAGCCCGAAAGTCTGACAACCAGTCTTACCAAGGGGTATCGTATTACCCAGTAACTGGGTTGTGGAGGTCAGATAGGCAGTCGCTCCATGTAAAATACTGGTATTCAGCTGCATCCGGTTAGACTGGAAGCCGACCCCAACATAGTTGGGAAAAGGCTAGGCAGATTGATTGCTTTTTTTTTCTTAAGATTTAAAAAGTTGGTTTTAGACGGAGCATCATGATAAACCGTACGTGTTA